>OY971437.1:7226666-8548750 GCA_963853865.1 Helleia helle
GGGATTTATAAATGTGCAAGAATAAGTATGAGATTTATAAATATGCAAGAATAAGTATGAGATTTTGAAATGTGCTAGAATAAGTATGAGATTTTTGAATGTGCTAGTATAAGTATGAGATTTATAAATGCGCTTATTCCAAGTACCGAGTTTTTATTATTATGTAAGTACGCTTCTGTAAGTTTAAAACTATTCAAAACACGCTTTTCTGTTTTTGACTTTTATATCTCGTAGATTGACATTTCTACATTATCTACGAATGCCTTATTCACAATAACACTGCTTTTGGAGTAAGACTTATATAATCTAGTTCCCATACTTAGATGTCTTCATTTACACAATAGATTTTCGCTTGAATTTGTTATTTTATTGTGATAGTTGGATAGGCAAGATGGATGTAGCTCTACCCAGTAAAGCTCGACGAGTGCCAACAATGCCGCCTTTGGTGAGGTGCAACGGATCTGTTGATCAACACAACCTCAAAGGCTAGTCATTTCCCCAAGGTACCGACTTCACCTCTACAGAGGGGTTGTCCCGCACCACTCCACCTCTCCCACCATCGGAACAAAATGGCTTTTATCTTAAAAACTTATTAAGTGCATTCTAATATATCAGGGTAATTATGGATATTATGTATCAGTATTCTTTTAATTTTATTGATTTATCATTATTTTTTCAAAAAAATAAATTCTTACACTTAAACACTTCACACACACTTTTTTCTGACTAAAAAAATAATAGCTGCAATGTCATCATGTAGCCGTCAGGGATGCGAAGGTCTCCTGTAGGGGTCTACACTCGACCTCAATTCATAAATAGCATCTTAATTGTACTATTATTTATGTCGACGCACCAGAGATCAAATGATATTTAAAAAGGCCCTAAGGGGTTTTTTTTTATGTTAGTTGGATAGGGAAACTAGCAAACGTGCCACCTGATGGTAAATGGTCGACGTCGCCCATGAACATAAACTAGATTACCTGGAACGAGCCCAGGCAACTCATCTATGTGTTGCCTACCCTGAGACATAAGATGTTACGTCTCGGTGCCAGTAATTACACTGCCTGTCTTGCCCTTCTCTCCGAAACACAGCCAAGCTGTTTCACGGGAGAAACAAGCAAGATGGTGGTACCCATGCAGCCGGGAGCGCGGCACAGCGCTTCCCTCCCACCGGTTCCAAAATCCGCCCCAATTCATTGTTAACTCAACTTACCTCTATCTGTATGCTGGCGGCTCTGTACGCCCTGTCTGCTGTGTTCTGGGCTTGGCAGGTGAAGGTCTGGTTGTGGTGCTCTTGTTTTGGAGTCATTTTTATTATTGACCTACAAAAAAAAAAAAAAATTTTTGTTGACACAACGTTATTTTTTTTTTAATGGAACATTATTTTTAAAATGAAAAGCTATATTTTATACCCATTACATATTATATGAATAAATTTTGTTTCGATTCAATTAATAAATAATATTAGTTAAATGTATGCATTGTTTACATTATTATTATTTGACGACTCGTATTATTTGAAGACCTCTGGCTCAAGCGGGAGGTAGCGGGTTCAAATCCGACAGGGAACTAAAATTTTTCAGTGTTCCTGGTCATGGATGTGTATTAAATATGTGAGTATATTTAAGATTTTTATATAATTAAAATCTTATGTATAGCATTAAAGTATTAAATATATTCCCGTTGTTTGGTACCCATAACACAAGTTCTTCGAGAACTTACCATTGTTATTATTTAAGCCAAAACTTAACTAAAACAGTTAGGAAAAACCTTCAAATTATGTAAATAAGGAAATATGGTATTTGATATAAGTATAGCATAAAATATTATGGCATCGAAATTGAGATTATCCTGTCGAATCGCTTTCGGAGTTAGCGATAAAACAGTATAGTCTTTTTTTATGGATGCTGTTATTATTTGAACGGGCAAATTGGTGAATGTATTTCTGCTTTATTTTGATTTAACACCAAATCCTTAAAAAATATTTCTATGCTGTCACCGTATAAAACTATAGTTAATATATTTAATAGCGATTTATTGACGACCTCTGTGGCTCAGTGGTAAGCGCGTTGGCGCTCAAGCCGGAGATTGCGGTTCGAATCCCGCCAGGGAACAAAAATATTTTCTGTGTCCTGGGTCATGAATGTGTATTAAATATTACGTGTATTTTATAATAAAAGTCTTAAATATATGTATATAATAAAATTATTAAATATATTTCCGTTGTCTGGTCTGGCATTTTAAAACATTATAAAAAACCTTCATAAACCTATTAAATAAGCAGTTTTATTACAATAGCCATTTTCTCGAAAAAAGCTATCGTTGTTCTACATCATTTACATGAACGCCCCCTTTTTAAAACTACAGATTACACAACACAGATTATATTTTGTACAGAGTACAAAATATAATTTCATCTACTTATCCACTAGCGGTGATTATTAAACCTCATCATATCATATCACAATAATAACACAATACATCACATCATTATAAACTATAATTATGTCTTACCTTGCGGTGAACCTCTGTCCGTCTGGCAGCGGCTCCACGGAGTATGTCACGCCCTGGGTCAGCACGCCAGCATTGCTGTCCACCCACGTGATCTAAAGGATAAGAATATGTCAATCAGTGTGACAGGTCTCAAATTTGTTATCAAAAGTTTGTTTGTTATTCTAGATTATATTTTATATCTATGCCTGTTGAATGAAAATTTGTATGCAACATTTTTTACCTAGATTTTAGGTATTTAATCAAAATCAAAATCAAATGTTTTTATTCAAAATAGTACTAGGCTAAGATCCGGGATATAAAACGACCTTCACCGATATCACCGGTATCCTATACTATACCAACAGAGTGAGTATCTTTTTGAAGGTCAATTGAGTCGACCACCGGTTCCAAGGCTAGCCCATTGAGAAGAACCGGCGAAACAAACTCAGTGAAACAAATCTTTTAAAATATTTTATAACAAATTTTGCATATTGTTATCCTGAAATGCCTGGGAGGAACGCCCTATTTCCAAGGCGTGGTATCTTCAATAAAATATTTTACTTTATAATATCCTTTACCAGACAAACGCTCTTTAATAACTTTTTTTGAATTTTTTAATTGGGAGGTTCTGAACATTTACTGGTATCCTATTGTAAAAGCATAATACAGTTGCCTTTAAAAGAATTGCTTACTTTTGTGAGTGTAGTCACTGGTACATCTAGTCTGTGCCTATTCCGTATAATATCCCTACTATGTTTGTCACTTTTTTACAGAAATTACTTATGTTTTTCCGGACATACAGTAAATTTTCTAAGATGCATTGAGACGCGACAGTCAAAATTCCAATTTGTTAAAAAAAATCCCTTAATGATGTATAGGGGGGCAGCTTGTAAATCGCACGGATAGCCCGCTTCTGCAGTACAAAAATATTTTTAATATCGGCAGCAAGCAATATCTGTGTTGTATTATTATTTATGTATCAGCATTTCTGAATTATATAGCATAGTTAGATATGGTATGTCAAAATAAGTCAACTATCATATCAGTTAATGTATATTTGTTAATAGATAATTGGCTCTTTTAACTTTTTAACACATTTTCATTAGTTTCGCCGGTATCACTGTATATAAAGGAATCTTTCAACGCAATTTTCACCAACTTAAAGTAATCAGATTTAATTGAAACTTTCAACACCCATCAGGGGTGGATGACAAAGCAATATTATCTTTATATATATATATGCAACGTATTGTTTGACGTATGTATGTACGTTAGGTATATGATATAGTTTGGGACTTTCCTCATAGAATACACATTTCCCCAAACTATACAAAATCTTAACGAAAAAGCCGTCAAACAATATGTTGCACATATATATATATATATATATATATATATATATATATATATATATATATATGTGTGTATATCTTGTGTGCGTGTGTATGTCACTGAACTCCTCCTAGACGGCTGGACCGACTTCTGTCGGTGCCACTAGTATACTATATTTTATCGAATTTAAAGAAGGTAAATAATTGGTTGTCTGTAAAGTTGGACGGACGATATTTAACGTGACAACGTCATAACAAAACGCAATAATGAGCGTAAGACATTTTCGTTCATGCAGCCGGCGTTCATTGATTAGACATTATCATGTCAATTTTTTTTAACAATTATTTAACCAAATAACTTGTTATTAGTAACTTATTTACATATCATCATAATCATCATCATCATCATCAGCCCGTTACTGCCCACTACTATAGGCCTCCCTTTTACTGCCAAACTCCTCTGCCCCTTGACTGCCTCATCCATGTTTTTCCTATCAACCTTACTATCGTTATATAGTTTACTTCATCAAAATCGTTTCATATTACAATGGAAATATAACAAATGACCCAAAAATTTGAACTAATTGGCATTAAAACCCATTTAAAAATCCCATCCAGCATTAGAACAAAGCCAACTTGTTAATGTCCGGGGTCCCGGGAACATCATATCCAATTTAACCCCTTATTTTAGTCCGACCCGAAATATTCAATTTGAATAGATTAAACACATAAGTGAATGGATTCGGATTTATGTTTGTGGATTCGGGAATGTATAATAAAAGGTATGTTATGTTTGTAAAATATGGGGTACCAAAATTCTGTAGGTTTTTTTAAGCATTTTATGCTAAAAGGATAGGCAGTGTAATTAACATCAGGAAAAATTCATATATTTTACTACTATATAAATACTAATAATAATATACTATAATAAAAAAACATAGACATTTCCAGGTGAAAAATTGTATGTTCTTGGGTATAAATATTATCTTGGAAAATAATCATTAAATGTTTAAAAAATAAAAATCTTAAATTAAAAATAAAAGCTAAATACTTAATGTTTCTATATCTATCAATTAATAAGTTTGACCTTAAAATTCTTTTTAAACTACTACTATATAAAACGCTGACTTGGTTTTTTATCAACCATATATTTTAAAGTCACAGTTCTACTCAATTCTTCTTTAATTAATAAACCCATTTTCTTGAATTAACGTTAAAAAAGTCATTCTAGCTTTTCCCCTATCGCAGAAAGTTAGAAGTATCAAATAGCAATAATAATATTTGATGGCCAATTGAGATTGTACATAGGTACCTCTAGGAATGGCATGATCATGTCTGATCAAATTTCTTCCTTTTAATTAATAAAGATTAAAAAAAACCGTTAAAATAGTCAAGTGCTTATGAAAATTGAAAACGCTTTGGTTCCAGGGGCAAACAAAGCCCTTAACCGTCCAGCTTCTGCTGTACATAATAAATTATTAATTTCGCCCCAGTTTTATAAAACCACAAACATTTCTGTAATCCATTTTTCGTTTGTTACGTTAAATAATACGTTTTCAGGAGTGTGCTACGAAGTGACTGTTGTTTTTTGAACACGAAAATGGTTTTTGAATAAAGACTGTATGAATATTGGTTGAGTATGCGTTCATTGAGGGAGGCATATGTTCAACAGTGGACGGATAGGGGCTGATGATGATGATCATGATGATTAAGATATTTGGTGAAGTAGAAATAAAAAATGATATTTTTTATAGATAGTAGTGTATAGATAGATTATAGTGCGAATGAGCGCAACTTAGTTTCAAAGCTACTTTGACTTCCTAGAATAGAATAAAAAAATGTATTATTTAAGGGTTTGAACATAATAAGATATATTGTCTAAATGCTGAACATAGGCCTCCCTTAATAAATGCCAAGACAACCGATCCCTCGCCACTCGCATCCATTACAGAACGGCCTCAGCAAGGAGATCGTCTTCATCGCCTGGCTGTAGCCAAACAACAATTCGTCTACCCAAACGCGGCTCCACTATTCGTTAAATAATCCAAGGGAGACCTATGTGGAGGTATAGGGGCTGAAAGATGGTGATGTCTAAATGACGTTTACTACACTATTTAAAAATGTATGAAATTACGAATATGATATTGCAATGCGTCATATAATGCTATTGAAGAAGATCTCTATCAATAAAAAAGACGAAATACCATTGATTATAGTATAGATAGGAATTCTGGTCCACAGTAGATGATAGTATAACAGCTTTAAGAGTTGGAACTGAGACAGATTTCGTAGATATCGATGATGATGACGACGATGATGTCAAAAATGATAAATAGAAAGTTGGAAATGAAAATGCAAAAATAAATTACCTCGACTATGTCAAAATGGAAGCAAAACTTCTAAAAAAGGGAAAACAAATAAAATAGGGGCTGAAAGATGGTGATGTCTAAATGACGTTTACTACACTATTTAAAAACGTATGAAATTACGAATATGATATTGCAATGCATCATAAAATGCTATTGAAGAAGAAGATCTCTATCAATAAAAAAGACGAAATACCATTGATTATAGAATAGATAGGAATTCTAGTCCACAGTAGATGCTAGTATAACAGCTTTAAGAGTTGGAACTGAGACAGATTTCGTAGATATCGATGATGATGACGACGATGATGTCAAAAATGATAAATAGAAAGTTGGAAATGAAAATGCAAAAATAAATTACCTCGACTATGTCAAAATGGAAGCAAAACTTCTAAAAAAGGGAAAACAATTAATACATTTACAAAAAACAACACCAAAGTTTCAGCCATTTGTACTTAAGACTTTGCTAATTTAAACAACAAATGTAAGTCATCAAGCCGCTTAGCATTTAACAAAGTTTTGGGTGTAAAGAAATTGTAAAATTGGCTGTAAAATTCCTGAAACTTTAAAAGTGCTTTACAACCGTGATTTTTTTTAAAGAAATTTATAGATAAGAGAGAAAAGGACGGAAATAATATGTTCCTCCATTTTTACTATCGTATCCTTCTTCCATAGACTACACGTACACTCCATTGCACGTTGAGTTTCGGAAAACTTTCAGCCGCGTAAGACATCATGGGTACAAGGCATTAGTTGAGGATTACCTTCTTTACAATAATAATATGAAGGGCCTTAAATTTATATTTCAAGCTAATAATCCAACTATCAGGATATCAAAATTTGAGATATTACCGTAACAAATATACATAAATTCTGATGCCATTTGTTTCACATTGAAACCTGCCTAGATAATATTATATACATTTTCATTCATTTCGACAAAAAAGATCTGTAATTGCCAAAAGCTTCTTTCATGGTTCCCAACTTCTTCTCATTCTAATTCCATGAAAATGCTTTGCTGTGTTTTGTTGTTGCTCTTCCAATGAAAGTTGCGTTTTATAGTTGTCTATTAAAAAAAAAGAAATATAATAGATCCAATTATCAAATAAAAAGCAATTTTGCTTTATAGAACTGAACATATTAAATAAGAAACCTAGCAAGCAAAAGGTGACAGTCTATAGATTGCTTTGTTAAACCGAGAGACACGCGGAGACACGTCAAACAACATCCAGGAACAAAGGACATTGTTGTTTGGTTTGAAAATATTTACTAGCTGTAACTGCTTACATGATTTCTAGGGTATTGATTTTTCATGTTAGTAGAATAGACAAACTGACAGACTTGGAACCTCTTTCTTGGAAAAAAGTGAACAACGTCGCCCATGGAGAGTTTATCTGGCACTAGCCCAGGTAATTCATTCATCCCCACCAAGGTTCAAGTGTTGTCATAATGATAGGGCTCAGTAGCCCATGGTGAACTCAGCACCTTGGGCCAAGCCAATTGAACAGAGAGAGCTGCTCTTTGTACCCCTCTTATAAGAAGAATTTTCCTTCTCGTAACCAAGTACTTAGCAATTTGGCGCCATATTGTGTTTTTTTTTTTTTTTTTTTTTTAATTTATATTTTAAATATTGAAAATAGAATAAAAGAGGTTTCGATCTGTATATAAACAATTTATGGAAACTAAAAAGGTTTAAAACTGTAAAGTCATGACTCATTTCGGAATATTATCCCTAGATTATGTTGATATTGTGTGTATATGTAGCTAACGACATAATATATAGGATTATAAAAACACTAGCTGTTTTAAATTTCGTCAAATAAAAATTAAATTAATTTCATTAATATATCATGTACATTAAATTCAATACTTTGTTTTTTCCATTTTGTATGTCCAAATTAAAATCCACCATCAAAGCAAATTTGCATTCCATACATATTGTATATTTTTGGAATACATTATTTTGAATCACACAAAGTAAACATTTCTTGTTTACGAACAAATATCACATTATTTATATATGACCCAAAACAAAATATTTTCGAATACGTTATTTTAGTCCTTTGTGAAATAAGGGATTTCCCTACTAAATTTTATTAACGTATATCCTTTTTAGCTTTTTTATATAATATGTTTGTTATGTATATTAGGAAATAAAACCCGGCGAGTGCCAGCAATGCCGCCTTTAGTGAGGTGACCTCAAGGGACCGACACCACCTCCACAGAGGGGTCGTTCCGCACCACAGAACTACCCCTCCCAATGTCGGGACAGTGCAATGCAATGAGGTCGCCATCCTCGCCTCTTGTCCCCCCTAATTTTTGTCCCCTCTTCTTATAAGAGGGGCACAAAGAGCAGCTCCCTTGGTTCATTTTTGCTTCGCCCAAGGTGCTGGGTTCACCTTAGAAAAAAATTTTTTTTTTTTTTTTAGGTTTAATAGATATGTCGCATATTCAAATCTCTTGTTTTGCTTATAGTATTTATAAATAAGATCAATTCTATAATATCGATATTTTGACTCTCTAAAATTATAAATCATATTATAAAACTAGATATCCTTTTATCAAAAATTCAATAAACAAATATTCGTGAAAATAGTTGACCTAAATAAATTCATATTTTACCACACAAAAGCTTTTCGGCGTTTAAAAATTTTATCTTTTCCTATCTAAGGCAATTTCAACCCCGGCGCAAAACTACGAGTGCTATAAGTTTGACCGTTAAGTGTCTATGGCACTGTAATTCTCAAACGGGTGAACGGATTTGAATGCGGTTTTTCATTTGGAATATTTTCGTAGGACGGTTCTTAGACATCACTATCAGCTTCTATATGCACCAATGCTGGGAATTTTTCCTCCTCCAAATCAGACGAGAAGCGCATTGGGCGATTCTATTCGCTTTTTTTGCTGGGGAAATCCTATTTGATACCACCGGGCCCGGGAGGAGGGGGTGGTTATGTGGGTAAAACGGCACGTAAAATATGCACTGCACTGGTCCTATAATGCTGAATGAGGTTCTATGTTCTATGTTTTGTCAAAATCTGTTCTGCCGTTTCATGTTCTTTTGTTTTTTTTGTTCCTGATCCGCTTGGGCTTTGATAATTATCTTCCTTAGTTACTATATTTTCATTCATTTCATGTCACTTACCTCTGCTGGCGGTTTTCCCCCCACGGACACACATTCAAGTTTGATGATCCTGTCTTCGGTGGTAGAGTAAAAGTTGCCCTGCAGGATTTTGGGCGGCTCCGGTGGCACCAGCACCGTGAGGCGGGCGTAGCGTGACCTTATAGCTGGTTCACCTGGACAAAAAGGTTTTATGTTAAATTGAACAATGTGTCCCTAAACCAAACCAAACCAAATTTACCCCTAATAAAGGCATGTGGGATGACGGTGATTTATACTGATTTATAAATGCAGATAAGCGGTTTTACTTGCACTAAACATAGGGTAAATCGTTTCAAACTGTTTTTGTATGCTAATTAACGCTTTAATTTTAATTTATAACCAACAGAATTGGGCGTAGTTATTAAATCTAAGAAGTGTTTTGCAAGTTAAAAAAGTGAAATATAAAACCTATGGTATCAACCTTTATTTATATTAAAATTTATCATTATCATCATCATCACCTTTGCTGAGCATAGGCGTCCCTTTTCCTGATATCTCCTATCTTCTCTGTCCCTTGCTTGTCTCATTTATATTTTGCCCACTAGCATTCCCACGTCATTGGTCCATCGAGCCATCGGACGTCCTGGACTTCTCCGACCCAGTCTAGGTCATCATTCGATTACTGTGGACAACATGCTATCACCGCGTGTAGCCAAGTGTCCTGCCCATTTCTCCATCTCTCTCATCTCCGATATTATTAAAATATTAGCACTCCAAAATCAATCAAGCACTATCACTTAATTTTATAGAGTTATATTATAGTATAGAACGAAAAGAATAATTTCGGCATTTTCTTGACGTTAAAATGAAGGTTAAAAATACCCGATAATAATAGTATTTATTATTATTATGTATTATGTATTATTAATATAGATAATTAATATTCACATAAAGGAGTTAACTCCATTCGTGTCTTAGAGCTGATACACACTTTTTTAATGAAATATTTATTATTTTCAATTTTAGGGCGGGTGAAACCGCGGTGAGCAGCTAGTTCATAATTTAGGACGGTAGAATCGCTAAATTTTCAGCCTTTATAATTTTAAATACGGTAATTAATACAAAAAGTCTTTCCTTAAAACGAGGTGACAGTGAATATTAATTTCAATATTAATAATAAAATACATTTTAGTATTGATATTGAAATATATAATAATAACAATTACTTATTAATATTGTGTATTATTAATATAATATAATTATATTCACATAAAGTAAGTCTTTTTTCTGAGCCTGTTCAAAGACAATCGTTCATAAGGAGCTAACTCCAGTCGTGTGTTGGAGCTGACACACACTTTTGTTGTGAAATATATGGCGGGTGAAACCGCGATGAGCAGCTAGTTCATGTGAATTACCAAATTTCCAGCCTTTGTAACTTTAAATACGGTAAATACAAAAAGCCTTTCATTAAAACGAGGTGACAGTGAATAAATTGCTTTGTCAAACTTTTTGTGCCTTCAGGGCTGGAAAAAGTTGTGTGGCGTTTGATTGATATCAAAATTATATTAATGCTTGTGTTTTGTACGTTTGCCATTTTCTTGGGGCTATTTCGTTTTTCTCTAGGGTTAGATTGCTCAAATGACAAAACGGAATCTTTAAAGACCCGTTTCTACGTTAGTCTGCCTGACTTTATGTCTGTCTGTCTTTCTGCCTATCTGTATGATGACAAAACGGAATCTTTATAGACTCCATTGTCTGTCTGTCTTTCTGCCTATCTGTCGGCCTGTCTGTATAGTGACAAAACGGAATCTTTATAGACCCCGTTGTCTGACTGTCTATCTTTCTGTCTATCTGTCGGCCTGTCTGTATAGTGAAAAAACGAAATATTTATAGACCCCGTTGTCTGTCAGTCTGTGTTTCTGCCTATCTGTCAGCCTGTCTGTATACCTGTCTGTCTGACAACCGAAATCTATAGGGTAATTTCCGTTGAACTAGAATCATGTAAGGCAAGAATTAGTCTAACAACATAAAGGAAAATATCTTAAAACCTTTAATTATATTGGTTTTCATAAAACATATAAATCACGTTTTTCGAAAACGTCAGCGCAGGATCAGGCTAGTATTTGTCTGATTTTTTTAAAACAATCTTATACATAAGTAGTTTGCTATGCTAACCTTCAAATTTTTTGTACCCTGAAGCTAAAAGCTTTTAATGTAGAAGGTAGAAATATAATAGCTAGTACAGGATATAAAATATAAGTAAGAATCAGAGGAAAAATAAAAGTATTTGTTAGTTAAATTAAACGTTTTTCCTGAGGATACCATTAGAAATAAGTCTTCTGTTCGAAGGTATACTTTTATCCAAATATTACATTAAGTAATATCTTAATGTAATATTTGGATAAAAGTGCCTTAATTTATATTTTATTGTACCTAAAAGGTATCTGAAAGAGTATTTTTGACCATTGATTTTAATGCCTTTACTTTATTTCAACTTTTATGTTTAAAATTAGATATTTAAAAAATAAAAAAGGATTTCTTTAACTACTTATATTTTAAATTAATTTGATTCATAAAATATCATTTTTCTACGACTATCAACGCCCATACACATCCGCACAACCAGAGAATATGCAGATCCGTTGCTCTCCTTTTTCCTATCCCTCCCCAATGGGCCACCGGAAACTCACAAACCGCACGAAACACGACAGCATAACTGTCACTTGACGCTGTTCATGTGACAGTTATCGTGCTGTGTTCTGTGAACGAGAGGTACCACCCCGGTCTTGTCACCTAATTCGGCTGCAAAGCAGCAGGGCACTACCTCTTATCAAAGGTAGTGTCTTATCTATCACGTACTTATAAAATAAAAATTATTCCTTGATTAATCAAAATAAAATTATATTTATTATAAAGGTTTTTGTTCTATTAAAAAGTAACAGAACGTCTGAATTAATAATTCCTACATAAAATTATAACATCGCAGAAAAGCTGTTGGCAGTATAAAAACGCGTTCAAAAAATATTACTAGAAAAATAGGTAGAAATTATCTATTTTAAAAAAATAAATTCTATTTCTGAAGTACAGACAGCATCAAAATTTATATATTATAAAAATATAATCTGAAACCTCTTATCTCTTTTACTGAACAATATAAGTAATTCAAAAGTCAGTAAGTCAAGGAATCTTTGCAATATTTAAAAAATCTTCACGCTATATAATAATCTAAAACACTAAATTACTTTAATTATTATTAATACATATTGGGACTATTAAATTCTATTTATTACTCATCAATATGTTTATATATGTAATTTCTTTTAAAACATCAACAACCCCAAATCTTACAAAACCTGTAAATAAAACAATGAAATATGCTGAAAAAAGGGTGTGTGGGAAAAGATTCTATGAGATACTTTTAATGGACTTTTTTACTCTTTGAATTCTGGTTTTTAGTTGCTGACTGTACTAGAGATCATTTAACGGTCGGAGGTAAGACAATGAGCGCAGCAAGTTAGTTTTTAACTTTCAGAGTTAAACAGTGCGAACTTTGATAATTTTGCTGCTCGGTGTGCTTGATAAAAACATTATTCTTGTTACCTTTACGTTAATCTTTTGTTTCATCTTTTGTATTCTTTGATAAGATGCATACACTTTTGTCTAATGGAATTTCGTTAGGTACTGGATGGCAAACTTGTAGACGTGCCTCCTGTTTGCATGTGATCAGTATCAAATGAACATAATAGAATGAATATAATAGAATTTACTTGGGACCTTTCAAAAACAAGTAGACCAAAGAAATAAAAAAGATGGTGGTACCGATATAAACGGGTGCGTGATGCGTCACCCATATTTTAGTTTTAAGTATGCAAGGCATTTTGTTAAGAACAATGACTATGAAGAACGATTGCTAAGTCATTTTAGCTAACTTATAATATATAACTTGTATAGTGAAAATCAAAATCCACATAAATCGGTTGGCTACGAGCTGATAATAATGATGATGATGATAATAGTGATGATGATGACGGTTATGATGATGATGATGATAAAGACCATGATGATAAAGATTAAAAAGATAATCGAGAAAGCAGAAATGAAGAAGAAGACAACATACAAATTTATTTCTCAAAAGAAGATCGTAGCATTCAATGAAAGATGACTTCAATAATGAACGAAAAAGTGCTAATTTATATTGTTGAATGAGAAATGACACTGAATAGAGAGCTTTATAAGTTTGTTGAATATGTAGACGAGCCACAAGATGGTAAATGGTCAGCGTCACCCATGAATAAGTTAACCTAGCCCTGGCAACACATTCACGTGCCTGAGACGTGAAATGGTCGGTTTCAGTGCCAGTAATCACCACCTTGTCCTTCCCTTGATATCAGAATACAACATACATTATTTGTATAACAGCGAGAAGAAAGATTAGCATAGATTAACATATAAATTCGTTTAAAATTCTGTAACCTTACGATAAGTCCTCGTCAAGTCGACGCTATCTCCCCTTTTGTTTCGAATTTAACTCCCCTTAATCCATTTCTCTTATTAGCTTTAATTAAATTTGATATGAAGTCTTTGAAATCCATTTTGGAATTAATGTCTTAACATTTGCTTTCAGCCTTTTCATAAACTTCAAATGTAAGTTTGGACGGTACATTTGTAAAGACGCTTTCATTTATTTCTTTATTTGAAGAGACTGAATGGTAAAGATTCACAAATTTACAGATATTCAAATCCAGGATAAGTCTATGGGTTCATTTTAGGGTTCCATTGCTATCACAAACCGAAATCCTTATATCCTTTATGGATTCCGTTTTGTTGGCCAACCCGACGCCAGGAGGCCGTGTGGTCGCAGACTGCACGGTTGGCGGGGGACAACTCCCCACTTTTACAAACCAAAAGTGAGCCAAATTGGCTCACACTAATCCGATGTACCATTAGGGCCTTCGGGTCGTTAGCATAGATCCATCCGAAAAAAAAAAGTTTTTTTGTATAGCCTGTCAGTCTGCCAAACTAAAATCTATAGGGTTCACATTGTCATAGGAACCGAAACATTTGAAACTCTTCAATGGGAGGAATAAGCAGGATAGTACCCAAGCAGACGGCTTTGCTGTGCTTCAGACAGAAGGCCAGGGAGAGTAGCGTAATTAATAGCATCAAGACTTCTCAGAGATAGGCCCGGAGTAGCTTAAAATCAGCGGTCACTTCCCAAATGAATCTGTCATTTTGTCTAACATAAAACATCAACACAACTTAAGCCCATTACAACACACTTTTGAAGTCTTTATAAATAGATAAATAATAAATATTACCCAATATTCTCACGTTAACCTATCCCCGTGGTAAGTTCGTAAGAACTTGTGTTACAGGTACTAGGAACGAAATAATTAATTAATTTATATTGTTTTCTAATGTTTACGCGAATAATTTCACTCATTATAATAAAACAATTTTTTACGGATTTTATCGCGGTTTATTAAGATTTTTACAAGCCCGACGTTTCGGATACTTTACAGCAACCATGGTCACGGTCACGGTTTTAAAACACCGTCGCTACACTAAGTCTGCCATCTGTGAACATAGTCTTGACAAAGCTCGCCATTATATCAGATTTGATAAACCACAAGTCCTCGTAAAAGAACACAGATTCCAACCAAGGATGATCTGTGAGGCTATTGAAATTAAAAAACATCCTAATTTCAATAGAGAAGATGGCTGGCTTCTACCACCTGCTTGGGATCCCATTATTAAAATCATCAAATCAAAATCCAAGCAAGATACAGTTAGCACTTTCTGCGTAGATAGGACTGACTAAAATATTGATGTATCATAGGGTAGTTTCGAATAACTTTGTAATGATAGGACGTATGACACCTCCCTCAGTCCTCCCGTGACCATGGTTGCTATAAAGTATCCGAAACGTCGGGCTTGTAAAAATCTTAATAAACCACGATAAAATCCGTAAAAAAATGTTTTATTATAATAATTAATTTATGAAACATATATACAATGACCCGGTATTATATTCATCGTACAATTAATATGCACTAGGCGCGATTCCAACCCGCGACTGTTGCGTGAAGTGTAGCCTGACTAACCGGCCTTCAAAATTTCAATTTCCTTGAGTGTGTCCTTTTCTACACAAGTTAATGAATAAATAATGAAATCAACTTAAAAGGGCCAATTTAGGAGTTGTGATAATGAATTCAGATTGTCACGCTCACAGTTGTTCTTATTGTGGACAAAAGAGTTGTATGTAAATTAATGTTACTAATGAATTAACATGTATTTTGTAAGGTTTTCTGTTCGGATTAGAACTTGTAGCGCATGCAGCAAACATTTGAAGTGGGTTTATTAATTTAAACTCGAAAATTGATACGTCAGAATAACGTATTTGTTGCATTGTTTTTTTTATTGCATAGGAGAACAAACCAGCAGTCGAAGCCTTTTGTCGACTATCGACGTCCACACACATTCGCACAACCAGAATTTGTGCAGATTTGTTGCCCTCCTTTTCTCTATCCCCCCAATAAGTCACCTGAAACTCACAAGTCGCAAGAAACGCGACTGAATAGCCGTCACATGACGCCGGTGCTATGTGAGCGCTCTTGCTCCACCACCCCGGTCGTGCTTAATGTGATAAAGTGTTTTGAAAACAAATACCACCCAATTTGTGTTGCGATGCTGCGCCGGTTCTGCGCTCTAATTGTTCGACTGGTCATTGATGGATGATTGGTTGATGGAACGTACGCACAGATCACTGGTTGGTTGATTTTTTTACGTCAGTGACAAATCACTGACCAGTTTCGGAATTTTATGACACTCCTATAGACTTTAACTCCTATAAGTCACAGCGTGATGTTATATAGCCTATAGCCTTCCTCGATAAATAAGCTGCCTAACACTGAAATAATTTTTCAAATCTGACCAGTAGTTCCTGAGATTATCGCGTTCAAACAAACAAACAAACTCTTCAGCTTTATAATATTAGTATAGATTACAAGTCAATTTGGTTATATGCTCGATGGATTGTATTACTTTAAAAATTCGTCATCGTCGACACACAAACGAGTCTATTTTTAGGCGAAAAAATAACTATCGCAGGCCGGTTATCTTCTCATCACCTTAGTTAAGACACAGAAAGTATTTAGCGTGTTTTACGTTATTTATATAATTCGAATAAAACAACTTCTTTCAAAATTCGTTAGCTTACATTTCACTGGCTTACATTTCATCGGCTAACATTTCATAGCTTATATTTCATAGCTTATATTTCATAGCTTACATTTCATAGCTTATATTTCATAGCTTAAATACAAAGTTATAATATTATAGTAAAAGCAATTAAGCTTAGGTACATCTCATTATTAGTTCCTTATCTCGTATCCTACCATCATTTCACTGATGACCATATGCGTGATACCAGAAGTCATTTAACGTACGAACAACTTAATTCGTGTCACCGAACCTTGAAAAACTAAAGGGTAATTTAATACATAGCCATTCCAATTGGTACAAGACAGATGGTAAATATTAACTTAAATAGTTAAATTTAACTGGACCGTTAACTCGTATCAGATAACCAATTAATAGAAAATGTTTATTTGCTCTATTACATCTCATTAGGTTATCTCTTCATCTTATTTCAGAGGCTGTTAACGTGTGTATCATATTTAACACTTTAGAAAATAGATTTATATGAAGTTCATAACAAGCATAAAACTGATGACATAAAAATATTTTATTTGCCTATAATTTTTATATACTCAATGTATTTTCAACTATTCAGACGAATTAAACACATTTTAAGCTAAAATGTATCAATCCGTTCACGGTTCAGAACGTGTAAAAGATTTTTTATAGAAGAGGGGGCAAACGGACAGTTGGGTCACCTGATGGTAAGTGCAAGCGACAGCAGTGTAGCAGTCACCAGAGGATTAGCAGGTGTGTTGCCGGCCTTTCAAATATGAGTATGCTCTTTTTAATAGACATTTAAAATGTTAACTGGTGGGAGGGATTTCCTTGTGCCACGCCCACTTGCTCGAGTACCACCATCCTGCTTGTTTCTTCCGTAAAATAGACCAATATACATTGGGGCCGTATTCCCGTTTGCATGGGCACCACCATTCTGCCTTATTCTTCTGTGAAACCACTTCGTGTTTAAAGAAGAGCAGGAGAGGCAGTACTGGCACCGAGACGGGTAATACTTCTGGATAGGCAACGTGTGAATGGGTTACTCTTATGTATACGTTCATATGACATTTTTTAAGTTACTTGGATAGGCGAAGAGCCACATACGAGGTCAGCATCACCCATGAACAAAAACATGTTGACCTAAAACTAGCCCAGGCATCTCATTCACCCTACAATGGTTCAAGCCTTGTCGTGGTGGTTGGATTCAGTAGCCTAAGGTCCAACACCTTGGGCGAAACTAATTGAGCCGAGGGGGCTCTTTGTACACCTCTTATAAGAAGAGGGGACAAGGAGTAAGGATGCGAACCTCACCCCATTGCACTTCCCGACGTTGGAAGGGGTTGTTCTGTGCCCACCCCTCTATGGAGCTGGCGTCGGTTCCTTGGGGGATCAAAGGCGGCATTGGTGGAACTCACATGCTCATTGTGGGTATTCGGCATAGCTGTAAGCCGCGAGTCCCAAACACCATCGGACCCCACCCGGGGCCGTTGACGGCGCGTAAAGACGTTTCCCCATGTTAAAAAAATGTAAAATGGTAAGTATCGGTGCCAGTAATTACAGTCTCGCCTGTCTTTCCAAAACACAGCAAAGCTGTTTCTCGGAAGAACATGTGGCCTATCCACAGACGTAATACGTCTTGGTCCCTTAGTCATAACATAAACCATATAATTGCATATCATATTGTACTGGTTGTTTGAACAGCGATGATTGTCCAAATTACCAAGTCGTGAGATACCAACGAGATTTCAACTGTAATTTCATTTAATCATGCGTTTTGGTTTCAATTTGTATATTTTTTCCTACTTTAATAGCTATTGTAATGCGTGGAACACGTATCATTGGAAGTATATCCGTGGTAAATAATAGTAAATATTTCTATATAATTCTTCTGTGCGTGTCACTGAACTCCAAAGCTGAACCAATTTTGATGATATTTTTGTGTGTGTTCAAGTGTATTCGAGAATGGAGAATTCACAATTCTGTCAACATTTTTTGTGCGGGACAACGTTCGGGTCCGTTAGTATAGTGTTTGCCATAGTTAAGAAAGAAGAAGAACTTTTTGAACAGTCACACCGTGCTTTGTCCCGTTGTCATGGATACTCGGGAGTGTCTTTGAACACCACGCTAAATTTCACCAAGCAGGCAACAAGCGTTCAGTCAAAACTCACAACTTAAAAATGACTATAAAAGACAGGAATAAATAAACAATTGATAAAAGCATTGAAAAGATTCGAGATCTGAAAAAAAAACGAAGCCATAATATTTTTTCCATTTTTGTTTTTTTGAAAACAAATTAAAATGCGATAAAAAAACCCCAGTCTAGTAGTAGTACGTAGTTCTAAGTTAACTTAAGCCTTAGGCTTTAGGCTTAAGGCGCAAAACCATGGCAACAATAAACAAAAAAATGAACTCCACCCTAACCTTATCTTTATGATATGAGTTAAGTATTAGGAATGGTAATATTGTGTTGATGAGGCTGATGATGATGATGATGATGATGATGGTGATGATGATGGTGATGATGATGATGATGAACTAGCAACTAACTGATTTATCGACACAGCAACACTGAAGCTACTACACTAGATGGCGTTGTTAAGCCATACATATCAAAGCTCCACCCAGGCACTCATAATTATACAGGATTTGAACTTACCCCTGGAGCCCGAGCTGACTTGACACTGGTACTTGGCATCGTCGTCCAGGGTCACATCCCGGATGTCCAATGAATAGTCTCCTGCAAAAAAACATATGTTTAGGGTTTCCTAAAACGACAAAATGTAGGATCATTTTGAGTCCATCAGTCAAACGAATCTTATATTGACGTAGAAGTTAGGTAAATGGGTCTTGCAACATAAATAAGGGAAAAGATGTAAAAACCGTTAATTTGTTGTTATCTATACTAATACTAGCTGTTGCCCGCAGCTTCGCCCGCGTTAACTTTTAAAATTTGAAGGGTTGACCACCCTTATCACTTAGGGATATGAAAAATAGATAGTAGCCGATTCTCAGACCTACTGAATACGCATATAAAATTTGGTAAAAATCGGTAAAGCCGTTTCGAAGGAGTACGGTAACTAACATTGTGACATGGAAATTTTATATATTAGAAGATTGTAAATGTGATTTGATGTGTAAGTTTGATTGTTACGCTTTCACGCGAAAACTACTTAACCGATCTTCATGAAACTTTGTACACATATTATTGAAGGTATTAGAAGTAACATAGGATACTTTTTATTTAAAAAAAATCTTTTCCTACGCAGACGAAGTCGCGGGCACCAGCTTTTTTTTTTCCTTTAACGCCGGGAAATGCTCTGAGGTATCCCGCCTGGGGAGTGGGTCTCCCCACGCGGGTATGTGGGACTCGCTGCGCCCGAAGGATGGTAAGTGGACGCAGCTCTACCCACTAAAACCCGGCGAGTGCCACCAGTGCCGCCCTTGTTGAGGTGCCCCGATCTGTTAAGCTAACAGGGCACCTCGACAGCTAGTCAGTCCTGCAAGGGACCGACGTCACCTCCACAGAGGGGTTGTCCCGCACCACAGAACAACCCCTCCCTGCGAGTCAGGACAGTAAAATGGGTTGAGGTTATCGTCCTCGCCCCTTGTCCTCTGCTCTTTTGTCCCCTTTTCTTATAAGAGCGGTAAAAAGAGCTCCCTCGGCTCAATTTGCTTCGCCCAAGGTGCTGGGCTCACCCTAGGCTACTGAGCCCCACTGCCGCGTCATGGCCTGAACCATCATGGTAGGGAATGCGTACATACCTCATACATTCACTATTAAAATAATTATTTTTACTAACCCTATGAATAATATTGTAGGTAAGTAATTAACGTTTTCTTAAATTACAGCCTCATTTCTTTGCAAACTTAAAAAAGCAACTAAATTCTTAGCAATTGATATTAAGTGAAAGATAAATTATTATGTTACTTTATATTAAGAAAAACTTCATTTAATTTAGCATAAATTAAAAATTATAAAACTAATTTAAGTATCCCGGTATAATATTATATCCTTCATATTAACAATAGCCCATACTTTTATCGTAGACGATCTCAAGTCGTACGGAAGCTGAGGGCATCGACACCAACTCGAGAGCTGATCTGGTTATACTGTGATTATATTAATATCGATTTATATAACGTATGCGATATGCATCTCAAACATAACAACTCAAGTACAACATTACATTGGCACTAATTAAACGTAAGATCGGAGATTTAAAAGAAATAAAAAATATTTCAAAACCAATTTTTCCAAATCAACTCAAACCACAGGTATTTTTTTTTTTGCATTGGAGGGTAAACGATCTGTCGGAAGCCTTGGCGACTATCAACGCTCATATACATCCGTACAACCAGAGATAATGTACATGCGTCGCCCTCCTTTTCTCTATCCCTCCAATAGGCCACCGGAAACTCACAAATCGCACGAAACAGGACATAATTGTCACTTGACGCCGGTGTTATGTGAGCGAGAGGTACCACCCCGGTTGAGCCGGCCCAATTCGGCTACAAAGCAGCATGGCACTACCTCTTAGGTATTCGAAACTCAATAGAACGATAAGTGGAAGCAGTCATCGATTGAAAGAATTTTTACATTTCCGATGTTTCGGATAGGTACTTAACACCTATTGAGGTGTCAAACCTACCAATTTCCTACGTACTCAAACCCTATCCTACCTTTGGTTTTATCAATGGAATTGGAATTCACGATTGGAGGCCACGTCGTAGACGAAGTGTTGGTCAGGTGGGAAGACGATCCCAACCATGATTCAGGCATTGTCATGGCGGTGGGGCTCAGTAACATAGGGTGAGCCGCTGCACCTTGGGCGAAGCGAATTGGGCCGGGGGGCTGTTCGTACCACTCCTCGAGGGATAAAAGAGCAGGGGGCAAGGCACGAGGATGGGAACCTCACCCCATTGTTCTGTGGTGCGGGACAACCCCTCTATGGAGGTGGCGTCGGTGCCTTGCGGGACTGACTAGCCGTCGAGGTGTCCTGTTTGTTTACTAGATCCGGGGCACCTCACCAAAGGCGGCATTGGTGGCACTCGCCGGGTTTTATTGGGTAGAGCTGCGTCCACTTACCAGCTGTCGGGCGCAGCGAGTCCAAGATACTCGCGGTGGGGAGACCCACTCCCCCGCGGGATGCCTAAGAGCATTTCCCGGCGTTAAAGAAAAAAAAAGGTGGGAAGACGATCTCCGTGCAGTGGCCGGTCCATGATGGATGCGAGTAGCAAGGGATCGGCCGTCGTGGCGTTCATGAGGGAGGCCTATGTTGAGCAGTGGACGGATAGAGGCTGATGATGATGATGATGATGAATTGGAATTCAAAAGTCTTACTACCTAAGCCGCAGAAACAGTCACGTTTTTCGTCAATTCGCCTATCCACCTTTATACGAAGGTGTATTTTCTATATTATAAAAGCTAGATTCCTGCTTATTAATTAGTAAGTAACAAGCCACAAGACCTACAAACCAAAAAGGCATATTTTTATTGAATTCAAAGAACTCATTAAAAGGAAGCTAAATTCTTTCTAATGAGGTTCAATAGGAAATAGAAGTTTTTGTGAAATTCCGTTGCAACTAAAAATGAAAATTACAATTTTGCCCTTTAATTAAAAATGTTGTACATTTCTGAAATAACTTTAAAATTACATACTTTTATTTTGTCTACATGAATTATAACTCACATATGACGATGGTTAAATAATATTATAATGGCCAATAAGGTTCAAGAATGGAGGCCACGTTTAGGTAGACGAAGTGTTGGTCAGCCATTGACCAGGTGGGAAGACGATCTCCGCGCAGTAGCCGGTCCGTGTTGGACGCGAGTAGCAAGTAATCGGTCGTCTTGGCGTTCATTGGAGGAGGCTTATCAGCAGTGTACAACACTAAAGCTGTTTTAAATGGGATATTTACAATGCTCAATATTTAAGCATTTCTACGAATCGACATCAAGCTAATTTCATGAAGACATTCGTTAACTTTTCCGGAATATGTGTGGGAAAGGAGGGCGGTGCTATATGCATGCATATGCGTGCACTCACACATTTGCTGTAAAGACTGCGTTTTTCGCGGGATAATTGCTAATTAATATAATTAATTCAATATCTTATATAATGGATTTCCGCAAGGTAACGCCTGATTCTATTAACTAAGCTCTAATTCATTTAAAGTTTTAGATCTTAAAAATATTCACCAATAAAAAAACAACTTACCTTCTTCATCACTGCCAATCATCTTATACCGGTCGTACCCACTTAGGTCCCTATGTAGACCTAGGCCGAAGTCATCCTTCGTCCACTGTAGTTGACCTGCCTTCTTTTCTACTCTACACGGCAGGGTTACCCTGGAACCCACTACCGCAGTCTGGAAAGAAAAAAAAATTAAATTTCCCAATTATTTTGTTTCTTAACATAGCTACGAGTTAAACTAAAAAAAAACAATAATTAAAGAACTGATGACCTTAAAACTGAATCGATTTTGTTAAAACCTGTCTAAAAGCTACGGTAAACCTACTTTCTTAAAAAAACTGTGTCTAAATCGGTTTATCTGTTTTGAGTCATGCAGCCACAGACCGACACACTCATTGGTCAAATTTATATACATAACCCATCTTTTTGCGTCGGGATTAAAAGCTTGGCACTAAAAAAAAACATAGAATCGATGGATAATTAAATATTAATAATTATGATTTAATAACCTATAAGAAAAAGTACCGATGGGGGGAGGGGGTTTGCTGTGCAGCACGCATCTGCTTGAGTACCATCCTGCTTGTTTCTCCCGTGAAACAGCTTTGCTGTCTTTCGGAGAAAAGGGCAAGACAGTTAGTGTAATTGATGGTACAGAGACTTAGCATCTCATGTCTCAGGATAAACAACACATCCCCACTATGGTTCAGGTTTCGACGTGGTGGTGGGGCTCAGTAGCCTAGGGTGAACCGTTACACCTAGGGCGAAGCTAATTGAGCCGAGGGGGCTCTTTGTACCCCTCTTCTAATAAGAGTGGACAAAAGAGCAGGGGGTAAGGAACGAGGATGGGAACCTCACCCCATTGTACTGTACCGACGTTGGGAGGGGTTGTTCTGTGGTGCGGGACAGTCCCTCTGTGGAGGAGGCGTCGGTCCCCTGAGGGACTGACTAGCCGTCGAGGTGCCCTATTTGCTCAAGCGATCCGGGGCACCTCACCAAAGGCGGCATTGGTGGCACTCGCCGGGTTTTAGTGGATAGAGCTGCATCCACTTACCAGCTTTTGGGTGCAGTGAGTCCGACATACCCCCACTCCCCCGCGGGATGCCTCAGAGCATTTCCCGGCGTTAAAGAAAAAAAAAGGATAAACAACACATGGATAAGTTGACTTTTTTTCGATATCGCAGGGCCTTTATAGATCTAACCAGGATCTTGGGGTAGATCCTGACCCTATGTGGGATTTGCACCTGGGAGTGCCCTACCCTTACCTAAAACCACTACGAGTGCCTTCAGACGTTTTTTTAGGGTACTTGATCTACAGGCAACAGGATCACCTCAGCGACAGGCTGGCCCGGGCGAAGGCCAGATTACTCTTAGTAAGGGGGGACTCCTCAGCCGACACTAAGCAGTCCCCACGACGTCGTCTCATACTGGGCCCAGGTTCCCATCGTGAACCTGACACGAGCACAGGGGCGTAATAGGAGGCGCATTAAGTAGCGCCTCCTACGCACCCCCTTTAAAACCCTAAAAACCCTAAAAACTTTATAAAACTAAAACTTTATACCACAACTCTAGGGATCGGCCGTCTTAGCATTCATTGATGAAAGCCTATCTTCAGCAGTGGACGGATAAAAGAAGATGACGATGAACTTCACAAAAAACAGACAAAAATATTATAAAGGCAAGCATTACTATTATTTTTTTAGTTGCACCATACAATTCGTCTTCATACCGATGTTCCGTTTACCCTAAGGCCACTTGGAAGAAAACACATTTTTAAAGCCGCTTTAATATTAATATCTATACTAGTGTAATTTTATGCACAGTAAAGAGTTTTTATTCATTTATTTTTTTAAAGTTCAGTTCAGTTTTATATCTAAAGTAAATCATAAATCTTGGACTAATGAGATATAAGATAAAAATGCAACATAGCTAATGCCCAGCTCTAATATCATGTGCGTTAATTATACTACTTGTGTGGCATCTTCAATCTCAACATTAATACGTGTTTCATAGCTTAAAAACTTAAAGAATAAGAAGGAGACAGCTTTGTAGGGCGACATCTCGTTCACGAGTGAAGTTTGTACAAATTGAAGTCTAAAGTTAGATGACTTCATTATCACTATAATATTTATTTTATTTATGTACGTTTGACCGAGATTTGATCAATTTTCATTCCTCAAATCATGTCATAGCAAGTCAAGTATTTAGAAATTAAATTTTAAATACATTTTGATTAATTTTTGTCTCATTTCAAAGTTATCAAATACTTGTCTACTAAAATGTACTTTATCATAACTGTATTGCACAAAACACAAAGTGTGTGCCGATAACCTGCTACATAATTTTAGAGTTGTCGATTCGCGTTCCACTAAATTGCTTTCATGCGAATCGTCTACAGAATAAAAACATTTTACAAAAAATTAAAACCGACTTCAAAAATACTAAACTAAAAAGTAATAAAATAACAGTTTCTTTAATGTTTGTGCTTACAACATATAATCAAATTAATCTTCTACTAATGTACAAACTTTGCGTTTACCACGTCATTATAGTTACTTTTGGAGTCGGTGTCAGCCAAGGTAGGTAGGTAGGTAATGTACAGCAACAAATACGACACCGACTCCAAAAGTAACTATTACTTTTTAGGCATGTTCAGCAGTGGATGGATAAAGGATGATGATGATGATGATGATGATGATGATGATGATGGTGATGGTGATGATGATGATGATTACGATGACCGCGACATACTATGGTGTGCTACCAAAGCATCCTATAAAAAAAAACATACAGACGAATTGAGAACCTCCTTTTTTTTTGAAGTCGGTTAAAAAATATATTAAAAGTAGTCAATTCGCACATTTCGTGCTAGTTACATATGTTCGAATCATCCAATAACCCCTGTCCGTCTTGGCGTTCATTGAGGGAGGCCTATGTTCAGCAGTGGACGGATAGAGACTGATGATGATGATGATGATGAAAATAATCATGCTAGTGATAAATCAATCACCTTCAGATACATGGATCAATCCATGATTAATACTTATTAAAATCATCATTAATCAATTATAAATTACATCCCTAAATATTCCTTAATTGAATACAACTTTTCAAAGATTTCTTTTAAATATACAAAGAGTTTTAGAAATATTAAAGATACAATCGGATCCAAAGAGTCTTCAATATCGCATTGGTAAAGACTTCTTTGAATGTACAATAATCAAATTCTATTCATGGCTACATACGATATTGCCAAGAAAATACGCTCAAAGAACTTTGAAATTCTTGTTTAGATTTCTTAAATCGTATTAAAATATTTGCTTGTTAAGTTTTGAATAGGCAATGGTAAATGATGCGATTGGCAAGGAATCGGCCGTCTTGGCGTTCATTGAGGGGGGCCTTTGTTCAGCACTGGACGGATAGAGGCTGATGATGATGATGATGACTCAAGAGCCAAATTGTGTTTATGGACAATCTCATTTAAACTTAAAATATAATAGGCAAATTCATAAGGGTAAGAGGGAGGGGCCTCCGTCTAGGGAGGCCCGAGAGAAGCGAAGCTTTATAGTATAAAGCGTAGGAACTAAAAGGCGACGCATTGTTAAACTAAAAAGAGGGGACTGAGCGTCCTGAGCGGGCGAGGCTCTCCATACGCACGCGAGTTTATAACTAAAGGACGTAAGCGACACAATGGTTTTGTGTTAACAAAATTGCGTTAAAAACGATAATTGAAGAAATTCCTTCACAATTTTAAAGAACATGTATAGACTCATCTACGAAGAAAGTTAGAGGCTTAAACCTGTCCTGTTTGCCCATAAGATATGAATCTCTTTTAAAAAAGAGGTTTGTTTTATGTTTTTTCTCTGTTACAAAAGTAACGTAATCAAGAAAACTAATAAAATAAGGTTCTATCATGAGCTATTACGTCACCAACTTATATTTTCATTCTTTGTGGAATTATTGAAATAAATTGAAATTATTAACGCCAAAATTTCCAAGGCGTCCTCAAATGCCGAGCGCGCGGTTCTGTAACGATAAAATCTGACGTAACACGGATAGAATGGTCACGTGGCGAGCGTCTTTAGCGAGCGGCCCGGACGTCTATTGCTTCGCTTTAAAATATGGTGGTAAGTAAGTAAGTACATATCACCCAGAACTAGCCAAATTGTGCCTTGTCTGATGAGATAGAGGGTGCAAAATCGATAACGAGCTGATGATTAATAATTGATTTTCCCATCCATTAGATATTCCTGCTGGTAAATGGTCGCTTGTTTGTTTAAGTGGTAGTGCCATGCTGCTTTGTAGCCGAATTGGGCCGGCACGACCGGGGTGGTACCTCTCGCTCACATAACACCAGCGTTTCGTGCGTATGTGAGTTTCCGGTGGCCACTTGAGGGGGATAGGGAATAGGAGGGCAACACATCGTCTCAACTTCTGATTGTGCGAATGTCTATGGGCGTCGGTAGTCACCATAAAGCTCCGACTGCTCGGTTGCCTCCTTATGACGTCATAAAAAAAATTAAAAATGGTAAGTCTGGTGCGGATCTTCTTTCCGAAGTAACAATTTCACAGCAGAATTGCGGACGTCAATCGTATTATATATTGTTATCGCTTAAATATTATGAAACATCTATCCATAATTTATCTCAATGGCGCCTTCGGGAGGGATATAAAAGAATAATGTTTATTATGAACGCGCTCTCCGCGGAATAAGGGTGGAGCATTGATATAACGTAATACATAGATAACAGTTTTTATGATTTAAAATTATGCTGTTTTATAGTTGTGAGCACGTAAGAAAATTTTCAATTTAGGAAGTTATTATGCACGCTAGTAGATAAGATACTACTAGCAATACTTGATGAGCTGATCCTTGCCAGAAAGTCAATAGGTACTTTGATATTACATAAATGATACTGGTCTTTGTATGTTGCTTTGACAGACAAACTAGTACATGTGCCACCTGATGGTAAGTAGTTGAGTTTACTTAGAATTAGCTCTCTGTAGTCACAGGTCTAGATGCCAAAATATGCCTGGGTTTTCTTTCCTGCTTTCGAAAAATCAAACAGCATTCGTGTATTCTGGGTTTTAATATATTATCTAAACCAATATTATAAAGAGGTAAAATTTGTGAGTTTGTGAGGTTGTGGGGTTGTGAGGTTGTGGGGTAATCCCTGAATCCACTGAACCGATTTTGAAAGTTCTTTTACCTATAGAAAAGCCAAATAATTTTTTGTGATAATCTATAGAAATAATAAACATCTTTCCGGGAATTTACAGTTAGGGAAGTACAGTTGCTTATTTCTCCCGTAAAACAGCTTTGCTGTGTTTCGGAGAGAAGGGCAAGACAGGCAGTGTAATTACTGGCACCGAGACTTAACATCTTATGTCTCGGGATAGGCAACACATAGATGAGTTGCCTGGGCTCGTTCCAGGTAAACTAGTTTATGTTCATGGGCGACTTCGACCACTTACCATCAGGTGGCACGTTTGCCAGTTTGCCTATCCATCTAACATAAAAAAAACACATTTATACGTTAACGCAGGCTAAGCTTTTTTTTTGTGTGGGCACCTCAACGGCTAGTCAGTCCCCCAAGGGACCGCCGCCACCGTCACAGAGGGGTGTCCCGCACCACAGAACAACCCCTCCCAACGTCCGGATAGTATAATGTGGTGAGGTTTCCATCCTCGCCCCTTGCCCCTGCTCTTTTGTCCTCTCTTCTTATAAGAGGGGTACAAAGAGCCCTTCGGTTCAATTAGCTTCGTCCCAGCTGCTGGGCTCACCCTAGGCTACTGAGCCCCACCGCCACGTCAAGGCCTGAACCATGGTGGGGAACGAAGGCTAAGCTACGGGAAACAGCGAGTATTCTAAATAACTTCCTCCTTTAGTATCTTCAATCCTGTATAAAAAGGGCACAACAACTGACTGCACTAGAAAGAGAGTTATGTTTATGTTTTCTTTCGCCCACTCCTTAGCCTGAACGGTTGAAAGATTTAAGTCTACTTAGAGTTTTGGATGAACTAATTTCTGTTCATTGCTGACCACTCACCATCAAGTAACTCGGCACCAGTTTGCCTATCCAACTAACAAAAAAGTTGGCCCCTTGTCTGATGTGAATCACGTTAATAGAATCATAATTAGGTATTAAAAATCTATAACAAAAGACGAAATAAAATGAAGAAATTTAGTAAACGAATCATACATAATGGCATCACGACATAGCGTCATGCCGTCACGCCATTTGAATCGTTTCACAATACACACCTGATCTTGTGGCTCCATCGCGAACTTCTGCTCCTGGTAGGCCACACACACACCGACACACACAAACACACACAAGCTAGTCCGCAGCAGCAGGAACAGTTGGACACATCGCATCTTGGGCATGGTTGCATGTACCGCTCAGATCACATCCTACAGGAACGACCATCTGTTCTATTTTCGTGAAACGCCATGTTTGGATCTGTAACAAATGAGGAGGCTAAGTGAATGAACGAACAAATTTATTATATACATTAAAAGTTATTTAAGTAATATAGGTTATAAAAATATTCATCAGCAGGCCGAATATTGTAGTCAATCTAAGCAAACGTGGGTGAAGCAGAAGGTAACAACTAGTTTTACAATAAAAGGTGTACATTCGCCAACCCTATTTCAATAACTAAAAATAAGCAATTGACAACCTTTGAAAAATTATAACTAATATGGCGCATTTTACAACGAAGAATCGCTTGGCACAACCCTATTCTATAATTAGAAGTGAGACTGTAAAGTTTCTATCAAGATACAATCTGGTATCATTTAGATGGCATCACTTAACGCCAAGTAAAGTGATGTGACATCTCTTACAATCAAAAATGCATATGCGACAACCCTGTTTCATAAAGACGTGAGACGAAAAAAAACGTGGCAGTCCTATAATTAAACGACACAAAAATCTCTATCAATACCATCTGGGAGCATTTAGATGGCATCTGAACGTCACGCGGCCTCGACATCATCTTATCTTAGGTTACAATTAATAATAATAATAATAATAATCTAATAATAATAATTAATTCATGAGTTTACACGTTAAGTTTTAATCATCATTTATTTACTGAATTGGTATCCATCCTGCCTATTTCTTCCCCCAATCTTTGTTGTTTTTGGGAAATGGCAGGACAATTATTGTAATGACACCGAGACATACACATCTCAGGATTGGCACAAAAATGTGTTGCTGGGACTATTTACTTGACCTTACAGATGCTTAGTGCCCGTTTTCCTATGCAAGCAACATTTTTTTAAATGTTAGTTGGATAGGCAAACTGGCAAACGTACCACCTGATAGTAAGTGGTCGACGTCACCCATGAACATAAACTAGTTTACCTGGAACGAGCCCAGGTAACTCATCTATGTGTTGCCTGTCCTGAGACATAAGATGTTAAGTCTTGGTGCCAGTAATTACACTGGCTGTCTTGCCCTTCGCTCCGAAACACAGCAAAGCTGTTTCATGGGAGAAACGTGTAGGATTATCAAGGAGAGATAGCTAACAAAAAAAAGTTCGCGATAGAATTCAGGAATGGCGTTACTCTTTTTGCTAGTTGCTTCCTGGCTCACCATCATTTTCAAATTCCAAAATTCAAATACCTATAATACAGGCTGGATAAGGTTATGATAACCTATACAATTTAAACGGCGCACAAAATGGCCGCATTGGTGGCACTCGCCGGTTAGTGTATAGAGATGCGCCTACCTTACCACCTCTCGGGCGCAGTGAGTCCCACATACCCACCTGGGGAGTCCCCACTACCCCGCGGGATGCCTCAGATCGTCTGCCTGCCGTGCACTTTTTCAGAAGAAGAAACGTGCAAAGCTGTGTATTTTATAATTTCTCAGCTATTTAACTTACACAAGTTTAGACCCAAGTTAATCAAATAGAGTTCCCAAGTTGAAGACGATAATAATTTCAAGTTCTGTATTACTTTTACTGTCCTTTTAAGTTAGACTTTAGCATTATATAATATTTATTCTAGACTGTAAAATATATAAATAAATGTAGAATCCGATCTCATCTTAATAATAAGAATATCTATGGACGCTTTCACACCACGTCAATCTGGTCCCGTGGTAAGTTCTCGAATAAATTGTGTTACGGGTACCAGTCAACGGAAATATATTTAATACTTTTATACTATACATATATTTAAGATTTTTATTATATAATACACATATTTAATACACATCCATGACTCAGGAATACAGAAAATATTTTTGTTCCCTGGCGAGACTCGAACCCGCAACTTCCGTCTTAAGCGCCAACGCGCTTACCACTGAGCCACAGAAGTCGTCAAGTCTTAATAATATCTTATGTTGTAGGTATATAATCTCTCTTGAATAATCATTTTCATCGAGTATACACTGAGACCAATATTTTTCCGCCGGTAAATGCTCTTAGGCATACCGCGGGGGAGGGGGAGCTCCCCAGGCTATGCAATAAGGTAGCTCTACCTGCCTGCCTATGCCGCCTTTGGTGAGGTGCGCCGGATATTTTGAGTAACAGGGCACCTCGACGGCTAGTCAGGGACCGACGCCACCTCTATACAGGGATTGCCCTGCACTACAGAGCAACCCCTCCCAACGCCGGGACAGTGCAATAGGGTGAAGTTTACATCCTCACCCCCTGTCCCCTCTATTTATAATAGGGGTACAAAGAGCAGCCCCTTCGGTTCACTTGGTTTCCCCTAAGGATCTGGATTAACCTTAGGCTACTGAGCCCCACCGCCACGACAAGGCTAAAACCGTGGTGGGGTTGGCTACCCATGTTGTCATCTAGTATTAACATTAACAGTAGCCCCTTCCATCTTTACAAACAATAATGCCAGATTTTTGTCCAGAAATTTTGGAATTGACGGAATTTGAATCTGTGACCTTTATACCACTTGACCCTGACCCCGGTTACAAATTCAACCCTGTTAACCAAACTCTGTAATATTAAACAAGGCAGAGTCTGTTTTACATATTTTTAATTTAAGCGCTCTTTGAAGCACTTTCTTTACTCTCTAAAATTTTATACCTTTGATCATGAATTTTAGTAATTACTTATAATGTTCAGAAAAATATTCTTGTCATGATTTTTTGTAATGGGCAGACAGGGGTCAACTTCGCATATCGAGTTCAAATGAGAGTGTTGCGCTTGTAAGTCACCGTCACCCATGAAGGTCACTATGCCTATAACATAAGCTCTCCTCACTTATTGTCCATATTCAAAACAGTGATTTTGAAACTATAATATAAAGGTTTTTTGAGTTTCATGACGACGAGTCTGCAACCAATGCGTTCTCCCCTCGATGACTTACGAGGCTGAAACGAGGCCTCTAAATTTACAACTGGTCCAAAAGTTTCCCGTAGCTCAACGAGCTATATTGCGATCTATGCTGGGTATTTCTTTTTCAGATAGGGTTCGAAATGAAGACATCCGTCAGAGAACTTACCACGCGAAGAATAAGCACGTTGAAGTGGCAGTGGACTGGTCACACAGAAGAACGGATGGCCGATGGGCCAATAAGGTTCAAGAGAGGAGGCCACGTTTAAGTAGACGAAGTGTTGGTCAGCCATTAACCAGGTGGGAAGACGATCTCAGTGCGGTGGTCAGTCCGTGTTAGTTGCGAGTGGCAAGGGATCGGATGATGATGGTCGTAGTTTCAATTCCCTCAAGTACAGATATTTGTTATGAATATAATATTTGTATTTTTAATAATATATTTTTTTATTATTATTACTCTGCAGACCATTGGTCCGCACCATTATTTGATTAAAGTTCCATGAATAATGATTTTTATTTCTTAGCTCCGCATTTTTTTTGTTTTGTTAATAATGATGATTTTAATACTGTTTAGCCTAAGAGAAGCCAAAAACCGGCAAGAAACTCAGTGGGCGGCATCCCTATACTTAACACTTGATGCTGGTAAAGTGTCTGCTCGGTGGATGGTGGTCACGCGCGCTCAAGTATGTGGTTCTAGGCTCAAGTATGTGGTTCTAGGCTCTTCTTTATATATATTTTAGTTTAATGAAAAAAAAAATACGGATTTTATCGAGGTTTATTAAGATTTTTACAAGCCCGATGTTTCGGATACTTTACAGCAACCATGGTCACGGGAGGACTGAATTGTAAAAATCTTAATAAACCGCGATAAAATCCGTAAAAATTGTTTCATTATAATGAGTGAAATTCGCGTAAACTAATGTGTAATAACTAAAATATATTGTTTTCTAATGAAAACAATATATTTTAGTTATTAATTTATATTTTTTAAGGTTTTTAGTTTTAGGCTCTTTGTACTTTTTTATGTCTTTATATAATAGTATAATTACGTTGATTTAAATAAGTAGAATTTCAAGTTTTTGTTATGATGAATTGATGTCTGCACCGACCAAACTACAGTACTAGGTTAACGTAGTGTGATTGTTATATAAAATAATGATAATAATGATATTGATGATGTTAATGATTGGATATTTCGATCTTCAATACACAACGCCCCCTTAAAGACGGATTTTAATTGTCTATCGGATATTATGCTCTGATTACGACTGAACAACGGAAAAGCAACGGAAGTTGTCTCCTGCTGTATATTGAAAATTCTAAGATTTGTTATGGGCTTGATTGGAATATCATCATCATCATTAAAATTCAGTATGATCAATGTTCATTGAGGGAGGCCTATTCCCCCACCATGGTTCAGCCCTTGACGTGGTGGTGGGGCTCAGTAGCCTAGGGTGAACCCAGCACCTTGGTCGAAGCGAATTGAGCCGAGGGGGCTCTTTGTATACCTTCTATAAGAAGAGGGGACAAAAGCGCAGGGGGCAAGGGACAAGAATGGGAACCTCACCCCATTGTACTATCCTGTTGTTGGGAGGGGTTATTCTGTGGTGCAAGACAACCCCTCTGTGCAGGTGGCGTCGGTCCCTAAGGGTCTGACTAGCCGTCGAGGTGCCCTGTTTGCTCATTAGATCCGGGGCACATCATAAAAGGCGGCATTGGTAGCACTCGCCGGGTTTTAGTGGGTAAAGCTGCGTCCATTTGCCAGCTTTCGGGCGCAGCGAGTCCCACATACCCGCCTGCGGGACCCACTCCCCCACGGAATGCCTCAGAGCATTTCCCGGCGTAAAAGAAAAAATGGTATACCCCTTGTAATGGTTCATATCAAAAGTCTTTTATTTTAATCGTACGATGTTCTAATTTTAAGCACAGCTATTGAGTATTAATGGCGGAAGAATCACGGAAGTAATCACGACTGAAAATTTACTATAGATGAAAATATATCATGCGCTTCGTAAATATTTATCGCTCACATTTAGTTTACCTTATTATTATTGACATAGGAGCTCAAGAGGGGTACAAAGATCCCCCTTGGCTCAATTAGCTTCGCCCAAGGTGCTAGGCTCACCCTAGGCTACTGAGCTCCACCGCCACGTCAAGGCCTGAACCATGGTAGGGACGTCAAAATGCTCTAGGCCACCATGCACGGAGATCAACCCATCTCGTCGGAGGATATCTCATTTTTTGGTGAACGATTTATAAAACTGAGTAGTTTAGTAGTAGAAGTAGAGTTGGATGCGACTGGTAAGGGATCGGTCTTGGCGTTCATTAATAGGCCTATATATATATATAGTTAGACAGTGGATGGATAGAGGCTGATGGTAATGATAGCTATATATTTTATCCCTAACATAGCTGTTTACATTTATCATATAATATATTTAAAAGTCCATATTATGTGAGATCCAATTTAAAACAGTGAGAAAAAACAACAAAAAAAAAAGTTTTTTTGGCGTTCATTACACGAGATACATTTCTCGCCGAAAAAACTAACGAGCTTGATTAAAAGTGCTCCAATTAAACCTCTTATTTTATATGTCGTTCAAAACACGCCAATATCGTCCAATATCGGCCAATCTCGAACCCGTAAATTAGTATTAATTAAAACACATTGCAATAATAAACTTACCTTTTTAACACTGATTTTTACTTATCAAAAACACATAAAAATCGATGTATACAACTTCGGTAAAGTTCTTAGAAAAACTTAGTAACGCAGAAAAACGATTCTATAAAACTATGCAACTTAGAAGCGTACGTTAAAAAAATTGTAACAGAAACATACGTTCTTTAAAAACGTAGCAATTTAGAAAAAAACTTAGAAACTTCAAAAAAAATTCGAATTAACTTAGCAACTCAGAAAAAAAATAGAAATACATTTAAACCAAGCCGTTGCCTGCCACTGACTGAGCATCCAGACTGGATATTTCTGTCCACCCCTGTCTGAGTCAGGGATACACATCCTAATGGTGGCTATATTTATCCCACATTTGGAATGTAGGGACAGATGGTGATCAACAATGGGGCAATAAGGAGTTATATGTATTACCCTTTTTAGACGAAATATTGTTTTTAAAACATGTGGTTGTGATTTCTATGGATTTATATATTAGACACGAAACCTATAATATATATACTTAGCTTGTAAAGAGGTAAAGTTTGTGAGTTTGTGAGTTTGTCAGTTTGTGAGGTTGTTGCATCGAGCATATAACTGGAATAGAGCGGTAATGTTATGTGTTTTGTATGAAAACTAATTACGACAAATTTGTGCTGCGCCGGTTCTGCGGTCTGATTGGCTGATTGATGGCCATTGATGGATGATTGGCCGATAGTACGTATATACAGGTGATGAACATGAGACCATCGCTTGCTCACCGGTGAAGGAAACATCGTGAGGAAACCTGCTCGACTAATGAGATTAAAAGTCTTTGAAGGTGTGTGAATTTCAACAACTTGCATTTGGCCAGCGCATCGGTGAACTATGCCCTGCTCGCCTGTTTTCGAGCATTGGAATCAACCCTCATAGTTGATATATTTTATTTATTAAGGTATGTAACTATTTCCAGCTTTTTTTCTTGTGCAGTAGTTCGATGCTTGCGTTTCTCACAAGTTGAATAAAACTTATAAAAAAGGACTGTCCTTTTCTTATAAGATTTATATACCTCGTCAATAGACAGAGAAAGAGATATTTGTAGAGCATAGACTACAAAAACAAGAATTAAAACCTCCTTAAAAAAATCGGTTGTCTGTAAAGTCGGTTTACTGACGATAGTTGAGCGTGACAACGTCATAAGAAAATGGAACGCATCAAAGCGAAGTAACGCCGCATACGTCATGTTTTTTCGTTCGTGCAGCCGGCTCCATCGAATTATAAGACGTTGTCACGTCAAAAATTGTAGTAAAACTATCGCGTTTGTCAAGGCGACAATTGTGACACTCGTTGGGTTTTAGTGGGTAGAACTGTTACCACCTTTCGGGCGCAGCGAGTCCCACATACCCGCCTGGGGGTACCATTCTCTGGGGATGCCTTAGAGCATTTCCCAGCGTAAATAAAGATAGGTAAGTACAGAAACAAATATGACACCGACTTTAACTGACCCAACGGAACTTGGAGAGAAAAACTAGCATAACAGGCTCAGTAGAACTAACCTCTTCAAATCATCATCACCACCAGTCTCTACCCATCGCTAAACTAAGGATTTTTTTTGTCGCAGTTGAAATGCTTTGCGCATTCGTCTCCAGGGATATATCATACTCCCGGCGCTTCTACCCCTGGCGCCAGTATACCGCACTAAAACCACTGCGAGTAGGCCTCTCTCAATGAACGCCAAGACGGCCGATTTCTTGCCACTCGCGTCCAATACGGACCGGCCATTGCACGAAGATCGTCGATCGTTACTATCCGACCAAGACTTTGTTTACTTACACGCGGCCTTTTCAAATAATCTAAGTTAATAGATGAAGAACATAATATAAATACTGTTCAGCCCGATCAAAGCTGTAAAACGTAACGAAGCAACAGAGGTTTAAATATAAAATAAAAATAATTAAAAGTGTAACTGTATCGATGTTATCTTAGCCCGGTTCTCGGACCGTCATTTCGGTAAAAATAAAGAAATGACAATTAACGATAAAGATTAGTTGGGTTAAAAATGCTCCAAATTAAAACTGTCACCGGTTTTTTGAAACGTAATTAGTGATAAAATTGCGAGCTTTGAATATGGAGCATATATCGAGCATATAACCGTATTGAGTGGTAGTGTGAGCCATACAATTTCGAAAGTGGTCAGTGACTTGTCACTGATGTATTAGCAATTTAACCAACCAGTGATCTGTATGTAATCTGCCAATCAGAGCACAAATTTGGCGGAATTTGTTTTTATACAAAACATTACCGCTCTATTTCGGTTATAATATTAAGCTTGATGCATACTCACAATGATTCTTTTTTTATGTTAGTTGGATAGGCAAACTGGCAAACGTACCACCTGATGTTAAGTGGTCGACGTCGCCCATGAACATAAAGTAGTTTACCTGGAACGAGCCCAGGCAACTCATTTATGTGTTGCCTATCCTGAGACATAAGATGTTAAGTCTCGGTGCCAGTAATTACACTGCCTGTCTTGCCCTTCTCTCCGAAACACAGCAAAGCTGTTTCCAAAAAATAATTTTAAATACATGTTTATTATGAAATTTCCATACATTTTGTCCCAAAGCAAATTTTATAATACCTAATTCCATTCGTTGTCAATACTACAACGTGCCAGAATACACCATAATCCTCTTTTCAAAGCAGTCGGTTAAGTAATCAATATATCATTTCCTGTTCGTACATAATTGGCGAAGGAAGCTGCGTTATAGAGTAACGGCATTTCATAACTGTTATACATGACCATTTTCGCGTGAGCACGGCATAATGATACATCTCATAATATGTTTTTCTACATGTTATAATATAGTAACTGATGTCATTACACTAGGAAAATGAAACGTTTTTATATTAACCCCAGCGAATCTGACAGATAGGCGAAACATTTTGGACTGAATGGTGAATCTAATCTCTTTTTATCTTTTCCGCCGGGAAATGGTCTGAGACATCCCGCGGGGGTACCTCCAGGCGGGTATGTGGGACTCGCTGCGCCCGAAAGATGGTCAGGTGGACGCAGCTCTACTCTCTAAAACCCGGCGAGTACCACCAATGCTGCCTTCGGTGAGGGGCTCCGGATCTATTGAGCAAACTGGGCACCACGACGGCTAGTCAGTCCCTCAAGGGACCGAATCCACTACCACAGAGGGGTCGTCCCGTACCACAGAACAACCCTCCCAACGTCAAGACTGTGCAATTGGGTGAGGTTCCTATCCTTTCCCCTTGTCTTCCCCTGCTGATTAGTCCCCTCTTCTTATAAGAGGGGTACAAAGAGTAGCTCCCTCGGATCAATTTGTTTCGCCCAAGGTGCTGGGTTCACCTTAAGTTACAGAGCCCCACCACCACGAAAAAGCACAGTGTACTATACGAGCACAGTAACCTTACACTGTTGCTGCCTTTCATAACGCATGGACAGCCTAAACGATATAATATGATCTATACTAATAATATAAAGCGCAAGAATTGTATGTTTGAACGCGCTAATCTCAGGAACTACTGGTCCAATTTGAAAAATTCTATCAGTGTTAGATAGCCCATTTATCAAGGAAGGCTATAGGCTATATAACATCACGCTGTGATTAACAGGAGTGAAGTTAAGCAAGTTAACGCGGGTGAAGCTGCGGGCAACAGCTAGTCTTCTATATGGGGCAATTTCAAAAAGCATTAAAATCAAACTTAAGAACTTTTTCATCCAACTCGACGCCAGGAGGCCGTGTGGTCGCAGACTGCACAGTTGGCGGGGGGCAACCCCCACTTTTATAAGCCAAATGGGCTCACACTAATCCGATGTAGCATTAGGGCCTTCGGGCTGTTAGCATAGATCCATCCGAAAAAAAAAAGTTTTTTTGTATAGCCTGTCAGTCTGCCAAACTAAAATCTATAGGGTTCACATTGTCATAGGAACCGAAACATTTGAAACTCTTCAATGGGAGTTCTCAAACTTCAAACTTCTTTATTAAATTTAATTATTTAATTAAATAAAATAAACAAACCGACCAATAATCTTAGCCCTCTTTAAAAAGCCTAAAAATTGTATTTTTCGAATATTCCTATTTTGGGAGTATTCCAATTTACAAAATATAGGCTTAACTTCCTATAAAATCGCCCGGGTTTTACTGAATAAATATAATAACTTCTGTACCATAGAATTGATTGAATATAAAACTGGATAGCAAGACTGAAAATTAGTCCGTATTTTCTAAGAAGTTGTTTTATTTTGAAAATACGGAATCCATAAAGCTTTGCTGTTTCTTTACCCGAAGGCGAAAGAGTTTAAAGTTTGTTTTGTTTTTCTTGTGTGTCTGTCTGTTATATTATAGCTCTTAATTGGATGAACTGATTTCGAAGCGGTTTTTTTATTTGGAATCACTTTTCCTAGGAATTACGGACAGAATGACGCAATTCCTTTTATGTTTCAGGGATACAGAGTCATTTGGACTTAGAATAATGGAGTTTATGTTTAAACGCGTCGTTGATCACTTATGAGCGTCTAGTCTATCGATTTATCTTCATCATCATCATCAGACTCTATCCGTCCACTGCTGAACATAGGCCTCCCTCAATGAACGACAAGACGACTGACCTCTCGCCACTCGCATCCAACACGGACCGGCCACTGCACGGAGATCGTCTCCCCACCTGGTTAAAATATTCAGCATTTTCAATTTACCTATGCGTTTTTACTTGGATAGGCAAACGGGCAGATGAGCCATCTCGTAAAAAATCAGATTTGTCCATGAGCGTTGCCTGTGCTGAGCCGTAAGGTTACACGCACGCACGCACGCATGTATGCACGCACTCACACACACAAACGCACGCATGCAAGCACACAAGCACGCACACGCGCGCACACACACATACATTATCACTTCTGGAACTATTTAAAATGGGATATTTGCCATGTTTTTCGATTTTAGATCGCGGAACTCGATTTTCTCAAACTACGAATTTCTTGTACACGAGGCTAAGTGTAGGCAAGTGTTGACAGTGTGCTCTCCCCACACTCAAAATCACATTAAAATCGATACAGTACTTACTGTCTATTTAGTACAACTCATAATAGTCGAATACATTATTCGAACTTAAACATAGATTAAGGTTAGTATAATGTATACATTTTAACTGTTCTAAATTTAAACATTTCAACTTTCGTCCGGAAACCGAGTGCATTCTACATATTTAAAACGCTAATGACTCTACTGATTGACGAATTCAAGTTTCTAAACGTGAGTATCAAATTTATTTTGGATTTGGGTAATAATAAATATAATAAAGAAAAGACTGTCTATGTCCCAATAAAAAAATCTTCTATATTTTTAGCAGTAAAAAAATCGACATTAAATAGAAATATGGAAGCAATTCTGCATGTGTGTTGGTAAATTCGCAAACTTTAATAATATGTAAAAAAACTCCATAAAACTCAGGATAGCATTCTTTTTTTTTCGCCTTATTCTTACGTTTTAAAATAAAACTTTTATTTCTGATTTTAAAGCTGACATTTACATGTAGACAATTGCCATAGTTGCTGAAAAATCTTACTAAGAAGCGAGTAAGTAGTAAGAGGTAGTGCCATACTGCTTTGCAACCGAATTGGGCCGGCACAACCGGGGTGGTACCTGTTGGTCACATAACACCGGCGTCAAGTGACAGCTATGCTGTCGCGTTTCGTACGGTTTGTGAGTTTCCGGTGGCCCATTGGGGGGATAGGGAAAAGGAGGGCAACGCATCTGCATAACTTTTGGTTATGCGGATGTTTATGGGCGTCGGTAGTCACCATAAGGCTTCGACTGCTCAGTTGCCTCCTTATGACATAAAAAAAAGGTAAAGTTGTTTCACTTTTAAACTTTGTTTGTTACTTTTATCACGTATGCATGTTGGTCAGTTAACCAAAGCTGTGGTTAACAAATGAAAAATGAAATTTTCGGACAAACAAAGGTTTGTACTTCGCTTCGTGGACACCACAATCCTACTTATATATTTAAAGAACTTTACTGTGTTCCAAACGAAGGAAAAGCCAGCTAGAACACAGCCCCCTTTTTTTTGGTCTCGCTGGGGAATGCGTTTAGGCATACCACTGGGTCCAGGGGGGGCGGTAGTTTTGTGGGACTCTCTCTCTGCGCCCGAGAAGATGGTGAGGTGAGCGCAGACTCTACCCACTAAACCCCAGCGGTGTTCTCCTTGTCGTCTGAGTGACTCGGCGCGGGAGCTGTGGACATCCGCACCGGCCACAACGTTGTGCCATCAGGCACTTTTCTTTGAAAGTGGGGGGTAGCGTCCTCCCCCCCTTTCTACGCTTAAGGCACCCTGAACACATAAAGGTGCCTTATAGCTCGGAAATTGCGCGCGCGCGGCGGATCCCCCGTTCGGCCGCGCACAGGTCCCTCACGGCAGTGCAACCGCCTGTCGCTGCCGTGCTCTCCTGCGGGAAGAGGCGCCAATGCGCTCCCTCTCCCGCTCCGCCTCCTCCTTCTGCGACACCACGTCCTCGCAGAAGGAGAGGACCGCCTGCCATGCGTTCTCACTGACAGTCATCGCTAGGATGACCGCAGGGACCGACAGGTCCGCGCCAAAGCACACAGCCCCTACCCAATCAAAGGAAATGCATGGGATAGTTGGATTCATCCTTGTTATGTTAAACCTGTGTTGAAGTGTGAGTCGGCCATTAACTAGATAGGAAGACAATAAGGTGAACCAAGTAACTTGGGCGAATCCAAGCGAACTGCTCTTTGTACCCCTCTTATAAGAAGAGTTGATAAAAGAGTATTAGATAGGAACCTCACCCGATCGCACTGTCCCGACGTTGAGAGGTATTGTTCTGTGGTGCTAGTCCCTTTGTGGAGGTGGTGTCGGTTTCTGATGTTTATCGGTTAGTGAAAATATTATCAAAATCTGTGAAGCTAGTCCTAGATTACACATACCGTACAAATTTTAAACGCTTCAAAGTTTTTTCGCCAACAGAAAGTAGATCCATGGTTTTTTATCCTCAGTCCTTCTGGGAACGGATGTACGGGTATCAGAATTTCCAACTGTATACAAAATAAATTGATGCTTAACATACGGGAATAAGATATAGTTTTGCGTGTATATTATAACGTCGCCAGATTTATAGTTACTATTTGTATAGAATTTGTTTTCATTTTATTCTAGTATGGTTGGCTATGATCGGGTTTAGCTGGTTGGTTATGTTTATAGTTGGTTCTGAAAAAATATCGGTTGTCTATATAGTCGGACGGACGATATAGGGACGATAGTTTTACGTAGTAACGTCATAAAGACACATTAATGAAAAATTACCTTTTTTGCCGAACAAAATGAAATTAGACAGGAAACTATGGAGAAAATCAATTACATTTTATTAAATTGTAGAAATGAACACAAAACGCGTTGTCGCGTATTAACAGTTTGGCAGCGGAACGGGATGCTTTTTCGTGCGCGCTGCAGATGTTTATCAATTTATAAGACGTTATCACGTCAAAAAAGATTTTTTTTCCTAAGATGAATATAAAATATAGACAGAAATTATTGTCTTTTGTTTTATTTTAATTTATAATATTATATTATTAAAATAGGGATCAACATAATAAACCTATTTCTTTTCCAAAATTTAGGACTATAACATGCCTGTAAAAAATCGACAAATTAACTATGACCGTTTAAAAGTTATATTGCCTTTTCAGTTTATTGACATCGACGAACATACATAACGAAAAAAGAACCAGCAAACAACTAGTATCTGCCAATCATTAGCTAATCTAGAAAACGAGATGACTTCGACCAACGATATTTTTGTTAATGCACCATAAAACCACAGGCGAAAGCGAGCAAATTGGACACATCAAAATTAATTCAATTTATTTTCGAATCGAACGACAATTTTGGCAAATTGGTATTTTTAAGCCGCCACACCGGGGGAATGCGAGAGTAAGAAAATAAATTGAAAATTTAAACAGATCCGATTATGGGAGCGTCGCGCTAATGCGGTTGGGGTTGCCAGTTTTTACCACAACATCGGGAAAATGACACTTACCGGTGGGAGAATATAAGTATATATAAGTCACCCTCCTATCTGAATAGGTACTACGACCATCCTGCTTATTTTTACAGTGACATTTTCACGGAACTGTGTTTAGAAAATAAGGCAGGATAGTGGAAGGCATCGAAACTTACCTTACATCTGAGGATAGACAAAATATGAATGAGTTGCCCTTTTTTTTCTTTAACGCCGGGAAATGCACTTCACAAGGCATCCCGAGGGGGAGTGGGTCTCCCCAGGTGGGTATGTGGGACTGCTACGCCCGAAAGCTGGTAAGTGAACGCAGCTCTACCTACTAAAACCCGGCGAATGCCACCAATAGTTCTGTGTAAACTAAGTATCTAAGTGGCTCATACCAAACTTATGTAGCCTGGCCGACTGGCCTATTGGTCTAGTGGTTAGTGACCCTGACTACTAAACCAGAAGGAATTGGGTTCGATCCCCACCCAGGACAAATGTTTGTGTGATGAGCATTATCATTTTTTCTGTATCTGGGTGTAGTTTATCTATAATATGTATGTATTTAGAAATATATAAGTTTTTATCAGTTGTCTGGTTACCATAAGAACAGGCTCTGAATAGTTTGGGATCAGATGTCCGTGTGTGAGTTGTCCCAATATATTATATTATTATTATGATCTGTACACGTATTTTGTAGCCAGGAACAGCAAAGCATATTACTAGGCATTGTCGACTGGTTTACCTATGTCATCTCACAAACTTTTTTTTTTATTATTTAACGCCCGGAAATGCTCTGAGGCATCCTGCCTGGAGAGTGGGTCTCCAAACCAAAGGCGGCATTGGTGGCACTCGCCGGGTTTTAGTGGGTAGAGCTGCGTTCACTTACCAGCTTTCGGGCGCAGCGAGTCCCACATACCCGCGTGGGAAAACCCACTCCCCCGCGGGATGCCTTTAGACCATTTCCCGGCGTTAAATAAAAAAAGGTCTGCTCACGATGTTTTCCGTATCCAGTTTTGCTGTGTTTCGGAGATAAGGGCAAGACAGGCAGTGTAATTACTGGCACCGAGACTTAACATCTTATGTCTCAGGATAGGCAACACATAGATGAGTTGCCTGGGCTCATTCCAGGTAAACTAGTTTATGTTCATGGGCGACGTCAACCACTAACCATCAGGTGGCACGTTTGCCAGTTTGCCTATCCAACTAACATAAAAAAAAAGTTTGTGAAATTGTGTTTTGACGTTTGCTTCACCAAAGTCTCTCCTAGCTTTGACGAAAATTATTTAGTCTGAGGTCGAAAAACGTCATTTATTTGGGCTTCTGCTAAGCTGATCTGAGGATTAGGTACATAAAACCTAGGAGCGCCGAAGCTTCGACGTTTGACTACAATATAATATATTATTCTAGTAGAAACTATTTAGGCTATTCCGTGGAATCAGATAACGACTATCTCCTAATTAGTAAATAAATTAGTTTGACAGTTACGAGCTCACTAAAATTTTATCAAAGTTGATCACAACTTAATTACGATAAGTATTTTCAGTTAATTCCTTGAATATTTTGTCCGTAATTAAATAATTTATTAAATGTTTGATTAAAAGTTTTACAAGCCGGTCATCATGGTTCAGGCCTTGTCGTGGCAGTAGGGCTTAGTAGCTGTAGGTGGGCCCTGCACATTGGTCGAAGCAGATTAACCCAAGGGAGCTGCTCTTTGTACCTCTCTTATAAGAAAAGGGGACAGAATAGTAGGGGGACAAGGGGCGAGAATGGGAACCTCACCCTATTGCACTTTTTTTTTTTTTTTTCTTTTACGCTGGGAAATGCTCTGAGGCATCCCGCCTGGGGAGTGGGTCTTCCCAGGCGGGTATGTGGGACTCGCTGCGCCCGAAAGATGGTAAGTGGACGCAGCTCTACCCACTAAAACTCGGCGAGTGCCACCAGTGCCGCCTTGGTGAGGTGCCCCGGATCTGTTAAGCTAACAGGGCACCTCGACGGCTAGTCAGGCCCACAAGGGACCGACGCCACCTCCACATAAGAGTTGTCCCGCACCACAGAACAACCCCTCCCAACGACAGTACAATGGGGTGAGGTTCCCATCCTCGCCCCTTGCCCCCTGCTATTTTGTCCCCTCTTCTTATAAGAGGGGTATAAAGAGCCCCCCTCGGCTCAATTAGCTTCGCCCAAGGTGCCGACTCAGGCTACTGAGCCCCACTGCCACGACAAGGCCTGAACCATGGTGGGAACCCTATTGCACTGTCTCGACGTCGACGACCCCTCTGCGGAGGTGGTTTCGGTCCCTTGAGGGACTGACTAGCCGTAGAGGTGCTCGGTTTGGTCACTCGCCGAGTTTTAGTGGATTGAGCTGCGTCCACTTACCAGCTTTCGGGCGCAGCGAGTCCCACATACCCGCGTGGGAAAACCCCCTTCTCAGTGGGATTCTCCAGAGCATTTCCCGGCGGAAAAGAAAAAACCCAACGCTGCTACTCCTGTGCAACTAGAAATGAAGGATACAATATCAGGTAGTCCGAGGGATACATCAAATGTCTTGGGACCGTGACGAATTTTGTCAGAAGAATTGAGGAGAAATAGGAGATGTTTTCCAATTTCCCTTTCAAATTTAACGAGAGACATGCAGCGACTTTCATTAGTCAAGAGAGTGAGAAGAAGCCCAGCTGCAACGTACCACTATTATACTAATATCTACAAATACCCGGTGGGAGGGAAGCGCTGTGCCGCGCTCCCGGCTGCATGGGTACCACCATCTTGCTTGTTTCTCCCGTGAAACAGCTTTGCTGTGTTTCGGAGAGAAGGGCAAGACAGGCAGTGTAATTACTGGCACCGAGACTTAACATCTTATGTCTCAGGATAGGCAACACATAAATAAGTTGCCTGGGCTCGTTCCAGGTATACTAGTTTATGTTCATGGGCGACGTCGACCACTTACCATCAGGTGGTACGTTTGCCAGTTTGGCTATCCAACTAACATAAAAAAACCCTTATAGTAAGAATGTTAGTTATTTCTGTGAGATGGCTGTACCTTTTCCTGTCTTCGATCAAGCGTAAAAAGCCTTGGTTTACGAGTTGTTTACGATGCCCCGACCATGGTGCCCCGACCACGGGGCCACCAGACATGAGGGCCCTTCTTGGGGGCAACAATGGGCCCCCATTCATTCAGACGGATGAAGCAATCCTAAGCGGCTGTTAATGGACTATAAAATCGTCGTAAAAAAGCATTGTTGGAGACAGTGAGACTCAATGTTTAGATTTTTATAAGATTTTTTTTTTTATAAAAAGTTTTTTTTGGGATGCTTTACCACCATGGGACAAATCCTAAAAAGATGTTTGTTTTTATAATTTACGATATTTGCGTTAACACTAAAAACCACTGTTTGGTTTTTTTTTAAATACTTTAATTGTCTTCTCAACGGCTTCACTAATTATTATAATGAATTATTTTTCTTGCAGTTTTGGTCTGAATCATACCAAAACAGCTGAAAAATACTAAATAAATTGAACAGGGTAATAATAGTCTCCTAACTATTCAGATACCAACCCTTAAAATGTACGTAAAAATAAAAATATATCGTCATCTGAAACCAATAGGGGCCAAGCCGTGGTAGATATCTTGGGATATTGAAAGCTCTATTTATAGCTTTAGTGGCTTTAAGTTAAACTTAATTTGAAGCTCGCAAACAAGGCTTTGACATAGGGCCGAGTCTTTCAGCGATTAATTTCATATCAACTTGCAGTAGCTTGAAGTTCTCAAACGTTAATATAACTTGATGGAATGGCTTCCTAACTTATATACTATGACGTCATGAAACTAGACAATCAAATGACTATCATAATATAAGGGAATTGCGTCTAATTTACTATTATTATATGAAAAAAGGGATCGGCAGTCTTGGCGTTCATATGTTCAGCAGCGGACGGATAGAGGCTGATGATGATGATTAAAAAAAATCAAGAATACCAGTAAAATACTAGCCGTTGCCGTAGCTTTGTCTATTTTGTAAGTCCTGTGATCTTGTCGCTACTAGGTCAGGGACTACCTATTTGTATATTCGCAACTAACCACCATATCTGATGGCCGTTATACTATCCGCCACCTGTGGACCCCGTAGATAGCCTGCAGCTCAGCCATTTAATTAAATATAAAAATACATTTATTATTGTATGCTTTATTTCTATTATACTTTACTATTTATAAGAAGAGGGGGCAAAAGAGCAGGGGGACAAGGGGTGAGGATGGGAACCTCACCCCATTGCACTGTCCCGACTTTGGAAGGGTTGTTCTGTGGTGCGGGACAACCTCTGTGTGGAGGTGGCATCGGTCCCTTGATGTGCTCTGTTTGCTAATTAGATCTGGGAAACCTCACCAATGGCAGCATTGGTGGCACTCGCCGGGTTTTAGTGGGTAGAGCTGCATCACTTACCAGCTTTCGGGCGCAGCGAGTCCCACATACCCGCCTGGGGAGACCCACTCCCCCATGGGATTTACCGGTGGGAGGGAAGCGCTGTGCCGCGCTCCCGGCTGCGTGGGTACCACCATCTTGCTTATTTCTCCCGTGAAACAGCTTTACTGTGTTTCGGAGAGAAGGGCAAGACAGGCAGTTTTATATACTGGCACCGAGACTTAACATCTTATGTCTCAGGATAGGCAACACATAAATGAGTTGCCTGGGCTCGTTCCAGGTATGCTAGTTTGTGTTCATGGGCGACGTCGACCACTTAACATCAGGTGGTACGTTTGCCAGTTTGCCTATCCAACTAACATAAAAAAAAAAAAAAAAAAAAAAAAAAAAATGGGATGCCAAAAAAAAAATTCCGGCTTAAAACTGGCGTAAAATGGCGTTGGTTGCTGTAAATTATCCGAAACATCGGGCTTGTAAAAATCTTAATAAGCCGCGATAAAATTCGTAAAAATTGTTTCAATATAATTGAACTGCATTTATATTTAAATCATCCAGCATCTTTGAGAACCTCTGGTCGATGTCATGTGGTTGACCATTACATTCGCATGTGGTTTCAATACTTGAAACAGTTGAAATTTACATTTTGAGAAGCCACAAAGAATCATAACTGTCTCTGCGAACTGTATATTTAGTATAGGATGGCTGAATGGGCATTGAAATCTAGATTTATATTAAAATACTATATATAATAATATCAACCCTTATATGTCCTTGCTGGGCACGGGTCTCCTCCTCGAAATCAGGCGAGGAGGGTTTTGGGTCATAGTTCATCGATCATTGTCCCAATGCGTGTTTTTTTTATGTCATTTACCGGTGGGAGGGAAGCGCTGTGCCGCGCTCTCGGCTGCATGGGTACCACCATCTTGCTTGTTTCTCCCGTGAAACAGCTTCGCTGTGTTTCGGTGAGAAGGGCAAGACAGGCAGTGTAATTACTGGCACCGAGACTTAACATCTTACGTCTCAGGATAGGCAACACACAGATGAGTTGCCTGGGCTCGTTCCAGGTATTCTAGTTTATGTTCATGGGCGACGACATCCACTTACCATCAGGTGGCACGTTTGCCAGTTTGCCTATCCAACTTACATAAAAAAAGCCCTGTGATGCCTTATTTATGTGCACATATATTATGTGCACCCGAACATGAGACCATCGCTTGCTTACCGGTGGAGGACACATCGTGAGGAAACAAATGCCTGATGAGATTAAAAGTCTTTGAAGGTGTGAATTTCACCAACCTACATTAGGCCAGCGCATCCGTGAACATGCCCAACACCCTCCTCGCCTGATTTCGAGTACATCCGTGCCTAGCAATGGGACATATGATATAAGGGTTGATATACAGATATGAAATTGTAAGAGTGCAAAGGAAAAATTGCGTCCTCTATAAATAAACATGACACAGTCAATATACCATTGGGAAGGCTTCAAAATGACCCCTTTAATAAAATTTCCTTCCCAACGTTTGATCAATTTGGCTTTCATGTTGATGGTAGGGTATAGAGACGAGTTCACCCGCGGTTTTCTTATCATCATTATCATCATCATCAGCCTCTATCCGTCCACTGCTGAACATAGGCCTCCCTCTATAAATGCCAAGATGGCGGATCATTCGCCACTGGCATCCAACACGGACCGACCACCGCACGGAGATCGTCTTCCCACCTGGTTAATGGCCGATCAATATTTCGTCTACATAAACGCGGCATCCACTCTTGAACCCTATTGGCCCATATATACATACGCATCTATGACCCGGTGCAGACATCTATATTCATCATACAAGTTATCTGCACAGAAGATTCGAACCCGCGACCGCTGCAAAATTTCCAGTAGCTTTACCACTCAACTCAATAAATACAATACAGGTTTTTTGATTTCGTTGAGAATAACCTGGTACAGTCACGAAGTTAGTGGTTAACGAAGACCAGAAACACTTCTAAATTTAGTAAACTTCTTGTACAACTACTTGCCCTTTAGATACAGTTTTTTTTTTACAGAAGACATTTTTTTTACAAAGTGTCCCTTTGCCCCCTCTTCTGTAACAAAAAACTGTTCGGTTCGATTTACCTGATGGTAAGTGAAAAGCGACATCCACAGACACCCGCTACATCTGAGGATTAGCAGATGCGTTGCCAGCCAAAAAATATGAGTATGCTTTTTTTGAACTTTCGTGTATTAACTTATAAAACTCTTGGCTGAACTCGAACCCGCGATGCATGGAATATCCTGACCACTCGACCAGGCATCAAAAAATATATATAACATATGATTCCAACCCGTAATCCCATTCACAAATAAAAAAAATGTACCACTATTCGTTCCCAAGTTCCTTCTAACCGGTTACAACTCATAATATACATTTTTTATGTGACTTCTGAATTTATTAAGACAGTTACGATGTTGATACAGTTTCTAAATAATTTCTCATAATAGGAATGAATTAAATATGTTCTCTATTAAATATTGGGATGCACCCATAGCGTTACTAATTGATTTATCCATATTCGTTCAGTAATATAATAAAAGGTAATAATCTTCGAAACTAATCATCTGACTTAAAATCTTTCAACAATATAACGTATTATTAATAATGTCTAAAGAGCAGCTCCCTCGGTTCACTTGGCTTCACCTAAGTTGTTGCGTTCACCTTAGGCTACTGAGCCCCACCGCCACGACAAGTCTTGATCCATGGTGGCGAATATAAGAAGTTCAGCAAATCTCATAAGTAAAATTTTAAGGGCATCCCCTTCAAACTTTGAGATTGTTGGCTTGTAAGAAGCTAGAAACGCTTTCTTAATTGCATGCCCAGGTCAACATTTTCCATTTTCTCCAAATTCACAGAGGAGCTGGGACGACATACATTGCAAATTGACTTTTGACAATCTTTTGAGCATTAGTACGGGTTCGGCGCGTGCTAGGCTTTTGGCCATGGGTACGCATGAGTTCACCCTAATTATATTATATTTATGGTGAACTCAACAACCATCAAATGGCTCGACAGTTCACCCATCTACAGCGACAATAAATATTGCCCTAAATAGTTTTTATATCAGTATTTTATGATTTTAAGTTAACATGATTATTTTTATTACTAAGCACTCGACACTCGATCTTGTGTCCGTCAGCAACTCACTATGTGATTTTCGTGAAATTCAAACAAGGGACAATAGTAGGGGTGACAAACGTACGAGAAAGAAGGTAGTCCGGTGCGGAAACCTTTAATGCCGTCAACATACCCGCATACTTCAGTCTCGTGAACAAGACGTTCGTAGATAATGTCGAAATATCAAGCAAGCTCCACAAAATATAGCCTAGGAGGGCAAAAGTTGCTCTCCTTTCCTCTGTTATATACCAAGACTCCTCCATGTATCGGAGAGCACATTAAGCCGCTGGTCCCGGCTGTCATTCGTGGATCTTTGACAGTCGTTACGGATCGTCAGAAGAAAGTTACAACCAGTCTTACCACGGGGTATCGTAATTACGCAGTTACTGGGTTGTAGAAGTCATTCGCTACATTTAAAATACTGGTATCCAGATGCATCCAGTTAGACTGGAAGCTGATCCCAACAGTAGGCAAAAGGCTAGGCAGAAGAAGATAATACGAAGTACTAGCGCAACATAACTTTTAAAATTTACCATTTTTTTACCACCAGAAGCTGCGCATGGTAAATTGTATTTATTAGATTGGTAGCGGTATCATTTCTAAACATACATACATAATCAATGTAATTTAATATCCAATGCAATAAATAATAAAGAATACCTTCATTTAAGTGACCATGTCCAATTCTAAAAAACCAGATAAGGAAAGTATAGTAAGAAAATTACCATGAGCGATGAGATAAAATTCTTAAAAAAGTGAAGTTCGCCTCCTACGTTAGAATAACTAGGGTTTCCTCCTCGGGGGGATAAGGGGTGAGGGTGGGAACCTCACCCCATTGTATTGTTCTGACGTTTTGAGGGGTTGTTCTGTGATGCGGGACAACCCCTTTGTGGAGGTGGCGTCGATCCCTTGAGGGACTGACTAACGGTTGAGCTATTTGCTCAATAGATCCGGGGCACCTCACCAAAGGTGGCATTGGTGGCACTCGCCGGGTTTTAGTGGGTAGAGCTGTGTCCAACTACCATCTTCAGGCGCAGCAAGTCCCACATACCTACCGGGGGAGTTCCCACTCCCCCGTGGGATGTCTTAGAGCATTTTCCGGCGTTAAATAAAAAAAGGGTTTCCTCTTCGCCTGATGTTACTTCTTCAATATAGCATATATTGAAGAAGTAACATCAGGCGAACATAAAACATTTCCTATATGAAATCATAGAATTACTGCGAGCTATAGTCATAAGAGTAGTTTGTCCTGGACTTCCTGAAACTCAACAAAGCTTTTCTTTTATGACAGTTGGATGGGCAAACGGGCAAACGAGCCACATGATGGTAGGTGATCAGCGTCACTCATATCATAATTTATGTGTTGCCTATCCTGAGACAAGATGTTAAGTCTTGGTGCCAGTAATTACACTGCCTGTCTTGTCCTTCACTCCGAAACACAGCAAAGCTGCTTCAGCTAAGACAAGCAGGATTGTGGTACCTTGTGCGGGGTGTCCTGTGTTAGTCAGATCCGGGACAGTCCCCTAAGCATTTCCACTGCGTCAAAAAAAAAGAAAGAAGAAAAAGCCATGTACCCACATAGAATATCACCCACCGCTAAAGTGATGCTTGGGATTACCTAACTTTCGATTCCAGATCTCTTTGTGCAGCAATAAAGAGGTAATCAAAAGAACGTTTTATTTTTAACCTTCTCAATATTGCCACATGAATATGATATGGTTATAAGGGTTACGCTTAGACCTACCCTGGTCAAAATTAGGGAACCGGCGAAACAATCAGAAATATGCATGAAGGGATACGTCTTCTTCAAGAAAAGAGCGTACTCATATTTGATAGGCAAACCTGCGAACCCTTTTTTTGTTGACACAGTGGAATGCTTTGCGCATTCACCTGGGGATCGGTCGTCCCCGGGGATATGTGGGACTCCCGACGCTCCCCGCTGCCCCTGCGCCAGTATACCGTATTTACCACTGCGATTTGCCTTCAGCTGATCGAATGGGAGTGTCCCGGATCTTAACACAGGACACAAACCAACAAACCTTTTTGGAGAAGGGGGGGCTAATGCACAGTCGTTTCACCTGGTGGTAAGTGATAAACGACATCCCTAGATACTCGCTACATCATTAGCATGATCTATGCGTTTCAAATATGAGTATGCTCTTTTCTTGAAGGTCCCTAGTCGTATCTGACCACCAGGATAATCCGTTTTTCAAAAAAAGGCATACATATTCGCAGAATCGAATAAACATTCCTACTTTTTACAGAGGTGAACGACCTTAACCGACAAATGGCGGAGACCTGTCCTATGAAAACCGGTATCGTGAGAACATGGGACACTAATATATTGACAAATATACGAATATAGCAATAAAATAAGTCTGGCGCCTGATGGGTGATGATAGGCTGAGATTAGAAAGGCAAGCTGGGCCGTGGCTCAGTGGTTAGCGCGTTGGCGCTCAAGCCGGAGGTTGCGAGTTCGAATCCCGCCAGGGAACAAAAATATTTTCTGTGTTCCTGGGCCATGGATGTGTATTAAATATGTGTATTATATAATAAAAATCTTAAATATATGTATAGTATAAAAGTATTAAATATATTTCCGTTGTCTGGTACCCGTAACACAAGTTCTTCGGGAACTTACCACGGGACCAGATTGACGTGGTGTAAAAGCGTCCATAGATATTATTATTATTACACTGACCTCTGTGGCTCAGTGGTAAGCGTGTTGGCGCTCAAGCCGGAGGTTGCGGGTTCGAATCCCGCCAGGGAACAAAAATATTTTCTGTGTTCCCGGGTCATAAATATTATGTCTATTATATAATAAAAAAAATCTTAAATATATGTATAGTATAAAATATATAGTAAATAATAAATATATTTTCGTTGTCTGGTACCCGTAACACAAGTTCTTTTAGTTTAGTTCAATTATTATTATTATTACTAATATTATAAACGCAAAAGTATGTATGGATGTTCGTTACACTTACACGTAAAAACTACTAAGCGGATTTTATTGACACTTTACAATAATATAGCTTATACATCAAATAACACAGGCAGGCAAATAACATCCATTTCTCCCGGTACTCCCTAGGGAATGGGAAGTACGCGGGTAAAACCACGTTAAACATATTTCGGTAGATATTATTGAAGATGATTTTAGACTTATTTTAAAGGATTTATGTGCAATTGATCGGTGAAAGACAGGCAAGAAGTAACTACACTTCCTGCCCTATTCATACAGCAAAACAATGCTTAAGAATTACAAAATGGTGGTTTTAGGAAAGTGCTAGATTCCCAATATCTTTTTTTTATAGCATAGGAGGACAAAGGAACAATCGAAGCCTTTTTTTGGTGACTATCGACGCCCATACACATCCACACAATCAGAGATTATGCGTTGACCTCCTTCCCCCCCCCCAATGGGCCTCCGGAAACTCACAAACTGCACAAAACGCGACAGCATAGCTGACACTTGACGCCGGTGTTATGTGAGTGAGATGTACAACCCTGGTCGTGCCGGCCCAATTAAGCTGCAAAGCAGAATGGTACTATCTCTTACATTACATCTCTCCTCTCTCTTGGCATTTAGGTCATGCTACCTTCTTATTAGCCAACAGTCTCCCTTTCCGATCAGCCTAGTTGAACGAGAGTAACGGAGATTGGCTGCGTTGGAATTGATTGAACAAGACCTATATAATATGTCCAGATGTTATCATAGATTACTTTAGTAGTCAAAATATATAGAATTTTTCTTGTGATGTAATTGACTTTATTATAGATATTAAATCTATCCGTGGCAATTAAGGCACCCCCAATTATATAGCCCAAAATACAGGCCTCAAACCAAGGCAGCATTAGCATACTAATTGAAATATATGGCAGTTGGGCTTGAGCGGTACAAATCAATGCCATTACAGCAAAGACGTTTGCAGTATTTGATCAAAGAGATGCCATCTGTATGAATGCTTTCAAATGGGATGGGATGATAATAAAGAATCATAATCATCATCAGCCCGTTACTGCCCTAATGAGCAGTCTCCCTTTTTTTCCCTCTGTCCCAATTGTCTGTCTAATCCATTAGGCAACAGCCATCCCAAGTCATCAGTCTATCGTATAGGACGTCAATATAGAATAGATATTATTATAATATTATGTAGTTTACCCCACCATGGTTCAGGCCTTGTCTTGGCGGTGGGGCTCAGTAACCTAAGGTGAGCGGTGCACCTGGGGCGAAGCTAATTGGGCCGAGGGGGCTCTTTGTACCCCACTTATAAGAAGAGGGGACAGAAGAGCATGTGGCAAGGGGTGAGGATGGGAATCTCACCCCATTGTACTGTCCCGACGATGGGAGGGGTTGTTCTGTGGTGCGGAACAACCCCTCCGTGGAGGTGGCGTCGGTCCCTTGCGGGACTGACTAGCTGTCGAGGTGCCCTGTTTGTTTTCTAGATCCGGGGCACCTCACCAAAGGCGGCATTGGTGGCACTCGCCGGGTTTTAGTGGGTAGAGCTGCGTCCATTTACGTGCTGTCGGGCGCAGCGAGTCCCACATACCCGCGTGGGGAAACCCACTCCCCCGCGGGATGCCTCAGAACATTTCCCGGTGTTAAAGAGAAAAAAAATGTAGTTTAGGTTTAATATTATCGTCATCATGCCGACAGAATTAGTTGTGCTTCCTTTTGTCCACATGAGTATCCATCCTGCCTTTTTATAAAAGACGGACACCTAGTGGTAAGTGATAACCGACATCCAGAGACATCCGCCACACCAGAGAATTAGCGTTGCCAGCCTTATTTCTTACAAGCAGGCAGTTTTGCTGTGTTTCGGTCTGGGCTAGAAAATAGCAAGCCTTGGGCTTGCCTTGGGCTGATCTTGGGTTTGGGCTAGTTTTGGGATAGTATTGGGTGAGTTCGTTTCTGGCGACGTTTTTATCAATAACCTCATCTAAGATAGAAGCAGGTCAAATGATCGGAGAGTATCAAAATAAACACATTACAATATATGGGCACAGTTATATGAAAGCGACTGGCGCCAGTAAACCGGTTGAGGTTAGGTACGAGTTAGATGTGGAGTAATTAGATCAAAAATATTAGATACAGGCTGCTCTAGAATATTGTATACAGGCAGTTCTAGAATTTTCTATACAGACTGTTCTATAATGTTCTATAGAGGCTGCTCTAGAATGTTGTATATAGGCAGTTCTAGAATTTTCTATACAGGTTGTTCTAGAATATTCTGTACAGGCTGTTCTAGAATGTTCTATACAGGCTATTCTAGGATGTTCTATACATGCTGTTCTAGAAAGTTCTATACAGGCAGATTTTGTTAAGAATATTATTAAAAAAGAAAATTAAGAGAAAGTACAGTAATACAGTAATTTAAAGATGCGTTTGTATCTAGAACTGCCAGTTGTTTTGAAGCGAAACTTCTTAAAACACATTAGAGGTTTGTGCTATGGCATCACAGTGAAACGCTCGAGTAACGCGATTGCACCCGCTCGCCTTTTGTCCCATGCCCATATTGTGTTCCGCTCGTATAAATTTGTTTTACATTTTGAGACATTTTGAAATACTAACAACAAGAAATCTTTATCTTTGGAATATTTTAATATTGTCAAAAACAATTTTAAAACTTTAATTTAAAATGATGTTAGGTTAATAGTTCTTAATATTGTTTGTTTGTTAATTGTTTGTTCATGTCAATATGTAATATTGTAATAGTAAATTATCTATAATTGTGTTCTCTGCAGATAAGCGTTATGGTGTCACTTCTGCATGTTGCATCCATCTCTAACTAAGGCCACATTCAGCTATAACACTCATATATGTAGTCATAAAATAATGTGTCAATGTGTATCCTTGTTGGTGGATCTAATAAATAAATAAATAAATATTCATGTCAATTATACGATTTTTTGTGGATCTCCAACTTATGATCTCAAAATACATTTTGACACAAAATACAAGATGTGTGTGTGCTACAGCACACACACATCTTGATGACGTTTAATCTTCAAAGCATCCTTAAAAGGAATCACAGAACATTGACTCCAAATCCCATTCTATTTAACATAATATATGTAACTTATATTTATATTACCTTCATATTTCTATGAAAATACTACGCCTATTTTATTGTATTAGGGTGAGGGATACTTATTTTATTCGATGAAATAACATTGCGATGCTCCATTTCATATTGCTGAGTATATTATTCTTTCCTTTTTCTGAATTCTCAATTTTGTTTCATGGTGGTTCACTATTTTCCTCGCTTTTTAAGTATAAAATGAGAAACCATGAGATACGAGGTGGTAAGTGATTGAACTCAGACCTGAGAATTAAACATTGGGAATTCCACTACATGATAGGAAAGGAGAGAAGGGGAGACAGTAGTAGAAAGTTTGAGGGTAAGATAGGATAGACTTCGCCATGATCCTATTTACGTGCTAAATGCACATTATGATCTTTCAAAGCTGAATTGAACATAAATATTTTCGAAACAACGATAAATATATATGCATATAATAAAGCTAATGTGCTTGTTTATTTAAGCGCACCAATATCCTAAGCTCCCGGATAAAAAATAATAATAGTCTACTCAATAAGAAAGGTTATTTACGTTGGAGAAAAGTTCGTTTTAATTTTAGAAGAGCGAAACACAGGAAGCTGCTAGTCTTCAATAAATGAAATCCTATTCAAAGATCTAAAGATAAGACAGGTAAAAACTATGTATAAGATAGTTTGACACTTAAACGTTACTTTTATAACCACACACAAATAAATCTTCCAACAAATTATTCTTTTGTGGAACATGATATCTTTATTCTCATTGTTACCTATTCTAAAAGTAAATTTATTATTCTGTTTATATACAAAAGCAACGGAAACATTCGTTATTGAAATATCCTAAGGAACAATCCAGGAACAATCAGTTTTTTTGACGTGACAACGTCTTAAATTAGGTTGCGGCTGGGAGTCACTTATGAAAAAGTGTAACGCTCGGTAACGTTACGATGAGTCACCGAAACGATGTCACGTAAAATCTTCGCCCGTAAAACCGACTTTACAGGCAACCATTTTTTTTCTTTAATGATGTTTTAGATATTTGTAATCTGTTACAAATGGAACCGTCCAGGTCGATCAATGCTGGAATTATACTTGAGGTCAAAGACTTATTTTGGGTTTTTACACAAAGAGTGAAAACTGAACCCTATAGGTTAGAGGTATCTTTATATTTTACACCAAATATAAGTCACTAAAACTGTAAAAAAAAAACAAGAAATTGGTTTAATAATTCTCTTAAGCTCGCAAAGTGGCACGGATTTTAGGTTGATCCGTGAATCCTTAAAATAATTTTATTAATATCGTTTGCTCACCTTACTTATAAAATCGAAATACCTACATATCTGATATTAGAAGTCTTAAAATGATACAATTTTGTTAACCATTACGCTAGCAAATACGGAATAGTCCTATCTCCTCCTAGCTTTATTTCGAGAACAAGTCGATGGGATGATTTTCAAGCATGGCTAATTTAAACTTCATAATATTCGATGAAAATGGTAGCTAGCGGTAAGATGAAAAAAGTCCAGAATACTGACTGATCATAATGAATATCATCATCATCTTCTTCTTATTTTTCTTCATCATCGTCATCTTCTTCTTCTTCATCTTTATAATCATCATCATCATCAGTCTCTAACCGTCCGATACTGAACATAGGCCCACAATGAACACCAAGACAGCCGATGTCCCTTGCCACTCGCATCCAACACGGACCGGCTTCCACACGAAGATTGTCTTCCTACTGTTTAAAGGCCATTTCGTCTATCTATTTAATTAAGAAACTCTTTAAAAACGTTTGCATCGATATCTTATCTCGGATAATGAAACATTTTTTCGGATCAACATCGTCAATTTTTTTCTGTTTACCTGGCCCCTTTCTATAAACGCCAAGAACGTAACACCGTAAAAGCTTTTTCATTATGACTCAAATTCGCATAAAGAGAAAACAATACACGTGATAAAATAACGTTAAGATTACAGAATAATAATTTTTTCATTAAAAATTCGCAATTTCAAAGCGAGAGTATTTTATTTCTATTTGAAAATTCACAAAGACGTCGGGACTTTTTTTTGTATAACTTTTTTATTTGCATTTCAATCTTTGACTTGTTGTGGGTCAGCGTAAAATGATCTTCAAGAATATGGTTCTGTATAACAGATCCGCGTGGTTTCCCTACCATGGTTCAAGCGTTGTCGTGGCGGTGGGGCTCAGTAGCCTAGGGTGAGCCTTGGGCGAAGCAAATTGAGCCGAGGGATTTTGTAGGAGGGAATTTGTACCCCTTTTATAAGAAGAGAGGACTAAAGAGTAGAGGTACAAGAGGTGAGGATGGGAACCTCATCCCATTGTACTGTCCCGACGTTGGGAGGGGTTGTTCTGTGATGAGGGACAATCCCTCAATGGAGGTGGCGTCGATCCCTTTGGGACTGACTAGCCGTCGAGGTGCCCTGTTAGCTTAACAGATCCGGGGCACCTCACCAAATTTTTTGTGGGTAGAGCTGCGTCCACCTTACCACCATACGGGTGCAGCGAGTCCCACATAACCGCCTTGCGAGACCCACTCCCCAGGCAGGATGCCCCAGAATATTTTCCGGCGTTAAAAAAAATGTCACTTTTATTTATTTAATAATATCAATAGCCGTATATTGGTTTACTTTAACAAAAAAACGTGATTTTTGTTAAAGCTTCTAATGTTGTATACGGAACCCTTCGTATGCGAGTCAGACTTCACTTGAAGGGTTGCTTAGATACTTTTTATCCTTAAAATTTTCTTAAATGCGACTGTTTTGCTAAGTAAAGCAGTTTCGGTATTTCGTGATTCCTGATGATTTCCTATTAATATCATAAATGCGAATGCTCTCGTAGGGGATAGTATTTATTGCATTTGGTTAGTATTCAACGTGATAAATATGAAAGATTCCATCCCAAATTAGCAGCCATTCCGGAATTAATACATTAACACTACAGGAATGTATTTGAATCAAATTCTTTGAAGGTTTTTACATAAAATACGCATCTCTAAGCCTAGACAAGACAAGTTTCCAACAAGATGAAACCCCAGAGGCCAGAACCTATTTAATAGATGATAGAGCCAGCTAGAGTTAATTTATAATGCTATCGCAGGAAAACTTCGCGCTTTTAGTCCGTTGATTGCAAATGAATTTCATTTTTTAGACTCAAGTCAGCATTTATTCTAGAAGATTCCTTATTTAAAAGTAAAGGATGATAGAATAAAAGAACTAAGCCTAGGAAGAACAAGTTTATCGTTTCTGGTGACTTCATCTATCAACATAATATTAACTTTAGTATATCTAACAACCGGTATACAAAATTATTAAACATTTGAAATTAATAACGATTATCTGGTACCCTGGTTCGTTATAGATTTCCATGAGAGTATTGTTCATAAATATTTATTCATATGAACATAAGAAATCCATAAACAACCCAATAATAAAATTATGATATCACGATTAAAAATCTAATAATAGTCGGACGAAAGAAAATTCCAAGCATCTCGCATCCCGAATAAATTATTTCTATCTTGGGTAAGATACTTGGGAGCCGGTTCATATCCGTTCACCACACCTGTCGCGGCCATCTTGTAAACCATAGCCTGGCCACTTGAATTGTATAAATAAACTAATACTCGATCGAATCAAAACTTACTAGAGGTTTTAGGGGTATTATATAGGATTGATATTAAAAAGGAATTCATATTATATTACTTATAATAATGATTATGTTATAGTGTCAGATAAGTAATATTTAAATTAGTTTTTTTTTTGTACAATATAGAACGAAAAGAGTATAGGTTTCAAGACGTTACCCTGTGGAATCCCCATTCATATCATCATTAAAATTAAATTTCATCATTTCACAGGTGGTAAAAAGTGCTTTGTGTCAAGCGTCAGAATCTTCTTCAAGTTCTTGTGGTACCTATGTTTATACTTGTAATCTTTTGCCTAAAGGCAACACAAAATCAATATTGAATTAAAAATAAGCACCAATTTATACTTTTTACGTTGATTTTTTCGTGAGGTATCTGAATCTTGTAGGATTTGCATGCAAAATGGAGGAAAATGCTTTAAGCATTTACTGATTCACGGAGTACCAAAACTAATAATACATAATAATTATGTTACGTTTTTGTTTGAAATCAAAAGATTCGAAAGTATCTCAATGTTTGTTGTTGCCCTATAAATTGCCCCCTGCAGCGGCATCGGTCGATAAGCATTATTCAACGCGTGTAGACAGTAATGTTAATATGTATATATGTAATTTGTTGAGAAGCGTTTAACTATCAACATCTGTATAAGGAAGTTACCATTTTTAGACTCAGCGTCTTGTTAGTAGATGATATTTTTTTGAAAATCTATCTCATGTGAGATCTTTTGATTCAAAATGTACTAACGATTGTTTTGTGTCATCGTAAATAATATTATCTCGACGGCTGGCTGGTCGAGTGGTCAGGCTACTTAACCCGGCGGTCGAGCGGCCAGAGGTTCGAACCCCGCCAAGTGCAGATAAATTAAATTTGTATGATGCATTATATGTGTTTGCACCGGTGTATAGATGTATATTTATATATTCAAATAAATTTCTGAAATTTATTTCCGTTCTTAGCACCCGTGACACAAGCTCTAACGATCTTACAATGAGCGTGGTGTGATTTTCGGATAGTATATTACATACTTTTTTAATTTTAACCATCATCATATTTACTGATCTACCAGTCAACAAGAACATAATAATTTAGTTCGTTATATCCTATCTCCAAGAAACTTTTGATACCTGTACATGACATGTACATTTGTAGGGTATAAATGAGACTGAGCCGTCATGCTCGGAGCTGAAAGGCTCGGTCGGATGAACTCCGGACTACCCGACCCCGAGGGAGAAATAATTGAAACATCATTGCTGTTTAAACCGATAAAATAATGATATACGCAATAAAATCCAACCTATATAATATTACTTTGAAGTACAACAAATTTCTCGATTTTATTACTTTACAGTGACATTTTCACTTCTGTCGGCAGTCCCTATGACTGGTTAGATTTTTTGTCAATTTTCATCCAATTTTGTTCCAGAAAAAATAAGAAATTAAACTAATTGGATGATCTTCATTCTAATTATTATCATAGTTTTTCTGTTCAGTGCTGGTCATAGGCAATTTTGCAATTATAAACGTCAAGTCAAAACCAAACTCGAAACTTGGACCAGCCACACGATGGGGATGTTTATTAATAATTATTTTGGTATTACTATATTATTACTATTGGATAAGATGGAAGATAGACTGATAAAATATCTGTAAAGTATTATTTAGAACTTAATTTCTGTAATATAATAAAATGTATTCCTTAATAAAAACAACTGATTACAGGTTATTTTACTAGTTGAAGAACAAGCTGTCGCAATGTCAGGAAATGTCTGAGAGCGCGTCAGAATAGCAGACATATCCTTCTTATAGAATGTCTTTTATCAAGGAAATAGTATGCATACGTACCTAGAGTCGACGTTACTACTATTACAAGGAATAATGAATGCCAAGATCTGCATCTCATGTAATTTAAACGATATTTTTTGTTATACTCATTTAATAGTACAATAAATTGATCGATAGGTGTATCTGCACGTTCTTCTCCAATCAAGGATCCAGGCTCAACATATTTCAACAATACTGTAATAATTTTTAATAACCGTGATATAAAATGTTTTTGGATAGGCAAACTGGCAGGTCCGCTAGCAACCAGTTCACCTGGCATCGGAATGGGCAACGCCATTGCTAATCCTGAGACGTAAGATGGTAAGTCACCCTTCTTAATATATCAAATCTATTTCACGGAGAAATAAGGTAATGGTGATCCATGCAGTCGAACACGCTACAAGTACATCTCAACAATAAACAAAAAAGTACACTATAACGATTACGATGAAAATTTCCATTTTGATGAGATATTAAAAAAATAAAATTCCAAGCCTTCAAAAGATGTAACTTGTCAAACGCTTTGCACGATTCTAGACATTTACAATTTTTTCCCGACGCTAAAAGAATAAACATCCCATTATAACGTGAAAGCTATTGAAAGCAAAGCTTAATGCGATTTAATTCTTCAATAAAATGGACGGACATTTTCGCAATAATGCCAAGTTATTGTGAGTATTTTAAAAACAATTTAATGTACAAATGCACCCGCAAAATGTAAAAGCATCGATTCATTCACAGCCAGCAAAGTCCTTTCTTACAAGCCCTATAAAAAGTTGAAAACATCTGGGAAAAAACGGTAGACACTATGAACCTGTTACTGCTAGTGATGTTCTGGAATATAATCGACTGTTGTATTTTATCGACATCGATGCATGATTTTTCCAGTATTAATAGGTGAGATCTAAGTGTGTTTGTTGGTGTGTGTGCGACGGATATTGAATTTGGCTTAGTATAGCTAATAATAGCAAAGCTCAAGGTATGTGTACTAATATATGCTAAGAAGTGTAACTATTTAAGTCCCTTTTTTTTTTTTTTTTTTCTATAACGCCGGTAAACGCTCTGAGGCATCCCGCGGGGGAGTGGGACTCGCTGCGCCCGACAGCTGGTAAATGGACGCAGCTTTACCCACTAAAACCCGGCGAGTTCCACCAATGCCGCCTTTGGTGAGGTGCCCCGGATCTAGTAAACAAACAGGGCCCCCGACGGCTAGTCAGTCCCTCAGGGGACCGACGCCACCTCCACATAACAATCCCTCCAAACGTCGGGACAGTACAATTGGGTGAGGTTCCCATCCTCACCCCTTGCCCCCTGCTTTTTTGTCCCTTCTTCTTATAAAAGGCGTGCAAATTCAGCTCAATTAGCTTCGCCCAAGGTGCTGGGCTCACCCTAGGCTACTGAGCCCCACCGCCACGACAAGGCCTGAACCATGGTGGGGAACTATTTAAGTACCTACTACAATCGTAAGTATATTTAAAAAACAAAAACCAATTAATTTCAGCCTGGTTCGGTTATTATCAGCCGATTTATTTTTTTAATAAAAATATGTATTAGTATTAAATATTTGAACTATGGTAATCGTACTTACTTACTACTACGTACTACTTAATAGTACCGCATAAATATTTTATTACTATATTTGACAAAATATATATTAAAAAAATTATATCAGTATGTATCAAAATAGTCAAAACATATCACTATGCATAATTATTATGAAAAAAAGTAAGATGTAGTTATCACAAGAAATCTTAAGTTTTTTTTATGTCATAAGGAGGCAACCGAGTAGTCGCAGCCATATGGTGACTACCGACGCCCATGATAGATATCCGCACAACCAAAAATTATACAGATACGTTGCCCTCCTTCCCCCCCCCCCCCCCAATAGACCACCGGAAACTCACAAACCACACGAAACGCTACAGCATAGCTGTCACTTAACGCCGGTTTTATTATAAAATGAAACACCACCTTAGCGTGTGTGTCATGTCTAATTCATCCTAGCGGTGTATTAGACTTGACAAACCTTACAAACTTCCTGAGACCGTAAAAAAGTATTATCGATAATGTAAAAGCCCATCCCTATTTCATAAGTACGTTGCGCGTGGCGCTTTAGGCATATAAAATAAGCACAACATTTTCATGTTGAGCCATAATAAAACCTATTGTATGGCCCATAAAGTTGGAAATATCTTATACAAACGTTCGCGTGGCAGTCAGCACCGGTTTAACTACCAAACGTCGTAAGAGCAACACCAGTTTCAAGATTTGAACCGTGAATGTATAGTGTAAGGTGCAAAGTGGTGTAAAATTTTGATTGCATTGTAAATTATGTAGTATTTGCGACGTTTCTGCCCATCACTCTACCAGTTTCGCAGGGTGCGTTAAACTTCGCTAAAAACTTGACAAGTTGCATTTAATGAGAGGACATTTATTGAATAAATTTATCAATATGGCTATAAACTTGCGTGACACAACAATAAACATTGTATAATATTATGTAATTTGTGATAAGTTTGTGTGTGAATATGATAGAGTTTTTATCCTTGACATTAGCATGCATACAATTCTTCTGAGCGTGTGTATATCATTGAGCTCCTTCTAAACGGCTGTAGCGATAATGATGATATTTTTTGCGTGTACACAAATTGCCACCTAATCATTGATATGTATTTATATAAATTTCCCTAAATTTCCAAGCTATATCTAAGCTCCTAGCATTACAATTACTAGCGAGTCCTTGATTTTTTACTTTGTATTGCATAGTGGGGCAATGAGTAGTCGAAGCCGTTTGGCGACTACCGACGCCCAAACACATCCGCACAACCAAAAATTATGCAGATGCGTTGCCCTCCTTTTCCCTAACCGCCCTAATGGGCCACCGGAAACTCACAAACCGCACGAAACGCGACAGCATAGCTGTCACTTGACGCCGGTGTTATGTGAGCGAGAGGTACCACCCAGGTCGTGCCGGCCCAATTCGGCTGCTAAGCAGAATGGAACTACCTCTTAACAAAACTTCAGACAGAATTCAACGTCAATGATGAAAATCTAAAACTCAGTAGAATATTTTTATACTAGATATTATGATTAAAGTTATCACAATATATTTCCTCCCAAAGTACGGATCTTAAAAAATCTTTTTTTATGCTCACAACATTTTTATGTTTACTAAATGCTTCTTAAATGTCACATTTCTATAATGTCGGCTTCTGTACACTTAAAATATATTTTGGATTTTACTGCTTGAGTATTAATGCGTTCAATTTTGGGACCGATAAAGGGAACAGGTACAAAATTCTGAGATTTAAAGATAAGGTAAAATAAGAGGTTTTCGAAATGACATTAAATTGCTACCGCTGTTAAATTAATGGTGGCGGTTTTTGGGTTTATTCGCTACCGTTGCTACCGGGTATAGTGATTGATTCAAGTAAAATTACTCAAGTAATGTTCTTGTTGTTTAATATAATACAACCATCCTGCATATTTTGAAAATATATATCGAAAGACCCCATGAGGATGAAACTGATATTAATATCATCATCATCAATAGTCTCAATGAACGTCATGACGGCCGATCCCTTGCCGCTTGTTTTCTTTTTTTTCCCACCTGGTTAATGGTCGACCAACATTTCGTGTAGGTACCTAAACGCGGCCTCCACTCTTAAACCTTGTTGGCCCATCGGCTATCCGTTCTCCTAAGCGTCTGACAAGTCCACTGCCACTTAAACCAGCTTATTCTTCCATTCATATAGGTAGCTTTAGTTATCTGGCAGATGTCTTCGTTTTAAACTCTATCTGCCAAAGAAAAACCCAACAATAGCATATCCAATATAGCATGTATAAAAACGACCGTTTGAAAACCTGCTTTCAAACTGCATCCAAATTAGTAACTCGTTTATCAACACAGGGCCATAGAATATAGATTCGTAGATAGAGACACATCGTCATAATATTATGTCTATATCGATATTTAGAGCGTCGTCAAACTTATAAATCTCTTATTTTGAGTAGGGGGCTAAAAAGTAACAATCAGACAACTTAGGAAGAAATTAAATGTGAATCTGGCGACGGATCTGCTCAATATAGATGTTGCGCAGCTACATAAATAAACAATAATAAACCGACACAAACATTTGCTGAGTTGGGAACAACTTCAAGATTAATATCGAGTACAAAATATGAAAAATATTCCGAGCGTATAAGTACTGTTATTAGGTTTCCGTACGGATGACGATGATCCTGATGATGATGATGATGATTGTGATGGTGATGATGATGTTATATAGTAGCAGTAGTAGGTAGCGATAAAACTACATATTTTATTATTATTAAATTATTATGTCAGTGCAAGCAGTTTTGTATAATTTGAAAACCCTTTTTAAAATTTCCCTTGTAAAAGAGATGACGTATAATAAAGATAATGATGAGGATGATGGTGACGATGAAGATGATGATTATAATGATAAAGTCAGTGATAAAGACAATGACGATGAAAATATGGTTAGTGATACGAATAAGAAAGAATCACATATAGATAATGCTATCCATGTCAGGTAAAATGAATTAAACACGATGATGATATTTATGACGACAATGATAAAATATAATTTTTGCTTAGTGTTTTATCTTGGAACGTAAAATATGGAAACACTACTTTTAACCATTTCCACCCTTGAAATACCACATTTTCTGGGAAGGTAATGTCTATAGAAGGAATAAAATCAACACATTATTACGAGAAACTATTCATTATTATTTAAAAAATATTCATTTATTTTTGGACAATTTAGGTGTTTGCAAATAATTATTGTCATTTGTAAAAATCTTCTCCGTTACACTGAGAACTTTAAGAAGAGATTTAAGAAGAGTAATATAAGAATAATATTCTGATTTCAGTCTTAAGATTCTTATGTTACGTTATTCTGTAGGCTAAAGTCTTACACAGGGAGACCCTGATCATAAAAATGAATTCGTATCTGCAATGGCAATGTGATTCCTAAGTTTAAGATCAAAATTGAGTCAGCAACGTTATTTTCAAAAATTGAGTCCTAGTCGAAAATTATCTATGCATAACAGAAATCTGATGAAAACATGAAACACTAACTATTAAAGGTTAAAAGTATTGATTGACCACAAAATGGATGTATTTATCGAGTGGGCTATTTTGGCTAATTAGCTTTTCTATATTAGCAATCGATTTTAGTTGATCGAAACTAGTAGATATTGATGGTAATGACAAAGAAGAAAGAACTATAGAAGTAACTAGTAGTAGAATTTTATAAGTTGCTAGCCGTCAAAAGTGGTTTCACTCGCCCTCAAATTGAAAGAATAACTTTTTTCACAATTAAATGACCCAAAATATGAAACAATTTAGCTTTTAATTATAGAAAGATTTTTTTTATATCCAATCGCCAGTTCCATAGATTAGCGCGTTCAATCGAAGAAACGAACCAACAAACTCTTTAACTCTCATTGTTTTATTATAAATTAACACAAGGAGTCGTTATGAGATGGTCTGTAGTTAATTTTATGTACAAATAAATGGCACGTTCAAACCATTCATTAAGAAATAAATTTTAAAGACTAAATAAAACGTTACTTAAGAACTGTCAATAAAACTGCAGAAAATCCGGTTTCGAAATTCCTTAAGGTCCGCGCTAACTTGCGTAGGAGGTGCGACGAGTTTTAGGACCCATAAAACGTGTATAAAACGTTCACACTTATGAAAATTTATGTGACAGCGACCACTGAGTAAAATAGGCTTAAGTGAAAGAAAATAAATAATTGACATATTTTTTAAAATAAATAAACGTAAAATACAAAGAAAAAGGTCTTACATGTAGTTAAAATTGAAGTGGTCTTTAATATTCTTTTTTTTATTTTACTCAACAGTTGTACAGATTAGTTTTGATTGGCTCAGCCTTGTTGAAAACCCCACTTTAAAGAGAAGGTATTCTTGAAGAATTTTCCGATTTTAGGCTATTAAAATAAAATGACTCAGTGAAAAGTTTAAAATAAAATAAGAAGTCATCAGCTGCTTATTTCGAAATCTTTACATCAAACGCGTATTATTTTAAAGTGCAAAAATATATAATTTGAACTGTGCAATGATATTATGTATTAGGTAATTTTCTTTTGGCAAACATTTTCAATTAAAATGTTATGTTATAAAATTACAAATATTTTCAAATTAATACGTAGTAAGTAATCTTTAATAATATACGTAGCAATAGCATAACCTGAGGCCAAGTTACGGCATAAATAAGCTCTGTTATTTGAGCTTTTTATTACGAAACATTTACGAGATAGTATTCTTACGGTAAGGTAATTGTAGCAAGAAAGGTATGATTATGAAATGTATACGTTTATTATTCAAAAGGAGGTCACACACGTTATAAATCTACTTTCTTCGTAATATCAAGAGCTTCTTTTCTTTCACTGCTGAACGTCAACGACAACTTTTTTTTATTTTTTTTTATTATAGTTGGATAGGCAAACTGGCAAACGTACCTGATATTAAGTGGTCGACGTCGCCCATGAACATAAACTAGTATACCTGGAACGAGCCCAGGCAACTCATCTATGTGTTGCCTATCCTGAGACATAAGATGTTAAGTCTCGGTGCCAGTAATTACACTGCCTGTGTAATTACGGACATCTTGTGAAGAATAATATACACACTGAAGTTTAACTAGGTTGTGAGTGTTTCTCTTCAAGCGTTTTTTGGTAGTTTTCGTACTGGTCGCATACTTAGAGCTGACCAACGAAAGTTGTCCAAGAAAAAAGACGGGATTTAAAAAAAAATCACGAATTGGCAACCCTGGCTATACTTTGCTTAAACGGAGTTGATACTATTTATTATTCAAGACATTACGTATTTAGATCAGTATTTTATTATAGATAAGCAAATTAGCATTGCATATTTCGCCTTGAGGATCATCATTATTATTAGTACTAAATTTAAGCTCTAAACGTAACTAGCTTGGCATTTTTTAACTTTTATACATTGAGGTATACAGCTCAACTTTCCTGGCACAGTCTTATACAGAAAGGGTTGAATTCAACAAAAAGTTATTACTGTATTATATTTATTTGAAGAAATAGAGACCACTGGTGTGATGAGGATGACACAATAAATTCAACACAAAACATTTTTTTTTTCTTTTGCGCCGGGAAATACTCTGAGGCATCCCGCCTGGAGAGTGGGTCACCCCAGGTGGGTATGTGGGACTCGCTGCGCCCGAAAGATGGTAAATGGACGCAGCTCTACCCACTATAACCCGGCGAGTGCCACCAGTGCCGCCATGGTGAGGTGCCCCGGATCTGTTAAGCTAACAGGGCACCTCGACGGCTAGTCAGCCCCGCAAGGGACCGACGCCACCTCCACAGAGGGGTTGTCCCGCACCACAGAACAACCTCTCCCAACGTCGGGACAATACAATGGGGTGAGGTTCCCATCCTCACCCCTTGCCCCCTGCTCTTTTATCCCCTCTTCTTATAAGAGGGGTATAAAGAGCCCCCTCGGCTCAATTGGCTTCGCCCAAGGTGCTGGGCTCACCCTAGGCTACTGAGCCCCACCGCCACGACAAGGCCTGAACCATGGTGGGGAACACGAGACATACTAGGGGGCCATGAGTCATAGTTAAAATCGGATTCCAAAAACCACACCTGATAATATTGTATCAACTTCATAGCTTCCTTTCCTGCTACTGCTACTGTCCTTAATATAAATGGATTAAGTTTGTTTACAGAAATACGGAATTTTTAAGTAAATAAAAACATTTTACAAAAAATTAAAACCGACTTCAAAAATACTAAACTAAAAAGTAATAAAATAACAGTTTCTTTAATTTTTGTGCTTACAACATATAATCAACTTAATCTTCTACTAATGTACAAACTTTGCGTTTACCACGTCATTATAGTTACTTTTGCAGTCGGTGTCAGTCAAGGTAGGTAGGAAGGTAATGTACAGCAACAAATACGACACCGACTCCAAAAGTAACTATAATGACGTGGTAAACGCAAAGTTTGTACATTAGTAGAAGATTAAGTTGATTATATGTTGTAAGCACAAAAATTAAAGAAACTGTTATTTTATTACTTTTTAGTTTAGTATTTTTGAAGTCGGTTTTAATTTTTTGTAAAATGTTTTTATTTCTTAATTTTTAGTGATTCCGAAATTCGTCGTCTTGGCGTTCATTGAAGGAGGCATGTTCAGCAGTGGATGGATAAATGATGATGATGATGATGATGATGGTGATGATGATGATGATTACGATGACCGCGACATACTATGGTGTGCTACCAAAGCATCCTATACAATTGTTAGTTACATCGACACGTAATAAAATTATCATATCATCAAGATAAACAAAACCAACCAAATAGGCATTATTGGGAATAACTAAAAAACGGCTTGTCAGATCTTAATAAAATTAATATGGGACCAAATTGGAAACACCAGCTTTCAAACAAAAAAATAACCATCGAAATCCATTCACAAACGGCGGAGATATCGTGTCACATACATACAAAAAAAAAAAAAAAAAAAAAAAAAAAAAAAAAAAAACATACAGACGAATTGAGAACCTCCTTTTTTTTTTGAAGTCGGTTAAAAAAAAACAATGTGAATGAATGTGGACGATGTCGATAATGATAATATTTTTGCTGCTATTTATTACCTACATAAAAAATGGCAAACGACTCTCCAAGTTGAAGAAATAACTACTTAAGTACTGTGTTGGTCACAGGGCTATAAAATGCGATAGCCGGTATATAGTAGTATGTTTGTGTGAGTGTGCCATTTCAAGCCTTTGTTGGTAGTTGTCGTACTGATTGCATACTAATTATACTGTGATCTTGGCGTTTATTGAAAGAGGCCTATGTGTGGACGGGAAAATGTTGATAATGATAATATTTTGCTGCTATTTATTACCGACATAAAAATGACAAACGACATACCGAGTAAAAAAATTAACTATTTAAGTATAAGCCATAAAATAAAGGTATGCTTAATTTAACAAATATTATTAAAGGTAAACTAACCAATAAAAATATGTATAATAATAATATTATATAATATCAACCCGTATAAGGGTGTTGGGCCCTAGTAAACTTCGTTCGGGCAGTCCCCCTTACGAGGAGTAGTCTGGCATTTCGCTAGAACCATCCTGTCTCCTGAGGTGCTCGTATTGCCTGCAGATCCGGGATTCTCAAAAAGGGTTGGTAAACTTCACACACCCTCAAAATCTTTTAAACATCCAGGCATACAGGTTTCCTCAAGATATGTTGGCTATTCTGAGATATATGATGGAAAGTATACCCATGCATACAGCATCCATGCATCGGTTTAAATTCTGGATTTATTATAGTCTGATAAAGAACAGATATAGGCTGATGATGATAATATAACGTTAAGTACTTTTTGAGACAAAGTTTTACTGGAAATAGTCCTTGACCAAATTATTGTACTAATTTGCAATATCATTATAATTAGTAGTCGCGACTGGGATATAAAATCGCTGCGTTTACGCTCACTTGCAGATACCTTTATAACTAACGGTTAAGTTTAAACTGTTTGCCGTAGACCACGCGCCATTTAACTCTTTGCTTATTGTCGTCACGCTGGTTTGGTGTTTAACAATTTTGTACGGTCACAATGATTTTAGAAATAAAATTTAATGAGCTGTGTATAGAAGCCGCGATTAATTCTATACTACTATATATATATATAGTAGATTTGTCTGTACATTGATTTTATTCATCTAATTTTATGATAAATAAACGTTAATGCGCTGATTCATATTCTACTATTAATTTTTCCATTTTTTCTGTCCGTCTGTGTGTTTATAACTTAAGAAATAAACCCATCTTGATAAAATGTCTATAGTAAGTACGGTTTTCCGCGTAACAGAGCATGAGTACTACTATTTTGCCTTTTTCTTTCGTCAAATAGCTTCGCTTTGTTTCAAAAAGAAAGACAGACAAGACAGTATTCCAGTGACTGCCTTGCCTGTCTTTCCTTTATGTCCCAAGACCATCTTACGTCACTAGATAGGCAATGAATGAATTACCCGGGTTTGTCCCCAGGATCTCATCCTTTATGTGTATAGTCAACGTTGCATTTGCGTTTTTTGTGGAATGGATAGTCGGTTCACTTAATTAAGTGATCACGGATGTCCGAACGCTCTGCATCTTCTACCGCATCTACCACGGGGAGTGCTCTGAGGAATTGGTCGGACTAATACCTGCAGGAGAATTCCACCACCGGACATCGCGTAACAACTCCAAATTTCACCCACACCATCTCGATGTTCATAAATCCACAACAACTCGATTTTTACGGCATTTCCTGCCTCGCACGACGAATATATGGAATCAGCTGCCACTTACGGTGTTTCCGAACCGTTACGACTTAGGGACCTTCAAGAAAAGAGCATACATTTGAAAGGCCGGCAATGCACCTGCTAACCCTCTGGTGTAGCGGGTGTCAGTAGATGTCGCTATCACTTACTATCAGGTGAACCGTCTGTCCGTTTGCCCCCTCTTCTATAAAAAAAAACCATAGACATTAACACCGGAAAGGCTGTCCAGTGGGTGGGATGCGCTGTGCCGCGCTCCCGGCTGCATGGGTACTACCACGTTGCTTGTTTCTTCCGTGAAACAGCTTTGCTTTGGGAGGAAAGCCAGGATAGGCAGTGAATTACTGGCACAGAGACTTGACTAAGCTATTTCCGGGTAAACTAGTTTATGTACATGGGCGACGTCGACCACTTACCATTAGGTGACACGTCTGCCAGATAACGCATATTTTATATGAGGTATAATCTCTGAACTCGCGACACCGCACACGAAACGCTGGAGACGCAGTTTGACGTTTATATGACGTAGATTAGCGACACCGCACGCGAAACGCTGGAGACACAGTTTGACGTTTGATTTATTTATATAAGATTTTGTAATATTTGTTTTGCAAATTGTGTTGCCGTTTAAATTATATAGGCTGTCATAATGTTTTACAGCCTGTATTATAGTTAGGTATTTGAATTCAATTGTTTTGTTCTCATTTCTATCGGCAGTCCCTGTGACTGGTTGGGTTTTCTTTTTCATAAAAAGTATCCTATTTTACTTCTTATATCTCCAAGAATATGTGTACAGAGTTTCATGATGATCAGTTCAATACTTTCGCGTAAAAGCGTAACAAACAAACTTACTTTCACCTATATGATATTAGTAGCATAATTTTATTTATCTTGACCTTTACTCGACCTTTATTCGGCATTATTTTTCGTAAATAAGCGGCCAGGTAAAAAAGTTTTTGGCGATTTTTAAGCGGAAATTATATTTCCTTTATTCATTCGTCAATAAACCGGTTTTAAATGTTTTATATTCATCGGACATAGCGGGACTTTTGAACGATATTTTTAATTAAAACTATTCTATTTTTCTGTTGACGTTACAAATTAGGTTAAAAATTTTACAGGTGCGCAAATTTTAGTTTGGAATATTTCGTGATAGTATTCTTTTTTTTTATGTTAGTTGGATAGGCAAACTGGCAAACGTGCCACCTGATGGTAAGTGGTCGACGTCGCCCATGAACATAAACTAGTTTACCTGGAACGAGCCCAGGCAACTCATCTGTGTTGCCTATTCTGAGACATAAGATGTTAAGTCTCGGTGCCAGTAATTACACTGCCTGTCTTGCCCTTCTCTCCGAAACACAGCAAAGCTGTTTCACGAGAGAAATAAGCAAGATGGTGGTACCCATGCAGCCGGGAGCGCGGCACAGCGCTTCCCTCCCACCGGTATTCTGTTATTTTAAAGGGAAATATTTTTATGTTTACAATCAGTTTTTATGTATTACATCTAGATACGATTCGGAGAATTAAAAAAAAAAACGTGTGGCACTCGGGGACTGCCGCGGTAAAGCTATTGCATAGCATTTTTTATCAACTTATGCAATTATAATAATTTAATAATTTTATAGTATATAACTCCTATGTCGATCGCTCTCCTTTCTATTTAAGCTCCGTGACACACGCATAAAAATTTGACAACTATTATACTTATAATATTATGTCAATTCTTTTTCATTATTTACATTTTTTTAATCTAAACTACGCCATTATCCGAATATTGTGGATATATGTTGTCGATTCGAAACATTTATTTAAATGCGTTAATTTGAGAGGAGAACTTAGTACTTACCGTATCCCACACCTATATACTTTCTCACAAACAGCTGCTTACTTATTCGTCCCATTTCGGAGCAGCTCGTCTCTCGTCGGGTGTTAGGTTGTTTTCGTTACGGAATTTCTTGATTCGGTCGCCGCGTTCAAGGCCCGCGATAAAAGCTATGCAATAGCTTAAAAAAAATAGTACTAACAATTATGGAAGCGACGATGTGTATGGGCTCAGCCTCTTGAGTGAGAACTGAAAGGTCCGGGTTCGATCCTGTGATACCTAGAAATGTGTTTTTCTAATTTTCGACGTGCACGTGAATATGAGACCATCGTTTGCTCACCGGTGAAAGAAACATCGTAAGGAAACCTGCATGACCTGAATTAAAAGTATTTGAAGGTGAAGTTCACCAACCCGCATTGACCCGCCAGCGTATTGGTGAACTATGGCCCATAACCCTCCTCGCGTGATTTCGAGGAGGAAACTCGCGCCCAGCATTGGACTTATAAGGGTGGATATTATTATTATTATAAATCACACCACGTTAACCTAGTCCCCTGACTATAAGTTCAATTCTTCTTCTTCTTTGGCATTAGCTCCCTATAGGTTCAAGAAAAATATAACAACCGGCCAAGTGTCATCGCACTCGCTCACTAGGGATTCCGTACCATTATCTATATAACATAATTAGGCACTATAATAACCTGTATTAAAAAAATCACGTTTGTTTATGGGAGCTCCACTTAAATATTATATATTTTATTGTTTTCAGTATTTTTTAATATAGCAGCAATAGAAGTACAGCATCTGTGAAAATTTCAACCGTCTAACTATCACGATTCATGAGATACAGCCTGGTGACAAACGGACAGGGGAGGCTTAGGTTCCCGTTTGGCACCCTTTGGGTACGGAACACTAAAACGACAATTTCAAATCAAATAAATAATTGCCAAATATCAATCTTTTAGAGTGGGCGTTTTAGGGTCGTATAAAAACAACAAAACGCCTACATGGAATAAACTAATATAATATTCAATGTTTTGTTGATTGTTTGACAGATTAACTAAAATTTATTGATATGTACACACTAAAAGTTGGGTTCAAAGACATGATTCATATTATACAAATGAATATATTTTAATAATCATTTTAAATTATATTCAATAATATACATTTTTGTTCCTAACCCCCGAGTCACATCATGGGTCTTTTAGACCATCGTTATTTATGTACAATTTTGTCCATGTTAGAGATCTATTAATGTAGCTAAAATAAAATGACTATGGATTGATAAAACATTTTAAATTAAATTGTAATTGGTGCGGCTTGTGAAACGGCTGAAAAAGCTAAAATATGCAAATACAGGGGTCTAGGCTCCGAATATGATTTTATCCCATTCGGTGTCGACACCCTTGGTCCGTGGGGTCCTAGCGCTATAAGGCTTTTTAAGGAAATAGCAAAAAGGTTAGTCGACATCACAGGAGACCGAAGAGCTGGCAGCTACCTCGGACAAAGAATTAGTCTAGCTATTCAAAGGGGGAACGCTGCCAGTATCTTCGGGACCTTGCCTAAAGGGACTCCTTTTTATTAATATACTTAAGTTATTATATTATATTTTTTGAGGTTTTCAGTTTTAGGTTTCTTGTAATTTATAGCCAATGTTTTCATTTACTTATAAATGTATATAAATATTCTAGTACATGAATAAATATGTTTTTAAATTAATCTAAACTAAGATCTTTAGAGATATTAGTCTCTTTCCATCGTACCCATCGTACTTCCTGAGCGACGTTGGGAGGGGTAGTTCTGTGGTGCGGGACAACCCCTTTGTGGAGGTGGCGTCGGTCCCTTGGGGGACTGACTAGCCGTCGAGGTGCCCTGTTGCTCAGTAGATCCGGGGCACCTCACCAAAGGCGGCATTGGGGCACTCGCTGGGTTTTAGTGGGTAGAGCTGCGTCCACCATAACATCCTTTGGGAACAGCGAGTCCCACATACCCACCTGGGGCCTCCCTTATTGTTCTTTATGATGAGCATAATATTATGTCCAGTGGACTCCCCAAGTGGCTACGTGGCACTGATGTGGCACCGCGGGATGCCTAAAAGCATTTTCCGGCGGATAAGAAAAAATAGGCGAGGGACAGAATAAAAAAATGCCCATGCTGATATGATGATGATGGTGAAACAAACGATACTACCATGGCAGAATAAATGGGATTTCTTATTCAAAGATTCTTTATGCCATAATAAAGTCTTTACAACTTAAGTATACAACTTATTTGCCATAAAATGCAAATGTCATATTAATCTTTACATCCTAATATTTGGTAGCGATAAAATTGATTTTCCCGGCCGCAAAAAGTATCGTAAAAAATGTTTTATATATTTTTCCTCCTCTCCCAAATGAAAGGTAGAACCATAATTCTTTTATACTGCCCGTAAACGTCGTTTTTTTCCTCCAAAACTATCTATTTCTCATAAAAAATGTCGGTATAGATTTTTATCTATAATGTGCTGTATAATTTGTTTGTAAAATAAATGAATTTAAAGATCCACACCTTGATAATTCATTCGTTGACATTCTTCTAACGCTACCTAAGTTGTCTGTAAGAGGCACTAATAGGTAGTGCCATGCTGCTTTGCAGCCGAATTTAGGCTGACACGACCGAGGTGGTACCTACCGCTCACATAACACCGGTGTCAAGTGACAGCTATGTACGGTTTGTGAGTTTCCGGTGGCCCATTGGGGGGATGGAGGATGCGTTGCCCTCCTTTTCTCTATCCCGAATATCTGTGTCCTATCCCTCCAGATAGGAAAAAGGAGGGCAACGCATCTGCATAATCTCTGGTTATCTGCTTTTTAATCTATGGTATGTAAAACGTTCATTTATTTATCTACAGAAGACTTTTGTATGAAGGAAAACAAACGGATTGTTGGTGGCAGACACTGCCCTGGCCGGTGATCCTCCGTAGTAACTACTGGCGGAGATTCTTGCCGAGATACACTCCTTTGTCTTGAAAAGGAGACATCAGTTATAGGAAGGGACTTGTCTCTGCCGAGCGTCATCACTACGATGCTCAGTGACGATGAGTCCTGAACGGCGATGGTCTTCTTCTACGAAGCAGTAATGTCATAGAAGGAGGCCGACGAGCGGGTGAGAGAGGAGGCCGTCGACGAACGGGGTGTGTAGGAGGCGCTACTTAATGCGCCTTCAGTAACGACCCTGTGTTCTTGTCGAGCTCAGGATGGAAACCTGGGCCTGTATGTATATATAGACGTCGTGGGGACTGCTAAGTAGCGGACAGTCCCTCGAGGAGTAGTTTGGCCGGGGCCAGCCTGTCGCTGCGGTAATCCTGTTGCCTGCATATCCGAAACCCTCAAAAATGGGCGGTTTTAGTTAGATTGGGCACTCCCAGGTGCGGGTTCCACATTTGATCAGGATCTACCCGAAGAACCTGGCTGCAAAAGAAAACAAACGGAACATAGGACAACATCACTTGTTCATCGGTGAAGGAGATCAAACAAAAGGGTGGCATTATCATGATGAATAAGGCTTTGTTTCAGCCACGCCATATTGTGTAAGGCCAAAAGTTGTTCAAGTTAGCCGTTGTTAATATCGGGTTATCTTGCTACACATGAGTAACCCCTGATTCTTCCATCCAACAGTTTTACTTTATTACATAGAAGTAGGACAGGCTTGTAATCACTGACAAAGAGTGTCTTATATTAAAAAAACTGCAGTTATATTGATACAAGAAGAGACAGAGCTGTGGTAAAAGCTGTAAGAGGTAGTGCCATTGCTTAGGAGTCGAATTGGGCCGGCACGACCGGGGTGGTTCCTCTTGCTCCCATAACACCGGCGTCAAGTGACAGCTATGCTATCGCGTGTCATGCGGTTCGTGAGATTCCGATGGCCCAATGGGAGGATAGGGAAAAGGAAGGCAACGCATCGACATAATTTTTGGTTGTGTGTCTATGGGCGTCGGTAGTCACCATAAGGCTCCGACTGCTCAGTTGCCTCCTTATGACATAGAAAACGCTCATCGCCTTATGAGCGTAGATCTCAGTTTTATGCCAGGGTGATACCTATATTCTAGGGATATTTTCAAAAAATATTGTCCTTTTCAACCTTTCCAACATCAGATATATGGGCACAACTAGCAACGCCCCACAGTTTCATCCGCGTATTTATCATTCACGTGGAAATAGAGGGATAAATAATAATTATGTGTTATTTTGATGTTTAAAATCTTAAAATCCATTCGGTAGTTTTTGCGTAAAAGTGTAACGAACATCCATACATAAAAAACTTTCGCGTTTATAATATTAGTAGGATAAAAGCCGATTATTGGACAGGCAACCGGTGGGAGGGAAACGCTGTGCCGCGCTCCCGGCTGCATGGGTACCAACATCTTGCTTGTTTCTCCCGTGAAACAGCTTTGCTGTGTTTCGGAGAGAAGGGCAAGACAGGCAGTGTAATTACTGGCAGCGAGACTTAACATCTTAGGTCTCAGGATAGGCAACATGAATGAGTTGCCTGGGCTCGTTCCAGGTATACTAGTTTATGTTCATGGGTGACGTCGACCACTTACCATCAGGTGGTACGTTTGTCAGTTTGCCTATCCAACTAACATAAAATATAAATAAAAAAAAAGGCAAAATGAGAGATTAATTATCAGATGAAAGGTCAACGCCGCCATTAACCATATCCTAGCCAACAGGTCTCGTCTCTCTCTAAAGGATCGCGGTAGGTTTCCGATAATGGTTTTCGATTTCTTTTATGTCATCAGGGGGCAAACGAGCAGTTGCAGCCTCACGTCGCCGATGCCCATACATATCCGCACAACCTGGCCACGCAGATGCGCCGCGGAAATTCACCCACCGCACGAAACGCGACGGTGCTGTCTGCCCTTTAAAGACCAAGTTATAAGTTTTTGGTGTCAAAAATTGTTTCATTCCTTTCATCTCTCCAAAACACAGCAAAGCTGTTTCACGGAAGAAATGAGGATGGTGGTAACCTCCCAGGTAATATAATGCAGTAAAGTCACACGTGCCTTCACAATGCAGCCATTAAAGTTGACATTCTCGCGGTTTCCCTGAAAATGCACGGTGAATGCTAAATTGGTACTTCCGCCATTTTCATGTGAACTTCCATTGTATCGGAAACGAATTCTTGGGAGTGGTTATGCCAATTTGGAGCATGCGATCATGGCAGTAATCACAGTTGACCACCACAAAATTACTTAGTGTTTTTCCTTTTGAATACAGTTTTTGGTAAGTTTTGGTGGGGTAATTTTACCGATGAGTGCTCTGCAGTCTACCCATCGAGTAGAATAGAGTAGTAATGCGAGCTATATAAATCCGAAACTGGTCAGTGATTTGACACTGACGTTATGGCAATTCAACCAACCAGTGATCTGTGTATATGTCCCATCGGCTAATCATTCCGCAATGATTCGGCCAATCAGAGCGTAGAAACGGAGAGGCGTCGCAGCACACATTTAGTGAAATTTGTTTTCATACCTAACGCTTAACATTGCTTGATATCCCGGTAGGTACCGCTCTATTCTGGTTATATGGTCGATGAGTCTGCATGGGTACCACCTGTGAATGATATCGGAACTAGGGTTCTGACAAAACTTGCTTCTTATTAGTTTCTCTTCAGGGAAGATCTTAACTTTGCCTTCAGGTTCATCAGCTTATTTGTCCAAATATCACCCAATCCATCACCATCGCATCTAAGCAGGATGAATCACAGAAATGTTCATTCCAACTAATTGGAGGCCGACTAACCCTCTGTCCAATACATCATCATCACCATTATCATCATCATCAGCCTCTATCCGTCCACTGCCGACATAGGCTTCCCTCAATGAACGCCATGACCACCGATCCCTTGCCACGCATCCAACACGGACCTGCCACGGAGATCGTTTTCTCACCTGGTTAATGGCCAATCAACACATCATCTATCTAAACGCAGTTTCCACTCTTAAATCAAATATAATTTATGGTAAATACATTACGACGACCTCTGTGGCTCAGTGGTAAGCACGTTGGCGCTCAAGCCGGAGGTTGCGGGTTCGAATCCCGCCAGGGAACGAATAATATTTTCTATGCTCCTGGGTCATGGATGTGTATTAAATATGTGTATTAAATAATAAAAATCTTAAATATATGTATAGTATAAAAAGTATTAAATATATTTCCGTTGTGTGGTACCCGTAATACAAGTTCTTCGAGAACTTACCACGGGAACAGATTGACGTGGTGTGAAAGCGTCCATAGATATTATTATTATTATATTATATTTTTATAAAAAATCGGTTGTCTGTAAAGTCGGTTTACTGGCGATAGTTGAATGTGACAACGTCATAAGAAAATGGAACGCCTCAGAGCGAGGTAACGCTGCATACGTCATCGCATACGTTATGTTTTTTCGTTCTTGCAGCCGGCTCCATCGAATTATAAGACGTTGTCACGTCAAAAGAATCTTTGCTCTTCAAGTAATCTCTAATGTAATTGTAGTTTCTACAGATGTGATGATTGTTACATATATTTTCCTACGCGTGACTGGTGCTTATAAAAGCCAAACAAAGCTAATTGGTACCGCTGTGGTTTTTCATAATTATGGTAATTTTTCATTTCTTCGTAAATAATTGTTCGTAAACTTTCACTTGAGTGAGTGACTTTCTTTCATTACTTTTCTTACAATGCATAAAGGTGTGTTTGTACTGCTGTTAACATTTTCATACATCGACAGCTATGCTGTATAGCTGTCGGCGTTTTGTGAGGTTTGTAAGTTTACGGTCCCCCATGGGGGGATAGGGAAAGGGAGGGCAACACATCTGTTTAATTTCTGTTTGTGCGAATGTGTATGGGCGTCGATAGTCGCCAAAACGCTTCGACTGTTCGTTTGCCTCCTATCCTATAAAAAATAACTAAGTTAAAAACAACAGCTAGTATAACAAACACCTAAACAAAAGAGAGAAAAAAGCATTGAACAAAGAGGACAAAATATTTTTCCTAAAAAATAGTCCGATGCATATTTGTAAAGATATTTTTTGACATACAGGTATCCTCACGATGTTTTACTACATCAAGAATCAATATTGATGCAAAGTGTACTTTTTGATGTAAAACATCTATCGACTGTGTTGTAGACTTGAATGTCGTGACGCAAATAGCATGTCATTTCTTTATTTTATTTTATCTTTTTAAGTTTTTTAAAAAAAAGAGGAGGTTCTCAATTCGTCTGTATGTTTTTTTTATATTTTTTTTTTGTATGTATGTGACACGATTACTCCGCCGTTTGTGCATGGATTTCGATGGTTATTTTTTTGTTCGAAAGCTGGTGTTTCCAATTTGGTCCCATATTAATTTTATTCAGATCTCACAAGCCGTTTTTTAGTTATTCCCAATAATGCCTATTTGGTTGGTTTTGTTTACCTTGATGATATGATCATTTTATTACGTCGTGTCGATGTAACAATTGTATAGGATGCTTTGGTAGCACACCATAGTATGTCGCAGTCATCGTAATCATCATCATCATCATCACCATCATCATCATCATCCTTTATCCATCCACTGCTGAACATGCCTCCTTCAATGAACGCCAAGACGACGAATTTCAGAATCACTAAAAATTAAGAAATAAAAACATTTTACAAAAAATTAAAACCGACTTCAAAAATACTAAACTAAAAAGTAATAAAATAACAGTTTCTTTAATGTTTGTGCTTACAACATATAATTAACTTAATCTTCTACTAATGTACAAACTTTTCGTTTACCACGTCATTATAGTTACTTTTGGAGTCGGTGTCGTATTTGTTGCTGTACCCTATTTACCTACCTTGGCTGACACCGACTCCAAAAGTAACTATAATGACGTGGTAAACGTAAAGTTTGTACATTAGTAGAAGATAGCTAAAATCAATATCCTAGCGCTTTAAGCCTCTTTAAGGAAATAACAAAAAGGTTAGTCGACATCACAGGAGACCGAAGAGCTGGCAGCTACCTCGGACAAAGAATTAGTCTAGCAATTCAAAGTTGAAACGCTGCCAGTATCTTCGGGACCTTGCCTAAAGGGACTCCTTTTTATTACACGCTTTTTATTAGCTTCACCTGTATGTTTGTATGTTTGTATGTTTGTATGTTTGTATGTTTGTATGTTTGTTTGTAACCGACTTCTTTGGACGCTATTTTGACCCACTTCTAACGACCAGATTTCGTTCAAACTTTGTAGATTTATCGAGGACCGATGACAATACAATAATTTGATAAAATAATTCCAATATCCTGATCAGGATAATCAGGATAGCACATGCTAGGAAGGCATAAGGCGCGCAAGTTACCTACATCACTTGTGTTGTTTTTAGTCTCTCACTCATTTCTATAGTGATTGCCATTAGTTGAGTACTTTAAATTAATAAAATCTTTAATTAAAAAAATCGACACTAAAAAGTAAAAAAATAAATTATAGTTTAAAAAAAAACTAAAAAACACGCTTTAATAGCAAACCGAACTATAAATTTGAAAATAATTTTTAATAGAAGAATTAAATGGGTTAACATAATAAATAAATGATATTACTTATTGTAAAAAAGTGTGGTGCTTGTAACTAAGTTTTTATACTAACTTCACTTTTAAAAAATAGATACCGATGAAATATTTTTAACAAGAATATCGAGCACCTCGCGCTTTTTTACAATAAGTAATATCATTTATTTATTATGTTAACCCATTTAATTCTTCTATTAAAAATTATTTTCAAATTTATAGTTCGGTTTGCTATTAAAGCGTGTTTTTTAGTTTTTTTTTTAAATTATTAATATACTTAAGTTATTATATTATATTTTTTAAGGTTTTTTTAGTTTTAGTTTCTTTGTAATCTTTAAATTATATCTTAAGTAGATGATTAAGTTGATTTTATGTTGTAAGCACAAACATTAAAGAAACTGTTATTTTATTACTTTTTAGTTTAGTATTTTTGAAGTCGGTTTTAATTTTTTGTAAAATGTTTTTATATTTTATCTTTTTAAGTTTTTTAAGACATCGTTTTTAACAATTTACGAAAATTACCCTTTTTTTTCCTTAACGCCGGGAAATGCTCAGAGGCATCCCGCGGGGGAGTGGGTCTCCCCACGCGGGTATGTGGGACTCGCTGCGCACGACAGCTGGTAAGTGTACGCAGCTCTATCCACTAAAACCCGGCGAGTGCCACCAATGCCGTCTTTGGTGAGGTGCCCCGGATCTAGTAAACAAACAGGGCACCTCGACGGCTAGTCAGTCCCGCAAGGGACCGACGCCACCTCCACAGAGGGGTTGTCCAGTACCACAGAACAACCCCTGCCAACGTCGGGACAGTACAATGGGGTGAGGTTCCCATCCTCGCCCCTTTCCCCCTGCTCTTTTGTCCCCTCTTCTTATAAGAGGGGTACAAAGAGCCCCCTCGGCTGAATTACCTTCGCACAAGGTGCTGGGCTCACCCTAGGCTTCTGAGCCCCACCGCCACGTCAAGGCCTGAACCATGGTGGGGACGAAAATTACACTGCAGATCAATAGTATCGTATTTTTTTGTATCTTTCTATATTTTTACGAGGCTATAAGTCCCTTTTGTTTTATTTTGTCCAGTTTTTATAACACCGTAACCTCTACCTAATACAGCCAATTTCCTCATACGAATGTTGTTCCTACAAGTGGGTTATAAAAACCATTTTTTATTGTTTCAAATTGTAAAGCACAATTATTTGTGATTAAGTTGACGTTGACATGAAAGTTTTTTTTCCTTTTGTTGTTGCCAAGTACCGTGTTATTTTATGGGTTCCGTTCCTAAAATAAAAAATCAGAACCTTAATTAGATTTGTGAAGTAAAAAAAACAACCAGTCACAGGGACTGCCAATGAAGTGAAAACAAAACAATTAAATTCAAATACCTACAGGCTGTAATAGATTATGACAACCTATACAATTTAAACTGCGCACAAAATGGCCGACATGACATAATTTAGAAGCAATACAATTTGCAAAACAAATAGTGCATAGTCTTCAGCGTTTCGCGTGCGGTGTCGCGAGTTCAGAGATTTTATCTCATCTAAAAATATGCGTACCGCGCTCAAAGAAGTTTACACTTCAAAAATCAGAATCCTAATTAGATTAGTAAAGTTACAAAAAAATTACATAAAAAGTACCTCGTTGAAAGTCAAATTAACTCTTTTCCTGGTCGAATTACTCTATTGTCTGTCCGTGGTATTAAAACCAATAGCATACTTCCCTTACAGAGAATCATAAAAGGCTAGGTCTACCAGCGTAAGTGAAGTTAAAACCTGAAAATCGTCAATTTGTAGTTTATCTTTACCAATGTTATAAAAGAGAGTGTGAATTTATTTCTTACTTTGTTACGCTTTTACGCCTAAACCATTTAATCTATATAAAAAAATATTTAATTGATTGAAAGCTATATTATCAGTAAAAGACACTACGGAGTGAAACCCCGGGGCGCTGCTCTAGTATTACATAAAATAAAATCGGTTGTCTGTAAAGTCGGTACTGACGATAGTTGAACGTGACAACGTCATAAGAAAATGGAACGCCTCACAGCGAGGTAACGCCGCATGCGTCATGTTTTTTCGTGCGTGCAGCCGGCTCCATCGAATTATAAGACGTTGTCACGTCAAAATACGTATTACGGAACCATCGGTTCAAATCGGACTCGCAAGCAACGTACTCCGTTCGTATTATTTATTCATATTTTTTGTTATTCTGATAAAATTTATGATACAATATAATTGACATAAATTAAAATGTTTTATTCTTTTAATTTTGCTCCATTTTTTTACTTATCAAAAGCTAAATCAGCGATGTATCAATTCATATTTTTTGTTTGGGCATTTATTTGTTATTGTATGTATTTATATTGCTTTCTGTTTTTTATTGTGTGTAAAATTTTTACTTTTATTCAAATATTATTTATACGTGTGTTATCATTTATTTTGGTTCAAATTATTTCGCTTGGGCGAAGCTAATTGAGCCGAGGGGGCTCTTTGTACCCCTCTTATAAGAAGAGGGGACGAAAGAGCAGGGGCAAGGGGTGAGGACGGGAACCTCAACCCATTGTACTGTCCCGACGTTGGGAGGGGTTGTTCTGTGGTGCGGCACAACTCCTCTGTGGAGGTGGCTTCGGTCCCTTGGGGGACTGACCAGCCGTCGAGGTGCCCTGTTTTCTCATTAGATCGGGGCACCTCACCAAAGGCGGCATTAGTGGCACTTGCCGGGTTTTAGTGGGTAGAGCTGCGTCCACTTACCAGTTTTCGGGCGCAGAGAGTCCCACATACGCACCACACAGGACCACATACACAGGAGGTAGGTCTGGTTTGCACTTTGAAATGCAGAAAAGTTTCTTAACAGACGTAAGTGAGATGATAGGTTTCTTAACAGATGTAAGTGAGATGATAGGTTTCTTAACAGACGTAAGTGAGATGGTAGGTTCCTCAACAGACGTAAATGAGATGGTAGGTTTCTTACAGACGTAAGTGAGATGGTAGGTTTCTTAGCAGGCGTAAGTGAGATAGTAGATTTCTTATCAGACGTAATTGAGATAGTAGGTTTCTAAACAAACGTTAGCGAGATGGTAGATTTCTTGACAGATCAAATAAGTAGCCATAGGCGCGTGGCTTGACTCATTCCAGAAAAAACTCACATCAAACTATTTCTTAATTAAAAGCTATACGTATCTCGCCTAGCTATTATCTATATCGAGATTACACTGGCTATTACTAGTTGGAACCAGTTATTGCCAGTACATTCCAGCTAACTGCGTTTTTTCCCTGCGTCATTTCACTATGAGAAAATGTTAGCAATCATGCGTTATAATGTCTTATGTTATTACAAGAAAGCCATGTTAGCTGGAAATCAGAAATGAGGCTAGAAGAACTAATTATGTTGATGTTACTTTAATATGTTGGATTTTAGTTAAACGAGGCTTGAGACTTAATGGTGACATAAATTAAGGATAGAAGATATAAGAAATGAAAAGTCATTAAACATATCGAGTGACGATGGTCTAACTCTAGTGGGTAAGGGCTCGGCCTCTTGGGTGAGAGGTCCGGGTTCGATCCTGACCCCTGTGCATGCATTGCATTCGTACACTTGAACATGATACCATCGCTTGTTCACCGGTGAAGGAAAAAATCGTAAGGAAACCTGCATGCCTTATGAGATTAAAGTCTTTGAAGGTGTGTGAAGTTCACCCACCCGCATTAAGCCACTGCGTTGGTGAACTATGGTCCAACACTCTCCTCGCTTATTTCGAGGAGGAGACCCGAGCCCAGCAGTGGGACATATAAGGGTATATACAAACGTCAATTAAGATCTTAGTAAATCTTAGATTCCGTCACGTCAAAAGTGAAAATCTACTTTTTGACGTGACAACGTCTTATAATTCGATGGAGCCGTCTGCACGAACGAAAAAACATGACTCATGCGGCGTTACCTAGCTCTGAGGCGTTCTATTTTCTTATGACGTTGTCACGTTCAACTATCGTCAGTACACCGACTTTACAGACAATCGATTTTCTTTATAACGAGTGACTAGGTCTAATATAGACCTAGGCTCGGAAGTGATGAGTGCATCCGCAAAAGTATATTTTTCAGAATTTTTAAGCACCTGGCGTTGTCAACACGAACTTGCATGATTAGATCCAAAGTGGTCTAAAACCCAAAATATTTACTTTCCATACAAAAATCGAACCCAACACCAACCATTGCTGACAATAAATCAAATACAAAATTCAATGCGCCCATATTAAGCGTAGTGAACAAAAGCCTAGTGGGCGGGCTGTACAGCGTGACCGCGTTTCTCTTATACAGGGCGCTCTTTAAATCAACGTAAATACATCGCGTTTTAAAAATAAACGGACTCTTTTTGCGTTTGTACTTGTTTACGGGGGAAAAATTTTCAGCTGTGAATGTGGAATTTTTTATAGAGAAACGAGCAAATCCCCTGAGATATCATTGATGTGACGAGTATTTAGTCATTAAGTTTTTATAAACGGTCTTTACTACGTTTACTATTTAAATATGACCAATGGTCATAATATATGGTCAGGGATTTATGGTGCAATGTCAACTGTGCGGCGACTGATGCTAATATTTTAGACACTCTCACTCTTTTTTAAATGGGATAGCTGTGTATGTCCTCCCATGACCAAGGTTTTTGAAAGTATCCGAAACGTCGGGCTTGTAAAAATCTTAATAAACCCGTATAATACGTAAAAATCATATTTTTTTAAGCTAATGCGATCACTATTCATATTTATATTAATATTGTTACGGGTGCTTACCGCGTTTAAAGGTTTATTGAGGTCCCGATATTTCGGCAATGTTTCAATCGCCGTGAACACGAGAGAGAAAATTTGTTTTATTATCTATACTAATATTATAAAGCTGAAGAGTTTGTTTGAACGCGCTAATCTCAGGAACTACTGGTCCGATTTGAAAAATTCTTTCAGTGTTAGACAGCCCATTTATCGAGGAAGGCTATATAACATCAGTTGAGTAACGCGGGCGAAGCTGCAGGCAATAGCTAGTATAATATAATAATGATATCAGCCCTTTTAAGTTTCACTGCCGGGCACGGGTCTCCTCCTCGAAATCACGCGAGGAGGGTTTTGGGCCATATATCACCAATGCGCTGGCTCAATGCGGGTTGGTGTATTTCACACACCTTCAAAGACTTCTAATCTCATCGGGCAAGCAGGTTTCCTCACGTTGTTTCCTTCACCGGTGAGCAAACGATGGTCTCATGTTCAGGTGCACATATAAATTTAGAAAAACTCATTTCTAGGCATCACAGGGGTCAGGATCGAACCCGGACCTTTTTCTTATGTTATGTTTTTTTTTATGTTAGTTGGATAGGCAAACTGGCAAACGTACCACCTGATGTTAAGTGGTCGACGTCGCCCATGAACATAAACTAGTATACCTGGAACGAGCCCAGGTAACTCATTTATGTTGCCTATCCTGAGACATAAGATGTTAAGTCTCGGTACCAGTAATTACACTGCCTGTCTTGCCCTTCTCTCCGAAACACAGCAAAGCTGTTTCACGGGAGAAATAAGCAAGCCTCTCGGCTCTCACGCAAGAGGCCGAGTCCATACCCACTAGGCCATCGTCGGCCGTCGCTCGTGTTTCATTATATTGAGTGAAATTTGCGTAAGCATTAGAAAACAATATTGATATATTTTGTATATTATTAATTTGATATCGGATACTTTACTAATTTTCAATATATTCCAACCGACTTGTCATTAGAGAGACTAATATGTCTATTGAAACATTTCCAAGTTGTTTATTTTTTTTTTTTTAACGCCGGGAAATGCTCTGAGGCATCCCGTGAGTGGGTCTCCCCGCGCGGGTATGCGGGACTCGCTGCGCCCGACAGCTGGTAAATGGACGCAGCTCTACCCACTAAAACCCGGCGAGTGCCACCAATGCCGCCTTTGGAGAGGTGCCCCGAGCACAAACAGGGCACCTCGACGGCTAGTCAATCCCGCAAGGGACCGACGCCACCTCCACAGAGGGGTTGTCCCGCACCACAGAACAACCCCTCTCAACGTCGGGACAGTACAATGGGGTGAGGTTCCCATCCTCCACCCTTGCCCCCTGCACTTTTGTCCCCTCTTCTTATAAGAGGGGTACAAAGAGCCCCCTCGGCTCAATTGGCTTCGCCCAAGGTGCTGGGCTCACCCTAGGCTACTGAGCCCCACCGCCACGTCAAGGCCTGAACCATGGTGGGGTCATTAGAGAGCCTAATATGTCTATTATAACATTTCCAAGTTGTTTATTTCAGATGTCCCGTAGTGTTCCAAAAAGGTTGTCCCCAAGATAGTCGTTCAGAATGATAAAAATCAGTCACGTTTTCAAAAGGATGCTTTGTATTCCGAGAGCCTTAGATTTGACACAGGCGGTTTCGAAATATTAAATGTTGCCAACTTATTCTCTTTCAAGGAAATACCAGTGCATGTTGTTTTCGAATCATTTAATTTCCAATGGAATTTTCCTTCTAAAACGAAATGCTGGAAATTTCCATACTACAAATTTCCGGGAACAAGTTATGTGGTCTATAGAAGCATAAGATATGCATTGTAATTACTATACTACGTGTGAAGGCATATGGATGACCAATGCCACCTGAGCAAACAGGGCACTTCGACGGCTAGTTAATCCCCCAAGTGACCGACGCCACCTCCACAGAGGGGTTGTCTCGCACAGAACAACCCCTCCCAACGTCGGGACAGTGTAATGGGTGAGGTTGTATTCCTCACCTGCTGCCCCTCTTCTTATAAGAGGGGTACAAAGAGCAGCTCTCTCAGTTTGCCCAAGGTGCTGGGTTCATCTTAGGCTACTGAGCTCCACCGTCTTGACAAAGCTTGAACCATGGTGGGGTAGTTAGGATGACAACACTTTTCTATGATTGTTTGATAATAATGGGTAAACGTGCCACCTGATGGTAAGTGATCAGCTTCGCCCATAAACATAAGCAAATTAAACTAGGCAACTCATTCATAGGTATCCTGATAATATATCTGTGCCAGTAATTACACTGACTGTCCTGCCCTTCTCTCTGACATAGCAAAGCTGGTTCACGGGAGAAACGAGCAGGATGGTGGGACAGCCTTTCCACCGGTAATGATCTGCTCTATTTGGAACTGGGCAGAACATAACTGGAGCACGGCACAACGCAACCCTACCGGTTTTCTGTAGTCAGTTCTGGATTCCTTGGATGACGTTCACTATATCTTTAGATTCTCTTGAATGTTTGAATTTCATAAAAATACAAACGAAATATCTAGAAAAACAAATAATGTGTGTGATAAATCAGGAATTACAAAAAATTAAACCCTAAAGCCACGTTATTTGCATCCGTTATCCGTAGCGAATTCTAAAGCGGTTTTATCTTATCGTTTTGATAATGTGAAAGCTATGGATTAGTTGAATGTGGACACGAGAATATTTTAGTTCATTTTAAAAACCCATTTAGTGATGTATTTTCTGTTATTAGGTTTTTGTATTTTTTATGTGTTAAATATAAAAATTTTAGCATGGTTTTTTTTTAGTTTTTAAACTTTTACGGGATATTTATCGTGATTTTATTTTAGCAGAAATATTTCGATATTGTCTTATCGGACTTATATTGGATATTACTTCCATTTGTATTTAATAACTGGCCTGATGGTCTAGTGGTTAGTGACCCTGACTGCTAAACCATAAGGACGTGGGTTCGATTCCCATGAAAAATGTTTGTGTAATGAGCATGATCATTTGTTCTGTGTCTGGGTGTATATGTATAATATGTTTGTATTTATAAATATATAAGTATATATCAGTTGTCTGGTTACCATAAGAACAGGCTCTGCCTAGTTTGGAATCAGATGCCCGTGTGTGAGTTGCCCCAATATACTATTATTATGCCGTTTTAAACAATTTTATTCCCTTAAATATAGGTAGTTCGTCTACCTTTCTGTTAAGTTTATGGCTGAAAGTTATTTTAAAATAATGATCAAATAGTAAATCACTCTCAATAGTGAGGCCGCGTTTCGGTAGACGAAATGTTGGTCGACCTTCAACCAAGTGGGAAGTCGATCACCGTAAAGTAGCCGGTCCGTGTTGGATGCGAGTGGCGAGAGATCGGCCGTCTTGGCGTTTATTTAAGGAGGCCTATGTTCGGCAGTAGACAGTAGGGGCTGATGATTCAAACCTTATTCAAAAATACAATTTCATTTTTTCATTAAAAATAGTTCCAGTAGCTTTCTGAATGTCAATTCAGATCTGCCAACGGTTCCAAGGCGAGCCCACGAATGAGAATCGGCGTAACAAACTCAATATTTATAATCTTTCTATTGTCCTGTGTTCTTATTGTGTTGTCCTGAAATGTCCCGAGAAGAATCCCCTCTTCCAAGGACCATATATCTTCTATCATTAAAAGTTGTGAGCTTATCTGGATCTTACCATCTCGTAAACACAACACCAGGAAATACGCGTAAAACCAATAAGGAACCATTAATCATTCAATATGTTAACAGGTTCGCATTGTTCTCACCTGAGCGTTGTTCTTATCGCAACAACCTTATCATACATTTACATGTAAACAATATAACCATATCGTAGAGCTTTATATCCCACTAGCTGTTGACCGCAGCTTCGCCCGTATTTACTTACTTAACCTTTATTAGTCACAGCGCGATGCACAGCGCGATGTTATATAGCCTCGATTTTTTTTTCTTTAACGCCGGGAAATGCTCTGAGGTATCCCGCGGGGGAGTGGGTCTCTCCGCGCTTGTATGTGGCTCGCTGCGCCCGAAAGCTGGTAAATGGACGAAGCTCTACCCACTAAAAATCGAGGCGAGTGCCACCAATGCCGCCTTTGGGGAGGTGCCCCGGATCTGAGTAAACAGGGCACCTCGACGGCTAGTCAGTCTCCCAAGGGACCGACGCCACCTCCACAGAGGGGTTGTCCCGCACCACAGAACAACCCCTCCTAACGTCGGGACAGTACAATGGAGTGATGTTCCCGTCCTCGTCCCTTGCCCCCTGCTCTTTTGTCCCCTCTTCTTATAAGAGGGGCACAAAGAGTCCCCTTGTCTCAATTAGCTTCGCCCAAGGTGCAGCGGCTCACCCTAGGTTACTGAGCTCCACCGCCACGTCAAGGCCTGAAAGGGGTTCCTCGAGAAATGGGCTATCTAACACTGAAATAATTTTTCAAATCGGACCAGTACTTTCTGAGATTAGCGCGTTCAAACAAACAAACTCTTCAGCTTTATAATATTAGTATAGATAAAGATGCGATGTGAATAATTCCACATATTGAATTTTATTTCATTGAAATGGATATCCGACACTAAGGGAGTGTGAATGTCTTTCTCAAATGTCATACTGTTTCAAAACTCGTGATTGTATCGACAATTCCATTACATAAATACTGTATTTATGTCCATAGCTTTCATCTTTCACCTGATGGTAAGAGAAGCGACATATATACCCGCTATATCAGAGGATTAGTAGGTGCGTTACCTTTCAATTTTGAGTGTGCTTTTTCTTGAAGGTTAGCACTTGGAACTGGCAACAAGATTGCAATATTTTCTCATTATCATTGCTGGACCAGTATCTCGTATAGAAGATAGAAAAAGATTAAATAAGTACAATTAAAAGGTAGTGCCATGATACTTTGCAGCCGAATAGGACCAGCACGACGGGGACCTCTCGCTCACATAACACGCGCGTAAAGTGACAGTTATGCTGTCGCGTTTCTTGCGATTTGTAAATTTCCGGTGGTCAGAATTCTTCAACAATTTTTAAAATTATAAAATTTTCGTCTGTCTGTCTGTTTGTTCCGGCTAATCACTGAAACGAATATACCAATTTTGACGGGACTTTCACTGGCAGATAGTTAATATTGTAAGAAGTAACTTAGGCTACAAAAATAATCACCATTGCTCCGGATACGGCTGTAAATCTAAGTTAACGTGAGCTAAGGTGCGAAGGTGTAATAGCTAATAATAGCTAGGTGTTAGTAAATGTGTAGTAGCTGTGGTCTGTAAAGACTGATGATGATGATGATGTTGTTGATGATGATGATGATGATGATGACGATGATGATGATGATGATGATGATGATGATGATGATGATGTTGTTGATGATGATTATGATAATGGTCAACTTTGCCTATGAAAACAAACACGTATTCTTTTCAATACTCTGCAAAGCTTCACAGAAGCAGCGTCATAATGACGAATAATGATATTGATGACACATGACAGTCGATAAAAATGTAATACCCCGTTGCTACCGTTAGTGTAAACGTTACTCCATAACCTGAGAATGGAGTCGCCATTGTTCAGGCCTTCCCATCACAAAAAACGCTACCACCCGCTCTCGAATTCGTGTCACCCAATTCTCGAATCGCGCATTGTATGAACGTAACAGCATTCTCAAGAACATGGTACAACCATATACCACTTATTTTTTCATTAAAACAGCTTTGTGGTGTTTCAGAAAAAGGGTTATAGACACTGAAATTACCCACGGAGACATTTAGAGCTCTGAATTCAGCCGAAACTATGTCAATTTAGCTGGACTAGTCGTGGGTGAACACGTTTATGTTCATGTGTTAATCCAGTCAGTTTTCCGTTTCCCTGTCAAACTAAAATAAATAAAATCTTTTAGGATAAGTGATACATGGTAGATGGATAAAGTACTGTAGAAGGGTTGGTAGGTAGTAAGAAATTTAAAAGAAGAATAAAACATAATATGAGTAGGTGGGACTTTTATCCCCACCATGGTTCAAGCCTTGTCGTGGCGGTGCTCCGCCACCGCGATGGGGCTCAGCCTAGGGTGTTCCAAGCACCTTGGGCGAATCAAATTGAGCCGAGGGAGGTGCTCTTTATACCCCTTTTATAAGAAGAGGGGACAAAAGAGCAGGGGATCAAGGGGCGAGGATGGGAACACCACCTTATTGCATTGTCCCGACGTTGGGAGGGGTTGTTCTGTGGCAGTGCCACCAATGCCGCCTTTGTTGACACTCGCCAACCATTTCACTTACCAGCGGGATGCCTCAGAGCATTTCTCGGCGTAAAAAAAGGTGGGACTTTTATAAGAAAATCGACACCGCAATGAAACTCTAAAAAGTATGAAAAAAGTAACTTTTTTCATACTTTTTAGAGTAAAGACTAAAGAAATTTATCAATTATGTTTAATTTACTAATACTATAAATATTTCCATCTTATAAGTCTGAACGATTTATTACTTATAAGTAATACGCAAATTTAGTCAAGCAACATTTACGAAGTTATCCTTGAAAGGCGAGGGTGTTGGGCTAATCGAATGCGAGTTGGTTAACTTTACACATCCTCAAAGACTTTTAATCTTCCCAGTCATTAGTTACACGATGTTTTATCAAATACGTATGACAAAATTATGCAGTTTTAAAAATCATGCGTATTTCTATCGTACAATGAATCTTTCTTTCATATTTCTTTTTATAAACTTAGACTTATAACAATGATCACCGCCTCAAATCCATCTTTTCGACTACCACGAAATGTTAACCTGCTTTTTATAGCATCGGAGGGCATACGAGCAATCGAAGTCTTTTGGCGACTATCGACGCCCATCCACACAACCAGAGATGTAATGTAAGAGCAATGTAGTCGAGCGGCGTAATACAAAACGTCATGCCATATTCCGTCACGGCGAGTCGGTTTTACTGCCAACATCGAGATAATTCACATAATAACTCGAACGTTAAATAAAACAAAAGCGCTCGAGTTACATTAGTAGCGCGTATCGAATCTGGAACAGGTTCCGAGGCTGTGATCAGCCAACAGGTGCGGCTACTCGTTTATTTTGTGCCCAAGGGCAACCTTAAGGGCGGTCACAGACTATTGACTCTGGGTTTTTGTGGGAAAAGAAATTGAGACGCTTGTTGTGATCGAAGGTTAGTTACTTTATGGTCTTTACTATAAGAACCTTATAGTTTTATTAAATCATCATCATCAGCCTCTATCCGTCCACTGCTGATCATGGCCTCCCACAATGAATGCCAAGATGGAAACTTGGCACTCGTATCAAACACGGATATGCCACTGCAAGGAGATCTTTTAGTATAATGTTTCCTTGAAAATCGTTTCTTGGAAAAAATCGTTTCTTGGAAGAAAAAAAAATTGAGATTCCTTGTGCTCGCATTTTATTTCTAAATGTGTTGGTTTTATCATATTTTTAACCGACTTCTAAAAAACATGAAGGTTCCTAATTCGGATGTTTGTATGATTAATAATTTCGTGTACGCTCAATGTAGTATATTAATTAATTCATTAGAAAATTTATATTTATAAGTGTTGACGTAGATAATCTTCAAAACTACAAAACTATTACCATACTACTACTATACTACAACATTTTTCACCAGTACACTGGAGTCCTTAATTGTCATTATAGGTAATTCTACGTTATCACTGAGGAATACAAAACAATCAACATCAGCCTGGAGACGGCAGTAAATCTTAATTAACGAGGGTGAAGCTGCGGTGCATAAGCTAAGTACTAATAAATAGAAGCAGGTATTTTTATTAGGGTTCCGTTTATGAACAAAAATGGAAAACGTAACCCTTATAGGATCATTTTGTTGTCCGTCTGTACGTGTCTGTGACTGTTTGTTAAATCAAAATAGAGGGTAGAAAGAGAAGGTTGACGTATAATCATAAAAAAGAGAAGTTAGGTTCCTAATGAGTAAATGAAGAAATCTGGAAACCGATAATTAGTTAATATATTTTTAAAAAAACACGTTTTTCGGAACCCTCAGCGCGTGTCAGACTCGAGATTGTATGTATTTTTTTTATATTTTTGCGCATATGCATGTATAAAGCACCCTCCTTTTCCACTGCTCATGCATTTGCTGCACGATTAGGACCACAACCACTAATACGTTCCGCCAAAAAAAATGGCCGTCGAAACATCTTTAGATAACATCTATTAGAATCCATAATTATTAAAAATCGAAAGATTTAAAATATAGAAGTACTGAATACACGCGCACACACGGCCAATTTTCGAGCCGATTTTGCTCCCAAGTTTCACATAAAATATTTATTTTTATGTCATAGTAAACCAATGTGGTCCTTAGGTTATAAAAGTATTACCTTTACAAAAATCCTTTACCTAGGCAGTCCAGATTTCAAGTGCCCTGTATCCTATTGACCTATAAATCTAGAGTGGCTCTTACAGCGCGCATTTTAGTAAAATTAGCCCATAAACGTAAGTTACTATCGTGGATATGTCCAGGTAATAATTCTCATAGTAGGTTCTCGTAATATTATTACTACAATCATCATCATCATCATGTGTAAGCCTCAAAAAGTTTTATTTATGCAAACAATCCATAAAAAGTTTAAGTTCAAATGTTTTATTTTAGCGTTATTCTTAATAATGTCATCTTTTATCTAAACAAGATAAGTTACAAGTAGTAGACGGGACCCTTAGTGTTCGAACAATCGCACCTTGCCGTTTTATTGATAAAAAATCAACTTGTTCTTAATTAAAAAATAGACATTATTGAACATCAAAAAACTATAGTTATGTCCTTAACAGATTTTTAAATAATAATAATAACCCTTCCCACTGCTGGAGACGGGTCTCCTCCTCTAAATCAGGCGAGGAGGGTGTTAGGCCATAGTTCACCGATGTCCAATGCTGGTTGGTGAACTTCACACGCCTTCAAAGACTTTTAATATCATCTTACATGCAGCTTGTTTGCTTCACCAGTGAGCGAGCGATGGTCCCATGTTCAGGTGCACGTAGACATTTAGAAAAACCCATTTCTAGGCATCCCAGGGGGGGGGGTCAGGATCGAACCCGGACCTCTCGGCTCTCACTTAAGAGGCCGAGCCCGTACCCACTAGGCCATCGTTGCTCGATTTTTTTCAATAGATAAAGTTATTTTTGAGATTAAATAATATCTACTAATGATTAACTGACAGATTATATACAACGTTATTTGTCTTCGTTACGAGGCAAGAACATGTTTCGTAATATACTAAATAAGATCTTGAGAAAAAGACATTCTTGGGCTTGAAAACATTTAGGTGCGGGTTCGATTCTGATTGGTGCAAATAAGGGTTAATCGAAATATCCCCGTGCAATAACATCGCTTACTCACCGATGAAAGAAATATAGGTGATGAGATCAAAAAATCTTTTATTTCTTCACTTCATTTCTAACTTAAGTTGATTGAAAGACACGTCGTTTTATTGTACTGTCACAATGGAATGTCACTAGACAAGATAATTTGAAAGTTTATATATGTCTTAGAATAATTACACTATAGAAACCTAGTCCGCGCGGCCATTTTGAAGCAACTCACATGGAGCCATTTTTGCCCCAAGCGCCGGGAAGTTCCTTAGTATTCTATGTCAAACCGGGCCAAACGTGTCTCCGTAAAATAAATAATTATGACGATTTGTGCAGTTAAATTGTATGTCAATACATCTGAATAACAAAATAAATGTAATAACATCACTTTTCACAGGAAATCTTTCAATATTTCGTAGTATCTTGTACATAATTAATTAGGTTTAAATAAATACAATTTCTTTCAATGCTCAGTATTGCCCGATTGTGAAAATATTTTTACTGATTATTTTCTCCCACTGATTAAATTTAAAACAGTTGCTACTGATATTTACGTAGGTACGTGACACGTTCTCGAATTAATGTGTTTGTGTGATTTAACGATATCAAATACAAACTGTAACAAACACTCATACGTTCATACATACAAACTTTCGCGTTTATATTACAAGTTACAAGTTTAAATAGTAATATGTATAACAACTTTACATTACAACTGTGTTTCATGCCAATAAAAAATAAATATAAAAATGTATATTTTACTAATTACTGTTATATTTTATTCGTATCATATAAATAAACATTCTTGTAATATAACAATTAAACATAATAAATAATAATATAGCTTGTGTATACACGGTTAAGTAAAGTTGTTATAAATTAATACATAAATAGATATGCCAACCTAGCTAATTATGTATTAAATATTATTGCTATAGCAAATTGTTATCAGCGGCTGAATAATTTCCCGTTTTCGGGAAAACTTCACCACTACTGGCAACATTGAATCAATTTAGTGCTTCATTTTTGACAGCGCGCTTATATGAAGACTGACCTTCTATAGTGTAATTATTCTAAGATATATGTATATATTATAGTTATGGTTTATTGTAAGTTGGGTAGGATGACGAGCTACCTGATGTTTGGTGGTTAATAACACACACACACACATTCTACTGCTGATAGTATTTTAAATTTAGTAATAATTTTTTATTAGGTCATTAATTTTAAGCTATTGCATATTGCATAATTCCGTAACGAAAAAACCTAACACCCGACGAGAGACGAGCTGCTACGAAATCGGACGAATAAGTAAGCAGCTGTTTGTGAGAAAGTATATAGGTGTGGGATACGGTAAGTACTAAGTTCTCCTCTCAAATTAACGTATTTAAATAAATCTTTCGAATCGACAACATATATCCACAATATTCGGATAATGGCGTAGTTTAGATTAAAAAAATGTAAATAATGAAAAAGAATTGACATAATATTATAAGTATAATAGTTGTCAAATTTATATGCGTGTGTCACGGAGCTTAAATAGAAAGGAGAGCGATCATAATTAAATAATTATAATTGCATAAGTTGATAAAAAATGCTATGCAATAGCTTTACCGCGGCAGGCCCCGAGTGCCACACGTTTTTTTATTAGTAATATTACATCTTTGCCTAATGTTAGAGTGTGTTAAGGAAGAGTGACCTTTTCTGGCACAGGTGCTGCTTGCACTTAATAGAAAAGGTTAACCCTTGTCCAATTTAAGGTATGTGTAAGAAAATTTGATGAAATAAATTATTATTATTATTAATGTTAATAGGCAAAGAACTATGTCACACTAGCCCAGTTTCAAGATAGGGCCCCACCATGGTTCAGGCCTTGTCGTGTCGGTGGGGCTCAGTAGCCTAGGGTGGGTCGGCACCTTGGGCGAAGCTAATGGAGCCGAGGGGCTCTTTGTACCCCTCTTATAAGAAGAGGGGACAAAAGAGCAGGGGGCAGGGGGCGAGGATGGGAACCTCACCCCATTGTACTATCCCGACGTTGGGAGTGGTTGTTCTGTGGTGCGGGACACCCCTCTGTGTGTGGTGGCGTTGGACCCTTGCGGGACTGACTAGCCGTCGAGGTGCCCTGTTTGTTTATTAGATCCGGGACGTACCTCACCAAAGGCGGCATTGGTGGCACTCGCCGGGTTTTAGTGGGTAGAGCTGAGTCCACTTACCAGCTGTCGGACGCAGCGAGTCCCACATACCCGCGTGGGGAGACCCACTTCCCCGTGGGATGCCTCAGAGCATTTCCCGGCGTTAAGGAAAAAAAAAAGTTTCAAGATAGGACACTTATTAGACTATACTAACTGAGTGCCCTGTGCTCTCAGGCATTCTAGGTGCCAAGCTTATACGGCTATATAATATACTGCTGATAGAAGTGTTACGACCCCACCCATCACAGAAGTTATGACCCTCAGCACTGAGGAACACGAAGCAAGGAGGAGGTGGATATTCCCTATGGTTTTGCTCGCTCTAAGTTGAAAAAAAAAACCACTAGAATATAACCTTCGTCAATGCTTACGATTTCAACAGAAATATAAAATAATCAAATCAAATCAAAATATCTTTATTTCGTAGGAAACCACTTGTATACTTGAAATACGTCAAAAAAGAAGTCAATAAAAAGGTGTAGTAATAAATAAAAAAACTCGTTTGGAACGCAGACTCCCCCAAGAAAAACGAGAAAAAAACTTGAGGGTTGCTCTTTTGTCATCAAAATAAAACACATAGTTTATAAATAGGTACATCATGTCCATGCGAAACCTGAACAGTGAATGTCTTATTCCCAAGGTGTGGTATCTTCAATAAAATCTTTTATTTCATAATAGCCTTTACCACACAAACATTCTTTAACAGTTTTCTTAAATTTATTAATGGAATGATTTTGAACTTTTTGGAATCCTATTGTAAAAACGTATACCTACATTGTGTCCCAAAAGAATTACTAACTTTATGAAGTCTAAAAAATGGGAGATTCAATTTATGTTTGTTCCTTGTATTTATGTTGTGATTGTCACACTTTTTTACAAAAAAAAAATATACCTTATAGATGCGAGCTTTATTATATTATATTTATTATTATAATATGTAGTTTAATCTACTTTATTAGTATAGGTAAAATTATTTAGAACGGATCATGTTTTTCACTTTTATTTCTCGTTCACATTTGAAGATAATGTCAAAATATCAAACGAAATAAAATTCGAAACAATATCCCGTTTTAAATCATTTCAGTGAAAGCCATGTTTACTTAGAATCAAATTATATATGACCTGACCAGAAAAATAAAAACCATCGCCATATTGCGGGAAATTTCGGAACTAATTTCTGTATGGACGATACTATGTGTTGACGTAAAAAGATGCAGGCTTTATCTTTATCTTTATATATATATTTCTTGTGTGCGTGTGTATGTCACTGAACTCCTCTTAAGCGGCTGGACCGATCTTGATGATTTTTTGTGTGTGTGTTCAAGTGGATTCGAGAATGGTTTAAATTCACAAAAAATATTTTGTACAGGACAACGTCTGTCGGGGCCACTAGTATTATATAAAAATCAATGCCACTTTTCGTTGTAATTTTATAACTCAAGAACGGGCTCACCGATCCCAACCAAATGTTTAGGCTTTGTTCGGACTATTTAGTAGATGGTTTATGTGAAGTTTGCACAAAATCGGTCGAGCGGTTCTTCATTTATCACATTTTTTTAATTCAATAAATGGCGGATCATTTAGTTAATGGAGATTTTGCTGTCAAATTGAAACTTTTTCAGTTGGGGTCATATTGAAACTTTTTTCAGTACAACATTAAGTTTTAAAATAGCTAGCAATTAATATATTTTTTTTTGTTTGAATAAATTAATTTGATGTTCCAATTTTTTTTTATTTCACTTTATACGTAGCGAAGCACGTACCAGGCCGCTAGTATACAATATTTATAAAATTTTCACGTTTTTATCTACGTATGTCATGGCGTATATTTTTCCGTTATTTTGCGTGTGGGCGGAACGTCGTCGGTCACGAAGGCTTTTATTTATTTAAGGCTGTACCGCTAACATCGGAGATGTTTTTATGTCACTTGGACAGGCAAACGTCACCCATTAACAAAACCATCAAAACCATTTTATGGAGAAATTTCACTGAGTTTATTTCGCCGGTTCTTCTAGGTGGACTAACTTTGGAAGTAGTCGAGTTAATTTTACATTTAATAATAATTAAAAGTATCTACTTTTATGCAAAACATTGTTTTTCTTTACTGTGTTTTACTTTTAAAACTATTCGCACTTGGCCGAGGTAGTTGTCGATCTTTGGAGCCAATAATACAGGCAGTATTATTGGCTCCAAAGATCGACAACTATTGTATTATTGGGCTTGTCCTGCCCTTTTTTCAGGAACAGCAAATCTTATGAATGAATAAATTATTCTTATTGTGCACACAAACAAACGTACATAAAACAGTTACATAATAAGTCAAACAAATTTGTGTAAACAAAGGTCTAATTGCTTGCATAGCAATTTTTTCCAGACAAAATCCTTCGTGGTGATCATCATATTGCTTATTTCTTTGATATGTTTCGGAAAATAGGAATATAGGCAGACTATATTATATAGGATGGCACAGATTAACCATCTCCCGTTTCAAGATACATAAAAGAATTACATGTAAGTGCTAGGTGATTTTTTTGTCCATGAGTGACGTTCACCACATAAGCTCTTCTGTGCGTTTGTCTGTCCAGCTAACGACTACTGCGGCTATGGCCACATGTAACTTAAGATTTAATAGATAAAATAATCTAAAAAATAAAAAATAAAACTTTAAGCGAAAAAAATAGTTTATAAATTATTTTAACTAATATAAAAACTGTTTTAAACAAGATATTCATCGCGTTATTCACTTTTGGTTTGAGCTGCATATTTCGGTTTCATCTACGAATACGTTTTTCAGGATTGATATTTTATATGATTCCCAATAAAATATTTTGATTATTTTAATATTTCATACGGATTTCACATAAAATACTAATAAAAGGATACTAACGGATCTTAACTCGAGTGTAAGAATTTCAATAAGATCGAAAACCGCAAAAAATAGCTTTATTACCTTGACAGTAATAAATATTGATAATAAAATAGATAAAATCGTTATAACGAGTGATTTCTAATACCAGTTATGTGAAATGTGAACCGGTAGAGGAAATAAATAATGTAAATTTTAAGGACATAAAAAAAGTAGGTGTGATTTTTGATTGTAATATGTTTTTTATAACATAGGAGGGCTAACGTGTAGACGAAGCCTTTCGACTATCGACGACCATACACATCCGCACAACCAGAGATTGTGCAGATGCGTTCCCCTTCTTTTCCTCGACGTGGCGGTGGGGCTCAGTAGCCTAGGGTGACCCCAGCACCTTGGGCGAAGCCTAATTGAGCCGAGGGGGCTCTTTGTACCCCTCTTATAAGAACAGGGTTACAAAAGAGCAGGGGGCAAGGGGCGAGGATGGGAACCTCACCCCATTGTACTGTCCCGACGTTGGGAGGGGTTGTTCTGTGGTGCGGGACAACTCCTCTGTGGAGGTGGCGTCGGTCCCTTGCGGGTCTGACTAGCCGTCGAGGTGCCCTGTTAGCTTAAGAGATCCGGGGCACCTCACCAAAGGCGGCACTGGTGGAACTCGCCGGGTTTTAGTGGGTAGAGCTGCGTCCACTTACCATCTTTCGGGCGCAGCGAGTCCCACATACCCACCTGGGGAGACCTACTCCCCTGCGGGATGCCTCAGATCATTTCCCGGCGTTAAAGAAAAAAAAGTCAGACTTGTATATTCTTTAGCGATCCTATATAATTGCAGATCGTCAGAGGGAAAGGCTATCAATTTTGTAAATCATCATCATTATCATGACCAACAGTTTTCTTCACTGCTAAACATAGGCCTCTCTCAGTGAACGCCAAGACTCCCCGCCAGCTGTATGTACTAGGGCCACACTTTGGTGCACTGATTAGGTTTAAACTCTCTCTTCTAGACCAAGAATTTATTTATTATATTGGTGGCACTATTTTTTTGTTTAAATCACAAGATTCATAAGATTTTCCCAGCGAAACAATGATACTTACTCCGTACTTTTTTTTCTTTTACGTCGGGAAATGCTCTGAGGCATTCTGCGGGGGAGTGGGTCTCCCCAGGCAGGTATGTGGACTTGCTGCGCCCGAAAGGTGGTAAATGGACGTCGCTCTACCCACTAAAATCCGGTAAGTACCACCAATGCCGCTTTTGTGAGGTGCCCAGGATCTGATGGGCAAAGAGGGCAACTCGACGGCTAGTCAGTCCCTCAAGGGACCGACGCCACCTCCCAACGTCGGGACAGTACAATGGGACGAGGTTCCCATTCTCGCCCCCAGCTCTTTTATCCCCTCTTCTTGTAAATGGGGTATCTACAAAAAGCAGCCCCACCGCCACGACAAGGCCGTAATGGAAGGCTTGAACCGTGGTGGGGACACCCAGATACCTGGTTCAAAAGTGAATCATCATCATCTTCTTCATCATCGTCATCATCATCATCAGCCGTTTCCATCCACTGGTGGACATATAAAAGTTATATTATCATCAATGAATCCTTAAAATATATTTACACTAAAAATGATCTATATGTTTACTACTGGGTCCATTTCGTACTATATTTAATACCGAAACCTGGCTCACATCAATTAACAGCCAGCGCCATACCCGTTTGGTGACTTCATTAAATATTAAGTGCATATTAAAACGTTATTTATATACTAGTTGCCTGTGGTTTTGTCCGGAATAGTGTATAATATTGTTAATGTCAGTTATCTATCGATCCCCACCATGGTTCAGGCCTTGTCGTGGCGGTGGGTCTCAGGAGTGAGCCCAGCACCTTGGGCAAAGTGAATTGAGCCGAGGGGGCTCTTTGTACCCCTCTTATAAGAAGAGAGGACAAAAGAGCAGGGGCCAAGGGGCCAGGACGGGAACCTCACCTAATTCTACTGTCCCGAATTTGGAAGGGGTTGTTCTGTGGTGCGAGACAGCCCCTCTGTGGCGTCGGTCCCTTGAGGGACTGACTAGCCATCGAGGTGCCCTATTTGCTCATTAGATCCGGGGCACCTCACCAAAGGTGGCATTGGTGGCATTCGCCGGGTTTTAACGGATAGAGCTGCGTCCACTTACCAGCTTTCGGGCGCAGCAAGTCCCACATACCTGCCTGGGGATACCTACTCCCCCGCGGGGTGCCTCAGAGCATTTCCCGGCGTAAAAGAAAAAAAAGTGTCTATGGATGTCGCTTGTCACTTATCGCCACGTGAAATGACTGTCCGTTTGCCGCCTCTATAAAAAGGTAGGCAGGTAAAAGTTGACGGTGATGGCCAAGTGGTCAGGCACTGGACGCCAAGTGCAGATAATTTGTATGATGAATCATGAACGTGTATATATGTATTTATATTTTCTTAAATTTATTTCCGTTCCTAGTGCCACAACACAAGTTCTTAAGAACCCACCAGGTTAGGTTAACGTGGTGTGATTGTTCTACGTAAGTCTAGATGTCTGGTTAATAAAGCCCTCATCAAAGTTCATAATCTCACTAGATACAGTTTAATTAATTCAGCCATCGAGTGACGGTAACAAACATCCACACATTTATTAATATTCCCGTAATATGAAAGTCAAATATGAAGTGACCTCAAAACCGGGGGGTCGGTCGGTTTCGACTTTAAAGAGGGTGGGGGGAGTAGTCATAAATGTGTCAATACTAAAGCTAATTATCCGATACTGAATGTATCGACGATTTCTGATTCATAATAAAAATTAGTTTCAAATGAAACGTAATTTAGAAAATAATAGTAATTTAATATGATGATGCGTAACAGGATTTTTTAATAGTCAACTTTATAATGCGTAATTAAAAAAAGAAACAAAAAATGACCACAGCTATGCGTAATTTATAAAAAAAACTTCAAAGGCGTTGCGAAATATAATTAAGTTATGATAAACAGATAATGACCTTTAATTCTGTGTTTCGAGTGTTGCAATAAATTATTTTAAGAGATGATTAATATTTCCATTCGATTAATTATAATTGCGTAAATATCGAAATCTGATTATATTATAAACGCGATTTTCTTTACTTTTTTGCGTCAATTATGTTTATGAATCGTTTTTTATTAGACTTTTCATTATAAGTCCGCTTAAGTCGGTTCGGTATTCGAGGAAGCAAATTATAATATTACAAAATAATATTACATAGAGTACACACACCTAGATTTATGTGCGTAAAATACCGTAGTTTAGTACCTCTAGTAAAAAAAAACTATTTTTTTTTAATTCCCATAACAGAGTAAACAATTTTAATATAAATAAGCTATTATATTTTTCCTAATAAGGAAAAATTATACTTTCATTTTAACATTAATAGTATGAAAACTAAAGTATCCTTGGTTGTAATATGAAAAACTCACCTCCAATATAATACACGAAATCATAAAAAATCCAAATCACAGAAACAGTATACACATAACACACTATGTCAAAACTCCCACCACATTGTTTTTTTTTTATTATTACACGTGCACTGAATTCGTAAAATATAATCCGTGTAATCGCGTGCTAAATTCGCGGGATGCGTGAAGACGATCACTCATAGCGTTCGGCCGGTGACTGAGGGTGTATAGGCTCTGGTGGCCCGGCCAGGCTGGGTAAACATAGATTACGTAGATAGACGCGAAACTAGGCATCAATTTGAACGTTTACATGCAATAATTATAATGGCTGTATTTGAAACGGATATTAGTAAATCTACGTACTTTCATGGGTAGTAAAATTTCGCGTTTATAGACAAAAATATATTTAAGTGCTATTTTTTAGGTTTATTGATTTTATATAAGGCATCAAACAGCATTAATTAACTATATAATTTTCTTGATGTCACACTTATAAGTGCAATATTGAAAAACAAAATTTATCTAGTTTTTTTTTGAGGATTAATTCTAGTCTTAAAGTAGGAGACTAGAATTAATCCTCAAAATTTATTCTCAATTAAATCAATAACAAAACAAAGACATAATACAGTAGACGTATTTATAAACCTAATTTTGTAAAAACACAAATCAAATAAAAAAAATGTCATTTCGTTATAATTTTCACGCCTTTTAATCTTTGTCTCGACAACGACCTTAATCTGAAATCCCTTTTCAACTCCTCGTGCCTCTCATTATTGATCTCTTTCACTCTTTACCACCGGTGCAATAATACTCACGTCCCTTTCTTTCAATACGAAGCTCGCTATCGCTGTCCTGCTCGCACTCCACTGCAGAGCTTCGAAAACAAGGTAGACGATGTACTATCAAATTATCAATGCTAGTATTAGCGGTATGTGTATCAACACGGTCGCGTAACGATAATCAATCGCGCGTATTTTTTTAAATCACGCGTCATGTACCGCGCGTAAAATAATGTTTTTACTCGTCTTACAAGATATTGGTTTTTACGCAAGATGATAATAAAAATATTTTTAATAAATTTGAACTATATTTTTTGATGTAGGTACGCGTTTTGTTATTAAAAGTAGTTTTATTTTCCTATTAGAAAATAAGCCATAATTGCGATACCAATATAATAAGAAATTTGGTTATATATTATTACTTTAATCTATTGTAATTTTGAAATATGTTTTTTTTTTCGTGAATTGTAAATATGCGCTATTCTAAATGGAACTTTAACTCTTACTAGATAGTTAGTAACTTATATGTATACGTATAAAATAATCCGTTAATATAATAACATTAATATCAATAGAAATTTATATATTTGATAACTCTTGTAAGTTTGAAGTTTTTTACGATATAATAAGAAATATTGGAAAAAAAATATTGCCCTACTGTATTTTTGAGCCTTTTTTTTATACTGTGCGTATATAATTAATTATTTACCTATTTATGTACTTAATATTTATTTAATTATTATTACTATTTATTTAACTATCCGTTCGTTTTTTTAATTCTGTAGAAACAATTAAAAATTATGGCTTACTCTACATTTTAAGCTCTTGTTAGAGTATTAGCGGTGGGAGGGAAGCTACCGGTGGGAGTTTCTCCCTTGAAACAGCTTTGCTGTGTTTCGGAGAGAAGGGCAAGACAGGCAGTGTAATTACTGGCACCGAGACTTAACATCTTATGTCTCAGGATAGGCAGCACATAGATGAGTTGTCTGGGCTCGTTCCAGGTAAACTAGTTTATGTTCATGTGAGACGTCGACCACTTACCATCAGGTGGCACGTTTGCCAGTTTGCCTATCCATCTAACATTTTTAAAAAAATAGCTTCAGTAGTGATATTGGTAAAAGGTTTTTGACACTTTTGGAGATAATGATAATAATGATTTTACTTGACATATTTTGAACACCACGAGATCAAGTATCACTGCTTCTTATTTGAAGATACTACGCCTTGGGAATAAGACCCTTTTTCTTAAGTAACCTTTTTCTCGTTTCTATTAAGCATTAATTACAAACGAGTTTCATTACTTACGTTTTATGTAACTTTTAACCTACTTCCAAAAAGGAGGAGGTTGTATGTCTGTATGTATCTTTTTTATCTAGTGTTTCTAGTGTGTATCTATGAAATAAAGATATTTTGTTTTGATATGATTTTATTTAATTTTTTATACAAAATAATAAAGAAAATGTTTGTGAGTTTCGATAAAGGATGCTTCAGAAGTATTCATTCGTTTGAAAAAAACTACTTAACTGACACAGTAGTCGCGGGTTTCAATCCCATCGCAGAAAATTTATATTATGAATATATTTTCACCGGTCCATATCATCATTATTTAGTCAGCCTTTTTAGTCCTCTGCTGGGCATAGGCCTCACTCGATAAACGCCGAGACGGCTGAGGTATTGCCGGAGGATAGGAAGCCGGCCACTTCGCGAATATAGTCGTACCAATCCAGTTTCAGGTCAACCTGCCCTTCGTCCTCAGTTTTAGGGTTCCGTTTTTAAAGAAAAAATAGATGAGAAAAATAGACAAGTAAAATATAATAACGTATTTTTAAATATTGTGTGGGCGAATCTTTAATAATTAGCATTAAACTTACATCGCGGATATCAAATACCATTTTTTAAAACCTGATAGTTCCACAGATGAGCGCGTTTAAACAGACATACAATTCTTTTTAATTTTTTTATCAACTTTCCTGTTATAAAAAAGCTTGGTGGTTAATAATTTTAATACAATTTTTTTTTTTTGATAATTTCTTTTTAAATAAAAAAACAGTCTTTGTACAATCTGAAGCGGGCGTCGATTCTGCTGGTAACATATTAATTCAACAGCTTTTTCGAAAACACGGAACCTTATCGGAAGGTTTTAATAAAGGTCGCTATGGAAGTACCCGCATTTGACCCTTATCAGACAATAGGTCTGATAACTTGCCCAGGGTCGATGGGACCCCTGGGGTTATCATCATCACAATTGATGGGGGTCATATTGGTGACTTTGCGGTTGTTCTGTTTATTTCTACCGTGCTTCAGGATTCTGAAAGAAGAATAGAAAAGTAACTGGCACCGAGGCGTGTCTTCATTATAATTTATATAATGGCAAGGCGGCAAGATGGCAAGTTTTTTAATCATCATCATCATCATCACATCATCATTATCATCATCATCATCAGCCTCTATCCGTACACTGCTGAACATAGGCCTCCCTCAAAGTGTTGGTCGGCCACTAACCAGGTGGGAAGACGATCTCCGTACAGTTGCTGGTCCGTGTTGGATGCGAGTTTTTGAATAAATAATATCAACCCGGGCCGTATATGTCCCACTGCTGGGCACGGGATCCTCGAAATCAGGCGAGGAGGGTTGGGCCTTAGTTCTCACCGATGCGCTAGCCCAATGCGGGTTGGTGAACTTCACACACCTTTAAAAACTTTTAATCTCATCGGGCATGCAAGTTTACTCACGATATTCCTTCACTGGTGAGCAAGCGATGGTCTCATGTTCAGGTGCACGTAGAAATTTAGAAAAACCCATTTCTAGGTATCACAGGGTCAGGATCGGACCTGGACCTCTGACTTAAGAGACCGAGTCCATACCCACTATAATAAGAGTTTGTTTGTTTGAACGCACCAATCTCAGGAATTGTTGGTCCGATTTGAAAAAATATTTTAGTTTTATATAGCCCATTTATCGAGGAAGGCTATATTACATTACGATGTAACTATATGATGAATAGGAGTTAAGTAAAGTTAGTTTAACGCGGGCGAAGCTGCGGCAAATAGCTAGTAATGTTTTAATTTTGCATTGGGGGTTAAAAATGGGAAATGCGGTTTTTTTCTATGTATATAGATTACATAGATATTTTTAATTCATTATACAGTACTACCTCGCCCTTTGTAAGATTCGAACCTGCGACCTTTGCCAGTCAAACCCGTTTATCTCAGAGTAATTTATCGTAAATATCGTGAGGGCTATAAATAAGATGTCGGACATCTGGTACATCGTTTTTTAATGGATATAAACGAGTGGTGCACCTGATGTTAAGTGATATACGGACTTTTCTTAATTTATCTGAAATAAAATAAAAATGTGATATTTCAAAGCTTGAATCGTATCTAGATATAAGTGTCTGTGATTGTCAAGATTGAACTTAGGACTTATGTTCAAGACTCGAAATAATAACAATTTAGCTTTTATTATTTATTGTGTTTGTACATTACTGAGGAAAACGAAAATTTAATTGTTTGGTGGGTGGGTGAAAACTTGCAGACCCCACCATGGTTCAGGCCTTGACGTGGCGGTGCGGCTCAGTAGCCTACGGTGTGCCCAGCACCTTGGGCGAAGCTAATTGAGCCGAGGGGGCTCTTTGTACCGCTCTTATAAGAAGAGGGGACAAAAGAGCAGGGGGAAAGGGGCGAAGACGGGAACCTAACCCCATTGCACTATTTCGACTTTGGGAGGGGTCGTTCTGTGGTGCGGGACAACCCCTTTATGGAGGTGGCGTCGGTCCCTTGGGGGACTGGCTAGCCATGGAGGTGTCCTGTTACTCAACAGATTCGGGGCACCTCAACAAAGGCGGCATTGATGGCACTCGCCGGGTTTTAGTGGGTAGAGCGTCCACTTTACCTTATCTTTCAGGCGCAACGAGTCCCACATACCCGCCTCAGGAGTCCCCCCTTCCCTTGCGGGACGCCTAAGAGCATTTCCTAGCGCAAAAAAGGCTCTATATCTTAAAGAACTTTAATTTCGGAACGTTCGTTCCTAGTTGAATAACAGTGGTCATCTTCGCGTTTATTAAATGAGGCCTAAAAACAGTGATGATGCAAACAAGTAAACGTGACCTTGAAGAATAAGTGCACATAATATCTTCTCTGATTGCTTTAGGTCCTTAAAAAGTATATGGGTGTTCAAATGGTTTATTCTTAAAAGCTTTATACGCTTCTGAAGGGCTCTCACACCCTTCAGTTAAGAAAGGAATTCGTGCCATATTGGGGAATTCTTTTACGTATCACTTTTGCGTGAACAATAAAAATATATTTATTGTTCGTATTTGTAGCGCTAAACTTTTAATTTTTTTTTCTTTAACGCCGGGAAATGCTCTGAGGCATCCCGCGCGGGAGTGGGTCTCTCCACGCGGTATGTGGGACTCGCTGCCCGAAAGCTGGTAAGTGGACGCAGCTCTACCCACTAAAGCCCGGCGAGTGCCACCAATGCCGCCATTGGTAAGGTGAGGTGGAATAAAACAAAGGGCACCTCGACGGCTAGCCAGTCCCCCAAGGGACCGACACCAGCTCCACAGAGGGGTTGTCCCGCACCACAGAACATCCCCTCCCAACGGCGGGACAGTACCTACAATGGGGTGAGGTTCCCATCCTCACCCCTTGCCCCCTGCTCCTTTGTCCCCTTTTCTTATAAGAGGGGTACGAAGAGCCCCCTCGGCTCAATTAGCTTCGCCCAAGGTGCTGGGCTCACCCTAGGCTACTAAGCCCCACCGTCACGACAAGGCCTGAACCATGGTGGGGAAACTTTGAATAATATATTTGCATCAAGTAACACTTTTTATAAATATATTTTATACTTTAATACTAGCTGGTGCACGCAGCTTCGCCTTCGTTAATTTAGATTCACATACCTACACTTAGAAAAACATGCCTATGCATCGGGCAAACATATAGGCGAACCTGATTTCGAGGAGATTCGCCCAGAAGTTTAAAAGTCTTCACTTACCATCAGGTGAACCGACTATCCGCTTGCCCCCTATTCTATAAAAAAAAAATCACTTAGCTTTGTGTAAGTTTTACACTTCTCTAGAACATCGTAGAATAGATAGATGACTTGACCAGAAGTGAGTTTAAGAGTATGGTGCACAGACCACAAAAATACTAATGGTGTCTCTTCGAGAATGAAGTAAAATCCCCACCATGGTTCAGGCCTTGTCGTGGTGTTGGGGCTTAGTAGCCTAGGCTGAGCCCATTACCTTGGGCGAAGATAAAGCCGAGGGGGATCTTTGTACCCCTCTTATAAGAAGAGGGTACAAAAAAGCAGAAGGCAAGGGGCGAGGACGGGAACCCCATTGCACTGTCCCGACTTTGGGAGGGGGTTGTACTGTGGTGCGGGATAACCCCTCTGTGGAGGTGGCGTCGGTCCCCTTGAGGGACTGACTAGCCATCGAGGTGCCCTGTTTGTTTATTAGATCCGGGGCACTACACCAAAGGCGGCATTTGTGTCACTCGTCGGGTTTTAGTGGGTAAAGCTGCGTCCACTTACCAGCTTTCGGGCGCAGCGAGTCCCACATACCCGCGTGGGGAGACCCACTCCCTCGCGGTCTCAGAGCATTTCCCGGCGTTAAAGAAAAAATAATAATGACGTAGAATGGCGTTTTTATTAAGTAAATGTCACTTAAAATATACCGAGTTAGGTGAAAAGCGCTTCGTTAGCACAATAGCCAGGGCCACAAAACCTTTACTTTATAATGACGTACTTAAATCTGAATAGTTCCTCACCCTGTTTTATATTACAAGCTGTTCCCGCGTTTCTAAATTCAATCCACCAGAAAACTATAAGCGGTTAAAAAGCAAAGCAATAATGATTTTGAAAAGGCTACACCGATTTCGATACTAATCAATGCATGAAAACTTACTTTGTAAGAGAACTACAGTGTTAAAAACTTCGCGATCAAACTCGTAGCACTTGTCTTTTGTTGTCAGTTAAAAAACCTTCCTCAAGACCTGCAATATCGACTGCAAAAAGATTTTTTTAATTGTAACTGGTGAAGAAATAAAGGCGATCAAATAAACAAACATACAAACTGTGCATATTTTTGAAATCTTAGGTTATATTAAAGTAGTTTTAGTTGGAAAATTATGACGTTATACTTCTTCAGGCACGTTATATACGAGTACCTACGTGCTATGGCGACACAGTGAAACGTTCGAGTGACACGGTTGGGCCCACTCGGCTTTTTTCGACTCAGCTTACGTTACGTATACACGTTCACACAGCTCTATCCACTAAAACCCGGCGAGCGCCACCAATGTTGCCTTTGGTGAGGTGCCCGGATCTGTTGAGTAAACAGGGCACTTCGAGCCTCAAGGGACCGACAACACCTCTACAGAGATTTTGTCCCGCACCACAGAACAACCCCTGCCAACGTCGAGACATTACAATGGGATGAGGTTCCCATCCTCGCCCCTTGTCCCCCTGCTCTTTTGCCCCCTCTTCTTTTAAAAGGGGTACACAGAGCAGCTCCCTCGGCTCAATTTGCTTCGCCCAAGGTGCTGGGTTCACCTTACGTTCACACAGCTGCAGCTGGTCGCAACTAAATTACATGTGGTTATTTATAAATGTAATCAAGCCTAATCAGTATTCCTGCATATTTTGTCAATGAAGTTTCACTTCATGTGTCTAACACACTGTTTCTAACGAGAATGGGGATGTTGATTATTGTGCGCACAGATAAGAAATATGCGCGTAATTGCCAATAAGTCGATTATAATGATGCAGTTAATAAATAATACCGAGAAAGCGGCGCAACAGGTTTTGTGATCCTGAGAATCTTGTTAAAAGCATGATCATCACGACAATATTTATTTTTCATGATAGTTGAATGGTCAAACGGTAGACAAGCCACATAATGGTAAGTGCATGATCAGCATTGCCCATGAACATAAACACGTTAACTTGAAACTAGCCCAGGCAACTTATTTATGCGTTGCCTATCGCAGCAGCGCAACCCTCCCACCAGTAAGATTGACGGGAATTGAACCCGCGACCTCATCTAACCACTTCCTATGATTGTAAAAGACTGGCCTGTTACTCTAGCGGTTAGTGACCCTGACAGATAAGGTCGTGGGTTCGACCCCCACCCAGGACAAATGTAATACTCATATTTGAAAGGCAACGCTAATTCAAAAGCGGGTGTCTATGGATGCCGCTTACCACCAGGTGTAGTAACTGTCCGTTTGCCCCTTCTTCTATAAAAACTTGAAATCAAGACATGAATACCTAAGATATAATATATATAAGATAAAGACGTTACATCTCATCAGGCATGAAGGTTTTCCCGCTGAGATTTGTTCACAAGCAAGCAAATACTGGTGGGAGGGAAGCGCTGTGCCGCGCTCCCGGCTGCATGGGTACCACCATCTTACTTGTTTCTCCCGTGAACAGCTTTGCTGTGTTTCGGAGAGAAGGGCAAGTAGTGTAATTACTGGCACCGAGACTTAACATCTTATGTCTCAGGATAGGCAACATAAATGAGTTGCCTGGGCTCGCTCCAGGTATACTAGTTTATGTTCATGGGCGACGTCGACCACTTACCATCAGGTGGTACGTCTGCCAGTTTGCCTATCCAACTAACATAAAAAAGCAATATTCTCGTGTGGTGCATGGAAAAATACATTGTAGGTGCCGCAGGATCGAACCCAGACCTCTCAGATACCATCTTTATATCTTCATTTGTATGCTGCATACTAAATATCAGTATTAAGATAGTTTTATCTTTTACTAGCTGTTGTTTGCAGCTTTGCTCGCGTAGACTTACTCAACTTAATTACGCTTGCGTGTTAATCACAGCGTGATGTTATATATAGCCTATAGCCTTTTTTTTTTTTTTTTGGTCTCGCTGGGGAATGCGTTTAGGCATACCAACGGGTCCGGGGGGGGGCCGTTGGTTATGTGGGACTCTCTCTCTCTGCGCCCGAGAAGATGGTAAGGTGAGCGCAGACTCTACCCACTAAACCCCAGCGGTGTTCTCCTCGTCGTCTAGGTGACCCGGCGCGAGAGCTGTGGACATCCGCACCGGCCACAACGTTGTGCAATCCGGCACTCTTCTCTGAAAGTGGGGGTAGTGACCCCCACCCCCCTTCTCCGCTTAAGGCACCCTGAACACATGATCACACACACACAACACAACTGATGTTATATAGCCTTCCTCGATAAATGGGCTATCTAACACTGAAATATTTTTTAAATCGGACCAGTAGTTCCTGAGATTAGCGCATTCAAACAAACAAACTCTTTAGGTTTATAATATTAGTATAGATGACACAGCCGGTCGTAATATAAATAAATTTTATCACACTCAAAGCCAGACGTAGAGCTTTGAATACCTGGATTTATATTTATTCGCTAAATAAGTATGATTGTGTATTGTTCTGTATGCAACAGCCTGGAGTAAGTCGAAACTTGAAACTGCTAGCAACACCTTTTTTAGGGTTCCGTAGCCAAATAACAAAAAGGGGAACCTTTATAGATTCGTCATGTCTGTCTGTCTGTCCGTCCGTATGTCACAGCTACTTTTTTCGGAAACTATAACATCTATACTGTTGATACTTGGTCAGAAGATTAGTATATTAGTAAGTATTCTGTGAACCGCATCAAGATTTTTACACAAAAGTAGAAAAAACAATACATTTTGGGGGTCCCCATACTTAGAACTGAAACTCATTTTTTTTTCATGAAACCCATACGTGGATAGGTCTTCAAAAATGATATTGAGGTTTCTAATACTATTTTTTTCTAAACTGAATAGTTGGCACGGTATGTGGGACTCGGTGCGCCCGAAATCTGGTAAGTGGACGCTGCTCTACCCACTAAAACCCGGCGAGAGCCACCAATGCAGCTTTTGGTGAGGTGACCGGATCTAATGAGCAAACAGGGCACCGCGATAGCCAGTCAGTCCCTAAAAGGTGCCACCTAAACAGAGGGGTTGTCCCACAGCACAGAACAACGTCGCGTCGGGACAATATACTGTCGTGGGTTCCCATCCTCACCCCTTGTCTCCCTGCTCTTTTGTCTCCTCTTCTTATAATAGGCGTACAAAGAAAAAAGCAGCTCCCTCGGTTCAATTTGCTTCACCCAAGGTGCTGGGTTCACCATAGGCTACTGAGTCCCACCGCCACGATAAGGCTTGATGGGGTAGCAACACCTACTACGATAAAGATGAAAAGGCTTTTTTACGGGAAATCCTTTAAGGATGTGGCAAGGTACCTGGGTGGTTCCTGACCCTATGTGGGACTCAAACTTGGACAGTGCTTACCCAAACTAAAACCACTGCGAGCGCCTTCAGCCGCTTTTAAGCGTTCTGGATCTGCAGGCAACAGGATCACAGCGAAAGGCTTGCCCTGGTAAAGGCTAGACTATTTCTCGTAACCCCTTACGGACTGCCCGGCAGTTACTAAGCAATCCTCGCGACGTCGTGTCATACTGGGTCCAGGATTCCATTCTGAATCCCGACTCGAGCACATGGGCTTGAGAGAGGAGGCCACTACGGCCTCCTCTCTCAAGACCATTGACGTCCAGGACCAGTTATTTCCGAGCATCGCGGTGATGACGCTCGGCAGACACAATTCCCTTCCTAGACAGCCTGATAGCTCAATTATTCACTGAGGTTATTTACGTGGTTTTTGGAGGAATCGATATTCATATGTATTACTAGCTGTTGCCTGCAGCTTCGCCCGCGTTACTCAACTCCTATAAGTCACAGCGTGATGTTATATAGCGTAGCCTTCCTCAATAAATGGGCTGTCTAACACTGAAATAATTTTTCAAATCGGACCAGTAGTTCCTGAGATTAGCGCGTTCAAACAAACAAACAAACTCTTCAGCTTTATAATATTAAGTATAGATTATACATATTCATATAATAATATATCATTATATACCCCGGGAAATGAAAATTTATAGGGAGTGAAGTCAAACGTAAAATCGGCTGACGATGGTTTAGTGGGAATGGCTCGGCCTCTTGAGATAGTTCCCTGTTTGATCCTGACCCCTGTGATGCCTTGAAATTGATTTTTCTGAATTACTACGTGCATCTGAACATGAAACCATCGCTTGTGACCGGTGAAGGAAACATCGTGAGGAAACCTGCATGCCTGATGAGATTAAAAGTGTTTGAAGGTGTGTGAAGTTCGCCACGCATTGGACCAGCGCATCGGTGAACTATGGCCCAACAGCCTCCTCGCCTGATTTCGATGAGGAGACCCGTGCATATTTCATATATATTATTATTAACTAGTGACAGCTATGCTGTCGCGTTTCGTGTGGTTTGTGAGTTTCGGGTAGCCCATTGGGGGATAGGGAAAAGGAGGGCAACACATCTGCATAACCTCTGGTTGTGCAGATGTGTATGGGCGTCGGTAGTCTAAAGCTTCGATTGCTCGTTTGTCCTCCTATCCTGTAAAATAAACCTTTATAATGTAATTTTGTAATCGTAATTGTATTTCAATTGTAGTATTGTATTGTATTAAAGTACTTTAAATGAACGTAAAACAACTAAGCCCTTTTAGTTAGCTTAAAAGCCTAAATTATGTCCTATTTAACTTTCAAAGTACCTTAAGACTTTTAGTGATTTAAGCATGTTTTTTTTATTTTTTTTTATTTTTTTTTTATTTTTTTTTTATAGAAGAGGGGGCAAACGGATAGTCGGTTCATCTGATTGTTAGTGAAGAGCGACATCCACAGACACCCGCTACACCAGTGGATTAGCAGGTGCGTTGCCGGCCTTTCAGGTATGAGTATGCTCTTTTCTTGAAGGTCCCTAAGCATGTGCGAGGTTATTGTATATAATACATAAAATCATTCATATTAACCCGCGTAGTACTATATGTATATTAAAGAGCTTAGTCTAAATTTTAAGAATACCTAAACTAAAGAGATACCTAATAGAAAAATAGAGCTACAATATTTTTACCCATCTTTAACCGTCCGTTTGCGTCAGATTATAATACAATATTTTCTATTGTTTTTGACATAACCTTCACCGTTTTGCTATTAAGACTTTCTTATCAGGAGGGCTTGTATGTATGTAACGGAGATTCCGTTACATACATACAAGCCCTCCGAGTAAGCGGTAGTGCCGTGCTTTGCTGCCGAATTGCCGGCACGACCGGGGTGGTACCTCTCGCTCACACGTAAAGAGACAGCGCGCGGTTTGTGAATTTCCGGTGGCTCATTGGGAGGATAGAGGAAAGAAGGGCAACGCATCTGCATAATCTCTGGTTGTGCGGATGTGTATGGGCGTCGGTAGTGCCCAAAAGGCTATGACTGCTCGTTTGCTCTCCTATGCTATATTAAAAAAAAACTTTTTACGTTATTTTCAGCCACTTTAAAACTTCAGATTGAATTGAAATTTTTCATACTTATCTAGCATTGACAATAATTATTATTGTATTGTCGCTAGTCATCATCATCTGTATCAATACCATACAATATTCAATAAATTATAAAAAAAATACTATACTTTACTTTACTTATGACAAGGATTATATTGCTCTTTTTATAATCTTACTAATTTCAATATTCTAATACAACGAAATGATTTTTGATAACTAACCGTATAACAGATCTGAAAAGTTAAATTAAATAATTTAAACCTTTGCTATTAAGGTATTTGGGAGAGAAATGATACCACTGGCTGCTTGAAAAATACTGTATTTATTTAAGGATAACGCATGATTGTATAGATTTGGTACGTACATACATATACGAAGGTAAAACATAATATATTATATCAACCCTATGTCCCAGTACTGGGCACGGGTCTCCTCCTCGAAATTAGGCGAGTAGGGTTTTGGGCCATGGTTCACCGATACGCTGTCCCAATGCGGGCGAACTTCACACACCTTCAAAGATTTTTAATCTCATCATTTGACCGGTGGGAGGGAAGCGCTGTGCCGCGCTCCCGGCTGCATGGGTACCACCATCTTGTTTATTTCTCCCGTGAAATAGCTTTGCTGTGTTTCGGAGAGAAGGGCAAGACAGGCAGTGTAATTACTGGCACCGAGACTTAACATCTTATGTCTCAGGATAGGCAACACATAAATGAGTTGCCTGGGCTCGTTCCAGGTAAACTAGTTTATGTTCATGGGCGACGTCGACCACTTTACATCAGGTGGTACGTTTGCCAGTTTGCCTATCCAACTAACATAAAAAAAGGCATGATATTCCCTTCATCAGTGAGGAAGCGATGGTGTTCAGATGCAGGTAGAAATTTAGAAAATCCTATTTCTAGGCATCACAGGGGGGGGGGGTCAGGATCGAACCCGGACCTCTGGGCTCTCACTCAAGAGGCCGAGCCCATACCCACTCCAGCGGCCATCGTCGCTCACAAAATGGCATACTGAAATATAAATCTAAAAGGGTATGAAAGAAAACCCTTATCTTTAAAGTTTTAGCCGATTGATCAGATAAAATTCAATATGATATTTCACGGTAAAAAGCTTAAAAGTTTATACTTCGAGAATTTTAAGCTTCTTATGGAAACTTATATTACATATTCTAGAAGAGCTTTTCATGTGCCTAGGGATGAGCAATGCAAGAATACGGGTCTTTTTCAAGACCCTTCGTCTTCCATGGGTTTTATAAGAGGGGACAAATGGACAGTCATTTCACCTGATGGTAAGTGATAAGTCCCTAAGTCGTATCGGTTCGGAATCACCGTACTCTATTCGTCGTTCGAGGCAGGAAATGCCGTAAAAATCGAGTTTTATTATTAGTATTACTGCCCTGCTTATTTCTTTGTGGCAGTTTTGCTGTGTTTCATAAAAGAGAGCAGTAGCAATTAGCTTGGAAATACAGACGTCTCAGGATTGGCAACATACAAAGTTGATAAAAACGAGAGGCATTAAAATAAACCACGTATACTATGTACTATTTTCAGGCTACACACCAAAACTTAGACCAATAGAATCAATAGTTTAGTCACAGGATATTTTTAAAGTTTTAAAGCCGCTCCGGTTTGTTCGACCCGGTGAGACGCAACGTGCTGTGCGACGTTGCCTTTTAGATTCGAAGGACATTTTACAAAGGTTTACAAAGAGTTTTTACGTTTTACTTTGACTATTCACGTATTTAAGTTCTTTGAAAAACTTTTTTTTTATTGCTCTCAAACTATTTTTTAATAGTTTCGGATTAACCGTAAGCATGTGTAGTATACGTAGTTTAATTTAATGCCTCTCGCTTTTATCAACCTTGTATAAATGGGTAGGTGCAAATAAGGGCTTGGGTGAAGTAGTTTTTATTAAGGACATTGACCTATTGACATTACGTGAAAAGAGAGCTCCACTCGTGTGTATGAGTACTACCATCCTGATAATTTCTGCCGTCAAACAGCTTTGCTGTGTTTCAGAGAGGAGGGCAGGACAGGCAGTGTAATAAATGGCACAGATACTTAACATCTTATGTCTCAGGATAGGCAACACATAGATGAATTGCCTGGGCTCGTTCCAGGTAAGCTATGTTATGTTGACCACATACCATCGTAATACCCCAGCTATATATAGTGACAGCTATGCTGTCGCGTTTCGTGTGGTTTGTGAGTTTCGGGTAGCCCATTGGGGGATAGGGAAAAGGAGGGCAACACATCTGCATAACCTCTGGTTGTGCAGATGTGTATGGGCGTCGGTAGTCTAAAGCTTCGATTGCTCGTTTGTCCTCCTATCCTGTAAAATAAACCTTTATAATGTAATTTTGTAATCGTAATTGTATTTCAATTGTAGTATTGTATTGTATTAAAGTACTTTAAATGAACGTAAAACAACTAAGCCCTTTTAGTTAGCTTAAAAGCCTAAATTATGTCCTATTTAACTTTCAAAGTACCTTAAGACTTTTAGTGATTTAAGCATGTTTTTTTTATTTTTTTTTATTTTTTTTTTATTTTTTTTTTATAGAAGAGGGGGCAAACGGATAGTCGGTTCATCTGATTGTTAGTGAAGAGCGACATCCACAGACACCCGCTACACCAGTGGATTAGCAGGTGCGTTGCCGGCCTTTCAGGTATGAGTATGCTCTTTTCTTGAAGGTCCCTAAGCATGTGCGAGGTTATTGTATATAATACATAAAATCATTCATATTAACCCGCGTAGTACTATATGTATATTAAAGAGCTTAGTCTAAATTTTAAGAATACCTAAACTAAAGAGATACCTAATAGAAAAATAGAGCTACAATATTTTTACCCATCTTTAACCGTCCGTTTGCGTCAGATTATAATACAATATTTTCTATTGTTTTTGACATAACCTTCACCGTTTTGCTATTAAGACTTTCTTATCAGGAGGGCTTGTATGTATGTAACGGAGATTCCGTTACATACATACAAGCCCTCCGAGTAAGCGGTAGTGCCGTGCTTTGCTGCCGAATTGCCGGCACGACCGGGGTGGTACCTCTCGCTCACACGTAAAGAGACAGCGCGCGGTTTGTGAATTTCCGGTGGCTCATTGGGAGGATAGAGGAAAGAAGGGCAACGCATCTGCATAATCTCTGGTTGTGCGGATGTGTATGGGCGTCGGTAGTGCCCAAAAGGCTATGACTGCTCGTTTGCTCTCCTATGCTATATTAAAAAAAAACTTTTTACGTTATTTTCAGCCACTTTAAAACTTCAGATTGAATTGAAATTTTTCATACTTATCTAGCATTGACAATAATTATTATTGTATTGTCGCTAGTCATCATCATCTGTATCAATACCATACAATATTCAATAAATTATAAAAAAAATACTATACTTTACTTTACTTATGACAAGGATTATATTGCTCTTTTTATAATCTTACTAATTTCAATATTCTAATACAACGAAATGATTTTTGATAACTAACCGTATAACAGATCTGAAAAGTTAAATTAAATAATTTAAACCTTTGCTATTAAGGTATTTGGGAGAGAAATGATACCACTGGCTGCTTGAAAAATACTGTATTTATTTAAGGATAACGCATGATTGTATAGATTTGGTACGTACATACATATACGAAGGTAAAACATAATATATTATATCAACCCTATGTCCCAGTACTGGGCACGGGTCTCCTCCTCGAAATTAGGCGAGTAGGGTTTTGGGCCATGGTTCACCGATACGCTGTCCCAATGCGGGCGAACTTCACACACCTTCAAAGATTTTTAATCTCATCATTTGACCGGTGGGAGGGAAGCGCTGTGCCGCGCTCCCGGCTGCATGGGTACCACCATCTTGTTTATTTCTCCCGTGAAATAGCTTTGCTGTGTTTCGGAGAGAAGGGCAAGACAGGCAGTGTAATTACTGGCACCGAGACTTAACATCTTATGTCTCAGGATAGGCAACACATAAATGAGTTGCCTGGGCTCGTTCCAGGTAAACTAGTTTATGTTCATGGGCGACGTCGACCACTTTACATCAGGTGGTACGTTTGCCAGTTTGCCTATCCAACTAACATAAAAAAAGGCATGATATTCCCTTCATCAGTGAGGAAGCGATGGTGTTCAGATGCAGGTAGAAATTTAGAAAATCCTATTTCTAGGCATCACAGGGGGGGGGGGGTCAGGATCGAACCCGGACCTCTGGGCTCTCACTCAAGAGGCCGAGCCCATACCCACTCCAGCGGCCATCGTCGCTCACAAAATGGCATACTGAAATATAAATCTAAAAGGGTATGAAAGAAAACCCTTATCTTTAAAGTTTTAGCCGATTGATCAGATAAAATTCAATATGATATTTCACGGTAAAAAGCTTAAAAGTTTATACTTCGAGAATTTTAAGCTTCTTATGGAAACTTATATTACATATTCTAGAAGAGCTTTTCATGTGCCTAGGGATGAGCAATGCAAGAATACGGGTCTTTTTCAAGACCCTTCGTCTTCCATGGGTTTTATAAGAGGGGACAAATGGACAGTCATTTCACCTGATGGTAAGTGATAAGTCCCTAAGTCGTATCGGTTCGGAATCACCGTACTCTATTCGTCGTTCGAGGCAGGAAATGCCGTAAAAATCGAGTTTTATTATTAGTATTACTGCCCTGCTTATTTCTTTGTGGCAGTTTTGCTGTGTTTCATAAAAGAGAGCAGTAGCAATTAGCTTGGAAATACAGACGTCTCAGGATTGGCAACATACAAAGTTGATAAAAACGAGAGGCATTAAAATAAACCACGTATACTATGTACTATTTTCAGGCTACACACCAAAACTTAGACCAATAGAATCAATAGTTTAGTCACAGGATATTTTTAAAGTTTTAAAGCCGCTCCGGTTTGTTCGACCCGGTGAGACGCAACGTGCTGTGCGACGTTGCCTTTTAGATTCGAAGGACATTTTACAAAGGTTTACAAAGAGTTTTTACGTTTTACTTTGACTATTCACGTATTTAAGTTCTTTGAAAAACTTTTTTTTTTATTGCTCTCAAACTATTTTTTAATAGTTTCGGATTAACCGTAAGCATGTGTAGTATACGTAGTTTAATTTAATGCCTCTCGCTTTTATCAACCTTGTATAAATGGGTAGGTGCAAATAAGGGCTTGGGTGAAGTAGTTTTTATTAAGGACATTGACCTATTGACATTACGTGAAAAGAGAGCTCCACTCGTGTGTATGAGTACTACCATCCTGATAATTTCTGCCGTCAAACAGCTTTGCTGTGTTTCAGAGAGGAGGGCAGGACAGGCAGTGTAATAAATGGCACAGATACTTAACATCTTATGTCTCAGGATAGGCAACACATAGATGAATTGCCTGGGCTCGTTCCAGGTAAGCTATGTTATGTTGACCACATACCATCGTAATACGACTGCTTTTTTTCTTTAACGCCGGGAAACGCTCTGAGGTATGCCGCGGGGGAGTGGGTGTCCCCACGCGGATATATCGCTGCACACGAAAGCTGGTAAGTGGACGCAACTCTGCCCACTAAAACCCGGCGAGTGTCACCGCCGCCTTTAGTGAGGTGCCCCGGATCTAATGAGCAAACAGGGTACCTCGACGACTATTCAGTCCCCCAAGGGACCGACGCCACCTCCAGAGGGGTTGTCCGGCACCACAGACCACCCCCTGCTCTTTTGTCCCCTCTTCCTATAAGAGGGGTACAAAGAGCCCCTTCGTCTCAAAAACCTTCGTCCAAGGTGCTAGGTTCACCCTGATCTACTGAGCGCCAGCGCCACGTCAAGGCCTGAACCATGGTGGGGGTATTGCCTATACGAGTGATAAAAAATACCACTTATCCACCATGATTTCCAAACCAACATGATCCATGTTTTGCAGCACAGTTTTGCAGAGTAAAAGGACAAACAAACTAACATTTTAGGTGCGGATACATCCAATATTTATTCAATTATCATAAGTGCAAAGGAAATCTGAATCTCCACAGAGCCGAAGCTTTTGAAACAGATTGTAAAAGGTCCTAGGCGCGTCCTTTGGAATTTATCCGCTCACTTCGAATGGATTTTAGGGTTTTTACACACGGAGTACGGTCACGGGTCTGCGTTTTTATATCGTATGGTTCTGCGTTTTGTTTGCGATGAGTTGAAAAACGAGTAAGCGGCTCATGAGATGGTGATTTTATAACTTTCTCCACAGCAACACCTTGCCTTTTTTAATTTAAAGATATCAAGGAAGAAAAAGATGGAAATTCTGGACGCAATATGCATTTTACTCACGCATCCAAATACTACACTATTTTTATTGCTAAAATTATTTCAAACATAATATTTACCATTTAACATTTCACGAGACAGTCTCGTGAACAATACCTTCGTAGATAATGTCTAAATATCGAGCTCTGCGAAATAAAAGTGAAAAATGCTAACGGGATATCCGTTTAAGTAATTTTACTATACTATTTTACGGTTTTAGGTGTAGCTCAGATATTGAGGCCAGCTGTTGGACTTGTGTCAATCCTCTTTTGCGTTTATTGTTATGTCTTGGGAGGAGACGGCGAGGAGAACACCGCTGAGGTTTCGTGGTTAAAGTGTCTGCGTCCACCTTACCATTCCCCAGCGAAAACAAAAAAAGAATACTTTTAGGTACATAGTATGCGTTTTGGCCTTGTTACGACTCGATTTGGCACCTAAAACGCTTGAACGCTTGATCGCTCTCCGTCTGTACGTTCCCATACGATGGTACGTTACATCGTAAGCTTCTATTCGTTCTGAGGCCTTGGAATTGTAACTAGAACTTAACTTGATCTTGTATGTCTTGACGATGTGTTCAGGTAGGTACACAGGTGACGGAGTTCTAATCCCAAAAAAAGATTTTTTTATGAAAGAAGACTATTTAATTACTAGGTCATTTTTTTATGTACTTGGTCCACCACTAGTTCCCACTGCTGCTACTCCTATGCCGGGATGGTGTCGTGACCAAATGTCCCTTTGATATGATCTGGGAGGCCGAGGGATACGTGAAAACTACCTTGGAGACTGTATCAACAATTTTTCAGTTTCACTACAACTAACGTATTTCTTTATGTGCAAACTGATTTTATTGATTTTTATTAAAAACTATTATATTTATTTATAAGGGGACTAGGTTAACGTGGTGTTAACATATTTTTTTTTTGTTTTTTTTTTTTTTTTTTAAGTTGCATTATTAAAGTTGCTTAAGTTAGTACCTACTAAGATCAGTCCCCACCATGGTTCAGGCCTTGTCGTGGCGGTGGGGCTCAGTAACCTAGGGTGAGCCGCTGCACCTTGGGTGAATCGAATTGGGCCGAGGGGGATCTTTGTACCCCTCTTATAAGAAGAAGGGACAAAAGAGCAGGGGGTAAGGGGCGAGGATGGGAACCTCACCCCATTGTACTGTCCCGACTTTGGGAGGGGTTGTTCTGTGGTGCGGGACAACCCCTCTGTGGAGGTGTTGTCGATCCCTTGCGGGACTGACTAGCCGTCGAGGTGCCCTGTTTGTTTACTAGATCCGGGGCACATCACCAAAGGCGGCATTGGTGGCACTCGCCGGGTTTTAGTGGGTAGAGCTGCGTCGACTTACCAGCTGTCGGACGCAGCGAGTCCCACATACCCGCGTGGGGAGACCCGCTTCCACGCGGGATGCCTCAGAGCATTTCCCGGCGTTAAAGAAAAAAAAAAGTACTAATATCAGTAGCCTAATACGAGGGCGGCACTGAAAATTTCGGGAATCAAGGAAGTGACACAACATTACTATTTAAAAGTGTATTTATTGCTTTTCGAAGTATTCTCCGCGAAATTTGACACATTTTTCCATACGATGGAACCAATCATTGAAGCAACCATTGCATTCGGAAGTTGGTGTCTCCAAAATGGCCGTTTTGTTGGCGTCCTCAGCTTCTTCAGGCGATGAAAATCTCTGACCACGCAATTTATTCTTTATTTTAGGGAAAGTATAGAAATCATTAGGGCTTAGGTCGGGGCTGTACGGCGGATGGTCTAATAATTCTATGTTTTCTTGCCCTAAAAACTCTTTTGTTCTGTGCGCGGTGTGAGAACTCGCATTGTCGTGATGGAGGATGATGCGGCAGTTGCAGTTCTCTTTACGGAGTTCAGAAACGACCTGTGGCAAACAAATGCTAGCATACCATTCTGCATTAACCGTTCTTTGTCCCTCAAGATGTCGCAACATGGCCGGTTTTGGAGACAAACGTGGTCACCATTTTTTTTTGCAACACTCCGTGAACGAACAATTTTTGATGGCTTTAACTCATTTTCGAACTTCATATCGAGATACACAGACGCCAGGTGGACTATAAATACTACAAGGTGGAAGGGGCCAATCGGCAAGAGAAGAGTAGGGAGACCGAAAAAACGATGGGCTGACGATATTACAGAATTTATAGGGAAGGACTGGCAATCTATCGGTAAGGACAGAGAGAAGTGGAAAGGACTGGAGGAGGCCTTCACCCGAGGAGGGGTCCATATCCAAGAATAATAATTTTAAAACAAAAAAAAAAAAAAAAAAGTAACTCGTACTAACTCTAGACAATAAACAAATATACTAACAATACACTAATAAACAAATATCACAATTGAAATGTAAATTAAGGATATGGAAATATAGGCTTTTTTATTTTATTTTATTTTATTTAAGTCATTTTCGAACACCCAAATTCGTGACTGGTTTTTAACCGACTTCAAAAAAAAAGGAGGTTCTCAATTCGTCTGTATGTTTTTTTTTTTTTTTTTTTTTTTTTTTTTTTTTTTTTTGTATGTATGTGACACGATATCTCAAGCCGTTTTTTAGTTATTCCCAATAATGCCTATTTGGTTGGTTTTGTTTATCTTGATGATATGATAATTTTATTACGTGTCGATGTAACTAACAATTGTATAGGATGCTTTGGTAGCACACCATAGTATGTCGCGGTCATCGTAATCATCATCATCATCACCATCATCACCATCATCATCATCATCATCATCATTTATCCATCCACTGCTGAACATGCCTCCTTCAATGAACGCCAAGACGACGAATTTCGGAATCACTAAAAATTAAGAAATAAAAACATTTTACAAAAAATTAAAACCGACTTCAAAAATACTAAACTAAAAAGTAATAAAATAACAGTTTCTTTAATTTTTGTGCTTACAACATATAATCAACTTAATCTTCTACTAATGTACAAACTTTGCGTTTACCACGTCATTATAGTTACTTTTGGAGTCGGTGTCGTATTTGTTGCTGTACATTACCTACCTACCTTGGCTGACACCGACTGCAAAAGTAACTATAATGACGTGGTAAACGCAAAGTTTGTACATTAGTAGAAGATTAAGTTGATTATATGTTGTAAGCACAAAAATTAAAGAAACTGTTATTTTATTACTTTTTAGTTTAGTATTTTTGAAGTCGGTTTTAATTTTTTGTAAAATGTTTTTATTTGTTTCGAGTTCGTACGCGTATATCCAGGATTCGTCACCTGATACGATGTTGTATACAGCATTTGAGGATCCTGCGTGGAATCTTTCGAGAGTTCTGACGCACCAAGTAACGCGAGCCGCTTTTTGCTCTTCACAGAGCAAATGCGGTATCCATCGGGAAAACAACTTTTTTACACCTAATTGTTCATGCAAGATTATTTGTATTTGGCTCATGCCAATGTCTAAAGTTGCCTGAATTTCGCAGTATGTCACATGTCGATCTTCCTCAATCAGCTTACGCACAGCATCAACGTTTTCTTGGGTGACTGCAGTTTTTGGACGACCTTGACCCCGTCAAGGTCGTCCAAAAACATCTCATCTCACTCACTCAGTCATCACTGAGTTTGACACGTCCACGTTGAAATTCAGCAAACCAGCGATAAATTATGGTTTTGGATGGGGCTTCATCACCAAATGCAGAAATCATCCGGTCAACACACTGTTTTTGTGTTAAGCCACTTCGAAAGTCAAAATAAATCATCGCTCTAGAATTTTCTCGAGTCAATTCCATTTTCTCAATGACTAAACAAGTTTGAAAAGACCTTGTGACAAGACCGAGAATCTTTTTTTTAAATAAATAAATGGTATTCGATTTTTAAAACCAAGGAGTTTTCAATTAAAAAGATTTGAATATGATAGGAACAGTGGAAATATTCCATTCCCGATACTTTTAGTGCAGCCTATGTATGTCCAACCGTTACAGACACAATTTTACTGCCTTTTAAAATTGAAGTCATTCAATTCTAAATATCATCATTTATGATATGATGATGATGATGATGATGATGATGATGGTATCTGACGCGCAGTGCATTGCTGCAACCGGGACGAGCATATCATTGCTATGACCTTTGCAGCTTGCAGCCACGCCTGTCTTACGAAATGCAGAAATGTACAATTATTATTATCTAAGTATCGCCTATTGGCAAATACACGTACAATTTATGCCTCAAATTTTGTTTTTACAAAAATATCTTTCGTTATATATTTTTTTTCTAACACGGTAACTGATTTAGTCACCGAATGTTCAAAGGCCAGCATCGCCTACATAGCTTTCCCTGAGCTAGTTTTGGGGTATCTGAATGTCCTGTCCTTTTCGAAGCACAAGACATTTTAACGTATTCAAGAGTTAGCCACGTGCAAAATGAAATAAAACACGAGATTAAATACGGTACGGGACATTGAGCAAAAAATCTTCGTGAAATAATGTAAATAATAATGAAAACACCGAAACACAAATCACAGACGAATCTGATAAAAAGCCTAAAGCATTATCCCATAAAACCTTATTTCTAAACAACACGTTCGCTAAAAAAACAAAACGTCACGGTCAGCTGTCATACGGCCATTTTGAATTCAGCGCGCGCAAAATGGCCACCCCATGATATTATTGTTCTCCTTAATGCGACAATAAATGTCAAAATGTAATCGTTGTAAAAAATAACGGTCTATTACCAACGGTACGTGGACGGAACAGATAATTAGCTTTTGTACAGGTTTGTTTCTTGCGTAGAATATTTTCTTTTTCATTATTTCATGTAACATATTTTTAAGGTATTCCTAGCTCCATATTTTTTCACTGCATCTGCCGCACTGTTCTCTTCTGTTTCTCCCATGAAACAGCTTTGATCCGTCGACGAAACGTCGGGACAGTACAATGGGGTGTAGTTCCCGTCCTCGTCACTTGCCCCCTGCTCTTTTGTCGCCTCTTCTTATAAGAGGGGTACAAAGAGCCCCCTCGGCTCAATTAGCTTCACCCGAGGTGCTAGGCTCACCCTAGGCTACTGAGCCCCACCAACACGTCAAGGCCTGAACCATGGTGGGGATCTTATGTCTCTTGGTAGGCAATACATGAATGAGTTGCCTGGGCTAGTCCTAGGTAAATTCCTATTTATGGGTGACCCTATGATATAATCAGACGTCTTGTTGGGCCGTTTGCATATCTAGGTAAATTAAAAAATAATAAAATAACGTAACAGTATAATTTATTTATTGCTGTCATATGTTATGCTGTTGTATGTTTTTCAAGTGTACGGATATTTCTTAAATGGGTTGATTGTGTAAATGCTAACATACATTCATTTCATAATAATTGCAGTATTTTTTTTCAATAAACTACTTTGTTGAAATTTTGTCTTAATAACGAAAATTTTGTATGTGAATATAAATAATATAAAAATATTTGAATATCTTAGATTACTATTCTTATTATTACATTCCTATACCAACAGTAGGATTAAACAATATTGGATATATGATGACAAAATTGTGCTTATGCGTGTCTAATCCCAAATATCATCTAAGTTATAAAATAAGTAATCTACCGGATTTGTTCGAATGCAGTAAAAAAGATATGACTTATATTATAGTACGCTGTAATGACTTATTTTGAGAGGCGTAGCATCCATACGGGAAAACATAAATAAGTTCACATTGATAATTTATTATAGATACACATTAGTTGCTTTTATGTGTCAATGCGCTATAGGACATTATTTGCGGATTTTATAAACATTTCGGAAACTTACGGTTACCATGTTCTTGGGGATTTTCACGGGGAAGTCATTCGTGACTGAGTGAAAATCTTAATAAATCGCGATAAAATATTTTTTCATTATAATGTACAATATTTGCGTAAACATTGGCAAATATTGGCTTTTTATAAGAGAAAAGAAGGACGGGCATTTTGATTTTATTCCTACTTTAAAATACAAGTCCTTTCTTGTGTTTATTCTTAGTATCAATGTTCATTAATTTATCCAAACAAACGACCTCTGTAGCTCAATGGTTAGCGCGTTGGCGCTCAAGCCGGAGGTTGCGAGTTCGAATCCCGCCAGGGAACAAAAAAAAATCTGTGTTCCTGGGTCATGGATATGTATTAAATATATTGTGTATTATAATATAATAAAAATCTTAAATGTATGTATAGTATAAAAGTATTAAATACATTTCCGTTGTCTTGGTACCCGTAACACAAGTTCTTCGAGAACTTACCACGGCACCAGATTGACGTGGTATAAAAGCGTCCCTAGATATTATTAAAAAAAAAACAATGTTCCTTTTTTATGCATGGAAAAATGTTTATTTTCATTTTTTTTATTCTTTGCCAATGTGCTGTTACAATAATACATCGTTACCGTGATAATGTCTGATGAAATTAAAAGTTTGAAAACTGAAACTCACAAACCCGCATTGGACCAGCGCATCGGTGAACAATGGCCCAGAACCCTCCTCGCCTGATTTTGAGAAGACCCGTACTCAGCAGTGGGACATATAAGGGAACATCACCCTTAATATTTACTATAGTAAAATATATTCTACTCCTCTCTTAAAATTACATTTTAGGCTTTGTCTTTTCGAAGTATTTCTATCTTTTAGCGCACCGCACATAAGTTTTCGTAGGCTGTGAGTGAGGCTGATCCGTCACGCTCGGATATGATAGGCCCGATCGGGTGAACTCGGGACCACCGAGTGTACCCGAGCGGGAAAGATACCTACAGTGATTAAGTAATAAGTGTTGTGTCGCTGTGTTTTCATTTCTATCGGCAGTTCCTATGACTGGTTAGGTTTTCTAAGTTCTGTTAAAGCCAACGCAATCCATTATTTTGTAGAAAACGTAACACCTGAACGTATACCAGTGTACATGGGACTATGTCAAGAAATTTCACCACCAGACATTGCGTCAAATTTCAAATTTCATCCACACTATCTCGATGTCGAGAAATCCACAACAGCTCCATGTTTAAGGCATTTCTTGCCTCGCACAAACACTTTATGGAACCAGCTACCATCTACGGCATTTCCGATCCGATACGACTTAGGGACCTTCAAGAAAAGAGCATACTCATATTTGAAAGGCATGCAACCTGCTAATGATGAACGTCGCTTATCACTTACCACCAGGTGAACTGACTCTCCGTTTGTTTACTGTAAAAAACAGCGTACTATAAAAAACACCAAAGTGCAAGATTAAATTTTATCTAGCATAATACATCAACGGTCGTACGGGTAAATTGCGAGTATTATTAAAAGTAATAACATCAATTTAATGTCGATTTTATATGAACCGGACATAGATTGCTTGTCACAAGAATTTTATATTGGATCCACTTTATTTTCTTTATAACACAAGATTTCAGCATTGTCATTGAGTCAGATCTATACTCAAAATTTAAAAAATATATATACAACAATGTATTATTAAAATACAACTCAGGATTAACAGGTGCCCCACCATGGTTCAGGCCTTGACGTGGCGGTGGGGCTCAGTAGCCTAGGGTGAGCCCAACAACTTGGGCGAAGCTAATTGAGCCGAGGGGGATTTTTGTACTCCACTTATAAGAAGAGGGGACAAAAGAGCAGGGGGCAAGGGGTGAGGATGGGAACCTCACCCCATTGTACTATCCCGACGTTGGGAGGGGTTGTTCTGTGTTGCGGGACAACCCCTCTGTGGAGGTGGCATCGGTCCCTTGCGGGACTGACTAGCCGTCGAGGTGCCCTGTTAGCTTAACAGATCCGTGGCACCTCACCAGGGCGGCATTGGTGGCACTCGCCGGGTTTTAGTGGGTATAGAGCTGCGTCCATTTACCACCTTTCGGGCGCAGCGAGTCCCACATACCCACCTGGGGAGACCCACTCCCCAGGCGGGATGCCTAAGAGCATTTCCCGGCATAAAAGAAAAAAAAAAGGATTAGCAGGTGCGTTGCCGTCAAATATGAGTATGCTCTTTTCTTGAAGGTTCAAGGGGGTCCCAGATATTTTGAACCTGTAAAAGGGTCGCGTATTTAGAAAGATTGAAAAACACTGCACTGGAACACAGGCGTTCACAAATTTTAAATATATTTTTATTAAAACACAGAAATATATTTTTACATAGAAATAATCAGAATATGTATAATAAATCCACGTGGAATAAATGCGAGGATAGTCCACGTAGCAAAGTTATTCTCCGTTAGTCCCCAACTCGACAAATCTAAGTTAATTGTCTTTATTAGAACGTGGGTGACATAACTGAATAACATTATTATGTTACATTAGACCAATGTTAGGATTTATTATACTTAGGTTATTATGAAATCTGCTAAAGGTGATTTTATTGTGAGCTTATTATTTCAGCATAGTTAATGAATGTCTTGCTCACGAGAATAATGTGAGATAATCCCCACCATGGTTCAAGCCTCCTCATGGCGGTGGGGATCAGTAGCTTAGGGTGTGCCCAGCACCTTACGCGAAGCAAATTGAGCCGAGGGAGCTGCTCTTTGTACGTATAAGAGAGGACAAAAGACCAGGGGGACAAGGGGCGAGGATGGGAACTCCACCCCATTGTGCATCCAAATTGTGCATTGTGCTGTGTTAAAGAAAAAAAACCGTCCAAGTACTAGTTGGACTCTCGCACGAAGGGTTCCGAACCATTACATAACATACAACATTAGACACTTTAACAAAAAATATGGTTTATGTTTATGAAATTATATGTTTTTTTTATATTTTTGAAAAGTATTTGCGGTTTACGATTTATGACGTATTAAAAAAAAACTACTCACTAGATCTCGTTCAAACTAATTTTCGGTGTAAGTTTGCATGGTAATTAATGTACATCATATTTTTTTGAATGATAAAAATGATATCAGAAACCTCAATATAATTTTTAAAGACCTATTTATTCATAGATACCCCCCAAACGTATGGGTTTGATGAAAAAAAAATTAAGTTTCAGTTCTAAGTATGGGGACCCCCAATTTTTTTTTCTACTTATATCTTACTGACGTGGGACCGACGCCACCTCCACAGAGGGGGTGTGTGAAATTTTGTGTCTTACCGTAGTTTTTGTATTTAAATTTCAATTGGCCTTAAAGAATCTTTTAATCAAAGTAAGAAATAGGATTGTTTGGCGATAAAGAATATTACGAGTTGATTTATCGTTTTTCAGTACAAAATGAATGGAAAATGATTTTGGCGATTTCGGACATTTCTAGTACTTATACCTTAAATGGTTCCATAGAGCTTTTGATCCCTATACGAAGCAGGATCGATAGGCACAAAAATATATATTTTTTGGATTTCAGCATTTTTTTTGCTGGCCGTACATTTTTTAAAAAATCTGTGAGTGCAGTTCAGAATATCTTAAAAAGTTATGGACGGTAGGAACGTTTCCTGTAACTATAACGGTTAAGATAACTGCCTTTACTGTCCCGTCTCAAAAATCCAATCTGTATAATATTACTAGTGGAAGACATCGACCACGACATTTTATTTCAAGTAGCAATGAACAAATTTCATTAAAATCGATTTAATAATTTCATCGTCATACGAAAATATTCAAGATATTTAATACGCTATATCTCTCACAACACTATGTTACTTTATATCTATATTATATCACTAGAGAAACTACACTATTCATATCACTACATATCGAGACACATCATTATATTGCCCTTTTATCTATATATCGCTATAGTAACAACACTACTATCGATAATTATACATAATGTACAATAATTCTATCGAATGATACCCTAATTGATACCATAACTGTATAAATAACATTTGACCGCAGGAATCTCGGTAACGATTCACCGGGTAAGGCGATATCGTTGTATCGATATGTATTGGATCGGAAAGAATATCGACATACCTTGTTATCGTAATGGTGTAATGTAAGCGCCACACTTGCGGTCTGCGCTAGTGATGTGTTTCATCGATAGTTGAATATATTTTATTGGTTTGTTACAATATAAAGCCTGCGTTATGGGTCACTTAAAAAGCATATATTATGATACTGGAATCTCTATCAATAGTCACACAGTAATTATCTTAAGTTCTCAGCATATTACCTTATTTTAGATTACATTACATTAGATTGTAAATTATAGTATACTTAAAAATATATTTACTTTAGAAGTTTTGTACACTTTCAGTACCTTTTATCGATAAATAGCTTTCTTTTTTCTTTAACGCCGGGAAATGCTCTGAGGCATCCCACGGGGGAGTGGGTCTCCACGCGCGGGTATGTGGTACTCGCTGCACCCGACAGCTGGTAAATGGACGCAGCTATGTATACCCACTTAAACCCTTCGAGTGCCACCAATGCTGCCTTTGGTGAGGTGCCCCGGATCTATAAAACAAACAGGGCACCTCGACGGCTAGTCAGTTCTGCAAGGAACCGACGCCACCTCCACAGATGGGTTGTCCCGCACTACAGAATAACCCCTCCCAACGTCGGGACAGTACAATGGGGTGAGGTTCCCATCCTCACCCCTTTCCCCCTGATCTTCTGTCCCTTCTTATAAGAGGGGTACAAAGAGGCCCTCGGCTCAATTAGCTTCGCCCAAGGTGCTGGGCTCACCCTAGGTTACTGAGCCCCACCGCCACGACAAGGCCTGGACCATGGTGGTGATCGATAAATAGCTACTAAGTAATTCATAAATTATATTTTAACAATTTTCAACAATATATTTAAAATAATTGTTATATTATCTATTACAGTTGTTTAAAAGGGGGTTATATTCTTATGTCTTTTATTCGGTATTGTCAAGAATGTTTACGAAGGCCGAAGGAAGGAAGTTTTAATATAATGTTATTTAAGACGATCGAGCATCCATGAAGCTCTAAAAAAATAGTGTATTGCATCCGAATTGAGCCGGCACCTCTCGTTTACATAGCAACGGCGTCAAGTTAATAAATATGTTGTCGCATTTAGTGCGGTTTGTGAGTTTTCTGTGACCCACTGGGAGGATATAGAAAGGAGGGCAACCCAGGTACATAATCTCTGATTGTGTGGATGTGTATAGGCGTCAGTAATCACCTTAAGGATCCGACTACTCTTTATGACATGACATGAAAAACTATTTTTATATCATGATCTCCATCGAGATGGCATGGCTCCAACCTCCAAGTCAGAAGGTGGCTTTTGATTTATAGAAATAGTCCTATTTCCACCAGTCACTGAACACTGATAATAATTTCATTAACCCTTGACATATTGAAAGTAAAGATATTCTGAAAGGAAGGAAGTTCAATACTCTGAAATGTCATCATAATATTATAAATTATAGTCCCTTTAAATGTTTTTTTTTTAAAGTTCTGACATGTTTATCGATATAAGAACGTCCCTAGCCGGTTCATGTGTCTAAACAGAGCCTAATTTAGTGAAGTAAAATAATTCGTTTGATCAGGGCATTGACTGTTCCAAGGTTTTCGCGGCCACGTGTAAATTGACTTGATTAATAGCTACAAATGTATATTATTTATAATGAGACAGCATGTTGTACTCACATTAACTTCAATTAATTTAACAGCAACAATGGTCATGGAAGGACTATGAATGCTGTTAAGTATTTGAAACGTCAGCTAGTAAATTTTTAAAAAAATTTTAAATTATTATAATGAACTAGATGTTGCCCGCAGCTTCGCACGCGTTAAATTAGATTTACAGCCGTATACGGATTGATGATGATTATTTTTATAGCCTAAGTTACTCCTTATAACATCAGCTATATGTCAGTGAAAGTCCCATCAAAATCGGCCCAGCCGTTTCAGAGATTAGCCGGATCAAACAGACAGACAGACAGACAGACGAAAAAGGTAAAAATTGCTATTTTGGTATATGTACCGTGTATACATCCATATTATGCATTTGTTAAAAAGCGGTTATTTTAATATTACAAACAGACACTTCAATTTTATTTATCTGTATAGATGAACATGAGAGTCATATGTTTGTGATGATGATGATGTTCTAAGTAAGCCCATTTCCCGTATTTACCTCAAAACTGATGACCCGCTAAACTATAGCGCGGCTAATTTACAATGTTGGCACATAGTTGACATCCTGTATTAATATACAGGCCTGTTCACATTTCAAAGTTAGCGTTAAGCCTGATTCATAGTATAGGTAAAAGCGTGTATTAGCAAAATTAATGCTGCATCATCTGATATTTTATATACTACTAGCTGTTGTCTGTAGCTTTGCCCGCTTTAACTTAGTTTTACAGCCGTATCCGTAGAGATGACGATATTTTTGTAGCCTCAGTTACTCCTTATAATATCGGTGAAAGTCCCAACAAGATCGGCTCAGCCGTTTTAGAGATTGGCCGGAACAAACAGACAGACAGACTAAATTGTAAATAATGTTATTTTAGTATATTATGTACCGTACATGTATAATATTATTTATATAGTAAAAAGCGGCTATTTTAATATTACAAACAGACCTTCCAATTTTATTTATCTGTTCTATATTATGTTTATATTATTATTCATTGCAGTTTTGTCTATAAACATTGAAAACAAATTTCCTCCCAAAAGAGATTTGAAACTTAATACTTAGGTCATCAAGTGCGAAACTGCGGGCAATAGCTAGTAATCTATAAGGTTAAAAGTTTTTAAAAGAAGGTATGTGTTGTTCTTCAACGCCCATTTGCCTGATTAACTTACCACCATGTGAACTTACAAGCCATCCATACAAATAAAAAAAATGAAGTGTCTATTTGTGATCTCAAATTAACAGCTTTTCACTAAATGCACCTGAAAGTCTATACAATTTTCAAAATTTTTGTGTGTCTATCTGTTTATTCCAGCTAATATCTGAATCAGCTGGACCGATTTTGACGGAAATTTCACTGGCAGATAGTTGATATTATAAGGAGTAACTTAGGCTACAAAAATAATCATCATCACTCCGGATACGGCTGTAAATATAAGTTAACGCGGGCGAAGCTGCGGGTAACAGCTATTAAGAAAAATCCATGCAACTTTAGCACTGAATTTATATGATTGAATTCAGCTTGATTTTGTTATATCGTATTTGTGATAGAATTTATGTTCATGGATGCTTTTTGGATGCAATTTCCGATGTCATTTGAATCCAGTGAATCCATCAGCAATTTGTGTTGTTTACGTGGGATCTAAGTTTGTATTTGGAATGGGAAATAAACACTTTCGAGAGGAGATTTCTGTGGTAATCAAAATGTAATGAAGTTGGGGAAGAACTGAGTAGAATAATTAGAAGAAGATCTATTTAAAAATAAAAATAACCTAACCATTCATAGGAACTGCATATACCCACCATGGTTCAGGCCTTGTCGTGGCGGTGGGGCTCAGTAGCCTAAGATGTGCCCAGCACTTTGGGCGAAGCTAATTGAGCCGAGGGGGTTCTTTTGTACCTCACCTCAATGTACTGTCCTGGCGATGGGAGGGGTTGTTCTGTGGCGTAGGACAACCCCTCTGTGAAGGTTGGTCCCCTGAGGGACTGACTAACCGTCGAGGTGCCATGTTAGCGTAACAGATCCGGGGCACCTCAGCAAAGACGGCATTGGTGGCACTCGCCGGGTTTTAGCGGGTAGAGCTGCATCCACTTACCAGCTTTCGGGCGCACCGAGTCCCACATACCCGCCTGGGGAGACCCACTCCCCAGCGGGATGCCTCAGAGCATTTCCCGGTGTAAATGAAAAAAAAAGTTATCACTTCTATATGCATAGAAGTGATAACTTTTAACTTATAATTTTAGTTTATCAGTAGAAAGTGCTATCATTGATATGGTAAAATACAATTGTCATTTTTAAATTCTGATAAATCTTGTCACCGACAGGCTACATCATTTGTTGTCCTTTTCACTCATGTAAGTAAACACATCGACACAGCACTCAAAAGTGAAGAGCTGACTATGTCTTACTTGCTCGGGAACACTCGGCGGTCCCGAGTTCATGCGATCGAGCATTACACTTCTGAGCGTGATGGATCAGTCGCAGTCACAGCCTACAAAAATCTAGGTGCGGTGCGCCAAAAGAAGTTTTCACCTTAATTTTATTTATTTATTTATTATTTTATTATTTATTTAATCACTGAAGAAGTAGCTAAATAGATATTTGGAGAGGAGATTTTTGTGGTGATTAAAATGTAATGGAGTTGAAAGAGAATCAAGTAAAATGTCAAATTCTCAGGATGCCTCAAGATGTAGACTCTACTATTTGTAATCGTTAAGTATCGCATATGCGGTGTGAGAAAGGGTTGTTATATGCATGCATATGCGTGCACTCACACATTTGCTGTAGAAACTGCGTGTTTCGCGGGATAATTGATAATAATTAATATATAATTTAATATCTTATATAACGGATTTACCCAAAGTAACGCCTGATTCTCATGTTTTTTCCCCAAATACAAACTTATAAGATCTTATAAGTTTTTATTTGGGGAAAAAACATTTGTTATTGTGGGGTAATTTTTGGATCACTTAGGACAACGGGCAGACGATCCATCTGATGGTAAGTAGCCAGCATCCAAAAACAAGATCTAAGACAGGCCCAGGCCATTTATGTGTTGCATATAGACGCTAATATCGGTGCCTGTACACTGCCTGTCCTGTCCTTTTCTCCGAAATACAAAGCTGTTTCACGATGGTGTAGCACATGAGACAAATCCATCTTCCACTGGTAGGATCAGTCTACTTTTTTGTCAGTTGTATAGTTCTTCGATGTGGTTTGGTATCACCAATTTCCAAACGTTTCGTAACAAAACACAAGGAAATTTAATAACACAAAGTACATGTATTCGTCTGTAATGTGGGTTGGTCTCTGCGCCTCAATATTTAGCTCCAGTTTTTATGACGCCTTTTACGACTGACCTCCGTCGTGTTTAGGGTCCCTTGGATTCTGGAGATTCTATTTTCTACTCGCACACACGAAAATATATTTAAAATGTAATAATTATTGAAGGTACGGAAATATTATTATGCGCTTACAAAAGCATGTTTTTTTGAGCAAGCGCTCATTAGTAGCACATTTATCGCAACGTTGCTAGTAATAAGCATGCTTATTTTGATCGTGCTTAACAATTAACCGACATACTTTGATGAAACAACGTTTTCAAATTTTATCGCGGTTTATTAAGATTTTTACAAGCCTGACGTTTCGGATACTTCACAACAACGTCCTTTTTTAGTATCGGAGGGAAATGTTTTTACGCACGTAGCCAAGATCTTGGATAAATACTGACTCTATGTGGTACTCACACTTGTGAGTGTCCTACCCGTAAACTAACACCGCTGCGAGCGCCTTCAGCTGCTTTTTGAGGGTCCCGAATCTGGAGGCAACAGGATCACCTCACAGGCTGGCTCCGGCGAAGGCCAAACTAGTCCTCGTAAGGGGGGACTGCCCGTCCGCTACTAAGAAGTCTATGGATGTCGCTTATCACTTACCAACAGGTGAACCAATTGTCCATTTGCCCCTTCTTCTAAAAACAATTACATAACGAGAGGAAAAATAAATTATATGCACGCAAACCATCGAGCATATAACTGGAATAGAGCGGTAATGTTATGTGTTTTGTATTAAAACAAATTACGACAAATTTGTGCTGCGCCGGTTCTACGCTCTGATTGGCCGATTGATGGCCATTGATGGATGATTGGCCGATGGGACGTACATACAGTTGAATTGCTATGACGTCAATAACAAATCACTGACCAGTTTATGCTGCTCTATATTATAGAGGTAGTAGTTATATTCGGAAGCTCTTATTAATTATGTTAGGTAAGTCTTTTTTACGATTTATCATCAAATACTTGTGCTATTTTATCAAAAAAAAAAGCAATGCGTAAATGTAATTTGTTTGAAGTTATACTTTTGGCGCGTTAGGGAAAATTGATGAGAGTAAATTTTTACGATGCCCACGCACACCATCACGATAAACCGACACCCTGAAGTTAGCTATAGTCAACAATTTTTATATAAAATTTTTCACATAATGACAGTATAGACGTCAGCAGAAGATATAGTTTTTAACTATACCATAAGCAAAAAGGTTACAGTGTAATGAAAATGTACTATGTATTTGTATTACTTCTAACACGTGTACATAAGTACACATACACTTATTTATAAACAATGTTTAATGTAAAACGAACGATTACGAGACAAACTTACATACAAACTAATGTACGGAACACCCAACGAAATACGAAGTCACACAAAATAGTGACATTATGATGTAAGAAATTGCGAGAATAATTTATGCTGGGAGCATAACGCAGACGGCCCGAGGATCTTTAAAACTATAACCCCTTGGCGTATTTTTTTTATGTTAGTTGGATAGGCAAACTGGCAAACGTGCCACCTGATGGTAAGTGGTCGACGTCACCCATGAACATAAACTAGTTTATCTGGAACGACACCAGGCAACTCATTTATGTGTTGCCTATCCTGAGACATAAGATGTTAAGTCTCGGTGCCAGTAATTACACTGCCTGTCTTGCCCTTCTCTCCAAAACACAGCAAAGCTGTTTCACGGGAGAAACAAGCAAGATGGCGGTACCCATGCAGCCGGGAGCGCGGCACAGCGCTTCCCTCCCGCCGGTATGATGTTGACACATTTTATTTGGACAGGTGAACTGACATATTGGATGGTCAACGTTATCCATGAACATTTACTTTTGCTCCTATATTTTTACAAATTTGGGTTCATTTGAGGCCGTCCATTAATCAAGTGAGGTTTTCATGCCACTTTTCTAACACCCTCCTGGTGATGCGAGGTCAGGTTAACAACTAGCCTCCCCCCCACTTATTTTTTATGCAATTTTATGCTTACAAATTACCGGATAATTGTCCATCTTCGCTAACGTTCTAATCTAGTACTTTCCTCTTTCATCGTACAATATCAACGGGAAGTATATAGGTTTTCGTTTGACTTACAAATACACACAGTGACGGACGGACGGATGCGTCGGGCTATTTGAACGGAACCCTTTTTTCTTTAACGCCGGGAAATGCTCTGAGGCATCCCGCGGGTGAATGGGTCTCCCCAGACGGTATAAGGTGGACGCAGCTCTACCTACTAAAACCCGGTGAGTGCCCCAATGCCGCCTTTGGTGAGGTGCCTTGGATCTGTTGAGCAAACAGGGCACCTCGACGGCTAGTCATTCCCTCAAAGGACCGACGTCATCTCCACCTTGGGTTGTCTCGCACCACAGAACAACTCCTCCCAACGTCAGGACAGTACAATGGGTTGAGGTTCCCATCCTCACCCCTTATCCCCCTGCACTTTTGTCCCCTCTTCTTTTAAGAGGTGTACAAAGAAAACCTCCCTTGGCTTAATTAGCTTCGCCCAATGTGCTGGGTTCACCTTAGGCCCCACCACCACGGCAAGACTTGAACCATGGTGGGGGAGTGACGGAACCCTAAAATAAGCCATAATATATTCTAATTAATAAAACTAACAAACAAAATGATATCTTCAAATATTTTGATAATTAGTAATTACATATCTTCACTTAAAAAGATCTATAGATCAATTTAGATCCTATCAATTTAATATAAAATAACTCTTATGTCTTTAATATAAGGTTTATTACCTAAGCTCTTCATTTAAGATTATTATAAATTTTTGATATCTAAACTGCATACCTCGTTGGAGGTTTGATAAAATTATGGATTTTGGAAATTTAGTATTTATCCTGGGAAAGTTATTTGTAAACCACACCGAGTTCTATGGGCAAACGGGCAGATGAAGGTAAGCGGTCAACGTCGCTCATGAACATGAGGACCTAAAATTAGCGTAGGCAACTCATTCTTCGGGGTGTCTCCTGTCTCAGATCCGGGACACTCCCCTTCAACCGACTGAAGGCAGTGGTATACCGGCGCCGCGCCGGGGTAATGGGGAGCGCCGGGAGTATCGGGTGAGTGCGCAAAGCATTTCCTACCAACTCATACTTTTTTTTGGCAGCGAGAAATGCTCTAAGGCATCCCACGGGGAGAAGGGGGACTCCCCGGTATATTTAAAATGGTTGCGCCCTAAAGAAGGTAAGTTAAACGCAGTTCTACCTACTAAAACCCGGCGACTGTGTGCTTGGTGAGGTGCCCCGGATCTGTTGAGCAACAGGACACCTTGACGGCTATGTCTCCCAAGGGCCCGACGCCATACCCATAGAGAGGTTGTCCCACACCTCAGAACAACCCCTCCCAACGTCAGGACAGTGCAATGGGGTGAGGTTACCATCCTCGCCCTTTGTCCCCCCTGCTCTTGTCTTATAATAACAAGGGTACAAAGAGCAGCTCCCATGGTTCAATTGGCTTCACCCAAGGTGCTGGGTTCACCTTATCCTACTGAGCCCCACCGCCACAACAAGGCTTGAACCATGGTGGAGAAGTAACTCATACTCTGTCCTGAGACTGAAGATGTTAAGTCAGTTACACTCCCTGGCCTGCCCATCTCTCCGAAACATTAGGATAGTGGTACCCATGCAAGCGAGAGCGCGTAGCAACATGCCCCATCTAATCCCGAGGTATCTTATGGGTTACTAGCGAAAATTTTAAGAAATTTATAAACAGGATTCGAATTCGCACCGTGACCTGACCGTTACCGTAGTCGTGGGTTCGAATCCCGTCAAGTAATGGTATGATGGATTGTCTTCATCGGTTCATAGATGTGTTAAGCTTCTTAAATTTATTTGCGTCCATTGTACCAGAAACTCAAGGTTATCCTACTAATATTACGAACGCGTAAGTTTGTATCTATGTATATTATGTTAGGGATGTTTGTTACCCCCACCATGGTTCAGGCCTTGACATGGCGGTGGGGCTCAGTAGCCTAGGGTGAGCCCAGCACCTTGCGCGAAGCCAATTGAGCCGAGGGGGCTTTTTGTACCCCTCTTATAAGAAGAGGGGACTAAAGAGCAGGGGCAAGGATGAGGTCGGGAATCTCACCTCATTGTACTATCCCGACATTGGGAGGGGTTATTATGTGGTGCAGGACAACCCCTCTGTGGAGGTATCGTCGGTCCCCTGAGGGACTGACTAGCTGTCGAGGTGCCCTGTTTGCTCATTAGATCCGGGGCACCTCACTAAAGTCGGCATTGGCGGCGCTTGCTGGGTTGTATGCGTCCATCTAACCACCTTTCTGGCGCAGCGAGACCCACTCCCCCGCGGTATGCCTCAGAGCATTTTCCGGCGTTAAAGAAAAAAAAGGCTTTTATAATCATCATTGCGCATACAATGTGACGGATAGATATTGACGATGATGATGATGATTATGATATAATCTGTAGAGTATGTTGAATAAGTTTTAAGAAAGTAACTTTCCATAGACCGACATCATACATATAAACCGATTCGATCCGATCGATGTTTATAATTATAATCTATTATCATTCGAATTAAAATCGATATTATCGAGCGGAAGTAAAGAGATCTATAGAATAATGTCCAATCATGTTTTGGTCTACATGTCAAATAAAATTGATTTTATTGTGCAGTGTATAATTAATTTATAACGACGATGGTAGGGAAGGCTCAGCCTTAAGTGTAGGTTTGATTCTGACTTGCGCCTAAAATAGATCCAAATTTCTCCGTAAAAATATCGTAAGAAAAGGAAGGAAACCTGCATGTCTTTAAAGTTTTTGTATTTCGGGCGTATTTCTATGGCCTAACACCTGCCTCACCTGTTTTGAGTAGGAGACCCGTGCCCAGTGGGACTTATAAAGGTTGATGATGATAATGATGCTGATGATGATAATAAATCTTCCTTAGTGATGTTCCGTTATTGAATTATATCGATGTCGAATCAATATGGGACGATTAAAATTTAATCGATTTTCTCAATTCGAATACGACAAAAGTTTTCTAATTTAATTGCTTGAGAGCCAGAATTTTTCATATTAAGTTGGAGGTTCTGTTTGTGGTCAACACCAATTATTGATGTTGTCAACGAGCCATCGAGCATAATATAATCGGAATAAAACTGTGATTTTGTATTAAAACATATCTCGTCAAAGTGCTTCGACGCTGCGCCGGTTCTGCGCTCTGATTGGCCGACTGATAGCCATTGATGGATGGTTGGCTGATGGGACGTGCATACAGATCACTGAATGGTTGAATTACTATAACGTCAGTGATGAATCACTGACCAGTTTCTGAATTTTATGGCTCGCATTTACTACTCTACCACGTTATAAGCTCGATCCAAGGAGCTTACGATAAAAAGGTTAAACAAGAATTAAATTGAGACTATTGTGTTTAATGGAATTCTGGCGGGCCTGATGGTCAGCGTCGCCCATGACATATGACAGTTAACCTGGCGCTATCGCAGCCAACTTTAATATTGATACCTAAGACATAACATCGTAAACCTTGGTACCAGTAGAATTGTCTTGCCCTTCTCTCCGAAACACAGCAAAGCTGTTTCACGGGAGAAACAAGCAAGATAGTGGTACTCATGCAGCCGGGAGCGCGGCACAGCGCTTCCCTCCCACCGGTATCTATCATATTAACTTCCTCTCCCTATAGTACATACGTGTGATCTGATTGTCTCTACCCGTAGATCTTTATCGAGAGTTTCCGCAACCCAGTCACTGATGAAGCGAGATAAAATAAGAAATACTGATATTTAATAAGACAGATATCACAAACCTTTTGTTATTATTGTGAGTGTATTTTTGTTACTCACGAAATTGTACTTACTATTAAAAATCTGGATATATCCGGCTCGAGGCATATGATATATTTAAATTTGTTATGCGTAAGACTGAAGAGCCACAAAAAATAAGGGAAGTCTTAAAACAATTGGAAGAGTTAGAGGTCACAAACCTTTTCTGATTGTATAGCATCGAGCATAGCTGGTATAGATCGGTAATGTCATGTTTTATATTAAAACAAATTCCGACGCCTGCGCCAGTTCTGCGCTCTGATTGACTAACTGAAGGTCAATTGTGAATGATTGGTCGATGAGACTTACATACAGAACACTGGTTGGTTGAATTTCTATTACGTCAGTGACAAATCACTGACCAGTTTAAGAATTGTATGGCTCACGTTATTCGATGTTGTATAGATAGTGTGTTTGCCAGTCACAAAGGCGTTTTTCTTTGGACTTTATTATTAATCTCCTAGACGGAGATTATTTTTTATTGGACATAATATTTTTTCTACGATTGTCTAATAAACACAACGTCTTTAAGATTGCCTATTAGACTCGACCGTAGAGTATATATAATATATAGTGCTACTGTCTCGCCGCTTCATTGTGCCGATCGTAAGCAGATGCCTTATATTATAGATATTTATCTATAGTAAAGCGCTGTGAGAGTGACCTTCCATGCGTAATGCATTAAAAAAATATTTATATTTTAAATTAGGACATTCATCATCATCATCATCACCATCAGCCTCTATCCATCCACTGTTGAACACAGGCACCCCTCAATGAACGCCAAAACAGAAAAGTTATTGCTTTCTTTTATTTTGCATCCAGAAATCATTCTTACAAATTGCAGGCAGTTGATATTTCACATTTGTTATTATTATAGATATATTGCAGGCAGTTGATATTTCACATTTGTTATTATTATAGATATATTGCTGGCAGTTGATATTTCACATTTGTTATTATTATAGATATATTGCAGGCAGTTCAGATTTCAGTTTGTTGTTTCAACACTGATTGAACATTTCCAAGACAATGGTTTTGTCTATGGTCATACCCGTGCTTACAGTTCATACTTAGTGACGCGCGCTCTATATATTATATTATAATATACTAAGGACTAGAGACTTAACTGTTTGTTAGAGAGTGTCGGTGCATCTTTAAGGCATGTTTCGTATTTAGGTCCATGTATTTATTATACGCTACCTATTAACGGTAATAACCGTTCTCGGCTGGACTGGTAATCCCGGCTAGACACAATTTTTTCATTGAAAATAATATAATAATAATAATATCTATGGACGCTTTCACACCACGTCAATCTGGTCCCGTGGTAAGTTCTCGAAGAACTTGTGTTACGAGTACCAGGCAACGGAAATATATTTAATACTTTTTATACTATACATATATTTAAGATTTTTATTATATAATACACATATTTAATACACATCCATGACCCAGGAACACAGAAAATATTTTTTTTCCCTGGCGGGATTCGAACCCGCAACCTCCGGCTTGAGTGCCAACGCGCTTACCACTGAGCCACATAGGTCGTCAAATAATATAACTACTAGATAGTAAATAGAAGGAAAGCTTAAAAAGTCAGGAATCATAAACCTTCTGAACGATTGCCTGTTAGACGAGGAAAAAATATATTTATAAATTAATCTGTCGCGTTTCGTGCGGTTTGTGATTTTCCGGTGGCCCATTGGGGGGATTGGAAAAAGGAGGGCAACGCATTATATATTGTTGTAGGGCAGTATATGTTGTTGGAGGGCAACGTATAGCTTATGGTTGTGCGGATGTCTATGGGCGTCGGTAGTCACCATAAGGCTCCGACTACTCGGTTGCCTCCTTATGACATAAAAAAGAACATAAATCACAAACCGGTTGTATTATTGATTAGACAGGAAAAATAAATTATTTATTACACAATCAGTGATTACCAACCTTTTTGTGTCTGCGCCTCAGTATGTTTGATATTTGGGCCCGTGTGACTAGAACTTAAATATAACCGTTTATGTTAAAAAGTGAGAAATCACAAACCTTTGTACGTAAATAATTTACTAACTTTATTTTAGTCAAGCAAAATAAATTATTTATTACAAGATCAGAGATTAAAAACCTTTGTTCGTGATAGTATCTGTGCGTCGGTATGTTTCGTATTTGGGCCCGTGTAACTGGTGCACCATTACCGTTCTGGGCGTCTGTTGATTGCCGGTTACCGACTCCCAAATCAGCGCGGGCTTCCGTTTACCTGGATGGTAAGTTAGCGTGGAGAGAGTTCTCTTGCTTTTTTATAATTAAGTTGTATTAAAAAGTTCCATCTTACGATATTTTTAACCGAGCCTAGTTATTTGTTAAAGTTACAGTCCTGTTACATAATTTAGTAAGTATTCCAAATAAATATCTAATATGTGTATATTGAAATATATAATATCCAATAAAAATAAATCACTAATGAAGTGCTTACAGATTTTTATATTTTTTACTTAAAAGGATAACATAATGTTGTATAAAGTACGTCATCATCTGCCATTGAAAGTCCCATAAAAATCGGCTCAGCCATCTTAGAGATTAGCCGGAACAAACATACAGACAAACAGACCGACAGACAAAAATTGTAAAAATGCTATTTTGGTGTATGCACCGTGTCTTATGCATATTTTAATAAAAGTGGTTATTTTAATAATACAAACAGACACTCCAGTTTTATTTGTCTATATAGTTATAATAATATAATATGTGTTATTTAAATGTTCTTTATGTAATTTTCTTTCACCATGTATTTTTCATAATAAAATTTTATATATTTTATTCGTTATAATTTTATATTATATATTTTGGAAATCCATGAAACAAATATAAAATTTATAGCCATCTTGTAATTTTTTCCCAAAAAATATACATTCTTGAATCCATTATTTTCCTCGTAGCACTTAATCCCGAGTGATAGATGGAGTCGCGAATGACAGGATGAGTTGTGGGGTCCTACAGCCATCTGTAACAATCATTTAGAATTGATCTTTGTTTTTTGACAATAAGATTTTAAAAAAAAATTTTTGGGCCTTTTTAGTCAATTGTTTAGGTAATGCAACATAATTGGTTCTAGCATGTTATTGTTAAACAACTTACATAAACACCAAATTTTATTACAATTTTTTATAACAATGTAAACATTATCCTACTATCTAAAAATGACATGTAACACTATATAGGATCATAATAAAAATAATAATATTTTATTAGAAACATCCACTAACTCTCAAAAGTCTAGTATTTCTAATTTCCGATTTTACTGTAAAATATTCAAAACGTCGGAGTTGTAAAAATGTCGATAGGAAATCCGTAATTATAATTATAAATCTGAAACAATCTATCACTTACCAAAAAAGGACTCACCAGTATTGCTACTTTGAAAAACATTACCCATGTAATGGTTGCGCTGTGCCGAGCTTCTGTCTGCATGGGTACCATCATACGACTTTTTCTCCCGTGAAACAACTTTGCTGTATTTCGGAGAAACGGGCAAGACATTACTGGTATAAGACTTAACATCTTATGTCTCAGGATAGGCAACACACAAAGCCTGGGTTAGGCTTTTTTTTCATAAAAATTATACTACACAACAAAAAGCCGGCTCCACAAAAACCTGAGCTATCGGAAAATAACTATCGGCGTGGAATGAAAGGCTCTGCCACCTGACGTATATTATTTTTATTACTCGCACCAATCTACGATCTCACGTATCATACTTATTACAATGTCAATGATATCTTTATATTTCTAGAAAAAGGTTGACGATCCCGAATTGTAAAACTACTTTTTACAAGTTTTATCGACATTTGTTAAAAAAGATTAACAAATAAAGCAAATAAAAAATCTCCGTGCAGTGTACGGTCCCTGGATGCGAGTGGTATGGAATCGGCCATCTTGACGTTCATTGAAGGAGGCCTATGTCTAGTACTTTTTTTTTTTTTTTTGTTATCGCAGGGAAATGCTTTTTACGCATGTAACCAGGATCTCGGGTAGATCCTGACCCTATGTGGGACTCGCACCTGGGAGTGCCCTACCCGTAAACTAAAACCACTGCGAGTGCCTTCAGCCGCATTATGAGGGTCCCGGATAGGCATTCAACAGGATCACCTCAGCGACAGGCTGGCCCCGGCGAAGGCCAGACTACTCCTCTTAAGGGGGGGACTACCCGGCTGCTTAGGCAGTCCCCGCGACGTCGTGTCATACTGGGCCCAGGTTCCCATCCTGAACCCGACACGAGCACAGGGGCGTTACTGGAGGCGCATTAAGTAGCGCCTCCTGCGCACCCCCGTTCGTCGCCCACGGGGGGAGGCCTCGTCGGCGGCTTCCTCTCTCACCCGTTCATCGGCCTCCTACTGGGACATTACTGCCTCGCAGAAGGAAACCATCGCCGTCCAGGACTCGTCGTCACCGAGCATCGCGGTGATGACACGCGGCAGAGACAAGTCCCCTCCGATGACCGATGTCAGATCATGACACAGCGCCGCCCATCTCGGGCACACCTCGAGGGTGTGCTGGGCCGAGTCCACCGCCGCGCCACAATCGTGACACACTGTCAACGGCTCCCTGCGGGCCGTCCGGCACAGGTACTCACCAAAGCAACCATGCCCAGTGAGCACCTGTGTCAGACGGAAGGTGAGGGGTTTGCGCTTACGGCGCATCCACCGCTCAAGGACCGGACGCAGAGTAACCGTTAGGCTTTTGCCGTACGGCTGTTGCGCCAGGTCCTCCCCCCACCTTCGCATTAACGCCTCTTGCCCTAGTCGGCGAACCCGAAGGATTCCGTCCAACGTAAGGCTCTCACCAAGAGACCTCCTATCCGAGACATAGGAGTGCGTCTCGGCAAGAACCTCCGCCACGAGTTCCCACGGGGGGTCACCGGCCAGGGCAGTGGCTGCCGCCCATGATACTGTACGGTACCCCCGGATCACTCTTACCGCGATGACGCGCTGCGCCGCACGCAGCTGGGCCTTATTTCTCGCGGTAAGGTGACCCGCCCAGATTGGTGCACCGTAAGTTGCCATACTCCGGCAGACTCCGGAGTATAGCTGCCTGCAGGCGGCACTTGGTCCTCCGAGGTTCGGGAGCAGTCTGCCCAGCGCACTTGCCGCCTTCACGACCTTCGGACCCAACATTGAGAAATGTGGGCCGAAGGTCCACCCTCCGTCGAGGATTAGCCCCAAATATTTGATATGGGGGCTCATCCTGACATTCACCCCTCCGACCTGGAGGGCAGCCCCCGCTGGGGGTCCTTTCCGCCCGGTCCCGCGCAAGAGAAGGGCTTCGGTCTTCTCTACTCTGACCCGAAGCCCTAACCTCTCTATGCGACTGATCACAAGGTCGAGCCCGACCTCGGCCAGCCGCGCCGCCTCCTTATAGTCTCGCCCCGGGCATACAAACAGGTGTCATCCGCGTAGCAGATGACACCCAACCCGGGAAGGAGGCGGCCTCGCAGGACCCAGTCGTAGCCGATGTCCGACAGGATCGGACCGAGAACCGACCCCTGTGGAACACCGCACCCGACTCGACACCACTCTACGGACCCACACCGGTTCTCGCAGGCTACCCTCCGATCGGAGAGGTACGCTTACAACAGCCTCCTTAGATACGATATACTTCGAAGAAATTCAGTGCCTCCCGTATCACACTGTGAGGGAGGCTGTTGAAGGCGTTCGCGATGTCCAAGGACACCGCGACCACCACCTCCCCTCTGTGTTCCGCTCACCCGTCACCGCCCGAAGGCGTTTGAGGGCGTCGCCGGTCGACCGGCGTGCCCGGAACCCAAATTGGGACTCTGAGAGTCCCGGTCCCGGGTCCTCCTCCAGGTGCTGAACGAGCCGGGAGGCCACTATTCTCTCCAAGGCCTTCCCAGCTTCGCTCAGCAATACCACCGGTCGCACCGCCGAAGCCGGGTCCGCCCTGCCTTTGGTAGCAGGCAGAGCCGACTCTCTTTCCAGGCCCTCGGGATCTGTCCGGACCGCATGCAGCGGTCGAATAGCTCCCGAAGGCCATCGCCGAGGTACGCGAGAAAGATCGCGAGGACCCTCCCATGCACCCCGTCTGGACCTGGCGCCCTCTTCTTACTCTGGAGGCGGGACAGAACCGCCTCCATTTCAGCCTCCGTGACGGGTGGCGGAACACCCTCCTCCTATGTCTAGTACTGGATTGAAAGAGGATTATGATGATTAGGATGAAATAATGTAAGAAAAGTTTCCTCTGTCACAATAGTTCCTTTACTAGATTTAACATATTATCCGGAGTGATGATGATGATCAGCTGTCTGCCAGTGAAAGTGCCGTCAATATCGACCGAGTCATTTCATACCATCAACAGTCTGGCTTTTTAGGTAGGCTTAGGTTACGTGCAACGCTGACTACCATTTTTTTTGCACCTGGAAATGCTCTTAGGTATCCCGCGGGGAATGGGGGACTCCCCAGGTATAGAACACTTGCCTGCAGCTTCGCCAGCACTAACTTACTTAAATTAATTACTATTAGTCACAGCGTGATGTTATATAGCCTATAGCGTTCCTTGATAAATGGGCTATCTAACACTAAAATAATTTTTCAAATCGGACCAGTTGTTCCTGAGATTAGCGTGATCAAACAAACAAACTCTTCAGCTTTATAATATTAAGTATAGATACAGGTACAATATAAAATTTAATCGATTTTCCCTACATTAATATTTACACGCGTACTTTACGCGACATTTGTATGCCTTTATGAGTGCCTGGAGAGTCTAGAAGAGTGACACCACAATAGCATCCAGATGACGTACATTATAGCTGCCTGACTTTGCTTGCTATTATATGACCTTAGAAATAATCTTGATTTAGTTGGCCCAAGAAGCACGTATTAAATAATAATTCAATGTTAAAAAAAATACGAATGTAGGCTCCTGCCTGGCTTTGGTGGGTACCCAATATCCTTATTGGGTCCCCACCAAAGGGCAGGTAGTGCTATTACTGGTACCGAGACATAACATCTTATGTCTCAGGATGGGCAAAGCATGAATATGCCTAAGCTAGTTGCGATGAACGTTTGAAATGGTAAAAAATTACACGTGCTACCTGATGTCAAGGCCAATATATTCTATTTTAGAAAGAGGTAGTGCCATGTAGCACCGCAGCCAAATTGGGCCGTCACGACCGGGGTGGTACCTCTCGCTCACATAACACCGGCGTCAAGTGACATCTATGCTGTCGCGTTTCGTGCGGTTTGTTCTCTGGTTGTGCGGATATCTATGGGCGTCTGAAGTCACCTACCGACTGCTCGTTTGACTCCTTATGACACAAAAAATCCAGTAATATGAACATCCTGAGACATAAGATGTTTCGTCTCGGTGCCAGTAATTACACTGCCTGTCTTGCCCTTCTCTCCGAAACACAGCAAAGCTGTTTCACGGGAGACACAAACAAGATGGTGGTACCCATGCAGCAGGGAGCGCGGCACAGCGCATCCTCTTCCTGTCAGTGTAGACTGTAGTCCATTTAACATAAATAATATACCTAATATATTGAGGACCTCTGTGACTCAATGGTTAGCGCTCAAGCGGGTTCGAATCCCGCCAGGGAACAAAAAGTTTTCTGTGTTCCTTGGTCATGGATGTGTATTAAATATGTGTAAAAAATAAAAAATAAAATATTTCCGTTGTCTGGTACCCGTAGCAAAAGTTATTCGAGAACTTACCACAGGACCAGACTGACGTGGTGTACAAGCTTCCATAGATATTTTTTATATATATCATAGGAGGGCAAACGAGCAGTCGAAGCTTTAGACTACCGACGCCCATACACATCTGCACAATCAGATATTATGCATGTGTTGCCCTCCTTTTCCGTATCCCCCAATGGGCCACCGGAAACTCACAAACCGCACGAAACGCGACAGCATAGCTGTCACTTAACGCCGGTGTTATGTGAGCGAGAGGTACCACCCCGGTCGTGCCGGCCCAATTCGGTTGGACAGCAGATTGGTACTACCTCTTACAAAAATATGAATAATAAATACGGTTATTATGAATATAGTTATATTTAGCCCATTCCAATGCATTGCGAGCCTTAATGAAGTTGTAGTTAACATAATGAAGATGTAATGTTGTTAACCTGTTGAATACCTCACTGGCGTCTATTTTGAACTAGATTAATAAGTTCTAAATTTAGATAGGTTTGTACATTACCTATCTAAATGATCTATCTAAATATTGATATCACAACTTTAAGAGTATAATCAATTATAGGTAGTACCATGCTGCATTGCAGTCGAACTGGGCTTTCGGGATTCTGATGATTCCCCATGGGCACGGGGCACCAGCCCAGAGTACCCAATGGGAAAGGCAAAATCATGGCAACACCACCCTCGGCTGATTCGATAGTTTTGTGTCTATGTAGGCCTTTGGGTGGTTTAAAAAATAAACCCGATAGAAGGCGTCGTGTTCGTATTTTCATGAAAAACTGATTTACCAATTAACTGACATTTCTAATTATGAATTTGACATACTGAAATTAATATATGACATACTTAGGGAAATAAACATTTGACATGCATGGCTAAAATAATAACTCGTTTTATTAAAATTAATTAATGATCTGTAAATTAATTATACTTATAGTTAACTATTGTATAAGGTATTAATTATCAACTTGTTTAAATTCTCAATTGTAATAAGTACTCTATAAAAATTTGGACACCATGACAATGGTAAATTGTGAGGTATGATTCTTTATATTCTTTATATGATAAACCACGATTTGGGCAAATAAATGAATTATGAATTATGAATTGTAAAGTAAAAAATGTCTCGCTTCACATGTAATCGTTGTCCGAGTCGAATCTGAGGTCGAAGGCTCGAAGGAGGTGGAAAACCGCACCTTGACGAGCCGAAAATTGACGCCGCCCGGAGCCGGAGGTGAGAAAAGTGTATTTATTAATGCGAGGAAATAACCCTTTTTCTCGCGAGTAAAGGAGATATTTCATTTTGGGCCTTTGGTACCACATAGGTAAATAGGAAAAAAATATGGGAATTTCATAAAAATACAAAAAAAATAATTTGAAGAAGGGTACATGTGTACAAAAATGAATATTTGAAACGTATTTTACGAAAAAAAAAAAAACTTACGAACCTACGAATATGTTACAACAGTACCACAGTTTCACCTGCATAGCTCCCGTTCCCTTGGGAATACAGGAATAAAAGTGTAAGTGTAATAATTTTTTAAATCAATAAATTATTTTAGGCGTCAACGCGTAAGAAACCAACTGACATTCGTATATATTTTTTTATACCATAGGAGGGTAAACGAGCCATTAGGCAGTGACATGCTGCTTTGCAGCGGAATTCGGCCGGCACGACTGGGGTGGTACCTCTCCCTCACATAACACCGGCGCAAAGTGACACCTATGCTGTCGTGTTTTGTACGGTTTGTGAGTTTCCGGTGGCCTATTGGGGGGATATGGAAAAGGAGGGCAACGCATTTGCATAATCTCTGGTTGAACGGACGTGTATGGGCGTCGATAGTCGCCAAAAGGCTTCGACTGCTCGTTTGCCCTCCCATGCTATATATACCATCATGATGCCCATCGGTATTTCAAACAGGTTCCAAAAATGAAACCGTAAAACATACAAAAAGTATCTATCTTCCCAACCAACGTCACTTTGAACTTTTATCCGCATCTTAACTGGCGTTCGAGTTTTGAGAGTATTCCCTATACTCCGTAACGGTAGAATTTTTAATAAAAAACTTTGTAGGTGCGTCCTCGGGGTGCCATGCAAGATCCCAACTACGGGTTTTCAGAACTTAAACCGCCTTATTACAAAAAACTTATCTAGTACCAGGATTAAACCAAGACTGAAAAGTCCAGGTTTGTTACGGTATTAACGTTAGTCCATGGACTAAAATTCATTCTTATTACAAATCGAGGACCAACCGAGGTCTAGGTAGTACCAAAGATCGTCCCTGGTTTAATTGTATCCACAGATTATTGAGCAACATATCATTCATTTTGTTCGTTCAATATTTGATTAGTTCGGTACACCGTTCCTTTTTATGCAAAGCTCGCTAATTTATAATTAAATATAATGTGGAAAATACATCAATATTTTGATAATAAAATTTATTGTGTTATATAAAATATCTGAAATCTTTACTACTTTGTACTTTGAGGTAGTGTGATTTAAATCCTTGTTTATTACACACAAATATTGTAATATTTCGCTGTTAAGTTGTTTATATAGCTAGCTTATAAGGGAATGAAATACAAAGCGCGCGTAGTTCTAATGTCATCGAAATATTTATTGTTTAATGTTTAGTTATTGCAATGTTAGTCGAGTTACCACTTAAATACCAATAGTTACAATACAACCAATATTGTTCTTTGATTCTAAATAGACGGTATGTTGTTCATAAGAATAGTATAATATTTTTTGTTGTGAATTTGTGTGCCACGAACATTACTTATGTTGTAAAATGTATCAACAAAAGAAAAAAGGGATGATAATTGGACTTCTCAAGAAAAGGTTAGTTTTTATTTAATCCAAACATACATGAAAAATGTCAGAGTAAATTAGAATTATTACATATGATATAAAATAGATATCAATGACAAAATACAATACAACAAAATTACAGAAATAGAATGTTAAATTATATAAGGATGTCAGAATAATTATTTTAAATGTTAGTCCAATTCCATAATTTTGTCTACATCGAGTTCATTTAATTACCTTTCAATACAATTAATACGAAAAAACGCAAATTCAACGCATAAGACATCTGATAATTTAAAGTTTTGAGGTTAGTACCGAAGTTAAACTAGGGGTCACGGTGGTCTAACTTTAGTACCATAGATAGTCCTGGTACTAGCGTTAAACTAGTTTTTGTAATAACATTTATATTAGACCATGGTTTAAAGCTGGTATTAAACTCGGTACTATATTTAGTCTTCGTTTTGGAATAAGGCGGAAAATGTATGCTTGAAATGCTTTGGCAACGAGTTTGAATCAGACTTTCTGAGATTAGATAGTCATCTTTGTCATCTAATATTTGTGAGATTAATTCTTTTTTTTCTTTAACGCCGGGAAATGCTTTGAGATATCCCGCGGGGGAGTGGGTCTCCCCACGCGGGTATGTGGGATTCGCTGCGCCCGAAAGACGGTAAGTGGACACAGCTCCACCCACTAAAACCCGGGAGTGCCCCGGATCTAATGAGCAAACAGGGCATCTCGACGGCCAGCCAGTCCCCGAAGGGACCGTATATATATTAATAGTATAGGTACTGTTATGAAGATTATTCAAAATACCGTTCCAAGGAGTTCATAAACATTTTTATAAATTTCCTCCAAAGAAGAGTTACTAAAATTCCTTTTTTATAAGCCCCTTAATAAAAAATCTAACAAAACAATACATAATTTTGAAATTAGAACACAATGTACCAAATAGTGGTTGACCTCTTTTTCAGCTTTTTTGAACGGCAAAGCGAAAACGTTTTAAGGTCTAAGGGCCATTGAGAATGAAGTCCACCAATTATCAGGGCAGCATGCCTCTCAGCTCGACTCTAATCGAGGATATAACCGATACTAGATATTGAGCCCGCTACAATTCATTTGAATATAGATTCGATCGGAATGCCACAGGGAAGCGTTTTAGGACCAATTTTATATAGGTAGTTGATTATACAGAGTCGTAAAAAGACTATTTTATTTTTTTATTTTTTATGATAGTTGGATAGGCAAACGTGCCACCTGATGGTAAGTGGTCGACGTCGCCCATGAAATGTGTTGCCTATCCTGAGACAAAAGTTGTTAAGTCTCGGTGCCAGTAATTACACTGCCTGTCCTGCTCTCTCCGAAACACAGTAAAACTGTTTCACGGGAGAAACAAGTAAGATGGTGGTACCCATGCAGCCGGGAGCGTCGCACAGCGCTTCCCTCCCACCGGTAATGTAGTACTATTTATTTAAATAGAACTACATATTTACCACTTCATAAAATATAAGCCTGTACAATGAACTACTACATATTTATATTATACGAGATTTAAAAATTAGTTTGCCAAATAAGTTTCACTTCTGACATATTGTGTACTTTTTTTTATATAGAAGAGGGGGCAAACGGACAGTCGGTTCACCTGATGGTAAGTGATAGCGACATCCACTGACACCCGGTACATCAGAGGGTTAGCAGGTGCGTTGCCGGCCTTTCAAATAGGAGTATGCTCTTTTCTTGAAGATCCCTAAGTCGTAACGGTTCGGTTTGTACTTTTTTTATATATAGAAGAGGGGGCAAAGGGACAGTCGTTTCCCTGGTGGTAAGTGATAAGCGTATCCATATTAGACAATCCATATTAGCTACTAATTTGGAAATAGATAGTTGTGGTATCATTTTATGATTTTTGTTGTGTGATAGTTGTAAATTTAATTCGCTTCTGTCAAAATATTGCTTTGTAACATATCAGTTTGCTAAAACCCAGTAGGATATTGGTCTAATAAAAATTAAAGTGTTACTACAATTAACCGTAATTTCAATAATAAACATTTGAACAAAAACAAAATTGTTTATACGAATGATAATTGAAAATGGAAAAGGTTTAATGATACTCGTGAGAAGTGGTAAATTAACAGATCAGTTAAAATATAATTACCGAAATACATCTCGTGAGATAAACGTTAGGCGGTTAAGGCTTTATTTTAACGCACTGAGGTGATGTTAATGTTACGCAATGCATAAGTCATGTGGAGTAGGATAATATTAGAGAATAGATTACATACTGTAGGAATTTCATACTAGGGTAAGCAGTAGTAATCTTGGCCCTCTCTCAATCATTGGCCTTTTGTAAGTAAAATCAATATATTATGAGTTGCATTACGATAAGACATACGAAAAAATATATATCTTTCTGTGTTGATAACACTCTTAAACGTAAATAATAGTTTTCAAATTGAACGGCTATCAACACTTACAAAAAAATACTTTCCTAGTGACTGCAAGAAGTGTGCGGTTTGTTACGAAAATTGTAAGAAGTAAGTATTTTTACATTATTATTTTACTATTTAGTTGCTATTCAAATGGCGCGATATGCGCTTAGTTAATTAATTACTATACAATTTCGGCTTACATACCATAATTCATGCAAAAACTCTCAGGATAATCTAAATATGAGTAGGCCAAAGTCAGTACCTATGGCTTATATGGAAGATTAATTGATTAGCATCTATGCCAGAAATAGTAATTGGTGATTTAAATTTCGCCTCTTTTTAAACCTTTGAATAAATGTTATTATCCAATTCTTTATTAGTAATTTTAGTGTAAATGTAAATAGTATCGCAGGATCTAGATTTTGGCCCGGTCAATCATTATACTTTTACGTCATTCGCCATGCTAATCATTATACTTTTACCTATGTCAATCTTTGTACAAAGAGATCTTAAATACGTAGTGATGTACGAATGTCGATTATATTAGGTACCTACGAATTGCAATACCATTTTTCATTTCATTTATTCGGAATCAAACATTTTGATAACTTAATATAATTTGTGACCAAAACTTTTTCTGTTTACAAAGTAGGTAAATAGCTGGCGCGGCGAATAAATGCGGCATCATAGGTGGACAAACGCATGATATGATGATGATGAAAGCAATCTAGTTTTAATAAAATTAATATAATTAAAGTAATTAATAATAATAATAATATTGACGTGATGAATAATAAACATTACTTTAATTACCTTTGTTTTTCATTGTATATGTACCTACCTAAATTCCTATGATAGCTTGACTTACCTACAAAAATTACACTCTGCACATCACTATCGCTTAAAATTATATTTTGGTTTAGAGATTGGCCCTAGCGTGGTATAAAAATTGGCAGTGCTAATAAACACAAAGTACAGTGATTGACATGCCTATCATTATACTTTTGGTATGCCAATTTCTGTACACCTATGGTCAATGATTGTATTTTTGGCTCTTTTTCTATGTTTTTTGCTTTAAAGTTGTAAATATCGTGCAATATGATAATGGTTTTGATTTGTTCTAATTGCCATGTTTGTATGAAGAAACTTGACGGCAAGTGTTATTAAATTTTGAACATTATTTTGTAGAAATTTAAGTTCAAAGTCAATGCTTATCTTAAAGGGCCAATCATTGTACTTCTTACCTATTCAGATTTTTTGCATTGAATTATAATAATAATATCTATGGACGCTTTTACACCGCGTCAATCTGGTCCCGTGGTAAGTTCTCGAAGAACTTGTGTTACGGGTACCAGACAACGGAAATATATTTAATACTTTTATACTATACATATATTTAAGATTTTGATTATATAATACACATATTTAATACACATCCATGACCCAGGAACACAGAAAATATTTTTGTTCCCTGGTGGGATTCGAACCCGCAACCTCCGGCTTGAGCGACAATGCACTTACCACTGAGCTACAGAGGTCGTGAATTGGAACAGTGGTAGTAGAAATACTTAAAAGATTACCCTAGGTCAGTGATGGACATGATGGATAGGAGTAGACAAGTTAGTGGAAGAAGCAACGTACACTAAACGGTGAGAAGTTGTATCCGTCGGCTTTTTACTATTAAAAAATCTACTTACTGACTTGACTGTAAAAATACCTCGACATACTTAATAAATGTATCGAATTATCGAAAACAATAAAATGTCAATGACGGATATCATTCACTGTTTTAACTACCTTTTTTATGTTAGGAGATTAGGCAACTAGGAACTTAAACGTGTCAAGACCTTTATAAGGGCCCACGCAACAAATATTACCCGCCCAAAAATGCGAGAGGTCTCGGTGTAAGCTGGTACACTTCTGATACTCTTTTTTTAAAGCATATCTCTTTCACACAATAAATAAGAGAACTTGCATCTATGCAGAAAGGTAAAATACCGCTTTAACCGGAGAGGGATTTATTCCTACTCCTCCTGAATTCTTCTGATTAAATTCGTTGCTGGTCCCAAGGCAGTTTTAACGTATCCCTCGGGCTCCCTGAGATCGTATCAAAGGGTCATTTGTTTACCACTGATCCTGGCTATACCTACAGGAGTAGCAGCGGTGGTAACGAGTGGTGGGCCTACCCCGAAAAAAAGGTGCAATATGAATTTCCCTTAAGGTAATTAATCTATTATTACCACAGAAATACATAATACTGCAAATTATTACCCACTAACCTTGTTATTTCGCTAACTATAATTTAATTTTAAATTATATTTACTAACAAAATTGTTTACAATTATGTATGTTTAGGTTGGGGCCCCAAAAAGCGACTGAAGGCGGTCGCAGTGTTTTGAGTGTAGGTTAGGGCACTCCCAAGTACAAGTCCAACATAGAGTCAGGATTTACCCGAAGACTAGACTAGACCTGGCTACTTTCTTAAAAATATAATTTTCTTGCGATATAAAAAAAGGTATATTATCTATGGGCTTATGCAGATTCCTCGCTCCCAAAGGGGCACCAGAAGCTCACGAACCGCACGAAACGTGACAGCATAGCTGTCACTTGACGCCGGTATTATGTGAGCGAGAGGTACCACCCCGGTCGTGCCGGCCCAATCTGACTGCAAAGCAGCATGGCACTACTTCTTACAGAAATTATAAAAGTTTATTATAATTATATTATTACAACCGTCTTCAACTAAATTCTATCTAATGTAAAAAATATTTTTCAAATCGTGATGATAGTTCTTGAGATTAGCATTGTCGAACTTACTAACAAATTATTCAACAGTATATTGGATTCGCTCCTGGACCATCATTATACTGTACCAAAACATCTCTAGCTTTTTACATTTCCAAATAAAATGTGAGTAATAATTCACTATTGCTTTAGTTCCGTTTTTCGAAAAATCTGTACATTATTTATGGAGCAATGTATACTCATAATAAACTGCTCCCAGGAGTGCTGTAGGGGCTTAGATAAATTTAAATCATGTGAAAGAAATCGCATGAAGATTTGAGTACGGTACGCAAAAAAATACTCTAAAATATTATGGTGAATGTGATGTTAAGTATTAGAAGTTTTTTGACATCGAGCATATAACCGGATAGAGTAGGAATTTGAGCCATAAAATTCCGAAACCGGTCAGTGATTTGTCACTGACATAATAGCAATTCAACCAACTAGTGATCTCTATTTACGCCCCATCGATCAATTATCCATCAATGGCCAGCAGTCGGTCAATGAGTTGCAGCAAAAATTTGGCGGATATTTTTTTCATACAAAACACATTACCGCTCTATTCCGCTTATAATAAATGCTAGATGTTTCTTGATAGCACCTAACACCGTTTCTGATACAAATAGTGCTGGTCATTATTACAACAACAGTAATTGTAGTAATGCGTTATTTGAAAATAATGAATAATCCATTATTAAAGAATAACTATATCCTGTTGTCAATTGTCATTATTGAAACGATGACGCAATGGTAAAAATAGGTACGCAATAGGCAAAATTTACTTTTTTTTGCTTATTCACAATTCATATTTTTCAATGTCTATAAATCAACAATAACAGGATAACAGACAGCAGTTTAGAACAACAGTTGTTACAATACAACACAACAGGATAATTTATTATTGTAAAACAGCCGTTATTGCCATCAATAGATACAAATAAAATAGTCGGTTGATATGCGAAATGTTTACATAATATAAATTAACATCGCCTTTTGGTGTTGGTATGTTTGTTCATAGATATTTTCTTAACTATTTAACTGCCTTTGATACGATTATCACTATCGGCTTCGTTTTGAACTAGGGCAGTTTCCTAACGTACCTACCCCACCAAGCTTCTTCGTGGCGGTGGGGCTCAGTAGCTTAAGGACCCAGCAACTTGGACGAAGCAGATTAAAACGAGGGAGTTGCTCTTTGTACCCCTCCTATAAGAAGAGGGACAAAAGAGGACAAGGAGCGAGGATGGGAACCTCAACCCATCGCACTGTCGCGACGTTGGCGGCATTGGTGGCACTCGCCGGGTTTTAGTGGATAGAGCTGCGTCCAACATATAATCTTCAGGGCGCAGCTAGTCCCACATACCCGCCTGGGGAGTCCCCCCTCCCCAGCGTGATGCCTAAGAGAATTTCCCGACGCAAAAGAAGAAAAAAGATTCATGATCAAAATGATGATGACAATGATGGTAATGATGATGATGATGATACAAGTCGTATCCTATACGAATCCTATTTCGAGACTTTTATTTCCCTTTAAGTGTATTATTACGGCCTTACAATGTTACCTTAATTAGCCAAGGTCCGAGAAGGGCATTTAATTGTTTTCTTCCGTTCGTTGATGGGAGCTTACGAGTAAATTAATATTGTTTTTTACGCGTTAAAAATACATTAACACATTGAGAAGTTGAGTAACGGGTTCGAATTCAACAAAGTATTAAAATGGTATAGAAAAAAAAAACTGTTATTTTGGTTAATGTAGAAAATTTATTTACATCTGTAACATACTAATATTATAAAGCTGAAGAGTTTGTTTGTTTGAACGCGCTAATCTCAGGAACTACTGGTCCGATTTGGGAAATTCTTTCAGTGTTAGATAGCCCATTTATCGAGGAAGGCTATATGCTATATAACATTCGCACGCGGGCGAAGGCGCAGGGAACAGCTAGTAATAAATAAATATTAACCGATAGTGAGGCCTATGTTCAGCAGTGAACGGATAGGGGTTGATGATGATGATGATGATTAAGCGAAAAATAAACAATTTTAACTGGCCTGTCGGTCTAGTGTTTAGTGACCCTGACTGCTAAACCAGAAGGTCGTGGATTCCATCCCCACCCAGGAAAAATGTTTGTGTGATGAACATGATCATTTAATTTTGTTCTGTGTCTGGGTGTAGTTTATCTATAATATGTATGTATTTAGAAATATATAAGTATGTATCAGTTGTCTGGTTACCATAAGAACAGGCTCTGCATAGTTTAGAATCGAATGGGCGTTTGTGAGTTTTCCCAACATATTAATACATTATTTTAACCTTGCATCGTGGTAAGTTCTAAAGAACTAACTGGTAGGTACTAGAAACGGAAAAAATTAAGTGAATTGTACTATAGTTGTATATAGGTATAGCTCATCATAATGAACGCCAAGACGACCACTCTCAATATTTAATTTCACGTTCATTCTAATGAAACTGGCGAAAACGTAAGCAAAAATATATAAGTATGTTGTTAAAAAATTCCCATAAAGCTTAAAGGATATATTAACAAATCGGCTACCGGGCCGAAGTCGATATCGATAAAAATTCCGTTAATGAAGTTTCATTTGTGAAATATGAATTAATGAAATAATAATTTATTCATGTAATTAATATTGGATGCTGTGAACACTCGCTTCAATCTGGACCATTGTAATTATAAAGTTTTTTGATTTACGGCTAGGGATGTGATAGATATATCGATAAAATTAATATTAAGTCTTCAATTATATCATTATCATCATCACCACTATCATCATCATCCACGGCTACTACTCATGTGTTTTATATTTTTTCCTAAGAAATATATTTAGATGAGATTAAGATAAGATGCAGGTTTGTACGAGGTGATATAACAATATTAAAACAGAATGGATCGTCTTCATATTGAATAACTACTACAAAGATACTAATCATGCTTATAAATAAATTTTACAATTGTATCTACAGCAGCGCTGAAAGTAAAATCGTGCTTGTAAGCTCAATAAAATGATATCTTTTATCTTATTAAATACAGAAATATTACTTAAAACTATACACGATATATTTTGTCTTTTGATATTATAATCTATGAAATACTAGATGTTGCTTGCAGGTTCGCCCGCGTTAACTTAAATTCACAGCCGTAACCGGATCGATGATGATTATTTTTATAGCCTAAGTTACTCCTTAAAACATCAGCTGTCTGCAAATGAAAGTTCCATCAAAATCGACCCAATCGTTTCAGAGATAAGCCGAACAAACAGACAGACAAAAATTGTAAAAAATGTTTTTTTTTGGTACATATATATCCCGTGTATACATCCATGTGCATTTAATAAAAAGGGGTTATTTTAATATCACAAACAGACACACAATTTTTTTTTATCTGTATAGATGTATAGATTGTAGTGCCCTAATATGTAATTAGTATATAAAATAATGTATGTATTAAATAAAGAGGGTATCATATTATTGACATCCCAGCCTCTAACACGCTTCATCTTCACATAGGTACTAAAATATATAAATAGTGGGAAACTGGATACAGGTAATACCGGTCAGATTAGAGATTTTCGTTTATGTTCAATTGAGGTCTAGGCAATGACCACAACGATTTCGCCCAGGCTAGCGTTTATCGAGACATTGAAGTGTATCTTTTAGATGCACCATTTATCGATACTATCGATATGTACACGCGATCATCACTAAACCCTAAACGTATCTTTAACTATAAGTTGTGTATAACAATAGGAGGTTAGCCGAATGATGCCGCCGACGGCAAACTTTTAATTGTTATGGATACATATGAGAAGTCGGTGAAATGTGAAATATTATTTTTAAACTGACTTTCAAATAAAGGTTCTCGATTCGACTGTGTTTTAGAGCTCCGTTCCTTGAAACTAGTAAACTGAGCCTAATGGTACCGTTGACCATTTGTGTCTGTTTGTAAGTAATTTTTTTTCTAACTTCGGGAAATGCTCTGAGGCATCCCGCGGTGGAGTGGGTCTCCCCACGCGGGTATGTGGGACTCGCTGCGCCCGACAGCTTCCCATCCTCACGCCTTGCCCTCTGCTCTTATGTCCCCTCTTCTAATAAGAGAGGTACAAAGAGGCCCCTTGGCCCAATTAGCTTCGCCCAAGGTGCAGCGGCTCACCCTATGTTACTGAGCCTTGTATTATTTTCGTATCTCATGAATAAGGGTTCGTTTACAACTGTAACATCTGGCCCTATGAAGTAAACGTGAGTCACAACCGTTTTAAATAGTTTTAACAATTATAATGAAACACTTTTTTACGGATTTTATCGCGGTTTATTAAGATTTTTACAAGCCCGACGTTTCGGATACTTTACAGCAACCATGGTGATCTGTGATGAGCAACACCTGGCAACCGAGCTTCAACACGTTAAGGATGGATCAATCAAGGATGATCCGTGAGGCTATTGAAATTAAAAAACATCCTAATTTCAATAGAGAAGATGGCTGGCTCTTACCACCTGCTTGGGATCCCATTATTAATATTATCAAATCAAAATCCAAGCATAATATGTCACAGATTAAAGATACAGTTAGCACTTTCTGCGTAGATAGGACTAACCAAAATATTGATGTATCATAGGGTAGTTTCGAATAACTTTGTAACATTAGGACGTATGACACCTCAGTCCTCCCGTGATCATGGTTGCTGTAAAGTATCCGAAACGTCGGGCTTGTAAACATCTTAATAAACCGCGATAAAATCCGTAAAAAAGTGTTTCATTATAATGAGTGAAATTCGCGTAAACATTAGAAAACAATATTTTTAACCACGAACGCAAAGAAAGGGGTGTTGTAAGTGCGGCCGCTGTGAGTCTGTCTGTGACTCACAGCGGCACAGGTAAACCGATTCGGAATTTAAGCAGCTTTTTTAGATACGTTTTATCAAAATCGGTTCTGCTATTTCAAGGTATTTTGTTCTTACGTTGGGTTTTTTGAAGTATAAACTCTAAGTTACTATAATATTCGAAACCGAGTATTATGTTATTTATAGAAAGTAAAAAAGGTTATGTAAGCACAGACAAATTATATACCGCGGCTTTGCGTGGGCGTTAAGAAAGCTGTGTGGGTGTGATAATGTGTAGCTATTAATAGTTTGGTTATTCGCTAAAATCTAAACAAAGTAATGTTTTTAGATAAGATACTTGTACTCATTAGTAAACAAAATATATACAGATAAATAAAATTGGAGTGTCTGTTTGTAACATTAAAATAACCGCTTTTTATCAAATGCATATGGATGTATACACGGTACATATACCGAAATAGCATTTTTACAATTTTTGTCTGTCTGTCTGTTCCAGCTAATCTCTGAAACGGCTGGACCGATTTTGACGAGACTTTCTCTCATAGATAGCTGATGTTTTAAGGAGTAACTTAGGATATTAAAATAATCATCATCATACCGTCTACGGCTGTAAATCGAAGTTAACGCTTGCGAAGCTGCGGGCAACAGCTAGTATTATATTATAATGAAACAACTTTAATGGATTTTATCGTGTTTCTTATACTTTTTTTGTTATTGCTCGGGTAGATCCTGACTCTATGTGGGACTCGAAGGTGTGAGTGCCCGACCCGTAGACTAAAACCACTGCGAGCGCCATCAGCCGCTTTTTGAGGGACCCGGATCTAGAGGATCACCTCAGCGACAGGCTGGCCCCGGCTATCAGTCCGTAAAAAGATGCCATGATGAAATTTATATTGTAATCAAATAATATAAAATGTATAGTTGAAATACGTTTAACCAATTATTATTTTTGGCATCGGATTGTTTTTTTTTGTGTTAGGTAGTTGGATAGGCAAACTGGCAAACGTGCCACCTGATGGTAAGTGGTCGACGTCGCCCATGAACATAAACTAGTTTACCTGGAACGAGCCCAGGCAAGTGGCAACTCATCTATGTGTTGCCTATCCTGAGACATATTAAGATGTTAAGTCTCGGTGCCAGTAATTATACTGCCTGTCTTGCCCTACTCTCCGAAACACAGCAAAGCTGTTTGACGGGAGAAACAAGTAAGATGGTGGTACCCATGCAGCCGGGAGCGCGGCACAGCGCTTCCCTCTCACCGGTGGGACACGCTTTAATAGCAAACCGAAAAAAAAATTTGAAAATAATTTTAATACAAAAATATTTTTTTCTTAAAAAATCTATAAAAAGTGTTTCATAATCTGACGTCTTAAAGTGGGTCACAATCAAGTTTAAGGAGTCGGTTACAAGCAAACAAACAAACATACATACGGGTGTAACTAATATAAAGCATGTAAAAATGTTCTGATGTTGTATTTTGAAAAATTTTGGTTGGATTTGAGCTCGTAGTAGCCTCCTTCAATGAACGCCAAAACTCTGTACGGAGATAGTTTTCCCACCTAGTCAATGGTAAACGATTCGTCTACTTATCTCGGTCCACTCTTGAATCTTATTGGTCCATCGGCCATCCGTTCTCTGAGTGTGACCAGTCCACTGCCACTTCAACGTCAATAATAAGGCGAAATTGATTTTTTTATCTTTTTCATCTTAATTAGTCCACTTACGCTTTCTTCGCTTCCCGACATTCTTAAAGGCTTATAAAACTACATTTCGAGATGAAGTGGTAGATTAAGTGATTGATTTCAAACATTATGAGGATTAAGGCGGGCCTTTCCCGATAAACGGTATTTTGAATTCTGTTTTATTTAGAAACTAAGCCGATTTAAGTTTTGAAAAAAATATATGTTATTTAACATTCCTTCATCATAATATTTCGGTCGTTCGATAAAAGATTACTTATATTTTGCTGCATTAAAAAAAATTGCAAAGATAAGTCAAAATTGAGATGAAAACCCCATTTTATTTGAGTAATATCAGGTTCCGTACAATAAAACTTATACCATAATAAACCTTGTAGAAAATGTGATTTAAAACGGTCCTCATAAATTATTTTTCTATAAATACCTCCCTTCAATTAAATAAATATGTGGTTTCACTCGCTGCCAAAGCGCTCGACGCGGTTTCGAGCTCCATACTAAATTCAGTTCTCGGACAGCCCCGCCAGACATTCACTTCATTGTTATTTTTAACCGACTTCAAAAAGGAGGAGGTTATAACTAGATAAACATCATCTATAAATATTTTTGAAAAGCTTTTAAAATAACATAGTTATTTGCCATTAAAACTTTTTAACGTGATAACGTCCTCTAAATTGATGAATGTGGCAGCGCGCACGAAAAAGTGTCCGGTTCCGCTGTCAAACGAGCGTTGGCGTCTAATTTCATTTTGTTAACTTCAATAATTAATTGTTTTTCTCAAAACAGTGGCAAAAAAGGTAATTAATTTTTCATCAATGTTTCTTTATGACGTTTTCGCGTAAAACTAAAATCGTCCGTAAACCGACTTTACAGACGACCAATTTTTTTTACTGTAATACAAGACATGACATAAATCCATGAAAAATGTGGTAAATATTTAGTTTTAAAAGATTTTATTAAAGAAAATAACCACGTTAATTGTTAACTTGAAATATTACATAAAAATATATACACGTCTAAGACCCGAGATCTGCAATCTTTATTCTTCATAAAAAAAATCTGCACTTGGCGGAATTTGAATCCGTGACCGCTGTGTGCTTGACAACTCCCCTGTTTAAAGGGACTTTTAATACAATATTTACTTGAAATAACACAGTAGCGGACATTACGTAACTTCAGAGAACAGAGCTTTTAGTGTGTTTGTTCGTGCGTCACATTTTAGTGTCTTTGCCGAGACGAACAAATAAAACATGTCTTTTTGTTTGTTCTTCTGTTTAGTGAGATTTTTTGATCTTTCCATTATTGAGTTAATCTGAATAAGTTACAATGCTTTCTAAATTTTATTTTTTTATAATAATGGTATGTGGGACTCTCTGTGCCCTAGAAGATGGTAAGGTGGACCCAGACTCTACCCACTAAACCCCATCGTTGTTCTCCTTGTCGTCTGGGTGATCCGGCGCGAGAGCTGTGGACGTCCGCACCGGGCCACAACGGTGTGCCACCCGGCACTCTTCTCTGGAGGCGAGGGGTGGCATCCCCTCCTCCTTCTCTGCTTAAGACACACTGAACACATAAGAATGCCTTGTAGCTTGGACATAACGCGCGCGCGGTGGATCCCCCGATCGGCCGCGCACAGGTCCCTCACGGCGGTGCGACCGCCTGTCGCCGCCGTGCTCTCCTTCGGGAAGAGGCGCCAGAGCGCTCCCTCTCCCGCTCCACCTCCTTCTGCGATATCAAGTCCTCGCAGAAGGAAAACGATTATAATGCTACGTTAACACTTTTTTTTTTCTTTAACGCCGGGAAATGCTCTAAGGCATCCCGCGGGGGAGTGGGTCTCCACACGCGGGTATGTGGGACGCGCTGCGCCCGACAGCTGGTAAATGGACGCAGCTCTACCCACTAAAACCCGGCGAGCGCCACCAATGCCGCCTTTGGTGAGGTGCCCCGGATCTAGAAAACAAACAGGGCACCTCGACGGCTAGTCAGTCCCGCAAGGGACCGACGCCACCTCCACAGAGGGATTGTCCCGCACCACAGAACAACCCCTCAACAAAGACAGTACAATGGGGTGAGGTTCCCATCCTCACCCCTTGCCCCCTGCTCATCTGTCCCCTCTTCTTATAAGAGGGGTACAAAGAGCCCCCTCGGCCCAATTAGCTTCGCCCAAGGTGCACCGCTCACCCTAGGTTACTGAGCCCCACCGCCACGACAAGGCCTGAACCATGGTGGGGCGCTACGTTAACACTAAGGGATATAGGCTATGCAATAATCATCATCAATTCGAATACGGCTGTAAATCTAATTTAATGTGAAGCTGTCAGCACCAGCTATAAGCACTCTATATTATTAATATTGTAATTATACTCCCGATTAAGTTCCCAATACCAAGTAGCTCATGATACTATCTCAAGTCACGAATTTCCAATTATCAATCTCTGAACTGGATGTCAGATAACGTTTTAATGACACATCCATAGAGGCTATAATATTATCCGCCCGCTAAAAGTTGGTTATAATTTTTACATGTTACGTTCCTTTAAATTATTAATTAAGGTTGATCAAGTTGTCATCGCGAACTCTAAATGAATGCTATCTCACCTGACATAGTTCGCGAACATGTGTGCTAGAATGAAATGCACAATGATTCATTCGGAAATGTCCTTTTAGCAAAACAGTTATTATAGAAAAACTATTAAGTGTATATTCTCAAAATTAATTTATATCTACTTTTGAATAACTAATCAATGTCTGCACGGGCTATAATTTAGAGTTTTCTTTGTTTGTATACTTTTTGTTTTCCCCCAAAGTTGTTCTAAAATCAGTGTCGAAATACGAAAGTTTAGAAGCTTGTATTTTTTAATGTATTATTTTTTGTACAATTTTGGATTCATTCAGACATAGATAACGACGAGATCAATGTATGTTATCTTTAGTTTTGGATGGTCAACGTCAAACATTGTAGTAATTACTGTTCTACGTTTGTATGGAAAGATGAGCGACTTGTGTAAGATCACTCCGTTATGAGTAGTGTAGACATAGAGTCTTAAAATTTGGTAAGCTAGGTCTCACAATACAAGTAAAGTGAACTTATTATAATTTTACACAAAAAACACATTTTTCGGAATCCTCAGCGAGTCAGCTCCTATTGTCTATTTTTTTTTTTCGATAGACAGCCTGGCAAAAAGGCTCATGTCAATGTCAGCGTCGCCCTTGAACATACACGAGTTTACATATTTCAATCACTTGGATTGGCAAATCCTAGAGGAAGCTAGAACTTAAAAGAAGAAGAAATAAGAGTTTCACCGAAGAAGCAGAATGGACTTGTATTGACAAATGAATTTTTGGACTGATGCCGGGCTGATGATGACAACCTAAAGCCCCACTTATAAGATTATCCGCTAATAAATTAATTGGCTCTGTTCTATTCATTACTTCCATTCCATTAAATATTCAAATCGATCGGTTTATATAAAACCAATAAGACATAAATTCAGTATCAACAGTCGCGCCACGTTAACCTAGCCCCGTGATAAGTTCTAAGAAGAAAAATAAGAAATGTCCATGACCCGGTGCAGACATATATATTCATCATACAAATTACCTGCTCTTGAGATTCGAACCTGCGACTGTTGCGTAAAGTCCAGTAACCTGACCACTCGACCAGTCATCTAATCGTCATATTCATCAATATCTGGTAGGTGATACAGTAGAATTGAAATGTGCTAACCTCATAGCCTCTTTTCACTTTGTCGCAGTCGGGTAAGTAAATTTTATCACAGGGATCGGCATGATTTGACTACGGATGTGGCCAGGTCATCCTACATAAGTTCCTATGTGGGACTCGCACTTGGGAGTGCCCTACCTAAATCCGTCGACGACCTCCGTAACTCAATGGTTAGCGCGTTAGCGCTCAAGCCGGAGGTTGCGCGTTCGAATCCCGAGAGGGAACAAAAATATTTTCTGTGTTCCTGGGTCATGGATGTGTATTAAATTATAATAAAAATCTTAAATGTATGTATAGTATAAAAGTATTAAATATATTTCCGTTGTCTAGTACCCGTGTTTCTACGACACTCCTTTGCTCAAAGGTTGTCTGGAAGAGAAGAGATCGCTTTAGCGATAAGACAGCCTTTTGTACTCTTATTTCTAGGTTTTAATATTTGTTTATTGTATTATGTTTTTTTGGTGTGCAATAAAGTGTCATTTATTATTATTTAGTATTACCTGTAACACAAGTTCTTCGAGAACTTCGGGACCATATTGACGTGGTGTGAAAGCTCCCAAAAAAAAAACCAAACTACGAGCGCCTTCAGTCGCTCTTTGAGGGCTCCTGATCTGCAGGATATTACCTCAGCGGCACACAATGATTGACTTAGTAGGATATACGAAATAGACACAGCCTAGATGTACTAGAAAATAGTTTAAAGCCTGTTGATTAAAAAATAAATAAAAAATAAATATTTTACAGTAAAAGATTTTATGGAAGACATAAATAGGGTATTCACCAAGTGTCATGTGTTAGTTAGATCCGGGACTCCCCTTCAAGCGGCTGAAGGCAACTCGCAGTGGTTTTAGTGCGGTATACCGGTGCCAGGGATAGTTGGGGCGCGCGGGAGTCCCACATATCCCCGGGGACAACCCATTCCCGGTTGAATGCGCAAATAATTTCCACTGCGACAAAAAAAGGTTATTCGTCCAAGGCATTTCAGGATAATAAAATGTATTTTTATAGAGTACCTGTTTGACTACTTCCACTTACTTTCATACGACGCTTCTCATTGGGCTCTCCTTCGAATTGGTGGTAGATTCAATTGATCTTCAAAAAGATACCTTGTTAAATAAAAAATAAAAAGATTTTATGTATTCATAATAGTTTGCAAACTTCATCAGCTCTGTACCGTTAATAGGCTTATCTCTAAGCATTGAGCATAATATTATAACCGGCTAGAGTAATAATGCGAGCCATAATTCCGAAACTGATCAGTGATATGTCACTGACAACAAGTCTTGATCTGTGTGTACTTCCCATCGGCCAATAATTAATCAATGGCCATCAGTCGGTCAATCAGAGCGCAGAACCGGCGCAGCATTACACATTTGGCGGAATTTATTTGTATACAACATCATAACATTGCCGCTCTATTCCTGTTAGATGCTCAATGTCTCTAAATTATCGCCAAGAATAAGCGAGGCTAGTGGCAAGATTATTAACCTATCTAGTTTTTTTTATGTTAGTTGGATAGACAAACTGGCAAACGTGCCACCTGATGGTAAGTGGTCGGAGTCGCCCATGAAGATAAACTAGTTTACTTGGAACAAGCCCAGACAACTCATTTATGTGTTGCCTATCCTAAGACATAAGATGTTAAGTCTCGGTGCCAGTAATTACACTGCCTGTCTTGCCCTTCTCTCCGAAACACAGTAAAGCTGTTTCACGGGAGAAACAAGCAAGATGGTGGTACCCATGCAGCCGGGAGCGCGGCACAGCGCTTTCCTCCCAAAGGGAAATTTGTCTCTCCTCTCTAGCCCCTTTAACGTAAGGGGGACCGGAAAAACGATATTGAGATCTGTGAGCCTGATTTTTGGTCTGGAAAAGAGGAAACATAGTAATGAGGCCACTTCATAAAATTATGACTCAAACAAATTCTGATAGAATTAACTGGGCTCCATGGATCGCTCCCCTTAGCACCTGCCAAGAGCGGATAGTAAAAAACGGGACTGTGACTCTGCACCTGATCATCTATAAATCGCTTACTCACCGTTGAAAGAAAAAATGGTTAAGGAGACTTAAATGCCTCATAAGGTTAAAATACTTTACGTGTGTGAGGTGGACCCAACCACATTCCCCACCAAGGTTCAAGCCTTGTCGTGGCGGTGGGGCTCAGTAACCTAGGGTGAGCCACTGTACCTTGGGTTTAGCGAATTGGGCCGATGGGGCTCTTTGTGCTCCTCTTATAAGAAAAGGGGACAAAAGAGCAGGGGGCAAGGGGCGAGGATGGGAACCTCACCCCATTGTACTGTCCCGACGTTGGGAGGGGTTGTTCTGTGGTGCAGGACAACCCCTATGTGGAGGTGGCGTTGGTCCCTTGCGGGACTGACTAGCCGTCGAGGTGCCCTATTTCTTTACTAGATCCGGGGCACCCACAGAAATATATCGAGATAGTAAAGAGTGTATGTACCTCGCCTGGTGAAAAGACGACTCGACGACTCCATTGTTCGTCGCGAACTTTAGTATACTCCCGACTGCGGTCAGCATGCGACGTAAGGTTTTAAAAACAAAATGACTCGTTGTTCAATAATTAATTGTTCAAACACTACCAGTAAAATTGGAGCTGTTAATGGAGGTATTTCCTTTAACCAGTAAGTACTATTTGTCCTAAAAAATCTGTTATTAATTTAAAAAACCATTTATTTTACTATTTTCATCAAAACAGTAGCGGGCGATTGTGTCTAACGCTAGTTTTCCATTGCGACTTTTAATTGACGAGCCAGACTTGGCGGGCGTTCAAAACCAGCGATGTAAAATATGCTATTAAAACAGTCAGGTCACGTTGAAGACGATTTCTCATTTTTTCTGTCCAAAGTGCTGTACCAACACTGCGTTTTTCTTACTCGATTAAAATCTATTTTGAAAGCAGAGGAAATGATAATTTCATTTTATATTATTATGTAGCTATAATGTAATGCATGTAAAATGTAAAATAAAAATAATAAACTTTTATTTTTAGCATTTTTTAATGCAAAACAAATATTATTGAGAAACTGGTTATGTATTGTTTTCTAACTGGTTATGGCTACTTCTATATTACAAGTATATTTCAGTTTTCCGAATGATCCTTATATAAAAAAGTGTGTGTGTACTTATGTATACGCGTTAGAAGTAATACTTCTTAAAGAAAAATACATAGTACAATTTCATTATACTGTAACCTTTTTGCTTATTGTGTAGTTAAAAACTATATCTTCTTTTGACGTCTATACTGTCATTATGTGAATATTTTTATATAAAATAATGTTGACTATAGCTAACTTCAGGGTGTCGGTTTTTCGTGACTCATCATTTTTCCCTAACGCGCTAAAAGAAGTATAACTCCAAAAATAAATGGATTGTGTTTTTTAATAAACCAGTTAATTTTTCTACAATCCACCAGTGATTATTTGTAGGCCTATTTATTCTCCAATTATTGATTTATGTGATATAGTTTTATATTCCGTATTTTTGGATTCATTACTTAAATAAAAAAGTGGCCACCGTTTGCCGTTTAGATGATTAAGCTAAAAATAAGCAAAATGAATGACTATGTGACAAAGACCAAAAGTTGAATCAGAAGGACTACAACTATTATCACTGATGACTTTAAAGAAATTGATTGGAATTTAAAGAAATTGGTTTATTAGAAATTACAATCCCTCTAAAAAGGGTGCCAGTGGACGGTCGGTTCCCTATCTATATTATCTGATCAAATCAACATTTTAATTATCAATAATAATAAAAAAAAAGCATTTAAATGATTACACGATATAATATAGTCTATAATATACATAATATATTACTACTAATCAATGTATAAAAATATAGTTTATCGTCCATAGCACGCTATCATTATTATAGTTTATTTGAACAATACTACTCATAAAATCGGTGCCATGTTATAATCGATCTGTGAATCGATACTTTTGAATTGTTTTCGCGCGGCTTATGTGTTTCACATCACTAAATTACACTCGTGACGTCATCGTACCTACGCAATGTGTTACACGCTCGGTCCCCATACAAATTACGGAACTTTTTACATCTATCTTGATATAGTTCTGTGGGGGCACCTCACCAAAGGCGGCATTGGTGGCACTCGCCGGGTTTTAGTGGGTAGAGCTGCGTCCACTTACCAGCTGTCGGGCGCAGCGAGTCCCACATACTCGCGTGGGGAGACCCCCTCCCCCGCGGGATGCCTCAGAGCATTTCCCGGCGTTAAAGAAAGAAAAAAAAAAGGACCCAACCACATAGGACCAATTTGTAGACGAACTAGCGGTGGGGTAGTAGCCTAGAGTGAGCCCAGCACCTTGGGCGAAGCGAATTAAGCCGAGGGGGCTCTTTGTATCCCTCTTATAACACCTCTAGTGTTTGGTTAGCAGATCCGGGGCACCTTACCAAAGGCGGCATTGGTGGCACACGCCAGGTTTAAGTGGGTAGAGCTGCATCCATTTATCAGCTTTCAGGCGTAGTGAGTCCCACATACCCACCTGGGGAGACCAACTTCCCACCGGGATGCTGCAGAGCATTTCCCGGCGTTAAAGAAAAAAAAGGGTACTTAGTATATAAATAATGACTTAAGCAACGGCTGAATTCGATGAAACCCGTAAAAACATAAGGGTTAATTATGACTACAATATTTATCATAGAAAATTAACAGCCTTACATAAATAAAACCCTAACAGTATAAACTTGCAAAAGGGGGTCATTCCACATACAAATAATGTTTTCAACTAGAATCGTGCGGAACAGACATAAAGTGCGAGCTTACAACTAAAAGTTGAGTCAAAGTTGGCGTACCGACAAATTGACGTTACTAATGTGAGGGTACAACACTAGATACTTATGACAGATAGTGATGTGCTATCGATGAGAACAAGATGAATGTCCAATGCTAAAAAGATAACAACTAACGGTATCGTAATGTGAGGGTACAATACACGTAGTTTTGGAAGATAGGGTTGTGCTATCTATCGATATAACCAAGATAGGCAGCCCAATGTTGAAAAAATAGCAACAAAACGGCATACTTATGTGAGAGTACAACACCAGTTGTTATGGCAGATAGTGGTGTGCTATCTATCGAAAACAAAGATAGTAAACAATTTTTACTATCTTGGTGTTATAAAGTTTAAGGCAGACAAACTTGGGAATAGGGCAATTGTCTAAAAACAAAAAAAAAAACCCATGAATAGTGCTTTTTGACCCACAATAAATACCTTTACCTACGGTGTCGCTAGAGTCGATGTCATTCCCCAATACGGGGATATTTTGGCGCGTTTCTGCAACTGGTCGGTACTTTATTTACCAGGTATTTTAAAAACAACTTTAGCTAGGCTTTTGTAAATTGACACACTATTTAAGCATTAAACGTTATTTAAAATAATATATAGTTTTTAATACTTCTAATTAATATTATGTTACTTTTTTCACTTAAAACTTCGCAATAAATAATCGTTGTTTTTGGGTATATGGAACATGATCTTTGGTTATTGTTTATGAAAACATGAACTTTATACAATCTTAAAAATAGAAAACACTAATTTTACTGTAAACAACTAGTAATTTAACACTTGTTCGACTATTTTGTTCATAACATAAGCCCAAATTTTAAACTATTTAAATTAGTGACGCGAGACGATCGATAAAACTGTCGATATTTGAAGTGAAACTTATTTATCGGGGTTGGAAAAAAATTTAGTGTAACATTTTTTCGTTACGCGTCACATTCTTCCGTTACGCGCCATCTTTTTCTTATCCCTACCACGGGTGATTTGAAAAATAACGTCATAAAGAAGTTTCACTTCTTACGAGTGTACGCTAGTACACACACACTTTTTTTGAAGTGAAACTTATTTATCGGGGTTGGAAAAAAAATTAGTGTAACATTTTTTCGTTACACGTCACATTCTTCCGTTACGCGCCATCTTTTTCTTATCCCTACCACGCGTGATTTGAAAAATAACGTCATAAAGAAGTTTCACTTCTTACGAGTGTACGCTAGTACACACACACTTTTTTTGAAGTGAAACTTATTTATCGGGGTTGGAAAAAAATTTAGTGTAACATTTTTTCGTTACGCGTCACATTTTTCCGTTACGCGCCATCTTTTTACTATCCCTACCACGCGTGATTTGAAAAATAACGTCATAAAGAAGTTTCACTTCTTACGAGTGTACGCTAGTACACACACACTTTTTTTGTTTTATTTATGTAGTAACATTTTCGTACTGTGATTCAACATCCGACCGATTCAGCATCGGAATCAATATAATCTTCTGATGAAAAGTAAAATTATGAAACAAAACAATAAATATACCTACTACATACAATAAGTAACTAAACACAAGTCACAAAATTACCGACATGTCGATTAGTTATAAAACAACACTGGCTGCCGCCATGACACTTTTTGTATTTTGCACTCATGCAGTACGGGTGGCAACCATAATTGTCAGTCGATAAAACAGTTTATTAAATATTATTTGCCACCCGTATTCAGGAATGTTTACCTACGATCAACTATAGTTGCCAACCGTAGGTAAAGGGTTAAACTTCAGACTTCAGACCCTATAACTGAACTACTTAAAAACGAACTTGTCTCACAGAACAAACAGAATGGTGGTCACTGTTTCTAATGCTAATACTCATAACTTACTCATAATTTCTAAATCCCATCCCTTCCATTGCTATACTATTTGCTCGATAATTTATATTATTTCTATCGAACATCACTAATGCGAAGACTACAAGGGTTGCAATTATATAAAGTCGTTATTAACATAGCACCAATAAAGTTCATTTTGGCGGCTGTAGTCACGTGCCATTGTAGGCAAATTACAGAAATGTGTCGATTGAAAACAGGGTTTATACGATACTAGATAGTACCCGCGACTTCGTCTGCGCAGGATTAATAAATTACAGCCTATGTGTTATGAGCCTTATGGTACCGACACCCATAGACATTCGCACAATCAAAAGTTATGAAAATGCGTTGCCCTCCTTTTCCCTATCGTACCCCCCCCACCCTAATGGGGTACCGGAAACTCACAAACCGCACGAATCGCGATAACATAGATGTCACTTGACGCCGGTGTTATGTGAGCGAGAGGTACCACCCCGGTCGTGCCGGCCCAATTCGCCTGCAAAACCTCTTGATAAATTAAATTAAAATTAGTGGGATTACATTACATAATATTATATCACCTTGGGAATAGGGCGTTCTTCCCATTCATTTCAGGATAACAACACGTGTTGTTATAGAATATTTGAGAAGATTAGTAAGTTCCGCTGAGTTTGTTTCGCCGGTTCTTCTCAGTGGGCTTGCCTTGGTGGTAGATTCAATTGACGTTCAAAAAGATACTTTGTCGGTAGGTACTTTTTGATTGTATTTGATAAGATTTGACTTCACACATGAATGATTTCTGCCAACATGTAGATCTAATACTGAAAACACAGGTCAGATTATATTTTGCTAAGTCCATGGATATTGTGAAATCCTAGTTAATTCATGCATGAGTATTGTAAACATATGCAAATACGTTTTACAATTCAAATTGCTAGTGCGTTGATATGCACTAAAATAATAGTACGCACTAGCTGTACTGCACCTGGTTTTGTCTGTGTCATCTAATTAAAAAGGAAATTTAAAATTAATATTATTATTTATTATTAGTAATATAAAAGTATCGATAGAAATAAAATGTGATATTGCTCATGCCTAATATGGAAATTAATAAATAGTGTGTACAAACATATTCTTCCAAATAGTATAGTAAGAGGTAGTGCCATGGTGCTATGCAGCTGAATTGGGCCGGCACGACTAGGGTGGTACCTCTCGCTCACATAACACCGGCGTTAAGTGACAGATAATATGCTGTGGCGATTCGTGCGGTTTGTGAGTTTCCGGTGGCCCATTGGAGGAATAGGGTAAACCAGGGTAACGCATCAACATAACTTGTGGTTGTGCGGATGTCTATGCGCGTCGGTAGTCACCATAAGGCTCCGACTGCTAGGTTGCCTCCTTATGACTTAGAAAATGACATAAGTACAAAGTATTACTTTAAGCATTCCGTAATAAACCGTTAGCATAATATTATAGAACTTTACTCTTAACTTTTCAATTTTATTATAAAATTTTATATTTGGACTAGATTTATTGTTTTCTATTGATGCAAAACTGGTGAAAGAAAACATCGCGAAGAAACCTGCATGAGATTTAAAGTCTTTGAGGATGTGTGAAGTCACAAACCCATATGGGGCCAGCGCATCCGTGAACATGGCATCCTTGTCTGATCTCGAGGAGGAGACCCGTGCCCAGCAGTGGGGCATTTATTATAATATATTGGTGCAATAAGTTCCAAGAGTAAATACAACTGACAATGGATTGGTTTATTTTATTTAGATCAAAAAAATCGTTTGGCGATCTTACCGTTTATTAAAAAAATTTTGTGTTAGCTGAGTAGTAAAACTAGTAAACGTGTCAACACAATGTGACGTGAATGAACATAGGTGAGATTTCCGAGAAGATGTCGGTGTCGCTCGTGTCGGTGTCATGGGGACTGCTTAGTAGGGGCCGAGCAGACCCCCCTTACGAGGAGTAGTATGGCCTTCGCCGGGGCCAGCCTGTCGCTGGGGTTACATGCGTAAAAAGTATTTCACTGCGATATAAAAATGGGGTGAGGTTACCATCCTCGCCCCTTTCCCCCTGCTCTTATGTCCCCTCTTCTTATAAGATGGGTACAAAGAACCACCGTGGCTCAATTTGCTTCACCCAAGGTGCTGGGTTTACCTAAGGGTACTGAGCCCCACCGCCACGACAAGGCTTGAACCATAGTAGGGGTGAATAAGTAGCTTTTTTTTTTTGTTATCGCAGGGAAATGCTTTTTACGCATGTAGCGAGGATCTCGGGTAGATCCTGACCCTATGTGGGACTCGCACCTGGGAGTGCCCTACCCATAAGCTAAAACCACTGCGAGCGCCTTCAGCCGCTTTAATTTGAGGGTCCCGGATCGGCATTCAACAGGATCACCTCAGCGACAGGCTGGACCCGGCGAAGACCAGACTACTCCTCTTAAGGGGGGACTGCCCGGCAGCTTAGGCAGTCCCCGCGACGTCGTGTCATACTGGGCTCAGGTTCCCATCCTGAACCCGACACGAGCACAGGGGCGTTACTGAAGGTGCATTAAGTAGCGCCTCCTACGCACCCCCGTTCATCGCCCACGGGGGACCTTTATCTTAAGTCAACAAATACTGGTAATGAAGTTTTTTAAAACTTAACCTCTGTTAAATCCTACGCAAAAAGTCACCCTTAAACATGATGTACAGTCAGCAAATAAAGCTTTATTATGGAGTTTTACTTTAAAAGCTTACTCGAGATCGCAAAAGGCTCTGCGCCTTGGGCTGTTGACTTAGGACCAGTTAATACATTGGACGTACATACATAATATGTTTTTTTTGTATGAAATATATTTTGTAGCTTTTATGCATGTAGCTTTCAGTATACTTCATACTTTATCCCTTCTTTATACCAGTGGAAGGTATGCGTTGTGCCCACTCATCTAAATGGGTACAATTTTTCTTTAAAACCGGGAAATGCTCTGAGGCATCCCGCAGGGGCGTGGGTCTCCTCAGGCGGGTATGTGGAACTCGTTGTGCCAAAAAGATGGTAAAGTGGACGCAGCTCTACCCACTTAAACCCGACGAGTGCCACGAATGCCACCCTTGGTGAGGTGCCCCGGATATGTTGAGCAACAGGGTACCTCGACAGCTGATAAGTCCCCCACATCCATAGAGGGGATATCCAGCGCCACACACAACCCCTCCCAATATCGAAACTGTGCAATGCGGTGAGGTTCACATTCTCCCCTCTCGTCCCTTCCTACTCTTTTGTCCACTCATCTTATAATAGAGGTACAAAGAGCAGCCCCTTAGTTCACTTAGCTTCACCCAATGTACTGGGCTCACCCTAGACAATACTTGAACCTCTTTATCTCATGCCTCATTCATGTGTTGCCAATATAAGGTGTTAAGTATTGGTGTCAGTAATTAAATTAACTGTCAGTAATTAACTGCCCTTCCTGCCCATATCTCCAAAACACAACAAAGATGTTACGCGCGATACCCGCGGCGGGAGTGAGGCACAGCGCAACCCTGCCACCGGTTTTTCCATACATATCAAGTTTATAGCCACTTGCGTGAGGTACACCATTAGCTGCGTGGTCTTGTTCTACGATAATCTACGTAATTGGAACACAATTGATATTTACCCAACTACCTATAGCCGTATAGGGTTGTACATTTATAACCGTTCTAAAGGCTATAAAATTATTAGTGCATATATCATGTTTTTTATAGCATAGAAGGGAAAGAAGTCGAAGCCTTTTGGGACTATCGACGCCCATGATACACAAATAGAGATTATGCAGATGCCCTGCCCTCCTTTTCGCTATCCCCCCAATGGATCACCAGAAACTCACAAACCGCACGAAACGCGACAAAATACCTGTCAGGCCGGTGTTAAGTGACAGGTTCCAAACCGGTTGTGTCGGCCCGATTTGGCTGCAAAGGAGCATGGCACTATCTATTACAAAATACATTATATTTTATATATCACTAGCTGTTGCCTGCAGCTTCTCCCGCGTTACTCAACTGCTATAAGTCACAGCGTGATGTTATATAGCCTTCCTCGATAAATGGGCTATCTAACACTGAAATAATTTTTCAAATCGGACCAGTAGTTCCTAAGATTAGCGCGTTCAAAAAAGCAAACAAACTCTTCAGCTTTTTAATATTAGTATAGATTAACAAATCGCATATTAAACATTAGACAAACGCGACTGACTTGCGAGCAGGGGGTACTAAAAGTCGTGTTTTTTTATATTATACAACAAAAAAGTAACGGTTTTTTTTCCTTTATTTATGTTGTGACACATCATGATGATGATGATGATAATGTTGTGACGCTTAACCTTCTTATCAAATTTCGTGATTCTTTGTTAAAGGAAAGTACCCTGTAGGTTTTTTTGACATACAGAGATAAGAGTTACCGCGTAATCGGTGAATGGAACTCTGAAAATAGTACTAATGATAATAATGTTTATTGAACCAAAAGTTCATCATCATCGTCAGTTACTATTCAGCCACTGCTAAACATAGGCCTCCTCAAAGAATGCCAAGACGACTGATCCCTCCCCACTCGCATTCAACAGGGACCGGCCACTGCACGGAGATCGTCTTCCCACCAGGTAAATAGCTGAGCAACACTTAGTGTGAAAAAAGTTACAGAATTATTATTATTAAAAGTAGTAGAAACTTTTAAATTATATAATAGATCAAAAAGTTTAGCATGAAAATGTAATAAAGCTGCAAAATTGTTAGTATGTTTAAATGCGTTAACCTTCGAAATTAATAAATGAATATGAAAAAACATTTTTTTTTAAATCTGATGACAGTTTATACGTACTTCCTTACTAAACCTTACTAATATTATAAATGCGAAAGTAACTCTGTCTGTCTGTCTGTCTGTCTCTTCTTCACGCCTAAACCGCTAAACAGATTTAGATGAAATTTGGTACAAAGATAGCTTGAAACCCGAGAAAGGACATAGGATAGTTTTTATCCCAGAAATCCTACAGGAACGGGATTTATGCGGGTAAAACCCCGGGACTATCTATCTTCTGAACCACGTAACAGATTTGGGTGAAATTTGATATGAAGATACTTTGAAAATTAACATGGGGCATTAAATAGTTTTAATCCTGAAAATCCCACGGGAACGGGACCTATGCGGGTAATACCCCGAGACAGACTATCTTCTAAACCACAGAACAGATTTGGGTGAAATTTAATATGAAGGTACTTCAAAACTTAACGTAGGACTTAAAATAAATCTTATCCTGAAAATCCCACGGGAATGGGAACAATGCGCGTAAGACCCCGGGACTGTCTATCTTCTAAATCAAGGCACAGATTTGTGTCAAATTTGATATGAAGATACTTTGGAACTTAACGTAGGATTTAAAATAGTTTTTATCCTGAAAATCCCACGGGAACGAGAGTTGTGCAGCTAAAACGTCGGGACTGTGTATTTGTTAAACCACTAAACCGATTTGATTGAAATTTGATATGGAGATAGTTTGAGACCCTAGGTAAGATATAAGATGTATAATTAGTGTAACAAGAAGTTTTTTAGATGTGTCAATAGATGGCGTTAACACAAAATGTAGATCACGCTATCCATTACAAGATGCGAATCCTTATGAGGATCGCACTTTTGTATTGCACGCGTTTTTAATTAAGTATTCATATATCCAAAAAGTATATTATATTAATAAGTAATTTATCCAAAAAATATTTATTAATATAATTCATTATATTATAAAAAAGGAATACTTATATTATGTATATAATATTGAAGCGGCTGAAAAAGCTAAAATATGCAAATACAGGGGTCTAGGCTCCGAATATGATTTTGTCCCGTTCGGTGTCGAGACCCTTGGTCCGTGGGGTCCTAGCGCTTTAAGGCTCTTTAAGGAAATAACAAAAAGGTTAGTCGACCTCATAGGAGACCGAAGAGCTGGCAGCTACCTCGGAAAAAGAATTAGTCTAGCAATTCAAAGGGGGAACGCTGTGAAAATCTTCGGAACCTTGCCTAAAGGGACTCCTTTTTATTAATATACTTAAGTTATTATATTATATTTTTTAAGGTTTTTAGTTTTAGATTCTTTATAATTTATATCCAATATGTTTTTATTTAATAATTTAAAATTGCAATAAATGACAAAGTACTATTTATAAACAATGCTAGGAACAATAATAAAATATATGAATAAAAAATATAACTTTTTCGTATTCTTTTTGCTGGTAGTAGGTACTAACTTGAATTAAAATATTGATGTATCATAGGGTAGTTACAAATAATTTTGTATCGTTAGGACACAAAATAAAATATACTATAGGACGTCTGACACCTCAATCCTCCCATTAACATGGTTGCTGGAAAGTATCCGAAACTTCAGGCATTTAAAAACCTTAATAAACCGCGATAAAATCCGTAAAAGTTATTTAAATATAATAAAAATGTACTACTAAATTAAATAAATATATTTTATAAAACGTACTATCGGGCCTTACAGTGGAAGTAAATAGTATTCTTTAAATTATTATAGTTTGTAAATTGGAACCATTTTTTTTTATGTCACATGGAGGCAACCGAGCAAGTCGGAGCCGGAGGTGACTACCGACGCCCATTTAGACATCGGCACAGCCAAAAGTTATGCAGATGCGTTGCCCTCCTTTTCCCTATACCTCCCAATGGGCCACCAGAAACTCACAAACCGCACGAAACGCGACAGCATAGCTGTCACTTGACGCCGGTATTATGTGAGCGAGAGGTACCACCACGGTTGTGCCGGCCCAATTCGGTTGCAAAGCAGCATGGCTACTACTACTTTATTTAAAACAATACTTCTTATACGCGGACGAAGTCGCGGTTAAAATCTATGAAATAATATACTGCACCTACATTAAGAAAAACCATTTTTGTCCGTCTGTTTGTTCCGGTTAATCTCTGAAACGGCTAAGCCGATTTTGACGAGGCTTTTACTGGCAGATAGCTCACGTTATAAGGCGTAACTTTGGCCATAAAAATAATCACCATCAATCCAAACGGCTGTAAATCTAAGTAGAATAGAATAGAATAGAAAAAAAATATTTAGGTTGCATACACTGTTGCATACATTTTAAATAACAATAATTATAATCTAAGCATGTACTTAAGTTTAACATTAAATTATTCTAAGGTATCTAGTATCTACATAACAATATTAACAAAAGTATTAACTAACAAACACAAAAATATATAATACTAATTATATACCTACAACAAAATATTTATTTATTTATTTATTTAATATCATTAATTACACTAAAAGTAAACGCGGGCGAAGCTGCGGGCAACAGCTAGTAGGCTATATTTTAGAAATATTCGTTTTTAATTTAGGGGCGGGTTAAATCGCGGTACTCCCCGCCAGTAGGTATATGTATATGATATCTAATGCATAATACATGGATCCTTCTCGATACTAGGTAAGCATATAGAATAATTTGATCAAATTTTGCTCAGGATTTTGTGTGAAAATCTAACAAGGCAAACAGATTCAAATTCTTTCGTCAGTAGATTCGATTATTATTAAGAATTTTCGCATCAAAAAAGCATCGTAAATGATAGAACCAAGTTGATGGGAAGCAAATACACTCAGAGGTACCCGATTCACTGAAGCCTTTTGTTTCTTTAAGGCCGGGAAATGCTCTGAAAAACCCGCGGGGAGTGGTTCTCCCCAGGCGGGTATGTGGGATTCGGTGCGCCCGAAAGGTGGTAAGTTGGACGCACCTCTACCCACTAAAACCCGGCGAGTGCCACCAATGCCTTCTTTGGTGAGGTGCCCCGGATCTATTGGGAATCAAGGGACCGATGCCACCTCCACAGAGGGATTTTCTCGTACCACTGATCAACCTCACCCAACGTGGGGATGTACAATGGGCTGAGGTTCGCATTATCGCCCATTGTCCCACTGCTCTTTTGTCCTCTCGTCTTATAAGAGGGGTATAAAGACCCCCTCGGTTCAATTAGCTTCGCCCAAGGTGATAGGTGCACCTTAGGCTAGTGAGCCCCACCGCCACGACAAGGTGTGAACCATGGTGGGGACCCGTTTCACAGAAGCCTGTGATACTTAGCCCAGTTCCTATAATTACCTTATCTGAACTTTATTGTATAAAACTCTCACGGAACCAACCAGAGCGCGAACATCCACACAACTGTGGAATTTTATTGGTCAACGATGTTCTATGTTTTGATGTGGCAATCGATGGGAGTCGCCTAGGACCAAAGCGTTGTCAGTTTGTCTGCGTGTCTGTCTGTATGTCAGTCTGTCAAAACAAAACCTAAAGGGTTCCCATTGACATAAATTTATACAACAGCTAGTTCTCACAACATAAATATCGGATCGCTCTGCATCTTCTACCGCATCTACCACGGGGAGTGTTCTGAGGAATTGTTCGGATTAATACCTGCGGCAGAATTCCACCACCGGACATTGCGTAAAAGCATTTTCTGCCTCGCACAACGAATATATGGAATCAGTTGCCGCTTACGGTGTTTCCGAACCGTTACGACTTAGGGACCTTCAAGAAAAGAGCATACTCCTATTTGAAAGGCCGGCAACACACCTGCTAACCCTCTGGTGTAGCGAGTGGCAATGGATGTGGCTATCACTTACCATCAGGTGAACCCACTGTCCGTACCCCTCTTCTATGAAAAAATCGGTTGTCTATAAAGTCGGTTTACTGACGATAGTTGAACGTGACAACGTATCATAAGAAAATGGAACGCCTTAGAACGAGGTAACGCCGCATACGTCATCTTTTTCGTTCGTGCAGCCAGCTCCATCGAATTATAAGACGTTGTCACGTCAAAAAAAACATAAAGGATAAAATCTGATAAGCGTTCATTTGTTGTTATCCTTTTTTCCGTCGGGAAATGCTCTTAGGCATCCCACAGGGGAGGGGGAACTCCCCAGGCGGGTATGTGGGACTCGCTGCGCCCGAAAGATGTGCACGCCTACCCATTTAAACCCGGCGAGTGCCACCAATGCCGTCTTTGGTGAGGCGCCCCGTGCAGCCGTCGACGGCTAGTCACTCCTTCAAGAGACCGACGCCACCTTAACAGAGAGGTTGCCCCACATCACCGAACAACCCCTCCCAAACTTCGGGACAGAGCAATGGGATGAGGTTCCCATCCTCGTCCCTTGTCCCTTTAAGCTAGCTAAGTTTTAGCTAAGGATCCTATACTACCTTAGTCAAGTTTATGAGCTATCTGAGTCTAAAATTAATTCAATTCTATACAGCCATTTAGGCTTGATCAAAACAGACATTTAATAAAGTTTATTGCAGTAGTATAAATAATATTGAAATTATTCTCAGTGTCTGGTTCCTGTAACACAGGTTGCGAGACCGGGTTAACGTGATAGCAAATTCACATATGAATGTATGTATGTTGTTATCTACAAAATATTATATCGATTTCTCTTTTTTAACGAGCCTTGCTTCTTGTTACTCTATGTATTTTATTGTATAACAAACTTTAGCGTACTGCTGCTCCCAATAGAGAAGGAAAAGGAGAGGAAAAGAGAGATGGAGGCCTTTGCCCAGCAATGGGATAATTTAGGCTACGAAAAAGAACTTCGCTTCTGTCGAACTTTTGTATCTTCTTTACGTCTAGAAGGGTTGAAAAGATTATTTCCACTTCATTGTAAAAAGATTTTCTTAATAAATGAACAATCTATATTGTTTTCTAATGTTTGCGCGAATTTCACTCATTATAATGAAACAATTTTTACGGATTTTATCGCGGTTTATTAAGATTTTTACAAGCCCGACGTTTCGGATACTTTACAGCAACCATGGTCACGGGAGGACTGAGGTGACAGATGTCCTAACGTTACAAAGTTATTCGAACTACCCTATGATACATCATTATTTTAGTCTAGACAAAGCTCGCCATTATATCAGATTTGATAAACCACAGATACTCGCAAAAGAACACCGATTCCAACCAAGGATGATCCGCGAGGCTATTGAAATTAAAAAACATCCAAATTTCAATAGAGAATATAGCTGGCTCTTATCACCTGCTTGGGATCCCATTATTAAAATAATTAAATCAAAAACCAAGCATAATATGCCACAGATTAAAATACAGTTAGCACTTTCTGCGTTAAGAGGACTTATTAAAATAATGATGTATCATAGGGTAGTTTCGAATAACTTTGTAACATTAGGACATCTGTCACCTCAGTCCTCCCGTGACCATGGTTGCTGTAAAGTATCCGAAACGTCGGGCTTGTAAAAATCTTAATAAACCGCGATAAAATCCGTAAAAATTGTTTCATTATAATGAACAATCTATTACAAAAGATGTGGCTAGTTCTTTATTATATAACTAGCTGCTGCCCGCAGCTTCGCTCGCGTTAACTCAGACTTATGGACGTGGACGTGATGATGATTATTTTTATAGTCTCTTTCATTCAACGCAGCAATATGCTAGTGAAAGAAGAGGTGATATTTGTAAGGTCTTGTGAGGTTTACCGGTGGGAGGGAAGCGCTGTGCCGCGCTCCCGGCTGCATGGATACCGCCATCTTGCTTGTTTCTGCCGTCAAAAAGCGTTGCTGTTTTGCGGAGAGAACAAGACCAGACAGGCAGTGTAATTACTGGCACATAGATTTATGTCTCAGGATAGGCAACACATAGATGAGTTGCCTGGGCTAGTTCCAGGTAAACTAGTTTATGTTTATGGGCGACGTCGACCACTTACCATCAGGTGGCACGTCTGCCAGTTTGCCTATCCAACAAATATATAAAATAGATATTATTTAAGTTATTTAATAAATGAGAAGCAATACCTTATCCAAACGAACCAGTTCCTCGTACAAAGGTTAAACAATAGAGTGTTTACTCTCGATTCTGTAACGCAGTTATCTTTAACCTTGAATTGTTCTGAGTAATGTTAACTGTATTGGTCTCACGGAGGTCTAGTTACGTTGAGGCAGGTCAAAATATATCGTGTCACCTTTATGCGATATAATATTATGTTTAAAAAACCGAAATATACCTACATCTATAGGAGTTATACAAACTTTTTTTTTATAGATTAGGGGGTTAACGGACAGTCGGTTCGCCTGATAGTAAGCGAAATCGTCATCCACACAGATACCTGCTTTACTTTACTTTTTCAAATATAAGTACCTATGCTCTTTTCTTGAAGGTCCCTAAGTCGTATGTATGTATTATAATATTGTTAAAATTTGTCAATTATCAATGGCCATACCATTATCCAGATGGGAAGACGATGGCGATGATGCTGATGATGATGATGATTATGACGATGATGATGATGATATTATGATGTTGATGATGATAAAACCCCCAAAAATTTGTTTCATTAAAATACTACTAGTCAAATATGGATGCGGTTTTATGCGGTTTTCAATATTGGTTGTGTGGTTGATTAGTAAGGATTCTTAAATATCGGTAACTCGCTATGTTCCGCTACAGTAATATCTAATTGAAGGCATTTTACATATTTTTAAATTCAAAATAGTATTAATAATAAGTCAATCTCCGAGGCGAGTCCAAAATGAGAAGAACTGGCGAAATAGACTTGGTGAAGGTTTTCAATATGTCGTAACGATTTTTTTAATATTTTTTTTGTATGAAAGTGTTGTAAAAATGTACTGGAATCACCCTATTTCTAGTATGTGGTATCAGTAGGGATGCGCTGTGCTTTGCTTCCGTATGCATTGGTACCACAATCCTTTTTGTTTCTCCCGTGAAACAGTTTCGCTGTCTTTCGGAGAGGACAGACAGTGTAATTACTGGTACAGAGACTTAACATCTTATATCTCAGGATAGTTAATACATATGTGGTTTAATTTAATGCCTCTCGCTTTTATCAACCTTGTATAAATGAGTTGCTTGGGTTAGTCTCAGGTAAACTCGATTATCCCCACCATGGTTCAGGCCTTGACGTGGCGGTGGGGCTCAGTAGCCTAGGGTGAACTAGGGCGAAGCTAATTGAGCCGAGGGGGCTCTTTGTACCCCTCTTATAAGAAGAGGGGATAAAAGAACAGGGGGCAAGGCGCGAGGACGGGAACCTCACCCTATTGTACTGTCCTGACGTTGGGAGGGGTTGTTCTGTGGTGCGGGACAACCCCTCTGTGGAGGTGGTGTCGGTCCCTTGGAGGACTGACTAGGCGTCGAGGTGCCCTGTTTGTTCATTAGATCTAGGGCACTTCACCAAAGGGTGCATTGGTGGCACTCGCCGGGTTTTAGTGGGTAGAGCTGCGTCCACTTACCAGCTTTCGGGTGTAGCGAGTCCCACATACCCGCCTGGGTAGACCCACCCCTCCGCGGGGTGCCTCAGAGCATTTCCCGGCGTTAAAGAAAAAAAGGTAAACTCGATTATGTTTAAGGACGTTTGACCACTTATCATCATATGGCACGACTGTCAATTTGTTTAACCAAACATAAATAAAACTAAGTCATATAGAATTTCAAATGCATGAAATGTGGAGATTAAATTTATAACACAAAGCTGCTTATGTTAAGTTGTCCGTGCGTCAGATAGCAGATTAAACTACTAATGCGATCAGCTTCGAATCGAATATTCAAATCGATTATAACAATATATCGATTCTTTTATATTTTAAATCTGTGCTATAAACTATCGTTAGCATTTGACCTCTATATTAAAATAGCTCGGCGTTTGCCTATCATTGTCGATTTTGAATAGTAAGGCTTTTTAAGCTGCTTTTTAGGGTCTTTTTTAAAGACGCTCACTGACAGGAAGGATCTTTACAAATAATTAATATATTTTTTGCAACATTTTTACCGTTTTAGTATATATAAGTACCTATGTTTATCGTTATTAATCGCCAATTGTGAACCGTTTTCAATGATTATTTTTTTTGTTGGAAAAGAGATTTTCCAAGGGACTACCCATGATAAGGAAAGCAGGATCTGATAATGACATCCCATATCACTCACATATCACCGGCGTCAAGTGACAGCTATGTTGTCGCGTTTCGTGCGGTTTGTGAGTTTCTTGTGGCCCATTGGGGGTGGGGGGTAGGGAATGGGAGGGTAAAGCATCGTCACAACTTCTGGTTTTGCGAATGTCTATGGGCATCGGTAGTAACCATAAGACTCTGACTGCTCGGCCTCCTCGTGACATAAAAAAAAAACTTTTTTTTAAGGTCTTTCTTAAAGACCTAAGCTAGACCTAGGTCTTCTTTAACTTCATCTGTATAAAGGTGAGACCACGAGGCTCAAACTTTTGTCAGTTTTAGTGTGTTTGGAAGCCCAGATGGGGCCCCGTCCCGTCATCTAAGAGATGCATTATGTGAGCGCGGGGCTTCTATTTTCCTCCCTATCGATCACGGTACCAATGGTCGGAAGCAAGGTCTTCACAACCCGTAGGTTGTGAAGACCGCCTCCGTCGTAACGGAGGCGGTGTTTAATGTGAAAGGAGATATTCCAAGGTTGGTCTCATGATAAGGAAACCAGGATCTGATGATGACATCCCATATACATTCCAGATACACACAATCGAACATAGAATCTCCTCGTTTTTGGAGGTCGGTAAAAAAATATACGTTTTTCAGTCCCAAACTAATAACACCTTGTTTTTTAATTATGTTGATGACCTTTCTGGCTCAATGGTTAGCGCGTTGGCGCTCAAGCCGGTAGCGGGTTCGAACAGGGAACAAAAAGTTTTCTGTGTTCCTGGGTCATGGATGGGTATTAAATATGTGTGTATAATTAAAATCTTAAATATGTGTATAGTATAAAAGTATTAAATATGTTTACGTTGTCTGATACCCGTAACACAAGTTATTCGAGAACTTACCACGGGACCAGATTGACGTGGTCGCCATAGATATTATTATTATTATTCAGTGTCAGTGTCTGCACCTCCTGCTCTCCGGATAATGACAGATAAAGGTTATGCCTGTCTTTGACGGTAGATCCTCATTGGATTTAGAATCAAAGAGATGCTCAGTCCAGCCCACCCGATATAGTATTAGAGTCCTCATTGCGAGTCCGGTCAAATATTGTGAACTCTACTGGATTAGGGTTGCGTTATGCTACGCTCCCGGCTGCATGGGTACCACCATCTTGCTTGGTTCTCCCGTGAAACAGCTATGCCGTATTTCGGAGAGGACAAGACAGGCAGTGTAATTACTAGCACAGAGACTTAACATCTTGTCTCAGGATAGGCCATGCAATGCCATGGCAAATGAGTTTCTCCCGTGAAACAGATTTGCTGTGTTTAGGAGAGAATATGACAGGCAGTGTTATTACTGGCACAGAGACTTAACTATAGGATAAGTAACTCATAATTGCGTCGCCTGGATTAGTTCCCGGTAGATTTGTACCTATAATATTATGTTCATGTGCGACCACTTACCATCATGCGGCTGAACTGCCTGATTTGCTTTCCAACTAAATAGTAAGAAGTAGTGCCATGCTATGCAGTCGAATTGGGACGGCACGACCGGGGTGGTACCGCTCGCTCACATAACAACGGCGTCAAGTGACAACTATGCTGTCGCGTTTCGTGCGGTTTGTGACATTACGGGAGGGGGGGATAGGGAAAAGGATGGCAACGAGATAGTCGCTAAAAGCCTTCGAATGCTCGTTTTCTCTCAAAAAAAACATAAAGTTGACTGGAAGAATAGTCAAGCCAATACTCAAATTCAAGGGATTTGGACTCAATATGGCCCTGCAGAGCCTTGGATCACGTAGGGCTAAGAGTGAACCCACTCATTATACGATATAATTAATTGGAGTTGGAAGAAAACTTCCCGGTTGGAGGAATTTCGGACCAGCGATGTCGAGGTACTGGAAGCACTAAAAACGTCCAGTGGGGGATGAAAACTCCAAAATTAAAGTTAAATATTTAAGACCTTTCCAGAAACAAGGAGTTTTTGACCATTTTGGGTGTCTAACCTACGATCCCTCCGCCTTTATCCAGGCTTGGGACTGCAGCAGTATAGGAGAGCCTAAACGTACACGTCCATTGGCCAGACGCTCTGCACGCACGACACGCTACGGATTTCAGTTTGATAGAAAGTATTTTTAATTCAAGTCAAAAAGAACTTTAATTAAAAAATAGCACGTTCTCTGTACTATAAAATATTTTCATATTTATTCGTTTTAAATTTTATTATAGCCTGCTTTCGGGATTTTTATGATTAAGTAAACTAGATCTTATCGTCACGGCAAGGCTTGAACCATGGTGGAGAATCTTACGTAAGCCTAGGCCCTAGGTAAGGGCCTGCTACTTTGCTGGTTTTTATTTAAGGTCAGCTCTATTGATATCATTACAGCCAAATTTCATAAGCAAACAGCATATGAAATTTGGCTGTAAATTCCAATTAGAAGCCGAACTTCAATAGAAGTTCGGCTTCAGTGTTTAACTTGATTTTACAGCATTTCTTGCCTTAACCTTCAAGAAAAGAGTATATGAGTATACCTTTTTGAAAGGCAACGCACCTGCTAATGATGTAGCGGGTATCTATGGATTATCACTTACCGTCAGGTGAATCGACTGTTCATTTGTACCATGTCTATAAAAAAGTTATTAATATACACAGATAATTATTTATGGCAGCTTTTAATTTAAAGTAAACTGTTGTGAGAACCTGAGGTGCAGAAATTAAATACTTATATAATAACTAGCTGTTGGCCGCAGCTTCGCCCGCGTTAACTTATGTCAAAAAACCTTAGGGTAATATAGATGTTGACCGATTCTCAGACCTACCCGATATGCACACAAAATTTCATGAAAATCGGTCGAGCCGTTTCGGAGGAGTTCAATTACGTACACCGTGACACAAGAATGTTATATATTAGATTGTCACTGTTGTAAACAGTATCTGGCGATGCTTCACTGTTCGAATTATGATATGAAATATATTATCATCATCATCAACCTCTATCCTTCCACTGCTGAATATAGGTCTCCCTCAATGAACGCCAAGACTACCGATCTCAAGGTTCAAAAGTGGAGGCCACGTTTAGGTAGACGAAGTGTTGGTCGGCCATTAACCAGGTGGGAAGACGATTTCCATGTTGGATGCGAGTAGCAAGGGATTGTAGACTATAATTCATTTTTTTTACTTATTAAATATACATTTATTATGTAAAACAAAACATATTGGCTATAAATTACAAAGAAACTAAAACTAAAAACCTTAAAAATATACATAATATAATAACTTAAGTACATATATTATTTAAAAGAAGGCAAGGAACCGAAGATACTGGCAGCGTTCCCCCTTTGAATTGCTAGACTAATTCTTTGTCCGAGGTAGCTGCCAGCTCTTCGGTCTCCTGTGATGTCGACTAACCTTTTTGTTATTTCCTTAAAAAGCCTTATAGCGCTAGCATTAATTAATTTCCTGATTTTTTTATTATTAGAAACAATTCCAAGCCACATCCAGTAGTATTATCTCTTTGTCGCCCGCGGTATTGGACTGTGACTGGAATCGATAACGAAAGTCGAACTAAAAGTTTTCATTCCTTAGAAAGGTTAAATGATAAAATGCTTATTTTTCTACTTAAAGGAATACTTACGTTTGAATAATGAAACGCTTTGTGGTGGTTCAGATATTATAAACTAATTTTATTATATTTTATGTTCATTCGCTTTTATAAAGGACTCTTTCATGAACGCCAAAACAACATATTATTATGACATTTGGCTACACGGGGCTAGTGTTGGATGATAAAGATGTGGACGGAATAACGTTGATAATCATGATCGAGACCTTAATTTTTTTCTTTAACGCCAGGAAATGCTCTGCGGCATCCCGCGGTGGAGTGGGTCTCCCCACGCGGGTATGTGGAACTCGCTGCGCCCAACAGATGGTAAGTGGACGCAGGTCTGCCCACTAAAACCCGGCGAGTGCCACCAATGCCGCCTTTGGTGAGGTGCCCCGGATCTAATGAGCAAAAAGGGCACCTCGACGGCTAGTCAGTCCCCCAAGGGACCGACGCCAACTCCACAGAGGGGTTGTCCAGCACCACAGAACAACGGGACGTCGGGACAGTACAATGGGGTGAGGTTCCCGTTCTCGCCCCTTGGCTGCTCTTTTGTCCCCTCTTATAAGAGGGGCACAAAGAACCCCCTCGGCTCAATTCGCTTCGGCCAAGGTGCTGGGCTCACCCTAGACTACTGAGCCCCACCGCCACGACAAGGCCTGAATCATACCAACCGCAGGACCCATTCTAACCCAGCGAGTGCCACTAGGCACTCGCCAGGGTTTACACCTTACATTTTTTGGGCGTAGAGGGTCCCACCAACCCGTCTGGGGAGTCTACCCCGCGGGATGCCTAAGAACATTTCCCGGCGGAAAAGAAAAAAAAACATGCAGACAAGTTCCCACGTATCCCTCATTCCTCTATTTTAGAGTTTACTATATTTTTTAGAGTTTTGTTTATCGGTTTCGTTTCTGTCTATTTGTCTGTCGGTCCTGCGTCCACCTTTCATCTTTCGGGCACAGTATGTCTGTCTGTTTGTCCGTCGGTCTCTCTTTACCAAAACCTATATTAACCTTCCCATTGTCATGAAATTATGAATTTGTTAAGAAGCTAGGTCTCACAACATAACAAAATAATATTGAAAAATAATTACATATACTAATATTATAAAGCTGAAGAGTTTGTTTGTTTGTTTGAACGCGCTAATCTCAGGAACTACTGGTCCGGTTTGAAAAATTCTTTCAGTGTTAGACAGCCCATTTATCGAGGAAGGTTATAGGCTATATAACATCACGCTGTGACATATAGGAGTTGAGTAACGCGAGCGAAGCTGCAGGCAACAGCTAGTATTAAATACAATTTTGAAACATTCGCTCTTAAGATTTTAAATGTAATATAAACTATGTGGTTTTTTTTTGGACAACAACCCCTAAGCTTCTGTCACGCTTCTCTTAAGGATCAACGGATGTTTTTTCTATATTATTACTAGCTGTTGCCCGCAGCTTCACCCGCGTTAACTTTAAAAATTTGAGGGGTTGACCACCCTTATCACTTAGGGGTATGAAAAATAGATAGTGGCCGATTCTCAGACCTACTGAATACGCATATAAAATTTGGTTAAAATCGGTAAAGCCGTTTCGGAGGAGTACGGTAACTAACATTGTGACATGGAAATTTTATATATAAGATGTTTTATTTTCTATATTTTAATTTCTCTTTTTTGACGTGTTTCAAAGATACAAGCTATCTACGAAACAAAAATATGTTGATTTGATTTGAATAATAATAATAAAGTTCCATAATATTGATTCTGATTTGATGTAGCATGAAAATCATTTCTATGGTATTCTTGATTAACTTACGTAAATGATTTGTTCGACAATAAAATATTCTCGTAACGTTTTTAACTGTTAATACGCGAAGGTCTGTTTACGTAATATTTGACCCAAATGTGAACACCTACGCAAATTCAAGCTGGTCGCGGTGTATGAACATTGTGGATACGTCAGAAATATCTTGAAATCGAAAGTAACTTTTTACATCCAAATAACAACTGATTACCATATTGTCCCGTTTATGCCCCGTTTAAATTATAGGGGCCCGGAGCACTAGGCTAATGGGGCTCCGATGATGAGAACATCACGAGATCTGTGAGTCTGAATTTTGGACTAGGGAATTTTTCTAAAAGTATCACTCAATAAAATTTTGATATAAATAATGGGGCCACATGGATCGCGGGGCCCTGGGCACCTGCCCAAAGAATCCATTGGGAAAGGCGTTCTTCATAATTGTTAATTTCAATTTATAATTAGCTGTTACCTCAACTTCATCTACAAAAAAGGTACAACTGTTTAGAAACTTATTGGGAATGTAATATGATTATTTTTTGCATTTCACCTCCGCTGTCTTGGCTTCATTAAGGAAGGCCTATGTTAATCAGTGGACAGATAGATGATCATGATGATGAAGCCTTTTACTGGTAACATAGCATCATCACATTGGTGCATTTATTAAAAATCGAATGAGATTGTTTTTATTGAAATCTGAACTGTATTTAATATTGACTTGTGGGATTAAAATAGGGTAAAAATTTTGGGCAGTTTAAATTTCATGATAATATATGCATAATTATAATGCATATGCTACTGGCAATATTTTCGTAATAATAGAGAAAAAAAAGGTGAAAGTAGGGGGATGCCCCGTAGTTTTGAAATATAAATGTTTTTTTATGTCACAAGGAGGCAACCTAGCAGTCGGAGCCCAATTTTTTTTTTTTTTTTAATGTTAGTTGGATAGGCAAACTGGCAAACGTACCACCTGATGTTAAGTGGTCGACGTCGCCCATGAACATAAACTAGTAGATCTGGAACGAGCCCAGCCAACTCATTTATGTGTTGCCTATCCTGAGACATAAGATGTTAAGTCTCGGTGCCAGTAATTACACTGCCTGTCTTGCCCTTCTCTCCGAAACACAGCAAAGCTGTTTCACGGGAGAAATAAGAAAGATGGTGGTACCCATGCAGCCGGGAGCGCGGCACAGCGCTTCCCTCCCACCGGACTTACCCTATGGTGACTACCGACGCCCATAAACATCCGCACAACCAAAAGTTATGCAAATGCGTTGCCCTCCTTTTCCCTATCCCCCCAATGAGCCGCCGGAAACTCACAAACCTCACGAAACGTAACAGTATAGCTGACACTTGACGCCGGTGTTATGTGAGCGAGATGTACCACCCCGGTCGTGCCGGCCCAAGTCGGCTGCAAATCAGCATGGCACTACCTCTTACGTATGTGAAATTAAATGAAGAATACTAATTCACACGCACATATATGTACAAACGAGTCGAAGCGGCGTCAATATCACGGAATCATGCCGTCTTTTGTCACGGCATGTACATAAAATAGTTATTTACATTTTCTAATTAACTAATTGCTTATTGATATTTTAATTTATTCTGAAATCATTTTTCGTTGTTACCTATTGTGTCGTATTTCAAATAATAATAATAATAATAATAATCTATATTGATACAAAAGTTACAGAAATATTAGGTATATTATATATACTAAAAGGTAGTACAATTCTTTATATCATAGGGCAGAAAGTAACATATTAATGGAAAAGATTGCTGCAAAATCTGTAAACTTACATTTAGACCCTGTCTCTTGAACTAGGAAGACCTGTATCTCAAGGGACAGTGTTCGGCTATCAATAATTAACTAGAGTAGATTTGAACAGCTGGTGGGCTATGCCGCCTTATCAATCACACACACACACAAAAGAATTTGTGTGTGTGTGTGTCTGTCTGTTTGTGTGTGTGTGTGTGTGTGCGTGTGTGTGTGTGTGTGTGTGTGTGTATGCGTGTGTGTGTGTGTGTGTGTGTGTGTGTGCGCGTGTACATTTCCTGCTTTAAGTTCACTATGAATTTGTTTATTTCGAGTGTCATACAACATATGTAAGCAAGGATTCTGTCTGAGAATAGTCCTGTTTTAGTAGCCATTCCGTCACTGTAGATTTTAAATTGAATCTATTAAAGTCAATTATGTTGAGCTTTTTATGCAGTTTTTATAACATAGGGTTTTTTTCTAAATTCCTTTCATCTTCTTTTACCTTTTCTTTTACCCTGATCTTTGAAACCTGTGTACAACAATAAAAAAAATTGAATTTAAAATTAGTTATTGGTGTAAAAATTATCTACCAAGGCATATCCTCAACAGCTAGCGAGACCCTGGCGCCAACTCTTGCGCAGCCTCCGCCAAATTTGTAATATTGAATATACGGCGTCACAGCTTATATCATTGTTTGTACGTATTAGGAATCTGGAGATTTTGAACTACTGAATTGTTACGTGACGTGTCATATTTTATATCCCTCGGTTGACAGTCATGCTTATTTATAAAGGGAACACATACAGCTTATAAGTCATAGTCTGACCAGAAAAATAAAAGCCCTCGCCATATTGCGGAAAATTTCAGAACTAATGTCTGTATAGACGATACCTGTCTAAGTGTTACTGTGTGATACAGTGGCGATACCACGTAGGGTTTATATATTTCTGGTCAGACTTTCAACATTATAATATTATACCAGCAAGTTTCCGAAACAACAAAAATAAATTTACCGGTGGGAGGGAAGCGCTGTGCCGCGCTCCCGGCTGCATGGGTACCACCATCTTGCTTGTTTCTCCCGTGAAACAGCTTTGCTGTGTTTCGGAGAGAAGGGCAAGACAGGCAGTGTAATTACTGGCACCGAGACTTAACATCTTATGTCTCAGGATAGGCAACACATAAATGAGTTACCTGGACTCGTTCCAGGTAAACTAGTTTATGTTCATGGGCGACGTCGACCACTTACCATCAGGTGGTACGTTTGCCAGTTTGCCTATCCAACTAACATAAAAAAAAACAAATTTAAATCACAATCTGGATAAACAAAAATAAAACTTTTAAAATAAAAATTAAGGATAAACAAGAATAAAAATATCAAATTTAAATCACAATCTGGTTAAACAAAAACAAAAATAAGTACTTAAATATAACAAAAATAAATTACGAAGAATAAAATATATAAATTCGAAGAAATTCGACGAAATATATTTTTATAGAAAAATACTTCGTTGTTTTTGTTTCATTGTGTTGAAATATTGTGTGCTTATAAAAATATTTATACTTTTAATCGCATTTAAAAATTATTTTCTCATTGACTCTATCAGTCTCTATCATAGACGTAAATCGCTAGCGACTAATTGAACATTAACAATTTTTAATTTTCCCGACGGAAATAAATTGTCAAACCTTTAGAGAAAAGGTCCACGAAGGGGAAAATATCTAATATTTTGTTTAACAATAATTAAAACACTTGCAATGTCAATATTCAAGCTACATCAAATATTTAATTAACTAATGCATAACTTATTGAAAAATCGTGATAAAAATCTTTGGCCGGTGGATTATTATTCGTTGATCTATCCTGTACGTATCTGATTTTTTTAAATAAAAATTTTAATAATACCATGATTGTTTAAATATTTCTTTTGCTGAACATTTTGTCTAACATTATATTCGTTAGGTTCGCGTGGCTTGCGCAAACCCAAGTGCCCGTTTTCTGTCGTATTTTTACCCGCGACGGAACGGAGACTGTATAATATGCGTTTGGGGTGAGAGGCAGTTTGTGTGTGTAAGCCTATTTTGCCGCTTATCTCCAAGACTACTTGTCCGATTTTGATGCGGATTTCAGAGATGGGTTCGTATTAGATTGGTGCATATTATTAGATATTACGTTGGTAACTCACTAGAGGGCACTGCAGTAAACGTTTTTTGTACAATCCAATGTTGCCATTTTTCTCCAAAACTACTATTTTAATTTTGATACGAATTTCAATGATGGGTTTGGGTTTGATTGGTGCATGTTCTTAGATAGGTGTTACAATTACAACCCATCAGGGGGCGCTGCAGTAAACATTTGTTTTGATGCGGTTTTAATTCAGTGATGGGTTCTGGTTTGATCTGTACATGTTCTTGTATTATGTGTTACGATGAAAACTCACCAGGGGAGCTGAAGTAAATGTTTGTTTGTGGAAAACCAAAACTACTAGTCCGCTTTAGATGCGATTTTCGGTGATAGGTTCGGGTTTAATTGTGGTACGTGTTCTTAAATGTGTTACGGTGACGACTCACCAGGGGCGCTGCAGTAAACATTTATTTGTACAAACTAATGCTGCAATTTTTCTCCAAAACTACTAGTCTGATTTTGATGCGGTTTTCAATTATGGGTTTGGATTTAATTGGTGCATGTTATCAGATAGGTGTTACAATTACGACTTACCAGGGGGCGCTGCAGTAAATATTTGTTTTGATGCGGTTTTCATTCAGTGGTGGGTTCTGGTTTGATTGGTGGATATTCATATATTTTTTATGACGATGAAAATTCACCAGTAGGGCTAGCATGCGCGCACGACAAATTTTTGTCTACGCCTTTTCTCGTATTATTTCATATAAGTAATACGAGGTAAGGGGTAGATACAATTTTGTCGTGCGCGAATGCTAGCCCTACAGGGGGCGCTGCAGAAAACATAATATTTTGTTAATATTTTGTTTGTGCAACTACTCCGTCCGTTTTGGATGTGGTTTCCGGTAATAGGTTCGGTTTAAATTGTGTTGCATGTTCTTAAAAATGTGTTACGGTGACACCTCACTAGGGGGCGCTACAGTAAACATTGTTTTTACAAAACCAAAACTACTGGTCCGATTTGGATGTGGCTTTTAATAATGGGTTTGTGGTTGATTAGTGAATACTTATAAATACGGTATTGACTCACTAGGTGACGCTGCAGTAATATCTAGTCCGATTTTCATGCGGTATTCATTATAGGGTTTGTGGTTGATCAGTAAAGGTTCTTAAACAGATGATACGGTGGTAAATCACTTGAAGGCGCTGCAGTTATTAATATATTTAATTTTAGCTTCTACATATTTAATATTAATTAGTTTTATAGAGCATACTCTATAAAAAGTTTGAAATAAAAAGCAACATTAAAAATTTTGAAAAAACCCACGACGGTTAAAACAATTGAAAAATGATAAAATAATTAAAAAACCCCGACATTCAAACAACAGAGTATCAGTTTTCATAGCACTTCCCTACGCACCTATTTGTTTCTCGAAGACGTAGATGTGGCAATAACATATTATTATTCAAGTCCCTATGAACTTAATATAAAACCCAATATAATCCGTCGGGGGCTGAACGTGTCGCCCATGAACATAAATAGTTTACCTGGAACGAGCCCAGGCAACTCATCTATGTGTTGCTTATCCTGAGACATAAGATGTTAAGTCTCGGTGCCAGTAATTACACTGCCTGTCTTGCCCTTCTCTCCGAAATACAGCAAAGATGTTTCACGGGAGAAACAAGCACGATGGTGGTACCCATGCAGCCGGGAGCGCGGCACAGCGCTTTCCTCCCACCGGTGGTTTAGATTTATAAAAACGTATTTTGCTTGTAAACCTAATAAAGAATATTTTATAAACATTTTTAACTTAGTTTACAGAGAAAAATTTAATATTATAAAATAAAACAATGTTGGTTACATTTGTTATTGTTAGACAATATCGCCGCCCCCAGCGAATAATATGGTTATGTCACATTACCATAGTTTATGTTTTACTTAAATTTCGTTACCTACACGTACGATTACATGCTGTGATTTTTTTTTTCAGATTTTTCAGATCTATATTAACAGAAATACACTTTTTCCCATGATATCGATATGTATTTAACATTTTTATTGGTCTGAAATAAAATTGAACACTTTCTCTCTAATACTATTGTTAAATGTTATTACTGTAGTAGGTTTCATGTCTTGTGAACAGTAAGCTACTATTACCATTATCTTCGCGGAACATTAGATGACGACGATATCGGTAAAATCCAAAATACGTATATTCGCGTAAAATTCGCTTGATGTTATTTCTGTAAAGACACTATGCCATGAGTACATTAAAAAGTTAATATTGTAATACGCTGATACTAATTTCAATTCGATTATTTTAGCAGTAATCATGTTTACGTTACCTTTGATGAAATACGACAATTACGTTGACTAAAACAGTTCGGCATTGCATTTGATAACCTACCTTCCCCAGGCCTAGACGAGGCGGTGGGGCTCAGTAGCCTAGGGTGAACCCAGCACCTTGGGCGAAGCTAATTGAGCCGAGGGGGCTATTTGTACCCCTCTTATAAGAAGAGGGGACAAAATAGCAGGGGACAAGGGGCGAGGATGGGAACCTAACCCCATTGTACTGTCCACACATTGGGAGGAGTTGTTCTGTGGTGCGAAAAAATCCCTCTGTGGAGAGGCGTTGGTCCCTTGCGGGACTGACTAGCCGTCGAGGTGCTTATCGGAGGGGACTTGTCTTTGCCGAGCATCATCACCGCGATGCTCCGCAATGATGAGTCCTGGACGGCGATGGTCTCCTTCTGTGAGGCAGTAATGTCCCAGAAGGAGGCCGATGAGCGGGTGAGAGAGGAGGCCGCCGACGAGGCCTCCCACCGCAGGCGACGAACAGGGGTGCGTAGGAGGCGCTACTTAATGCGCCTCCAGTAACGCCCCTGTGCTCGTGTCGGGCCGAGGCTGGGGGTAACCTGGGTCCAGATAGGCACGACGTCGTCGGGGACTGTTAAAAGTATCGTGAAAACGAACGGCCGAGCAGTCCCCCCTTTTGAGGAGGAGTCTGGCCTCTCGCCGGGGTCAGCCTGTCGCCGAGGGTCCTGTGTTGCCAAAAAAAAAAAAAAAAAAGCCGTCGAGGTGCCCTAATTGTTTACTAGATCCGGGGCACCTCACCAAAGGCAGCATTGGTGGCACTCGCCGGGTTTTAGTGGGTAGAGCTGCGTCCATTTACCAGCTGTCAGGTGCAGCGAGTCCCACATACCCGCCTGGGGTACCCACTCCCCCGCGGGATGCCTCAGAGCATTTATTTCCCGGCGTTAAAGAAAAAAAAAAGGCTTCATAATAATTTCGTACTAATGCTGAATAATTAGCATTAGTGGATAGTTTTCAGATTTTTTCCGCTACTTTTGTTATGAGGTACCCTATAGGTGAGGTACCCTATAGGTGAGGTACCCTATAGGTGAGGTACCCTATAGGTTTTGATTTGACAGATCGACAGACAGACAAACAGACCGACAGGCAGGCTTTTATACCACGTCTCGAAGAACATGTGTCACGGGTACCAGACAACGGAAATATATTAATAATATATTTCCGTTGTCTGGTTTTTCTGGTTTAATACTTTTATACTATACATATATTTAAGGTTTTTATTATTTATTATATACATATTTAATACACATCCATGATCCAGGAACACAGAAAATATTTTATTCGAACACTAACTATTGAGCCACAAAGGTTGTTCATTTTAAGGAACGGAACCCTATATTCGTATTTGAAACGAAGCCAAGCATCAAAATATAATATGATTAGATACCATTCCAGGACCTGATGATAACTGACGCGGACACCAGTTTCCCATTATGCTGTCCTGGTACCAAAAATAACGTTGTCATATCGGTGCTGGGATATCAAGTATTTTTTATTTGGTTTTTCTGATCACGAATGGATGTTATTTATGACTAGACAATAAAAGGTTTAACGTGCTTTTATTAGCTTTATGATGATCGAGCTCAACCGATCGAGCCTTTCACCTCCAAGCGTGACGGTTCAGCCCCATAGCCTACAAAAATCAGTGTGCGGTATGTATCACTTCAAGAGGAAATATGATTGGTCACCTGATACTTACCGTTTTTTTCAAAGATATCGTAGAAGGAAGGATTGAGGGAAATAGAGGAAGAAGCAGACCGTGGAGAACTTATATGGTACAGATAAAGGAGAAAGTTGTAGGTCGTATCGTATCAAGAGGTGAAGGTGGAGAGAAGGAAGGATTGGTGACTGCTTCTCCGACAAGAGCAAGGCACATAAATAGAGAGAAAGGGAGAATTTTCAGTAAATATAGGTAACATGCGAAATTTTGACTTGTAAAAATGGAACGTGGAACTGTCGAACTGAGATTTTCATGCGTTTATTTTGAAAATACACAAACTTTTCCGTTTTTTTTTTTAATTTGCACTCACGTTTGAATATTTTCCTGATAATAGTAAAGATATTAAAATAAAATCTGAAAAATAAATAAGCTTTAATTAGGACACACATCCAAAGGCTTTACTGGTGAGCGGGAGGATGCGGCCTGCTTATTTCTTCAAACAGCGTTGCTTTGGGAAAGAACTTATTATAATATTCAGTTGAGAGAAATTATAATTATCATGTGTTAGGTTGAGACTAACATCCTAAGGAATACACAAATACTGCAATACATAGTGTTATGAAAAATTTGCCATAAACTGTTAAGTTGCCGATTAGATACATAGCATCATCAGGTAGCTCGCCTGCCGCCGACTTCTAAAAAAAAAATAAAAAAACTAATAATAAAAATTATAATCTTTGTTGTATATTGTTTTCTAATGTTTACACGAATTTCACTCATTATAATGAAACACTTTTTTACGGATTTTATCGCGGTTTATTAAGATTTTTACAAGCCCGACGTTTCGGATACTTTACAGCAACCATGGTCACGGGAGGACTGAGGTGTCATACGTCCTAATGTTACAAAGTTATTCGAAACTACCCTATGATAAATCAATATTTTGGTTAGTCCTATCTACGCAGAAAGTGCTAACTGTATCTTTAATCTGTGACATATTATGCTTGGATTTTGATTTGATAATATTAATAATGGGATCCCAAGCAAGTGGTAAGAGCCAGCCATCTTCTCTATTGAAATTAGGATGTTTTTTAATTTCAATAGCCTCACGGATCATCCTTGGTTGGAATCGGTGTTCTTTTGCGAGGACTTGTGGTTTATCAAATCTGATATAATGGCGAGCTTTGTCAAGACTATGTTCACAGATGGCAGACTTAGTGTAGCGACGGTGTTTTAAATCAGCTATATGTTAAAATCCGTAAAAAAGTGTTTCATTATAATCTTTGTTGTATACTAATTATAAGATCAAATTATTCTAGGTACTAATCTTTACGTTTACCACGTCATTATTGTTACTTTTCGGTTCGGTGTCAGCCCAAGTAGGTAGGGAGGTAGGTAACGCAACAAATACAACGATAAGTTTAAGCATAAAAATTAAAGTAACGCAATTATTTTTTTACTTTTGTTATTTTTTTAAGTCGGCTTTTATTTTATTTTTAACTCTTTCCTTTCTCATTTTTTAATGATTCCGAACTTCGATAACTGATTTTATTTTTCTGAAATATTTTGGGTAGAAATAATAAACGTTTTGCTCAAATTAGATGCAGTTTTTATGCGACGAATGATTAAAGAGTTTAAACCAATAAGAAAATCCAATTTGGAATTGTGTAAACAATACATATTTTACATTTATGTAGTTGAAAGCAATCACGGCAGATTTGCTGCCATTTCTTAAATAATGTCTGTAAGAGGTAGTGCCACGCTGCTTTGCATCCAAATTGAGCCGGTACGACCGGGGTGGTATCTCTCGCTCACAGAACACCGGCGTCAAAGCTATGCTGTCGCGTTTCGTGCGGTTTGTGAGTTTCCGGTAGCCCATTGGGGGGAGAGGGAAAAGGAGGGCAACGCATCTGCATAACTTTTAGTTGTACGGATGTCTATCATGGGCGTCGGTTGTCAAGGCTCCGACTGCTCGGTTGTCTCCTTATGACATAAAAAACATCACCAAATTAGAATGTTTATTACGATAACATCGAAATATTATGATGCGCTTCCAAAACATCACACAGTTAGTTATTTTTTATTCATTTTACATCGATAAGTAATAAAATGAGCACGTCATCGAGGTAGGTAAACTAAGTCTACCAAATAAGCGTCATTGAGAATAACTCAAAATCATCTTGTTGGATCTTAATAAAATTAATATGAAATCATATTAGAAATACCAGATTGCAAATGAATAAAGAATCATCGAAATCCATTCACAATTGCCAGAGTAATCGTATCACAAACATACCAAAAAATCATTGAAGTCGATTAAAAATAGCTTTCTTTAATATATTTACTGGAAGATTGTAACCGTTGTCTAAAATACTCCGGTAAAAACATATTATTATATATTAACTTTATGAAACGAAAAAATGGTACATTAAGTTTATTTCCTCATGTTTTATAATATTATACGGTAAGTAATTTCTGAAATATGTACAGATTGTAATAAAAGTGTATGTTCAATAAATGCTGTTTTGGATATAAGGAATGGAGATTAAGAATTATTTTATAAAGCTTTTTTTATTTAAGGCCTTTATGTTTTTTTTTTTCGAAGGGATCTATGCTAATGGCCCAAAGGCCCTAATGCTTCATCGGATTAGTTTGAGCCCATTTGGCTCACTATTGGTTTGTTAAAGTGGGGGGTTGCCCCCCGCCAACCGTGCAGGCTGCTACCACAGGGCATCCTGGCGTCGGGTTGGCTATTATGATAAGAAATAGACAATGTACCTATTTAAGCACGAATAAGGACGGAATTTTTAGGAAGCCTAGGACACCTATCCACCTATCCCTTTGGAAAGATCTTATAACCCGTAGCGGTCGGCTCACATACCGAAAAAAACACAAAGTCGAATACCTGTAACTCACATAATATTATATTTTTTCTCTTCTACTTTTCACTTGTAGTAGAAACTTGTTTGATTAATAATAAATCAATAAAGTGACATAAATTGTAATTAAAATAAAGCACCATAAAAATGAATGTACTTTTGATACCAAATTAAAAAAAATGAAACAATATTAAATTAAAATAAAACTAACATATTTTAATTGCGCCTTAAAAGTTGCAATAGCAAATGCAGTGGAGAGTAATTTTTATTCATAAAAGGCGTTATAACTTAAAATTAATTTAGATGCTATGATGTATCTTTTGTTACTCCTACATTATTTTATCTATTGAAATATCTCGGGGCAATGTGGGTACTAAGTTAATGGGGCCTTGGAGATGGATTCTTATAACATAGAACTTATAATAACTATCAACGTTTATTTTATTTGTTGTTTAGTACAATACCGGCTTTCTTTCTTTGCCCGTTGGTCTATTCAAGTATCATAAAACAGACTACATGTCTCTTTTTTGCATTGGGGTGCAAAACAAAATGCCTTTTGTTTTAAGGGTGTCTTCAGAAGTCTTAATTGAAGTTACTCAACTTTTTGATGTTTTAACGTAACTTTTGTAATTTATGCCATGGACCCCGCCATGTTTCAATTGTGACATTCACCTTAATATTATTTATGTTTGTTCTTTGGGATTATAAAGTTTTTAATTAAATGCTGTTTGCTTTCTTTTATTTCGATCTTCCAATTCAAAAGGTTACTTATTCCAAAGGTCTCTTCAGTAATTTTATTTAGCCTTTTGTCACAAATCCTAAACGATTTTCTAAATTTATTGGTTGATCGATTAAAAACGTTTCTAGGGTTTATTATAAAAAGGGTATATCACAGGTTTTACAAATAATTACTGGTTTTACGAAACTTCATATACAGTGACGACTTTAAACAAACATGCTTATTTTCACAATTAAAAATGGTTAAAACGGAGAAGTAAAAACAAAAAACATACTTAGTCATTTACCATTTTTTGTTACCATTTTTACCGAGAATTTTCGTTTCGCGGAGATCGATACTTCGACAAATAAATACCGAGGGTATACATCTTAAATGTATCACAATTGAGCATATAACCGAAATTATAGAGCGTTATATTGTTATTTGTTGTTGTTGTTTTTGTTGTTGTTGTTGAAATCAAATTCCGCGAGTGCTGTGACGTTGCGCCGGTTCTGCAATCTGGCCGACTGATGGCCATTGATGGATGATTGGCAGTTGGAACGTTTTTATTATTACGTCAGTGACAAATCACTGACTAGTTTCGGAATTATATGACGCACATTACTACGGTATCTGGTTATATGCTCGATGTGCACCATCGATGAAAGCTGATATCGATGTGAATGATTATTAACAAGATGTTATATTTGTAAATATATGACCGATACATGGTAAGGCTGATGAGCAAAACATGGATGAAGGAGGCAAGGGACAAAGGAAATTGGCAGAAAAAAGGGAGGCCTATGCTCAGCAGTTCGCAATAACTGACAAAAAGTGGGGATGATGATGATATTTGTAAAACTTTAAAGAAATACGCTATGAATATACCGTCAACTTTTAAATTATAATACAAACAAGAAAGCTTAAAGCGATAAGAGCTTTTCGATAAATTCAGCTTTAAGCTTAATAAGCTCACGTACAATACGTGTACCAGGAATGTAGTGTCACTTCAAAGAACCCATTACCATATTAAAAAGGCCAACGTTAGGAAAGGAATTTATAGCGAAATTATTGCATAATATGTATGAATGACTGTTTTAAATTATGGTGATGATGATGATTTACTAGCTTTTTTTTTCGCAGTGAAATCTTATATCTTAAAGGAGCTTCTAATAATTTAGGTAAAGGAGAACGTCTCCACCAAGGTTCAAGCCTTGTTGTGGCGGTGGGGCTCAGTAGCTTAAGGAGGACCCAGCACCTTGGGCGAAACAAATTGAACTGAGGAAGATCCTCTTTATATCCCTCTTATAAGAAGAGGGGACAAAAGAGCAGAGGGTACCCCTCACCCCAGTGTACTGTCCCGACGTTGGGAGGGGTTGTTCTGTGGCACGGGACGTCCCCTCTATGGAGGTGGTCTCGGTCCTTATGGGACTGACTAGCCGTCGAGGTACCCTGTTTGTTTTCTAGATCCGGGGCACCTCACCAAAGGCGGCATTGGTGGCACTAGCCGGGTTTTAGTGGGTAGAGCTGCGTCCATTTACCAGCTGTCGGGCGCAGCGAGTCCCACATACCCGCGTGGGGAGGCCCACTCCCCCACGGGATGCCTCAGAGCATTTCCCGGCGTTAAATAAAAAAAAAAAAGTGTGGATAAGAAGTTGTCTCGAAATTTCTTAGAATATATTGAATTGTGTAACTTATTAACACACTTTTGGAATGTTGTAAAGGGGGAAGACGATCTCCGTGCGGTGGCCGGGCCGTGTTGGATGCGAGTGGCAAGGGATCGGCCGTCTTGGCGTTCATTGAGGGAGGCCTATATTCAGCAGGGATGGAGTGGAGGGATAGCGGATGGTGATGATGCAATGAAGTCATTTGCACACTTTAAAAGGTTGGATGACAATATTCAATTTTAATAGTAGAGTTTATATTTCTATATCACAACTCTTTTTTAGGTTTTTGATTTACTTTATGATATTAATAGATAGAATATAGACGATATGGATGGGACCTCTTCTTTAAACGCGGTAAGCAGCCGTAATAATATTAATATTAATATGAATAGTGATCGCGTTAGTTTAAAACAATATTATAATATAGATAACGACGACCTCTGTGGCTCAGTGGTAAGCGCGTTGGCGCTCAAGCCCGGAGGTTGCGGGTTCAAATCCCGCAAGGGAACAAAAATATTTTCTGTGTTCCTGGGTCATGGATGTGTATTAAATATGTGTATTATATAATAAAAATCTTAAATATATGTATAGTATAAAAGTATTAAATATATTTCCGTTGCCTGGTACCCGTAACACAAGTTCCTCGAGAACTTACCGCGGGACCAGATTGACGTGGTGTGAAAGCGTCCATAGATATTATTATTATTAGATAATAATATACACATAAATAGATGGATAAAATCATAGAAGGTTTGATTGATATAGGCTTAAAATACGAGTTTAAGAGATCCCCGCCATGGTTCCTTGTCGTGGCGGTGGGGCCCAGTAGTCTAGGGTGAACCCAGGGGGTGGTGAAGCAAAGTAAACCTAAGGGGCTGGCTGCTATTTGTATAAGAATATTTTTATAAGAAGAGCGAGGATGAGAACTTCACCCCATTGCACTTCCCGAAGTTGGGATTGTTCTGTGGTGCGGGACAACCCCTCTGTCTAGGTGGCGTCTATCCCTTGGGGGACTGACTAGCCGTCGAGATGTTGTTCGACAGATCCGGGGCACGATAAATAAAATTATGACAGTAAGAAGAAACTTAAAATGGACTTATAAGGATTCTTACAAGCCCGACGTTGCTGATACTTCACAGCAACCAAGGCGACTGGAGAGTCAACCATTGAGAAAAGCACTTCGCCCTTAGGGGAAAGCCACAGTCCTTAGGGGTTTCTTCCACGGCCTTTTCAACTGCTTTCTCGGCGTCCATTAAAGGTATTCCTCGAAGTTTTTCTTTTCAGTTCAGTTCAGTCAGGGCGATATGGCGGGTAACCCATTCCACGCCTTACTTGTCCAAATAGTCACTCGTTTTCGCGATGTACAAGGCGTTGTCGTAACAATTCCGTGTTCATGATGAACTGCGATACATTCCGTAAAAGCTATATTATAATGAAATCTATTCTATAATGTTATATTATATACTAGCTGTTGCCTGCAACTTCGCCCGCATTACTCAACTCCTATAAGTCATAGCACATGTTTTATAACATCACGATTTCCTTCCTCGATAAATGGGCTGTCTAACACTGAAAGAATTTTTCAAATCGGACCAGTAGTTCCTAAGATTAGCGCGTTCAAACAAATAAACAAACTCTTCAGCTTTATAATATTAGTATAGATTTATATTGCGTAAATATTAGAAAATAATACAAGGAATAGAAAGATTCGTGTGTTCTGTAAATGTGAAAAAATCCAGCCTTAAGTCAACAAAAGTTAATAAGACGAATAAACACAGAGAAAATTACTCGTAAGTAGTTATATCATAATTTCCTTGTCAATTAGTATGATGTTCACTTTGTCTGCACTCGACACCAGAATTAGGGCAGTTGGGAGAAGCGCTACCATCAATCAAACTCGGAAGCAATATGGAAGATAGAGTGGGTGTATAGTGAAACAGATAGAGATGCTTTTTTGTATTGTCTTAATATACATTTTTTTCGTTCTTAAAATAGGATAATTTCAAAGAAACAAAGCTGAAAAAAAAATGTTTTTTAAATTTCAAAATTTAAAATTTTATTTTGTAATAATTATTTTCGACATTAATTCTATTGGTATTTGATTTTAGTATCTAAGGTATTTTTTTTTCATTTTAAAATTTATATTGTACCTACTAATAATATGGGTGTAACCTGTTACCTGATATAATTGAATTTTATTTTATTGCGTTTTCTAAGTTTGGATTTAAGTACCTTCTACAATCTTGGAATTAAGCCATCGCATTTTGATAATGTTACACCAGTATTATATTACGTTATCGATGAGCGATAGAATAGCTTCTATCTAATTTAGTTTTAAACAAACGCGATCACTACGCAGATTCCCGCGGTTTCATCCAACTTTACAATAAAAAACCATTATAATACCACCAATTTTCATTCCACACTAACCTAGCGTAGATAAGTTTATAATACGAAACAGCCCCTTTCTCGGTAACTTTGTGTCGGTCTCGCCGACTTTGTCGTAAATTACAATTTTCAACGAGTCTTTTGTTCGTTTAATGTTCAAATACCCACATTATATTATAAATATTACTTACATCCAGCCAATATTTCGATGTTCAAGATTATTCTCCCGTAATACGAAGTTCTCGGTATCAATGATAAAATGAAACTAGGAATTTAGCGGTTTGTTATGATCTCAAATATTCCGAATTCTTGGAAACAATTCATTAAAAACACGTAATTCTAATAATCTGTTACAATAAAGCCTATCATTATAGATCCCCACTATGGTTTAGGTCTTGACGGAGGGCTTCAGTAGCCTAAGGTGAACACAGCACCTTGGGCGAATTGAGCCGAGGGGGCTCTTTGTAACCCTCTTATAAGAAGAGGGGACAAAAGACCTACGGGCGTGGATGAGAACCTCACCCTATTGTACTGTACCGATGTTGAGAGGGGTTGTTCTCTGGTGCGGGACAACCCCTCTATAGAGATGGCGTCGGTTCATTGAGGGACTGACTTGCCGTCGAGGTGCCCTGTTTGCTCATTAGATCTGAGTCACCTCACCAAAGGCGGCATTGGTGGCACTCGCCGGGCTTTAGTGGGTAGAGCTACGTCCACCTTACCACCTTTTAGGCGCAGCAAGACCCACATACCCGTCTGGGGCGATCCACTCCACCACGGGATGCCAATTCGGAATCGTTCTTTTCGGAAACAATTCAGGATTATCACATCTAAGGCTTCGGGTACTTACATCATTCAGGATAAGATCAACCCTTATAATAATGTACCACAGCTGGGCACGGGTCTCCTCCTCGAAATCAGGCGACCTCCTCGCCTCGATTCGGTGAGCGACTATCTAGTGGGTATGGTTTCGGCCACTTTATAGAATGAGAGTTGAGAGATCCAGTTTCGACCCTGACCGTGTGCCGATGCCTGATGCTTGGAAATGGGTTTTTCTAAATTTTTACGTAGACCTGAATACGAGACCATCGCTTGCTCACCGATGAAGGAAACACATGCCTGATGAGATTAAAAGTCTTTAAAGGTGTGTGAAGTTCACCAACCCACATTGAACCAGCGCATCGGTGAACTATGGCCCAACACCCTCCTCGCCTGATTTCGCGGAGCCCAGCATTCAGGATAGGCAACACATAAATAACATGCTTGTGTCACCGGTGGGAGGGAAGCACTGTGCCGCGCTCCCGGCTGCATGGGTACCACCATCTTGCTTGTTTCTCCCGTGAAACAGCTTTGCTGTGTTTCGGAGAGAAGGGCAAGACAGGCAGTGTAATTACTGGCACCGAGACTTAACATCTTATGTCTCAGGATAGGCAACACATAGATGAGTTGCCTGGGCTCGTTCCAGGTAAACTAGTTTATGTTCATAGGCGACGTCGACCACTTACCATCAGGTGGCACGTTTGCCAGTTTGCCTATCCAACTAACATAAAAATAAAAAATAAAAAAAATCTCAAGTTAAACTGAAAAAATCTGAAAACTTGATAACAATATTTAATTTTTTTCATTGATCTTTAAATTAATGCAAAGCCTAATTATCCACTCATCACTGACATCTTCTCCCTAGTCGACCCACCTTCCTCTATTGATCCAATCAAATATGTATTTAGTATAAAATTTGAAACTATTTGCGGTAATACGCAATTCGCATTTAATTGCGGTCCAGTATCAGTCAGATCAAGAGCTGTGGTTTGGACCAAATTAGGCGGACCCATCAATCGGCCAACGAAAATTATATAACTTAATTAATTATTCGATTCAAATTAATATACTTAATATCATCAACTTACAAATATTATAAAGGCGAAAGATTGTAAGTTTGGATGTCTGTTGATCTTTCACGGCAAAACGGCTGAACTGATTTGGCTGAAAGTTGAAATGATGATGACTTTTAGGACATAGGCTATAGAAATATCATCATCGATCCAGTTACCAAATCTAAGTTAACACGGGTAAAGCTGCGGGGAATAGCTAGTATCCCATATGGGATGGGGGAGGTGACACCATATTTTTGCGAAGCTGTGGGCACCAGCTAGTTTCAAAGTTCAAACCCAGACAAGCGCAAGTTGCACGCGCTAAGCTTTTGAAAAGCGTTTTTTATTTCCTTATATTATATCTATACTAATATTATAAGCTGAAGAGTTTGTTTGTTTGTTTGAACGCGCTAATCTCAGAAACTACTGGTCCGATTAAAAAAAATATTTCAGTGTTAGATAGCCCATTTATCGAGGAAGGCTATAGGCTATATAACATCACGCTGTGACTTATAGGAGTTGAGTAACGCGGGCGAAGCTGCAGGCTAGTCTTTATATATTTTTTCCTTTATTTATGCTGTGAAACCCAGCTTCTTGCCAAATTTAATTATTCAATCTAAAGAAGAATGGAACTTTTGTTAATGGGAAGTATAATTCTTGGTTTGATAGACCGACAGACAGACAGATTGGCAGACGGATGGACAAAAACGAACTATTTCCATTTTTAAATGAGAGAAACCCCAAGGCACAACTAGTATATTACAATGTGCCTTTTGTGACTTGCATATGAATCTTCGTCGTTCCCCCGCTGCTGAGAATCGTGACCATATTATAATATGATCTTTCACTAGACGCGGTCATGGGTCAAGTGGACTGCCCCATGCAAATTGTCCTCCACTTTGATCTTCACAGCAGCGGATCATCTCACTGTTATTCTTCCTCTTGAACGTTTTCATTCCATCTGTCCCAAAATGGACGTCCTCTCAAGATCATGCCTTTTCTTTTTTTTTTTTTATCGCAGGGAAATCCTTATGGATGCAGCCAGGATCTTTGGGTACTCAAAATCATGCCTTGGAGAATGCATAATGTGACCGAAGAAGCCTGGAAGCCTTTCTTGGCATATTGTTGAGAGCCGTTTTTGTTGATGTTAAGTTCCTCAAGTATGGACTCGTACTAATTGCCACTAAAGACTTTTTATTCTCAAACGAGAGTAGAGGCTCTAGTAGCCTCTACTCGTTTAAGAAGTAATATGGTTTTTTTTATCAGATGATTATCAGAATCATCACTCGGTATCCTGCTTATTTCTTCTTTCTTTATGCTTAATCAAAAGGACATATTGACAGGAAGTAATAATACTAAAATCATTATGGGTGACGCTAATCACTTTTGATCGTATCTTATTCATTGAATAACTCAACTTTGTATCAAATTGTCTTTTTTTTCCAGAAAATTCATAGTTGATAGTGAAATTAAAGAAAATATGCATATCCAGTTCGTAGCGCTTAAAGCGCTTCCATAGCCGTCCTCAATCATATTAAACTCGTATTAGATACTTACGCGATCAAAATTTAAGTATTAGTACTTTTCGATGATATATCAAGAGAACATCATACTCAGAGTTGAAAGGCTGGCAAAACACCTACAAGCTTTCTAGTCTTGGTAGTCACTTACCACCAAGTAAACTGACAGTATAAAAGTACCTACTTGGTGTACGATCCGGTGAAAGGACTATCAAATAATTTCAGAACGATAAACAAAAGCATTTTAGTAAATTGTGAAACAGATGACAGACATTAAAGTCAAAAGTGTGCAATCGATCTTACTCCAAGACAATTAACACTTAATCCATATCAATTACTTAAAGAGATACTGGCTAAAAATATCCAAATGGTGACAAAGGAAATATTACCAGCCCTTTGAGATATTACGACAAGTGCATATCCATTGCGTGCTCCCTTCCTGTCTCCCAGCGATAAAGATAAGGTTAAAAGCAATGGAAATAAAACTAAGTGTGAATCTGAAATGCCTCGAAGAAATGTTAATTCCGTCCTGGACAAAATGAAGGATAGTCACGCGACTTGCATAAATGACTGTAGATGAAATGTGGTCTTGTGTTTGTGAGATAAGGATGGAAGTTGCTTGGGTGGTTAGGCGTTTTCAGTGCTGTGAACAGGGTTGTATCTACAAAGAGACATCTAGTAGTTATAATGACAAATGATTACCCGGTGTCCGTAAAAACGTGCAAAATGGCGGATTTCACGCGGCAAACGATATCTTAATTTTGACTTTGAAACATGAATAACGCTCGGAATTCGTTCACTGGTTCGGAATAAATATACTTTTTACCGTGTTATGATTCCATCGCTTATTAGTTAAGTAGTTGACGTTTTAGATATTTTACAACAAATATAATAAAAGACATTAGAGACATAGAATTCATAAACGATACTACAATAATTATTACAACGCCGGACGGTGATAAACTTTAAGCTTTATAACTTCTAGTACAGAGAGTATTAACGTGGAAAATTCGGCGCCATAAAACAGCGCCAGTTTTATTATACTAGTATTGAATTTGGTGCTTACAATATTATGTACTTCATTTTTTTGAAAATTAGTTCTTAATAATAGAATGATGAAGCGCAGTATTTTAGGGGTCAGATTAACCGACCGCATTATGAACTTCATCTTGCACTACCAAACTAAAGTAGCCGACGTAGCCCTGGCAGCTGCTAAGCTTAAATGGGACTGGGCTGGACACATCTGCCGGATGCCCAACGAGTTCTGGGCCAAGAAAACTACAGACTTGGTTGTAACTAGAGACTCCCATTAAACAGTGTTCGGAGACGCGGCAGACCTCGACGGAGATGGCGGGATGAATTTTAAAAAGACTCAATGGTTTTTAAAAAGACTGGTGTAGTGCAGCTCATGATAGAGATGCGTGGAAAAGAGAGAGGGTGGCATTTGCCTAGCAGTGGGACAGAATAGGCTAGGAAAAAAAATAAAGTGATGTTAATTCATACATTTTTTACCTTTTTATAATTCTGCAGTGACTTTATAGAGGCTATGGTGGGGATGATGAAAGGTCTATAAATTTATTATAATATTGGTTTGGCTCTGGGTAGATACTTAGCGTCATCGACCGCAGTCATGACTCGTCAGTTGGAAAATTCTTCTCTGAGCCCGTTATTGACCACTGCTGAGGCCTCCATTTTTTCTGCCAATCTCCTTAGTCCCTTGCTTGTCTCATCCATGTTTCGCTCACCAGCCTTTCCACGTCATTAGTCCATCGAGCCATAGGATAGGATGTCCTGAACTTCTCCGACCCAGTCTAGGCCACCGCCGTAGATCACCTGCTCTCTCTGGTTATATTACTTAAATAAAAATTCTAATATTGAAACAGTCCCATACAAGGAGTAGAATCAAAGGTGCCGTGCATGATACAATATTGTTCGCTTTTCAAAATTATCGGTGGGTGAAATGTGCTTGCGCTTGTGGGATGTTGGGGAAGCCCCAAAGGGCGATCGATCTCCGACCAAGCAAGATGGTATGTGCTCGATCAGGCGGAATATAATCTTTTAAAATGGTTTTAAGATGCACTTAGAGAAAATCAAAAATAAAACAAGGAGATTTACCGGTGGGAGAGATGCGCTGTGCCACGCTCATGGGTACCACCATATTTTTGCCATGAAACAGCTTTGATGTAATTTGGAGAGAAGGGCAGGACAGGCTGAGTAATAACTTACACCGAGACTTAACATCTTATGTCTCATAATAGGCAATAAATTCCTAGGCTAGTTCCAGGTAAGCTAGTTGATGTTTATGGGCGACGTTGACCACTTGCCTGACTGCCAGTTTGCCTATGGAAATAACATAAAAAAGGAAATTAACATTTCGTAAAAAAAATTGATTCGACTAAATTGGAAGACCCAATTTAGTCGAATCAATTTTTTGTTGACTTCTAGATTCGAGAATAGAAAAAGTATCCTCTTTTATTGGTAGTATTATAAATAACTTCTAAGATTATGTTAATTATAAATAACGATGCACCTTGAAACAAGTTGAAACTTAATTTCAAGACAAGTTAATAAAGATAACAAAACCTATTAGCCCGCTAGCTAATAAAGCATAGTCTGAATTCTCCGTATTGCAAAATTAAGTTATTAAATATTTTGACCCAAAATTCTGGGGTCTCATGGATGAAATTACAAGGCACCAGTAATTTATTGATCGTTGATTGCTGAGCAATATGGTTTAAAACAAATACGATCCATATATTTTGATAACGTGATTAATTTTCCGATACTAATATAATATTCCTGGAGACACCAAAAAAAAGTTGGTTAGATACACAATGGAACTTGAATTAGACACTTTGGTAGTTTAAACCGCCTTTAATAATGAAACAGCAAACGGAATGACGATGTTATTTCTTTATTTTGTCATCTTTTATTATAAATTTTATAAAATACCTACTAGCCGCCCGCCCGCACGGACTTCGTTCTGTCAAAATTAAAAAAAAAAAATTAATCCGTTCTTAACTTTTGCCTTCCCGGGACCTCTCCACTAACACTTCAACTTTATGGTATGGTATTAAAGTTCAAATTGACTTTTGATATGATTACGAATCTTTTGTATTTATATTTTTCTTTAATTTTTCTCTCCATAAGAACCATCCTCGTACTTCAAGGAATATTATAAAAAAGAATTAGTGAAATCGGTTCAGCTGCTCTCGAGATTAATTTTCTATTCAAGAAAAAATAATAAAAGAAATAATCCAATCTACAAGACGTACGAAACGTAAACATATCTTTCATCTAATTTTCATTCTATTCCAGCTAATTTAAAATCTAGTGCAAAGGTCCAAAACATTCTAGAATTCTCATCTGGGCTGCATTGTGCCCTAGGAAGTTGTTATTACTGGGACCGACGTGCGTCGTGTGCTCACATGATTGTTCCCACAACAATGGCTTCTGGTGGAAAATTGGTGTCATCAGAATACAGTGTAATTGGAAATGAGCCGTTATTTCTGTTATTGTTTAAATTTTTATTGGAGTCCTGTTTTTGTCTAAAAAGGTGTTACATAATGTATTTGTTATGAGTAGGCTAACCCGTTTAACACCCTCACCATGCCTTGTCGTGGCAGTAGGGCTCAGTAGCCTAAAGTGAACCCAGCACCTTGAGCGAAGCCAATTGAACCGAGGGAGCTGCTCTTTGTATCCTTATTATGATGAGAGGGCGAGGATGGAAACCTTATCCCATTGCTCTGTCCCGACGTTGGGATGGGTTGCTCTATGTTGCGGGACAACTCCTGTCCAACACCTGTGGAGGTGGCGTTGGCCACTTGGGGGACTGACTGGCTAACGAAGTGCCCTTTGCTTAACAAATCCGGGGTACTTCACCAAAGGCAGCATTGGTGGCACTCGCCGGGTTTTAGTGGGTAGAGCTGTGTTGTAAGACCTTACCGTTTTTCGGACCCAGCAAGTCCTACATACCCACCTGGGGAGTCCCCCCCCCCCCGCGGGATGCCTAAGAGCACTTCCCGGTGCAAAACAAAAAAAGACCCGTTTAGTACGAATCTATACTAGTATTAATTATTAAAAGGTCAATATTTGAAAGTTAGGATATAAGAGGTCCCCTCGAAACTATTCATCAGATTTTAAAAAATCCTTCATCAGTATTATTCTCCGATATCAGAGAATAACATTAGCTATAAAATTGTCATCAGTCAAGACAGCTGTTAATCTTGACAAGAATTACAACATAAGTCCCTAAAGAATTTGAATATTTTGTAATAAACAATTTCATGAATATTTTAATTTTATATGCAAATGCGCATTACAGACATTTGGGAATCCAAAAATGCAACGTAAAATTACCTATTGTTACCTTAATTCGATGGAAATGCAATAAAAATGCAAAGCCGAAAATACCCCCAAACGTATGTTGAACGCATTTATTAGAGTGGACGGGTTACTGTAATTGCAAGGGGGTTATACTGACGCCGGCGATAAAGGGTTAATTTAACGCTCGCTGCTTTGCGCTGAATTGTTGGGCTGAAGTAATGAGGATAAAAGGGGCAATATGGAACCTATGGCCGTGGAATAGGGGGTTTGTGGAGTTTCACCAAAGTTTTTTTTTCATTCCAAATACGTCAGGACTGTAGGGCCTTTCAAACGTTCGGTAGTGATATTTTTAAGGCAAACTGATGAACACGAAGGCTTTGCCTATGAATAGAAATCGGTTTGTAGACTAGCCATTTTCATACCAACTTTCGCAGTGATGACTATTTAGATATCAATTCTCCTTTTTATGTCATAAGGAGGCAACCGAGCAGTCGGAGCCTTATGGTGAATGGTGGCATCCACACAACCAAAAGATATGATGCGTTGTCCTCCTTTTCCCTATGCTCCCAACGGGCCAACTCACAAACCTCACCAAACGCGACAGCATAGCTGCCACTTACACCAACATTATGTGAGCGAGAGGTACCACCCCGGACGTGCCGGCCCAATTCAGCTGCAAAGCAGCATGCACTGCAGCACTACCTCTCACCGAAAAATAGCAAAGCCTACGAATAAAATTGTAGTGCCTAAGTATTCATCCATTCAGGTAGACCTACAATGACTTTACTTTTAATTTGTTCGCCTTGAAAAGGTACGAGGTATAATTATTATCAACGAACGAGAATTAATCCTAGAGAACTAGAGAGATGAATCATTTACAGTAAGCGATAAAACTATTGTCGTCAGGCCAAAAACTTTAAATGATATCGATTAATTGTCACCATGGAGTTATAACTTACGAATTCCAGTTAAGTAATTCCTCTTAAATTATATCAAGACTTATTGTTTTCTAATGTTTGCGCGAATTTCACTCATTATAATGAGTAGTAGAGAGGACTAATTAAAATAATGATGTATCATAGGGTAGTTTCGAATAACTTTGTAACATTAGGACATCTGTCACCTCAGTCCTCCCGTGACCATGGTTGCTGTAAAGTATCCGAAACGTCGGGCTTGTAAAAATCTTAATAAACCGCGATAAAATCCGTAAAAAATTGTTTCATTATAATGAGTGAAATTCGCGCAAACATTAGAAAACAATATGTGAACCAGTACGGACTGGAAACCGCAAACAAAATTCGCCGCCTGGAAGCTCTTATGACAAAGCGCGCAAGATTTATAACATCATTAAATTTCTTGAAGAGATGCAGAGACCAAGATCTCATCCCTACGTGTGTCAAGATTTCACCAAAAAACGACATCCGAGGGAGCGCAAAAATCTTAAACCAGGCGAGTAAAAAGTTATTACGGACGGTGATTCATCAAAATCGTTCCGATCTAGCAGCTTGTGAAAAAGACATTGGATGCTTGACCGCCGCGTTAAAGATAATTTTAACGACATTTGATTTCGATAATTGCATAGAAACTTTAAATAAGCGCGAAATATCTCAATACAATAAATGCAAAAAACAACAAATTTTAAAATTCGAAAAGTTAAACAGCAAATCAAATGTCAAAAATAACGAAACGAAGACCACAGACAATGACAGCTCACGCGCAGTTGTCAATCTGTCAAAATGTCATTTAGACAATAACACAATAAAAGTTTTGGAAAAGGGATTAAATTTCGCTGTTACACCTCGCAAAATCCCGTTCGAAGAAATAATTTGTAACGTTGAACATTGTCTGTCGATAAATAATATAAAGAAGGAAGATTCGGAGGCCATCAGACAAGATGTATCGTCAGCATTACGACGAAGTTCTGTGCCGAAACTAAATCTTCCTCGCGAACAATACAAAGCGTTAATAAACCTACGCAACAGACGAGAATTAACGGTTCTTCGTGCGGATAAAGGTAATGCAACGGTTGTGATGGACACGTCAGATTACAATGATAAAATTCAACAACTATTATTGGATGAAAGCACTTACACAGATCTCAAAGCCGATCCAACTAACAAGGTCTTGAAAATCACCAGTGACCTTATAAAGAAGCACTCCAGTTCATTGAATCTAGACGTCAAATCATTGATTCCTTCTTGTCCAAAGCCACCTAAACTGTATGGGCTGCCAAAAATACACAAGGCTAATGCTCCACTACGTCCAATTGTAAGCCAGATCGACTCACCAACCTACAGACTGGCTAAACATGTTGCCCATGTACTTTCGCCGCTGCGTGGACAAACCAGAGCACATACACGGGATTCATACCACTTTGTTAATGAGATCAAACACCTACATCTCAGCAACAATGAAACTATGGTTAGTTTTGATGTGCAATCACTCTTTACATGCTTACCGGTGGAAGATTGCATTAATATTGTATCAAGAAAGCTAAGAGAGAATGACATGCCAATAGAATATGCTGAACTTCTAAAACATTGCCTGACATCTGGCTACATGTTGTGGAATAACCAGTTCTACCAGCAAGTAGATGGCGTAGCTATGGGCTCACCAGTATCCCCCGTTGTTGCCGACATATTCATGGAGGACTTCGAGGAGACTGCTCTGCATACCTCACCAATAACACCCAGGTTCTACAAGCGGTATGTAGATGATACTTTCACAATATTGCCATCTGATAAAGTAACCATATTCTTAAACCATCTCAATTCCATCAATACTAAAATTCAATTCACAATGGAATTGGAGGCAAATAATTCTTTAGCTTTCTTAGATGTATTAGTTATCCGTAATCCCAATAACACCTTAAGCCACACAGTGTATAGGAAACATACCCATACGGATAGGTATTTAAACGGCGAATCACACCACCATCCAACACAGTTAGCTACCGTGGGTAAATCTTTGTTACAGAGAGCACAAGGGATCTGTGATGAGCAGCACCTGGAGACCGAACTTCAACATGTCAAGCAAGTACTGCGTGACAACAAGCTTCGGGTACCGCGTCTCCGTCACAGTGAACGTGTGAAACCAGCCACCGTCGAGCGAGTACCTGCTGTGCTACCGTTTATGAAAGGCGTCACTGACAAGATTGGCTTCATCCTAAAGCGAGCTTCTATAAAAACTTATTTCAAGCCGCCTAAAAAGATAGGTCAATTCTTACCATCTGTCAAGTGTCATATACCCTTACAAGATGCAGGAGTATACAAGCTTGATTGTGATTGTGGCCTCTCTTATATAGGCCAAACCAAAAGATCAATTAAAACTCGCGTTAAAGAACATATAGCTGACTTAAAACACCGTCGCTACACTAAGTCTGCAATCTGTGAACATAGTCTAGACAAAGCTCGCCATTATATTAGATTTGATAAACCACAGATACTCGCAAAAGAACACCGATTCCAACCAAGGATGATCCGCGAGGCTATTGAAATTAAAAAACATCCAAATTTCAATAGAGAAGATGGCTGGCTCTTACCACCTGCTTGGGATCCCATTATTAAAATAATTAAATCAAAAACCAAGCATAATATGCCACAGATTAAAGATGCAGTTAGCACTTTCTGCGTAGAGAGGACTAATTAAAATAATGATGTATCATAGGGTAGTTTCGAATAACTTTGTAACATTAGGACATCTGTCACCTCAGTCCTCCCGTGACCATGGTTGCTGTAAAGTATCCGAAACGTCGGGCTTGTAAAAATCTTAATAAACCGCGATAAAATCCGTAAAAAATTGTTTCATTATAATGAGTGAAATTCGCGCAAACATTAGAAAACAATATGTGAACCAGTACGGACTGGAAACCGCAAACAAAATTCGCCGCCTGGAAGCTCTTATGACAAAGCGCGCAAGATTTATAACATCATTAAATTTCTTGAAGAGATGCAGAGACCAAGATCTCATCCCTACGTGTGTCAAGATTTCACCAAAAAACGACATCCGAGGGAGCGCAAAAATCTTAAACCAGGCGAGTAAAAAGTTATTACGGACGGTGATTCATCAAAATCGTTCCGATCTAGCAGCTTGTGAAAAAGACATTGGATGCTTGACCGCCGCGTTAAAGATAATTTTAACGACATTTGATTTCGATAATTGCATAGAAACTTTAAATAAGCGCGAAATATCTCAATACAATAAATGCAAAAAACAACAAATTTTAAAATTCGAAAAGTTAAACAGCAAATCAAATGTCAAAAATAACGAAACGAAGACCACAGACAATGACAGCTCACGCGCAGTTGTCAATCTGTCAAAATGTCATTTAGACAATAACACAATAAAAGTTTTGGAAAAGGGATTAAATTTCGCTGTTACACCTCGCAAAATCCCGTTCGAAGAAATAATTTGTAACGTTGAACATTGTCTGTCGATAAATAATATAAAGAAGGAAGATTCGGAGGCCATCAGACAAGATGTATCGTCAGCATTACGACGAAGTTCTGTGCCGAAACTAAATCTTCCTCGCGAACAATACAAAGCGTTAATAAACCTACGCAACAGACGAGAATTAACGGTTCTTCGTGCGGATAAAGGTAATGCAACGGTTGTGATGGACACGTCAGATTACAATGATAAAATTCAACAACTATTATTGGATGAAAGCACTTACACAGATCTCAAAGCCGATCCAACTAACAAGGTCTTGAAAATCACCAGTGACCTTATAAAGAAGCACTCCAGTTCATTGAATCTAGACGTCAAATCATTGATTCCTTCTTGTCCAAAGCCACCTAAACTGTATGGGCTGCCAAAAATACACAAGGCTAATGCTCCACTACGTCCAATTGTAAGCCAGATCGACTCACCAACCTACAGACTGGCTAAACATGTTGCCCATGTACTTTCGCCGCTGCGTGGACAAACCAGAGCACATACACGGGATTCATACCACTTTGTTAATGAGATCAAACACCTACATCTCAGCAACAATGAAACTATGGTTAGTTTTGATGTGCAATCACTCTTTACATGCTTACCGGTGGAAGATTGCATTAATATTGTATCAAGAAAGCTAAGAGAGAATGACATGCCAATAGAATATGCTGAACTTCTAAAACATTGCCTGACATCTGGCTACATGTTGTGGAATAACCAGTTCTACCAGCAAGTAGATGGCGTAGCTATGGGCTCACCAGTATCCCCCGTTGTTGCCGACATATTCATGGAGGACTTCGAGGAGACTGCTCTGCATACCTCACCAATAACACCCAGGTTCTACAAGCGGTATGTAGATGATACTTTCACAATATTGCCATCTGATAAAGTAACCATATTCTTAAACCATCTCAATTCCATCAATACTAAAATTCAATTCACAATGGAATTGGAGGCAAATAATTCTTTAGCTTTCTTAGATGTATTAGTTATCCGTAATCCCAATAACACCTTAAGCCACACAGTGTATAGGAAACATACCCATACGGATAGGTATTTAAACGGCGAATCACACCACCATCCAACACAGTTAGCTACCGTGGGTAAATCTTTGTTACAGAGAGCACAAGGGATCTGTGATGAGCAGCACCTGGAGACCGAACTTCAACATGTCAAGCAAGTACTGCGTGACAACAAGCTTCGGGTACCGCGTCTCCGTCACAGTGAACGTGTGAAACCAGCCACCGTCGAGCGAGTACCTGCTGTGCTACCGTTTATGAAAGGCGTCACTGACAAGATTGGCTTCATCCTAAAGCGAGCTTCTATAAAAACTTATTTCAAGCCGCCTAAAAAGATAGGTCAATTCTTACCATCTGTCAAGTGTCATATACCCTTACAAGATGCAGGAGTATACAAGCTTGATTGTGATTGTGGCCTCTCTTATATAGGCCAAACCAAAAGATCAATTAAAACTCGCGTTAAAGAACATATAGCTGACTTAAAACACCGTCGCTACACTAAGTCTGCAATCTGTGAACATAGTCTAGACAAAGCTCGCCATTATATTAGATTTGATAAACCACAGATACTCGCAAAAGAACACCGATTCCAACCAAGGATGATCCGCGAGGCTATTGAAATTAAAAAACATCCAAATTTCAATAGAGAAGATGGCTGGCTCTTACCACCTGCTTGGGATCCCATTATTAAAATAATTAAATCAAAAACCAAGCATAATATGCCACAGATTAAAGATGCAGTTAGCACTTTCTGCGTAGAGAGGACTAATTAAAATAATGATGTATCATAGGGTAGTTTCGAATAACTTTGTAACATTAGGACATCTGTCACCTCAGTCCTCCCGTGACCATGGTTGCTGTAAAGTATCCGAAACGTCGGGCTTGTAAAAATCTTAATAAACCGCGATAAAATCCGTAAAAAATTGTTTCATTATAATATATCAAGACTTGTTTTCTGCAATTTCTATCCTATTTCTTGGCATATCCATGCATTTCTTCCTATCTTTTATTTTCATATTATCTTGAGCTACCTAATGGTAAATCTACATGGTCAGCCTCTCCCATGATTATATTAAACGAATTTACTCAACTACTACACAGGCAACTCAAGCTGGCGTCGCAATACGGTGACAAAGGTAGACCTTGGTGCCAGCAATAACTCTGGTATCTATGCACCTACAATAAATAAGTAATCTTATTAAGTATGAATATAGGCGATGACCTTCTAAATTAGGCAATGATTTTAAAAATTCTTCAATCAGTATATTGCATTATTAACACTGAGTGAAAAGATATACAATAATCAGCATTACGAATGTAACTCAACTTTAGGTCAATGAACGGCGAACGCTGCGGTCACTGCTAGTTGTAAATAAAGGCGATAGCTTATGATCCATGTAAACATCACCTGTTTCAATGAAACTTACACTAGGGCTCCAAAACCCTAATGGTAACTTTGCAGCGAACCGAAAGATTTATTCGAATCCCAAAATCATCCTGACCGCATCGCTATTTGTCATGCGACATCTGGCGCAAAGCAGTTCGCACCGGTTGTAACCGGTTTGACGCAGTTTAAGGCGGCAAAAATATAGACCGGAAGGTGACTGCAGGTAGGAATATCGGAATTTTAACATACGACTGTTATATTAATAATTTGCACGGAACACTTATCCTATTAATATTATAAAGGCGAAAGTTTGTAAGTTTGGATGTTTGTTGATCGTTCACAGAATGAAATTCACAGTAAACCTTGGTCAGGCTTAACTGGTTGGTTCAGAAACATATAAATCTTCTCGTTTTCTTTTGTATATTGTAATTATTTAGGTAAAAAATTAAATGTCTGTATTTTATAGTACATGGTAAATCTCAATTGCCTCCTAGACTATACATTTACGTCAACTTCTCCCTGAAATGTGTTATAGCAGGAATGGCGGACTGAAATCATTTGTTTTTATCGCTTGTAAGGACCTCCAGTAGTTTTATGGCCGTAGGAAAATTATTTGTATAAGTCGCTTTAGTACTAATATAAAGTTTTTGCTACGGATAAATTGCTAAACCAAGTCTTTCTTGCATTATAAGATTTTCATCATTATAATTTTTTTGCCCACTGCGGCAATATGCCTATTTAATGAACGCCAAGATGGCCGCTCTCCCGCCACTCACATCCGGCTACTGCACGAGATCAAGGTCTCATCTAATTGAAGGTCGCACTACCCTTCATGTACCTGAATTAAAAGATGAAATTGATATTATTCTATTTTATTCTTTTTTTTCGCAGGGAAATCCTCATGGATGCAGCCGAGATCTTTGGGTAGATCCTTTTTTTTTCCTTTTTTTTATCGCAGGGAAACCCTTATGGATGCAGCCAGGATCTTTGGGTAGATCCTGACCCAATGTGGGACTCGCACCTGGGAGTGCCCACCCTAACTAAAACCACTGCGAGCGCCTTCAGCCGCTTTTTGAGCACAGGGGCGTTAATGGAGGCGCATTAAGTAGCGCCTCCTACGCACCCCCGTTCGTCGCCCGCGGGGGAGGCCTCGTCGGTGGCTTCCTCTCTCACCCGCTCGTCGACCTCCTTCTGGGACATTACTGCCTCTCTGGAGGAGACCATCGCCGTCCAGGACTCATCGTCGCCGAGCGTCGCGGTGATGACGTGATGACGCTCGGCATAGACAAGTCCCCTCCGATGACTGATGTCAGATCATGATGCAGCGCCACCCATCTCGGGCACGTCTCAAGGACCGGACGCAGAGCACCCGTTAGGCTTTTGCCATACGGCTGCCGCGCCAGGTCCTCCCCCACCTCCGCATTAACGCCTCTTGCCCTAGTCGGCGAACCCGCAGGATCCCGTCCAGCGTAAGGCTGTCATTCTATTCTTCTAAAAGTCTAAGTCTAAGAGTCTTATAAAAAATCTGGCCAATAAAATATTGTTGGCAACTATTCTCTGCCAAACCTGAAAACCGAAATCGGACAGATAATATCGGACCTACTCAACATTTAATGACTATTTCGTGAATATAGGCACACATCTCGCTAACCAAATACCCATAAAATTCCAAAATAACACTGCACACTCATTACCGAGACTTGATCCTGGCCCGTCCCAACACTCACTGCTTGATTTTCTAATGTTTGCGCGAATTTCACTCATTATAATGAAACAATTTTTTACGGATTTTATCGCGGTTTATTAAGATTTTTACAAGCCCGACGTTTCGGATACTTTACAGCAACCATGGTCACGTCATGACCATGGTTGCTGTAAAGTATCCGAAACGTCGGGCTTGTAAAAATCTTAATAAACCGCGATAAAATCCGTAAAAAATTGTTTCATTATAACTCACTGCTTGAATTTGAGCCCTGTACTATCGACGAAGTAACCAAAATTATTGATCTGGATCCTAACACCAGTGTTGCTCTAGACAGGGTTAGTATCAAGGCTCTTAAATGCATCAAGATTCTAGTAGTCTCGTACTTAACCAATTGTCTAAATCGCTTACTGAATTTCTTTTAATTTAAATTTTTTTATTTTAAGATTATCTGGAAATAATCCAGATAATCTTAAAAAAAAATTAACCAAACCAATAAGCCAAAGTAACCCCAATATACAAATCTGGCCCAAAATCTAGCCTAGGAAATTACCGCCCCATATCTGTCCTTCCCACATTGTCTAAAATACTAGAGAAAATTATTTACAAAAGACTCGATGATTACTTGAACAAAATCAAATTTATATCTGACAGGCAGTACGGTTTCCGATCCAAATCCCTCTGTGAGCTACAATTGACCTAATTACTAATATAAGAACAACAATTGATCAAAAACAGGTAGCACTGGGAGTATTTATTGATCTAAAAAAAGCTTTCGATACTGTCAGCCACTCTCTATTACTAAATAAGCTAAAAAATATTGGAATCGCGGGGACAGTTTACAAAATGATATCGTCATACTTGAATAACCGATATCAAGTTGTTAAAATTGAATCAACACAAAGTGACCCCAAACGAGTAACACGTGATGTGCCTCAGGGTTCCATACTAGGCCCCCTGTTGTTCCTGGTGTACATAAACAATATACACCGGGAAGGTCTGCAGGGTCAGATATCCCTATACGCAGATGACACATGCCTTTTCTACTTTAGTATATTAATTACATTAATAATTTAATTTAATATTAATATTAATAATTTACTTCATATTATCAAACAAGCTCAAAAATACCTTAAAATATTACATAATTGGTTTAATTATAACCTCCTCACCATCAATGTCGCTAAGACTTCATATATAATCTTTAGTGCAAAAAACATAAAACTCCCTAAAGACCTTACACCAACCATAAATGGAGTTGAGCTACAAAGACAAAGTCAGGAAAAATACTAATCTAGACTAATCCTTGATAGCACCTTAAGCTGGAATCCACATATCACTCACATTAAAAAAAAACTTACCTCTTTATCAGCCGCCTACACCAAATACTAGGATGTATTCCAAAAAACGCAAGAATCTTAATTTATAATGCCCTAGTAAAACCACACCTTCTTTACCTAGTAGAAATATGGGGTAACGCTGCAAAGTCAAGTCTTAAGCCCATACAAGAACTACAAAACCGAATTATAAAAATTTTATTCAATTATGACTATTTGACTCCATCTGAAACCATCTATCATCTCATCTCAAACTAGGTTATTGAATATTACCCAACTTTACACATACCAGACATGTATTCTAGTATACAAAATAAAACACAAACTTATACATACACAACTGACGTTCACAACGAAGAAACAAACAAACACATACACAACACGACGAGCCAGCCATATTATATTGCCTTCCATAAGAACTAACTATGGTAAAAATAACATAACGTATAGGGGAGCACAGTTGTACAACAAATTACCTAAACCTGTAAAAGGAGCAAAGTCTTTGAATGCTTTTAAACGGCTTTTACTTGATCACATTCACGAAAACTAGATCTGAACTCAAATTGAACTCGCTTGTTAATTATTTAAATTATTAATTTTACTATTAATTATTTAAAATAATTATATCGCATAAGCGATAGCGTTTTTTACTTAGACCACCGCCTTGCAATGCATATCAAAGAACTCGCTTCTTATCGTTTCTAATTCTACCCGCACTATTATAATTTTTTATTGTAAATTGTTCTCATATAAGTGACTAATGTCTTCATGAGAATAAAGATCTTTAAACCAAAATCTATTCTATTCTGTTCTGTTCTGTTCTGTTCTATTCTATTCTGTTCTGTTCTGTTCTGTTCTGTTCCGTTTCCGTTCCGTTCCGTTCCGTTCCGTTCTGTTCCGTTCCGTTCCGTTCCGTTCCGTTCCGTTCCGTTCCGTTCCGTTCCGTTCCGTTCCGTTCCGTTCCGTTCCGTTCCGTTCCGTTCCGTTCCGTTCCGTTCCGTTCCGTTCCGTTCCGTTCCGTTCCGTTCTATTCTATTCTATTCTTTTTTTTTTTTTTTTTCGCAGTTTTTAGTACATAGGGTCAGGATCTCGGGTAGATCCTTACCCTATGTGGGACTCACACCTGGGAGTGCCCTACCCGTAAACTAAAACCACTGCGAGCGCCTTCAGCCGCTTTAATTTGAGGGTCCCGGATAGGCATTCGACAGGATCACCTCAGCGACAGGCTGGCCCCGGCGAAGGCCAGACTACTCCTCTTAAGGGGGGCTGCCCGGCTGCTTGGGCAGTCCCCGCGACGTCGTGTCATACCACCGCTCAAGGACCGGACGCAGAGCAACCGTTAGGCTTTTGCCGTACGGCTGTTGCGCCAGGTCCTCCCCCCCACCTTCGCATTAACGCCTCTTGCCCTAGTCGGCGAACCCGAAGGATCCCGTCTAGCGTAAGGCTCTCGCCAAGAGACCTCCTATCCGAGACATAGGAGTGCGTCTCGGCAAGAACCTCAGCCACGAGTTCCCACGGGGGGTCACCGGCCAGGGCAGTGGCTGCCGCCCACGATACTGTACGGTACCCCCGGATCACTCTTACCGCGATGACCCGCTGTGCCGAGCGCAGCTGGGCCTTATTTCTCGTGGTAAGGTGACCCGCCCAGATGGGCGCACCGTAGGTTGCCATACTCCGGCAGACTCCAGATATAGCTGCCTGCAGGCGGCGCTGGGTCCTCCGAGGTTCGGGAGGAGTCTGCCCAGCGCACTTGCCGCCTTCACGACCTTCGGTCCCAACATTGAGAAATGTGGGCCGAAGGTCCACCCACCGTCAAGGATGAGCCCCAGATATTTGATATGGGGGCTCATCCTGACCGTCACCCCTCCGACCTGGAGGGCAGCCCCCGGTGGGGGTCCTTTCCACCCGGTCCCGCGGAAGAGAAGGGCTTCGGTCTTCTCAGGTCTGACCCGAAGCCCTAACCTCTCTATGCGGCTGATCACGAGGTCAAGCCCGACCTCGGCCAGCCGCGCCGCCTCCTTATAACTTCGTCCCCGGGCATACACGAGGGTGTCATCCGCGTAGCATATGTCACCCATCCCGGAGAGGAGGCGGCCTCGCAGGACCCAGTCGTATCCGATGTCCCACAGGATCGGACCCAAAACCGATCCCTGTGGGACACCGGAGCCGACTCGCCGCCACCCAATGGACCCCGACCGATTCTCGTAGGCTACCCTCCTCTCGGAGAGGTACGCCTCCAACAGCCTCCTCAGATACGGGGGCACACCGAAGAAATACAGTGCCTCCCGTATCACACTGTGGGGGAGGCTGTTGAAGGCGTTCGCGATGTCCAACGACACCGCGACCACCACCTCCCCTCTGCGTTCCGCCTCATCCGTCACCGCCCGAAGGCGTTTGAGGCCGTCGATGGTCGACCGGCGTGCCCGGAACCCAAATTGGGACTCTGAGAGTCCCGGTCCCGGGCCTTCCTCCAGGTGCTGAGCGAGACGGGAGGCCACTATTCTCTCCAAGGCCTTCCCAGCTTCACTCAGCAGCACCACCGGTCGCACCGCCGAAGCCGAGTCCGGGGTCCACCCTGCTTTTGGTAGTAGGCAGAGCCGACCCTCCTTCCAGGCCCTCGGGAACCGTCCTGACCGCATGCAGCGGTTGAACAGTTCTCGAAGGCTATCACCGAGGTACCCGAGAGAGATCGCGAGGACCCTCCCGTGCACCCCGTCTGGATCCGGCGCCCTCTTCTTACTCTGGGGACGGGACAGAACCGCCTCCATTTCAGCCTCCGTGACGGGTGGCAGAACACCTTCCTCGTCCAGCGTTTGCCGGGCCAGCCTGGGGGGCATGAAGCCCACGGGTGTGTCGGGGAAGCCCAGTTGGTCTGGTTGGAGCGACTCGTTGATTGGGGTCGATTGGGCGCGGAGCTTGTTCCGCGCCCAAATGTAGGGTCGGCCCCAGGGGTCTCTGTTGAGACCCTCAACCATCTCCAGCCAGGCCTCCTCCTTGGCTCGGCAAATAGCCTGCTGTAGGATCTTCCGCTTTTCTGCGTAGACCCTACGCAGCCTGTCGTCCCTGTCGACGTCCTGGGGTGCCGCCGCCTGCTCCGGGTATAAAGCCGTCTGGCCCGGTTACAGGCGGCCCGGAGACCTGCTATCTCATCCGACCACCAGTAGAGGGCCCGCCGCTGTGGTGGACGTCTTGCGGGCGGCATGGCCGCTCTGCAAATCACGTCGCAGAGCTGGTCAGCCGCCTCATCCACCCCCACTTCCGACAGCGGCGGGAGGCTCCACCGGCAGACGATAGCAGCCTCTTCTACCAGTTCCCGGTCGAGCTTAGTGAGTGCCCAACGTGGAAACTGGCTTCTTCCCCTGGACGACGACGACGATGACGACGCTGGACGGGAGGGGGTTGGAGACACCTCGAACCGTATGTAACGATGATCCGAGAGAGTCTCCACCCCCGTCTCCACCCTCCACCCCTCCACTCTGCGCGCGATGGCCGGCGTGGCGAACGTGACGTCCACCACGGAACCTCCCGACCAACGCACGCACGTCTGGACTGTATTGAGCAGGGACAGTCCAGCAGCTAGCGCCCACTCCTCGACCTCCCTCCCTTTTGGATTCGTGACCGGGTTGCCCCATGCCGTGGACTTGGCATTGAGGTCCCCGGCCACGAACACCTGTAGGGGAGCTAGCTGCCCCACCAGCGGCCCCAGAACGTCGAGAAACCGTTCCAGGGCCGCCAAGTCGCGGTTCGGTGAAAAGTAAACTCCGACGAAAGCCACTTCTCCCCGAACCGTCGCCACATACCCGCGGCCCCTCGCTTTGACTGCGAGGGGGGGGCCGGCTCCAGGCCTCACCACAATCGCTACCGAGTAATCGGTGTCCCCCGCCCAGTGTAGGCTTGTGGGAGGCACAGCGTATGGCTCGGCAACGATCGCGACGTCAACGCACCACTCCGCCATGGACTGCAGTAATAAATCCTGCGCCCCGGCGCAGTGGTTGACGTTCGCCTGGAGAACGCTGAGATGCCTGGACATTATTCGGCTATCTCAGCGTCAGCCGACTCCACCCGGTTCCCCCCATTGGCTTGTTGGGAGGGGAACTTCCCGCGGGTTGATGGGGGTTTGCATGCCATGCCCCCCATCACGTGGCCTGCCGGCATTCCTGCATCGGCGCACACCGCACAGTGTGCGGCGGCCGAGCATCCGGCAGCCTTGTGGCCTGCCTGACCGCAACGGTAGCATAAGTTGCTGCGATCAGTACCACACTGGCACGCTCCGGAAACGAGCCCCACTCCCAGGCACCGGAAGCAGTGCCTGGGACGCGACTGTAAGAGGTGCAGGCGTGCGTGGCTCCACCCCACCGTGATACCCCCTTGTTGCAGCAGTTTCTTTGCCACTACAACTGGGAGTTCTATGTGGGCTGTACCCGAGCCCATTTGCCCCGTGCGGATGATACGCACGTGGACCTGACCCGGATTACAGCCCCCTTCCTTGGCCACCGCAGTTATGAGACGCTCCACGGTGACCGCGTCACTCAGGCCCGTGATTCTCAGCTCGGCCTTTTTCTCAGGCCTGAGCACCTCCACCTCCTCCTTTAATGTCTCCCTCAGGCGAGCTGCCAGGGCGTCCGCCTTTTCTCCGCTTGTCGAACCAGGCACCTCGATGAGGCGCGCCCCGGTTGCCGACTGGCGGATCCGGAGCGGGCCGATGCCCAGCTCCCCCAAATCTATCGTTTGCTCGGCCTTGAGTAGGGCCGAGCCATACGTCGCTCCTTTAGCCGCTGCCTCCGGCCGTAACTTGAGTATTACGGCCGTGGAGCGGGGGAGAGACAATTTCGGCCTTGCAGCTTCCTTCTCCCGGTTTCTGGTCGGTGGCGCAGAGGCCGCCAGTGTTTTCGACGGCGGCGCTGAAACCGCCGGCTTTTTCGCCGTAGATTTCCGGCGGACGACGTCCGTACACGCCTCCACCGGTTTTTGTGGGACCTTGGCCCCATCTTCTTCCCTTCTTTTGAAGGTCGCTCCTTTGGGAGTGGAGGGACCAAATGCAGTCCACTCCACCTCCTGGGCCTTCCCCTTGCCCTTCCCTTTTGAGGTTTGGGGCAAGGCAGGGAACTCCTCCAGGTCAGGCCCCACCACGCTATTGGTGACCGCCACGGCCGTCGCCTTGTCTCTCGATGCCGCGATAGCGGCCCTCGTAGCTTTCGCCAGCTCCTTCTTATCTCCCGCCAGTGGAGGACGGCAGGGAGGAGCGGCCGGAAGCTGTAGTGCCGCCAAACGGCCATCCAAAATGTTACCGACCAGCTGCGCGACGCTTTGCATTTGGTCGGCCGACAATGGTGCCTCCTTGCTCTCGGCCGCCTTCTTCCGGCTCTCTTCATACTCCCGCCTGTAGGCGCGCACCTCCTCCCTTACTAGCTCAAGCTCCCGATGGAGCCGACTATTGTCCGCCCTCAGCTTTCGCGCCTCCTCCGACTCAGTGCGAACCACCAGGGACTCCAATGCCTCCCTGATGAATCCAGCGGCTTTTCTAATTTTGGCCGCATAGCCCCCTCGGAGATTGACCGATTTGCCGGTCAGGCCAAGGATAGTATCTATATACCTTAATTACTCGCATGGGGTCAAAGCATTTTCGGATTAAAAAATGAAGTACTTGGCGCGGCCCGATTTCCTCCGCGCCCTCGGTAACTTCATAACGTGCGTCTTAGTTTGTATTTTAGCAGCGACCAAGTCACGGGAGTGGAAGGATGCGTCGCTGCACTCTTGAGCGGTGACCCCATGCGAGTAATTACGTTAATTTTTTGGAAGAGGTAAGTTTTTCTTTTATCTATTTATTATGTGTATTATGAATTATATTTGTGTTATTGTATATTCAGTGAATAAATGTTTGTTATAAATGTGTTTTTTACAGCTTTATACAATAAAATTATTCAAAAATTCAGTTTTATTACAAGTTTGTCTATTTTTCAGAGTTACTCATGGATAGGAGAGAAAGGCAAATTGTGCAATGGTCGGAAGAGGTTTCTGGTGAATGATGTTTTACGGTTTTCAAAAGACAAAGACCATGGTTTCTAATGTACCAAAACCAAATAAAGCTGTTGTATTGTTATCATCCAATGTATCATGAAGCTCATATTGACCCAGCCTCAACTGACGAGCAGAAACCTGAAATAATAACATATTACAACAGCACTAAAGGACGAGTGGTCATCAATGATCACTTGTGTGGTACATACAACGTAGGGAGGCGAACCAAACGATGGCCGTTAGCCATTTTCTTCCATCTAATAAATATTTCAGGCATAAATGCACTCATTGTACATCGAGCAAATACCAACAAATCACGTGAGGCGTAATTTCTTGCGGCAATGGTCTGTTGAACTTATTCATGATCACCAGAAACGACGACTTGAAGTCAGAGCAACCCCTAAGGAAGTAAAAAAAACGTCTGATGGAAGTAGAAGTTCCAAAATCGCGTCCCACCATCCAATGCAAAACGGGGAAGTTGCAATAGTTGCCCGCGGAAATGAGATCGTAAAGTACCAACAAAATTCAAGAAATGTACAAGATTTGTGTGCAATGATCACTCTGATATATACTGTCAACAGTGTAACAACAGTGATTCGGAGAATTCCTAAAAAATAGTAGTATTAACTATGATCGTAGTATACCTAAGTACAAATTGTTAATTATTGATAATTATTTTAATTTAACTTGTTTTTGTATAATTAGTAAGAAGTTCATGTTATTACCTATAGATATTAAAGAATAAATAATGCATTTTTATAATAAAATAGTTCATTTACATATATATTTCAATATATATTAAAAACTACTCATACTATTTGGGGTCATCCGTGACCCCATGCGAGCAGTTATGTAAGGTTCTTTGTGCGAGTAATTAAGGGATATTGGCCTCAGCCGCCCGCCTTAGGTCCTCAGCACCCAGTTTTTCAAAGTCGAGGTCAGACGGGGGGACTTCTTCCGCCTCCGCATTGACCTCTTTGGGCTTTTTGAATGTCCGCTTTTCGAGGGCCAGCTCAAAACTATCCTCCTTCTCCTTCTCAGCCCTCTCCCTTAGGGCAGCTCGCGCACGAGTAAGCGAGGTGGCCTTCCCCCGCTTTGCCACTGGCTGCGCCTTCGTTGCCGCACTCGCCCCCGTCTCGGTATCTGAGCCGGAGCCCCCCGACACCTCGGAGAACAGGCGCTTCTGCCCCAGCTCCGACTCAGACAACGACGTCATCGACATCCTGTCCAGATCGTCTACCTCCTCATCCTTTCTTCCCTTCAAGCGACCCTTGCTCACCTCCCCCCTAAAACTTCCCCCCCCCCCCCCCGACATACTAAGTTCCCTACCCCTTTTTCGCTCTTTTTGGAACGCGTACTCGTACGACTGTCAGTGGAGTCGCTCGCACTACTGAGCTCTACTTCATCCTTTTCCATTTCGCGTGCATCGTTTTCCAGTGTGGTAGCCAGGTCGTTGTTGCGAGAGTCCGGGATAACCCCCCCGTAGTACGTGGGGTAGACCTCCGCCGATTCTGGCGTGGTGCGGGATTCCCCCTTTCGGGGACCCGCCCGGGGACTATTTTCCATACTGCTTAAATTCATTATTGAAAATGTCTGCTCATTTGGGTCGAGCGGAACCCGTAACCTTCTCAAAACGTTGTGCGCTAACGACTGGAGACCCTCCAGCCATTCATCCCCTCGCCGCGCACTAGCCTATTTTGGGATTAGGGTAATTTTTTTGAGAGATTTTCTTCCTCGCGGTCCCCATCCCGATGTGGGATGGCGACCACCACCCCCGGCCCTATGGGCCGGGGAGCGGCTTGGCCGGCAGTGGCCAGAACCGACTGCCGCCCGGTTTGGAACCGATTTGTTCACCCAGAGATTGCACCCCAGGCTTAAGCCCCACCGTCGCGTCAAGGCCCGGATCCGATGGTGGGGATTCTATTCTATTCTATCCTTTTTTTTTTTTTTTTGTTCTGCAGCGGAAATTTGCAGACCAAACCATAACTAGGACCGGGGTGAGTTTTAAACCTAGCCGTGTGTGGGGTTCGCACTTGGAGATGCGTTACCTTAGTGCAACCGCTGCAAGTGCCCTCAGCCGCCTTTTATGAGAGTCCCGGATCATGCAGGCAACGCAGGACCCTCGGCGACAGGCTGGCCCCGGCGAAAAGGCCAGACTCCTCCTCTAAAGGGGGACTGCTCGGCTGTTCGTTTGATTCGATACTTTTAGCAGTCCCCGACGACGTCATGTCTAGCTGGACCCAGATTAAAACCCCATCCTGGGCCCGACACGAGCACAGGGGCGTTACTGGAGGCGCATTAGGTAGCGCCTCCTATGCACCCCCGTTCGTCGCCCGCGGTGGGAGGCCTCGTCGGCGGCCTCCTCTCTCACCCGACCATCGGCCTCCTTCTGGGACATTACTGCCTCGCAGAAGGAGACCATCGAAGTCTAGGACTCGTCGTCGCCGAGCATCGCGGGGATGACACTCGGCAGAGACAAGTCCCCTCCGATGACCGATGTCAGATCATGACGCAGCGCCGCCCATCTCGGGCACACCTCGAGGGTGTGCTGGGCCGAGTCCACCGCCGCGCCACAATCGTGACACACTGTCAACGGCTCCCTGCGGGCCGTCCGGCACAGGTACTCACCAAAGCAACAATGCCCAGTGAGCACCTGTGTCAGACGGAAGGTGAGGGGTTTGCGCTTACGGCGCATCCACCGCTCTAGGACCGGACGCAGGGCAACCGTTAGGCGTTTGCCATACGGCTCCCACGCCAGGTCCTCTCCCCACCTCAGCATTAACGCCTCTTGCCCTAGTCAGCGGACCCGCAGGATCCCGTCCAGCGTCAGGCTCTCGCCGAGAGACCTCCTATCCGAGACATAGGAGTGCACCTCAGCAAGAACTTAAGCCACGAGTTCCCACGGGGGGTCGCCGGCTAGGGCAGTTGCTGCTGCCCACGATATCGTACGATACCCCCGAATCACTCTTACCGCGATGACCCGCTGCGCCGAGCGCAACTGGGCCCTACTCCGTGCAGTAAGGTGACCCGCCCAAATGGGAGCACCGTATGTCGCCATACTCCGGCAGACACCGGAGTATAGCTGCCTGCAGGCGGCGCTGGGTCCTCCGAGGTTCGGGAGGAGTCTGCCCAACGCACTCGCCGCCTTTACGACCCTCGGACCCAACTGTGCGAAGTGTGGGCCGAAGGTCCATCCTCCGTCAAGGATGAGCCCCAGATATTTAATATGGGGGCTCATCCTGATCCTCACCCCTCCGATCTGGAGGGCAGCCCATTCTATTCTATCCTATCCTATCCTATTCTACTCTACTCTACTCTATTCCAATACATTCCATTCTATTCTATTCTAGTCTATTCTATTCTATTCTTTCTATTCTATTCTATTTTATTTAAAAGTACAACCTGGTATCTCGTTTGCACCACTTTATTATTTATTATATATTGCATTAACTCCTGTGCTTTATCGATTTTGGCACAGATCTTTCTTTACCTTGAGCTAGTGAGTAGTATTTAGATAAAATTTAGATGTCTAGTCGCGAAAAAAAAAAAAAAACTACTAGGTAATGTAAGTATTACTAAAATTATAGTACTGTTAACACTTGTACTGTGTGCGTACATAGCGATTGATGAAGGTGAATTATATTCACCACAAGGTTTTTCAAATTATGTAACACTAGCAGCGCTCCGCGGTTTCACTCGCGTACTTTCCATTCCCGTGGGAGTACAGGGATAAATTATAGCCTCTAAGTTATTTTAATGATTTTATAGAAATCCATAAGTAGTTTTTGCGTAAAAGAGAAACAAACATACATCCATATATTCTTACAAACTTTCGCGTTTATAATTTTTGATTTTTGATTTTTTAACGTTTTTGACATCCGATGCACAAGTTATACACGAAAAAGAACACAATCGATTATTGTCATAAAGGTTTTATTGATTTTTTTAAATAGTTAGTTGGATAGGCAAACTGGCAAACGTACCACCTGATGGTAAGTGGTCGACGTCGCCCATGAACACAAACTAGTATGCCTGGAAGGAGCCCATGCACCTCATTTATGTGTTGCCTATCCTGAGACATAAGATGTTAAGTCTCTGTGCCAGTAATTACACTGCCTGTCTTGCCCTTCTCTCCGAAACACAGCAAAGCTGTTTGACGGGAGAAACAAGCAAGATGGTGGTACCCATGCAGCCGCGAGCGCGGCACAGCGCTTCCCTCCCAACGGTGTTATAATGAAAGAACTTATTACGGATATTTCGCGGTTTATTAAGATTTTTACATGCCCAATGTTTCGGATACTTCACAGTTCTCTCGTGACCATGGTTGCTGTAAAGTATTACAAACATCGGGATTAATCAAATCAGATAAAACCCAAAAAAAAAGTTATTTAATTATAATGAGTGAAATACGCGTAAACTTATGAAACCAATATGTTCTTCAGATGTGATGATTTCTTTCAATTTGAATCCACTATAAAATCTTGGTCATACACTCAGGAGAACGGATGGCATGGGGCAATAAGGTTCTAGAGTGGAGGCCACGTTTAGGTAGACGAAGTGTTGGTCGGCCATTAACCAGGTGGGAAGACGATCTCCGTGCGGTGACCGGTCCGTATTGGATGCGAGTGGCAAGGGACCGACCGTCTTGGCGTTCATTGAGGGAGGGATTCTGTTCAGCAGTGGACGGATAGAGACTGATGATGATGATGATGAAAACCTTAAAACAAAATCCTCAAAATAAAGTTAAATCTCCACTATAACTGAATACTAGATACCGAATTAAATGACTGACTTAATGTCTCATTCATCCTTACCCAGTAACTGGGAATTTGAAATTTAAATCATTCCTCAGCTGAATTGCTCGATGAATCGCAGGAATCGTTTTAGAAGTACCCGAAAGGCGACCTTACGTGGACCGAATTTGGTTCCAATTACGACAAGCCAGGCAGCTGATCCAGTAATACAGAATTTCGAAGATTCGGTGTTATCTTAACAAGGAATTGGTAATTTACATGATATTATGGATATTTTATTGCTTGTATCATAGCCTCTGATTGCTCGTGGAGATAATTGATTAAGATTGATGGCCAATAGCATGTTTTTGATAGCATAGGGCAAACGAGCAGTTGAAACTTCTTGGCGACTAGAGAAGCTTTGCTGTGTTTCGGAGAGAAGGGCAAGAAAGGCAGTGTAATTACTGGCACCGAGACTTAACATCTTGTCTCAAAATAGGCAACACACAGATGAGTTGCCTGGGCTCGTAAAAGTAAACTAGTTTATGTTCATGGGCGACGTCGACCACTTACCATCAGATGGCACGTTTGCGAGTTTGCCTATCCAACTAACATAAAAAAGAAGCCCACACACATCCTCACAACCAGAGATTATGCAGATGAGTTACCCTCATTCTCTCTATACGGGCCACCGCAACACAACAGCATAGCGGCCACTTTAAGCCGGTGTTATGTGAGCGAGAGGTATCGCCCCGGTCGTGCCGGCCCAATTCGACTGCAAAGCAGTATGGCACTACCTCATACGTATGTTTTCTCTATTTAGTTGAAGATTTGATAGGTGCTAGGAATAGCAGTTTTTCAATTAAAACAGACCTTTAACCAGACAATTCGATGAATAGTGAGAATCAACATTAGCTAATTTCTGAAGTTAAACAAGTCTCCAATTCTTTGAGTTTTAACTTTTAATATCTCTCTACCATTAAGTCCCATACGTGTTCATCAAAATCGATCAAGACGTTTGAGAGAAGCAGAATTGTTATCAACAACGGAATATATTAATTTTTACTAGACACAGTTTTACGTTGATAGCGAAGAGGCTTTCGTTGAAAGAGGCCTTCGTCCATGGACGAAAAAAGATTATTGATGATAATGATGATTAAACGATTTTTTTTCTCTTTAACGCCGGGAAATGCTCTGAGGCATCCCGCTGGGGAGCGGGTCTCACCACGCGGGTATGTGGGACTCGCTGCGCCCGAAAGTTCTACCCACTAAAACCCGGCGAGTGCCACCAATGCCGCCTTTGGTGAGGTGCTCCGGATCTGTTTTGCAAACAGGGCACCTCGACGGCTAGTCAGAGCCTCAGGGGACCGACGCCACCTCCTCAGAGGGGTTGTCCCGCACCACAGAACAACCCATCCCAACGTCGGGACAGTACAATGGGGTGAGGTTCCCGACCTCGCCCCTTGCCCTTTACCTCTTTAGTCCTCTTCTTATAAGAGGGGACAAAGAGTCCCCTCGGTTCAATTCGCTTCGCCCAAAGTACTGGGCTCACTTAGGCTACTGAGGCCCACCGCCACGACCTAAACCATGGTGGGGATGATTGAACCCTTGTTCTTTCACGCGTCATTCGTTTTGGCGTTCATTGATTGAGGCCAAATCCAGAGAAGATGATATTGATGGTGGATCATTTGAGGAACGCGCTTCTTTCAAGAGTTTATTTTAAACGTAAAAGAACGTGTACTGTAAAAGCTGTATCTTTTCGCTTTAAATCTCATACAGCAATGGATGAAGGCTGTTATTTAAATTTTTAAATTTAAAATATCGCCCCGCTCCGTTTATTACACCCATGAGGTGGTATTTATCTTCATATACCCGACTGTACGGAGAATGTACCAGAAATAATTGCTTTCTCCATGTACATAATATTAAATGGCTTGTTGGCTTAAATATTTAATGGACGTTTGAAGCGAAGGATCTAAACCATAACCTTCTTGAAAAAAAAACGGTTATAAGAAACTCAGAGCGAGGTAACGCCGCATGCGTCATGTTTTTTCGTTCTTGCAGCCGACTCCATCGAATGACAAGACGTTGTCACGTCAAAAAATTGATTATATCATTATCATCATCACTATTTGATATGTTCCTAAGAACGCCAAGATGGAGAACGCCGTACGCACGAAGATCGTCGTTCCATATACTTGGAGCATCGAGCATAATATTATAACCAAAATAGAGCGGTTTTGTATAAAAACAAATCCGACAAAGTCCTGCGACGCTTCGGCGGTTCTGTGATCTGATTGGCCGACTGAGGGCCCTTGATGGATGATTAGCCGATCGGACGTGCATCACTGGTTGAATCACTATTACGTCAGTGACAAATCACTGATCATTTTCGTAATTTTATGGCTCACACCACTCTATCCCATTACCATCTAACATTAAAAAAGTCTAAATAAAATACACACAAAACAATGCAAACCTAGACAAACCATGAAACTTTGTATGAAAATCACGAAAGGAATCAAATTAAATAAAACACAATCATACAAGCTCCATACATTATGTATGAAGTGCATGAAAACCGTGATAATTAACGTTTAAGGATGTCGTTTAAAACGCTTTGTGCCGAGCAAGTCCCTCGACTCTAGTATAATTTTGTTCTTGTAAATGTATTTCGGCTATTTACGAACTTCGCCATTTTGAATTTGATATTTTACTTTGTAGGCCTTTGCTTGTCAGCTTTTTTTTAGAAGAGGGTAAACGGACAATCAAGACACAAGACAGACATCAAACAGCCTCACCAATAATGTTGCATTGTAACATATTATAATATAAAAGTTACCGTTTGCTATTTAAATCTCTTTCTCTCTCTCTCTTTCTATCTCTCTCTCTTTCTATCTCTCTCTCTCCCTCTCTCTCTCTTTTATTTAAATATAAATATGAATTAACTCTTTACGTAAATAACCCTTTACTATTTTAAACTCTCTTAAACGCAACAGCATTGGGATAAAAATTTATTTCATCATCAACCGTTTTATCAATTTGTATTCCATCACCGCCTGTTTTAGTTGTTTATCGTATTTTTGTGACATTTATACACTTTTGAGTTTTTGTGCCATAAGAAGGCAACCGAGCAGTCGGAGCCTTATGGTGACTACCGATATAGACATCTGCACAAGTTATGCAGATGCGTAGCCCTCCTTTTTCCTATCCCCCCAATGGGCCACCGGAAACTCACAAGCCGCACGAAACGCTACAGCATATCTGTCACTTGACGCTGTTATTATGTGCTTTTTTTTTGCCAGCATTACTCATTATTGAAATTGGATTGATTTTTTATTTCGATAGCCTGTTATTTCCTTATTGGTTATCAGGGCTTTATCAGTCACTAGCTGTTGCCTGGAGATTCGCCCGCGTTACTCAACTCCTATAAGTCACAGCGTGATGTTATATTGCCTATAGCCTTCCTCGATAAATGGGCTATCTAACGCTGAAAGAATTTTTCAAATCGGACCAGTAGTTCCTGAGATTAGCGCGTTCCAACAAACAAACAAACTCTTCAGCTTTATAATATTAGTAAAGACATTAAATATCAGTCCACAGCAAAACACATTTAAGCCTCTTGAAAAGCAGAGAAAAGCCTTTGATTATTTTCAGCTACTATTGATTTTTACTTAAAGAAAACCTTTTTATAGAATCTGCAACAAACTATTTTTCCAAACAATGTATTGGTCATCTTAACACAAATTTGTGAAGCGTTTCAAGTAACGCTTTTGTTCTGTTAAAGGTAAGAACAATATGCCTTAAGACAAAGGTTATGAAGGGTCTCTCATAACTTAAAGGGCCGTATGTACTTTAACCAGCTCTTATAACGTATATTGTATGTGAAGTAAATTATTAAATTAGGTAGTGCAATGCTGCTTTGCAGCCGAATTGGACCGGCATGACCGGGGACGCTCACATAATATCTACCGGCGACAAGTAATAGCTATACTGTCGCGTTTCGTGCGGTTTGTGAGTTTCCGGCGACCTATTGGGTATAGAGGAAAGGTGAGCAGCACATCTGCATAATCTTTGGTTGTGCGGATGTGTATGGTAGTTGATAGTCGCCAAAAGGCTTCGAATGGTCGGGCAAACGACCTATGCTATAAAAAAAATCATTAACCAGGTGGGAAGACGATCTCCATGCGATGGCTGGTCCGTGTTGGATCTGAGTGGCAGGGATCGGCCGTCTTGGCGTTCAATGAGGAAGGCCTATATTCAGCAGTGGACGGATAGAGGATAATGATGATGATGATTAGAATAAGGTGACTGTAAATCCCCACCATGATTCAGTCCTTGATGTGGCGGTGGGGCTCAGTAGCCTAGGGTGAGCCCAGCACCTTGGGCGAAGCGAATTGAGCCGAGGGGCTCTTTGCATGGGGTGAGGATGGGAACCTCACCCCATTGTACTGTCCTGACGTTGGGAGGGTGGTGCAGTGATGCGGGACAACCCCTCTGTGGAGGTGGCGTCGGTCCCTTGGGGACTGACTAGCCGTCTAGGTGCCCTATTTGTTTATTAGATCCGGGCCACCTCACCAAAGGCGGTATTGGTGGTAAAAAGATTTTCAAAATCTGTCTGTTCGTTCTGAAACTTAGCGCGTACAAACAAATAAACAAACTTTTCAACTTTATTAGTAGTATATATATAGACTTTGATTTGTGATATGAATTTACAAGCTACATGTCCTAAAAAATAACAGTTATTTTTTAGGACATGTAGCTCACTATACACAGCTTTGCTTCAGAGGCTCTTGTGGCTATAGTTGCATCGGTAATGATCGGTTATATTCGGCTATTTTCGGTCAGTTCGATATTATCTGTAGAAGTTCCGTTCTAATTTGCCAATGTGTAGAAAAATTCGCTTGGCACAGTTCATGTGGGAGCGAACCAAGAACATAATCTAATTAATATTATCGGCATTTTATATAAGCTTAAGTGTACGTGGAATTTTTAATGTAAAAGTTGTTTCACACTAAGAAGAGTTATGTGAATTTATCTATACAGATAAATAAAATTGAAGTGTCTGTTTGTAATTTCAAATTAACATCTTTTTACTAAATGCATATGAAAGTATAAACGGTACCTACATCAGAAAAGCAATTTTAAAATTTTTTGTCCATCTGTCTGTTTGTTCCGGATAATCTCTTAAACGGCTGGGCCGATTTTGATGGGACTTTCACTGACAGATAGCTGATATTAAAGGGAGTAACTTAGGCTATAAAAATTATCATTATCAATTCGGGTACTGTAAATCTAAGCTGCGGGCAACAGCTAGTTTATGTGTATGAAATCAGAAGCCAACGGTGGGAGGGTTGCGCTATGCTGCGCTCCCATCTGAGTTCTATCAAGCTTGTTTCTCCCGTTAAACAGCTTTGCTATTTTTCGGAGAGAAGGGCAAGACAGACAGTGTGTGTGTAGTGTGTAGAGTCTGTAGTCTAATAGACAGTTAATGGTACCAAAACTTGACATCTTACATCTTAGGATATGCAACACTTGAATGAGTTGGATGAGCTTTTTCTTTTTTTTCCTTTACGCCGGGAAATGCTCTGGCATCCCGCCTGGGGAGTGGGTCTCCCCAGGTGGGTATGTGGGACTCGCTGCGCCCGAAAGATGGTGAATGGACGCAGGTCTACCCACTAAAACCCGGCGAGTGCCACCAGTGCCACCTTGGTGAGGTGCCCCGGATCTGTTAAGCTAACAGGGCACCTCGACGGCTCGTCAGTCACCAGAGACAACCCCTCCCAACGTCGGGACAGTACAATGGGGTGAGGTTCCTATCCTCGCCCCTTGCCCCCTGCTCTTTTGTCCCCTCTTCTTATAAGAGGGGTACAAAGAGCCCCCTCGGCTCAATTAGCTTCGCCCAAGGTGCAACGGCTTACCCTAGGCTACTGAGCCCCACCGTCACGACAAGGCCTGAACCGTGGTAGGGTACATAGGCGTCCTCTAGTTATTAAGAAAGCATTAAGTTTCTGGTCATAGATTCAAAGTCGTCCCAGACATCAAATTGAAACTTACCAAAAAGCAAATTATTTAGCTTGCCTAGGCGGAATATTCCCAGCGTTTATTTGAAATATAAGGTACGTGACCCCACGGATGACGTCATTCAGACGTGGCTGGAATATTGGAGCCTAACTTTTGACGATACCTGTCGAATCTTAATGAACTCTTTGATGGTTCACAAAAAAGTCCTGTTTGAACTTTTCCTGGGTCTATATCTGTATAGGAAGTATTTGTTTCACTTGCGTGAATTAAAAAAATAAAACTACTTGGCAGAAGTAGTAAAAATAATACACTTAATAGTTTCGAAGATTTTTTTTTATTTAATGGCTAGGCATGGTATGTATATATATAATTTTTTTTCTTTTTTTTTTCTTTATCGCCGGGAAATACTCTGAGGCATCCCGCGGGGGAGTGGGTCTCCCCACGCGGGTATGTGGGACTCGCTGCGCCCGACAGCTGGTAAATGGACGCAGCTCTACCCACTAAAACCCGGCGAGTGCCACCAATGCCGCCTTTAGTGAGGTGCCCCGGATCTAGAAAACAAACAGGGCACCTCGACGGGTAGTCAGTACCGCAAGGGACCGACGCCACCTCCACAGAGGGGTTGTCCCGCACCACAGAACAACCCCTCCCAACGTCGGAACAGTACAAATTACGGAAAAGTATTAAGTCTCGGTGCCAGAAATTACACTGCTTGTCCTGCCCTTCTCCGAAACATATCCGCTGTTTGATGAAAGAAATATACGATCGTTTTAGGCGACGTTGACTACTCACCATATATATTGCCATTTTTTTCTGATTTCATAGGCTTGCGTTTAGCCACTGTCTAATTCTAATTCAACTAATTAAGATCAACATTATCACTTGATATTATCATGATAATATTAAATCTAGATTCACTGACTATTGCGGTTGTGCTGTCGTACCTCGCCTTAAATCGATAAGGACTTGCGACTAAGCGAGAACTATTTAAATTTGAGCTACATTTACCTATACAGCTGTTTCGTGTCCATGGTTCAGACATTGTTGTGGCAGTGGGGCTCAGTAGCCTAGGGTATGCCCAGCACCTTGAGCGGAGCGAATTGAGCCGGGGGGGCTCTTTGTACAGTGCAAGGGGCGAGAATGGGAACCTCACGCCATTATACTGTCCTGACGTTGGGAGGGGTTGTTCTGTGGTGCGGGACAACCCCTCTGTGGAGGTGGCATCGGTCCCTTGCGGTACTGACTAGTCGTCGAGGTGCCCTGTTTGTTTATTAGATCCGGGGCACCTCACCAAAGGCGGCATTGGTGGCACTCGCCGGGTTTTAGTGGGTAGAGCTGCGTCCATTTACCAGCTGTCAGGCGCAGCGAGTCCCACATACCCGCGTGGGGAGACCCACTCCCCCGCAGGATGCCTCAGAGCATTTCCCGGCGTTAAAGAAAAAAAAATGCAGATGCGTTGCCCTCCTTTCCCCTATCCCCGCCCTGGGCCACGGAAATAGCATAGCTGTCACTTGACACTGGTGTCATATGAGCGAGACGTACCACCCCGGTCGTGCTAGCCCAATTCGGCTGTAAAGCAGCATGTCATGCAAATAGTTGACAAAGTCATCTAAGTGCAATGCAATATATGCAATGAATTTTACCAGAAAAAAAATATGTGTAGCAAATATAAAATACCAGATTGTAAATGATTAATAAAAGCTACAAATTATTCAAATGTCTACATGTAACTATTATATTTATATTATGTAGGTAATACATTTGTGACTATTCTTCTTCAAGAACTACTTAGCTTTAAAAGAACTTTTCACAACAATTGGGAGTATAAGTTACCAAGATAAGTTTCAAGTTATATCGGGAGCCGCGACAAACGCAGGTTATCGGTGGTATTGTTTGCCAACTCACAACTTCGAACGGTTTGATAAGGGATACGTTTGAAACAACTTGCAAAGGCCAGGTATTTAAAATGAAATTATTATCAAGGCATTTGATAGACAAGGGACATACATATAGTCTGACAAGCGAGTCGTGGGACGCGATTTATTTGGAATTCTTCATATGGTCACACTTCTGATTGTCAAACTAAATGTAATCTTACCTCTATTTGTTGTTGTTGTGGTGTAATTATTGTAAGTTTTTGTGCGAAAAAATGTCGAAACCCATTAAAAGCAGTGCCCGGAGCTTGTTGTATACAATGATAAGCAAGTATGAACAGAGAAAGGATGATATAAATCAGCGTTTCGAGAAAAAACAACGAATTTTTGACGAAATTATTTCAGCTGCAAGTAAGTACATCCCAAACATTTTGATACTCGTCCTAGATTTAAACAACAACAAAAAACTTTTGTTTGTATTCAACATAACTTTACATTTGTTTAAATATGTACTTTCGAGAAATTGTGTTTCAAAACATACAAATTATTTCTTGTTCTAAGGTCTATCGGATAACGAAGATTTGAAACGTCAGATCGTAGACTCAATCAAAGAGCTGAAAGATATTGAGAAAAAAGATCTGTTTACCTCTGAATCTAGTTATTTGGCCCATTTATCTAAACTGACAGGTTGTATTTCAATATATTTTTGTTATATAGTAAACTGTGATAATAATCTGCCACTTAACCCAATTATTTTTATTATTACAGAAGTTGGTGTCAACACACTGAGGAGGATAAAAAAGGAAGGTTCCCTAAACCAAAATTTGTGGAACACGCCAGGAAAAAAACGCCCTCGCCAGCCCAGTGTTTCAAACTTAGATGATTTTGACATATCGGCAATTCGTAATAAAATAAATGAATTTTACTCGGTTAGGAAACAAGTTCCAACAATAAGAACTTTGTTAGCAGAATTACGAGAGTCAATAAGATTCACTGGATCTCGAGAAACATTGAGGCAAATATTGTTAAAAAATGGTTTTGAGTTTAAAACTAATAAAAATGAAAGGTCAATTCTAATTGAAAAGTTTGAAATATCTGCTCTGAGACATAGTTATCTTAGAGCTATTCATAAGAAGCGACAAGAATGGTTTTGTGCCCAATGCATTATTGGTGTTCAGCACAAAATCTAAAATGGCTGATTATCATGATGATATGAACCGTAATAACTTCATAAAATGGCTGGAAGAAAAATTAATACCCAATTTAAATGAACCTAGTGTGATTATAATGGATAATATATGCGAGTTATCATGTAACTCAAATTAACAAGCCGCCTACGATGAGCACTTTAAAGGCTGATATTCAGAAGTGGCTCACCGAAAATCACATTTCTTTTGACAATTTTCTTACAAAGGCCGAGCTTTTGTGTCTTGTCAAAGAAAACAAACCAACTCCCTTGTACGAAGCGGAAGAACTTCTAAAGCAGCATGGACATGAGGTCATCAAATTGCCGCCATATCATTGTGATCTCAATGCCATAGAATTAATTTGGAGCTTGGCAAAAAGGAAAGTGGCGAGTATGAATCTAGGCGTGCCAGCTGCCGAAATGGAAAATTTAATAAGGAAATGTTTTGCCAGTGTGACTGCTGATGACTGGAAATCATGCACTGATCATGTGATTAATGTTGAAAATACATACAAAATAAAAGATAAAATAACAGAAGAGGAACTTGAACCATTTGTCATCAATGTTCGTGAAGATGAAAGTGATAGTGATGAATCATATTTTGAAGGCATCGAATTTCTCGAATCAGATTTTGATTATTGTTCAGAATAAATAAATGTTTTAAAGTTTTTGTTGTGCATCTTTATTATCCTTATTTTCGATGGAGTGGAAAAGTTGGTGTTGATTTTAATGTAGTTAATGTTTTCGTTTTGATTATTTTTAAACCAAATTCTTTGAAGATTTCAACCTTATCCAAATAAACAAATAATCAAGTTAAGCAAAAGTATCAAAATTGTTTTTAGACTATATATGCTGGGTTAACACCTAAAATATTTTTAAATTTGCCGCCAGCGGCTTGTGCCACGACTCGCTTGTCAGACTCTATCTTGTCATTTAGGGTGCTTTGTAAATAATTCACGAATGAATGAATTTATGAATGAATAAAATAACTTACGAATTAAGTAATTATGCTTTTTTTGACGCGTTAGTTTCTAAATGACAGTCTGATTTGAAAAAAGATTTTTGGAGTATGGTTTTATTTTATTTTGGGACAGCTTCACATGGGAACATAGTATATTTTAAATATAAACTCTATATAATACTAGTGGCACCGACAGACGTTGTCCTGTACAAAATATTTTTTTTGTGAATCTAAACCATCCTCGAATCCCCTTAAACTCACATAAAAAAAATCATCAAAATCGGTCCAGGCGTCTAGGAAGAGTTCAGTGACATACACACGCACACAAGAAATATATATACATAAAGATATTCTTTAATATTTTTTATAAGAGGCAGTGCCATGCTGCTTTGCAGCCGAATTGACCGACACGACCCGGGTGGTATCTCTTTCACATAAAACTAGCGTCAAGTGACAGCTATGCTGTCGCGTATCGTGCGGTTTGTGAGTTTCCGGTGGCCCATTGGGTGGATAGGGAAAAGAAGGGTAACGCATCTTCATAACTTTTGGTAGTGCAATATCTATCGGAAGTCATCACAAGGCTCCGACCAAAGCGACTTATGACATAAAAAAACCTGCTAGTAGTTTCAACCGCCTTAAAATAAAAAAAAGTTTTTCTGAAGAAAATAATCGTCATCCACATTTAGAATATGAAATGCAAAATATTTTGATCCCTCTGGTGATTATCAGAGATTAGCGCGTTAAAACAAACAATTCTTTTAGTTTTATTATAGTTAGATAGATTTATACAGATAAATAGTCACCCATCGTAGCATATCAGTATATGCCAGTATACAAAGGTCGACGCAGCATTTTCACTCCAAAATATAAGGGAAAGAGAAAAATCGAACTAGCGTTGTGCCTCTGAAGTTGACGCTAGTAGAGAAGCCTGTTTCAAAAACTAAGGTCCAACGATTTTATGGCGAAATTCATACAAATTTGTAACCAGCAATTTTTACTAAAAAATGCCTTTCATTCTTGTAATAAAAGCCTCTTTAAAACCTATTATGAAAAATGTTGCAATTCATTTAATATCCTTACTAACATTATAAATGTGAAAGCGTGGATGTTTGTTACGCTTTCACGCGAAAACTACTTAACCGATCATCATGAAACTTTGTACACATAATCTTGGAGGTATTAAAAGTAACATAGGATACATTTTATAAAAAAAAACTAAAATCTTATCCTGCGAAGACGAAGTCGCGGGGACCAGCCAGTTAATAATAAAACCGACTTTTGCGCACAGAAATATCATCATCATCATCATCAACAACATGATCATACAACAGACGCCTCCCTCAAGGAACGCCAAGACGACCGAATAGCTGCTCTTATAAATAGGGGACAAAAGGGCAGGTGGGGGTATAAGGGGTGGAGGATGGGAACCTCACTGACTAGCCGTCGAGGTGCCCTATTGCTCAACAGATCCGGGGCACCTCATCAAATGCGGCATTGGTGGCACTCGCCGAGTTTTAGTGGGGTAGTGCATTCCCAAGTGCGAGTCCCACAGGGGAACCCCTAACCTGAGACAAGCCTGGTTCATGCGAAAGCATTATCCTGCGTCATTAAAAAAGGAAACTTATTAACGTTATGTCTTGAGTCTTAAGATTTTATGATACTAATAATTACACTAAGATATTAAATTAATTATATTAATTAGCAATTATCCCGCGAAATGTGTGAGTGCACGCATATGCAGGTTACACAAGTCGCTCATCTTTCCATACAAGCGCAGAACAGTAATTACTACAATGTTTGACGTTGACCAACAAAAACTAAGTATAATATAAATTAATCTCGTCGTTATCTATGTCTGTAACGATTACTTAACGATTACTATAGTAAAAATATACATTAAAAAAATAAAAGCTTCTAAACTTTCGTATTTCAACACTGATTTTAGCCCAACTTTGGGCGAAAATAAATAGTATACAGAGCACGAAATCTAAAAAATATAGCCCGTACAGACATAGTTTAGTTATTCAAAAAAAAAAATTCATTATACAAAGATACACTCAATAGTTTTTCTAAAATAATTGTTTTGCTCAAAGGACATTTTCGGAATGAATCATTGTGCATTTCATTCTAGCACATACGTTTGCGCACTAAGTCAGGTGAGATAGCAATCATTTTAGAGTTCGCACCATCGACTAGTTCAACCTTAAGTCCACTTCCCTGATAACTACTACATCATATAATATAAATTATGGACGCTATGGATAACAATTACTATTTTATATGCCAAAAAAGCTAGTTAAAATTAAGAAAAAAATCGTATATTTTTAGTGATTTTTTATTTAATCTAGCGGATGTTTATGAACGTCACTATCACTATCACTACCACTATCACTATCACTATCACTATCACTAGTCACTATCACTTACCAGGTGAACTAACACTGTTCATTGGCCCTCTGTTCTATAAATAGAAATAATTAAAGAAATAATTAATTCTAATAATATAACCAATTTGTTAGACATATATTGTCGACATCCAATTCTAATATCCTTAAAAAGGATTAATCTAAAACGCCTCCAATTTCCTACACGTCAGCCCGTTTCGTGAATAATTTATTATAACGAGTAACGTATCTAATGGCTTCACCAAATTTCACCAAATTCTATTTAGTGCTTGGGACATTTTACCAGTTTTATACAAGTTTACAGTAAATATTTCGTACCTATAATTTACAGTTTCAATATTGACACGTTATTTTTTTACATTTCGGATACTTATAAGCAAGCATCGTTTCAGAATTCATAGCCTATGTGGCTCCGATTCGTAGCCTATGAGGCTCCAATTCGTAGCCTATGTGGCTCCGATTCGTAGCCTATGTGGCTCCGATTCGTAGCCTATGAGGCTTCAATTCGTAGCCTATGTGGCTCCGATTCGTAGCCTATGTGGCTCCGATTCGTAGCCTAAGTGGCTCCGATTCGTAGCCTATGTGACTCCGATTCGTAGCCTAGCCGGCAGTAGTAGTAGTAGTAGTAGTAGGCACTAGCCGGGTTTTAGTGGATAGAGCTGCGTCCACTTACCAGCTTTTGGGCGTAGCGAGTCCTACAAACCCGCGGTGGGGAGACCCACTCCCCCGCGGGATGCTATTTCCCGGCGTAAAAAAAAGGTACTGTTATAACCTCTGGGCTATAACAGTACCTTTTTTTTACGCCCGGTAGAAATGTAAGGGTTAATGCCAACCCTAGCCTATCAATAGCCCAGTCAGCATTTTATCTCCGAATTGTAGCCCATATGGCGTATCTGGTCTTGATACCTCCAACTTGAAATTTCCGGGAAATGGCAGCCTAATTAACCTGTCAGTGCTATCATCATCATCAGCCTCTATCCATCCACTGCTGAACATAGGCCTCCCTCAATGAATATTGGAATACTTCTTATACAAAACACACAACATTACCGCTTTATTCCGGTTATATGCTCGATGGTTTAAATAAACTCCTCCGCTTTATCAATAGATCACCGCTGCTCATATTGCTTATAATCTAACTAAAAATTAAGTTTTTTAATCCCCATAAAAATATCTAGACGTTTTAATATTTCCCCCTACATTTTTCTAGGTCTACGTGTATTTTACTGAACGGAAGTAGAAGCTACAAAGGCTTTGCTGCAGCGGACACCCTAGCAGTTCGACAGGGCTGGCACACGGATGAAATAAAGAAAATGTATTTTCGATTTTAATATTTACGAGAATTTCATGAAGACATGATCCTTTTTTTGTTCTTTTACGCCGGGAAATGCTCTGAGGCATCCCGCTTGGGAGGGGGGACTCCCCAGGCGGGTATGTGGGACTCGTTGCGCCCGAAAGATGGTAAAGTGGACGCAGGTCTACCCACTAAAACCCGGCGAGTGCCATCAATGCCGTGCCCTTTCCCAGATCTATTGATCAAACAGGGCACCTCGACGGCTAGTCAGTCCCTCAAGGGACCGACACCAACTAACAACCAACCAGCCCCTCCCAACGTCGGGAGTACAATGGGGTGAGATTCCCATCCTCGCCCCTTGTCCCCCTGCTCTTTTGTCCCCTCTCCTTATAAGAGGGGTACAAAGAGCAGCTTCCTCGGCTCAATTGCCTTTGCCCAAGGTGCTGCGCTCACCCTAGGTTACTGAGCCCCACCGCCACAAGGCTTGAACCATGGTGGGGATGATGATGATATGATCCTCCTAAATAATAGGTACGATATTGTTTCCTAATGTTTACGCGAATTTCACTCATTATAATAAAACAATTTTTTACGGATTTTATTAAAATAAACCGCGATAAAATCCGTAAAAAATTGTTTTATTATAATGATAGGTACGAGTTTTATAATGTTTAATGCTTACTAAACTTTCGTTAAATAATGATAAAATAATGACAATCTGAAACACCACCTAGGGAATTCATTTACACACATACATTTTTTTGTGAAATGAATTGTAAATTATTTCAGTAAATTAGAATCAAACAAAATATTATGTGCATTTATATTAGACTTTTTATCCGTTGCTAAGTAACTGTATAGTTTGGTAACTGTGGTCAGTAGCTTAGCAACTACATAATATTTAAATAGCTTGGCAAAAATTCTTATTTTTAAACATACTGTATAAAAAAATTAGTCTGAGTACTGTGAACTTGCCAGCTTTAGTTACTCAACTAATCCTTACTAGTCCTTACTAATATTATAAATGTGAAAGCGTGGATGTTTCTTACGCTTTCACGCGAAATCTACTTATCCAATCATCATGAAGCTTTGTACACATATTCTGGGAGGTACTAGAAGTAACAAAGGATACTTTTTATAAAAAAAACTAAAATCTTTTCTTGCGCAGACGAAGTCGCGGGCACCAGCTAGTATATAATATTTTTACGCTGCTCGGTGAAGAACGTCCATTTAATATTATATCGAAATATGCGCATAATAACAACATTTTATTTATCTTTCAATAATGTTTAGTGTTTCCATCACAATATTTTCCTAATACACATGCTAATTAAATATATTTAGAATATCGATATCCGTATTAATCCTAATTGGAAATTAATAATTAACTGGTGGTAGCCCTACCCGCGACTAAAGCGTCTTACACGAATAATAAATTTATATTACGCTCTCAGCTGCATAACTACGAAAATGAATATATTGTATTTCAGGACGTAAGTTCAATTATTAAATGTAAGAAAAGGCTCCTTAACTTCCTCGAGGCCCCCGGGTACAAAGAACAGGGCCTTGTATAATGATCGGGGCCCCAGGCATAATGATCGCCGCCTAATCATAAGGGCCAGTGTATCATGAGTAGGGCCCCGGCGATTGTAAACAGGGCCTCGGGATAATAATTCAAGCCCGTGAATTAAGCACCACTCCCCGTGTATTATGGCTGCAGCCCTGTGTATTATAAAGGGGCTCCCATATAAAGTGATCGGTACCCTGTGTGTGATAATCGGGGCCCCGTGAATAATGACCGTGACTACAAGTATGGTAAACGGGAGTGGTACATCTGGTATAAAAGCTTGTAGGTGCTTTGGTTTTCAAATGTGATTATAATCTTTTCATAAAGGTCTCTAAGCTGCCCCACCATGTTTCAAGCCTTTTCGAGGCGGTGGGGCTCAGTAGCCTAAGATGATCCCAGCACCTTGGGCGAAAAGTCAATTGAACCGAGGGAGCTGCTCTTTGTAGCCCTCTTATAAGAAGTGGGGACGAAAGAGCAGGGGGCGAGGGTGGGAACCTCAACCGGTTGCACTGTCCTGACGTTGAGAGGGGTTGTTCTGTGGTGCGGGCCAATCCCTCTGTGGAGGTGGCGACGGTCACTTGGTGGACTGACTAGACGTGTGCCCTGTTGCTCAACAGACCCGGGGCACTTCAACAGGGGTGGCATTGGTGGCACTCGCCGGGTTTAAGTGGGTACAGCTGCGTCCACCTTACCATCTTTCGCGCGCAGCGTGTTCCTGCCTGGGGAATCCCCCCTCTCCCGTGGGATGCTTAAGAGCATTTCCCGGCGAAAAAAGGTGTCTAAGTCTTATCGGTTCAAAAATACTTTAAAATACTGATGATGATGATGATGATGATGATGATGATGATGATGATAAAGATAATGATAATATTTTTTATAATTAATTCAAGGTGAGTTTCATAATGAGATAAGACTCGCTTTATTACCTATTTCTACTAAGTTACTCTTACATTTTATTAAAAGCCTTCCACGACATGAATTTTCAATAACTTGAAAATGCTAGAACAAATGAGTATTACGCGTATTTCCAAGATTCCCGCTCAAAGGATGTTATTGTGAAGAACTTGCCTTTGGAATACGCCATTTTGTCTAAGAGAAAATAGCGGGAAAATAGTTCCTTGGGAAATTTTAATCTGTCTGTTACATATTTTACTATCATTATGAATAATGAAATACATTGAAGTAATAATTATATTGAAGTAAGTAATATTAATTATTATTTAAGTAATGTTTTGAGTTTCGATGTATGAGGCAATCTTTCTTGTTTTTTAAAGCGAAGCTTCTATGCGGATTACGAACGTTCAGGCCGCTCGCATATAGGCGCTCGTAACCAACCTTACTCTGAGTTCCGTTAGCGAAAGGTGCGTATAGCGCCTCCATCGTACTCCCGTCCTACGTCAACGGAACGGGACGGACGTGATGTCATCGTCCTTGTCCCGCGGCCGCCTGCCAGGCTTCATTGCTCTCGAGCATGCAGCGCACCATACTCGAGAGCGAAAGGTCCCTTCCAAGCACTACCACGCGGTCGTGTGTTGGGCCGAGTCCTCGACAGCATCTGTCTTTATGACTTTTATCAATCAGTGATAACGTATCATACTGGTCCCCCCCCCACCATGGTTCAGGCCTTGTCGTGGCGGTGGGGCAAGTGGCAAGTACGGGAACCTCATCCCATTGTACTATCACGACGTTGGGTGGTCATGCACCACAGGACAACCCCAGCCCTGTTGTTCTGTGGTGCGGGACAACCCCACTGTGGAGGTGGCGTCGGTCCCCTGAGGAACTGACTTGCCATTGAGGTTTTTTGCTCAATAGATCCAGGGTATCTCCGGCGGCATTGGTGGCACTCGCCGGGTTTTAGTGGGTAGAGCTGCGTCCACTTACCAGCTTTCGGGCGCAGCGAGTCCCACACACCCGCCCGGGTAGACCCACTCCCCCGCGAGATGCCTCAGAGCATTTCCCGGCGTAAAAGAAAAAAAATCATATTTTTTTTAATTGCATGAGTAGGTTTAACAAACATCTAATCTAACAAACATTCTTTATTACTCTATATAAAATACCTAATTAAGCATAATATGAATTGGAATGAAAAAAGAAAATTCTTCGATATTATTTCCTAAAATAACAACCAATGAAGCAGATGTTCAATAAGTTGTGATATTACGAGAAAACGAGGAGCGAAACGAAATGGAATGTTACAAATAATAACTATATTAATATAAAGAAACTAGCTGTTGCCTGCAGCTTCGCCCGCGTTACTCAACTCCTATAAGTCACAGCGTGATGTTATATAGCCTATAGCCTTCCTCGATAAATGGGCTGTCTAACACTGATTTTTTTTTTCAAATCGGACCAGAATTTCCTGAGATTAGCGCGTTCAAACAAACAAACAAACTCTTCAGCTTATAATATTAGTAATATAAAGAAATTATTATTTTCGTTACCGGTGTGAGAGATGTGCTGTACCGTAACAGCTTGTATAGATACCACCATCTTACTTTTTTCATCAGTGATATAGCTTTGCTTAACTTGGTGGTACCCATGAAGAGTGGCGCACAGCACAAACCGCACCGGTAATACCCTTTTTTTCTTTAAATGCCGGGAAATGCTCTGAGGCATCCCGCGGGGGAGTGGGTCTCCCCAAGCGGGTATTTGGGACTCGCTGCGCCTGAAAGTTATAAAGTGGAAGCTCTACCCACTAAAACCCGCGAGTGCCACCAATGCCGCCTTTGGTGAAGTGTCCCGGATCTGTTTACAGCGCACCTCACTAGCTAGTCAGTCTCCCAAGGGACCGATGCCACCTCCACAGATGGGTTATTCCGCACCACAGAATAACCCCTCCAAACGTCGGGACAGTGCAATTGCGTGAGGTTCCCATGCTCGCCCCTTATCCCCCCTGCTTTTTATCCACTCTTATTATAAGAGGGGTACAAAGAGCAGCTCCCTTGGTTCAATTGGCTCTACCCATGGTACTAGGTTCACTGTTGGCTTACTGAGCCCGACCGCCACGACAAGGCTCGAACCATGGTGGGGAACGGTAATCCTAAGAAATACATAAAAGATGTCGGTAACTACACTAGTAAACGGTTTAATTACTATTTAACATTATTACACACATATTTACTACGACGCTAGTACTAAGCGGTAGCGGTTGTGTTTGAAAATCACGTCAGTAATTATGTTGTTTGCGTACCTCTAATTTCACCAATACGTACACTAGAATGGCCAATTACGATTGTATTGTAAATTAAACTATGTTTAAACAGAAATAATCTAGATCCGAAATGTGCGTTTCGTTAAATAATTTACAATATACTGGAATAACTCGACCATTAGTATAATAAACTGCACATCAATACACAAACAGAAACGTGAATTATTCCGTTATTACATGTATTAATTATCATCATCATCAGCGTTCATCCGTCCACTGCTAAACATAGCCCAAATGGTCGCCAAGACAACCGATCCCTTACCATTCGTATCGAACACGGACCGGCTAAAAAAACCGTTCATGGCCTTATACTCTTTTTTCCACCTGATAAATGGATAGGTCACTCATGCATTATCAGCTGTGATCTAAGTGGTAGAGACACTATCGATTTAGTGTTGCGTAAGTAGCCCAATGGAAGACGAAACTGCGTCTGGTGCGGGCGTTGGTTTTCCCAATCTTCCGTTACGTTCGGGGACCTGGTGCGTAAAGCGTCGCGAGAAGATCGATGCATTCGAGATGTAGTGTTGGAGACGTCTACTGCGGATTCCATGGACAGCAATGAGAACCAATGAGTCCATACTTGCGGAACTAAATATCAAAAAACGACTCTCAACAGGCCAAGAAAGAGTTCTGGGCTTCTTCGGCCACATGAATGCCATGCGTTCTAAAAACATGATCTGGAGAGGACGTTCATTTTGGAACAGATGGATGGAAAACGTGCTAGAGAAAGAACACCGGTAAGATGGTCCGATGCTGTGAAGACCAAAGTGGGGGGCAATTTGCACCAAGCGGACTGCCTGGTGCAAATTGCCCCCCACTTTTTTTTGACCCATGACCGTGTCCAGAGGAAGATCACATGTGGTCACGATCCTCAGTGAGAGAACGAAGAAGAAGAAGAAGTAGCCCAAAACTGGGTATGTTTGACAAGTAGGTATTCCAATTTCACATAACAAAAATCATTGATTATAATAAAATACCTACTTACCTACCTACAGTCTTCAAAAATAAATAAAATGTAGGTTAGTCGGCGCTTGGCTCACTCAGCCCTTCAAATAGATTTAAGTTACCGTCACGTTAAACAAAAGTGATCATAAATATCGAGTAATTTACAGGAAAGTTGACAACACTAGTTGAATGAGGCAAAGGACTTGTATCTAGCTCTTAATAAATTTAAAAAAAAAAGATATTTCAAACTATTTATTTAAACACCATCCTTATTTAAAACCACCAAACGAATTATTCTCAGAAGTGTCTACCATCAGCTTTATTTTAATAATCACCGTTTAAATCTATGGGCTGGTCATTTTATAGGTAAAATTATAATCTGTTTATCGAAAAAAGAAGGATCTACTACTTTTAAATGGCCTAGTAGATAACCAAAAATACCGCAGAAAATACATGAATTGAAGACACTATAAGGACCAGTGATAAAGACTACCAAAATATTGCTATAATATATAAATATAATACTATAAAACATTTAGCCCGCGGGAGGAGGCCTCGTCGGCGGCCTCCTCTCTCACCCGCTCGTCGGCCTCCTTCTGGGACATTACTGCCTCGCAGAAGGAAACCATCGCCGTCCAGGACTCGTCGTCACCGAGCATCGCGGTGATGACGTTCGGTAGAGACAAGTCCCCTCCGATGACAGATGTCAGACTGTGACGCAGTGCCGTAAACTGCAACACCTACGACGGAGCACCTTTTAAGAAATTATTAACAATAATAATAATTTGTTATGTCTGTGCGTCTTAAATTTCACTCAGCTTTTTTTACCTTAAAACAGATGATGTAAACCAGCCAAGTGCAAGTCAGACTGACACACGAAGGGTTCGCACTATTGCATACATCATTATAATAGGTATACAGAGCATTAGAAATTTTAACAAAAGAATCAAGTGTTTTGTATGGGAACCCCCCTGAAATATTGATTTTATTCTGTTTGGTTGTTATAGCGGCAGTAAAAATACATCATCTGTGAAAATTGCACCATATAACTATCACGGTTCATGAGATACAGCCAGACGGACGCACGAACAGACAGATGGACAGCAGAGTATGAAGGGTAGAGGTAAGGATATTCATCTCTTATGGGAGAAAATTTAAAAAACTGTCCAGCTCTATGCTATAAAATATAACAGTTCCAAAACCGCCCACAATGGCGCTGGTGTAGTAAAAGAGTATGATGTATACATCATGATGTATACATAAAGTGCACGTAATTTCTTGGTGCGCACACGATAAAACAATTACCCTCTTGCAACTGTGTCGCACCCTATTCGACGGACACTTTTCAGTTTGTACTCCTTACTCCTTAACTCGATGGTAATAGGGTTTCATTTTGGGTACTGAACCCTGAAGACAGCTGTCTACTAAATTAATTTTAAAACTCTAATTTCCTTTACTACTTAAAATGATTTAAAACAGGATATTTACTATGTTTATTTTGCGGAGATATTTCGATATTGTCTAAGAATGTCTTGTTCACTAGTTGTAAAAAACAGAATAAATATCCCGTGTTATAAAATAACCATTTTATTCTAAAATCATCAATTATTATTATCACATATAACAAAGTTATAATAAAATAAATTATTCAGCTACTGAAAGCCTTCATCCAAGTATCAAAATTTAAAACACATTAGTTTCCTATACGTGCGTCTCGGCGCAAGCAGAAATCAATTATTGGATTCAAACCAAATAGAAGGCGATTGGTATTTCTAGTGTAACACAAACTCGCTGAGCGCGGTAATCGAATTAGCGAGCATCGAGATCTTTAATCGATTATTGTAAATGAATTTTAATCGATTTTTGGTTTAATGAATTATTGTTAAGTTTCATCATACTAGAGCACGGATTTCAATGGAGGATTGTGAATTAAATTGTTTTATACGGTATATTTACTGTTTACGTATCGAGATGTTCAATTGATTATTATAATAGGTGAATTTAAATCGATTTGTGGTTTAATGAATTGTTAAGTTTCGTCACACAACTGTACAGATTTCAATGGAGGATTACAAATTAAGTTTTTTAAAATATATTTAGTATTTTCCCTCTTATTTCGCAAATTTCAGCGTTGTCTACGAATCTAGTTAGCGTTTTTAATTGATGAACTAACCACAATGTTTATAAATCAATTTTAAACTTAGAATTAATAATTATAATATTATACTACATAAGATTTTAAATTGAAATAATATTATATTATTTTAGATTTTTACATTATCTACGAATGTCTTGTTCACGAGAGTCGAGACTGAACAATTCAGTGGAAATATCGAGCCCCGCGAAATATATCGTTCGTATAAGATATCTATAGCCCTCAAGGGTCCGACATTACCTCCACATAGGTGGAGGACAGTACAATGAGGTGAGATTCCCATCCTCGCCACTTGTCCCTTTGCTCTTTTGTCCCCTCTTCTTATAAGAGGGGTACAAAGAGCAGCTCCTTCGGTTCACTTTGCCCAAGGTGCTGGGTTCACCTTAAGCTACTGAGCCCCACCGCCAAGGCTCGAGCCTCGGTGCGGAAAATAATCATTCTAATAATCACAAGCGCATATTTTTTTCCATAAATACAATTTATTGGATATTGTGTAGGATTGCTTTAAAGCAGTGTTACTCACCCTTTTTCACTACGCGACCTCCTTAGTCTATATCTTCTTTTGCGACCTTATGTAGGGGACATACTAAAATGTGGGCCAAAAAAAAAGGAGGCTTTGTTTCTAAGCCGTATTTTTTATGTTAAAACATCTTTTTTTGAAACATTGTTGTTTTTTTTTTCTTTATTACTTACGCTTCGTGACCACAGCGATCCCCTAATAAAGACTTCCTGGGACTCCCTGGTGGGTCGCACCCTAGGTTGAAATACGCTGCTTTTAAAGCTTTCGTAGACAATGTCAAGCTCTTAATAATTAATGTGAAAAGTATTTTTAATATGCTATTCAATTTTAAAAATTCTATGCTACTTTAAATAATCAGCTTGGGCTACTTCCAAAATACTTACTCCGTGTAACAGACAAAGGGTTTAGGAAATGTCCGTAGATGACGATATATGAGCTGCGACATTCACTTGCCATTGCATGCTTCGCTTACTGATGTCCCTTCTTAGTGGTAAATAATTTCCTTACTTTTATTTGTTGGATAGGCGAATTAAAATTTAACTTTTTTTTATAGTAACAGCAGAAGCTTTTTGAACGTAAATTGTAAGAGTAATAATTGAACGTAATAGTAGCCATGCTGTTTTGCAGCTGAATTGGGCCGGCACGACTAAGGTGGTACCTCTCGCTCACATAACACCGGCGTAAAGTGACAGCTTTGCTGACGCGGTTCGTGCGGTTTGTAAGTTTCCGGTGACCCATTAGGGAAGGGATCGGGAAAAGGAGGGCAACGCCTCTGCATAATTTCTGGTTGCACGGCACATCCGCATATGGGCTTCGACTGCTCGTTTGCCCTCCACTACCACCAGTTCAAGAGCATGTACTGAGAATAACCTGCGAAAATTCAATGGAACTCATCTTTCAAATATTTTAAATCTCAGGAGCATCCCACCCGTAAAATATAATTCCTTATAAAATATGAAACTGATATTAGAGTTGATATTTTATTTCTACCATTTTTTATCTGTTTCTACCGTGTAGAAGTATAAGTACCGAGTATAAGCAGGTCCGTCCCACCAGTAAAACATACTTCCTTCTAAAAAAAATGAATCTGATACTAGTGTTATCTTATCTATCTATATCTTATCTATCTATATCTATGTATATCTTTTCCACCGTTGCTCTATCTATTTCTAGCATGTAGAAATAAGCAAGTCCGTCCCAACGTCAAAATACTTCCTTAAAAAATATGAAAATGATACTAGTGTTGATCTTTCCTACCGTTTTCTATCTGTTTCTACCGTGTAGAAATAAGCAGGAGCATCTTACTGGTAAAATATATTTCCTTCTAAAAATATGAAACTTATACTAATGTTATAAATAATATTATATATTCCTTTATGCGATAATTATTTTGATATACAACACTTTAACCCTTGGTATCCTCATTAAATTGGTAGCGACATCACCAGCTCATTAGTATTGCGGTTTATTTTGAATTTTTATAAATTATAATACAAAACTCTAATGACAAATAAAGTGTGCTCTTCTGTAGCTATCTATAATGTCGTTGATCACTTATCACCAGGTGAACCGTCCGTTGGGCCCCTCATCTAGAAAAAAAAGTGCGTGCGTACAAAGTACACATCGTCGCCCCAGTGCTTGTTTCTTCTATCTACCATTTTTTTCGAAAATCACTTTTAAATTCAGTATTATTAGGCGTTAAATTTCAATTCTAGTGGCAAAAAGACATAAAACGTCTTTTTTTATTAAGGAACTAAAAATAACAGTTATATTTTATATGTGACATGATACCGTAGTTTAAATATCATGCTTTTTTGTGCTATCACCAAAGTTTGTTCTAAATCCTATAATGTTTGAAACATTGCGTGCTTGAATGTTATATGTCCATTCAATCGACCAATCATAGCCCGCAGCGTCATACAGTCCGTTATTTTGTTTGATTTGTCATTATTTCACTTCGAGTGAAAAAAAAAGCAATCACATTGTTGCTGCATAAAATTTTATTAATTAAATAGTGTTTTTGGTGATTTGATTGTTCTAGAGTGTATATTATTATGTCTATAACAAACAATAAAAGTAAACATAATCAGAAACAGCCGCAAATTGAAGAGTAAGTCACTTTTAAGTCACACTCAAAATCCGTTACGGATTTTCTACAGAGTGTTACTTTTTTATCTTATTTTTATGGAAATTAGGTATAGTACTCGTCTACGATCGGGTGCAGTTCAATTTTATCCTAATAACTCATACTTTTATTCTATATTTAACCCTATATAATAAAATTACTATTTTGAGGTAAACTATAATCAATAAAAATTATAATACAAAGAGGCAAATAAAAAAAAGAAAATTAACGACATTCGCAGTATATTTAAATATACTATAATATTATATGCCGGGAGAAGACAAAATGTATATGGAGGCTCTTATAAAGAAAACTATGCGACGAAAAGATGATACAGACAATTTAGATACAAATAAACCTGTTAATGAAAAAGAATTTAAAAAAGTAGGATAGTAAAGAACCCGCTGACTAAAAGAATCAAAAATAAAAGAGGTAAAAAAACAAAAAAAAAACAGTTTTATTACACGCTATGAATAAGCTCGTTGAAGTGGCAGTGGGCTGGTCACACACTCAGAAGAACGGATGGCCGATGGGGCAATAAGGTTCTAGAGTGGAGGCCACGTTTAGGTAGACGAAGTGTTGGTCGGCCATTAACCAGGTGGGAAGACGATCTCCGTGCGGTGGTCGGTCCGTGTTGGATGCGAGTAGCAAGGGATCGGCGTTCATGATGATGATGATGATGATGATGATGATTCCGCTATGATGATTGAATGTTTCAAACTTCAACACTGACGAATTACTTTTTTTTTTTCATTTAAATGCATTATTATTTAACTCTCTGACATCATGTATATCTGTTTGTGACATGTTAAATAATATGTATATATAGTGTTGGTTGTCCATCTGTCTCAACAACATTAGATTTAGATTTATCAGGGACCACATAACATCAGGATTGCGATTTCTTAGGAAACCGCAATCACTCAACTGAGTGGTTACCTTTTGAGGAATTATATTACACTGTTGTGCATTTTCCGGCGCATATAGGTATTTTATGTTTAAATTGTCAATTTTATTATTGTAACCACAATTATTGTTTTTTCTTTTTATTTTTAACATAACTACTGTTTTTATATGGTTGTATTAGATTAAGTATATTATGTAACGGTGTATTAATATTCCTTAATAAATCTCTATTATTATTATTATTATTACATAGAACAAATAAGCACAACAAAATAAAACAGTCACTTTGTCCTATATCTCATGACGTAATGTTCTAAGTCCACATTCACAATGAAATTTGTGCATGTTTGTTCTATCTCCTCATTAAAACCGTAAAATGAGACGTATTTATCTACCTTAAAGATATAAAAAATACAATAATCAATTTGTAGGCCACACATGTATCGAGAAAAACCTACACAATCAGAAACTAAAGCTTATTAAAAAAATTGAACAAAAATTTCTTTCCCTGTAAATTTTTCCCAATGGTAGATAGGACAAACAAGCCACCCCAGTGGTGACGACATGTCAAAACTGAAACTTATTTTGCAAAATAATTTTTAAATCTCGTTTATATTTATACTAAACTAAAGCTTTAAATTTCCGAGACTTGCTATGCGACGTTCGCTCTATCTCACTCACTCTCTCGATCTTTCTCACTCACTTGCTCCCTACTCTCACTCCATCTGCTTCATGCTACGTTCGCCCTTTCTCACTCACTCTCAATTGATCTCAATCACTCTCTCCCTCTTCTTGGACAAAAAAATTGCACATTTTCGTGACGTTTCATTCGTGAAAAAATTACCCTCATGTGCGCAAAGAAGTTTCACTTCAAAAAGAATAAAGTCAAAAGTGGAAAAGTCGAAACTACCGGGCAATTTGAAATATTTTTGCAATTTTTAAAATTCTTTTACGGAGAATAAAACTGGGATACATCAAGTTAACTGTCAAGAAGAACTTACAATGTTGTTAATAAATCTCTTAAAGGCTTCAAACCAAAATGAAAATAGCTTTCATCGTTCATTTCCAGTAATGAAATGATGGATTTTTTAAAATGAACAATTTTTTTCACCAGTGAAACTATTTAAAACGCGCCTTTATTTCGCAAAGTAAAACTTTGTTGTTGCATGAACACGGTCTCGTAAACGAGGTATTCTGAGATGACTTCATATCTTCGTATTAGCCGATAGACGTATGGATATAGGCTTCCTCCAAAGATCTCCAACTTTCAGTGAAGGTATCACCAGATTGGTGCACCTTTTGATATCTTTAACGCTTACCTTCCTGGCTCGCGGTCTTCATTCTAGGGCACTCACGCCTTCGTAAGCGCAAACCCCTCACCTTCCGTCTGACACAGATGCTCACCGGGCACGGTTGCTTTGGTGAGTACCTATGCCGGACGGCCCACAGGGAGCCGTTGACAGTCAGTCACGATTGTGGCGCGGCGGTGGACTCGGCCCAGCACACCCTCGAAGTGTGCCCGAGATGGGCGGCGCTGCGTCATGATCTGACATCAGTCATCGGAGGGGATTTGTCTCTGTCGAGCGTCATCACCGCGATGCTCGGTGACGACGAGTCCTGGACGGCGATGGTCTCCTTCTGCGAGGCAGTAATGTCCCAGAAGGAGGCCGACAAGCGGGTGAGAAAGGAGGCCGCCGACGGGGCCTCTCCCCGTGGGCGACGAACGGGGGTGCGTAGGAGGCACTACTTAATGCGCCTCCAGTAACGGCCCTGTGCTCGTGTCGGGTTCAGGATGGGAACCCAGTATGGCACGACGTCGCGGGGACTGCTTTGTAGCGGTCGGGTAGTCCCCTCTTACGAGTAGTAGTCTGGCCTTCGCCGGGGAGAGCCTGTAGCTGAGGTGATCCTATCTGTTGCCTGCATATCCGGGACCCTCAATAAGCGGCTGAAGGCGCTCGCAGTGGTTTTAGTTAGGGTAGGCACTCCCAGGTGCGAGTCCCACATTGGGTCAAGATCTACCCAAGATCCTGGCTGCATCCATAAGGATTTCCCTGCGATAAAAAAAGGGCACTCACGCCACTTAGTCTATTACGATCCTATGTTGGTGGCAGGTTCTCCTTCAGATCATCATTTGTGATTCGATCACGAAGGGAAGCTTCTAGCCCTTTCCGTCGGCATCATATTGAGTCCTGATTCGAAATATCGAGTTTCGATGAATGAATAGAATAGAATAGAATGGAATAGAATAAATACACTTTATTCAGGAATCCATACATGAATGATGAAAGACAACCGATGTTGTGGGGAAAAGCTAGTCCCTAAGGCTTACCTATAATTAATATTTCGCTTATAAGTAAACCTTTACCATTTGAAACACGTAGGCAATTGTTTTGGGCGTAATTAAACGGTGAGTTTGGTCCGAATATTGAAGCATAGTTTATTACGTGGGCGGAACCCTTGTAACATTATAGAATAGGCCTTTACTTTAAATTATTATAACAATAAACGTAAATTAGGTTTATTGGGATGTTATCGTAAAATCATATCAAATAGTTTATTAATTTACGTAAATGAAAATAGCGAAATGCTCTCTAGAACAGGAACAATGGAAGAGGCTTATGATTTTAGTTTTGAAATTGTTAGTGCGAAAATATTTGCTTATTTTCATCTGCTGCTTTATTCTTCATGAAATTATCATGGGATGATATTAGAATTTGAATTTGGTAGTCATTTTATATTAAGTAGCCTAAGTTACTCCTTACAATATATTCTGCTATCTACCAGTGAAAGACTCGTCAAAATCCGTCCAGCCGTTGCAGAGATTAGCTGGAACAAACAGACAGGTGGACAAATTAAAATTTATAAATTATTTTCGATGTGAGTATCATAATAATTATATACTTTCGTATGCATTTAGTGAACTGTTAATTTGAAATTTCTTTCAAAGTTCGTTCTTTGTTTGAACTTAATTAGATTTACAGCTGTCTCCGGACTATTGATGATTATTTTTGTAACCTAAGTGACTCTTTATAATATAAGTTATCTAGCAGTAAAAGTCCTATCAAAATAGTAAGAGGTAGTGCCACGCTTGCAAAGTAGCAGCTTTGCAGTCGAATTGGTCCGGCACGACCGTGGTGGTACCTCTCGCTCATATAATGCCGGCGTAAAATGACAGCCATGCTGTCGCATTTCGTGAGCTTTGTGAGTTTCCGGTAGGTAAAGAAAGGTTGGGTAACGCATCCGCATAACTTTTGGTAGTGCGAATGTCTATGGGCGTCGGTAACTTCACCATAAGGCTCCGACTGCTCGGTTGCCTCCTTATGACATAAAAAATGTGCTGTGTCTTGAAATTGTGACATGAAACATTTTTGGTTAACATTTTTTATTTTATTTATTTATTATACAAATGAAAACAACCATGTTAACTAAAAATGTTTCATGTCCCAGTTTCAAGACACACCACATTTTTTGTGACATACAGATAAATAAAATTGGAGTGTCTGTTTGTAAGATTAAAATAAACGCTATTTATTAAATGTATATAGGGTATATAGATATATATATATGGATGTATATAGGGTACATATTATTATACCAAAATAGCATTTTTAGAATTTTTGTCTGTCTGTCTGTTTGTTCTGTCTAATCTTGGAAACGGCTGGGCCGATTTTGACGAGACTTTCACTGACAGATAGCTGATGTTTTAATGAGTAACTTAGGCTGTAAAAATAGTCATCATTAATCTTATCCGTCTTCGACTGTAAATCTAAGTTAACGCGGGTGAAGCTGTGGGCAACAGGTAGTGAAATATTTCTTATATTTCACTCTCTAGCAACTCTCAGAAAACCTTCTTAATAAAGATTTAAAGAGATTGAATATATATCTATCCTCAAACTAATCAGTCGTCAAAGCTACGTGAGACTTGCGTATGAATTCTCAACATAGGTATACGCAGCACCCCCTGTTCGGTGTAAGTCATAAGCGGTAATACCGAAAATATATAGAAATAAGGAAGTAATGAAGATTTATTTTCATGGTCGCGATGGGCCAATATCAGGTTCATCAGCCCTTCTTTTTTTTACGACGCAGCTCTACCCACTAAAACCCGGCGAGCGCCACCAATGCCGTCTTCGGTGAGGTGCCCTGGATCTAATAAACAAAAAGGGCACCTCAACGGCTAGTCAGTCCCCCAAGGGACCTACGCCACCTCCACATAGGTGTTGTCCCGCACCACAGAACAACCCTTCCCAACGTCAGGACAGTACAATGGAGTGAGGTTCCTGTCCTCGCCCTTTGCCCCCTGCTTTTTTGTCCCCTCTCCTTATAAGAGGGGTACAAAGAGCCTTCTCGGCTCAATAACTTTCGCCCAAGGTGCTGGGCTCACATAAAGCTACTGAGCCCCACCGCCACGACAAGGCCTAAACCATGGTAGGGTTCATCGGCCCTCTATCCGTCCATTGGTGAATATATCCCGCAATGAATACCAAGACGACACGTACCGGCCATTGCAAGGAGATCGTCTTCCCCTCTGGTTGATGGTCGACCAACACGTATGGTCATGGTCAGTGTATCTTTACAATAGGACTTTTTTAAGTTAGTTGGATAAGCAAACTGGCAAACGTACCACCTGATGGTAAGTGGTCGACGTCGCCCATGAACATAAATGAGCATACCTGGAACGAGCCCAGGCAACTCATCTATGTGTTGCCTATCCTGAGACATAAGATATTAAGTCTCGGTGCCAGTAATTACACTGCTTGTCTTGCTCTTCTCTCCGAAACACAGCAAAGCTGTTTCACGGGAGAAACAAGCAAGATGGTGGTACCCATGCAGCCGGGAGCGCGGCACAGCGCTTCCCTCCCACCGGTGTGTTCTAGTGTCCTCTAGGACCCAAGAAAACGTTCAAAATCTTGCAATATAAAATAATAGAAGAAAAAACTGTTAAAGAACGTTTGTGTAGTAAATTATGTAAAATAAAAAAATTTACTGAGGACTAGATGCTGCCCGCTGACTATTTTATAACTAAAGTTACTCCCTATAACATTAGCTATCTTCTAGTGAAAGTCTCATCAAAATTGACCCAGTTGTCTCAGAGATTAGCTGGAACAAACAGATAAAAATTGATTGTTTGATTTAAGTATTGTATAACCTGTTAATTTGAAATTACAAACAGACACTTCAATTTTATGTATTTGTGTATAGACTAGATACTTGGGAATAAGGCTTTCGCTACGCTACCTTTGAATAATATATTAAACAATGTAAGACATTGATTAGTTTGAGTTTGTTTCACCGGTTCTTCAGCTGGCCTAGCTTCTTTTGTTTTCTTTCTTTCCTCCTAAAGGTTCCCCTTTAGTAGAGTTAATTTCACGTTTAATAAGATAAGTACTTAAGTATATACATTTTTTTATAGAAGAGGGGGCAAATGGACATCGTTTCACCCGCTACATCATTAGCTGGGTACTGGCCTTTCAAATATGAGTATGCTCTTTTCTTGGAGATCCATAAGTCGGTTCGGAAATACCGCATAAATATAATATTGAATCTATATTTTTTTTTAGGTATTACTTTTATGCCTTGCACCACACAATGAAATCCTCTAGATTGCTGGGGCTGTAAGTAGCGTGAATTGGAGAATCCTTACCTCCCTCGTCGCTCGTGGTCCCTCATTGTATGTGTTGAAATTTACACTTATATCGACTATTGCATCTTCTTTATTTTTCTTATATTAATTATCATCATCGTAATTAACGTTATCGTTGCTTATCATCATTACTTTTCCATTTTTTATATTTTTTATTTATTTATTTGATACACCAACAGTGTACACATTAAAACATAAATTTACATTAATTATTCAAGAAGTATAAGGTCTGATATGTACACCTATTATAGGCGTATACAGCATTCACAAAATTAGCTTAAGGTTAAATTTACATGGCTTGTTACTGATAAGTGACACAATTACAGTTTTATATTAATGTTACAAAATACAAATACATCCATTTAAACATAAGTTCCATGCATCGAGCAAATGTGTGCTGCGACGCTGCCGGTTCTCTGCCGCTCTGATTGGCCGACTGATGGCCATTGATCTCGGGCTGGTTGATTTGCTATAACGTCAGTGACAAATCACTGACGAGTTTCGACATTGTATGGCTCACATCACTACTTTATCTGGTTATAGGCTCGATGGTTCCTTGCAATGGAGTTCAAGGTAAATTAATCCTACCACTAGCATTCATTTTTGGATGCGCCACGGAAATCATCGTCATGTAGCTGGATGCGACCAGATCCCTCTTGAGAACCTTCCATTTTATTCCGGTTCATAGATATTATTATTATTTTATTATATAATGTAAATTAGATTGTGTTTTTAATTCTTTCCACAATCTCTTCATAACATGTTTTATGTTGTGGACGAACAGAGTCTAGATTTCTAAATAGCTGGTCTAGCTGATATTTCAGCAATAAAAGTTTTAGTGTTCATTTTTCGCGGTGAAATCAACTCTGAACTAGTATAGTAATAGTGCAGTGATCAAATGAGTTTAGTTGTTTTCGCCGCGAAAAACGAACAATTATAAATCGGTTAGTTTGAGTTTAGTTTCACAAATCAATATCCATGTATATCAATCTTGTATTCAATGAAACAGAAAAAATATATCTTCATCATCACCATCATCACTAACAACATCATCATCATCACCAAAATCGTCATCATCATCACCATAATCACCATCATCATCACCATCATCAGCAGCATCATCTACATCATCATCATCATCAACCTTTATCAGCCCACTGCTGAACAAAGGCCTTTTTTTTTCTTTAACGCCGGGAAATGCTCTGAGGCAGCCCGCGGGGGAGCGGGTCTTCCCACGCGGGTATGTGGGACTCGCTGCGCCCGACAGCTGGTAAGTGGACGCAGCTCTACCCACTAAAACCCGGCGAGTGCCACCAATACCGCCTTTGTTGAGGTGCCCCGGATCTAGTAAACAAACAGGGCACCTCGACGGCTAGTCAGTCCCGCAAGGGACCGACGCCACCTCCACAGAGGGGTTTTCCCGCACCACGGAACAACCCCTACCAACGTCGGGACAGTACAATGGGGTGAGGTTCCCATCCTCGCCCCTTGCCCCCTGCTCTTTTGTCCCCTCTTCTTATAAGCACCGGCCGTATATATGGGCCGAGGGGGTACAAAGAGCCCCCTCGGCCCAATTCGCTTCACCCAAGGTGCAGCGGCTCACCCTAGGTTACTGAGCCCCACCGCCACGACAAGGCTTTGGTGGGGCTGAACAAAGGCTTTTTTCAATGAATACCAAAACGGCTGAAATAATACACACAGATAATTAAGGAATTATAAAAAGCAGCATCAGAACAATTACGTCCTGAAAAATCTTTCCCGAACAAAATTAATTGCGATGATTAAATTCACAAAAAAGACCCCTCAGCTTGGAGGTATGTCCCTTCAAAAACCTTTGATACTTGCACGTGTCCAATTAGCCCGAGTGTATTGATAACTTCTCTTTATTTATTTTCAAATTACTTTACGAAGGTATACCTATCAAACCCAAGGCTTTTTTGTTTAAAAGTAATTCTGTAATTAAATTTTAAAGGATATTTAGAACTTGATTTGTATGTATATTTTTGTTATCATCATCATCAACCTTTATCCGTCCACTGCTCAATATAGGCTTCCTTTAATGAACGCCAATGCCGCCTTTGGTGAGGCCAAAGGAGGCATTGGCGGCAATCGCTGGGTTTTAGTGGGTAGAGCTGCGTCCACCAGCTTTCGGGTGCAGCTCGTACCACATACCTGGGGAGACCCACTCCCCCACGGGGTGCCTCAGAGCATTTCCCGGCGTAAAAAATAATCCTCTTTGTTTTAATTTCTTTTTTGTTTTGCTTTTTTGATGACCCACTTCTATTATTATTTTAAATTCTCCTCCACCCTAAGGTTGTCTGGGAGAAATATTTAGCGATAAGACCGCCTTTGTGCATATTATTTTGTAAGTTTTTCCCATATCAACTTCCCCACCATGGTTCAGGTCTTGACGTGGCCGTGGGGCTCAGTAACCTAGGGTGAGCCCAGCACCTTGGGCGAAGGTAATTGAGCCGAGGGGGCTCTTTGTACCCCTCTTATAAGAAGAGGGAACAAAAGAGCAGTGGGCAAAGGGCGAGGACGGGAACCTCACCTCACTGCCCGACGTTGGGAGGGGTTGTTCTGTGGTGCGGGACAACCCCTTTGTGGATTGGTACCCTGAGGGACTGACTAGCCGTCGAGGTGTCCTGTTTGCTTATTAGATCCGGGGCACCTCACCAAAGGCGGCATTGGTGGCACTCGCCGGGTTTTAGTGGGTAGAGCTGCGTTCACTTACCAGTTCACAGGCGCAGCGAGTCCCACTCCCCCGCGGGATGCCTCAGAGCATTTCCCGGTGTTAATGACAAAAAAAAAGTCCCATATTAACTTATTTATGTTAATGGCCGACGTTGACCACAACCATCAACCACAAACATGATGGCATCAGCCAGTCTACCCAAAATAAAATATCAGAGGAGAAAATGAATTGACACGACGGTATCAATAGAAATCTATTTTCAGCTGACTTTACCTGATTCAGCTGAAGGATAAAACGGCTCGGACGTTCCATTATGCTCTTACAATGGGAACGTGACTGGTGGTAGCGTGACATTTAGTAACGTGACACTCTATAACGTGACACTTGGAAGACTGTCACGTACAACGATGTGGCAGCTCAGATTTAATTCATTGAATTTGAACCCCTTAGCGAATTCTGTTGGTTTTTGGTTCTTATTTTGTGCTGAAAAGTCTTGATTTCTTATTTTCTGACTGAATATTGTGCTATTTGACTGGCATCGAGCATATAACCGTATAGTTATGTTACGCTTTTTCTATGAAAGCAAACTCCGCCAAATTTTTGCTGCGATGCTGTGCCAGTTCTGCGCTCAGATTGGCCGACCGGTGGTCATTGATGGATGATTGGCTGATAGGACGTACATACATATCACTGGTTGGTTGAATTGTTATTACGTCAGTGACAAATAACTGACCCGTTTCGGAATTTTATAGCTCACATGGACTGTAATGACTTGAAATAATTTTACGATTGAAATAGTGAACTTATAAGGATATGAGAGAAATACACCATCTGAAATCCACAACAACTGGATTTATACGGCACTTCCTGCCTTGCACGACGAACATATGGAATCGGCTCCCACTTACGGTGTTTCCGAACCAATACGACTTAGGGACCTTCAAGAAAAGAGCATGCTCCTATTTGACAGGCCGACAACGCACCTGCTAACCCTCTTGTGTAGCCGGTGTCAGTGGATGTCGCTTTCACTTACCATCAGGTGAACCGACTGTCCGTTTACCCCCTCTTCTATAAAAAAACCATGGTTAAAAACCTTGTCGTGGTGGTGGGGCTCAGTAGCCTAAGGTGAACCCAGCAAATTAAGCCGAGGTAGCTGTTCTTTGTACCCCTCTTATAAGCAGAGAGGAGAAAAGAGCAGGGGGGATAAGGAGCGAGTATGTGAACCTCATCATAGTGTACTGTCCCGACATTGGGAGGGGTTGTTCTGTGGTGCGGGACCACCCCTCTGTGGAGGCGTCGAGGTGCCCTGTTGCTCTACAGATCCGGGGCACCTAACCATAAGCGGCATTGATGATGTTCGCTGGGTTTTATTGGGTAGAGCTGCTGCGTCCACGTTACCATCTCTCGGGCGCGCAGTGAGTCCCACATATCCGCCAGGGGAGTCCCTACTCCCTCGCGTGTTGCCTCAGAGCATTTTTCCCGACGTAAAAAAAAGGATTACATGTTTGACTTTGTATATTATATAAAGTGTTCCCAGTTGTTCCACCCACTTAAAAAGTGAAAAAATCCTCCGAAATAATTATAAGCCTTTTTAATAATTAGACTAGTTAGTCAAACGCGAAAGGAATTTCTAGAAAACTGACTCCTTGTATCGTATATTGGCACTTATTAATTATTTATATTATATATTATTAAAAAATATCAATTATTATAAAAAAGTAGAATAGAATAGAATAGAATTTTATTCAGTACTCATGCATGTGACTGCAGTACAGATCAGATAAACATAACATACATTAGAAGTTAGTATATTTACATAGCAGTGGAAAATAAAAAAAATATATATACAAAAGGAAAAGAATAATAATAATATAAAAACATTTTACAAAAAATTAAAACCGACTTCAAAAATACTAAACTAAAAAGTAATAAAATAACAGTTTCTTTAATTTTTGTGCTTACAACATATAATCAACTTAATCTTCTACTAATGTACAAACTTTGCGTTTACCACGTCATTATAGTTACTTTTGGAGTCGGTGTCAGCCAAGGTAGGTAGGTAATGTACAGCAACAAATACGACACCGACTCCAAAAGTAACTATAATGACGTGGTAAACGCAAAGTTTGTACATTAGTAGAAGATTAAGTTGATTATATTTTGTAAGCACAAAAATTAAAGAAACTGTTATTTTATTACTTTTTAGTTTAGTATTTTTGAAGTCGGTTTTAATTTTTTGTAAAATGTTTTTATTTCTTAATTTTTAGTGATTCCGAAATTCGTCGTCTTGGCGTTCATTGAAGGAGGCATGTTCAGCAGTGGATGGATAAATGATGATGATGATGATGATGATGGTGATGATGGTGATGATGATGATGATTACGATGACCGCGACATACTATGGTGTGCTACCAAAGCATCCTATACAATTGTTAGACTTTACATCGACACGTAATAAAATTATCATATCATCAAGATAAACAAAACCAACCAAATAGGCATTATTGGGAATAACTAAAAAACGGCTTGTCAGATCTTAATAAAATTAATATGGGACCAAATTGGAAACACCAGCTTTCAAACAAAAAAATAACCATCGAAATCCATTCACAAACGGCGGAGATATCGTGTCACATACATACAAAAAAAAAAAAAAAAAAAAAAAAAAACAACATACAGACGAATTGAGAACCTCCTTTTTTTTTGAAGTCGGTTAAAAACATAAAATCAGAGACAAATCACGGTCAAACAACAAAACTCCAAAATAAATAATTTTTTGATTTGTAGATTATTAATTTATACTCATATATTTCTTATAGATACAATATGATCTTACAAAAATTTTACGCATTTTAAACTATACAAAAACATCTTACAACTTTCGGAAACTTTTATGAAACTCTTGTGAATACCAAGGACTCACTCACTCTGACATTGGCAAATCCTATACAAGAAGAAGAAAAACTCTTGTTAAATGAAAATATACATAAAAAATAAAAAAAATATGGCGTAAAGAGTTGTGTGAGTCGGTAGTAATCACAAAAGACTGAGAAATAAGATAGTGACACTCGCATGGAAAGTTATCAATGACCTATAATAAAAAACAAAAAATAACAGTGTTATCATCTGCAAAGCAGTGCAATGCGAGGAGCACTGAAAGGATATAACTCGGCATATGTTGGAGCACGGAGGACACCAACACCGATTTTCAGTTACATCCAGATTGAGAAGGAAAGAGGGAGTAAGTAAGTAATATAAAACTATTATTAAAATAGCAATTATGTATCGGAAATAGCTAATTAAAGTTCTTTATCTTGATTGTAAATAGATTATTGTAAAATCTACCGGTGGGAGGGAAGCGCTGTGCCGCGCTCCCGGCTGCATGGGTACCACCATCTTGCTTGTTTCTCCCGTGAAACAGCTTTGCTGTGTTTCGGAGAGGAGGGCAGGACAGGCAGTGTAATTACTGGCACCGAGACTTAACATCTTATGTCTCAGGATAGGCAACACATAAATGAGTTGCCTGGGCTCGTTTCAGGTAAACTAGTTTATGTTCATGGGTGACGTCGACCACTTAGACTTAGACTCGAGGTGGTACGTTTGCCAGTTTCCAACTAACATAAAAAAAAACGCATAAGTTCAAAACATCCCACAATAACTAGTTAGAGTTTCTAATTAGAGCCTCTACTTTTCGCAATATCCCCAAATATATCTTTAACCCTAGCAATGTTTAGGCATATTGATTTCACATCAATGGAATTGCCCTAAGATACATCGATTTATGAAACGCTGCTATGCAGCCGAACTGGGCCGGCACGACCGGGGTGGTACCTCGCTCACATAACACCGGCGTCAAGTGACCGCTATGCTGTCGTGTTTCGTGCGGTTTGTGAGTTTCCGTTAAACCAATGGAGGGGATAAGGAAAAGGATAAGGCATCTGCGTGGCCTTGGTTGTGCGGATGTGTATGGGCGTCAGCACTGTGAGGCTCCGACTACTCGTTTGCCCCCTAATGGCATAAAAAACTATATATATTATATTTGCTCAAGTGAGATTTCAGTTTTCTTCAGAATTCACGGGAGGGATGCACTTGTGACGCATGCATGGATACCATCATGCTTGTTTCTTGCATGAAGCAGGTTTAATGTGTTTTAGATACTATGAGTTCCATGGGTCATAGCCATAGGCAATGCCAAGTGAATTTTTCATAAGTAACGTTGACCACTTGCCATCAGGGCTCGTTCATTATATAAAGTAGTAGTGAGATTGCCGAGCTCATCTGAGACCTTGCAACTCATTCATATTATACTCTCGTTTTGTTTTTCTTTAATGGACATAACTATACCCACTAAAACCCGACGAGTGCCACCAATGTCACCTTTGGTGAGATGCCCCGGATCTAATGAGCAAACAGGGCACCTCGACGGCTAGTCCCTTAAGGGACCAACGTCACCTCCACATAGGGGATGTCCCGCACCGCAGAACAACCCCTCTAAACGTCGGGATCATCGGGGCAGTACAATGGGGTGAGTTTCCCGTCCTTCCCCCTTACCCCTGCTCTTTTGTCCCTTCTTCTTATAAGATGTACAAAGAGCCCCCTCGGCTCAATTAACTTCGCCCAAGATACTGGGCTCACTATATATATATATATATATGATGGGATATACTCTCGTCTAGACGTAAGATGTCAAGTCTCGGTGTCGATAATTATTCCTGTCCTTCTATCCAAAACACAGTTTCATCATCATCATCATCAGTACCTATCCATAGCTAACACAATATTATAATACATAACATATCGTGGTTACCTTGTGTACGCGTAGGTATCCATTTTCCGCCTTAACAGAAGTCAGTCCCGAAAATACGCGTATCAAATACAAACAATCAACAAACCCCTCGCAGTGCCACTAATTGGTCACGCGTTGGTACTCCAGCACTCTCGTACCCTCTGGTACACCCTCCCCTCTGGTACCCTCTACCCTCTGGTGCCCTCGTGCCCTCCTACGTGTGATAACCCTTCTATGATTTCGAATTCTTTGGGTGGAATTTGTTTACGAATATTTGACTTTAATTGGGAGTATCTAATGGAGAAGCAAATTATATTTTTATGTGTTGAACGTAAAAACGTATAATTTTAATGTATGTACATTATGCATAATATAAATAACATTAAAGTGTCTGTTTGTAATTTCAAATTAACAGTTTTTTCACTAAATGATTATGAAAGTACATAATATTATATTATGCGGTACTTACATAAAAAATATGTCTGTCTGTTTATTCCAGCTAATCTCTGAGACATCTGGTCCGATTATGTCGAGACTTTTACTGGAAGATAGCTGATGTTATAAGGAGTAACTTAGGCTACAAAAATAATCATCATCAATCCGGGTAAGGCTGTAAACGTAATTTAACGTGGGCGAAGCTTTTTTCGTTTTTTTTCTTTAACGCCGGGTAATGCTCTGAGGCACCCCGCGGGGGAGTGGGTCTCCCCACGCGGGCATGTGGGACTCGCTGTGCCCGAAAGCTGGTAAGTGGTCGCAGCTCTACCCACTAAAACCCGGCGAGTGCCACCAATGCCGCCTTTGGTGAGGGTGAGAGTACCGCGACGACTAGTCAATCCCTCCAAGTCCCAAGGGACCGGCACCACCACCACAAAGGGATCGTCCCTAACCACAGAACAACCTCTTCCAATGTCGGGACAGTGCGATGGGGTGAGGTTGCCATCCTCGCCCCTTATGCCCCCTGATCTTTTGTCCCCTCTTCTTATAAGAGGGGTACCAGAAGCAGCTCCCTCGGTTTAATTTGCTTCACCCAAAGGTGCTGGGTTCACCTTAAGCTACTGAGCCCCACCGCCACGACAAGGCTTTTACCGTGGTGGGGAGAGATGACCTAACCTATTAATTATGGCAGTAGATACTATGTATTCTTATCAGCAATATTGTTTGATTTTTTTAATTATCACTCAATCATATTCGAATCATGGGACCCCATGGATTGCAGGGCTCTAATCTTTACGATTACATCTTTATACTGTTACATCTATTTGGAAATTCGAGGACACGCCTTAGGGTCAAAAGGTCATGGCCAAGGTCAAGCCCCTTAAACAAAAATCGAAATGTTTCACATAAATTAATTTAATACGTATATTTTTGGAATGAAGTTCCTTATGGGGCGTTGCGGCGATCAAAAAACGTCCGTAACCTTAAATAATAAAAGCGTAAGTAAAATTTTTATGATATCATTCCATAATTACACCATCTGGTGTTCCACCACCACACGGTTTTATACTTAGTGCTGTTAACTAAACATATTTTGAATATTCGAATATGATATTAGTAAGGATAAATACTACTTATTTTTTGACGTGACAACGCCTTATGATTCGATGGAGCCGGCTGCACGAACGAAAAAAGATGACGCATGCGGCGTTACCTCGCCCTGAGGCGTTCCATTTTCTTATGACGTTCTCACGTTCAACTATCGTCAGTAAACCGACTTCACAGTCGTTCAACGACGATAGAATAGTTACAAAAATCGGTATTTTTTAACTCATTTTAGCAACGAAAACATAAGCTACTTTTTCAAACTCTACACGGGTGAAGCCGCGGATGAAATTGTATATCATATTTCTAAATCGTTTCTGTATTCTAGAACGAATCCGAGTGTCTCTCAACTTAGCGTGATTAATGTTCATGTTACTTCACCTTATAACTAATTCCGTTTGTTAAGGAATACTATAATTTATTCATCTGCCCGCAGATCCCTGATAAAATATGTACGGGGCCATTGATAGATAGCTGGGAAAGTTTCGTGTGCCCTTTGTGAAGGGAACTTTAGTATTTTCGGTGAAAATATATTGTGACATGTTATGTAAAGATGGATGGATTCAGGTTTCATAAATGTCCCCACCATGGTTCAGGCCTTGAAGTGACGGTGGGGCTCAGTAGCTTAGGGTGAGCCCAGCACCTTGAGTGAAGCTAATTGAGCCGAGGCGGCTCTTTATACCCCCTTTTGTCCCCTCTTATAAGAAGAGGGGACAAAAGAGTAGGCCAAGGTGCGAGGACGTGAAACTCACTCCATTAGTCTCGACGTAGGGACGGGTTATTCTGTGGTGCGGGACAACCCCTTGTGGAGGTGGCGTCGGTCCCTTGGGGGACTGACTAGCCGTCGAGGTGCCCTGTTTGCTCAACAGACACTAGCTCGGTTTTAGTGGGTAGAGCTGCGTCCACTTACCAGCTTCCGGGCGCAGCGAGACCCACTCCCTGCGGGATAACTCAGAGCATTTCCCGGCGTTAAAAAAAATGTTTCATATATTATGTACCAATTTACAAGTTAATTTCCAAAGTTAAACCTTCCAACTTATTCCTTATCTTGAAAGGTCGCATTACATCATTATGTTAAGAATTACCGGTAGGAGGGATGCTCTGTGCCATGCTCTCGTCTGCATGGTGGATACCACCAGCTACAGCATGGCAAATTACTTAGGTAACTGGTGTTACATTGTATTAATTACACTTTGTTTTTCTTCTTCCTTCTGCTCTACCCCTTCGTGGTTCTTGACTCCTATGATTAACCGCCATTCACGATAATCCTTGCCTCTCCTTTTCCAGTTGATACACATATTACAATCGATTACTTCAACTTCGTAGTCACAAAATGTTTACGGCCTCCCCTCTTAACCTTTTATATTGTATTTTTATTTACAAAAACTTATTATTGATACATTATGGTCTTTGGACATAGTACTCTGCGTTTTAATTAATAGAGTCATTGTGTGGATGAAATTTGGTATTTTTGCGCGATGTCTAATGGTGGAATTCTACTACGGGTATTAGTCCGAAAAATTCCTCAGAACACTATCCGTGGTAGATGCGGTAGAAAATGCAGAGTGATCCGGCATAATATCTAGGCAGCGCCAAAGAATCAAGCCGATCGCAGGGAACCTTGCTATCCTAGATTCTAGCCGCCTGGCGTTGAACGCGGTCAAATGGAAGGAGCAGTATTCCATCTACGCCAATTTTAAGCGGGTTTCATGCCTGAAATATTCCTTTGCCCTACTGAGCACACCGAGTTTCTTAGAGGCTAGCTTAGCTTTTCCTTACAAATGATCACGAAATTGCACATCGCTCGATATGTCCACGCCAAGTATTCCAATGCTGGCCGAGCGATTTCATGAAAGGTCTATAAGCTTTACATTTTCCGCTAAAATAGATTCATTTTCCAATAGCACTTTGGAGTTAGCCTTCCAATAAGCACTAAATTCTTCAGCTTTCACTCCATTATATGTTGCACTGATAAATTGACTAATAAATCTTCTATTTGGATTTGCCTGCTGGCCTCGTGTTGATACACGTCGGATTTATACCAATGTTTTCGCTTCACTGCAGAACTAGTGGTGTTTCTAGCCAATGCTCTCAACGTTTGAGTGATAAAATGAAATGACAAATATATGAAACTTTTTTTTTTCTTTAATGCCGGGAAATGCTCTGAGGCATTCCGCTGGGGAGTACGTACTCCCCAGGCGGGTATGTGGGTCTCACTGCGCCCGAAAGCTGGTAAGTGGTCGCAGCCCACTAAAACGCGGCGAGTGCCACCAGTGTCGCCTTTGGTGAGGTGCCCCGAATCTATTGAGGAACAAGGACCGACGCCACCTCCGCAGAGGGGTTGTCCCGCATCACAAAACAACCCCTCCTAACGTCAGAACAGTGCAATGGGGTGTGGTTCTCGTACTCGCCCCTTGTCTTCCCTGCTCTTTTGTCCCCTCTTCTTATAAAAGTTGTACAAAGAGCAGCTCCCTCGGTTCAATTGGCTTTGCCCAAAGTGCTAAGTTCACTTTAAGCTAAGCCCCACCGCCACGCAAGGCTTGAATCATGTTGAGGAAGACGGCTGGTCTCCCACCACTCATATCCATCTAGGATCAGCATTGCCATTTTACCAAGTTAAATAGTTCATCGTTTTATTGTAACCGAACACCAAAATGACTTTCAAATTTTGATCTCAACAAACATTTTATTTTCGACAAAAGAACTTTTAGCTCAACAATCATTTTATTTTTGACAAAAGAACTTTTGATCTCAACAATCATTTTCTTTTTGACAAAAGAACTTTTGATCTCAACAATCATTTTATTTTTGATAAAAGAACTTTTGATCTCAACGATCATTTCATTTTTGACAAAAGAACTTTTGATCTCAACAATCATTTTATTTTTGACAAAAGAACTTTTGATCTCAATAATAATTTTATTTTCGACAAAAGAATAAAAACTAAACATAATTTTCGACAAAAAAAATAAAAACTAAACATAAATTCCCCGTTCAAATGTCTATACACGACCAGGTGAGTTATAACTATCATCACTTGAGGCCTCCCCCAATTCCATCTTAACCCTTGTCAATTCATCTGGATTCTCAACGTTTGTAGGACATACCCAATAATCTAGTGACAAGTAATCAAATAAAATACACCCTCCGACCTTCTGAGATTGGTAAAAACCTTTGGTGGCTTAAAGACGCGAGGTAAAAGTGGAAGCGATTTTGGAAAATCATTATGTATATTAAATAAGAAACGGTCTGCATATATAAGACAATGGTTCAGGGGTATGAATTCTAACGAATATAATAAATGCGAAAGTAACTCTGTCTGTCTCTTTTTCATGCCTAAGCAACTAAACTCATTTGGATTAAATTTGTTACAAAGATAGTTTAAAACCCGAGAAAGGACATAGGATAGTTTTTCTCCCGGTATTCCCACGGGAACGTGAACTGTGCGGCCTAAACCCTATGAGAAATAAAAAAATAATGTATGGTGGAATTGTGTATCTTAAGGAAAGTCCGCGATGGCATATTATGTCTAGATAGACATAATATCTCATAGTATGTTATCCTTAGGAGATCCTAAGGATAACATACAATTTCCATTTTAATAAAAATAATGAGCAATTATAAAGCGGTACTTGTAATGCTATTTACTTCTTATCATTATTACATAATATAAAACAAAGTACTCCGCCGCGTCAGTCTGTACGCGATAAACTCAAAAACTACTAAAAGGATTTTCATGCTATTTTCAACTTAAGATACAATAATTCCTGAGGCAAGTTTTAACTTATAGTATATAATTTGCCAAGATTTGTGTAAATTGGTACATAATATAAGACTAATTATTGTAAGAGTCGGAAAAATTTAAGCCACTTGGAAGCTTCCATTGAAAACGCTGCCTTATTTCCTTTAGATATATAACAAAAATAATACAGTAAAATAATGATCATCATCAGTCCGGATACGTCCGTAAATATTAGTAAACGCGGGCGAAGCTGCGGGTTACAGCTAGTATAATAAGAAAAATGCCCTTTTTTATCATCTTACACACTTATTTTTTAATTTTTATCCTAAATTACGACATTTTTTATACTAGTATATATAATTTTATATTATTTATACAGTTCCCGCCATAGTATCTCTCTAATCATCTCTGGAATATTTTTTATTTTCATATACCTAGGTTCTTGCCGAGACGTACTTCTATGTTTAAAGTAGGATGTTTTTCGGCAAGAGCCTTACGCTAGACGGGATCCTTGAGGTTCACCAACTGGGGCACTTAATCATAGGAGGTCAAACGAGCAGTTGAAGCCTTTTGGCGACTATCGACGCCCATACACGTCCGCACAGCCCGAGACTATGCACATGCATTGCCCTCTTTTTCCCCATCCCCCCTAATGGGCCACTGGAAACTCACAAACCGCACGAAATAAAACAGCATAGCTGTCACTTGACGCCGGTGCTATGTGGCCCAATTCGGCTGAAAAGCAGCATGGCACTACCTCTTACAATGATATACATGATACATGCATAAATGCATTTCCCTGCGTTAACAGTAAATAGGGCTTCCTCTTGTTATCTTACCATTCCGGCCTGGCCCGTTTGTAACCAATTTTGTAATGAGCCCATTTCAGCTTCATCCTTCCGCATCCTTTCGACATGAATATCCGAAGCGATAAAGAGAAGATCTTCCGGTACATCTTCCGAAAGGTTTTGTACCGGTTATGTAAGCAGACCCTAATGAATTGTGAGGAGCAGTAAATTTGGAAACAGCACAAAGGCTTTAGAATGTTGATTTTCCGGACCGGACAAACGATGGCGAGTCTCTTCGAAACATGCGATAATATTTATTTGGCAATATTAAGTTCTCAAATTTTAAGGAGCTTTATTGCCTTATTTTCCATTAATTTACAGTTTCCTGTGCTTTTTATAGCATAAGCCTAAGTTTTTAATAATAAACGGTCAGATTTTGCGTATACACGCCCATAACGAAACGTTAAAAAGGATTAAAAATTTGAAGCCGCGTTGGAAACTTGAAATTTCGAACATTATTAGAAAAAAATTCTCATACTACTCCAACAGGAAAAATAAAAGCAGCATCCAAATCTAAATAAATATCAATTTTCTCGTATGAGAGCTACGACTCCACATGACACATAGGGGTCAAACTACGCCTCGGAGATTTTAAACTTAATACCATTTTTTTTTTTTTTTTATGTTAGTTGGATAGGCAAACTGGCAAACGTACCACCTGATGTTAAGTGGTCGACGTCGCCCATGAACATAAACTAGTATACCTGGAACGAGCCCAGGTAACTCATTTATGTTGCCTATCCTGAGACATAAGATGTTAAGTCTCGGTACCAGTAATTACACTGCCTGTCTTGCTATTCTCTCCGAAACACAGCAAAGCTGTTTCACGGGAGAAATAAGCAAGATTTTGCCCATTTAGACAGTTTTTTATTTTTAAACAGGCAAAAACACAGCAGGATAAGACAATGAACAAAAATATAATATAGTCGTCTTTCTTTTATGACTTGTCCCACAATGTGGGACACTCCGTATAAATCGCGGTCATATTTTTTCTAACGACACTAGGAGCTATCGAACTCCAATCAATCGACTGAGGCCTGACGGACACCAGATTTAGACGTGGGACGTTTGAGCTGATGGCGTCCAATCGTCGCCGCTTTGTCAAACCGTCCCGACATTCATTTAATCGTTTGGTCGCATAAAGTTTTGGGAAGGTTATCGAATTTTAAAAAATCTTGCTTGTTTCTCCCGTGAAACAGCTTTGCTTTGTTTCGGAGAGAAGGGCAAGACAGGCAGTGTAATTACTGGCACCGAGACTTAACATCTTATGTCTCAGGATAGGCAACACATAAATGAGTTGCTCGTTCCAGGTAAACTAGTTTATGTTCATGGACGACTTCGACCACTTACCATCAGGTGGTACGTTTGCCAGTTTGCCTATCCAACTAGCATAAAAAAATGTAACGATTGTTAGATATTTCTATACAAATAAATAAAATTGTAGTGTCATTCAGTAATTTCAAATTAACACCTTCTCACTAAATGCATATGAAAGTTAAGTATAATAAGGTACTTACATCAAAAAAACAATATGATATTCAACAGAATATCTGCACAATATCTGGTTGTACGAATTTGTATGGGCGTCGATAGTCGCCAAAACGCTTCGACTGCTCGTTTGCACTCCTATGCTTAAAAAAACTTTCTTTCAATATATAGTGTCTACACACTCAAATCTAATCAAATAAAGATACTAGGAAGTCTTGAATCCTACATTATCAATTAAGATACCTACTTTCTTATTATAGCTGTTGCCCGCAGCTTCGCCCGCGTTAACTTATATTTACGGACGTATCCGGACCGATGATGATCATTTTTTTACTTCTTTGTTATATCTCTTAAGAGAATAAGGCTGTGTTTTTAATGTAAGCTCCCAAGCGGCTTAAATTTTTCCGACTCTCCCAATAATTATCCAACTATTTATCAATTTATACAGTCTTGGTAAATTACTATAACCTGCCTCAGAAATTACTCTATCTCATGTTGACAACAGCATGAAAATCCATTTAGTTTGTACTGATAGACAGACGCGAGGAAGGACTTTGTTTCATATTATATTTTTTCTTTTTATATTATTTATGTTTTGTTTTATATTCTCGATCGGCGCTGCTAATGCGTGCTATTGTTTCAGTCATGCTCTCTCACATGCGGTTTAACCGGGACTCTCGCTCCTCAGCAGATTCTTGTGATCTAACTAATCTCATTCGCCTAACGTATTTCGATGTAGCAGAAAGAGAAGTTTTCTTTCTGGAAGGCATCGTGTTATAACCGTATTAAAAATATAAAAATCTTCAAAACTACCCTTATAGAAAAATAATCATCTCGCACCTAATCTAGATAATGAAAATTAATAAATATCCAACTTTACCTATTGAATCCTTTATTGAAAACCTTTATTGAATTTTAACTAATACCTATACCAAAGATTATTTTTAAAACTAAATAAAATTAAAATAATAATGCCTAAACAAATATCTACTAAAACATATTAATACACGAATGAATAATCCTCCCTTTTTTTCGCTGGGGAGTGCGTTTATGTATACCGCCGGGTCCGGGGGGTCTCAGGGGTTATGTGGGACTCTCTGCATCTGAGAATATGGTAAGGTGGACGCAGACTCTACCCACTAAACCCTAGCGGTATTCTCCTCGTCGACTGGGTGATCCGGCGTGAGAGCTGTGGACGTCCACACCAGGCCACAACGGTGTGCCATCCGGCACTCACCACTGGAGGCAGGGAGGGCGACATCCCCTCCTCCTTCTCCGCTTAAGGCACCTTAACTACATAAGGATGCCTTATAGCCCGGACCCGGCGAATCCCCCGATCAGCCTTGCACAGGTCCCTCACGGCAGTGCAACCGCCTGTCGCCGCCTTCCTGCGGGAAGAGGCGCCAGTGTGCTCTTACTCTCACTCCATCTCCTTCTTCTGTGACATTACTACCTTACAGAAGGAGAGGACCGCCTGCCATGCACTCTCACTGTCAGTCGTCGCATCGGATGACCGCAGGGAGCGACGGGTCCGTGCCCACTTCAGCTAAACAGTCTTAAATATACACTACCTATACTTTATTTTCTTAACTTTAAAATCTATTCCTACACCTTATAACCTAATCGCTTCCCGCTCCGTCGCAATAACAGTCAAAAATGTATGACATGAACTATGATGCGATACGCGCGGCCTATGTCTCTGAAATTAGCTAGGTGTTCGCGGGGCTGATCCCCAGCCCCCGCCTGCCGCTTTAAGCCAAGTTAGACCTTCAGCCCTCCTATTACAGCATAAACTTCACTGCGGTTGACGTAACGTACGACAAACTTATTATATAATATGTTGGTATAGCAGTAACCATGTCTAGGGATCGAACCGCAAAATTAAGTTTGTTTTTAATGTGTATACTTTTGCGAGATAAAAAGTGCCCAGGTTGGTGCCCCGGATAGTAAAGTATAATTATACCAAGTTTCATCGTAATCGAACCGGTAGATTTTGCGTGATGCTTAAACAAACAGACAGACAGACAAAAATTTTGTTGAAAATATATTTGGGTTGGGTATCGATCTAGTAACACCCCCTGCTGTGTATTTTTTAATTATTTTCAATGTACAGAATTTAAACTTCTACAGTTTTATTATGAGAATAGAATAGATATAGATAGATAGCTGATGCCAGCCTGGTATTTATTATTCCTTCAATTAAAATTTTATAGATTGCAATGGCTTATAATGCTTCTTTATAGACGAAATTCAAAGTAAACTGATTAGGAACATGAACTGGAGTTCTCGAGTCACAGTCTCGCCTCATGATCTTCATTAGATTCTTGAGATCTCATCATAAAATATTAAGTATTTTAGCTGCGCTTGAGTACTGAGAGAGTTGTGACCTTTTTCTAGGCATTGTGTACAAATTAATCTTCAACCAACACTTGACCAATATTAGAATTGTAATATAAATCTCTGAGCAGAAATAAAGGCTTAAGGCAACCTTTGAAACTTTCTTTCCAATATATACAAAATAAATTAAGGCTGGACCACGTACGAAACGACAATCCTTACGCAACAACTTTTTTTCCCCATCGCGATGTAAAATACTGTCTAAAACGCCATCTACTTTATTTAATACGAATTTATTTAACAGGTAAGAATTGAAATCGTTATAATATTATTTTGACTTATAATATACTGTCATAGTAAACATTCACTATTATTAGCGATTCTAGTTGTAAAGTATGCTAGACACTAGTAATGTTTTACTTTCCCGCGGGAATTTGGAACTTTTATGGGAATACATTGTTTGAATACAACGTCAACATAAGGTATCAGCAAATTAAGTTCATAAGTATACAAAGCTGTTTCATTACCTAATTACAGTTTTTTTTTACTATCCCACGGGAAGTCTTTAATTTACCGGGGTCAAAAGTATCCTATATGTTGACCAGGGGTATAAGTTACCACCATACAAAATTTTGTTCAAATCGGTTCAGTAGCTTCGGAGATTAGCCACAAACAGACAGACAAACAGAGAAACAAAAAAATCGAAAAAAATCCAAATTACTTCTATTACATTTCTTACATCCCCCTGACTCGGTTTTGAGCATTTTTTTTTATTGTACATAAATTAGACCTCTACAGATTTATTATATGTATAGATAGATTCTGTAATAGAATAAAATATTATCCGATTATTTATTTATTTCTTATATCCTTTTTAGTGTATTATTCTTCTGGATGTACCAGCTTCATCATTTTTTCCGTTCCTTCGTTAACATTATTATTATCAACTTTTTTTCCATCAACTGCCATTTAAGGCGACGCGTTGTTAAACAATTATTCTAATACCGGACAAGCGCCAGAGGGGAGCGTCCTGAGGGGGGTGAGGCTTCCCATACGCACGCGAGCTTATAACTAAAGGACGTAAACGGCTTTTTGTTATTTTATTGCGTTAAAAACGATAATTGGAGAAATTCCTTATATTATTTTAAAGAACACACAACTCATCTATGAAGAAACTTAAGAGGCTTAAACCGGCCCCGTTTTCTCAGAACAGGTGACAGAAAGTCTTTTTAAAAAGAGGTATGTTTGATATTTTTTCCTCTTTTACAAAAGTTACCTAATCATGTATTAAAAACTAACAACATAAGGTTTTTATCGTGATCTATTAGGTCACCAACTTATGCTTTCATTCGTTTTGGAATTACTGAAATAAATTGAAATTATTGACGCCAAAATTGCCAAGGCGTCCTTTTAAACCTATCAACGCCAAAACGACATTACTTGAAAATCGAAATTGATTCATTTACATAAGTTTATGCCATGTGAACTAAAGACTCGATTTTCCTTTGCGCTTAGAGCCCTGGGACTTCGTCTTAACTTGGCTAAACTTAAGCCCTCGGGGGCTACATCCATCAATGCTATTCTAATACAACAGATACATTTCCTAAATACCGTTTATTTATTTAATACTTTTGTTTAAAATATTATTATGAATATTTCATGTATTACCAGGGCATTTTTCTGTTTAATATTTTGATCAGGTTTTTTTTTTGCGATCACACTCAGGAGATTTTTTCTTTAGAGAATGACGTTTAAGCAAATATTTTTTTAGCTCTTGTCTCCTTAAAAATAGATTTTTCTGCAAACAAATGGCAAAGAATATATAATTTGGTGAGGTGCCCCGGATCAAACAGGGTACCTCGACGGCTAGTCAGCCACTCAGGGGACCGACGCCACCTACACAGAGGGGTTGTCCCACACCACAGAACAACCCCTCCCAACGTTGGGACAGTACAATGGAGTGAGGTTTCCGTCCTCGCCCCTTGCCCCCTGCTCTTTTGTCCCCTCTTCTTATAAGAGCTTAGCTTCGCCCAAGATGCTGGGCACACCTTAGGCTACTGAACCCCACCGCCACGTCAATGCATGAACAAGGGTTAATTCATCTATTAAAAGATCCATAAAACTTCAGCCATAATTTTATTTTACAACATTTATAAGTTTTTGACAAGAACTAGATGTTTAGGTTTTCTAAAATGATCGTTTTAAAAAGTGAAGATTAACAAAATCCAACCCAACGTGAAATTACGGATAGAATAAATTCAGATTCAAAAGCCGGTACTTACAAGACAAATAATGTACAATTTTAAACGTATTAAGATACTCAAATCACCCGAGTCTAATGTAAGAGTGGATTTAGGATTCGCTGAATAAATACTCTATCTGGCTTGGAGAAGAATGTAATGCAATACGTCAGTGGAGGGATGTCGATTTGGTGTTGGCCGATAAAAAAATCAGTGGTGTGAATTTTATCGATATTTTTAGGTCACGTAGGTAGAAAAACAGGCAAACAGTGTTGTTTCAAGGTTGCCTTTTCTATAAACGAGTTCACTGGAAATTTGCCCAGGTAGCTCAATCATGACGGCCATGGTTTCCTTTTGCGAGGCAGTAATGTCCCAGAAGAAGACAGAGAGGAGCTTGCCGACAAGGCCTCCCGTCGCGGGTGACGAACGGGAATGCGTAGGAGGCGCTATTTGATGCGCCTCCAGTAACGTTTCTGTGCTCGTGTCGGGTTCAGGATGGGTACCTGGGCCCAGTATGACACGACGTCGCGGGTCTCTTTGTGGCAGCCTGGCAGTCCCGAGGCTAGGTCGTAAGAGGCACCTTCGGTGAGGCCTGTCTGTCGTTGAGGTTGCATGTAAATCCGGGACCCTCAAAAAGCGACTGAAGGAGCAAAGAGCCAAGAACCACCCAGGTACCTGCTTAAATCCATAAAAATTTATATATGTGTCAAAAACAAAAATCTTAGTCATGCGAAGCCTATCCTATAGCTAATGATAGATGTTATGTGTCGTTGCCGGTATAATTACTGACCTCTACCTCTCCTACAATAAAATTATACTTCATTTCATATTAAATAGGCTACACGAGTGTTTTGTTCATTACAACTACTGCATCGATTACAAAAATTCTTTAAATATTAGAAAGGAAATTAAAAATCAAGTTGGCGATAATAGATTTACTGATCACACAAACATATTTGTTGCATCATAACTATTTTTCAATGGTGATTGTATTTCATTACAGATTTTTTTTATGTCATCAGGGGGCAAACGAGCAGTCGGATCTTCACGACGCCGACGCCCATACACATCCACACAACCAAGGCTACCCAGATGCGCCGCCATCCTCTTCCCTATCCCCCAATGGGCCACCGGAAACACACAAACGGCACGAAACACGACAGCATAGCTGTCACTTGACGCCAGTGTTATGTTATACTTGGCCCAGTTCTGCTGCAATGCCGTGACACTACGTCTTACAAGTTACAAATTAGTCCAAAAATGTTCCTTTATTAGACAAAACATAAGACAAATTCAATTTAAATTCACCACCTGTGAAGTCATAATTAAGGTAAGTGTAAATGAGGTAGCATATTTTACGTAGGGCCTTTGTGCACGTTTGCATAGGCTACGAGCCATTAGACTAAACAAATGTTATTCGTTGATCATATTTCTAGAGTTTAACTGCAGTGCATTGATTATGCCTAAAGTTTATATGCTTTCGGTATTACGTTCTTTAAAATAACATATATATATTAAAAGATCAGTTTGTTGTCCGTCTGTCTGTCAAACCAAAACCTATAGTGTACTTCTCATTGCCATTGAAATATGAAATATCATAAGATGCTGTTTTTTTAATGTCATCAGGGGGCAAACGAGCAGTCGGAGCCTCACGGCCCCGACGCCCATTCACATCTGCACAACCAAGGCCACGCAGATGTGCCACCCTCCTTTTCTCTATATTTCCCAATGGGCCACCGGAAACTCACAAACTGCACGAAACGCGACAGCTGCCACCTATGGTGTTTCCGAACCGATACCACTTAGGGACCTTCAAGAAAAGAGCATACTCACATCTAAAAGGCCGGCAACGCACCTGCTGATCTCCTGGTATAGCGGGTGTCTGTGGATGTCGCTATTCACTTACCATCAGGTGAACCGACTGTCCGTTTGCCCCCTCTTCTATAAAAAAAAAAGCATAGCTGTCACTGGACGCTGGTGTAATGTGAGCGAAAGGTACCACCCCGGTCGTGCCGGCCCAGTTCCGCTGCAATGCAGCTTGGCTCTACCTCTTACTGCTAGCTAGGTCTCATTACATAATACAAAAAAACACGTTTTTTAGAACCCTCAGCGTGCGAGTTAGACCCGCGTTTGTACTTGTATACTTTAATTCGCAATTATCTGTGCTGTGGTACATGAACTACTACATTCACTAAGTTTTTTATAGCTATCGATAGCTTTTACATAATATTAATATTTCCTAACATTCGCTCGTAAATACACATAAATCTTATCATGATTTCGAAAAAGTTTTCAAGAGACACGCGTATAGTATTTTTTATACGAATAATTATTTTTATTTTATCGACAAACAAACGTGTCACATCACTAAATCACTTGGAACAGAACAGACTAATTTTATTGGCTGGATTTAGAATGCTGCGATAACGTAGAGACAGATCTGCTTATTTATTTTATTTATACAAAAATATGGGATTTTCCACAGTCACTTCCAAGAATAATTTGTTTTTCCCTTACAATATTGACGAAACAAAATTTCCTCCCTGAAGGCTATTTTTTAAAATTATTAGTTATTTCTAGGAAAAGACATCTTACAAAAAACAAATTTAAAGAATGCTGTTCACGTATTTATGAAAATCTACTCAAGGCAATATCTCAGAAAATAGTCGCCTTTTTAAACATTATCGAAATCTGATAAGCTAACCTGAATTGCCAACCAACGGAGACATACACACATAGAATTTATTTCGGATTTGTATTAGCGTGAATGTATTTAGTAAGAGGTAGTGCCATGCTGCTTTGCAGCCGAATTGGGCCGGCACAACCGAGTACCTCTCGCTTACATAGCATCAGCGTCAAGTGATGATGATGCTGTCGCGTTTCGTGCGATTTATGAGTTTTCAGTGGCCCATTGGGGGGATATAAAAGGAGGGCAACAAATCAGCATAACTTTTGGTTGTGCGAAACGTCTATGGTGTCGGTAGTCACCATAAGGCTCCGACTGCTCAGTCGCCTTTAATGACATAAAATAAATGTATGTGAGATTTTTATCTTCATTAACAACAATTTTTCACTCACTCCATGATTTAGGCTTTTTTCTAAATAGGCCTCTTTATAGAGACCGATTAAGCTCAGATGATAGATAAATTAGAGTTTTGATGTTCATTAAAAGGGGCCCAGATCCAGCTGTACCAAAATTGATAATGTTCGTTCAAACACTCATTTATGCCTACTAAATAGTAAGGGATCGATTATTTAATCCTTCTTGTCAGCAATGCTAGCGCTAATCCAAGGGTTGAGCATGTCAGGATTATGTAGTGATTTTACACATATTTTTCAGCTACTTGGCTTTTAGAAGTTGCTTGTCAGATAGATCAGGGATTCCCAACCTTTTTTTTCAGAGACCATTTTAGTTTAAGTGTTATTAACAGGGAGGGTAAAAAAGTATAAGCGTCATAGTATTTTTTTTTTAATCTCGATTATATTTAAACTAATTTTCTAGACTTGCGATGCGACGCTCGCTCCATCTCATTTTCTCTATCGATCTTTCTCACTTACTTGCTCCCTACCCTCACTCCATGGCTATGTGATTTGTGCTACATTCGCCCTTTCTCACTTTCTCTCAATCGGTCTCAATCACTTTCTCCCTCTTCTTGGACAAAAACGTTGCATATTTTCGTAACGTTTCATCCGTAAAAATTTTACTCTCATGCGCGCAATTAAGTTTCACTTCATTAATATAATATCTATGGACGCTTTTACGTTACGGGTACCAGATAACGGAAATATATCTATCTATTCAATATTTTTATACTATACATATTAGATATTTTTATTATAATTTATAATATATAATTAATACCCATCCATACCAACACAGAAAACTTGCGTTCCGTGGTAGGATTCGAACCCGCTACCTCCGGCTTGAGCGCCAACGCGCTAATCATTCCACAGAGTTCGTCAAGTTAGTGAGAAATAATTTGATTCCACACAGAAAAACGAGAAATATTATCTCAAAAGAATCTTAAGGAGGACCTTAAGAGACGGCGATATATTATGCATTAAAGGAACTTTGTTTAAACACGGCATGGCACTGAATATTTCATCGGAAAGTCTTGGCCTTTGAGAAAAGGTCAACTCTCCTATTTAGGCCTGACAAGTACTACGAGGACTTTGGAACTAACTTTTGACGTGATAACGTCTAATAAATCGATGATCACAGGCTGCGCGTACGAAAATGTTCCGTTATGCTTATTGTCCCGTTACGCTAATAATTGCGCGCTTGCGTTTTGTTAAGACCTTAAACTATCGTCTGTAAACCAACTTTACATACAACCATTTTTTTTATTTACATACAAGATTTACAGCCGTATACCGAATGATGATCATTATTTTTGTAGGTCAAGTTACTCCTTATAACATCAGCTATCTCAGCCAGTGAGGGTTCCCCACCGTGGTTCAGGCCTTGACGTGGCTTAGTAGCCTAGATTGAACCGCTGCACCTTGGGCGAAGCTAATTGAGCCGAGGGGGCTCAATTAGCCCCCTCGGCTAATATTTGTACCCGTGATAAGAAGAGGGAACAAAAGAGCAGGGGCGGGGACGGGAACCTCACCCCATTGTACTTTCCCGACGTCGGGACAACCCCTTCTCTTCCCAGCCCTGACGGACTGACTAGCCGTCAAGGTGCCCTGTTTGCTCATTAGATCCGGGGCACCTCACCAAAGGCGGCATTGGTGGCACTCGCCGGGTTTTAGTGGGTAGAGCTGCGTCCACTTACCAGATTTCTGGCGCAGCAAGTCCCACATACCCGCGCGGGGAGACACACTCCCACGCGGGATGCCTTAGAGAATTTCCCGGCGTTAAAGAAAAAAAACCCAGTGAGTGTTCCGTCAAAATTGGCTGAGCCGTTTTATAGATTGGCTGGAACAAACAGACAGACAGACAAAAATTGTAAAAAATGTCATTTTGTTACTAAAATTATTTAAAACGGGATATTTACCGTTTTTTTCACTTTTATTTCGAATAATGTCGAAATATCGAGCTCCGCGAAATAAAAGAGAAAAACGTTATAAATATCCTGTTTTAAATAATTTTAGTAATAAAAACCATGTTAACTTAAAATCATATATTGTTATTTTGGTATAATATTATGTCCCATGTTTACATACATAATATTCATTTAATAAAAAGTGGTTATTTTAATATTACAAACGAACACTCCAATTTTATTTATTTGTATTAGAGTTTAGATATAGACAGTTGATGAAAATATATTCCAGACTGATAGGAATACGATACGTGATATTTTTTTTTGGAAAATATAAACACGTTTTTGATGACTGGAGTGGTCAGGCTACTGGATACTTCAAGCAGCGGTCGCGGGTTCGAATCTCGCTTGCTGATAATTTGTATGATCAATATAGATAGATGTGTAAGTATGTAGTCTCCCCCGCGGGATAGGGGCGACTCCCTAGGCGGGTATGTGGGATTCGCTGTGCCCGAAACATGGTAAGCTGGACGCAGCTCTACCCACTAAAACCCGGCGAGTGCCACCAATGCCGCCTTTGGTGAGGTGTTTCCCCTTGCAGGGGGCCCCCCTCTAGTCCACTCTTATAAGAGGGGTACAAAAGCAACTCCCTCGGTTCAATTTGCTTCTCCCTGGTGCTGGGTTCACCTTGACTACTGAGCCCCACCGCTACGACAAGACAACCACGCGATTATAGGTGCAACTGCCAGGATCTAAGCCAGGCCACAAAATCATCATATCACAGACTCTATTTGCAATTGGCGGAATTCAAACCCTAATGACCTAATCCTGTTTTCTCCTAGACTAGTCGTTCACCAAATATAAAAGAAACATTGGCAATAACTTATGGTCTTGCAGTTGGTATCGACGAGGAAAATATGTGTAGGGGTTCGACATGTTTATTTGTGAAATAAATAGCTTGAAGTTTCGAATTTATCTGTTCCACGGAAAATAAACGAAATGGAGAAATTGCGATCCAAATATTGACCGCTGTAAGATTTTCAATATGTTGTAACAGCGTGTTCTTTCCATGTATCGGTCGGTTTGATATTAATATTTTGATATCTGAGATTAGGCTTTATTCTTACCTGGTAAATATTTTAAAAAAGTGCGTGCGTTCACGATATGTCTGAAGTGAAACTTATTTGGCAAACTAATTTTTAAATCTCGTTTATATTTATACTAATCTAAAGCTTTAAATTTCCGAGACTTGCGATGCGACCTTCGCTCTATCTCACTCTCTAGATCTTTCTCACTCGCTTGCCCCTTCCCTACTCTCACTCCAAGGCTATGTGCTTCATGCTACGTTCTCCCTTTCTCACTCCGTCTCAATCGGTCTCAATCACTCTCTCCCTCTTCTTGGATAAAAACGTTGCACATTTTCGTGAAGTTTCATCCGTAAAAAATTTACCCTCATTCGCGCAAAGAAGTTTCACTTCAAAAAATTGAAAACCATAGTTTTTAGGAAAAATTAACCCCTTATATTAGAGTCACATAAAGATTAGTCACTTGGACCAAAATGTCAAATTGATTGACACCACATCAATAGGGATGTTGACATTTTTCAGAAATGTTTTTAAATCATTTATAATTATCTAACGGAGGCCTAAATATTATCAACTTTTGCTTAAATACGTCTAATGCCTATAAAATCTTGCATTTTATAATGCATTTTAAATTTCGTTCCAAAACGCTAACACTTGTCACGTGACGTCATATGTTGTTAAACATCGTAAAAATGATAAAATAATTCTAGTTGTCGTTAATAAAAAATGACTTCTAAGTTTTATAAGTGTTGTACGGTGCCTATGTGTGTACACTGTCAAAACGCCTGAAAAAATAGTTTTTACAATATGTACTGCGTACGGAAAATGATGTATAAAAGTACGTCAACATTCTTCCGCTTCCGCTAAATAGGAACTGGTGACGTCATTTCCGTTTGTTATAACGTGACCTATTTTAAATTTTGTTACATTTTATTTATAAAATATTAATTTAATCATATAAAAATAAGGGAAAATATTGTATTTTTTCAGAATTCTATCATATAAACTACCAATTAACATCAAAATTATATTTTTATATGAATACTGTCAACATCCCTATTATTATAACCGCCATGATTCTTTTATGCCTACATCTAAATTCATAAAACCTTTTAGGCTTTGCCGTAGTCGGAAAAAATGGTTGTCTACATGTAAAGTTGGTTTATGGACGATAGTTTAACGTGACAACGTAATAACAAAACGCAAGCGTCAATGCGCGTAACGTAACGATGAGCGTAACCGGACAATGATCGTAACGGGACAATGAGCGTAACGGGACAATGACGTTATTTCATGCATGCAGCCGGCGTTCGTCGATTTATTAGACGTTGTCACGTCAAAAATAAGTAATCTTGAAGTACGGTTTCTTATCAGTTCATTGCCGAGATGGGAGCGCGAGAGTGCATGCCTCCCACTGATGTCTTTCCTCATAACTACTAAGTATTAACATAAGCCATATCAATATTTGACGACTAACGTGTTTTCAACAATTGAATAAAGAATTGAGCGGTACAATTGTCATTGAAAACAATTCAGTCAGAAAAACATTGTATGCAATCGACGCCATTGATGGACCATAAAATAAAAGATGGCCGCCAATATACGAAACAAAATAAACTCAACAACATTCCATTAATGGATGCGCGATTAAATCCAAAAAAAGCTTAAATGCGAAACAGATTATAAATCCTTCCAATGAAACGGGTGGGGTCGTAAACGCATTGAAAATATCCGCATGCGTATTGCAGAACGTATCCGAATATGCGTGTATTGTAACTAGTGATGGGAATTTCATATTATATTTGAAGCCACGTGACATTTTCACAAAGTAAATCACGAACCGCGATTTTTCCGGCATTTGTAATATTTTTTCTCACTAAAATGAATAACTTGGTATGTTATAATATGACAGTGGAAGTAGTGATAAAATAATAGAAATTTTAAACGCGACATTAATTTATCAAGTACTAGCTGTTGCCCGCAGCTTCGCCCGCATTAACTAACTCAACTTAACTACTGTTATTCACAGCGTGATGTTATATAGCTTATAGCCTTCGCTGAAAGAATTTTTCAAATCAGACCAGTAGTTCCTGAGATTAGCGCGTTTAAACAAATAAACTCTTCAGGTTTATAATATTAGTATAGATAAATCACAAAAGTTTGACCCTCAAAGAATAAACCATACCTCAAAGCAAGCAATTTTTATTGTACAAACAAATTAGCAGATATTCTACGTATTGATGATGAGAACATTGATCAACATCGCTCAGAAAATTAAGCAGGTTTTCGTAACTTGCCCACCTAACTCATTCATGTGTTGCCAATATTTTGCTCCTGACCCACAAAAGTTGTTTCACAGAAATAATCACGGATCATCCCTCCAATCCTACAAACTCCCCCGTCACTATTGGTAAGATATACCACTGCAGCAGGGTTATAAATCCATGCAGCGCTCGCATCGCTGTCGATGGCTCGCATCGGCATATTTGTCGCACCATGTATGTAATTTACACCAGATTTACTTGATGCATTGTGCAATTTTAAAAGTTCATTATTCTGATCAGGGAAAGCGTTGCAAGCGAGACATGGATTTGGTAAATGTAAGTTTGCCAGGTTTCGGTTGCGTCCCACCATGGTTTAAGCCTTGTCGTGGCGGTGGGGCTCAGTAGCCTAAGGTGAACCAGCACCTTGGGCGAAGCCAATTGAGCCGAAGGGGCTGCTCTTTGTATCCCTGTTATAAGAAGAGGGGACAAAAGAGTAGGTGGAGGGACCAGAGGCAAGCATGTGGAACCTCTCATCCTATTGCACTGTCCCGACGTTCTTCTGCAGTGCGGGACAACCCCTATGTGGTGGTAGTCTCAGTCTCTTAGTGGACTGACTAGCCGTCGTTGTTTGCTCAACAGATCCGGGCACCTCAATAAAGGTGGCATTGGTGGCACTCACCGGATTTTAGTAGGTAGAGTTGCGTCCACATTACCACCCTTTGGGCGCAGTCCCACATACCCGCCTGGGGCGACCCACTCTCCCGCGGCATGCTCCGAGCATTTCCCGGCGTAAAAAAAGGATAGCAAATTTTATTACTAAATACTACTGCAGCTTAACAATTTTAACTTTCTTTTCAACATTCATTGCCGCATCTTGGCTGTCATTTCATGACTTCCCCCTACTTTTTTATTATTTTACCTTCCAGAATCAAATAAGCAGCAGATTGATAAAATATGCCTTTCAGTATTATATAAAGGTACTTAATTTTAAACCCCACATAAATCGGACTCAAAATAAGCCGCTTAGCTCGTATTACTAAACAGACATTATATTTTTTTACTATCAAAATGGTAAAGCGACTTAGGATTTCACCAGAATCCATCATCATCATCATCATCATCATCATCAAGCCTTACATGTCTGCTGGGTACGGACGAAACCAGGTGAGGGTGATGGGTCAAAGTTCACCTATGCTCTGGTCAATGTGGATAGATCAAAATATAACTTGAAAGACCCTACATCAGGCATGAAGGTTCCCTCGATTTATTTCTTCATTGTGCGGAGTTGTAACTGGTGGGAGGGATGCGGTGTGCTGCGCTCTGCTGCATGGGTTCCACCATCTTGCTTATTTCTCCCGTCAGCTTTGCTGTGTTTCGGAGAGAAGGGTAGGACAGGCAGTGTAATTAATGTAAGTAATGTAAATAAATGTTCATGGGCGTCGTCGACCACTTACCATCAGGTGGCACGTCTGCCAGTTTCGCTATCCAATTAACATAAAAGTCAATCTTATAATTAGATAATAATTAAACTTGGCAGAAGTTGGATGAAATTAAAATATTATTAGGTAATTAATAGCAATTTAAGACTTAACATCCTTATTACGGAGGTATCGATGATAATCAGAAAACCAAATTATGAAAGGTAAGATACCTTTGATAAATGCCCTGTTGGTCTAATGGTTAGTGACCCTGTCTGCTAAACCAGAAGGTCGTGGGTTCGATCCCCCACCCAGGAAAAATGTTTGTGTGATGAGCATGATCATTTTGTTCTGTATCTTGGTGTATATATATAATATGTATATACGTGTTTAGAAATATAATATTAGTAGGTATATATCAGTTGTCTGGTTACCATAAGGGGGACTATTAGCTCCTAAATTCAAATATATTAGGATTAAAGTATTTCTTAGAATAAGCATTCACTCGCGTACCAAGAACCTACTTATATTATACGGCCATTTTGAAATAGGTCGTGCCTTGCATGTAACGCGCTTACTTCTTATCTCAGTTCATGTATAATCCGTAGTTTACCTCCTGCTTGGTGTTGTAGGCAACCAAGCGCAGAATTGTTGGCTACACATATACCTCAGCTTTAGTTAGCAATTTTGCTTGTAATAAGTACGAATTAAAAAAGTTGCGTTTGTAGTTTGTATGTGGAAATTCGCGTAAATAGAAGTTTGGCACAGATTATTTCTGCCTCAACAGCTTTGCTTTTTCGGAAAAATTGAAAGGATAGACAGTGTAATTGCTATCATCGAGACTTAGAACCATATTGCGTCTCAGAATGGGTAAAAAGTAACGAGTAGATTGAGTTTCTTTGGCCTTTTTTCTTTTACGCCGGGAAATGCTCTGAGGCATCCCGTGGGGGAGTGTGTCTCCCCACGCGGGTATGTGTTTCTCGCTGCGTCCGAAAGCAGGTAATTGGACGCAGATCTACCCACTAAAACCCGGCGAGTGCCATCAATGCCGCCTTTGGTGAGGTGCCCCGGATCTAATGAGAAAACAGGGCACCTCGACGGCTAGTCAGTCCCTCAAAGCACCGACGCCACCTCCACAGAGCGGTTGTCCCGCACCACAAAACAACCCCTCCTGACGTCGGGACAGTACAATGGGGTGAGATTCCTATCCTTGCCCCTTGTCCCCCTGCTCTTTTGTCTCCTCTCACGGGCAAACGTGCTGCGACTACTGACGCTGACGTAGGCAACTCATTCTTGGGTTGCCTATCCAGAGACATAAGTCTTGGTGCCAGTACTGCCTGTTCTGCCCTTCCTTTCGAAATACAAAACTCTTTTGCGGTAGAAATAAGCAGCCAAGAAGAAGAATGCCAGTATGTGGTGTCAAAAAAAGCGTGGCACAATCCTGGTGAGTTTATATTTCATAGATATTCTATCTTTACCCGTTTTTAGAACACAACATACTTCAAGGAAGAATTAGGAATGCAAATGATAGCATGGTATATCCACCCAATCAGTGAATGTTTATATCTTATTCATTACTTTATATACAATGGTTATGTACATAACATTAACACGAAGTACATAAATAACATTATATGAACGTAATGATTTAAGCGATATTATTGGTCCTCTGCGTATTTCAGAATAATGCTCTCAATGAATGGATATCAAAATTTAAATGGTTTTGGGGGAATATTCCAAATAGCATTCGATAAGTAGCGTGTATGAATTCGAAAAATTATTAAGCTCGAGAGGTGTCATTAGATTCGTTTTAATAGAAAGTAACACTGTGTAAATTAAATTGTTATTAAAAATGCGAATTATAGGTTTAAAATTACATGTCACAGTCAGGTTTTTTTTCTTTTATTAATAATTATAATACTTGTTACTATTTGCAATATTCTAACAAATTTATATTCTTACTCATTCTAATTTCTTTACATTTGATTTCATATTCATCTGAACTCTATTAATAAATCGTAAGAGTTTAATTTTCTTCACTGTTACATTTGTATTTTAGCTTTCTCTTAATTTGAGAGCCTTGCTCTTGTGAGTGGAGTAATCACCAATCCTTCCTTCTCTCTGTCAAATCCTTCATCCCCTGATATAATATTATCCTGTGCAGGATGTTCTCCTTGATCTGCTCTATATCAGTTCTTCTATTAAGTAATTTTAGCTCATTTAAGCCTATTTTTTTCGGTGACTTTTTATCAAAATTTTCGAACGCTTCCAGAATAGCACCCAAAATTCGGCCCAAATCGCGGGATTCCCTGAATTATTGAGTTGATCATGAAATGCCGTAAATATATCGTGTTTAACATGGCTTTGTGTTTTGTGAGACGTACTAGGCGAATAATTAATCGACTATACGTTCCGTATTAGTTTTGATGGTACTAGTTTTCAATACACAAATATAAGATACTAGTAGCGCCCCGGTTTCACAAGTGCACTTCCCATTTTGCTGGGAGTACAGGGATACATAATTATAGTATGTATGTTATTCTGATGTATAAGCTATGTTAATGTAAAGTTTCATTAAGATCCATTCAGTAGTTTCAAGTATCAAACTTCTTACAAACTTTCGCGTTTTTAAATATTACTAAGATATACATAAACCTATAGATCCAGATTACCTCGGGTAAGGCTCCTAGACCTATGTGGTACTCACACTTGGGCAATGGGCAATATACTACCCAAACTAAAACCACTGCCAGCGCCTTCAGTCGCTTTCTGAGGGTGCCGGATCTGTAGGCAATGGGAGCACCTCATCGACTAGCTGACCCTGGTGAAGGCCAGACTACTTGTCGTAAGGGGGGACTGTCTGGCCGCCACTAAGCAGTAACGTCGTTTTGTAGTATTGGGCCCAGGTTTCTATCCTGAACCTTACATGAGAAGAGAAGCTTTATGGAAGGCGAGTCGCTCGTGGCGTCTTGTCGGCGGCTTCTTTCTCACCCGCTCATCGATCTACTTCTGTGACATTTCTGTCTGGCTGACCACTTACCACCATATGGCTAAAAAAGGGGGTGCGTACAAAGTACACATGTCAGAAGTAACAGACTTGCGATGCGACGTTCGCTCTATCTCACTCTCTCTCTCGATCTTTCTCACTCGCTTGCTCCCTAATCTCACTCCATGGCTACGTGCTTCATGCCACGTTTGCCCTTTCTCACTCTTTCTCAATCGGTCCCAATCACTTTCTCCCTCTTCACGGACAAAAACGTTGCACATTTTCGTGACGTTTCATGCGTAAAAATTATACCCTCATGCAATGAATGCATGCAAAGAAGTTTTACTGCAATAAATAAACCTATTAGATGGGTCTGACCGGTTCTGGTAGGTTGAGAGTTGCGTGGGACCGGCAGTCTTGGCGTTTATTGTAGGAGTCTAGCAGACGGATAAAAGCTGATAATGATTGTCCGATGATGAAAATCAATAATGATAAATTATGTTAATGCCGTGTGTACATTATAATCATTAATTCGTTCGACCTTTCATATTTTATAAACCATTCCGATGAATTAATTTCCCGTACAATAAGCGGAAAGACCAACTTTGTGTTATGTAACAGATATTTACCGAATTCGACCCTATTTGGTGCGGGATTGGACTCAAAATGTATCGCAACAACTTGTGTTTACTTAGGCTGAGCAAATTTTTGACTGTTTTATATATTCATAAGCAAATAGATTGTTTTATGTCGAAACAAAAACAACAGCGCTATTGTATTTTAAATTACTGAATACAACATCGATGATACTGATACGAACGATGCTCATACTCTATCATAGAGTATGAGCATCGTTCATTATGACGGTGCTTGACGGTAGAAAGAAGAATGTGACCCATGCATTAAGTGCGGTTACAGCACATCCATCCCTTTTTTTTTAAACGCCGGGAAATGCTCTGAGGCATCCCGCGGGGGAGTGGGTCTATCCAGGTGGTTATGTCACTGCGCCCGAAAGCTGGTAAGTGGATGCTGCTCTACCCACTAAAACCCGACGAGTGCCACCAATGCCCCCCCTGGAACGCCGAAACTGTTGAGCAAACAGGGCACCTCGACGGCTAATCAGTCCCTAAGAGGACCGACGCCACGTCCACAGAGGGGTTATCCCGCACCACACCTACCAACAGGACAGTACAATGGGGTGAGGTTCCCACCCTCGCTCCTTGTCCCCCTGCTCTTTTGTCTCCTCTTCTATAAGATATAAGAGGGGCACAAAGAGCCCCTTCGGCTCAATCATCTTCACCCAAGGTGCTGGGCTCACCCTAGGCTACTGAGCCCCACCGCCACGACAAGGCCTGAACCATGGTGGGGAGCACATCCATTACACCGGTACATCGAACAATCAATCATCATCACTTAGCACTGGTTTCTTTAGTTGGATGACAGTGATCTATTGGATGCTCGGACTCGAAGTGAAGAGGTCTGGGTTCGATGCTGACCGGGTGTGCCCATGTTTTTTTCAAAATTTGAGAAACTTGCATGCTCCATGAGATTAAAAGTTTAAGTGTGTGATTAATGACACTACATTAGGCCAGCGCATTGGTGAATAAGAATACTACATTCTCCTCGTCTAATTTCGAGGAGAATAACTAATGAAAAATAAATAAAGTAACCATAACATACATATTATGTTTATGGTATATGTACATGATCGTACTTTCTACTGATAAACTAAAATTATAAGTTACAAGTTTTCACTTCTATCGGCAGTCCCTATGACTGGTTAGGTTTTTCGCATCAATTACGCTATCCTGCTCTGTTCCCCACCATGGTTCAGGCCTTGTCGTGGCGGTGGGGCTCAGTAACCTAGGGTGAGCGGTGCACCTTGGGCGACGCTAATTGGGCCGAGGGGACTCTTTGTACCCTTCTTATAAGAAGAGGGGAAGGAAGATAAGGGGGCAAAGGGTGAATGGGAACCTCACACCATCGTACTGTCCCGACGTTGGGAGGGGTTGTTGTGTGGTACGGGACAACCTCTTTGTGGAGGTGGCGTCGGTCCCTTGCGGGACTGACTAGCCGTCGAGGTGCCCTGTTTGTTTTCTAGATCCGGGGCACCTCACCAAAGGCGGCATTGGTGGCACTCGCCGGGTTTTAGTGGGTAGTGCTGCGTCCATTTACCAGCTGTCGGGCGCAGCGAGTCCCACATACCCGCGTGGGGAGACCCACTCCCCCGCGGGATGCCTCAGAGCATTTCTCAGCGTTAAAGAAAAAAAAAACCTGCTCTGTTGGTTTGTATTAGAGCGGGACGGCTTGATTACCCATCATGGTTGAGGCCTTGATGTGGCGGTCTGGCTAAGTGGCCTAGGGTGAGCCCAGCACCTCGGGCGAAACAAAGTGAGCCGAGGGAGCTGCTCTTTGTGCCCCTATTATAAGAAGAGGGGACAAAAGAGCAGGGGGACAAGGGGCGAGGATGGGAATCTCACCCCATTGTACTCTCCCGACGTTAGGAGGTGTTGTTTTGTGGTGCGGGACAACCCCTCTGTGGAGGTGGCGTCGGTCCTTTGAGGGACTGACTAGCCGTCGAGTTGCCCTGTTTGCTCATTCGATCCGGGGCACCTCACCAAAGGCGGCATTGATGGCACTCGCCGGGTTTTAGTGGGTAGAGCTGCGTCCAATTACCTGCTTTTGGTTGCAGCGAGTCCCACATATCCTACTGGGGAGACACACTCCCCTGCGGAATGCCTCAAGAGTATTTCCCGGCGTTCAATAAAAAAATCACGGCTTAATTATTGTACCTCATGCCAAAAACGCCACTTTACATTGTCTCTAGATGCGACGCAGACATAATCGCTAGTGGGGTAGGAGCTTAATATAGTAAGTGCAGTACTGCAGTACAGTGCTGCTGCTTTTTTTCCCAAATGGAGTCTATTATAAGAAAAAAAAATGGAAGCCACAGCCGTCCACAATACGTGTAATAAAAATATAATAGGTATTAAAGAATATTAGGTAAATCGATATTAAATCTTAGTAAAAAGGTTATACTTGAACCCCTGATAGATAAAGTCCGCCCACACTTAAGTAGGCGGTAAAGGTTTCAGTTATCAGCGTGGGTGGAAATCTCAAATACTATCACAAATTACAAATCTATTTAATTGTTGTTGTTAGTGAAATCATGAAATGAAAAATCACTTTCAGGTCGCAAAATTGAAACAATTTCGTTATTTCGATTTAAGAGGCATTTAATTTCTTGAGGCAAATGTTGCGTTTTGTCCTTTGTCCAGCAGTCGGTGGATAAAGGTTGATAATGATAAAGCAAATATTATATCCAGTTATTGATTCACATATTTTAAACCTTACTATAATGATACAACTTTTACGGATTTTATCGCGGTTTATTCAGTTTTTTGCAAGCCCGACATTTCGGATACTTTACAGCAACCATGGTCACGGGATGACTTAGGTGTCAGACGTCTAACGTTACAAAGTTATTAGAAACTAATTCTATGAAACATTAATATTTTAGTTAGTCCTCTCTACGCAGAAACAGTTTTTGATTTTAATACCCACTAAAACCCGGCGACCGCCACCAATGCTGCCTTTGGTGAGATGCCCTGGATCTAATGAACATACAGGGCACCTCGATGGCTAGTGAGCCCCCCAAAGGACCGACGCCACCTCCACAGAGGGGTTGTCCCGCACCACAAAACAACCTCTCCCAGCGTCGGGACAGTACAATGGGGTGAGGTTCCCGTCTTTCGCCCCTTTGCCCCCTGCTCTTTTGTCCCCTCTTCTTATAAGAGGGGTACAAAGAGTCCCCTCGGCTCAATTAGCTTCGCCCGAGGTGTTGGGCTCACTCTAGGCTGCTGAACCCCACCGCCACGTCAAGGACTGAACCATGGTGGGGGTAATATCCATCCTGTATAGTAAGTACTAATAAAAGATATTTTCAATCATATCGAAGACTTCCTTCTATATCCAAGCTCACAATCATTAACCCTTATTATTAGAGATAAGATCATTATAAAAATTGCGGGTACTTTAAATGTTGTCACATTTTTTTTTTTTTATAATATACTAGCTGTTGTCCGCAGCTTCGCCCGCGTTAACTTTGATGTACAGCCGTACACGGATTGATGATGATTATTTATCTATGGACGGGCGTAGGACTTTATTTTATAATATGAAGTGATTAATACCGTATTTTTGTAAATAACTTTACATTACCGCTTTATAATTGCCAATTTTTAAAGTATTAAAATGGATGTAGGTAGTATGTTATATTTAACTAATATAGACATATTATATCGTGGACTTTTCAGTAGGCACATTTCGGATACACAATTCTACCATATTACATTGATACAATAATTATTATTATCCTAACTTTCGAACCGGGGCCAGGCCCGACTCGGGCGCGAAGCGCGGCATCACGGAGCGCCCGGCTCGCGTGGCTCTGTCGAAATAACGGTGTCGCATTATTTTGATTTTGCTATATCTTCTAAGATATGCATTTCATTTGCATGGTGTAAACGGAAAACATACTTCATGAAATTCTCAATACAAGCTAACTAACATATTTAAAATGATAAGGATTAATACCGTATTTTTGTAAATAACTTTTACATTACCGCTTTATAATTGCCAATTTTTAAAGTATTAAAATGGATGTAGGTAGTATGTTATATTTAACTAATATAGACATATTATATCGTGGACTTTTCAGTAGGCACATTTCGGATACACAATTCTACCATATTACATTGATACAATAATAATTATTATCCTAACTTTCGGAACCGGGGCCAGGCCCGACTCGGGCGCGAAGCGCGGCGTCACGAAGCGCCCGGCTCGCGTGGCTCTGTCGAAATAACGGTGTCGCATTATTTTGATTTTGCTATATCTTCTAAGATATGCATTTCATTTATCATGGTGTAAACCGGAAAAACATACTTCATGAAATTCTCAATACAAGCTAACTAACATATTTAAAATGATAAGGATTAATACCACATTTGTGTAAATAGCCGTTTTAAAATTGCCCATTTTTTAAGTTCTCGAAGGACTTGTGTTATGGGTGTACCAGACAACGTAAATATATTTAATACTTTTATACTATACATATATTTAAGATTTTTATTATATAATACACAATATATTTAATACATATCCATGACCCAGGAACACAGAAAATATTTTTGTTCCCTGGCGGGATTCGAACCCGCAACCTCCGGCTTGAGCGCTAACGCGGTTACCACATCACATTAGAAACCTCAAAAATAACAGTATTTCTCCACTATTTAATGGATGTTACTATACATATAAACCTTCCTCTTCAAAATTGTTCCAAGTCGAATAGGAAGACGGCAAAGAACCGGCGAAAAAAAAAACTAACCCATACATTAACAGGGACTGCCGATAGAAGCGTAAACAAAACACTTAAATTCAAATTTATACTATGTAGTGATGATTAGACGCTTTTACACCACGTCAATCTGGTCCCATGGTGAGTTCTCGAAGGACTTGTGTTACGGGTGTACCAGACAACGTAAATATATTTAATACTTTTATACTATCGGTGTCGCGAATCCAGAGATTTTATGTCATCTAAAAATGCGTACCGCGCCTAAAGAAGTTTTCACTTCAAAACTCAGTGGTAAATTATCTTTTCAATATTGTACATAGCTATATCAAAAGACCAAAACTATTTTGTAAATGCATCAATAGATGGCGTGTTGAGACTTTCAAGAGTATTAGTGATAGGTACCTAGTACAGGTTTTGACACTCCCATGTCAATCGGCTTTAACTCCGCTTTTGAATTCAAACAGGTATTGACAGCACTACGTCAAATATTGAAAATATGTTTAAGAGTTGCATAAACTGGCACAGATTTCAAATTAGCAATGATTAATACGGAGTTGATTTAGTTTTGAGTTAAGCTGATGATCATTAAGATAGCCTTATGTCCTTCCCCACCATGGTACAGGCCTTGACGTTATGGTGGGGCTCAGTAGCCTAGAGTGAGCCCAGCACCTTGGGCAACGCTAATTGAGCTGAGGAGGCTCTTTGTATCCCTCTTATAAGAAGAGCGGACCAAAGAGCAGGGGACAAGGGGCGAGGACGGGAACTTCACCTCATTGTTCTGTCCCGACGTTGGGAGGTGTTGTGCTGTGGTGCGGGACTACCCCTCTTTAGAGGGGGCGTTGGTCCCTTGAAGGACTGACTAGCTGTTGACGTGCCCTGTTTGCTCATTAGATCCGGGGCACCTCACCAAAGGCGGCATTGGTGGCACTCGAGTTTTAGTGGGTAGAGCTGCGTCCACTTACCAGCTTTCGGGTGCACTGAGTCCCACATACCCGCGGGGGAGACCCACTCCCTCGCGGCATGCCTCAGACCATTTCCCGGCGTTAAAGAAAAAAAAGTCTTATGTCCTTCCTTATTAACGTGAGGATCTCCTCATCACAGGCATCTGTCTCCAGTAACGCCCCGGTCCAGTGTCGGGCTCAGGATGGGCCTGGGCCTGTATGGCACGACGTCGTGAGGACTGCTTCGTAGCGGCCGGTCAGTCCATCTTACGAGGAGTAAGATCCTTATTGCCTGCAGTTTGCGCTCGCAGTGGTTTTAGTTAGGGTTGGCACTCCTAGGTGGTGAATCCCAAATTGGCTGCTTCCATTAGGATTTACCTGCGATATAAAAAAACCTAAGGAAATACCTTAACTATCGAAATCAGATACGTTTTGGATACTGTACGGCAACGGTGAGAGGACCCTAGGTGGTGAATCCCAAATTGGCTGCATCCATTAGGATTTACCTGCGATATATTAATTTCGCGTAATAATACGAGTAATAAAGCGAATATTAATCGCTCAGCTATTACAGTGATAAAGTAAAGCGAATAAACACAGGAGCAGTAACTTACACTTATATTCTCATAAAAACAGAACTAATGTACTAATTAATTTCAACTCTCGTTTGAAACGTAGTTGCATTCACGGAATAAATTTACTCCGTTTAAGTTACACTATTTCACTGGATGCTAATTCAGTTAGCTGCAATAAAACCAGACTAGAGAGATGCTCATCTGCAACCATCTTCTACTGGAGCTACGTTGTTAAAGGAACTATACATATCTGTTGTCATAACGTCATTTTGTTTGCCGTCACGGCATTCAAGACAGGTAATTACTGGCACGGAATAACTAATGTTCTTCTGTAAGGGTATCACCACACTCTACTGAAGGGATACAAGGGTGCCACCTTAGTGGAGCAAGTTTTGTAAAAAAGGACAATATTTACTGGCACATAATAACTAAGTATCGGTAGGGGTACCATCAAAGCATCTTTCTCAAGAAAAAGGGCAGGTAATTATTGACACGGAATATCTAAGTACAAACAAGATTATCACCATATTATTCTGATGGGAAGCGAGAGTATCGATTTTCGTGAAGTGGTTTTATATAAAAAGGGACAAGTTATTACTGGCACGGAATAATTAACGCTCATCTCTAAGGTATAACCATTTTTTTATGTTAGTTGGATAGGCAAACTGGCAAACGTGCCACCTGATGGTAAGAGGCCGACGTCACCCATGAACATAAACCAGTTTACCTCGAACGAGCCCAGTCAACTCATTTATGTGTTGCCTATCCTGAGACATAAGATGTTAAGTCTCGGTGCCAGTAATTACACTGCCTGTCTTGCCCTTCTCTCCGAAACACAGCAAAGCTGTTTCACGGGACAAACAAGCAAGATGGTGGTACCCATGCAGCCCGGAGCGCGGCACAGCGCTTCCCTCCCACCGGTATCACCATATTATACTGGTGGAATAAAAGGTATCGTATAAGTATCAATAAAAATATGGAGCAGCTTTGTGAAAAAAGACAGGCAATTACTGGATCAGAGATGTACCATCTTGTCAAAGTTTACACATATTATGTGACCTGCTGGCCTAGCATGCGCGCACGACAAAATTTTGTCTACCCCTTTTCTCGTATTATCTCTTTGTCTACAGTAGGTAACATGCGTTTTCAATATTAAGGACAAGATAAAGTAATTTAAACTTAAATAGATAAAACCGGGTGCCTATTTTTTGTATTCCGTGGCGTTTCCCTACTATATTTATATAATTTGGTATACGAAGACTGTTCTCGAAGTACCACTTTTCGTATTACGTGGTATTACCCTAACGAGTAATCGAGAAAATACTCGATGTAGACATTATCCCTCTCTAATATAATATAATAAATAAGTTAATATACACCAGTATATCTCTCTAATATAATCGATAAGTTAATATACACTAGTATATTACTTCACTATGTAGATATTAGTAGACTTATAAATACAAACCCACATTCAAACAAAAATTATTACTTCAACCATGATAATCACTAAGTTATACAAATAACTCATAGTTGATATACATGTATATTAATCATACTATGCAATTATTTGTAGACATAAAAAAAATCTCCGTGGTGCATTGCAGCTGGGCTTCCCCTGGCTGCTGTCTTTTCTTGACTCTTGTTAGTCATTATAATGAAACACTTTTTTACGGATTTTATCGCGGTTTATTAAGATTTTTACAAGCCCGACGTTTCGGATACTTTGCAGCAACCATGGTCACGGGAGGACTGAGGTGTCATACGTCCTAATGTTACAAAGTTATTCGAAACTACCCTATGATACATCAATATTTTGGTTAGTCCTATCTACGCAGAAAGTGCTAACTGTATCTTTAATCTGTGACATATTATGCTTGGATTTTGATTTGATAATATTAATAATGGGATCCCAAGCAGGTGGCTTACCACCTGCTTGGGATCCCATTATTAATATTATCAAATCAAGCCATCCAGCCAGCCATCTTCTCTATTGAAATTAGGATGTTTTTTAATTTCAATAGCCTCACGGATCATCCTTGGTTGGAATCTGTGTTCTTTTGCGAGGACTTGTGGTTTATCAAATCTGATATAATGGCGAGCTTTGTCAAGACTCTTACCACCTGCTTGGGATCCCATTATTAATATTATCAAATCAAAATCCAAGCATAATATTATGTCACAGATTAAAGATACAGTTAGCACTTTCTGCGTAGATAGGACTAACCAAAATATTGATGTATCATAGGGTAGTTTCGAATAACTTTGTAACATTAGGACGTATGACACCTCAGTCCTCCCGTGACCATGGTTGCTGTAAAGTATCCGAAACGTCGGGCTTGTAAAAATCTTAATAAACCGCGATAAAATCCGTAAAAAAGTGTTTCATTATAATGAGTGAAGTTCGCGTAAACATTAGAAAACAATCTTGTAAATCATTGCAATCTTGTTCTGTCTCCCGCTTTAACCGGGGAGGGAAACTGGAAAATTTCCTACTCCTCCTGAATACTTTTGATTAAATTCGTTGCGGGTCCCAAGGCAGTTTTAACGTATCCCTCGGGCTCCCTGAGATCGTATCAAAGGATCGAGAGAGAAGTGGTTATCGCTGTCGATCCCGGCTATACAGGAGTAGCAGCGGCGGGAACGAGTGGTGGGCCTAGAATTATCCCTCTCTCTCTCGTAAAGAAATATCGCACTGTACGCATGCTAGCCAAGCGGGACTATTTTTTGCGCAGGGAAATGTTATCTTACCATCAAATGCTAAGAGGGGATTGGTAGTATTATGGGATCTGCTAGATTCTATGTTGACGTCTTAACATCTCAATCAAAAAAAATCCCAAGATATTTTTAGCACAGATTTAGAAAGAGTGCCGCTTATGCACATGTTTCCTTCTTGAAATTGGACGAGGGTATCGTAAAACTTCACCTAATTTACCGGTGGGAGGGAAGCGCTGTGCCGCGCTCCCGGCTGCATGGGTACCACCATCTTGCTTGTTTCTCCCGTGAAACAGATTTGCTGTGTTTGAGAGAAGGGCAAGACAGGCAGTGTAATTACTGGCACCGAGACTTAACATCTTATGTCTCAGTATGGGCAACACATAGATGAGTTGCCTGGGCTCGTTCCAGGTAAACTAGTTTATGTTCATGGGCGACGTCGACCACTTACCACCAGGTGGCACGTTTGCCAGTTTGCCTATCCAAGTAACATAAAAAAAAACATAATGCATTTCCACTGCGACAAAAAAGAGGCTGGTGAACCTCAAAGACAGATCAACAGACGATTTTCCATTTTTTCCTTTTTTTTTCAGAAACTAAGTAAAAAATATAAGGTATTTTTCTATTCCATTTATCAAAAGATGCTCTCAATTATATTTTTCATTTAGCCATTGTTGCATTAAAAGCGTCTGTTTGCTCGACGACATTTATAAGAAACTTATAGTTAATAGCAATTCAGAATAAATATTTAGATAGAAGCTTTTTTTTTTCTTTTACGCCGGGAAATGCTCTGTAGAATCGGGGGAGTGGGTCTCCCCAGGCGGGTATGTGGAACTCGCTGCGCCCGAAAGAAGGTAAACCCGGCGAGTGCCACCAGTGCCGCCTTTGGTGAGGCGCCCCGGATCTGTTAAACTAACAGGGCACCTCGACGGCTAGTCAGTCTCGCAAGGGACCGACACCACCTCCACAGAGGGGTTGTCCCGCACTACAGAACAACCCCTCCCAACGTCAGGATAGTACAATGGGGTGAGGTTCCTATCCTCACCCCTTGACCCCTTATAAGAGGGGTACAAAGAGCCCTCTTGGCTCAATTAGCTTGCCCAAGGTGCTGGGCTCACCCTGGGCTACTAAGGTGGGGATTATTATATACCTACTATAATATTGGGTATTATGTTTTCATTTCGATCTACGCATTAGATGCGAGTTGCGAATATCGACCGTCTTGGCGATCGTTGAAACAATTGCGTCCATTTCCGTGTAGTTTTTACTTGTTACTGTACCTATTACAAATCTAATTAATATAGTTTATTTATTGAATTCCTACAATACCTGTGAGAGGTAGTGCCATGCTGCTTTGCAGCCGAATTGGGCAGGCACGACCGGGGTGGTACCTCTCGCTTACATAACACCGGCGTCAAGTGACAGCTTGCTGTATTTTGTGCGGTTTGTGATTTCCGGTGGCCTATTGGTGGGATAAGGAAAAGGAGGGCAACATATCTGCATAACTTTTGATTGTGCCGATGTCTATGGGCGTCGGTAGTCAAAGTAAGGCTCCGACTGCTCAGTTGCCTCCCTGATTTTTTGGGGGAAAAAATGCAATTTGAAATTATAATACGTATTTGTTGCTGTACATTACCTACCAACCTACCTTGGCTGACACCGACTCCAAAAGTAACTATAATGACGTGGTAAACGCAAAGTTAACATTAGTAGAATATTAAGTTGATTATATTATGTTGTAAGCACAAATGTTAAAGAAACTGTTATTTTATTACTTTTAGTTTAGTATTTTTGAAGTCGGTTTTAATTTTTTGTAAAATGTTTTTATTTCTTAATTTTTAGTGATTCCGAAATTCGTCGTTTTGGCGTTCATTGAAGGAGGCATGTTCAGCAGTGGACGGATAAAGGATGATGATGATGATGATGATGGTGATGGTGATGGTGATGATGATGATGATTACGATGACCGCGACATAATATGGTGTGCTACCAAAGCATCCTATATAATTGTTACATCGACATGTAATAAAATGATCATATCATCAAGATAAACAAAACCAACCAAATAGACATTATTGGGAATAACTAAAAAACGGCTTGTCAGATCTTAATAAAATTTATATGGGACCAAATTGGAAGCACCAGCTTTCAAACAAAAAAATAACCATCGAAATCCATTCACAAACGGCGGAGATATCGTGTCACATACATACAAAAAAAAAAAAAAAAAAACATACAGACGAATTGAGAACCTCCTCTTTTTTTTGAAGTCGGTTAAAAATAGGTTTTTTTACCATTTTTGTCTGTCTGTCTGTTTGTTCCGGCTAATCTCTGAAACGGCTGGTCCGATTTTGTCGGGACTTTCAATGGCAGATAGGTCATGTTATAAGGAGTAACTTAGGCTATAAAAATAATCATCATCAATCCGTATCCGGCTGAAAACCTAAGTTAACGCAGGCGAAGCTGCGGGCAACAGCTAGTCCAAACAAAAACTGTAATATTTTTAATATTAGTACGATAATATTACGTTCAAGTATTCGATTTGAACGTAAATTATGATATTAAAACAGCAATCCATTTCATAACCTAGAAAACTATGAAACAATGCAAACACTAAAACCTCTATATTCCATGTTAATAAGTGCAAACATTTGAAGTCATAGGTCGTAAGCGTACGAAATTGTACCTTAACAGCAGACCCATAAGGGTCACCTCACTAGTGTGCTGAAATGCGCACTTCACTAGGGATGTAACAGATTCGGCTTCGATTCTGAAAGCGGAATTTCTAAACACACCTCCGCCTTTATCTGCGAAATTTTAAGCAGGCTCGGCGGAGCAAAGCTAGCGCGTATTAAGCAACAGTGGGAAAAGGAGAGAAGTGAGTACCTCGTAAGAGGTAGTTCCATGCTGCTTTGCAGCCGAATTGGGCCGGCACGATCGGGGTGGTACCTCTCGCTCACATAACACCGGCTAAAGTGACAGCTATGCTGTCGCATTTCTGATAGCCCACAGAGAAGAGGAGGGCAACGCACACATTTCTGATCTGCATTATGTATTGCTTTTTTTTTTTTCGGAGGGATCTATGCTAATGGCCCGAAGGCCCTAATGCTTCATCGGATTAGTGTGAGCCCATTCGGCTCACTTTTGATTTATAAACTGGGGGGTTGCCCCCCGCCTACCGTGCAGTCTGCGACCACACGGCCTCCTGGCGTCGGTTGTGATTATGTATTGCTTGGCTGGCTACGCTTCACTGAAAACAAAGTTCCAAATTTCATTAAAAAAACTATTTAAAAGCATTATGTTATCAAGATTTGCAACCAGAACGAAAAGGACATAATATTTAAACATAAAGATAACTCATCACTAACTCTGCCTTTGGCTTAAAATCCGCTTTCAACAACCCTTATATAGTCCGACTTCGGCTTCGATTGCGTGTCGTCAATCCGACATTTACAAACCCGTATTTAAAGACTCCGACCTGGTATAGCGGGTGTCTGTGGATGTCGCTATTCACTTACCATCAGGTGAACCGACTGTCCGTTTGCCCCCTCTTCTATAAAAAAAAAAAAAAACTCCATGGCCTGTCGCATCCCTAACTACTCGCCAAGTAAAAGTGATGCGAGTTAGGGGATTTGCATCGTCTAGTCCAGGCTTAATTGGATCGTATAAGGATAGTAATACACTAGGCTAAGAGCTTAGTTCGCTCGATATTGTGTATTTAATAGGGTTGTCGACGGTTTATTCTTTGATTATAAAACTTCCCTAATATTGAAAAGGGTGACAAAAAAGAATAGAGGTATTATATTGTTAGAAGGTTGATTCTTCAATTTGATTGGGCTAGCACGACCGGGGTACCTCTCGTTTATATAACACCGGCGTCAAGTGAGAGCTAAGCTTTTACGTTTCGTGAGGTTTCCCGGTGGCCTATTGTGGGAGGAGGGAATTGCCCTCCTTTTAACCTCTGGTTGTGCGGATGTCTATGAGTTTCGGTAGTCACCATAAGGCTCCGACTGCTCGTTTGCTTCTTTTTGCCATAAAAAATGTCTTGTTGTTGATAAACTTTAATGGTATTGAAATGGAGATGGGCAGGACACTTGACTGAACGTGGTGATGGCAGATGGTCCACGGTGACTGAATGGTGGCCTAGACTGAGACGGAGAAGTCCAGGACGTCCTATGTCAAGACGGACCGATGTCGTGGAAAGGGCTGGGGGGAAAGATATTGATAAGACTGACAAGTGACAGAGAAGATTGGTAGAAAAAAGGGAGGCCTCAGCAGTGGGTAGTAACGCACTGATGATGACGATGAAAACATAGAAGACTAACTAAAGGTAAATAAAAAACCAGTAAAAGTATAGTACAATAAACTGTTGGTTTATTAGTGAGTTACTTTTTTTTTATAGAAGAGGGGGCAAACGGATAGTGGGTTCACCTAATGGTAAGTGAAAAGCGACATCCAAAGACACCCGCTACATCAGAGGATTAGCAGGTGCGTTGCCTTTCAGATATGAGTATGCTGTTTTCTTGAAGGTCCCTAAGTTGTATTGGTTCGGAAACCCCGGTGGCAGCTGTTATTTAATTGACATGTACCAAAATATGGAAGTGAACATATTATTCAAGTTCACGTTGGGTTAGCCCAATCTTTCATAGTTTCCCCACCATGGTTCAGGCCTTGACGCGGCGGTGGGGCTCAGTAGCCTAGGGTAAGCCCAGCACCTTGAGCGAAGCTAATTGAACCGAGGGGGCTCTTTGTACTCCTCTTATAAGAAGAGGGGGCAAGGGGTGAGGATGGGAACCTCACTCCATTGTAGTCCCACATACCCGCGTGGGGAGACCCACTCCCCCGCGGGATGCCTCAGAGCATTTCCCAAAAAAAAAACAAAAAAAAAAAAACAGTCATAGTTTGCCTATCCTCAGACGATAGAGACAGCACCAGTAACTGTCCTCGTCCGAAACACAGTAATGCTGTTTCTTGGGAGTTATTGTACATAATTATTATAAATATTTTACACTATTTTTATACACCATAAGCATTAGGTATGAATCAGCTTTGCCGAAATAAAAATTAATAATAAAATATAGTAAAACAATAATTAAGTGATTAATAACAAAATATTTGCTGTAATTAGAGAAATGACATAATATAATATTGTTATTAAATTACAATTTCGACACAAATCTAAATCACATTCATATTTTTATAATATTGTTTTTTAAACTATTCTTAATATATATTATTTCAAATAATCTTCGTATATGATAAGTGAGTGATAAGATTTTCATTCTCCTATGCCAACTAACTATACAACAGGTGGTAAAGCTATATATAAATTAAAGAAAAGGCAATTTCTACAATAGCCAATGGACGACACTTAAAATACACACGCATCCAATCAGATAGGCTTAACGTTGGCAAATGCAATGAGAGCCCTAATCTGATGCGAGCGTCACCGGAGCGAATCCCATGATTTTTGTTCACCGAGTTGCAATTGGCTTATTTTCGTGGCAACTTTTACGATAGCCAATGGACGACACTTCAAATATACACATCAAATCAGACAGACTTGTAAATCAATGACCAATCTGACGCGAGCGTCACGGGACGATTTCGCGTGTTCCATGATTTTTGTTCACTCAAACAGCTCGACGCACTTAAAAGTTTTTACTGAAAAATATCTTACCGTCTCAAATTTTCTATACCGTATCATTTTCAAAAATAGTATTATGACTAAATGGTTTTGGAAACGTATTCAGTTTTTTTTTTTATGTTAGTTGGATAGGCAAACTGGCAAACGTACCACCTGATGGTAAGTGGTTGACGTCGCCCATGAACATAAACTAGTTTACCTGGAACGAGCCCAGGCAACTCATTTATGTGTTGCCTATCTTTAGACATAAGATGTTAAGTCTCGGTGCCAGTAATTACACTGCCTGTCTTGCCCTTCTCTCCGAAACACAGCGAAGCTGTTTCACGGGAGAAACAAGCAAGATGGTGGTACCCATGCAGCCGGGAGCGCGGCACAGCGCTTCCCTCACGTTTAATAAAAATGAGATCGTCGACAACCCTGAACACTGTCTTACGCGCGGCATTAATTTGCATTATACCGCGGCGCGCCCCGCGCGGTAATATACAATCGTTTTATAAACCATATTATATTGTATTGTGTACATTAGTTTCATACGAGCTGTGTTATTGTAGATTTTTATAATAATGCAGACAAACATGTCAACCGCAACGTACTTTCTTTGCTCCCCGGGGTAAATGCATTACCATACCACCAGTCTTGGGTAGGTTATGTGAAGCTTTTTGACCCCAGATTCATCTCAAGACTGAACAGGAACTATGACGAAGACGGCCATAAACAGAACCTGGTAGAAATGGTGATTCTTGCTGGAAGGACTGCTTGGTGGTGGTTATTTCTAGCGGGGGAGTAGAGAGTTAGATAGAAGTTTGAATCTCAATTCACTACATACATAGGCTGCACTAAATGTATCGGGAATGGAATATTTCCACTGTTCCTGTCATAATATTTAAATCTTTTTTATTGAAAACTCCTTGGTTTTAAAAATCGAATACCATTTATTTATTTAAAAAAAGATTCTCGGTTTTGTCACAAGGTCTTGTCAAACTTGTTTAGTCGTTGAGAAAATGGAATTGACTCGAGAAAATTCTAGAGCGATGATTTATTATGACTTCGAAGTGGTTTAACACAAAAACAGTGTGTTTACCGGATGATTTCTGCATTTGGTGATGAAGCTCCATCTAAAACCACAATTTATCGCTGGTTTGCTGAATTTTAACGTGGACGTGTCAAGCTCAGTGATGATCTCCGTCAAGGTCATCCAAAAACTGCAGTCACCAAAGAAAACGGTGATGCTGTGCGTAAGCTGATTGAGGAATATCGACATGTGACATACCGCAAAATTCAGGCAACTTTAGATATTGGCATGAGTCAAATACAAATAATCTTGCATGAATAATTAGGTGTAAAAAAGTTGTTTTCCCGATGGATACCGCATTTGCTCTGTGAAGAGCAAAAAGCGGCTCGCGTTACTTGGTGCGTCAGAACTCTCGAAAGATTCCACGCAGGATCCTCAAATGTTGTATGCAACATCGTATTAGGTGAAGAATCCTGAATATACGTGTACAAACCCGAAACAAAAAACCAGTCACGACTTTGGGTGTTCGAAAATGAGTTAAAGCCAACAAAAATTGTTCGTTTACGGAGTGTTGCAAAAAAATGGTGGCCACGTTTGTCTCCAAAACCGGCCATATTGCGACTATTCCTCTTGAGGGACAAAGATCGGTTAATGCAGAATGGTATGCTAGCATTTGTTTGCCACAGGTCGTTTCTGAACTCCATAAAGAGAACTGCAACCGCCGCATCATCCTCCATCACGACAGTGCGAGTTCTCAAACCGCGCACAGAACAAAAGAGTTTTTAGAGCAAGAAAACATAGAATTATTAGACCATCCGCCGTATAGCCCCGACCTAAGCCCTAATGATTTCTATTCTTTCCCTAAAATAAAGAATAAATTGCGTGGTCAGAGATTTTCATCGCCTGAAGAAGCTGTGGACGTCTACAAAACGGCCATTTTAGAGACCCCAACTTCCGAATGGAATGGTTGTTTCAATGATCGGTTTCGCGGAGAATACTTCGAAAAAAATAAATACATTTTTAAATAGTAATGTTGTGTCACTTCCTTGATTTCCGAAATTTTCAGTGCCGCCCTTGTATATGATTGGTAGTAGCTTTACTGCATGCCTCTGCCTATTTTTCTTACAGCTTTGTTTCCGAAAGACGAACTGACTGTCCTAGTCAGTGTCTGGAATACTTTCTACGCATGTAGCCATGTTACCCCGGGTGAGATTCTGACCCTATGTGGTACTCGCACTTGAGAGTGCCCTACCCAAACTAATTTTATCAACCTTGTATAGTAAAATATATTTTTGGGTGAGTCGCCAGTTGAAAAATATATCTATAGTATCATTACATGGCGTATCCAGTATTACGTAATCTTGAATGCTAAAGAACAAGCCGTATGTGCGTATGTTTATGAGCGGGCCTAATTTCGTACACACCGCGTATATTTTACTAAAGCAAACTTTTCCCTTAACACAAAACAAGGTACACTGACATTATCAGGCGGGGACACGGATATAGAATATTATAAATTGTACTACTAGAAGTGCCATTGAGACTTGCTGGAATTTAGAGTGCTGTTTTCAAAATCATTTTTTTGACGTGACAACGTCTTGTAATTCGATAGAGCCGGCTGCAAAAACGAATAAACATGACGTATGCGATGACGTATGCGTCGTTACCTCGCTCTGAGGCGATCCATTTTCTTATGACGTTGTCACATTCAACTATCGTCAGTAAACTGACTTTACAGACAACCGATTTTTTTATTTAAAATAGTATCAACAAAGTGGCTTTTTGAACGTCCTGGTATTAAAGCTCGAAAACGTCAAATTGTTGATTTTATAATTGCTACTGTTACGAACACCTCAGAAGTAAGGGAAATCAAACGCTTCACGTATCACTTTATGCTTTTATTACATAATATTATATCAATCACTAGGAATTATTACATTTACCACTCTAGCTATTCATATTAAAAATAATAATCACACCAGTACTGACCTTAGTCTTTTCACGAAGGCGGCTCGTTCCCAAGTGAAGTCGGTAGGATATGTCCACAAAGATGTTGACATATCCTACCCACATCGATGACAGATATACTTTTTAAAATAATCGGAATTAATACACTATTTAAGTTATCGATTCTGAACGTGCGCGTAACAGTCGGCCATCCTATAGGAACGAGTCTCTTCGTTCCTAGTTAATATCTATTTGTATATACTATTCACTCTAGTTCTCATTGACTTGTATACATTTTACAATTTAAACCTTACTGACATAAGTTTTCTTCTAACCGTTGACATTTATCTTTCTATCAAATTTCTTAACAATTAATTATAATAAATTAGTTTTAACATTGTTAAAATTGTGTTTTTTTTTAATCAATAAGTTCACTTGATCAATTATCATAATATATCATCATACATTATCTACTAATCACTACATTATATTTATATAGAAAATATTATACAATTCACATCAATAATTGTTTTTAATAGATTTGGTATTGTAACCAAACTATATTATTAAGGATCATACCTTAATCATTAAACTTAATTTATATACATATTAACATTTAACAGCACTTGACGCGCTTAAATATGTGGATTACTTTGTGACAGCTACTTCCTTCACTGTCAAAGAGTAACCGCGATGCCCTGAGCCACTGATGGGCGGCGAGTTGTTACGCCAATCCTACCCGACCCAGGGCACCCTCACTACTTAACTCTAATTGCGTGGTATGGGAGTTACTTCCTTCGCTCTCAACCCACACAATTGCGATGCTTACACCACTCCTGGGCGACAAGTTCATATGTCAATCATGCCCGGCCTAAGCACCCTCACTCATCACATTTTCATCATATTATTCACTTATTTGTATGTATTACTCGGTGACAGCTACTTCCTTCACTGTCAAAGAGCAACCGCGATACCCTGAGTCACTCACAGGCGGCGAGTTCGAACGCCAATCCTGCCCGACCCAGAACACCCTCACTACTTAACTATAATTGCGCGGTATGGGAGTTACTTCCTTCACTCTCAACCCACACAATTGCGATGCTTAAACCACTCCTGGGCGACAAGTTCATATGTCAATCATGCCCGGCCTAAGCACCCTCACTCGTCACATAATTTCCATCATATTAATCATGCCTTTTTTATGAGCAACATCACTAGATCTAGTAGTACAATTATTTCAATACATTATTATCAATTCATCACTACAACACACGTAAATCACATTACGGATACAAAAGCAAGTTAAAGAAAAAATACAAAATAGTGTTCATTTCTCTTACATTATCACGTTTTGACCTACATTGATACATAGGTATTTATAAATACTCAAAATCATAATCATTAATGTAAGAATGTGCGGTTTTACTACCACACCTACTAGGCCCAGGTTTCGGCGACCTAGACATACGGTATGATTCATCATGTTCGTTCATCCGATTACGCACCCTACGTATCTCGTTCTCAAGTACCTTAAGTCTTTCTTTTTCTTGAGAGACTCTCCGTTCACGATGGTGCAGAGAACGCACACTGCTAGGGCTCCCGCTCCGTCGGTCACTGCTACGACGATTTTTCGCACGACTGTGGCTTCGCGTCTGCGAGCTGTCTCGTCGTTCAACGTAGCGTGGTATTGCTGATGTGCGTGTGTGACTCAGGTTACGGCGCGTGTTCACATTGAGATCGTGGTCACTCATTATCTGAAACTCGTATATTTTTTGTGAGTGCGTGGATTGTAAAAATAATAATTTAAGTAGAATAGAATATATAATAAATAGGTTGTTTATTTTATTTGCTGAAATAGGTGCTATATTATATATATTTGCTTAATTACATTAAGGTGGTAAAAATAAAATAAAATAAAAGATTAAAATATATTCGACCATTCAAGCATGCGAACAATTAATATAATAGAATATAAATGTGTAAGGTGTTAAATTATTTATAATTTAAATTCTTTATCGTCTGAAAAGTTACATTTGTACCTAGTAAACCTAGTAGAAAATACACAAAAGTTATTTTTGAGGGTAGAGAGAAAAAAATAAATTAATATTCTTATTTATTTATTGTCATATGACCCGATTAAAAAAAATATAGTCGAAAATATATCCCTTCGCATCTTATGAATTATCGTAACAATTCATAATTTAAAACTTTATTCTCACAAAGGAAATATGCAGAATCGAAATAACTCGTATATTTTAAATAAATGTTTTGATATTGTAATACAACTGTTAAGTTTCAGTTACTTAGATAAAAAATATGTTTCAAATCTACTTGCATAACAATATTTTACAATTATGGCCGTGTGTTTTAAGAAATTAAGCATGTGTGGGGTGGTACGTGACACGAAATAAGTTTCGCGGTTCATATCCCACTTCTGAGTTGTTACGAACACCTCAGAAGTAAGGGAAATCAAACGCATCACTTTATGCTTTTATTACATAATATTATATCAATCACTAGGAATTATTACATTTACCACTCTAGCTATTCCTATTAAAAATAATAATCACACCAGTACTGACCTTAGTCTTTTCACGAAGGCGGCTCGTTCCCAAGTGAAGTCGGTAGGATATGTCCACAAAGATGTTGACATATCCTACCCACATCGATGACAGATATACTTTTTAAAATAATCGGAATTAATACACTATTTAAGTTATCGATTCTGAACGTGCGCGTAACACTACCGTGCTCCTTATTTTGGCAAAAATAAAAGTACCGGTGTTTAGATGCACTATACCGTCCTCTTGTTTGTTTCTCCCATGAAACATCTTTGCTGTGTTTCAAGACAGGCAGTGCAATTACTGGCACAGAGACTTAACATCTTTTGTCTCAGGATAGATAACACATGAATAAGTTCCAGATAAGGTTATGTTCATCAGCGACGTCGACCACTTACCCAACTAACACAAAAATACGGTAAGTATCCAAGAGTAATGCCTACCTTTTTTTTTCTTTAACGCTGGGAAGTGCCCTGAGGCATGGTGGAGACCCACTCCCCCGCGGGAGTGCCACCAGTGCCGCCTTTGAGGTGCCCCGGATCTGTTAAGCTAACAGGGCACCTCGACGGCTAGTCAGTCCCGCAAGAGACCGACACCACCTCCACAGATGTTTACATGCAATACTTGATTCCAAAAGCCGATGAGAGGTGCAGTAGTGCATCCGATGCCGGCATTGGTGAGGTGCCCCCGATCTAATGAGCAAATATGGCACCTCGATGGCTAGTCAGTCCCCAAGGAATCAATGTCACCTCCACAAAGGGGTTGTCTCGCACCAAAACAACCCTTCCCAACGTTGGGACAGTACAATGGGATGAGGTTCCCGTCCTCGCCCCTTGCCTCCTGCTCTTTTTTCCCGTCTTCTTATAAGAATGGTACAAAGAGCCCCCTCAGCTCAATTCGCTTCGCCCAAGGTGCTGGGCTCACCATAGGCTACCTGAGCTGGCTGAGCCCCATCGCCAAGATAAGGCTTGAACCATGGTGGGGTGGACTGCCTGAAGGGCAGGTCTTCTCTCCGGAACACAGCCGTTGCTTTTTTGTAAAACAAAGCAAGTTGATTCACGGGAGAAAGTAGCAAATTGGTGGGACCCGTGCAGATAGGAGCGTGGCATAAGCGCTTGCTTTCCAGTCACATTTCCTTAATAATACACTTGTCACTTCCAGAACTTCTGTCGTCCTGTCCCTTCTAAATAGGCTAAAGTAAAATTTAGAGTCTCGTGTTGGGGAACAACATGTTAAATCCATTCGTTTCGTTAAGTTTTATTGCCCAGGACCCTGGGGTACGGAGGGGGAGGCCTGAAAGTGGCATCACACTTTGCACGATTATGAAATGGTCTTCTTTGTTGGACTTTGCAAAGTTTCATTGTAGTGAACATAAACGGAATAACTAAGTTAAAGTTACAATGTGGCTCTTGATAATTTTATTATATTTTGAAATATTTGGTTTGAATGATGATAATATAAATGTGAGGTGACATAGCATGGTACATTTTTGTCCATGGAAGAGATGTGCTCCATACCCACATTTCTTCCATCGGTAAAAGTTCAAGAATTGGTACCCAGGTAACATCCTACTAACTTCTCCCCTGAAATAGCTTGACTATCCTGAGACACATGATGTTATTTCTCGGAGCCAGTAATTATAACGATCATGTCCTTCTTTCCGAAACACAGCAAAGTTCCATTAGGGAAAGAAGATGGTGGTACCCACGCAGATGGGAACGCAGCACAACGCATCACACCCACCAGGTAAAACGTCTGCCAGTTTGTATAATATCTACACTGATCACAAATAATGGATACTTAAGGCGATGATCATTATTTTCATTAAAGGCGGCAGTGTAATTATCTGGGATCTCAAAGTCTTGAGGTGTGGTTTCATTAAAATTTCATTAAATTTTGAAATTCATCTGGTTTTCCCCATCATCGATGGAAAGTATGAGTTAACCTGCATGTTTGATAAAATGTCTTTGAATGCGAAATTCGCCATATCATCAGAGTATCGGGGAACTACGGCCCAACACCCTCCTCGCTTGATTTCGAGGACGACATGAGCTTTTATTATTTTCGTAAAATATTTATAAGCAAAGCTTCATAGATATTTTACAAAAAAGCGCCTCTGATATTTGAAAAACATTGCCCTTTGTTATTTTAGCCTTAGGCCCTCTAGAGGACACTTTCGGCATAAAGTTACTGGAAAAATTATGTTCAAAAGTCTACTAACTTTTTTGACAAATTATCTCAGAGGACAATGGTTTAAAAAATAAATTAAGGCAAGGTAAAGTGATAAGCAAAACGTAATCATTATTCTGTTACCATTAATTACTAGACTGGCCTCTTACAATGAACGTCAAGTTTTGATCATCAACGTCATCGTTATCATCATCATCATTATCACCACCGTCATTATCATCTTTCTATCTTCATCATCACTATCATCATTCCGTACTGTTGGACATAGGTTTTTCATTAACTCCACCACTCCCCTGCCACTCGCATCCAACACGGACGGGCCCTGCATGTTTCCTCGTGGAAAAGGGCAGGACAGGAAATGTAATTACAGGCACAGAGACCTAAACTCTGATTTTGTAATCCGTAGAATTCTGATATTAATAAGTGTTGCTACTAAAAAAGCTCAACACACGAAAAAGGGAAAAATTTGACCAATTTGAGGGCGATAAAAAGTTTTAACTAGAAAAGATATATTGAGTAGTGTAGTGTAGTAAGTGAACTAATACAAAAATAACAATATATTTCAATATCACGAAAAATATACATATATGGAATAATTTTATTTACTTTCTTTTATTCTTTAGCAAGCATCACTCCCTACTAATTCAGGTTTATTATCTGTCACACGTCCGTACCGCTCCGTCGACGTAGAACAGGAGTGCGGAGGAGGCGCTACGCGCAACTCCTGCCTCCTATCTAACGGGACTCGGGGTAAGGTACTCGTGGACTCGTGGGTACCTGCCCCGGTAGAAAAGTTCCGGTTAGCCCTTTTGAGGTAACCGGCCGGTCGCGGGGTGTGTTCTGTGTTAGAAAGATCCGGGACACTCCCCTTCTAGCGGCTGAAGGCGACTCGCAGTGGTTTTAGTGCGGTATACCAGCGCTACGGGGGGAGCGCCGGGAGTCCCATATATCCCCGGGGACACACCATCCCCGGGTGAATGCGCAAAGCATTTTCACTGCGTCAAAAAACAAGGTTTATTATCTGTCAGAGAGCTGTCAAAATTCTACGGAAAAAAGTTAAAAAAGTTGTCTTGGCTAGTCTCAGATTAGATTTTTTTTTATTCGTGAGCAACGCTGCCCGTTTACATATTTTTTTTTTACATTTTAACATAAAAAAAACATGTTTAGAGATTGTTGCTTTAACTCACCCTGTAGGCCTTTAAATTAAATAATGAAGTGTAAATCCAACACAAATTGATATCCTTCCAATTATAACTAAGAAGACAAATCGTCTCGATCAACGGTAAATATTTTAGTCTTAATTAATGAATCAGCGATCCTTTTGCGATGGACTATTACGATTTACACGGGGATGAAATTGCGTGAGCATCGTGGACATCGAACATGTGTTTATATTACTACAATGAAAACCGCATCAAAATGTATTGAGTGGTTTAGAAAATATCAATGTACAAAAAGATACTTTAATTTATGCTATTTAACATAAATATATATATTTTCGATATTTTACTATGACGACCTCTGTGGCTCAGTGGTAAGCGCGTTGGCGCTCGAGCCGGAGGTTGCGGGTTCGAATCCCGCCAGGGAACAAAAAATATTTTCTGTGTTCCTGGGTCATGGATGTGTATAAAATATGTGTATTATATAATAAAAATCTTAAATATATGTATAGTATAAAAGTATTAAATATATTTCCGTTGTCTGGTACCCGTAACACAAGTTCCTCGAGAACTTACCACGGGACCAGATTGACGTAGTGTGAAAGCGTCCATAGATATTATTATATTATATTATATTATATTACTACAATGAAAACCGCATCAAAATGTATTGAGTGGTTTAGAAAATTTCAATGTACAAAAAGAGACTTTAATTTATGCTATTTAACATAAATATATATTTTTTCAACATTTTGATTTACAGCATCTCTCTCGCTCTCTCTCTCTCTCTCTCTGTATCTCTTTCTCTATTCATTTTAGAGCCTTTGCTCTTGTCGGCAGAGAAATCATCAAGCCTTCTCTCTGACAATTCCTTCACCTCCTCATATGATACAACGTGTACTTTCTCCTGGAACTCTTTTTTTTTATGGCATAGTAGGGCAATGAGCAGTCGAAGCCGTTTGGCGACTACCGACGCCCAAACACATCCGCACAACCAAAGATTATGCAGATGCGTTGCCCTCCTTTTCCCTAACCCCCCCAATGGGCCACCGGAAACTCACAAACCGCACAAAACGCGACAGCATAGCTGTCACTTGACGCCGGTGTTATGTGAGCGAGAGGTACCACCCCGTTCGTGCCGGCCTAATTCGGCTGCTAAGCAACATGGCACTACCTCTTGATAACTCTATGTAAGTACTCTTCATTCTACTACTTCCTCGCATTCCCTCAATCCAACAAAACAAAAAACATTAAAATCTATTGACCGCAAATGACATGATTTTGGTAAAGCATGTCTGTGACACCTCCAATACCCCGCACTCTCGACTCCTTACTGTGTGCGCTCTTTATCATAATATTTTCCCCTCTCCAAAATAATAAAACAGAACCCATATAGGATCACTTCGTTGTCTGTCAGTCTGCCGAAAAAATTCTATAGGGTACTTCCCGTTATCATAGAATTTTGGTAAGAAGCTAGGCCTCACAACATCAGTAAAGGAAGATTTCAGATAATATTATCTTCATCAGTAAACTGTGAATTTGTTGTTTTATGGCATAAAAAACATTTTTTTCCGAACCGTGAGTGCGCGAGCTAGATGCGAGTCTGGGTTTTTCTGTTTCGTTCCATTTTTCTTTAATACCTAATTTATTTAATACCTCAAAAATCAAATCAACACATATTTATTTTAACACACACACACACATACACGCACACGCACACATACTTCAATGACACAAAACTGTTTTTTGTTCTTTTGTAAATTCTTCGCTCGTCGCAATATCGGTCCGTATGTTGCTCTCAATCTAGCATCTTATTGGGATTGATTTACGAAGTCTTCTAATTATCAAAGGGATTGGACGCATTAACTGAAATATCGTTCAGATAACACCGACGGGATTCTGGAGGAAATCTCTTCTTTGAAAGAGAGAAATACTATTATTATTGACTGGCCTGTTGGTTGTGGTTAGTGACTCTGACTGCTAAACCAGAAGGTCGTGGGTTCTATCCCGACCCAGAATAAATGTTTATTTAGTAATATATGTATTTATTATATATATATACTTTTTTAATTCTAGCCTATAGGTTAGAATTAAAAATCGGTTGTCTGTAAAGTCGGTTTACAGACGATAGTTGAACGTGACAACTTCATGAGAATATGGAACGCCTCAGAGCGAGGTAACGACGCAAACGTCATCGCATACGTCGTCTTTTCCGTTCGTGCAGCCGGCTCCATCGAATTATAAGACGTTGTCACGTCAAAAAATTTCTATTTCTATTTTCCTGACACACCTATCATTTTTATCAAAAATGTTTTGAATAAGTCAATCACAAACATTCCGTTTGATGTCGACTCGGGTACAGCGGGCAAATATAAAACCCGGTGGGAGGGAAGCGCTGTGCCGCGCTCCCGGCTGCATGGGTACCACCATCTTGATTGTTTCCCCCGCGAAACAGCTTTGCTGTGTTTCGGAGAGAAGGGCAAGACAGGCAGTGTAATTACTGGCACAGAGACTTAACATCTTATGTCTAAGGATAGGCAACACATAAATGAGTTGCTGGGCTCGTTCCAGGTAAACTACTTTATGTTCATGAGCGACGTCGACCACTTAACATCAGGTGGTACGTTTGCCAGTTTGCCTATCCAACTAACATAAAAAAAAGCTATGGTCAACCTCAGTTCAAATGCGTATAGTTTGGTCAAACGTTATATAAAATATTCTGAGTGTTTTATGTACCTACCAAAAGCCATACATGTGCGAATTTGACTCACACGTTGAGGGTTCCGTGAAAAGGGTATTTTTTTAAATATAATAATAATATAATATACGATTTTAGCAGTTTTAGCTAAGAGGGGGAATTTGATTACCGCCAACGAGGCCTCCCCCAGCGGGCGACGGACGGGGGTACGTAGGAGGCGCTAGTTAATGCGCCTCCAGTAACGCCTCCGTGCTCGTGTCCCAACACGAGCAGGCAGGTGGCTGGGCAGTCTCCCCTTACGAGGAGTAGTCTGGCCCTCACCGGGGCCAGTCTGTCGCTGAGGCGATCCTGTATGTTACCTTAAAAAGCGGCTGAAGGCACTCGCAGTGGTTTTAGTTAGGGTGGGCACTCCCAGGTCCCAGTCCCACAATGGGTCAGGATCTACCCGAAGATCCTGGCTGCATCCAGGATTTCCCTGCGATAAAAAAAGCTTCATAATATGATATTTTTTATTACACCACTAAAATTATGATACTTCAAGATCCGTGCAAAATATTGTGAGATTAAGGCGCCCGGTTGAAAAACAAATCGTTACTTATCAGTTAGCGTCAGAAAAATACTGCTATAAAGTAATTTAACTCTACGTAAGTATAAAGCGCAGAGTACACTAAATTCTTACTTTATTTTTTAAGAGTACCGTTCTTAAAAACAAAAACACTTCGTTATCCGTCTTTTTTCTTTCTTTAACGCCGGGAAATGCTCTGAGGCATCCCGCGGGGTAGTGGGTCTCCCCACGCGGGTATGTGGAACTCCCTGCGCCCGACAGCTGGAAAATGGACGCAGCTCTACCCACTAAAACCCGGCGAGTGCCACCAATGCTGCCTTCGGTGAGGTGCCTCGGATCTAGAAAAAAAACAGGGCACCTCGACGGCTAGTAGGTCCCGCAAGGGACCGACGCCACCTCCACAGAGGGGTTGTCCCGCACCACAGAACAACCCCACCCAACGTCGGGACAGTACAATGGGGTGAGGTTCCCATCCTCAACCCTTGCCCCCTGCTCTTCTGTCCCTTCTTCTTATAAGAGGGGTACAAAGAGCCCCCTCGGCCCAATTAGCTTCGCCCAAGGTGCACCGCTCACCCTAGGTTACTGAGCCCCACCGCCACGACAAGGCCTGAACCATGGTGGGGTCGTTATCCGTCTGTGTGTCGGTCTGCCAATCCAAAATCCATATGTATACTATACTTCCCATTTAAATACAATAACGAAATTTAGTAAGAAGCTCACTCACTAACGCCCGAATACTCAAACGAATCTCAAATGTAAGACGTACTTAAACTCATGCTACGACGTGTCAGATTCAAAGAAAAAAAGAGGGACAATACGAGTTTAAGTACGTCTTAAATTTGAGATTCGTTTGAGTATTCGGACGTAAGCTCAGTAAAGAAAAAACTAAAACCGGCCAAGTGTGAGTGGAATTTGCGCACGAAGGGTTCCCTACCATTATCTGTAACCTAATCTTACAATTATCAAATAAACGGCAAACCTCTTTTATTGTATGGGAGGCCCCCTTAATTATTTTCCTTATTTTATTTTAATTAATTATAATATTTAAAAATCAAGCCGATTGGAGATAACATTGTTGTCGACGATTCGAGCCGCCCGGCGTTGAATGCGGTCAAATGTAAGGAGCTGATATTGGGGCGCTCCAGCCCAGAGGTGAGAGCAGTATTCCATGTGCGGCCGGATCTGCGCCTTGTATAGTTGAAGGCGATGTGAAGGCATGAAATACTACTTCCAAATGACCACAAAACTGCACACCTCTCGATATATCGACACCAAGTATCCCAATGCTGGATGAGGCGGTTAGGGAAGTGCTTTCAAATTGTTGAGGAACGACGAAAGGTGATTTTTTTGCGGTAAACGCGCAAACTTGTGTCTTGTTGGGGCTAAATTGGACTAGGTTAAGTCGTCCCCATTCCGAGACTTTGGCCAACGGAGACTCGATTTTGGACACAAGACCTATGTAGCTATTTGAATAGTATTAAATCAGAGGAATTGTAACAATCAATAATAATAATAGTTTTATCACTACGACACTAGACTGTGCTTAAAGAACTATACTTTAACAAAACCAACTTTTTTTTTGGTGTCTAATGTTGTATATAATATTACTAGCTGTTGCCCGCAGCTTCGCCCACGTTATTTTATATTTACGGACGTATTCGTACCGATGATAATCATTTTTCTACTTTTTTAGTTATATTTATAAAGGGAATTAGGCTGCGTTTTGAAACGGCCAACTTTTACTTTCTTGTGAGTTAATCTTAAAAGATAGACATATACTGTCACGGACTTTTTTTTAAATCATTAAAGAGAAATAATTCTTTCACACATATTTTTTGTGTATCTTCAACCGTTTTCGCAGCGCACGCATCGGCTTCCGTTGCGTGCGCAAAGATGAATAATTTTCCCCGTTTTTACACATTTTCCACTGCTACTTCGCTCCTATTAGTCGCAGCGTGATGTTATATAGCCTAAAGCCTTCCTCTACAAATGGTCTATCTAACACAAAAAGATTTTTCAATTCGAACCAGTAGTTCCTAAGATTAGCGCGTTTAAACAAACAAACAAACTCTTCAGCTTTATAATATTAGTATAGATATAGATATATAGCATAGGACCTTTCATACGCAAGTCCGACTCACACCTGGGAGTGCCCTACCCGTAAACTAAAACCAATGTGAGAGCCTTCAGCCGCTTTTTGAGGGTCACGGATTTGCAGGCAACAAGATAAGCCATGCAGCGACAGGCTAGCCCCAGCGAAGGCCAGACTACCATACTGCATTAAGTAGCGCCTCCTACTCACCCCCGTCGTCACCTGTGGCCAAAAGCCTCCTTGGAAGCCTCCTCTCTCACCCGCTCAACGACCCTATGGGCAGGATCTACCCAAAATCCTGGCTACATGGGTAAAAAGCATTTTTCCTGCAATAACAAAAAAATATGGCTGAAGTTGCTCGAGGTATCCGATGAGGCTGAAGCTGGCTGGCATGGTGCGGAGGGGTGGAGATTGATGATAATTATGTCCAGAAGAAAGCGTGTTCGATCGACGGTCACCAATGTGTCTACCAGGATCTACCCAAAAGTGTGTGGTCCAATTGGCCGTCTTTGAGGAAAGCCTAGATTAATCAGTGGATAGATACAGGCTGACGATGATGATGATGAATGGCATAATATGATATTGTAATGTATACGTTAGTTAAAAAAACTCTTTAATAACAGTTTACTTTTTTATCGCGATGAAAAAAACATAATTCAAAGCCCCAAAGCCTTAATATACGCCTCACTTAGCCCTGTACAAATAAAATTTATCCCCCCATTTAATCATCCTTTAATCAAAACGACAAGTAATCTATCATTTTTTACAAAGAAACCCCCTTTCAATTCATTAGTGCGATGAATAGGTGTAAAACGGTGCGATTTTTCAAAGAAACCTTCATAATGGTTTTTGTAAGCAAAGTGTTGAGTAAATTGATGGAAAACAGCTTTATTAGGTTAACACGTCTTGGGGTCAGAGCATCTAGTACCTATATAACCGGATAGAGTAGTAATGTGAGTCATAAAATTCCGAAACTGGTCAGTGATTTGTCACTGATGTAATAGAAATTCAACCAACCAGTGATCTTCAGTCGGCCAATCAGAACTGAACTTTTCACATTGGCGGAATTTGTTTTTATACAAAGCACATGACAGTACCGCACTGTTCAAGTCAATGGTTTTTAATATCGTGATCCAGATGTTGTAGTAAATAATCAAATTGTAGTATTTAATCAAAACCATTAATCTTTGTAAGATAATATGCATCCGACACCAGTGCTACCACATGCTAAACACATACCAGTGCCTTTGCTGCATTGAAAGAAAGAAAGAAGAAATCAAGAAAGAAGAAAGAAGAAAGAAAGAAGAAAGAAAGAAAGAAGAAAGAAAGAAAGAAAGAAAGAAAGATGAAATCAAGAAAGAAGAAAGAATGAAAAAAGTTTTATTTGTGAACTAATTTTAAAACATTACATAATATATAATTACATATACCTACACATTATAGCTTCACAAATTGGTCTCAACTCAGCGTTTACTGGCGGTAATTCTAGCACTGGTCTTCTGTTGAGGCTATCAGGTAAAGTCACGAAACAAATACACATCATTACAGGTGGATTGGGTTGGCAAGACTGGGGTGGTAACTCTCGCTCACATTATACCGGCGTAACGTGACAGCTAGGTCGCGTATCGTGTGGTTTGTGAGTTTCCAGTGACCCATTGGGGGGATAGAGAAGAGGAGGGCAACGCATCTGCATAACCTCAAGTTATGCGAGCGTCGGTAGTCACTTTAAGGCTCCGATTGCTCGGTCGCCTCCTTATGACATAAAAAACATACCCATACACACATAATTCACACACACGCACACAAAAGATATATAGTTTTAATATCATCAGAAGCGTATTCCTCGCGAAGATTTATGACATAATATTTTAAAAAAATGTTAGGCAAACTGACCATCTAATTGTGAACGGTCAGTGTCATATGAACTAGCCCAGGCAACTTATTCATATTATGTTGCCTGTCCTGAGACATAAGATGTTGTCTCTGTGTCAGTAATTACACTGCCTGTCCTGCTCTTCTCTCCAAATCACAGAAAAGCTGTTTCAGGAGGTGATAAGTGGGATAGTCCCATGCAATCGGATGCAATACTGCACCTCTCATCGGCATTGGAATCAAGTATTGTGTAAACATCTGTGGAGGTGGCGTCGGTCTCTTGCGGGACTGACTAGCCGTCGAGGTGCCCTGTTAGCTTAACAGATCGGGGGCACCTCACCAAAGGCGGCATTGGTGGCACTCGCCGGGTTTTAGTGGGTACAGCTGCGTCCACTTATCATCTTTCGGGCGCAGCGAGTCCCACCTGCGTGGAGAGACCCACTCCCCCGCGGGATGCCTCAGAGTATTTCCCAGCGTTAAAGAGAAAAAAAGGAAAAAATTAATACAATTTAACAGACACATACAGTCTTATACCCTATACCCTCAGTTGGTTTACGGTAAAGAATCAACAAAAGCTTCACGTTATAATAATTGGTCAATAAATTCAATTTAAAATTCGTTTATTTGCAATTGTAGGTACATAGGATGTGAATGAATAATTAATGATATGTTCCAGATATGGTCAAACTTCTTATTTATTACACATGGTTGCATTGTGAAGTCAGCAACCATATGTCTCCATTGATATATGTATCCGGTGTAAAGTTATCATGAACTAAAAAGAGTAATTTGTATTGCGAGTCACCGCAGGTGAAACGGGAAAAAGGGATTGTTAAATCAAATTTTTGAGATACTTACTATTAAATGAAGTTCTTGCAAATAATATCAGAGACATCTAACGAATTGGTTACACGATAACATGTACTTTACTTACCCCCAAATACTCAAACGAATCTCAAATTTAAGACGTACTTAAACTCATGCTATGACGTGTCAGATTCAAAAAAAAAGAGGGACAACACGAGTTTAAGTGCGTCCTAAATTTGAGATTCGTTTGAGCATTTGGGGGTTAATCATAAAAAACATGCTTTAATAAAAAAGGATTGTGTGGTTTTATGAAACCACGGTAAAAGTGAAACTTTTTTTCACATTATAGACATTTAACTAAAAATGTTTGGTATAATATTCCATTAAGGGTATAAAAATCGCTTTATCAATCTTAATTTTATACTTGGAAAACTTGGCGGCCGACCGTCACGCGACATGCAACACACAGACGATAAAGTTTGAGACGATGTACTAAAAGTTTCACTTTAAAACTAAAATGAATAATTTACTAATGAAATATGTAAGTTTGCACATCATTTTAATATAGAAATATTTAATTTTCAATACAACAATGAACGTGCTATCTTTTTTTACATCTCAAGTCCTATATTTATTTATTCCAATTTATCCCAAAATTTGAATGCTATCTAGCGTTTTTACAAGACGCCGCGAACCCCACCATGGTTTAGGCCTTGTCGTGGCGGTGGGGCTCAGTAGCCTAGGGTGAGCTGCTGCACCTTGAGCGAAGTGAATTGAGCCGAGGGGGCTCTTTGTACCCCTATTATCAGAAGAGGAGACAAAAGACCTATGTCCTGTGGTACGGAACAACCCCTCTGTGGAGTTAGGGTCGGTCCCCTGTAGGACTGACTAGCCGTCGAGGTGCCCTGTTTGCTCAACAGATCCGGGGCACCTCACCAATGGCGGCATGATGGCACTCGCCGGGTTTTAGTGGGTCGAGCAGCGTTCACTTAGCAGCTTTCGGGCGCAGCGAGTCCCACATACCCGCCTGGGGAGACCCACTCCCATTTCCCGGCGTTAAAAAAAAAACGCCGCGACGCTAAGGTGACTCGCTTTAATGAAAAAATGACATTAAATTGCATTAAGTTGGTTTTAGTACAATAATAACAAATACTTTTAGTAAATTAAAGTAGAAATTAGGATTTTAACTTAAATTAGATATTATTTATTAAAAGAAATGTAGAATTATATTTATTTAAAATGTTACACTTACTATGCGTTTCAAATGAGAATAGGACGGACTTAGCGCCATATTGTGACGTCATAGCTGTAAATTCAAACCAGTTAGGTAGGGTGGACAAAAAAAATATTTTTATTAAATTTATTAACAGAGATTAAGTGAAAAAAATCAATCAGAATCTATTCTTCAATTCCGCTCATCTCTGCATTTTTGTCCGAGTGCGCGTCGGATGCGTGTTAACGTGTTTTTATTTACCCCCCTACCCAAATGAACTCGCTTGGTCACTTTACTTGCATTTTACAGTGTTTCCAAAATGGTAGCGTACATTTCACGAGTCAAACTTAAATTTCCTTCAGGTCCTCACGACGGAGCACACTAATAATGGCAAGATGGCCACCGGCATCCTTATTTTCTTTAATAATTTTGGCATGGCTCCAGGGCCTTTGCGGCAATAATGAAATAAAAAAATAGTATTGTATGGTTTTAAAAACGTTTTCACTTAAATTCGATTTAAAACTATTTAATTATGCAAATAAGTTTTTGTGCAAACCGTACTTTTCAAGTGATATTTGACGGATAGAGGTCAATGACGTTCCTATTCTTATTTTAAACGCATAATAAATAATTATAATATTATAACTAGGAACAAGTATCATATGGAATTGACATTCGCGTATACCCGAAAGGGACAGGCATATTTTACAGGGATACCACATTCATAATAACAAGTCTACTTATTTTCTTGAAACAAGTGACTTAAATATAATAAAAAACTGGTAAAGGTTGATAGATAACTATAAGCATTAGCCCTAACCAAACATTTAATGTAATTTTAGAAAGCTGCATTTTTCGGATTATCGAAAATATTATGTAATGACTAATAACAAACCGCTTAAAACATAAATATTAAAAAAGAAGGCTGTATACGTCTTAATATGTATGATCTATAGTACGTAGCCTTTTAGGATAGCAATAAACTTATTTGTTTTTATTGTGTTTATTTCGAAAATTCCAGTCACCCTTTTTATATAATACCACATTCTTGGGTAATCTGCCTATAACAAAACTGGTATCACCATACCTACATAAGCCGACCAAATTAAAAAGTAGTACAAAATGGCGGCATATTTGACAAACTGTTCGTGAGTGAGAATGTTTGTATGGCATTCAAATTTAGTCGATAATTTTTTGTTGGGCACATCTTTGTTGTGCCCAACAAACAAAGAGTGATATTCTGACAAAGACAAAAGAAAGTGTCTATGTCTCTCTCACTCTTGGAGTTTTTTGTATGTTGTTATCTCGTTCCAATACGGTATTATTATTAGCTTGTCAAATCTATTGATACTTGATCTTAGTATTATAATGACATCTATCAAAATGACATCTGGCAGCTGTCAAAGCTCTTATTCTTTTTTTACTTTGCGTCTGCTTCAATAAGGCGATTAAGAAATTTCTTACCTATACCCACCAGGGCTGCGCTAGTTCAAACTTTACTTCTTCCTATACTTGAAGACGCTGATGTGAGTTATATTAACTTAACGGATGAGCAGTTGGGCAGGCTTCAGCGTTTATTGAACTATTGTATTAGGTTCATTTTTGGCCTTCGTAAGTTTGACCATGTCTCTGAATATCGTTCAACTCAAAAATGGTTACCAATCCAACCATCTTCGCAGGTATACACATGTGTTGCATCTACTTTATAATGTACTTTTTGACCCCAGGACCCCAGTTTACTTGAAAGAGATGTTTAACTTTTCGTCAGATAACAATTTGAGAACTACTTGATTTGTATATAATATTAAATTAAATGTGCACCCTCAAAATACGAAAATTTTTAGCAACTCATCTGCTTCTTAAAGAGCATTGTCTAAAAACTTAATTTTCTTTTTTTTTGTCGTAGGTAAGGTACCTACCTACCTATTAATATTTAATAGTAAAATAAAATTATAGAGTTTTGTAAAAGTAGAGCACTTAAATTTTAAAATCTAAAATCATTGAAATTTGGATTTTTCTACCTCATTCTACCTTGTGGTTTTTTATATTATATTTTTTCTTTGTATGTATTATGGTGTGCTATAAAGTTATATTATTATTATTACTTTTGGCAAAGTCGTTATCGTAGCTGAAATTAAATTGTTAAGTATCAATAGGTATTAGGCCTAATGCTGGACTAAGCGTGACGTCAATGTGACGACTAAATAATTAAAAAAAAACAGAATGTTTATAACGAATCGCTAAATTATGTTTTTATTTTAAAATGAATAGTCTAAAAGTGGATTATAGAATGTAATTTGTGTAAATTTAAAATGTAATGGAGTCTTTATTAAATAAATCCCATAATGGTGTATCTTACCACCTACTAAAATAACAGAGACATTCGCTATGTGGAAGGACCAAATTTTACATGTCAACTAGAAAATTTCCATGTTATAACATTATCCTAAAGTAAGTTCTCAACTTAATGTCGTTGTTCAATTCAAAGTTTCCGCTCTTGAGGGTCGAAGCTCGTAAGCTGGAACCTCTGAAACGGTTGAAATCCATATTTTATGAAAGTTAAATTGTATCTCGTAAAAATCCTTAAGAGGAATTTTAAAAATTAATTTTCTTCCTTGTTCATGGGTTTTCATGCTGTATTTTCTTATGTTAATTGCCAAGGGGTTACCAAAAATCCATTGACTAGATGGATTATTTAATAAGTGCTTCGGTTAGACATCATCATCATCAGCCTCTATCCATCTGAACATCATCATCCACTGCTGAACATCCTTCAATGAACGCCAAGACGACCGATCCCTTGCCACTCGCATTCAACCCGGACCAGCCACTGCAGCTTACCAGTAGGTTAAAGGTTCAATAAACTCGAGTATAAATTAGTAAAAACCTTAATAAGCCGCGATAAGATCCGTCAAATTTGTTTCATTATACCTAATGAGTGAAATTCGCATAAGCAATTAGAAAACAATATATTAGATAATATTATGTAAATTAAAAAAATCTATACTTAATATTATAAATGTGAAAGTAAGTTTGTTTGTTACGCTTTCACGCGAAAACTACTTAACCGATCATCATGAAACTTTGTACACATATTCTTGGAGGCATTAGAAGTAACATATGATACTTTTTATGAACAAAAAACTAAATCTTATCCTGCGCAGACGAAGTCATGGGCACCAGCTAGTATGTACTATAAAAATATCGTCACGTCTTTTGATAGGAATAATTAAATCAACACCAAAAAACTTTCAAAGATCAAAAACAAAATTCGAGGAAATTTCCCTAAAAAAATAGCTGCAGCGAAAACCAATGTTTGCAGAGTCCACATCGGTCATCAATACCAAAGGGTGCAGAACTGGGATGAGGATCCAAATTTCAGGAAATTCACGTCATTTAAAAACCTTCATTTGAGTCTTTCACCGCTTAAACGATAAAAAAACTTAAGCACATAAAACTGTTCGAAACAGAATATCACCGTGTTCTTTTTGTTAATTTCCAAATGGACGAAACTGGCATAATTAATATTGGATAGAAAGATACCGATAAAGAAGATGCTGATTTCAGTTTTGGTAAAGCGATTCCTTACAACGAATGTGTGAATGTACGCAAATTATGTATGCATATAGCCCACCTTTCCCATGCATATGCACGTAGGTATAAAAATATTTCATAATATTATAGATTTCCGCAAAATAACGCTTTTTTTCTGAAACGCCGGGAAATGCTCTGAGGCATCCCGCGGGAGAGTGGGTCAATATGAGTTTGGTGTGGTGCCCCGGATCAAATGAGCAAACAGGGCATCTTGACGGCTAGTCAGTTCCTCAAGGGACCGACGCCCTCTTTTTTATAGAAGAGGGGGCAAACGGCAAACCTCCACAGAACAACCACTCCCAACGTCGGGATAGTACAATGGGGCGAGATTCCCATCCTCGCCCCTTATCGAAGAGGGTTACTAAGAACAGCTCCCTCGGCTCAATTTGCTTCGCCCAAGGTGCTGGGCATACCCTAGGCTACTGAGCCCTACCGCCACGACAAGGCTTTTACTTTTCCCACCATCGTTGAACCATGGTGGGAAAAGTAACGCTTGGTTGTATCTTACTAACATTATAAACGCGACAGGTTGTAAGAATGTATGGATGTATGTTTGTTACTCTTTCACAAAAAAACTAGTGAATAGATTTTATTGAAACTTTATAATAACATAACTTATACATCAGAATAGGTTAAAAGCTTATTATAATTAGGGCAAGACAGGCAGTGTAATTACTGGCACCGAGAATGTCTCAGGATGGGCAACACATAGATGAGTTGCCTGGGCTCGTTCCAGGTAAACTAGTTTATGTTCATGGGCGACGTCGACCACTTACCATCAGGTGGCACGTTTGCTAGTTTGCCTATCCAACTAACATTTAAAAAAATCCATGTACTCCCACGGGAATGGGAGGTACGCGAGTAAAACCGCGGGGCGTTGCTGGTTACATATATTTTAAACATTTAAAAGTGATATATTTGATATTCATAAGAAGATTGTTATTCAATAAAAACATCTTCTATAACATCGTAACCCACAAAATGGCGTCCACTATTATACAGGAACAATGAGCAACTCTAGGGCCCTGCGCTGAAGGGCCCTTCGGCCGGGTAAAGTAGGGTGGCGTAAAAAATCTGCACGGAAAGTGCTTAAGAAATAAGGCATTTCTTAATATCACAAACTGGAGTTACCTTTTAGAGGTTAGGATTTTGTGGAAATATTCTATTTAGGTGTTATATCAGGTGATTATGGTTTACTTAATCCATACATCTATATAGATAAATAAAATTGGAGTGTCTATTTGTAAAATATCCACTTTTTAATGAACGTATATAGATGTATACACGGGATATATACCAAAACAGCCTTTTTTTTTAAATTGTCTGTCTATAAATCTGTCTGTCTATAAATATATATATATATCTGTAAATCTAAGTTAACGCGGGCGGAGCTGCGGGCAACAGCTAGTTATCTATATATTGACTTTTATCATTAGTTAATACAAGACTAAGTAGAGTGCAGTATCCCCACCATGGTTCAGGCCTTGTCGTGGCGGTGGGGCTCAGTAACCTAGGGTGAGCGGTGCACCTTGGGCGAAGCTAATTGGGCCGAGGGGGCTCTTTGTACCCCTCTTATAAGAAGAGGGGACAGAAGAGCAGGGGGCAAGGGGTGAGGATGGGAACCTCACCCCATTGTACTGTCCTGACGTTGGGAGGGAGGGGTTGTTCTGTGGTGCGGGACAACCCCTCTGTGGAGGTGGCGTCGGTCCATTGCAGGACTAACTTGCCGTCGAGGTGCCCTGTTTGTTTTCCAGATCCGGGGCACCTCACCAAAGGTGGCATTGGTGGCACTCGCCGGGTTTTAGTGGGTAGAGCTGCGTCTATTTACCAGCTGTCGGGCGCAGCGAGTCCCACATACCCGCGTGGGGGACCCACTCCCCCGCAGGATGCCTCAGAGCATTTCCCGGCGTTAAATAAATAAATAAAAAAGTAGAGTGCAGTATGCCTCTCTTACTCCTTTTTGCTGTTAAAAGTTGAAAGCATCTACCTTTTCAATTGTAGAAAATTAAGAAAGACAAAATATAACAATACATGGTATAGGATGGAGTGATTTTCGCGTGCTGAAAGTTTTCCTGATGTGGATATATAAATGATCACCAGTAGACCCTTAAAATACTGCTGGAAAATTAAACATAACACAAGGAAAAAGTTAAAAACTGTAAAACTACAAAACTTATCTCCTTATTTTTAAATTGGTTAGAATGCAGCCTTTGTCACTTGAACTAAAATTTGACTCCGGAACTCTATTCATATCCCATATTAATGATTCAGGCAATATGGTATTTAAAAAAATAAACATAGACGCTTCATCATCATCATCAACCTCTATAGGTTCCCTGTTGAACAGGGGTCAATATGGTTCAAATATGAAAGAATCCAGTCCACCAGTTTCCGAACCGATACGACTTAGGCGGCTAACACACGGCACCGCCGCGGTAGGCGGTGAAGCGGATCTCATGTCACATTGGCCTCTAATAAATCCGAAGATGCCTAACACACGTACACCGCCCGATCGCGCGGTCGAGCGGTGCTCTCACCGCCACCGCCCCTCCACGCTGCCGTCAGCGCGGTGGAGCGGCGCCTCACACACGGGGCGCCGCTCCACCGCGCGGATCATCCTGGGTGCAGGATGCATTGCAATTGAAAAAATAGAATTCGATGTCGAAAAGTTTATTTCGGAGATTGAAATTGATCTGCTCTCTGGGACATGAAAAGCACACAATATAGTGAGACTGTTTAAAATGAAACAATGGGAAGAAATTGTTCATACTGGTCAAAACCGCGTTAAATCCATCCGCGCGGAGAGGCGCGTAAACCGCCTTACCGCAGGAGCACCGCTACGAAATCTGCTTTACCGCCTCCGCCTACCGCGGCGGTGCGCGGTGCCGTGTGTTAATCGCCTTAGGGACCTTCAAGAAAAGAGCATACTCATATCAGCTGAAAGGCCGGCAACGCACCTGCTAATCCACTAGTGTAGCGGGTGTCGGTGGATGTCGCTTCTCACTTACCATAAGGTGAACCGACTATCCGTTTTCCCCCTCTTCTATTAAAAAAAAATCAACCTGGTGGGAAGACAATCTCCGCCCAGTAGCCAGTCCGTGTTGGAGAGGCAAGGGACCGGTCGTCTTGGCGTTCATTTAGGGAGCATAAATGAATGCCAAGACGTTTTGGCGTTGTTTTTCAGTGCACCTCAACTCAAACTCAGATCTTGCACTTCGAGGCCAATCCATCGCCTCAAAAGCTTAAATAAGATAATCTAAGATAGGGAAAGATAAGCTGATAATCGTCTTCCCAAAAAATATTACAAATAATCGAAACTTGGACCATTTTGCACAATTTAACAAAGCCGATTTACCAATTCGTCCAATTACAATAATGGAGTGAGAGAATTCCACTTTCCCTGTTTCTACAGTAAAGTCCCAATCTGGGCAATTTTTCGTCGTATTAAAAGGGGGATCGTTTGAACAACTCCCCAAGAACGATTATGTAAATGGCATAGTTAAAATGACCTTTTGTTTTATTATGTAACAAACTCAATGTTTATTTTACTTTTAATGTTGGACTAGTAAGAGGTAGTGCCATGCTGCTTTGCAGCCGAATCGGACCGGCACGACCGGGTACCTCTCGCTCACATAAAACTGGCGTCAAGTGACAGCTATGTCGCGTCGTGCGGCTTGTGATTTTCCGGTGGGCATAACTTTTGGTTGTGCGGATGTCTATGGGCGTCGGTAGTCACCATAAGGCTCCGACTGCTTATGACATAAAAAAAAACGAATAGTGGTTATTCGTAGGGGTAGCAGGTTCATATCCAGCTATGTATGGATATGAACCTGCTACGTCTACCAATATATTGTACCTAAAGAAGTATATTGTAAGGACGAAGGTATTTAGGGGAGAAATGATACCACTGCTCGAATAATACTGTAATAAAAGATAATTATATATTGACTGGCCTGTTGGTCTAGTGGTTAGTGACCCTGTTTGCTGAACCAGAAGATCGTGGGTTCGATTCCCACCCAGGACAAATATGTTGTTAAGAGGTAGTGCCATGCTGCTTAGCAGCCGAATTGGGCCGGCACGACCGGGGTGGTACCTCTCGCTCACATAACACCGGCGTCAAGTGACAACTATGCTGTCGCGTTTCGTGCGGTTTGTGAGTTTCCGGTGGCCCATTGGGGGGGTTAGGGAAAAGGAGGGCAACGCATCTGCATAATCTTTGGTTGTGCGGATGTGTTTGGGCGTCGGTAGTCGCCAAACGGCTTCGACTGCTCATTGCCCTACTATGCCATTAAAAAAAAATTAAAAAACAAATGTTTGTGTGATGAACATGATCATTTGTTCTGTGTCTGGGTGTAATTTATCTATAATATGCATGTATTTAGAAATATCTAAGAATACATCAGTTGTCTGGTTACCATAAGAACAGGCTCTGCCTAGTTTGGGATCAGATGCCCGTGTGTGAGTTGTCCCAACATATAAAAAAACATATATATTAATATCAACCCTTATATGTTCCATTGCTGGGCACTCGTTGAAATCAGGCGAGAGAAGCGAAATTAAGAAAAACCCATTTGAAAGCATCACAGGGGGTCAGGATCGAACCCAGACCTTTCACTCAAGAGGCTGAGCCGTCGTCGCTCACAAATTGTTTAAAGATAACGCATTATTATATAGGTTTGATGAGTACATACACGTATGTGAAACATGACATCAACAAACATCGTTTGCCCCCTCTTCTATAAAAAAAGACACATTAGAATCTATACTAATATTATAAAGCTGAAGAGTTTGTTTGTTTGAACGCGCTAATCTCAGGAACTACTGGTCCGATTTGAAAAATTCTTTCAATGTTATATAGCCCATTTATCGAGGGAGGCTATAGGCTATATAAAATCACGATGTGAATAATAGTAGTTAAGTTGAGTTAAAAAACGCAGGCGAAGCTGCGGGCAACAGCTTGTATAATATATCTAGCGAAAAAGCACGCTGAATCGGTTTTTTGACGTATGACGACCATTAACGCAGTGGGCCATATTCCCTAAAAAGCCAGTAGTTGGTAGGCTTAGTAGAGTTCTGAAGCGTCACGTCCAGGAAAACAGAGGATCGACCTTCAACCAGATGGAAGGACAATCTCTGTGTCTCCGTAGCTAATTGAATGCGAGTGGAGTCCCGAACAATTACAGTTTGATATGAAGATTAACTTAATGTCATTAATAAATAATATTTAAAAAAAACGGTTTGCATTCCGGGAGTGCCGGCAGAATTAAAAACTTGAATAACGTTGTGCATTTTTGATATTTTTGTATGGCTAGGGAATAATTTTGCACGAATTGCTCTAATTATCAGTATAAAAGTACTGTCATTTATGTGGTAAAATATTGGATAATATATAATATATAGTACACAAACATGACAATTTATATATCATTTAAAATTTAAATTTTAGAACTATTACAATTATTTTACACTAGCTGTTGCCCGCAGCTTCGCCCGCGTTACTCAACTCCTATAAGTCACAACGTGATGTTTTATAGCCTATAGCCTTCCTCGATAATTGGGCTATCTAACACTGAAAGAATTTTTCAAATCGGACCAGCAGTTCCTGAGATTAGCGCGTTCAAACCAACAAACAAATTCTTCAGCTTTATATTATTATAGTATAGATTAAAAGTTTATCTCTCAGAAAAATCACCTTCCATCCGTAATTTCAACGACTCTTTCATCATCATCATTACCAGAACAATCATCGCCAATCTCTTAAACTGATACGATATGTTTATGGTACCTGAAGTAACGAACAATTTTCATTCGAACCTATTTAAATGTCTAAAAAAGATCGCATCAATAGTAAGGTATTTCGTTGTGCTAAGATTGCGATCATTTGACACCTCTGTCTTACGAATTTTCGATCAAGTCACGTGTCCTGACGCAAGTTTCACATTTTTTACCCATCACAAAAAGTGCACAACGCTGCTAAAGAAGTTTTCACTTCAAAAATTGAGATTCCAAATGATGAGCCAAATTATAATAAAACAATTTTTTACGGATTTTATCGCGGTTTATTAAGATTTTTACAAGCGATAAAATCCGTAAAAAAATGTTTTATTATAATGAGTGAAATTCGCGTAAACATTAGAAAACAATAGATGAGCCAAATTATTAAGAAGATTTTAAATTCCCGATGAATCCAAGGCCAACTTGATGCCGTATTTCTTTTTTTTTTGTTTCAATTTTTTTTGTGGATATTCAAACTCTTTATTAGTTTAGTTTCTCGGTATTCGCTAACAAACATTATTTTTGGTAATTCCAAAGAAGCTCAACTCGTAGTTTCGGTCTAGATAAACTTGAGAAGTTCTGTAATATCTTGTTGTTCTGTTCTGCAGCGACTCGTAAAACTCATTTAGTCTAACAGAAACATTCATAAATTTTCATAAATGTATGTTATCTTAAAGTTTGTTCGATCAAGGCTGAATAACCGTACAAAAACACAAATAGGTAACTATGCCATTTTTAAATTAAATAAATATCACACGTAATTTAGCACCAAATTTAGCTTAAGGTGAACCTAGCACCTTGGTCGAAGCCAAGTGAAACGAGGGGGCTGCTTTTTGTATCCCTCTTATAAAAGGGGACAAAATAGCGAGGTTCGTATTCGCTCCTTGTCCCCCCTACAAGGGGCGAAGATACGAACCTCGCCCATTGCACTGTTCTGGCGTTGGGAAGGGTGTTCTGTGGTGCGGGACTACCCTTCTATAGAGGTGGCGTTGGTCCCTTGGGGGACTGACTAGCCATTGAGGTGCCCTGTTGCTCAACAGATCTGCGGCACCTCACTAAAGGCGGAATTGGTGGCAATCGCCGGGTTTTGGTGGGTAGAGCTGCGTCCACTTACAATAATTCGGGAGCAGCGAGTCCCACATACCCACCTGGGGAGTCCTCCTCCCCTGCGGGATGCCTCAGAGTATTTACGCATAGTAGGATAAAAATACAAAAATTTTAAACGTTTTCTAGGAACCTATTGTAAAAACATCATCATCATCATTTATTCTTTTCTATTCACCCGATCATTCGATAACGATTCGATAACGAATAAATAAATATTTATAATTAATTAGTATTCCTAATTATGGTAACTACAATGCAAATTATTCAGTATATTAAGCAACTGCGATTAATTAATTCGTAAATACATTAATTTCGCACGAATATCGTTTTATCGCGTAAATACAAAACTAATTATATGAATAAATTACGCCCATTTATATTAATGCAAAGAAATCTAATTGAATTCTGACGCGATATGAAAATTATCACTACAAATTCAATTCATTTATGAATATTTATTTATGTGATTTATGAATAAATAAGCAATGACAAATTGTTATGAAAATGTCATAGGTACTTCTGGTTTAGTTTAATATGATTTAGCTTCATAGCGTATTATGTGTCTAGTAATTTTCTAGTATCAAATATCAGCCGTCTTTGCGTTCGATAGATCCGGGTGAGATCAAATTTACAACCGCTATCGGTTAACTGTACGCGGGTATCCGACTCCCCTACCGATTATTCGGATACTCGGATACCCGCGTACAGTTAACCGATAGCGGTTGTAAATTTGATCTCACCCGGATCTATCGTTTTTTATAAACAATATTTCGACAAAAGAAAAACTCTGGAGATTTTGGAGTCTGTATTTGTGACAACATTTTGTAATGGTTTGAAGAAAGACGATGACGCCTTGTTTTTCTTATTTTTTTTTATTTAAAGGCATTAGCTACTAAGCTATAATTAGCCATACCTATTACAATATTTAGTCTGTAATATAGAGAAAAAAATGTGTAATAAAGAGCGTGACTTTACTCCTTTAATCAATCAACTATCACTTTCCACTCCACCCACCCAGAATAGTCCACCACAATATTCGCCAACCAATCACAATATTATGTACCTTTGCAGATTAAATTTTTTAAACAAATTCTATAGAAAACCCTCCGAATGAACCAAATACAAAATAACAGTTAATTAACGGAAATCCAAAAAACACAACCGCGCGCCCAGATATTTTCCGATGTAAGGAGGCACTTTATTTTCCGAAATGTCTAAGCTAATGGCCTATTGGTCCCAATGCTACATCGGTTCGGTGGTGGGATGCCTAAGAAATATAGGATGATAAATCTCGGTGCCTGATTTAACTGTCTGTCCTGCCCATCAAGTATGTAACCGGAATAGAGCGGTAAATATGTTATGTTAAATACAAACTCCGCCAATTTTTTTCCTGCAACGCTGCGCCGCGCCGCGCCGTTTCTACGCTCTGAGTGGCTAAGTGATGGCCATTGATGGTTGGTTCAATTGCTACTACATCAGTGACAAATCAATGACCAGTTTCGGAATTTTCTGGCTCACATTACTACTCTACCCGGTTATAATATGGTCGATAGTCCTGTCCATATCTGTTATATAAATCGAAGCTGTTTCAAAAAATAAATAGGCAGGAATACCCATGCTGACTGAGTTCGTTTTGAGTTTGATTGGCTACATTTAATAGAGTAAAAAATAATAAACTTACAACATCCTTGTCTTAAAAGAAGTTCAAAAGGGCAAAATTTTGCAAATTATTATTATTTTTTTTAAATTATTCCATTATAATAAATAAATATTTATAATTAATTATTATTCCTAATTACGGTAACTACAATGCAAATTATTCAGTATATTAAGCAACTGCGATTAATTAATTTGTAAATACATTAATTTCGCACGAATATCGTTTTATCGCGTAAATACAAAACTAATTATATGAATAAATTACGCCCATTTATATTAATGCAAAGAAATCTAATTGAATTCTGACGCGATATGAAAATTATCACTATAAATTCAATTCATTTATGAATATTTATTTATGTGATTTATGAATAAATAAGCAATGACAAATTGTTATGAAAATGTCATAGGTACTTCTGGTTTGGTTTAATATGATTTAGCTTAATAGCATATTATGTGTCTAGTAATTTTCTAGTATCAAATATCAGCCGTCTTTGCGTTCATTCAGAAAGACCAATAATGATCGGGTGAATAGAAAAGAATAATTGATGATGATGATGTTTTTACAATAGGTTCCTAGAAAACGTTTAAAATTTTTGTATTTTTATCCTACTATGCGTAAATACTCTTAGGCATCCCGCAGGGGAGGAGGACTCCCCAGGCGGGTATGTGGGACTCGCTGCTCCCGAATTATTGTAAGTGGACGCAGCCCTACCCACCAAAACCCGGCGATTGCCACCAATTCCGCCTTTAGTGAGGTGCCCCAGATCTGTTGAGCAACAGGGCACCTCAATGGCTAGTCAGTCCCCCAAGGGACCAACGCCACCTCTATAGAAGGGTAGTCCCGCACCACAGAACACCCTTCCCAACGCCAGAACAGTGCAATGGGCGAGGTTCGTATCTTCGCCCCTTGTAGGGGGGACAAGGAGCGAATACGAACCTCGCTATTTTGTCCCCTTTTATAAGAGGGATACAAAAAGCAGCCCCCTCGTTTCACTTGGCTTCGACCAAGGTGCTAGGTTCACCTTAAGCTAAATTTGGTGCTAAATTACGTGTGATATTTATTTAATTTAAAAATGGCATAGTTACCTATTTGTGTTTTTGTAAGGTTATTCAGATTGATCGAACAAACTTTAAGATAACATACATTTATGAAAATTTATGAATGTTTCTGTTAGACTAAATGAGTTTTACGAGTCGCTGCAGAACAGAACAACAAGATATTACAGAACTTCTCAAGTTTATCTAGACCGAAACTACGAGTTGAGCTTCTTTGGAATTACCAAAAATAATGTTTGTTAGCGAATACCGAGAAACTAAACTAATAAAGAGTTTGAATATCCACAAAAAAAATTGAAACAAAAAAAAAAAGAAATACGGCATCAAGTTGGCCGTGGATTCATCGGGAATTTAAAATCTTCTTAATAATTTGGTACGCGGGTATCCGAGTATCCGAATAATCGGTAGGGGAGTCGGATACCCGGATAATCGGATAGAGTAGCCGGGTATCCGGATAATCGTGTAATCGGTACGGTTATAATTGCCTTATCTAGAACGGATAAATTGTGTATTTTTGATGGGTCCTTTTTGTATTTTGACAATAGGGTATTAAATTCGTTTTATTATTTGATTTGTATTTCAAAACGTTTGATTTTGATTTTGATGTTTGGATGAGAAAAGCTCCCGTCTGTATATAAAGGTTTTATCATATACAATCAGAAAACCGTATCAAGCAATAAATAAATGTTTAATGTATTCATTAATCTTATATATAAAATTTCCATGTCACAATGTTAGTTACCGTACTCCTCCGAAACGGCTTTACCGATTTTTACCAAATTTTATATGCGTATTCAGTAGGTCTGAGAATCGGCCACTATCTATTTTTCATACCCCTAAGTGATAAGGGTTGTTCACCCTTAATTTTTTTTTTTAGTTTTTGGACGATTTTTTTTAAATTTATTTTTTTATAATGTGGCATTAAAAAATACATACAAACCTAAATTTTTACTTTTTTATCACCAACCCCTATTTTTTTATAGCCATTTTAGTAATTTAATCATTTTTCATCCCGCTCGATAACTTATCAATTATCGTGTTTTTAACTGTACTTCGATTAAAATTTCCCTTAGTTTATGGCAAATCTAATTTTTTTTAATGAAAATAAACATTTATTCCAATCTTAGATTCTTAAAATTTGCCGCGCCTTTACTGGTGAGTGAAATGCCACACTATACCGGTGTCACTTCTAAGTACACAGCACGGAGTAGGGATGAGACTGAAGCCGGTCTCCTGTTTCACTCACACAATAAGATTTCTCTCACTCTCTACACAGTTTTCGGCCATCATTATAGTTTATGTATCAAGTGTAGTAGTAGCGTTTACTATTATCATATTGCTATCTCAGTGTAACTCTCATATTAACTATTAATTATTACTATTTTATTCATAAAAAAAAAAAAAAAAAAATTTAAGTGTATTTGGCACGATTAGTTCAGTTAGTCAAGTTTTAGTTAAACAATTAGTGATTTACATAACCTTAAAAGTTCTCAACACGTGCCACGAGCTCCCACCAACAACGGCTTTTGTGTTGTAAGTATACTTTTTTTATATAATTTTTTGATATAATTATGACAAAATTTTTTTTAGTAAAATTCAATTTTTTACAACTTTTATTTCAATTTTTTTTTCATAAAACTAATATTTTCGCTATAATCCTGGCCCTAATTATAACTATAACGTTTTCCATCAAAGTAATGTCATTAATTCTATTTATATGTGTTTTGTACAGTGAGCAATGCCAAGAAAACGCAAAGGGGCTGATTTGCACCGTAATACAAGTAGGTCCAGAAGTATTAGAGATAAAAGATCCCAACGAACCGAAGAACAAATCTAGCAACAAAATGCTGATGCACGTGTGAGCATGGAGCAATTGCGTCAAGAACAATCAGAAGATACACGAGCTGAGCGCAATGAAGTTATAAGATTCGAACAACGACAATCACGCCGTTTCACGGTTAATAGACGCAGAACAAATGACCAACAACGCCAACAGGTACATCGTGAATTTACATCTGATTCATTTTTGCGTCTAGCATTCCAGTATGAGCCCGATATTGAATATTATGCTCATTTAAAAGTAATTGGTGCTATGGATAAGGAATGTCCGCATTGTCATGCTCTCAAATTAAAAAATGAGCCACCTGGGATGTGTTGCGCGTCAAGAAAAGTGCAACAAAAAAAAAAAAGTGTACCTGAAATTGAAACACCACCTGAACCATTGAACGGTTTATTTATCGGCACGGATCCAGATTCTAACGTATTCCTGAAGTCAATTCGGACATTCAATTCATGCTTTCAAATGACATCGTTTGGAGCAACAGAAATAGTTCGAAATACTAATGCTAATGGTCAACAATACAATTCTACATTCAAAATGAAAGGCCAAGTTTATCATGAAATGGGGTCATTGCTGCCAATGCCAAACGAACTACATAAATTTTTACAAATCTACTTCACGGGCGGCGAGGATTCCGGAAGCGCACTTGCCAATCGCGTGAATGCACGTTGTGACTATAATAACCTTGATTCATATTTTGCCAAGCGCATCGTCAGCGACTTGGACGCTCTATTGAATGAGCACAATGAATTGTTGAAAATATTCAAATCACACATGCACAAATTACAAAGCTATAATCACGCTATTGTTATTAATCCTGATAAAACACCAGCTGGAGAACATATTCGTAGATGATTCGTAGATCAATGCACCTGTTGTTGAAGACGTTGCTGGAATCATGGTTGGAGATCATACAGGTACACGAGAAATTGTGATTCCTAGAAGAAATAATAATCTTCAGTTCATTGCTGATACACATCGTTCATATGACGCTCTCCAATATCCGCTAATATTCTGGAAGGGGCAAGACGGATATTGCATAAACATAAAACAACGAGATCCCGTATCAGGTACTTCATTTATTGTGAACTTGATCATTAACCATTTAACAAAACAATTAAATTATTGAACGTAATTAATTTAAATTAATATTCATAAATATATTATTACAGGGGCTGAAACAAACAAGAACGTTAGCTCGAAAGATTATTATGCGTACCGATTAATGATTCGGCGCGGCCTGGACAACGTCATTCTACGATGTCGTGAGCTTTGTCAACAATTCATGGTCGACATGTACGCGAAGATAGAGGGCGAATGACTACGATACTTACGATATAATCAACTCAAGCTGCGTGCGGAAGAGTACATTCACTTACGAAACTGTATTAACAACAAGGCCGACGTCGCTGAAATTGGTAACTCTGTCATTTTACTATCATCGTACGTGTCATATGCAAGAATATATACAGGATGCTATGGCTTACGTACGCGAATATGGACGACCGTGTTTATTTATCACGTTCACATGTAATCCAAAATGGCCAGAGATTACATTTTTGCTATTGCCTGGCCAAAATGCAATACATCGTCATGACGTTACAGCACGTGTATTCAGACAAAAGTTGAAGTCTCTATTAAGTTTCATTACTAAATTACATGTATTCGGTTCCACACGTTGCTGGCTGTATTCAGTTGAGTGGCAAAAGCGAGGATTACCTCATGCGCACATTTTGGTTTGGTTAATCGACAAAATCCGTCCTGAAGAAATCGATAGTATCATTTCTGCGGAAATTCCAGATCCGTCTACTGACCAAGTGCTGTTAGATATTGTTACAGCAAACATGATCCATGGTCCATGCGGTACTCTTCATCGTTCATCGCCTTGCATGGCAGATGGAAATCCCAAGGCCAAACGATGTCTATTTGTGGCTTAGATTTGAGCACACCATGTTTTTCACACGGGCAATTGTACGTAGCATGCTCTCGAGTGGGTAAACCATCCAGTTTGTTTGTGCTCGCTAAAGATGGGCTAACAAAAAATATTGTTCACACTATAGCATTAAAAGATTGATGTTGTTTGTTAGTGTTACTGTCGTAATTAATGAGTCATATGTAATTTTAAGAAATAAACTATAATAACTTAAAAATAATATTGTTTGGCGTTTGTTATTTTTATATTCCCTTATCGTTCATAGCGCTCCATGCCTATTTCACGCATATACCACATACTTACACACTTATAATAAGTAAGTTACTTTTTGTCTACACTATAATTTATCTAGAAACTAGAAATAATTTACATGGCAAAACAACGTTTGCCGGGTCAGCTAGTAGGTAATATAATAGGCAAATATTTTATAAAACAAATACATTTGAAATACGTGAATGTCACCGAGCTGGGATGCACTGCGCTGCTCCACCGCACCACCACTCTACTTATTTCTCCCGTAAAACAGCTTTGCTGTGTTTTGGAGAGAGGTGCAGGACAGGCAGTGTAATAACTGGCATAGACTTAACATCTTATGTCTAAGGTAAGGCAACACAAATGAGTAGCCTTTTTTTTCTCTAACGCCGGAAAATGCTCTGAGTATCCACTAAAACCCGGCGAGTATCACCAATGCCGCCTTTGGTGAGGTGCCCCGGAACTAATGAGCAAACAGGGCACCTCGACGGCTAGTCAGTCCCCCAAGGGACCGATGTCACCTCCACAGAAAGGTTGTCCCGCACCACAAAACAACTCCTCCCAACGTCAAGACAGTACAATGGCGCGAGGTTCCCGTCCTCGCCCCTTGCCCCCTGCCCTTTTGTCCCCTTTTCTTATAATAGGGGTACAAAGAGCCCTCTCATCTCAATTAGCTTCGTCCAAGGTGCTGGGTTCACTCTATGCTACTGAGCCCCACTGCCACGTCGAGGCCTGAACCATGGTGGGGTCAACCGTTAATATGAGGACCTAGGTATTGGACATCTTAATGTCACTGATTGAAATTCGTCGTAAATTAAATAAAATCAGATCGTTCATAATAAATATTATGAACTCATAACTAGTCTCAGGTTAGCTCATAATTCACACCCGCTTTAGTAATATCAAGCAATAAAAGGCATTAGACTTGATCGCGTCAAATAAAATTTCACTGGGGACGTGAAAAAATTAATCAAAATTATGAAAGTTGCCCTGGAACTCGTCAAATTCGAAAAAGCTCCATTTGTTAAATTCGCAAGCCTTTTCGTGTTCAACTTCACTCACGATAAATTACCTTTGAAACTTTGTTTTTGAAAGTAATTGTTCTTTTTGGGAAACATTTTTACAAATGTTACCCGTGTTAGAGACTAATTGGGGAAAACCCGTTTTTCATGTTGGTGGTAGGCAAACTGACAATGTGCCACCGTGGTAAGTGGTTTGTCACCACATATGTAAAGTGGTAGGTTACTAGGATTTTTTTTTTTTTATAGAAGAGGGGGCAAACGGATAGTCGGTTCACCTGATATAATATGATTGCTCATGTCATATGTTGCCTATCCAAAATTTGAAGAAATAGGAATTCTGACTGTCGCCTCTCAACACATCCTAGAAAATTTACTGTATGTCCGGAAAAACATAAATGAATTTTGTAAGAAAAGTGATATTCATAGTAGGGATATACGTAATAGACACAGGTTAGATGTACCAGTAACACACAAAAGTAAGCAATTATTTAAATGGCAACTGTATACGCTTCTACAATAGGATCCCTGAAAACGTTCAAAAGCTCCCTCGGCTCAATTTGCTTCGGCCAAGGTGCTGCGTTCACCTTAGGCTACTAAGCCCCACCACCACAAGGCTTGAGCCATGGTGGGGAATACTGCAAATATCTCACTTAGTGTTCCTTAAGTGCACTAGTACTCTTGGGTACCATTGGGTAGTTTCGAATAACTTTGTAACGTTAGAACGTATGACACCTCAGTCCTCCCGTGACTATGGTTGCTGTAAAGTATCCAAAACGTCGGGATTGTAAAAATCGTAAAAAATCCGTAAAAAGAGACGATCTAAAATTTAATGGTACGTGGGTCTACTTTTGTACAGGTAATGAGATGAAGAAAAGAAAATATACAAATAGTTTTGATTTGTTCATGAATTCATCTCAATTTCAGCGGTAGAATAATTTAATGTTTCCAATATATATGCAACACTACGTATATTCTTTGACGTTAACTGTCAAATATAAGGAAATATGTCATTGTTCGATCGGCATCTGGTTTGTCATTTGTCATACGTTATAAAGTAACCAGCTGTTGCCTGCAGCTTCGCCCGCGTTGCTCAACTCCTATAAGTCACAGCGTAATGTTTTAGCCTATAGCCTTCCTCAATAAATAAGCTGTCTAACACTGAAAGAATTTTCCAAATCGGACCAGTAGTTCCTGAGATTAGCGCGTTCAAACAAACAAACAAACTCTTCAGCTTTATAATATTAGTATAGATAAATAACCATCTGAAGGCCGCTATCTTCATGCAGAAATTCCAACAGGTTAAAAAATTTACAGGTTAGATTTTTGTTCTTTGCCTGTAATTAGTTAATTACAGGCAAATAAATTACTTTATTTTATTTTTAATTAAATCTAGGTATTTTTTTCTGTATTTATGGTATACACAAGACGAGACCTGAAATAGACCTTTCTTTTTTCTCCTTTGTTTTATTATAATAATTGATAAGAAACTTTTAAAATTAAAAATATGCTTTAACATGAAACATTTTCATTTATTTCCTATATAAAAACGTCGATCCATTCAAATCTCTGATAAAAGGCTTCGAACCCAATCGGGTACAGTAAACAAAAATATATGCGTTACAAAAACAAGGATTTTCCATATGAACATTTTTAATAAAATATAAACCTTATCACGAAGGTATAAAATCCTGTTTACCAGGTTGAAATAGGCTGTGAAATGGAGACTTCCCCACTGTACATACGACATTTTTTAATTTCACAAAACAAACATTAATTTTCTTCGAAGGAAAGCTGGTGAGCTCGTTCTCATTTGGATTTAAAAAATAACCATCTGAAGCAAGAAATAGGATGAGATTACTTAAGGAGTTTTTGTGCTTGTATATTTTTGCTGTCTGTAAAGAACTGTAACATTGAATTATTAACCGGTGGGAGGGAAGCGCTGTGCCACGCTCCCGGCTGCATGGGTACCACCATCTTGCTTGTTTCTCCCGTGAAACAGCTTTGCTGTGTTTCGGAGAGAAAGGCAAGACAGGCAGTGTAATTACTGGCACCGAGACTTAACATCTTATGTCTCAGGATAGGCAACACATAGATGAGTTGCCTGGGCTCGTTCCAGGTAAACTAGTTTATGTTTATGGGAAAACTGGTAAACGTGCCACCTGATGGTAAGTGGTCTACCATCAGGTGGCACATTTGCCAGTTTGCCTATCCAAATAACATTTAAAAAAATAAAGCATCGGGAGTTATTTTGAATTAATACGTGTCCTAATATACATTACTAGTTGTTGCCCGCAGTTTCGCCCGCGTTAACTTACTTAACTACTATTAGTCACAGCGTATACACTTACTTGCTAAATGATGCTATTGGGCTATCATATTTATATGGAAATAAATGAGTGCATATGCGACGATGGCCTGTGAGCGACGATGGCCTGTGAGCGACGATGGCCTTGTGGCCTCTTGAGTGAAATCCAAAAGATCCAGGTTCGCTCCTAACCCTCTGTGATGCCTAGAAAACGGATTTTCTAAATTTCTACGTGCACCTGAACATGAGACCATCGCTTGCTCACCTTTGAAGGAAACATCGTGAGGAAACCTGCATGCCGATGAGATTAAAAGCCTTTGAAGGCGTGTGCAGTTCACCAACCAGCATCGGGCCTGCGCATCGGTGATTCCCATGCACATGATTTGAGGAGGAGTCCTATGCCCAGCAGTGGCATAAATAAGTTTTGATATTATTATTATATACACACAAGAAAAACATAACCTACATAATATGGTAAAAAAAACATTACATAAAGAAAATACCTGGGCTGTTTTAGTAAGAAAATATCATACTTTAGTATATTAACTTATAAAATACAAGGCGAGAGTATAAAAGTTTCAATAAATAAATAAAAATGATTGCAAGAAATACGGGAGTTTGGACCAAGTGTTCTTGCGTTTTAGGCCGTGGTGTTAAACATAGGCGATAGCGGGTGTAAGCTTCTAAAGTTATCTACTTATTGCGGTTAATACAAGGAGGTCGCTGTTAAGCCTGTGGCGTGAAACATAGGCGGTAGCGGGTATAAGCTATGTTTTCAAGTATCAATGGGATCGCTTTATTGGGTAGCTTGAAACACAGGTGGTAGCGGATACGATTATAAGAGTGATGTCTCAAAACTACGGGATATGGAAAATTCTTGTAGATATTTAAGTATTAAATTTATTATAATGAAACTCATTTCACGGATTTTATCGCGGTTTATTAAGATTTTTACAAGCATGACGTTTCGGATACTTTACAGCAACCATGGTTACAGGAGACTGAGGATAAAATCCGTAAAAGTTGTTTCATTATAGTAAGTGAAATTCGCGTAAACATTAGAAAACAATATATTAAATTTATTTTAGAAAAAAGTTTTTTTTTTTCTTTTTAATTTTGAGGCAAAAAACTTCAAAAGAAGATGTAAATAATGTTCTAAATAGTATACAGATACGCTAGTCTAAGACGAGTTTGTACATTTCCTTTATTATAAAAATTAATACATCTTACCAATTATGCAAGTTTGAACTTGTCTTTTTTATGAACATCAGAGCAAGTAATTTTGACGAAGTCAACCACGTCAAAATCATTTTTTTATTAGGTGATAGAATCAAACGCTGAATAGTTGATTTTAGACTCGTCCACATTTTTTTTTAATACTTTATTCAAATTAATAAATCTCTTGAAAATTCTAGTAACAAGCCTTTGTATAAAAAAAACTTAATGAAAACTATTGCTTTACTGAGAACTCAGAAGTAAAACAATAGGCCTAATAAGTCAGTTAATTAACCTTTAGATAAAAAGGAGAAAAATTCAAGTATTGTTTTTTAATCATGAAATATATTACGATCAGCTCTTACTAGAAATATCTTTGACCTTTTTTATGTTAGAGTCAAACTAAATGGGACGGTGATTGTTGCGGACAAGAAATCTTCAAACAGGAAATAGATAATAAGATAGTTGTATTACGTATTATGTAAGCCATTAGCCAGTAGACTCATATTATGCACATGTAAATATTTAGTCCTTTAAGAGTCTGATCAGGAAAAAAAACTGATTAGACCCCTGTTCGGTGTGTATATAAAGCTTTCGTAAGAGCGAGATAGATGTATATTAATACTATACTCCCGAAGGAGATAGCGACATGTATTTTGTTAACGAAAAAGCTCTATTATAATAGCGCTTGCCAGGATCCAGAATGGGATAGACATGGCTCAAATTTGTATATAACGAAGCTCAGCGAGCTTAAATTGTATCACTACTTCGACGGCTATAAGAAATAAATTGTCATAAAGAAATTGTTATTTAATAAGGTAATTTCTTCAGTGAGCTCGGTTAAAGTAAATTTAATATAATATTATGTAATAAATAACAAGTACAATAAAGTAAAGTTGTGCAACAGTGAATAGTTTTGCGACGGTGACCTGTGCAGAAATAATAAAGAAAGTGAGAAGGCGACATGTCGTATTATTCCCATTTAGAAGGACGGATTGAAAATTTCAATTTACTTCAGTTATTCCAAAACAAATGAAAATATAAGTTAGTGACCTAATTTTTTAGTTCCCAATACATGATTAGGTTACTTTTATAACAGAAAAAAAATATCAATCATACCTTTTTTGAAAAGAGATGAATCATATCTTTTAGGGCAAACAGGAACGGTTTAGGCCTCTTAACTTTCTTCGTAGATGAGTCTATACGTATTCATTAAATTATAGAAGGAATTTCTCCAATCATCGTTTTTAACGCAATAAAATACAAAAAACATATTTTTGGCATTTACGTCCTTTAGTTCAAAAATCCTTTAGTTAAGCCTCACTCCTCTCAGGATGCTCAGTCTCCTTTGGCGCGTGTCCGCTATTAGAATTATTGTTTAACAATGCGTTGCGTTAATGCCTGCTTCTCCCGATCAACGATTTTATAAGTAGTGGCGGGGAATTGGCCGTATAAGCGTTCATTGAAAGTTGTTTATATCTAGCAGTGAACCGAAAAAGGTTAGTAATACTAAATTAAACGTAAAGGATAAAGTCCATTTTTACAAAATGGCCAATTAAAACTCTACCTCCCAGCACTTAAGGCAAGGTCTAATGTAATATTATCGGCTAAGTTTTTCACATCCAGGAACTAGCGGAGACCCGCATAAAAAATAACTTATTTCATTGCAACTTGTTACAACTTGTGCTGGCTTTATTGGATCCAAGTTATGGAGTATAATTTCAAGATATTCAGTTGAAACCGAGTATGATTAAAGTTTTTGTTTCATATTTTCACGATAACAAAAGCTTTGAGATAAACTTAAAGTTTTATTGTAATGAGCTCCATTTTACCCGTTGCTGAGCACGGCTCTGAAATTTATGCCGAGAAAATCAATCTTAAGTGTTTCCAGCCAGATATAATATTATATATTTTACGAACTTGAATTATGAATTAATTATGAAAGAAGACTATAGAAGTATGAAACCAAAGAATTTCCGCACCGATACAATTGGGATCTTTAGGAAAAGAATATAATATTTCAACTAACATGAACCTAAAAAGGAAACAAGGGATCAGCTGTCTTGGCGTTCATTGAGGGAGGCTTATGTTCAGCCCCACTAACGTTCAAGCCTGGTCGTCACGGTGGGGCTCAGTAGCCTAAGGTGAGCCCAGCACATTGGGCGAAGCAAATTGAACCGAGGGAGCTACTCTGTGTACCCCTCTTATAAGAAGAGGGCACAAAAGAGCAGGGGGGACAAGGGCGAGGATGGGAACCTCACATTAGGAGGGGTTGGTCTGTGTTGCGGGACGACCTCTCTGTGGTAGTGGTGTTGGACCCTTGAGGGACTTACTAGATTAGCGCGCGGCACAGCGCATCTTTCCTACAGTTAAATCTCTTATACAGTTGTACCATTACCGTTGGGAAGGATGCGCTGTGCCGCGCTCCTGGCTGCATGAGCACCACCATCTTTAGGTCCAAGTAAACTAGCTTATGTTCATGGGGACGTCGATCACTTACCATCCTGTTTAGTTTTCGTTTAAACGAACACTAAATAGAATTCCTAGGATGCGCGGTTTTTTCTTCTGCTCTTTATAATAATATTATTTTCGCATGGTTCTGAGTTTCATATTATATGCTGGGGTGACAGTCCTACATTAATCATTCAATACCCAAACAGTGTATTTAAACTCCCCAGCGCTTCGTATTCATTCACCTGCAAGTACCGTAATCCGTTAACATTTCTGAAAATAAAATGAAATAGGTGTTTAAATTTAAATAATAACATTAAAATTACCGGTGGGAAGGAAGCCCTGTGTCGCGCTCCCGACTGCATGGGTACCACCATCTTGCTTGTTTCTCCCGTGAAACAGCTTTGCTGTGTTTCGGAGAGAAGGACAAGACAGACAGTGTTATTACTGGCACCGAGACAGTATATATATACATATATATACATCTATGTATCAGGATAAGCAACACATAGATGAGTAATTGCCTGGGCTCGTTTCAGGTAAATATAGTTATAATTTATATAAGGTTATTATTTGGCCTACACTCATTTTGGTGCCTAAGATTTTAGACCTGATTTTGGATATATTTTGTGAGCTGATACAACAAAACTAGTCACATTTTTCATAACAGCTTTTGTTCATGAGAAAGAAGAAAAATACATAATTATTTTTAAAAAATATTAATTTATTTGGAAATTACACATTAAGAAAAAAAAATTGAATGATTTTCTTGAGTGAGATTGTCCTGTACAATCACGCATAATTCCCCAGCAATAATCAATGCAAATCTTACAAACAACGTGAGGCACCCCCACTTTATCTTGATTGCCAATTTCAATACCAAAGTATGCAGAATACAAGCGAATTACCGTGTCATTAATCGGTTTCCGTTGATCTTTCATTAAAATATACTCACGGCATATGTAACAAAACATATCAGGATCGTTAATGCAACTTCTTGACTTACTTGCCACCATAAATTTATACGATTAATATCATAAAAGTAGTTATAACATGGACTGATTTTGAATAAAACCGTAAAAAAATGAAATAAGAATTGTAGGTAAACCAGAGGTGTCAGCTGACATCTAGTAGCAGCTCAATGTAGTTCATACTTTACCGACTACAGATGCGAACAGAGCTGCACCAAAACATTTTTTTTTGTAGGCCAGTGAATTATAACAAAATTTATCTGTTAAGTTTATTTTTTCTAAAATAAATGCAGATAAGTGTAAGTACATACATAATAATACATACATAAAAATAAGGTCATTTTGTTTTCATTGTGAATTTTAATTTAAACTCATCGTCGTTAATTAAATAATAATTATTTTACAAAGAAGCACAACTCACAAAAAAAATAGCAACAAAAATGTCATTATGAAATTTCGTTGTATGAAATTCGTCATGAAATAAAACGGGGGCGTTTTACGATACGCACAAACTTTTCCAAAACCCCAGAAAAAGTAACAAAGTAATTCCAAGATTGCTAAAACTTGGTAGCGCCTAAGTCCATTCTCAATTTGCGAATTTAGATTAAATGCCCCGTAACGGCTCGGCGTCGATCCCTAACGCGTACGTTACCGTCTGTGATATTATACCTGGGCCAATTCAATTATTTTTTACGACCAGGTTGAACAGTTGTACGTTTTATCACACTGCCCAGCACTACACGTAGGATATTACCGCTTTATTGTAACATTCTTATAATAATTGAAAAGAGAAAGAGAAAAAGAGAGAGCAGGAGAAAGAAAGTAAAATATAAATTTTAAATCAATGGGCAAATAGAAACATTTTAAAACATGCAATAAACGCTGTTATTAATTTTCAAAAGATAGTAGAGGTAGAGGAACATAAAGAAAAAAAGCTAAATTAAAAATTTTTGAAAAAATCCACGACGCGCGTTTGCTAAAAGTCAATTGAAAAATGAAAAACCGCATCAAAACAAATATTTACTGCAGCGCCCCCTGGTAAGCTGTAATCGTAACACCTACCAATCAAATCCGAACCCATCCCTGAAAACCGCATCCAAATCAGACCAGTAGTCTTGGAGATAAACGGCAAAATAGGCTTGCACACACAAACTGCCTCGCACCCCAAATAAATAAATAGAAGAAAAAAAGGTAATAAGAGTTACGACGAGTATTGAGCTAAAATAATAAGAAGGACTTAAGTTGAATGCTACGTACTACTTAATTTTGTTTCACGTACACCGCTTTAAAAATATTTTAAGCTTCTATAAATGAGAAAAAAAAAACGTCAAAAGCAGTCAGAGAAAAATATTAGCTTAAAGCTCTTTAATAATGTAACCAAACTTTGTAGTAGTGAATAAGCAAATATTGACTAGATGACAACTTCCCTAGAGTGGGGAAATAACATAAATATAAGGTTTTACGTATAAATCATAATAATATTATCTAGAATCTTACTAAAATTATAAACGCTAAAGTTTGAATGTTTGTTCCTTTATGCTAGTTGGATAGGCAAACTGGAAAACGTGCCATCTGATGGTAAGTGGCCAACGTCACCCATGAACATAAACTAGTTTACCTGGAACGAGCCCAGGCAACTCATCTATGTGTTGCCTATCCTGAGACATAAGATGTTAAGTCTCGGTGCCAGTAATTACACTGCCTGTCTTGCCCTTCTCTCCGAAATACAGCAAAGCTGTTTCACGGGAGAAACAAGCAAGATGGTACCCATGCAGCTGGAAGCGCGGCACAGCGCTTCCCTCCCACCGGTAAATGTTTTCTAATGTTTACGCGAATTTCACTCATTATAATGAATCTCATTTCACGGTTTTTATCGCGGTTTATTCAGATTTTTACAAGCATGACGTTTCGGATACTTTACAGCAACCATGGTCACAGAAGACTGAGGATACGTCCTAACATTACAAAGTTATCTGAAACTACCTTTTTTTTTTCGTTTCCGCTGGGGAATGCTCTTATACATACCACCGGGCCCGGGGGAGCCCGGGGGTTATGTGCGACTCTCTGCGCCCGAAAAGATGGTAAAGTGGGCGCAGACTCTACCCACTAACCCTAGCGGTGTTCTCCACGTCGTCTGGGTGACCCGGCGAGGGAGCTGTGGACGTCCTCACCATCTGAAACTACCCTATGATACATCAATATTTTGGTTAGTCCTATCTACGATATCAAAAAGTTCTTAATAACCGCGATAAAATCGGTAAAAATTATTAATTCATTATAATGTTTGTTCCTTAATCACGAAAAAACTACTTAACAAATTTTGATGAAATTTGGCAATTTTATCGCGAAAAATTCAAAGTTTCTACGGGATTTAAATTTGTCTTATTATTCGTAGTAATAATTTAATTACGTTAATTGAAATGTCAATAGTGCTAGTCGGACTCGCGTACAAAGGGTTCCGTACCATTACATAATAAACGATATTAGACACTTTAACAAAAATTATGTTTATGGAATTAAATGTTTTTTTATATATTTGAGTTGATTGCATGAAAGGTAAATTGCGGTTTACCATTTATGACGTATAAAAAAACTACTTACTAGATCTTGTTCAAACCAATTTTCGGTGGAAGTTTGCATGGTAATGCAAATATATAATAATAAATTCATCTTTTTATCATTCTCTTATTTTTTTTATAATTCATTTTTTTATCATTCTCTTATTTTAGAAGTTACAGGGGGGGACACACAATTTTCCACTTTGGAAGTGTCTCTCGCGCAAACTATTCAGTTTCGAATAAATTGGTATTAGAAACCTCAATATAATTTTTGAAGACCTATCCATAGATACCGCACACGGAAAGGTTTGATGAAAAAATTTTTTTTGAGTTTTAGTTCTAAGTATGGGGACCCCCAAAATTTATTGTTTTTTTTTCTTTTGTGTCAAAATCTTAATGCGGTTTACAGAACACATCTACTTACCAAGTTTCAACAGTATGGCTCTTATAGTTACGGAAGAAAGTGGCTGTGACATACGGACGGACAGACAAACGGACAGACAGACAGACAGACATGACGAATCTATAAGGATTCCGTTTTTTGCCATTTGGCTACGGAACCCTAAAAACGACGTAATTTTCAAACGCAATATTATGTATTATGACATACTTTCCGAGCGTAACAAGTCTTTTGAATTAGAATAATATTATAGAGATGTGTTACATTAACACACGTTTGCATTTTATAAAATTATTAAGGACAACAATTAAATACTTGTTGAAGTGTAAACTTCTTTTAGCGCGGTACGCATAATATTTTTAGATGAAATAAAATCTCTGAACTCGCGACACCGTACACGAAACGCTGGAGACGCAGTTTGACGTTTATATGACGTGGACTCGCAACACCGCACGCGATCCGCTAGAGACGCAGTTTAACGTTTATATGACGTAGACTCGCGACACCGCACGCGAGCCGCTGGAGACGCAGTTTGACGTATGATTTATTTATAGTTTATGCGATATTTGTTTTGCAAATTGTATTGCTTGTAAATTATGTCATGCGGCCATTTTGTGCGCTGTTTAAATTGTATAGGTTGTCATAATCTTTGTAACCTGTATTATAGGTATTTGAATTTAATTGTTTTGTTTTCACTTCTATCGGCAGTCCCTGTGACTCGTTGGGTTTATTTTTATCTAATTCTAGCAAGAAAATACATTATTACAAGCTTCTTTTTCGAACCCCTCGCGGGCAAAGCTGCGGGCACCAGCATATATTTTAATGCTTCCAATATCTAAGATACAACTACAACTAAGACTATTTTGAGTTGCTACAAAAAATCCTTACTTCGGTATTAGCTCGTCTTTGTAAGACATTTTCCTTTATATAAAATAAACTTTAGTGTGTTAAACGTCTTATATATAGAAATAGTGAGACGGTGTTAAGACAGAATTTGGGCTTCGAGCGGAACTTAGCACCTTTGAAAAATAAGTGTGTAAGATTTTTCTCGTGCCTGAAACATTTGCACAAGAATACACGTCATATTATCGAATTTTTTGAGATTGTTGCATTTTAAATCCCCGTCTTAAGGTTACACAAGTCGCTAATCTTTCCATACAAACGCAGAACAGTAATTACTACAATGTTTGACGTTGACCATCAAAAACTAAGAATAACATAAATTGATATCGTCGTTATCTATATTTGTAAATATCGTAAAACACATATACATACAACACAATACATTTAAAAAAATACAAGCTTCTAAACTTTCGTATTTTATTTAACACTGATTTTAGCCCGACTTTCGGCGAAAATAAATTGTATACAGAGCACTCAAAAATACAGACATAGTTTAGTTATTTAAAATTTGGAATAAATTTATTTAAAAAAGATACTCTTAATAGTTATTATATTATAATAACTTTTTTGCTATAAGGACATTTTCGGAATGAATCATTGTGCATTTAATTCTAGCACACATGTTCGCGCCTTATGTCAGGTAAGATAGCAATCATTTTGTTAGAATTTCGCGCCGTCGACTAGTTCAACCTTAAGAAGAGGGGTCGATACTTTGACCGCTATGTGTGTATGACTGTGGGCATGTTTGTTGTAAGGTAGTTTTCTAGCGGGCAAAGCAACTTGGATACAGTTTTACATTAAACTGGATTTCTATTAGTGTATCTTATAGCCATTCTACACGTAGACTGCGGACGTTATCGGCAGACGTGTCCGCTGACGTATAGATGGTGTGATTTGCTGGTCTGTCGTAGGTATTCAACGTCGGCAGATGCATCCGTCACAAATCCATTTGCTGTCGGTTTTTGTGACACGGTTCAAAGGTTTTCAGCGCGAACATTTGGCGTCAAGCAAACACGTGGACGCAGGTTGACAGATGCATCTCCAGACATCGGCGAATGCATCTGTCTACATGTGGAAGGGCTATTAGACATATTTTAACAAAATCGGTTCAACGACATCATCTCATTTGTTTTTAAGTTTGGGGACTTTTTATTTTTAAGTATTCTTAACCTATAATACTCGTAGGTATTAAACCTTTTGATATTTTATTTTACAGAACATAATCTAAAATAAATCATATATTTTCATACAAATTTATTAACAAACAGTCCTAACAATTTCGTCGGACCCAGATGCCTACATTTGAGTTCGGCTTAATAAAATTAATATTTGTCGTGCCGAAGCCTCCGTTGTTTGAACAGATCCTGAGGGACGGCATTATGTAACTATTTGCTTAGATTCATCGCACTTGTAAAAAAATGAAATAAAATGAAGTAATTTTATGTTACTAAGATAGGAAAACTGGCAGACGTCAAAGCTAAAAACAAGCTGGCACGGGAATAGATTTTATCGCACTAATGCCATCATCAGAGATCGGTGTGTATCACTGTTGAGTCGCCTGCGCGGTAGTTCCAACAGTATCTTGAGCACACTGAATACGCCTGCATGCACAGCAGGCGCAATAGTGTTAGTTGCCCGGGGGCGGGGGACCTCACTTGTCCCCAGTTAGAAAAATCATTTTAATGGTTGTTTTTACCTATTTTCTGTTTTTTTTTTCTTTTTAATAAGTTAAATTCATTCTGTGTTTTGTTATCTTACTATTAACCCATAGATTATAAGAATATTGTTACTAACAAAGTTTTGGCTATGTGGCCTGAAATAAAATTATTATTATTAAGAAAATAATAAAAATTTGCTCACGTTCTATTTCTCATTTTATTAGGAATCAAAGCTGCTTATTGGAAATTATCATCAGTATTAAAATTAACGGTATTGCTTCTCATAGTGATTAAATAGTAATTCTGATAAATAGTATTAAACAGGCTTAAATCCAATAGATTTCAATGATAAGAATAAACTTTCATTTTAGCTTGAAATTCTGTACCATTTCTATTACGGATTTCTAATCACGCGGGCAAAGCTGAGAGCTGTAGCTAATACGACTTATAGACCTTCTAGAAAAGATTATTCTCATTTTGTTTTTTTTTTAATTTTATTTTTACGCTCATTGTAATGAAACAATGATTTTGTGTGAATGTTATTGCGGTTAATCATCCGAAGTTCTTCCGTGAAGCCTTACTGTACCTGTACCTAAAGTACCTATCTTAAAATGACGCATTGGAAATTTTGGCGTCAATAATTTCAATATATTTCAGTAATTCCAAAACGAATGAAAATATAAGTTGGTGACCTAATAGTTCATGTAATGTAAAAACCTTATTTTGTTAGTTTTCAATACACGTTTAGGTTACTTTTGTAACAGAGAAAAAAATATCGAACATACCTCTTTTTCAAAAGAGATTCACATCTTAAGGGTGAACGGGACCGGTTTAAGCGTCTAAACTTTCTTTGTATATGAGTAATGTTCTATAAAATATAAGAAATAATTTCTCCGATTATTGTTTTTAACGCAATAAAATAACTAATATCATTTTGTCGTTTACTTCCTTTAGTTAAAAGCTCGCGCGCGTATGGAGAGCTTTCTCCCGCTCAGGACGCTCAGTCCCCTCTGGCGCGTGTCCGGTATTAGAATTATTGCAGTGCGTCGCCTTAAGTGTCAGTTACCTATGTACAAAACTTAATAAGCTGCGATGTCATGAGAGGACGGTCATGCACTTTCAAACCCTTCGATGTTAATACCGGTAACCTCTTATCACCAGGTGCACCGACTGTCCATTTAGACGCTTTTTACAAAAAAAAAAACTCCAAAACAAAATGCTCCCATTTCGCATTACCCCAGCCACCGTTGTGTGCAGCACGTAATCAATTTTGTTTGTATTTAGAGGCGCGTCCCACTTCACTATTTCTACTTTTAGCACTTTATCTGCAGTGATGATATTCGCGCGTATATCACTGTGCATTCTAACTGAATTTATTACAGTAAAGGCAATTGTACCAATTCCGAATTGATATATTACTGCACGTTAAGCGGGGGATGAAAATAATGCTATAAAGGTGAAGTACGTAACGAAATTGTTTTTTTCACCTCTTTTCTTTACTCATGCGTCCCATTATATCTTTCGACACTTCCAATATCTCCTCTCCTCTCTTCTCGTCTCCTCTGCTGCCCTATCCTCTCCTCCTCTTCTCTTCTTCCTCTCCATTCCTCACTTTTTTCCCCCTCTCTAAGTTATTTTTTTCCGATTAATGTGTTTATCAGTTGCATCGTAGCTCATAACCAGTTGAACCGATTTGGATGCGGTTTTTGTTATTGGAAAGGAAATTTTTTTTGGTGGTTTTTAGATATAATCTTTCATAAAAATCGGTTCAACGGTTAGTGGCTTCTTTAAAAGTATAACTTTTTGCTTTTTATAAATTTTCATACTCAATTGTGGGCGATTTTTTTATTGGATAGGCAAACTGGCAAACGTGCCACCTGATGATAAGTGGTCGACGTCACCCATAAACATAAATTAGTTTACTTGGAACGAGCCCAGGCAACTCATTTATGTGTTGCCTACCCAGAGACATATTATCATAGCATTTTAATGTAACACTCAGGTTTCAATTTAGACCGATAAAAATTATCTTGACTAAAGTTCGTCATTGCTCCGTGAGTAAGCTTCTGAATCGCGATCGTAAATCCCGTGAACTACCTACGGATTTGAATAAAACTTTTTACTATAATGAACGGGATGCATAATTTGAGCATTTTGTTCTTTACTCTATTATTGGAGGAATATACTTTTTCTCCATGCATGCATTTTTTTTTCTTTAACGCCGGATAATTCTCCCGGGTCTCCCCTGGCGGGTATGTGAGACTCACTGCGCCCGAAAGCTGGTAAGTGGACGCAACTCTACCTCAAGTACCACCAATGCCGCCTTTGGTGAGGTTCCCCGGATCTGTTGAGCAAACAGGGCACCTCGGCGGCTAGTCAGTCCCTCAGAGGACCGACGCCACCTCCACAGAGGGCTTGTCCTGAACCACAGAAAAACCCCTCCCAACGTCGGGATGCTACAGTGGGGTGAGGTTTCCGTCCTCACCCCTTGCCCCCTGCTCTTTTGTCCCCTTCTTCTTATAAGGGGGGTACAAAGAGCCCCCTCGGCTCAATTCGCTTCGCCCAAGGTGCTGGGCTCACCCTAGGCTACTGAGCCCCACCGCCACGACAAGGCCTGAACCATGGTGGGGAACAGAATTCATTGCTGTTCAAAGCTAGAGGTAGCATTGATTATTTTGATATGATCATTGCTTTTTTGTTGCTTATATGAAAAACAAGATTCTCAATATACGAGTATGTAAAGTAAGCAATTTTTTTTGCAGAATAATCTTTATATATATATATAATTCTTCTGTGCGTGTGTATGTCACTGAACTCCTCCCAAGCGGCTGGACCGATCTTGATGATTTTTTTTGTGTGTGTTCAAGTGGATTCGAGAATGGTTTAGATTCACAAAAAAAAATTGTACAGGACAACTTCTGTCGGGGCCACTAGTATATTTATAAGACGTCACCTATACACATTGGGTTCTTTATTACAGCAAGATGATTTGGTATGGAGGTTTTTGTGTAAAAAGCATTTCTAGCCCTCCAGGAATGGCTCAACGTGAGCTGTCCAAAGACATTTTGATGCCTATAATTACACTGTCTGTCTCGCCCTTCTCTCCTAAACAGAGCAAAGCTATTGGACGTTATATATAACACATATATATAACGTCCAAAAATATAATAAACAGGAGAAGCGGGAGCTCAGTGTATTCCTCCTACCGGTAAAAACCTGTGGAGAAACAAATAATATTAATGACTTCTTTGTTTTCGTTTCATCACATCAATACTATGTGTTTCCATTACTTGTCTATATTCATGATAAAATTCTTTTCTTTATAAATATGTAGACGTAATTGTAAAGTAACGTTCACCGACACAAACCTAATATAAAATTTCAATAAATACATCATATTATTGATATATTTCCGCATCTTAACTTCATGTTTAAGAATACTTAGAAAAAAAAATAAGTGGACTTTTTGTCAGTTTTTTTAGCTGCTTTTCTCCTCTCTACAAAAATCTCCATTCAATCTTTCCACAATTTTTTCATTACTTACCTAAAAAAAAACATTTTAACGTTTATAAGCCAATAAGCAGAGAATTTCAAAAATTTTTTTTTTTTGAAATTCTCTGCTTACATTACATTACATACTCTTCATTACATTACAAAATGTATTCACCTAACACATAATTGCTCAAATTTTTAATACACTAGCAATTTTGATTAAAATCAAAATTGCTAGTGTCAAACAGTACTCTGAAGATGATCAAAGTTAGCTAATTTGAATAACTTCCCTATTCTGTAACATTAAATTACTGAATCAAGCGATATCGTTACGATAATAAATCCTAATTCGCTTGTCAATCAATTGATTAAGATGAGCCTCTTTTATCTAATTACTTATTTTAAAAAGTGTTCTCTGTTCAAAATAATTTTCTCTTTGTCGTCAAGGAATTTGCTGTTATGTATCCATTCAATACAAACTTAGAAGATAATTTACTAATTGTTTTACTATCATATACCGGGTGTATTTGGAACGCTTGCGAAAACGAAGAGGTATGATAGTGTTGGCATAGCCTGACATGATATAAGTGAAAAAAAAACGCGTTTTCTTTTTTTTTTTTGGTTGCCTTTTTTTTGTATAATCCGGTTTAGTAAACATATTGTTACAGGAATTTGATGATAATGTTTTAAAAGAATGGTTTTTTTTAAAACAGCAATGTAATTGGTGGACTGAATCAGCTAATTAATAGCGTTCGCCGCATGCACGAGGTGAACGAACTCCCGCACCGCGCGCGTCTTCAGCGTGATTTATCGCTTTAGTCGTTCATCGTTTTAGTTTTTACTAATACATTGCGGGTTTACAAAATACACAAGTCCTAAAATTTTCTTTAAAAAACGTTTCTGAGATAAATGGTTATATACATTTTATAGTATATAAATAGTATATTATTAGGGTTTAATCTTCGCAAGCGTTCCAAATACACCCGGTATTGTAATATATAGTCAAGATTAGAGGCCGCTTTGGGTAGACGAAGTGTTGTCCGGCTATTAATCAGATGGGAAGTCGATTTCCGTGCAGTGGCCGGTCCGAGTTTTTATGTGAGTAGCGAGGGTTTGGTCGTCTTGGCTTTCTTTGAGGGAGGCCTATGTTCAGCAGTGGACGGATAGGGGCTAATGATGATGATGATATTGTCATATAATGTCAATATAGATTATGAGAGAAATAATGAGGATAAGATTAGAGTAGGTGGGAGGGAAGCACTGTGCCGCGCTCCCGGCTGTATGGGTACCACCATTTTGCTTGTTTCTCCCGTGAAACAGCTTTGCTGTGTTTTGGAGAGAAGGGCAGGACAGGCAGTGTAATTACTAGCACCGAGACTTAACATCTTATGTCTCAGGATAGGCAACACATAGATGAGTTGCCTGGGCTCGTTTCGTTTCGTTCGTTCGTTCGTTTATGTTCATGGGCGACGTCGACCACTTACTATCAGGTGGCACGTTTGCCAGTTTGCCAATCCAACTAACATAAAAAAGGAACTTATTTCCTAAGTCAATGAAAATTAGAAAAGTGAAAGAAGAACACGCCAACCCCTAATAAGACAGAAATAAGATATGAGCAAAAGTGTTGATAGTTTAATCGAAAAAATCTTTAAAAAAATCTTCTTTCGCTATAATATTATAAGCATACTTATTTGTTTTTTAATGACTTGCATTTTATCTCAAATCACACAAAGTGAAATCACCCTTTAAGAGCTAATCTATAAATTCAAGGTTAAAAAACATTTAGAAAATTTTATTAATGTGCTGAATATTGTTTGTTACTCCTTAATGCCTTTTATTTTATTCAAATGACACCAATAGTAGCCACCAAAATTCATGAACTAATTGATAAAAGGCAAATTGTAGGCATGTTGTTTTTTTTTTCTTTTACGCCGGGAAATGCTCTGAGGCATCCCGCCTGGGGAGTGGGTGTCCCCAGGCGGGTATGTGGGACTCGCTGCGCCCGAAAGATGGTAAGTGGACGCAGCTCCACCAATGCCGCCTTTGGTGACGTGCCCCGGATCTAAGAAACTAACAGGACACCTCGACGGCTAGTCAGTCCCCCAAGGGACCGACGACACCTGCACAGAGGGGTTGTCCCGCACCACAGAACAACCCCTCTCAACGGCGGGACAGTACAATGGGGTGAGGTTCCCATCCTCGCCCCTTGCCCCCTGCTCTTCTGTCACCTCTTCTTATAAGAGGGGTACAAAGAGTCCCCTCGGCTCAATTGGCTTTGCCCATGGTGCTGGGCTCACCCTAGGCTACTGAGCCCCACCGCCACGTTAAGGCCTGAACCATGGTGGGGTGGCATCCACAACCTGATTTACTCTTGCTTGAGTTGACAATCGACGTCAGGAAACATTTTCTTGACACAATGCTTAACTGGAACATTTTGACCCATACGTGAGACACACACGTTATATTATATTTTTTTTTGTTTGCGACTATTGTTTTTAGTACGTTATTTCTAGGTTATACGATCAAAAATATTTTCTCTGTGTATCTCTTTATGTGTGTCTCTTGTTTGTGTCGAATAAATGTTTCTTTCATTAATATATTCATGTTACCAGAATAGGGACGTGATATCTGAACCTGTTTGTTATTAATCAGTGTATTGTGACTAAGACAATAGTCTGGTACATATTTAGACATGCCTGTTGAGACAGCAACAGCCTTTGTACCATTGCCTTTGACACATTTAACATATTATCTAAAAGACTTAGTGTTAACACACTAAGAGAATTTATTCGTATCAACTTTTTGTCCAATGCAATTCTTTCAACGAGCGCCTAGATGGTCAGCCCATATAGTCACTAGTGGGAGGGAAGCGCTGTGCTGCGCTCCCGGCTTCATGGGTTCCACCATCTTGCTTGTTTCTCCCTTGAAACAGCTTTGCTGTGTTTCGGAGAGAACGGCAAGATAGGCAGTGTAATTACTGGCACAAAGACTTAACATTTATGTCTCAGGCAACAAATAAATGAGTTGCCTTGGCTTGTTCCAGGTAAACTAGTTTATGTTCATGGGCGACGTCGACCACTTATCAACAGGTGGCACGTTTGCCAGTTTGCCTATCCAACTTAAATAAAAAAATAGTTCTACCGACCTATTTGAGTTAAGAATAAAACAAGGAATTAAAAGGTTACACAAAACAAAAGTTATAGTTAACTTTGATGGTATAACTCTCGAAGTCGTGCAAGAGTATGACTATCTTGGACATACTTCGCAGCTAGGTCGACATAACTTCGAGAGGGAAACCGATAGGAGGATTCAATTGGGATGGGCAGCATTCAGGAAGCTTAGCCATATTCTCACGTCGTCTATACCGCAGAGTTTGAAGACGAAAGTCTTTGACCAATGCGTTCTCCCCGTGATGAACTACGGGGCAGAAACGAAGCCTCTAAATTTATGACTGGTCCAAATGTCCAATGTTTTACCGTACCTGAACGTGCAATGGAGCGTGCTAGTCTGGGTATTTCTTTTGCAGATGGGATTCGAAACGAAGAAATCCGCCAGAGAACTAAAATTACCGATATCACGCGAAGATTAAGCTTGTATGGGCCACCGGAGAATCACAAACCGCACGAAACACGACAGCATAGCTGTCACTTAATGCCGGGTTATGTGAGCGAGAGCTACCAATCCAGTCGTGCCAGCCAAATTTGGCTGCAAAGCAGCATGGCACTACCTCTTACGTAAGTAGAGCAAAATAAATTTCACACCAAGTCAATCTGGTCCCGTGTTAAGTCCTCGAAGAACTTGTGTTACGGGTACCAGACAACGGAAATATATTTAATATGTATACTATACACATATATTTAAGATTTTTATTATATAATACACATATTTAATACACATCCATAGTCCAGGAACACAGAAAATATTTTTGTTTCCTGTCGGGATTCGAACCCGCAACCTCCGGCTTAAGCGCCAACGCGCTTACCACTGAGCCACAGAGGTCGTAAAAAAAATGAAACAATAATTTTTGTGCATGTTTAAAATTATCTCTAAGCATTAATGCATTTTATGTAGAGCTAATTAAATAAACAATCCGGATAACAATAAATTCGAATGAATTTACATTTCCACATTAAAATCGTCGAAATTCTGTGAAGCTTCACACGGTATTATGAAATTCTTGCGACAAGGCTGTCTTATGAAATTCTTTTGTTTCTATAAATGTAATCTTCTGCTGATCATATAGCTAATGCTCTATGTATTTTGTAAAATCGATTTCTTTGAAACAATACAGAAGTACTTTGATGTAGGACTTGACTCGGATGTCCTGATGACAAACGACATGTCGTTTTCATGTCATGATGCACCCTCCACGCTTTTTTTTTCTTTAACGCCGGGAAATGCTCTGAGGCATCCCGCGGGGGAGTGGGTCGCCCCCGGCGGGTATGGAGGACTCGCTGCGCCCGAAAGCTGGTAAGTGGACGCAGCTCTACCCACTAAAGCCCCGCGAGTGCCACCAATGCTGCCTTTGGTGAGGTGCTCCGGATCTAATGAGCAAACAGGGCACCTCGACGGCTAATCAGTCCCTCAGGGGACTGACGCCACCTCCACAGAGGGGTTGTCCCACACCACAGAACAATCCCTGTCAACGTCGGGACAGTATAATGAGGTGAATGAGGTTCCCATCCTCGCCTCTTCTTATAAGAGGGGTACAAAGAGCCCCCTCGGCTCAATTAGCTTCGCCCAAGTTGCTGGGCACATCTTAGGCTACGGAGCCTCACCACCGTTGCAGACATACCCGCTGTTACAAAGACATACACTACAAAAGCACGCATAGCATGTAAAATAAAAATAAAATAGACAGTGGCTCTATGTGTGAGGCGAAAAAGGAACTATCTTTTTTTAAACGAGCAGTTCCCTTGTAGTTTTATCTGCGTACTTCCCATGCCCGTGGGAGTACAGGGGTAAATTATATTTATATGATATTCTGGTTATAAGCTATATTATTGTAAAGTTTCATTAAAATTCATTCAGTAGTTCTTGCGTGAAAGAGCAACAAACATACATCCATACCTACAAACATTCGCGTTTGTCTTTTTTTTTATTACTGTTAAGCGCTACAGACCTAAAAGTCCGTACCATCGTCAAAAATTGTTTTTTTTTTTTTTTTTTTTTTTTTCAAGGAACACAAACAGTTACAAATTATCTTAAAATAGGTTTAAAAAGTTACACAAAAACCAGTGAAGTGTCCACTAAAAATATGAAACAAAACATTAAAACGTCGCCAAAACAATAAACTAATAAAACAAAATAAAAAGGATCAGAATAAGGATAAGCATCGTGAATAAATCATAAGAATACAAAAATACAATAAAAAAAGAAAAATTATGGTCTAGAAATTATTTCCCTAATTTTAGTTTTAAATGCACCGAATGAGCATCCGAATGGGTCGGCTTCAGAGAACAATTTGTTACAACACCCTGTCGCACGAGGAACAAATGTGTTACTCGCATAGTTAGTTCTGCACAGAGGCACGTCAAATAAGCTATTTACATTGCGTGAGCATGATCTGGGACATCTGAAAGATATATAACTCAATAATTTAATGTTTTAATGATAACGATTGATCTAGGTTGCTCTGTTAGTTTGTTACGTTTATAATATTAATAGGATTAAGGCGAAGGTTTTGTTTAAATTCTTCCAACTGTAACCATGTCCTCGCGTGATTGTTGTAAACTTTCATTAAATTCAAATATATTAAACACCCCTTGTATGAATCCAGAACAGTTCAAATATTCATATTTCAGATATATCGTTGGTGCCCTCAGATATGAAATTCAGATTGTGAATTGATCAATTTATGTTTGAGAAAGGTATAACCTTGTAACCTGGGCAGTGCTGTCACAGCTGACGCCATACTATGTGCAAATTTATCACGCAAGTTGTACCAGACAATTGAAGGCAAAATTAAAATAAGATTGGAACAGCAGTTTCAAGTATACAGGGTTATTTGTAAACCACGAGCAACCTCGAAGGACTAAATACAAATATATATTTTGTTCTACGAGTTTTGATTAAGTGTTACATTTTATTTTCATAAATATTAATTTGATTGTCCGCTTGAATATTATTGACTCTACGATCATCGAAAGGTTTCAGCATATACACCGTGCGTATATCGGAGTTGAGAGCAGCGCGGCGCTAGCGCAAACCATAGACTTATAAATGTCACGACAGTACAATGGAAATTTACAAATTCATTTCCATTTAATTTTAAAAGATAGTGCAATACTGCTATGCAGCTGACTTGGACCGGCATGACCGGGGTGGTACCTCTCGCTCACATATTACCAGCGTCAAGTGACAGCTCTGCTGCCGCGTTTTGTGCGGTTTGTGAATCTTCAGTGGCCCATTGGGGGATAGGGAAAAGGAGGGCAACACATTTGCATAATCTCAGGTTGTGCAGATGTGTATGGGCCCCACCATCGTTTAAGTAAGTTTTCCGTAGCTCAACGTGCTATGGACCATGCTATGCTGGGTGTTTCTTTGACAGATATGATCCGAAACGAAGACATCCGCCAGAGAACTAAGGTAACATGATATTATTATCACGCAAAGAGTAAGCTCGTTGAAATGGCAGTGGGCTGGTCACACACTCAGGAGAACGGATGACCGATGAGGCAATAAGGTTCTAGAGTGGAGGCCACGTTTAGGTAGACGAAGTGTTTGTCGGCCATTAACCAGGTGGGAAGACGATCTCCGTGCGGTGGCTGATCCGTGTTGGATGCGAGTGGCAAGGGATCGGCTGTCTTGGCGTTCGTTGAGGGAGGCCTATGTTTAGCAGTGGACGGATAGAGAAGAATACTTTCATTTTCTTATAAGAGACCTAAGTTTACTGGCATATTCGCAAGAAACAAAAACATTTAAGTATTGATTTCAATTATACAATTTTGAATTTGATATTTCTTGACAATAAACTTAGACGACCTCTGTGGCTCAGTGGTAAGCGCGTTGGCGCTCAAGCCGAAGGTTGCGGGTTCGAATCCCGCCAGGGAACAAAAATATTTTCTGTGTTCCTGGGTCATGGATGTGTATTATATATGTGTATTATATAATAATAATCTTAAATATATGTATAGTATAAAAGTATTAAATATATTTCCGTTGTCTGGTACCCGTAACACAAGTTCTTCGAGAACTTACCACGGGCCCAGATTGACGTGGTGTGAAAGCGTCCATAGATATTAATATTAATAATTAATATTAATAATATTAAACTAGGTATGTATAGAAAAAAAATCTGCCAGGTATACTTCAATTACAAAAAGCCATGCAGTAATTTGTTGGACAACGCACAACGCACCGGATGCGGTGACAAACACGCTTCCGGTTAGTGAATTGCGTTGTCGGCACATCCGTTTCCTGTTCATGCACAAAGGTACACTAATTCACACATACATTTTCCTGTTTGTTTTATTGTGACAAATGAGTAAGGAAAATTATTTAGTGTCACAACACAAGAAAACTAATAGAAAACATAAAAAAATGGAAAAAATATATCATTGTATTTATAAGAATGTATATGTAGTAGGACGATTCTGTAAGTAAGTATTCATATAAAAACAAATTAAGTTAAAATAAAAATAAAAATGACACATAGCGCCCCGATGGGAGGGAAGCGCTGTGCCGCGCTCCCGGCTGCATGGGTACCACCATCTTGCTTGTTTCTCCCGTGAAACAGCTTTGCTGTGTTTCGGAGAGAAGGGCAAGACAGGCAGTGTAATTACTGGCACCGAGACTTAACATCTTATATCTCAGGATAGGCAACTCGTTTATGTGCTATGTGAGCGAGATATACCAACTCGGTCGTGCCGGCTCAATTCGACTGAAAAGCAGCATGGCACTTACCTCTTACAGATAATATAACACTTTCTGGCATTAGAAGTAACCTCTCCGTGGAATACCTTATTACAAAGGAAAAGTGGACTTTGAACCACAAAATAGTATGGACCTTCTAATTTATAATTTGGGCACCTTTTTATTATATACTTTAAATCAACTTTAAATGTTATGATATTATGAAAAATCATTTTCTAAGACATAAATAACTTTAAGCTGCAATGAAGACAATTTTTGCGAAACATTTCTTCATCAATGTGACACTTAATTACGCCATAAATTGGCGTTCAGATGAGACGCAATAAAGTGGCGTTCTAGATCAAACGCCATAAAAGTGGCATTCGCCATCAAAGGTTATAAAATCGAACAATGGCGTTAAACACAATGTCAGCGTACTACAATGTGTCATAAAATTTGTGTAAAGATTAAAAATTAATATTGAACGGGTTCGATCATATCTATATTAAATATAATATATTTTTGTGTATGTTGATATAGTGATGGTATGTCTCCAATCCTGGCGAAGTGGGTTGACCGGCGGCACGGTATCATCACCTTCCACCTTGCGCGGATCCTGACGGGGCACGGCTACTTTAGAAGGTATCTGTGGAAGGTGGTAGGGGCGGAGGAGTCGCCCAGCTGTCATCACTGCAATCGCAGTGAAGACATTCAGACCACACCCTGGCGGAGTGCCCAGCGTGAGCGGAGGCAAGGGCGCCCCTCATCGTTGAGGTCGGCGCGTACCTGTCGCTCCCTACGGAGATCCGAGCTATGACTGTCAGTGAGAGCACGTGGCAGGTGGTTCTCTCCTTCAGCGAGGACTGATGTCACAGAAGCAGTAGACGGAACTGGAGAGGGAGCGCGCTGCCGCCCCTACCCGTAGGAGAGCACGGCGGCGAGAGGTGGTCGCAACGCCGTGAGGGACCTGTGCGCGGCCGATCGGGGGATCTGCCGTCTGCCTTATGTGTTCAGGGTACAGGTTCAGGTACCTCAAGTGGAGAAGGAGGAGGGGACGCCACCCCCTTCTTCCAGATAATAGTGCCGGATGGATGACGATATTTGAACGTGACAACGTCATAAGAAAATGGAACGTCTCAGAGCGACGTAACGCCGCATGTGTCATCTTTTTTCGTTCGTGCAGCCGGCTCCATCGAATTATAAGACGTTGTCACGTCAAAAAAGTGATGGTATGTTCTCAAGACGAGAGAAGGGCTCTTATGCCAGCCAGGTGTCTTTTTTATATCGAAGAATTTTAAATAGTGCTTGGTGAAAAAAAACACCAGTTTAGTTTCAAGTGTGCTTAAAATCGTTGAAAATTAAAATGAAAAAAAGCGAATCTGAGTCTCGCACTGAGTGTTCCAAAACTTCCTTTTTAATATAATATAACAACGTGTTACGAACCAAATTTATCGAGTTGCACTACACTACAGTCTTATAGAATAGAATAGAATAGAATAACATTTATTTAGGTAAATTATTACACTGTTACACACATATACTTAGTATAATAATTATTATCTACTTACGTTTAATAAGATAGAAAAGAAAAAATATATATATTTAATTATTCTACGGTACATTTATTATTATCAGTCATATTATATTACTATAGTTAACAAAAGTATGAAATAACAAACACAATAACTACATAAAAATATATACTTACCTACAAAAAAAAAGTATATATAAGTATATGATTTTATTTTAATAATAATGAAAGCTTTGTAAAAGAATAATAGTAAAACAATAATAACTGTAATAAAATGCACAACAGTGTAATACAGTTCCTAAAATGGAAACCACTCAGTTAAGTGACTGTGCGAGAAAACACAGTTCTGATTTTATGTGGCCCCAAAAAACTCGACGGAAGCGTAGTTGGGACAGTTTAACAGCCAACATAATATTAGTAATAAACAAAAATTAAAAAAAAAAAAAAAAATATGTAGCCAACATTTTACTTATATTTTCATAATATGTTATTAATATATATAAAAAATAAACATTAGTCAGTGCTCACGTAGTCGCACTATCACATTCATCAATCAGTATCATGATTCATGACTCATCGCGTCGGTCTACTTGGACTCGAATCCACACCCTTAACGAATCACAAAACTATTATTGTTAAGCAGTCGGATCATTGTACCTATGTGGAATTTAATATGACGTAATCAGTTCACAATTACAATAATTTTATTGTTATGACACTGAACTAGGCCTAAGGTGAAGAGTAGCTGAGGTGAGCACAAAATATCATTATTTCCTGTATGAGGAAGTATATTAAGTTTATGACTTTTATCTAATAGATAAATTTATATTTTAGATTAGCATGGTGAATATTGTATTTGTAATGTAACCTCACGAACTATGACATCCGTGGGCAAGAGAGTACATGATCAATATACATACACATACATAATACATATATATTATATCAGTATCTAACGCTGGATGGGAGAATGGCCGCCTTGCCGCCATTACACATCTTAGCAACCGAGCAGGTGAGAAAACCTTAATACCTACCTTATCGACTTTTCGCTCGCACTCCTATCTGCCGGAGCATACGGCGCGGCCGGCGCTGGCGCCACTGCACCAGTGCACCGCGAGAAGTGCAGCGCCGTGTTCTTTTTGCGGCCGTTATTGACGTGGCGAGCGCTATTTGTTACGTGACTCTTTTGTTCGCCTACTCGGGGCATAGTCACGTAGATTGATTAATTTGAGTATAATGGACTAATATAAATATTGTGTATTGACTATTGTGGACAATTAAGTGCCTAAAACAAGTTAGTGTGAAAAAGGTGCCGCCGCCATTTTGTTGAAGGTCTCCGCTGCGCGTCGTGTTCAATCGAAGCTGTCTCAGATAAGTATAGATCAATTAGCATTGATTATCCGATTGGCCAATTAGGGGTTAGTGTTAATTAGATTTATATTTGAGGCATCGACACACCGGAGAATGCTCAAGACGTCGCTGAGGTAATTGAACAATTTTTTATAGCTCCGTGATATAACGCGGACAGTTCTTCCCCCCTTGAATTCCGGATATTCTATAATGCTTCCACTGCTTTACCTGCTAAATCTGGATACGGGACAGAACATTTTCTCGTAGCAGCGTGGTTAAAACATATTGTTGTAGCACAGAACGGCTTCTATACTGCCTATATACGCTTATATACTTGTGTAAAATACGCTTATATACTTGTATAAAATACGCTTATATACTTGCGTAAAATACGCTTATATACTTGCAAAACGTTTTTGTCCAAGCAGAAGGAGAGAGTGATTAAGACCGATTGAGAGAGAGTGAGAAAGGGCAAACGTAACATGGAGCACATAGCCATGGAGTGAGAGTAGGGAGCAAGTAAGTAAGAAAGATCGAGAGAGAGTGAGATAGAGCGAACGTTGCATCGCAAGTCTCGGAAAAAAGCTATAGATTAGTATAAAATATATAAACGAGATTTAAAAATTTGTTTGCCAAATAAGTTTCACTTCTGACATGTGTACTTAAACTTAACTTAAAAAAAGTGTGTGCGTAGAGCACACACTTTTTTTAAGTCATCTATCACATTAAACTCATAAACCATGCATGGCTGTTCTCATCTAAAGGGTCCCGTCTTCATCATAATTAAGTATCGGCGACAGGACCAAATGGAGACCTGTCCCCGAGCTCAGGATCAGAAGCAAAATAATTATTCAAGCTTAAATTGAATTTTGCGAAGTACCCACCTTACAGTCGGCTGCGTATATTCTTTTTTATAATAATAAATAATAATATCAACCCTTATATTATGTCCTACTGTTGGGCATGGGTCTCCTCCTTGAAATAAGCACTTTAGGCGAAGCAAATTGAACCGAGGGAGCTGCTCTTTGTACCCCTCTTATAAGAAAAGGGGACAAAAGAGCAGCGGTGACAAGGGGCGAGAATGGGAACCTCACCCCATTGCACTGTCCCGACGTTGGGAGGGATTGTTCTGTGGTACGGCAATCTCCTCTGTGGAGGTCTCTTTTGTGAGGCTCTGTTGCTCAACAGATCCGAGGCACCTCACCAAAAGCATTGGCGGCACTCGCCGGATTTTAGTGGGTATAGCTGCGTCCACCTTAACATCTTTCAGGCGCAGCAAGTCCCACATACCCGCGTGGGGAGTCCCTCGCTCCCAAGTGGGATGCCTCAGAGCATTTCCCGGCGTGAAAGGCAAGAAAAAAAGACATTTGATTATGCGATGCTACACCTGGGGGCAACTCATTCATGCGTTGCCTTACCCGAGACAAAGATGGCATTCTGTGCCAGTGCACTCTTCTCAAGGTCTCTTCATTCTAAAGCGAAGCTCTAGCAGACATAAGTAGAGTAGTGCTATCCATGCATTTTCTTTTTTTTTTTTTTTATAGAAGAGGGGGCAAACGGATAGTCGGTTCACCTGATGGTAAGTGAAGAGCGACATCCACAGACACCCACTACACCAGTGGATTAGCAGGTGCGTTGCCGGCCTTTCAGGTATAAGTATGCTCTTTTCTTGAAGGTCCCTAAGTCGTATCGGTTCGGAAACACCATAGGAGGCAGCTGATTCCATATATTAGTCGTGCGAGGCAGGAAATGCCGTAAAAATCGAGTTGTTGTGGATTTCCGGACATCGAGATGGTGAGGGTGAAATTTGGAGTTTCTCCGCGATGTCCGGTGGTGGAATTCTGCTGCAGGTATTAGTCCGAACAATTCCTCAGAGCACTCCCCGTGGTAGATGCGGTAGAAGATGCAGAGAGATCCGACATCTCTACGCAGCGCCAAAGAATCAAGCCGATTGGAGATAACATTGTCGTCGACGATTAGAGCCGCCCGGCGTTGAATGCGGTCAAATGGAAGGAGCTGACACTGGGGCGCTCCAGCACAGTTTCTAAAACCTCTTTAGTTAAATATTATTTTAATTAATAAAATTAGTCTCAATATCCTTACCCGACTGTACCTTTAACACTATATTGAATCGAAAGCAATCTGGTGCTGTGTTTACGTTCAATCTCAGCGTCGCCGGCCGAAACGTTACTTATGATAACAGGAATGGAATAACTGACCAGTGTCGATTGCGACAAACTATTGGAACTATAATATAAACTATTGGATTATTGTGAGCTGTTCCCCACCATGGTCCAGGCCTTGACGTGGCGGTGGGGCTCAGTAGCCTAGGGTGAGCCCAGCACCTTGGGAGAAGCTAATTGAGCCGAGGGGGCTCTTTTTACTCCTCTTTTAAGAAGAGGGGAAAAAAGAGCAGGGGGCAAGGGGTGAGGATGGGAACCTCACCCCATTGTACTGTCCCGACGTTGGGAGGGGAATTGTTCTGTGGTGCGGGACAACCCCTTTGTGGAAGTGGCGTCGGTCCCCTGAGGGGCTGGCTGGCCGTCGTGGTGCCCTGTTTGCTCATTCGATCCGGGGCACCTCACCAAAGGCGGCATTGGTGGCACTAAAGGCTCGCCGGGTTTTATTAGGTAGAGCTGCGACCACTTACCAGCTCTCGGGCGCAGCGAGTCCCACATACCCGCTTGGGGAGACCCACTCCCCATGCGGATGCCTCAGAGCATTTCCCGGCGTTAAAGAAAGAAAAATTGTGAGCTGCTGAGATTAAAAGTCTGAAGGAGTGTAAAGTTCACCAACCCGCATTAGGCCAGCGCATCGGTGAACTATGGCCCAACACCCTCCTCGCCTGATATTAAAGAGGAGACCCGTGCCCAGCAGTGGGACATATAAGGGTCGATAATGATTGGGTTAATTAGTGACTTATGTTACATCTTTTCATCGAAACCCAGCGAGGAGGAGGGCAGAGAGAAAGAGAGAGAGAGAAAGATCTTGACCCTATGTGGGACTTCGCACCTGGGAGTGCCCTACCCGTAAACTAAAACCACTGCGAGTCCCTTGAGCAGCTTTTTGAGGGTCCCGGATCTGCATTCAACAGGATTACCTCATTAACAGGCTGGTCCCGGCGAAGGCCAGACTACTCCTCGTAAGGGGGGACTGCCCGGCCGCTACTAAGCAGTCTTCGTACCTGTGTCGTGTTTCTGTGGTCTATCAAATCTAATATAATGGCGAGCTTTGTCTAGGTTATCTTCACAGATTGCCATGGTTGACCATGGTTGTTGTAAAGTATCCGAAACGTCGGGCTTGTAAAAATCTTAATAAACCGCGATAAAATCTGTAAAATTGTTTCATTATAATGAGTGAAATTCGCGCAAACATTAGAAAAGAAAATTATTAATTTATTACAGCTAATAATGGATTTGAACTTTTTATGTTTATTTAGCGTTGTACGAGTTGTTTTTAATAAATTACTTATTACCTCAGTAACCTGGAACTTAAAGAGGTTCAAACTAAATCATTAACAAAATAGAAATTAAATGTGTACATACTTACATACATATATTAAGACAATATTAAATGTAGAAATAGTAAGATGCAGTGCCATACTGCTATCAACAGGTAGATGTCACTACTTTTTTTCCAAATTCGCAACCTTTTTTAACATTCGGTTTTCTCGTCTTTTTTATTTAAATATTAATAAACTCTTTATGTGCTCTCTATTTTTTTATAAACGTTACACTCATAAGGCTCCGAGTACTCGGTTGTCTCCTTATGATATAAAAAAGGATCAAGAGATGAATAAAATGATGATGATAATGATAAAAATGTTAATCGTGATAATAACTATAATTAAGATGATTGAGTAATCACAGACTGAACAGCTTTAATAAATATTTAACTCAAGATTCACATTTTAGATAAAAATGAGTTAAGAGACAAGACTATTGGCTTGGCGCAGCTTAAATTTTAAGAGCTGAAATGTTCCTCGACTGTAATCTCGTTAGAATCACAGCGAGTTACGCTGATACAATAAGAGTAAAGCGATACGGTTTTTACTTTGTGCTAATTACGATTTAAGATATGTCATTAAATAATTTAGGACTGGTTTTTAAATTGAAAAAAAATCGAGGAATGTATGGCTACGTAAAGTCAATCTACAAGTTTTTTTTTTTAATTTTACTCTTTTAGTTTTACGGGACTCCCTCGGGAATTATGTGGGACTCACTGCGCCTGGAAGATGGTAAGGTGGACGCAGCTCCACTCACTAAAACCCGGCGAGTGCCACCAATGTTGCATTTGGTGAGGTGCCCCGGATCTGTTAAGCAAACAGGGCACCTCGACGACTAGTCAGTCTCTCAAGGGACCGACACCACCTCCACAGAGGGGTTGTCCCGCACCATAGAACAACCCCTCCCAGCGTCGTGACAGAACAATGGAGTGAGATTTCTATCCTCGCCCCTTGTCCCTGCTCTTTTATCCCCTCTTCTTATAAGAGGGATACAAAGAGCAACGCTAGGCTACTAAGCCCGACCGCCACGACAAGGTTTGAACCATGATGGGGCGAGTAATAGCACCTATTATAACCTGAAGAAATTTTTGTTTTAGCGCGCTTATCTTCAGAATTACCAGTTATATTAGTTTTTTTTATTTGCAGTGAAATTATATATCCCACAAAAAACAGTTTCACTGTAAAATGTCGCGCCAAGTACACGTCTAACTATATACACGTATAGCAAAAATAAAAAAATAAACTAATCTTTACAAAAAATATGAAATAAAAAAACCAAGTACACAAAACCTCTCGGATTAAAAGAAACACTCATTCAAAACTGTGAAAATTGAAAAAACAATTGGTGTAGTATATTTACAAAAAAAAAAGAAAAATTTGCAATCTACAAAAAAATATAAATTAAAAAAAAGTAAACATTGTGATTTTCAATAATTGCAAAATTTTTGTGGCAAATTTTACAATTGAAAACAATTTTTTAAACGTACTTGGCGCGCGTCATTGAGTACCCCAAAATTTTTCATGGCTAATCTAGAGCTAGGGTAATATTATTCTGTGATCTACAGCCAGGAAATTGGTATGGAAAAGGAGTATAAAAACAACAATTGTTGCAACCCTTCTACGCCATGAAGTTGGCCTTACTAATGATTATTTTGATGTCTTCAATCAAATCTATTAGAATTAAAATTCAAGCTCGTACCCATTTCTTTATATATTTCTTATTCCTATTACATTTATACTGATATATGAATATGACGCTTTCTTGCCTTTTAATTGAATCAAGAAATAAGGAAATGATTTTATTACTAGTAAGGTAAAGTATCCAGTAACTGCTCAGAACCACCTTTCCACTCTTTTTATTTGTATATCTGCATTTTTGAATATAGATATACAAATGCAGAGAGTGGGCAGGTACTGGTTCCTGAGCAGCTACTGGGTACTTTACCTTAGATAATGTTTATTAAATTGTTTTTGAAAATTATAACATTAATGAATGCTTGAGGAACACAAACTTCTCGTACTGATAGTTGACATTAATAATTTATCTTAGTGATATTGTGAAGCCATTTACAATACATCGAAAATGACGCGCGCCGAGTACGTTTAAAAAATTGTTTTCAATTGTAAAATTTGCCACAAAAATTTTGCAATTATTGAAAATCACAATGAATACTTTTTTTTAATTTATATTTTTTTGTAGATTGCAATTTTTTTTATTTTTTTTTTGTAAATATACTACACCAATTGTTTTTTCAATTTTCACAGTTTTTAATGAGTGTTTCTTTTAATCCGAGAGGTTTTGTGTACTTGGTTTTTAATTTCATATTTTTTGTAAAGATTAGTTTATTTTTTTATTTTTGCTATACGTGTATATAGTTAGACGTGTACTTGGCGCGACATTTTACAGTGAAACTGTTTTTTGTGGGATATCTCTTTTTTTTGTAAAACATATATTAATTTAACATAATTACATTTCAAATATTTTAATATTTTAAATATTTATACTTCTTGAGTAATTCATCAAAATTTTTATTCATAAATTTTCTCAAATAATTTAATAATAAAAGAGGTTAGTACTATTACAATACTTTTACTTTAAATGACGCTTGTGACTGACCAGTGACCAATGCAACATCGTCATATTTTTTTTAAATGTTATTTTGATTTTCAAAATTAACATAGAGCATGCGTTCCTGTTATTCCTCCTGTTTAAATATTTAGAGTGTAAAAGGGAAAGTTAGATACCAGATGGCGCAACATGCAACTTGACCGGCAGTTCAAATCAATAATTAAATTAAAGTAAAATATTATATTTGCTTATTAGTAAATCATGTAATAAAAAGCTCAAATATGTAATTAAAAAATTTAATATTTTTTGTTCTTGTCCAATATATGATTCATTATTATTTACCCTAAATTTATTAAGTTATAGTTGAACACTACCATGCCTTCAGAATAAAAAAAAATCAAAACTTTAGATGTATTACTTTCTATATTGTTTTCTTAAGAATAATTCAAATCCAACTCTATACGAAGAAAGTCATAAATTTACTTGATACCAATGTACTTATTATTATGTTTATTGTCCTTTAAGGCCTTTAAATATTCTCCTATCCAGAAGCTAAAAAAATGTAAAACAGTAAGGAAATAACTTCAAATGAAAATAATTAAAATTAAGAAATACTACACACATAATGTCTCGCAATTTTTGTTTACAACCAGCTCTTTTCCGCTTAAAGTTTTTTTTTATTGCATGGTCTATAACAATGGGAAAACAAATTGTATTGACAATAATAAAAGTATGACAAGTCAGAAATTTGAAGTAAAATTACTTACATAATATCATAATCAATACTGAAATTAACTTGTCTGTCTCTATTTGATTATTGGAACAAATATAAGTCATCAACATATAATGCTATAACAATTTTTACATCATTATTCATTTTTGTAAAAACACATGGCTCTATACGACTCCTTTTAAAACCTAACTCACATAAACATTGCTCCACTCTCTAATACCATGATCTAGATGACTGCTTTAAACCATAAATCATCAAGTATCAGCACATAGGGTGGTGCAGCGAAAACGCTACTGATATCCGTCGAGAGAGCGCAGAGAGCAATTCTCAAGGTGGCTACATTTCGCCCTTTCCTATTCCCTACTAACCTTCTTTATAAAACATGTAAAGTCCCAACAGTCAGACAACTTTTTATACTAAACATAGTACTAAAACAGCACGCAGCTCTTGCCTACTGTACTGAACTTGAAAGATATAGTTTGCTCCCAAAAAATTGCAATAAAACATACCTTTATAACTAAATTTTATATATACCTAGGCCCTTATCTCTACAACAGATTAAATGCTTTGTTAGATATTTATCGACTAACTTACCATAAATGTAAAAAAAATCTCCAGTTGTCGCTACAAAGTATGTCGTACGAAGAGACAGAGAATTTGTTAATTAGGATAGAGTAGACTTTACCTATTTATACTTTTATCTTATAAGTTATATAAAGTTTAATATAAATGATAAAATATGATTCGTGAAGCGAGTACACTAGCCCTTTTAGCCTGAAACACAGGATTTCCTAGTTCAGGCAGTCAGTACATATACTGTAAATACCTAAGAAACATTGCATTGTAATTATAGATTTTATTGTACTTAATATATAAGTTTCTGAAATAAACATTTTTTTTTATTATTATAAATTACTTTGTTTAACAATCTTATTCTTATTTGAATCACAATTAATAACTAGTTGTACCTTATAAATGTCCTCTTTAAGAAAACCATTTAAGAATGCTGTTTTAACATCTAAATGAGTGACATCTAAATTTAACTGAACAGATAGTGCGAACAATAATTTCAAAGTAGAATGTCTGACATCTGGTGAGAAAGTCTATTCATAATCAATATCAGGCCTCTGTGTAACCTTGTGCCCTTAGCTACTAAACATGCTCTGTAACATACACTATTATCACTATTTAATTTCCTTTTATATACCCACTTGCACTGTACTAAAGTTTAATCAAAAGGTAATTCACTCACAGGAACCCATGCATCATTTTCTTCAAAAGCTTGCATGCAGCTTTTCCTCTATTGCCTCAATCCACTTGTCTCTTTCTGGGCTCTCCAGAGCTTCATGGACACAGACAGGATCATTAGTAACATTTGGACTCAACGTTGTACATAGATTTGGAAATCTATAACGCTCTGGCAGCTTTTTTATTCACTTAATTTGGGTCCCCCTTTACTAAAAGTAAATGGTACTGGTTCCTCATTTTCTTCTTCAGATTGCTGTCTGTGTATGATATTCCCGTAACTGCTCCATCTTTCATTTTATTCTGGTCATTTATATTCAAATGGCCAATCTCCTATGATACTCTTCACTAATTACTGTTGAAGTAGGAGTAAAAAAACATTGTTTATGTTCCATGACCAACTTATAAGCACTATCTTCTTGGTTTGCTACAGCCACCAAACTGTTTTTTCTATTGTAAACGTAACAGCATTTCTCCCTTAACTCCACATTGTTTCCATTCTTGATAAGTTGACTAATGTAAATCAATAAATTGGCTATAGTAGAGTATAGCAAAAATTTAATACCAATTTAATTGGTAGGAGATGAAGTCAAGAAACAAACTCCAGCGGCATTTATTATGCGGTTATGTCTAATTTTTAGAGTTTTGACCAAATAAAATCGGTTGAAACTAAATAAAATAATACATTAAAATCACATTAAAGCACCACAATTACATAGATAGAGATAGTACATCTCACTTTGTTAAATAATTTTGTTATTTCTCGAAAAATAGTTAGACTGTATCGTCATTTTTCTTTCCAATTGGCATTTTCTGTTGGAACCGGCTAAGACCTGAGGACATGCTGCCATATCTGTTGTGTTAACAAAAATATCTTGTCTGTGCTTTGGAGAAACGGCGGAAAATGCCAAAAAGCGCGGCTCTGTCCCTCTAGCACCCATCAATCAACTATCACTTCCCATTCTATTCACCCAGAATAGTTCACCATAATATTCGCCAACGAATCACATTACATATTACACAGATTAAGTTTTAAAAACAAACACTATAGAAAACCATCAGAACAGTCCTACAATAGAAAACCACTCCAGAACAGTTCTCCACAATATTCGCCAACCAATCACAATATATACAGTTTTTAAAACAAACACTAGTAAATCACTCAGAATGAACAAAACACAAAATAACAATTAATTAACGGGAAACTGTGAAGAAACCAAGAAGATTGAGCTCTTAACAGAAACGAATATATGAAACAAAATACGTTTATCAAATAAAAAATACGACAGAGAAAATATATTATACGAAAGAAATATAAAAATAAATATAAATATATTAAATATAAAATATGACAGAAAAAATAAATAAAAATAAGTTATAGAGAATACAAGAAAAAAAACGAAATACTTAATTTTTAATACAACACCGTATATTGATAACGATAGGCAGCATGGCCTCTAGCCTTTGCCTGTTCCTATAGGATAAAACTAAAAAACAAGCAACCAACTTCGATGTCAAAACTCAAAATTCTCACTGTAACGTCATATAAAATATTTTCTCTAAACCTCTTTAATCGCAAAACGGCGCAAGCAATAATTTTCATGTTTGAAATGTATTAAATAATTGCTGAGACCCAATAATTTTTTGTAATATGTGTAAAATTCGTAAAAAGAAACTTATTAAAAATAGTGTGAAGTCTTAGTGTTTTGGCAATAATAACAAAATTTAGCCCCAAAAATATGAGGAGGTTATGTTTACATATGTCTCGAGAATATATACACAGTGCCTCACGCCAAACTACTTGGATGTGTTCTTGGCGCTAGACACTAACGTGTCTCCTGATTGGTCTTATTTTGAAGGAAAGGTTATTTTTCTAAATCTCAGAGCGTGAAATTCTGCAATGCTATGAAATTCTTTATATTTCATGTCCTGTCTTTATTCTTGGTCAAAATCCTTAGGCTCCATTTCGTTTCCCAAAACCCTAATAATTATAAGGCATTGCATCAACTTCTCAAATAGCCAGATAATACTAATCACTTACTATCTCGTGAGCTTCAGATAGTAACTAACTCAGTCAGTAAACAGAAAGTAAGTAACTTTTTATTACAAAAAGGCACTAAGAATGCTTATGAAATATAAAACAAGGAAGGACAAAAGTCCGTTGTCATGGGTCGGAATACCAACGAAATATCACAGTTTTAACTTTTTCATTGTTTCTACGAAGCAAACATATAAATGAATTATCTGTGTCTTTTGTACTGCCTAAGAAAATTAATATCATAAAGTAATTCAATCCCACAACATATTTATCTAGTTACTTATCATACTACTACTACCAGGATAGAGTAATAATGTGAATCATACAATTCCGAAACTGGTCAGTGATTTGTCACTGACGTAATATCAATTCAAAAAAACCAGTGACCTGTACGTGAGTGAGTGATCTGTATGTACATCCCATCGGCCAATCATCCATCAATGGCCATCAGTCGGCCAGTAAGGCTCCTGTGCTCTTGCCGGGTCAGGATGGTAACCTGGTCCAGCTAGGCACTTCGTGGGGACTTTTTTGTGGCGACCGGGCAGTTTACCCTTATTTACACGTAGTAATTCTCCGGGGCTAGCCTGTCACTTGAGGTGTTCCTGTTGCCTGAAGATACCTCAATAAAGCGGCTGATGGCGCTCGCATGTGGTTTAGTGAGGCTGTAAATATTATTTAGTTAAAAATGTCGTGATGACAAACGGCAAAAATACCTTTATATGTTTTTCATATTAATCATTTATAAAGAATGTTATTAATTGTGTTACATGTTTTAAATTTGTCAGGTGTCCAGTGATGCCCAAGGAGGTAGGAATTAGGTCGTTGGTGATGCCTGACTTTTTAAATATTCGATGCTATAATATTAGTTTGAGTAACGAACATTTTGACTCCTTTGCTATTGGTCAATCGAAAATCACGTGACCGTCATTGGCGGTTGACAATGACCCATCTCTTCTGTCAGTATCGGAAATGTGCGAGAGACACTCAGTACTGGTTTGTTAAAGAAAATAGACTGTAGTCTTACACGAACAAAAATAAACTATTTCAGTAGAAAGTACTTACCAGTGTCCCTCTAATTCGTTCCGTTAGGAGGCAGTCAATTTCACGCACTCCAAAACTTACATCAAATATCCCAGGGGAGCGTGGCTATGTCACTCGGAGACGTTGATGTTTGTGTTTTTTGTTGGGGGGGGTGGGGTACGGGGAATTCGGGAAAATGTTCTATACAGATAAATAAAATTAGAGTGTATGTTTGTAATACTAAAATAACCGCTTTTTACTGAATGAATATGGATGTATACACGGTACAGTTTTTAGTAAGAAGTAGCCATGCTGCATTGCAGCCGAACTGGGCCGGCGCGACCAGTGTACCTCGCGCTCTTATAACACCGGCGTCAAGTGACAGCTATGCTGTCGCGTTTCGTGCGGTTTATTTCCGGTGGCCCATTGGAGGAATAGGGAAAAGGAGGGCAAAGCATCAGCATAGCTTTTGGTTGTGCGGACTGCTCAGTTGCCTCCTTATAACATAAAAAAGTCCTATAATTAATAGATGCAAACAAAATTGGACACTTTCACATCGATGTATGGTTTAAAATTACAATGTTATATTACTTTTACGATTTATGTGAACTCAGGACATTTTCGGTGTGGATTTTGTTTGTGTCCCGATGTCCAATTGGTATTATGTCAATGCTTATTGTAGTATTGACACTCACTGTATTGCAATCGGGGATGATGATATGAAGACAACGATAAGCTGAAAATAAGTTTGTCAAAAAAAAACCACATTAAAAGTCAAATCATCAAACGTTTTATTTTAATACCACAGAATCAATTTAATTAACAATCAAGAATCTTACAATCTATTCTTTAGTAGGTAACTTTATTTACACTGTTAAAAATAACTTTACATTAATATAAAACGCAGTCTTCACTCAAATGAGAATAGAATTTTTAAAGTGGTACTTATCTTTTAATCTTTATAATGCCACTAAGATCTTAGACTAAATTAAATGGAAATATTTGATGAAAAAAACGCTTGTACAAGAGTGAGCATTTTTAGGGTTCCGTACCCAAAGGGTGCCAAACGGGGCCCTATATTACTAACCTGCGCTGTCCATCTGTCCGTGATAGCTATAGTTGAAACTTTCACACATGATGTATTTCTGTTAATAAAAACAGAATGAAATACATATACATATTTTAGGGAGGCACCCACGCAATAAACGAAATTATCGCCGGCAACAGGTTTTTTTGCAAATATGTTTGAAATATTTATAATACTATGTTGTATATTCAATTTAAAATGAATAATAAAATATCATTTAAAAATCAATTTTAAAATGAAAATAAAATATCATTTTAAGGGGTCTCATACAACAAACGTGATTATTAAAAAAAGATAATGGTACGGAACCCTTAGTGCGCGAGTGCGTCGCACTTGTTCGGTTTTTTAAATCAAAAGAATTATTCACATAAAATAGTGTGTTTTTGTTATAAATATACTTCACAAAATCAGCTTATAAAATTCTAGTGTTTTTCGAATTTCTCATTTTTTTTTTTGCATTGATTCATAATTTACATGAAAATCTATTTGTTGTAGTCATATTATACTTTTGATATGAAACATAGAAATTTCGCACATCCACTCAATGATTTACAAGATTTTCACACGATAAGACATAATTCATTATCGACATGTTTTTAAAAAACTTCATTTGATGCACTAATATTAGAATTTCAGTAAGTCAGTCTTGTAAATATGGGATTTATACGTATTTTTAATGTCCTAAACAGATTATGAAGTGCATAGATTATTATACAATAACATCACATGCTTACGTGATAATTTGTGATGACGTGATGACATAATTTAGAATTACCTCCTTATAAACAGTTAGGAATGATATAATTTCGAACATTCCTGAGCTATGTATTTTATGTTTATATTTTATGACAAGCAGCTATTTCGCGTATTGTGTTACAAACAAGACATTAGAAGGAAGGTTTATCAATTACGGCCTTACTTATAAAAACCTGGTTAAGTAATACTTAACAGTTAATTAACTCTTAAGTAATAAATCAATGATTAAATTTTGTTTCCTTCTAAATATTGATTAGCTACTGCTTAGTTAATAAAGGAACAGAGAACGATACGTCGATTTGCACAGATTATACCCAAAAAAATCGGCAAGATAAAGAAATTGAATTTATAATTAATATTAATTATAAGTGAGATTTTTGCTAATCAGTTGTTATGAAATTGATTAAATATTAACAAATGTTAAGTAAAGCCGTTAATGTCGTAGATTTTTTTGTCAGATTTTTTTACATTACCACAGATTTTTATAGTGCAGACAGTTTCAATACATTTTAATATCTATACTAATATTATAAAGCTGAAGAGTTGGTTTGTTTGTTGGAACGCGCTAATCTCAGGAACTACTGGTCCGATTTGAAAAATTCTTTCAGTATTAGATAGCCCATTTATCGAGAAAGGCTATAGGCTATATTATTATAACATCACGCTGTGACTAACAATAATTAAGTTGAGTAAGTTAACGCGGGCGAAGCTACGACGAACTAGATGTTGCCCGCCAACATCTAGTTACTTAATATAATTTTAAATCAGAAATTGGTTACACCAATTACATTGATATTTCAAATGACTCTCTTGAAATTAAAATCTTTCGTAACTAAAAGGTTTCTTAAGAAACAATTTAAAAAATAACATTTTATCTTGTTATTCCATCGTGAACTTGAAATTTCTCAATTGTCTTAAGTCTGTACATGACTTTTTTGATTTATTATTTGGCAGCTTTCTTTCAATGACATGCATTTTGAATCATCTTTTCTAGTTATTTTTAAACATATCGTTGTCAATAGATTTCTATTTAAGACTATAAATAATTCTAATGTATCATTAACTTTTAAGTATGCAAGTATTTTGGTATACGATATTTTAGCTTGTTAAGGTTTTAAATTATTAATTTTACAAAGCAGATTCAACATAAAGCAATAAAATAAAAGCGGGCCTTAGACACGAACCTCAGAATTCCGATTACATAACGTAACAACTATTAATAAAATTATAACATAAAGCTATTTAATTTCTTTGACATCTATATTTAAAGCTTCAAAGTTTAGGCTTCTTTGATTAAAAATTGCTTATTCTTAAACAAATTATCTACGCTTAAAGAATATTCAAATTGTAGCATCCTTATATCTAAAAAATAATATTAAATTATAATTAACCTGAAAATGTTCTGCAACTTTGGACGTTTTTAATTAAGAAAATATAAGACTTCCCCGAGAAATAAATACCGCTTATTAAAGTTAATTTATGAAATATAATTACTCAGATAAGTTATAAATTGTTCTAACATTTTTAGTAATTTTTATGCATCATTTAAGAAGCTGTATACTATAGGACGGTATAAATAGTATCAATTACTAATAAAAAGCTATCGAGGATACACTTAGTCTATTCATAGTTACGATACTTACATTTAAATCCACTCAGCCGCCCGCGCATCAAACCAAAATATAACGCACCCGTCCGCGCGGGTTCCCGTAAAAAATCGCGTCTAGTTGTCAATGACTGGTCAAGATCAAGATAGATAGATCAAGTTTGCCAGAACTTCCATAGACGCGGCATTCATTACAGACCACATAGTATCGAATAAATGGAACTTTATGAAAATTTTAATTGATAAAAATTCGTTTAAACGGCGCAAGATGGCCGAGTAGCCATAGTTACGATGGCGCGAAACTGGACAATTATTTAGCTGATCTTCACCTGGGCGGCTGAGTGGCTATTATTATAAAAGTATGATTGGCACGCCAGCTTAAACTAAAGTTTGTTTTTTTCTCTTATCTATCTATATCTATTATAGTTTTGTGTTTTGCCATTTTAGAATAATTCTCAAAAATTAATTATATATCTATGTATTATTTGAGATCATTTTTGTAGCATATTTGAATGATTAACAAAAGTTAAACAAAGGGAGTGTACTGTTTCTTTAAATGATACACTAGGTTCCGTAAGTAACATAATCTTTATAGCTTTCTTTATCATATAAATAAAGTTTACGTTTAATGAAATTATCGTGCACGTAAATTTTCCAACCCGACGCCAGGAGGCCGTGTGGTCGCAGACTGCACGTTTGGCGTGGGGCAACCCCCCACTTTTACAAACCAAAAGTGAGCCAAATGGGCTCATACTAATTCGATTAGCATAGATAGTTAGCATAGATCCATCCGAAAAAAAAACATTAATTTTTTGACGTGATAACGTCTTATACATCGATGAACGCCGGCTGCACGCACGGAAATTGTCACGTTCCACCTGGGCCGAGCGCGGAATAAGCGATAGAGAGGCACGATCGGCCTAAGCGTCCGGTTTGTGAAATTATCGTCAGTAAAACGACTTCACAGGTAGATACACCAGGGAGGCTTTTTTGTAGAAATTTTAATGACAAAAAATGCTATATGTGTGACGATTTCACCTGATACCTGTATGTAAGTCATGTTAAAACCCTAAGGCATAATTTGCATTATATTCAAATTTAAGCAATATTCTGCTAAGAACATAAAGAAAACAAGGAGTGGAACTAAAAGTCTTGGAGCTGACTGGGGGAAAATTAATGGCCGAACTGCAGCTAGCTAATAGTATCGAAAATACAATTGATGCACCTTGGTAGTAAATTGATTCTAATGCCGCGACAGCAAACGATATGACGCAAAATTAATATGAACTTAGATGCTTTACATGTGTCGGGCGTCCAGTGGCGGAAACATTTTTTTGTATAAAAACTCTGTAAAGCTAACTTTGATCTGGCTTTTAGTTGCCCCTTGAAAAATAATTCTGCAAATGTGCATGAATCTTTATAATATAGCTTTTATTACATATATCATGCTAGTATGTTGATAAAACTATAATATTATGTTACATACAAACTTACTAATTAAAACTATTAAGTAAATTGAGTTGATTTTGAAATCACGTGCGAAGTATGTCATAGATCTTTATTACATGAGTTTAAAATTAATATAAGAGATAGACGATGTTATAAATAATAATAAAATAGCTCGGTCCAATTAATTAATCAAAAAATTTACAAATACAAATATAATAAATTTATTATTTAATTGTTTTTTTTTTTTATGTCTCTAATTTCAGTTTACTTAATGTGAATAGTAGTAGAATGTAAAAGTATATTTAAGTAGTAATTTAAGTGTACTTGTATTTTATAAATTCTATTAGCACTAACCATGATTAATTATAAATTTTAATTCTTCTTTGTATATATTTGCTGATTGCTTTACACATATAAAAATGCTGTGTCACCTATAAAGACGTAAGCATCGGTGTTAAATATGTAAGAATATTAATTTTATTATGTAAATGTATTAATGCTTATATTGTTGGTGTCCTATTTGAAATAAATAAATAAATAGATATTAAAGAGATATTTGTACCTCTAAACGTATTGCTCGTAAGAATTAGAAATTTAATATGGAGTTTATTTGGAGTAGGTAGGTAAGCTGATATTTGTATACGCTTTATATAATATTAAACAATATTTCTATAGACATGAATTGTTTACGTATGCCAAACAAACAATAGATTTTACAAGGTCTTTATATAACATTTAGCAAATTTTGCATGATTTTTTTAAGAAGAACCTTCATAAATCGCCACCAAATTTATTTACTTTATGAACGAAATTTGACTCCTAAAATATAAAAACATGATTCGGACATATCTTATTATAATTATATAACCACCCGATTCGAGATGACCACTAGATTCATTATGGCCTCTATTTACTTAATAGACAAAATCGGATTTCCAAACACACATAATTCACAAATGAATATACAAATGTAACCTTTGATTCGCATACTTACTAACGAAAGCCTTTTGAAGGAAAATAGATTGGTATGAAGTTAAAATTTAATTAAACTTAGTATCAGTTACACGTGCGTACCGGTCGCTAGGGATCCGCTACCTGAAAAGTAATGTTACTTTAAAAACACAGTTACGAACTAGTAAAATTTAAAACTAGTCAAAATTGTTCGAAAACGTGATGATGTGTCGACGTTGCTCAAGAACTTATAACCTAGGCCACTTATATAATATTTATTCTTATTTTAGCAGTTCGACTAGGCTTTGTGCATTCTGAGATTGAGAATATGGATGGATGTAAGGTTAAAATAAAGACAGACAGTATAATTACAGCCTCATATATCTATTGCACACGTAATAATACTGCCTCTCTTTTATTTTAAGTGCAGAAAACAGACTAAGCAAAAGAATTAATAACACAACAGACAGCTGAATTTAAAATTTTATAATTTCAGTTCATAGAAAAATATCAATATACTTTTAATTAATGCCTGGGTCTCGAATGAACTTTTTTATGATCACGACCATGACTACTTTTTATTTCTTTTTCGTCGGGAAATGCTCTGAGGCATCCCGCAGGGGAGTGGGTCGCCCCAGGCGGGTATGTGGGACTCGCTGCGCCTGAACAGTGGTAAGGTTGACGCAGCTCTACCTACTACCCGGCGAGTGGCACCAATGCCGCATTTGTTGAGGTGCCCCGAAACTGTGGAGCAAGCAGGCCTCAACGGCTAGTCAGTCCCTCAAGGGACTGACGCCACCTCCACAGAGGGGTTGTCCCGTACCACAAATAAACCCCTCCCAACGTCGGGCAGTACAATCGGGTGAGGTTCCCATCCTCACCCTTTGTCCCTTCTTCTTATAAGAGGGATAAAAAGAGCAGCTCCCTGGGCTCAATTTGCTTCGCCCAAGGTGCTGTGCTCACCCTAGGCTACTGAGCCCCACCGTCACAACAAGGCTTATGACCAAAGTGGGGGGGACGTTGACTACTTACCATAGCGTGACTCTATCTATCCAACTTACATAAAACCCCTAAAGCCTGTGATTTGTTAAAAAAATCATTCAAATAAAATGCATATTACCTTTGGTGGATGTTTGCGAAGACTGCATACTTCCGTGGCCGGACGGAGGAAGGATGTAGTGGAGCGAGCTTGGCGGAGTTTTAGGCACCTATAATAAATTGCTTTGAAACCTTTACGAATACTTTATTTTTTATTACATTTATAGATAGACATAGATATTTATAACTAGTAATTTCCTGCAGCTTCGCTAACGTTTTCATATACCGGTGGGAGGGAAGCGCTGTGCCGCGCTCCCGGCTGCATGGGTACCACCATCTTGCTTGTTTCTCCCGTGAAACAGCTTTGCTGTGTTTCGGAGAGAAGGGCAAGACAGGCAGTGTAATTACTGGCACCGAGACTTAACATCTTATGTCTCAGGATAGGCAACACATAAATGAGTCGCCTGGGCTCGTTCCAGGTAAACCAATTTATGTTTATGGGCGACGTCGACCACTTACCATCAGGTGGTACGTTTGCCAGTTTGCCTATTCAGCTAACATAAAAAAAAAAAAAAAAAAAACAGTATAACGTAGGATTAACAATTGCGAGGCAAACCGAAAATCAATACATCATTCATTAAAACTTAATGTACTAATGGTTCGGACCAGTGGTCTTTAGAGAATTTCGCGAGCTGGGCCAATTAAGCGCCCAGACAAAAAACTCGTGACAGGAGTTTTTGACGAGGTTGAGAGTCCAAGATAACCTCTTACTTCTAAACTTACATACATACCTTTCAATTGTATAGGTACAAGTACATTATTTTGATGTACAGGTTATATAATAATAATAAAAAAATATTCACAATTCCACATACTAACCAACATAAAAATCCGAAAAGCATTATAATAAAATACCACCAATAGAATGGAATAATACCACGCTTAAATACAGCATAATATTATGTTTCTGTACAATCACAAAATACTCAATGCTAAATTATCAATCCAAAGATAAATCGACTAATTTTCAATTACTACCTTTTAGATTATTTAGACGGGTGAATTGTGTTTCCAAAAGAAAAATAAATTATGAATAAGAACCTTATTATTACATTCATCATTTGTTGGGTATTATTGGCTCGGACATATATCCGACTCAAAGGACCATATTGGGGTTAATACCTCCTTAAGGGCACTTTAGCTGTACTTAAGTTTAAGGCAAAGATGTTACCTTTATGTATTTGTGCTGGTATTTGAGGTCATATTAACTAAATTAATAGCATTATCTAAATGCAATACTTTTTTCACCTTTGTGACGATTTCTTATGCTTTAGATGCGACTTCCATTTTTTTTTTATTATATTCATTTTATTTTATTATTTTATTGTTTTGGCGACATTTTAATGTTTTGTTTTATATTATTAGTGGACACTTCACTGGTTTATGTTTGATTCTTTAAACCGGTTATAAGATAAATCGTAACCCTTTGTTTGTCTCTAAATAAATAAACTGTTTGAACAAAAGTCTCTTTCAATTCAAAGACAGCCGATTCCTCACCACTGATATCCAATTAGGACCTGCCACTAGGCGGAGATCGTCTTCGTCAGCCCTTTATCTCCACCGGGAATTGAGAATACGGATACAATATTGCCTGATATAATATTTTTCATTCAAGGAAAATATCGTGAGGAAACCTGCATGCTTGATGAAATTAAAAGTCTTTGAAGGTGTGCGAAGTTTTTCCATAAAACCGCATTGGGCTAGCGTATCTGTGAACTATGGCCCCATAACACCCTCGCCTGATTTCGAGGAGGATGCCCAACAGTGAGTTATAATATTAGGTTTGATATTATTAATATTTAATTTATTGACATAGAAATGCCTGTGACCAATGCGATTGGACTAAGTTCAAAAGATCAAAAAATATCATCTTACTTGTGGCTGAGCACAGCTGTTGATCGGTGATGAGCTGGGTGGGCTGGTGATGGGCCGTGATGATGATGAACAGGGTGGTAACGTCACACCTGTTATTGCTGTACCTATGAGAAAATTAGATTATAAGATAATATATGCAAAAAAATCCTTAACTGTTGAAGAATCTAGATAAGCTGACTCAAAAATCATTAACAAAAATCTTTAGTCAAAACAACTAATTTTGAAGTAAAAAAAGTTTTAAAGAGTTAAAACGACACACTAACACGTCCTTACGTGAGTCTTTACTCACAAAGATTTATATTTTAAGGGTTCCTTTTTCTCTTGTCGTGTAAGATCCCTAAGATAGAACCACGTTGAAATTACCGGCGAGGGAAGCGCTGTGCCTGACACCTGCATGGGTATATTCAGCCTTTATATTTTTTCCGCTTGCTTCGCTATGATTCGGAAAGACAAAACAGATATCCATACTAATTTATATCACACGTTAAGGGTGTGTTTGTGGTCCCATGAAGTTTGCACATTGTGCGACAGGGGGTGGTTGGGGTCCTATATTTTGTAATGTTTGTGATGTTTGTTACTCTTTCGCGTAAAAACTACTGAATGGATTTTTGGAATGGAATTTACAGTAACATAGCTTTTATTCATCAGAATAACACAGAGGCTATAATTTATCCTGTACTCCCACGGGAATGGGAAGGACGTGGGTGAAACTGCGGGGCTAGTTTAAAAAAAAAAAGATTTTAATGCTTTGTCACTCGCGTAATGAGTGCAGCGCCGCACTGATACCACAAGCTATTGGCAATCAGTTGAGAATGAGTGAAAGACTAACAAACTCGCTAGTGATGTAGGTAATTTGTGCGCGCCTTCCTTGGATGTGCTATCATAATTATCCTGATCAGGATATTAGAACAAACATATTAAATTATTGTATCGTCATCGTGCTTTGAAAGGTACTTGGGTAAAACTAGCGTTCAAGGATTCCATTACATAAATAAGTAGGTGAAGCTAAAAGAATAACGTACGGTTATTTTTTAAATATAATAATTATTTATTTAAAACATAGAATTAATATCACAATTGATAGCAACAGTAATAATATGAATTTCGAAACTTATTAAAACCAACATTCGTAATTCGTACTGCGGTAATATTCAGTTTGGTCCTCATACAATAAATAAGTAGGTGAAGCTAAAAGAATAACGTACGGTTATTTTTTAAATATAATAAATATTTATTTAAAACATAGAATTAATATCACAATTGATAGCAACAGTAATAATATGAATTTCGAAACTTATTAAAACCAACATTCGTAATTCGTACTGCGGTAATATTCAATTTGGTCCTCATACAATAATAAATAAGTAGGTGAAGCTAAAAGAATAACGTACGGTTATTTTTTAAATATAATAAATATTTATTTAAAACATAGAATTAATATCACAATTGATAGCAACAGTAATAATATGAATTTCGAAACTTATTAAAACCAACATTCGTAATTCGTACTGCTGTAATATTCAGTTTGGTCCTCATACAATAAATAAGTAGGTGAAGCTAAAAGAATAACGTACGGTTATTTTTTAAATATAATAAATATTTATTTAAAACAGAATTAATATCACAATTGATAGCAACAGTAATAATATGAATTTCGAAACTTATTAAAACCAACATTCGTAATTCGTACTGCGGTAATATTCAGTTTGGTCCTCATACAATAAATAAGTAGGTGAAGCTAAAAGAATAACGTACGGCTATTTTTTAAATATAATAAATATTTATTTAAAACATAGAATTAATATCCCAATTGATAGCAACAGTAATAATATGAATTTCGAAACTTATTAAAACCAACATTCGTAATTCGTACTGCGGTAATATTCAGTTTGGTCCTCATACAATAAATAAGTAGGTGAAGCTAAAAGAATAACGTACGGTTATTTTTTAAATATAATAAATATTTATTTAAAACATAGAATTAATATCACAATTGATAGCAACAGTAATAATATGAATTTCGAAACTTATTAAAACCAACATTCGTAATTCGTACTGCTGTAATATTCAGTTTGGTCCTCATACAATAAATAAGTAGGTGAAGCTAAAAGAATAACGTACGGTTATTATTTAAATATAATAAATATTTATTTAAAACATAGAATTAATATCACAATTGATAGCAACAGTAATAATATGAATTTCGAAACTTATTAAAACCAACATTCGTAATTCATACTGCGGTAATATTCAGTTCAGTCCTCATACCCTCAGATATCCGATACCTATAATTATGACTAAATTATTAATTATTACTTAAATTGGGCCAGCAACGGTTCGTATTACGCAACCAATTAATTGTTCAGAAAATCGTTGAATACGATACCTCTTATATTATTAACTTAACAATTACCAGCCGGTTATCGATAATAATATTATTTAATATTTACTCATTGTTAAGGTTTAAGAGTTCTTATGTCTAAAACTTTATTACTAAATAACTCAAAATTATAACAGGAAGTATATAAGTAAGATTTGAAATAATTTAAAATAATAACTGCGAGTATCTAGTACCACTTTTGTTAAGCTTACATGGAACTTTAATAACAGCTTAGTAAATTTATACGAAAACACTATTTCATACATGAAATATTATATACCCAGAACTTTTTTTTTTAATGTTATTTGGATAGGCAAACTGGCAAACGTGCCACCTGATGGTAAGTGGTCGAAGTCGCCCATGAACATAAACTAGTTTACCTGGAACAAGCCCAGGCAACTCATTTATGTGTTGCCTATCCTGAGACATAAGATGTTAAGTCACGGTGCCAGCAAGATGGTGGTACCCATGCAGCCGGGAGCGCGGCACAGCGCTTCTCTCCCACCGGTTAATACACCGGAAATACACGTATGTATGCTTACGAACCAAAGTTTTTCCCAATATGCGTGAATTGGTTGATTGGTTTGGATGTATCCGGCTCAAAGGACCAACGTATATGGTAATTTTTCTTTAGCAATACACCATTCACTGCCGTAAATTTAGTAAGATTATGGTAAGCTGTATACCTAACTATTCACCTTTTTGATTTCGCCATTTTTACTTTCTTCCAGAGCGAAGGTAGCCAACCAGTATCTGGAAACGTATGAGTTTCCAGATTCTGGCACGTAAGCATAATAATAATAATCACAAGTAAACTCACTTGTGATTAATGTTCACTGGTGACGTCAACTTAAGAAAAGGTGACTCGTCTGCCATTTCAACCCACATAATATAAGGACACTGAACCCATTTTCTTATTTTGGACTTATAGACAAGTTTAAAGTCCTCGAGGCAACAGATTTCATGACTAAGTTCCTCTCGGGCAAAAACTTGTAAATGCTGCAAAGAATTGTGACATGAAGCTCCGTGAACGTCAGCTGTGAGTGGGTTAAGCCCCCCATAGACTTAGAAATAAAAAATAATTTTATCATTTCCTTTCGGTAAAAAATTTATTAAGTTATAGCTTATATCTTGAATAAAGGTTGTGCATCTCATTGCAAATGTGGAATAATAATTAATGAAAATCTATACTCAAAGTTGGAATGCAATTAATAAAGATATATATTAATAAAGATATAATATTTAACGCACTAAACTAAACGCTCTGAGGCATCCCGCGGAGCAGTGGGTCTCCCCACCTGGGTATTTGGAACTCGCTGCGCCCGAAAGCTGGTAAGTGGATGCAGCTCTACCCACTAACACCCGGCGAGTGCCACCAATGCCGCCTTTGGTGAGGTGCCCCGTATCTACTAAACAAACAGGACACCTCGACGGCAAGTCAGTCCCCTAAGGGACCGAGGGGTACAAAGAGCCCCCTCGGGTCAATTAGCTTCGCCCAAGGTGCTGGGGATATTGATTTCACCTGGTGGTAAGTGATATGCGACCTCCATAGACACCCGCTACATAATTAGCAGGTGCGTTGCCTTTCAAATATGAGTATGGTCTTTTCTTGAAGTCGTATCGGTTCGGAAATATTGTAGGTTGCAGCTGGTTCCATGTAGTGGTAGTGCGCGGCAGGAAATGCCGTTAAAATCAAGTTGTATATTTCCGGACATTGAGATGGTGTGGGTGAAATTTGGAATTTACGCGATGTCCGGTGGTGGAATTCTCCTGCAGGTATTAGTCCGAACAATTCCTCAGAACACTCCCCCTGGTATATGCGGTAGAAGATGCAGAGTGATCCGACATGTATGTGAGTATGTGAGTGTAACCTATGAAACGAGGGCAAATGATCGACATTTATTTATTCATGGCTTTTGGACTATCAATGTTATAATAGTATAAAGTATTGTACGTCAATAGACCCCCACCATGGTTCAGGCCTTGACATGGCGGTGGGGCATAGTAGCCTAGGGTGAGCCCAATACCTCGGGCGAAGCTAATTGAGCCGAGGGGGCTCTTTGTACCCCTCTTATTAAAGAAGAGGGACAAAAGAGCAGGGGGCAAGGGAACCTCACCCCATTTTACTGTCCCGACGTTGGAAAGGGTTGTTCTCTGGTGCGGGACAACCCCTCTGTGGAGGTGGCGTCGGTCCCTTACAGGACTGACTAGCCGTCGAGGTGCCCTGTTGGCTTAACAGATCCGGGGCACCTCACCAAAGGCGGCACTGGTGGCACTCGTCGGGTTTTAGTGGGTAGAGTTGCGTCCACCTTACCATCTTTCGGGCGCAGCGAGTCCCACATACCCGCCTGGGCAGACCCACTCCCCAGGCGGAATGCCTCAGAGCATTTCCCGGCGTTAAAGAAAAAAAAAAAATTGTACGTGTCAATAGTCCCTGAATTGGACGACAATGAATTAAATAGGCTGGATATTGACGTATATTGACGTATATTGGACGTAAATTGACGCGACGACGCGACGGCATCGCAAAAATTAGTGCAATCAACGTTTATTTTCATTGATATGGTTCAGCAAAGTCGTCTCATCAATTGACAATATTGAGCGAAATAATAAACAACTCTCTTAGAAATAAACAAATAAAAACCTGCAGAAAAAATGTAGTCATTTAGACTTTCATTATAGGATACAATATTTGCTAGTACGTATATTTCTTCACTTCACTTTTCATTTTTACAAGTCTATAGCTGTATTTAAATGATCACTCTTCCAGTAAAGGTGACTCGACATCCTACTTAATTGATTGCTTTAGACTGCATGAAGATGTTCCATTCCATTTAGTAGATTTTTAAGCCACCAGACATGCAGGTTTCCTTACGATGTGTCCCTTCATCGGTAGACAAGCGATGTTCATATTATGTCAGATTGACAAAAAAATGATAAAAACTTCTGTGCACCGAACAGAATTGAAACCAGGTCTCTCCCTGATTTAGCTATGAATGCACAGCGTATTCCTAAGCTTATTTTTACTAATATAAAGGATACCTACTTGGAGGTCGATGGTTGGTACTCCTCAGGGTATAGTAAGGCGGTGGAGCATTCTTCGATGATTGCAATCCTTGTCCAACGTAAGCTACAACGATATACATTTTTACTATCCTCCATACAACAATTTACATATTATATAAACGACTCTTATGTAGGTAAGTATCATATTCAAACACTTTTTCGTCGTAATTTTAAAGGATCTTAGGAAAATCTTTAACACTTTTCTCAATAGAAAAGCATTCCAAATTATAATTTAGTTTTCTAATAGCATTATAGTATGACGATTTAAACTTTTTTGACGTGACAACGTCTTATAATTCGATGGAGCCGGCTGCACGAACGTAAAAACATGACGCATGCGGCGTTACCTCGCTCTGAGGCGTTCCATTTTCTTATGACGTTGTCACGTTCAACTATCGTCAGTAAACCGACTTAACAGACAACCGATTTTTAATAAAAAATCGGACGATTTATTATTTGAAATAAATTACTAGAATGATACTAGTTTTTATACGAGACTAAGGTATAAGTTTAAAATGAAAAAAGTATTCTATAATTACTCGTCTCGAAGGTCTCACTTATCTCTAAATCAAAATTCAGCATTCGTTTTTTCCCCTGGTTTAGGCGTGAAAGCGTAAAAACAAACTCACTTTCTCATTTATAGAGGAAGTATACTCACACAGCGGGGGTCCGTTGCTACCCCTCAGATAGGGGTTCCCGTATGTGGCGGCGTACCTCACGTCCACACCACTCATCACAACCCCAGGATTCGCCATCGGTATCACTGAACAAAGATATTTCAATTGAAAAAAACCGGTAAAAACATGGACATACTTTTACGATATTAGGTGTACAAATAATGTTATAAATAATCTATCTAGTCACAGGGACTGCCGATAGAAGTGAAAACTTCTTACTTAGAAGAACGCACTACAGCTGGTATTTAAATATAGATTTTGTCGTATAAGTAAACACGGCGACACGGCACTCTGCAGTGAAGAACAGCTGTATCTTTTTCACTCGGGCACACTCGGCGGTCCCGAGTTCACCCGATCAAGCCTTTCACCTCCGAGCGTGACGGATCAACCTCACTCACATCTTACAAAAATATGTGTGCCGTGCGCCAGAAGAATATTTCACTTCAAAAATTACAACCCGTGAAACTAATATAAAACAAACAAAATATTAACTCGTTCATAATTATTATCTTTATCATTATCGGCCTTTTTTCATTTGCAACTTGACCGACATCACAGAATACGTTGTCCCATCTTGTCAAAACTTTTTAACAAAAAAAATCATATTAATAATATAATAAATAAATAATAAATTACCGTCCGGTCCAACTATTCCCCCAATCCTACCACAGCTTGCCTTTCGGTTCAACGACCCGCAGTGGCTCTGGTAGGTGGACATGTCTGTACTCCTCGACAACGATCCGGTCAGCGAGTCGCTGGGCGGCGCGTAGTCTCTGGAGTAATCAACGTATGGCACGTATCCATTGCTTTGTTCGTGTGTCTGAAACAATGCATTAGTATCAACATCAGCTTCTACATCCACAGCATCATCAATATCTTCTTCAGCGTCATTACTTTTATGTTAGTTGGATAAGAAAAGGTTGACGACGCGCCATTTGATGGGATCAGCATCGCCCATAAAATTATAGATATCTGCATCTAGCCATGGACGTGTATATAATATGACGTATTTATATTTCTTAAATTTATTTCCGTTCCTAACACAAGCTCTTACGAAACGGTTAACGTGGTGTGATTGTTGGATTATTTTTTTCTTTATTTATTAAAGAGTGTTTTGTCTTGAGACACGTCACCCTCACAATGGAATTCAAGTCAAAAAACATTAATTTTAACAATGCTATGCAATGTTAAACCTAAAAATACTAATGAATACAGCTGCTTGGCATCATCAGAACACGGAGAAGCCAATATGCTGTTCACAATTCCCACATTAAATTATTCTAAGGATTTAAAATTTTGTCTACAACTGTCATTACGTTTACATTCCATGAGAATGTGATGTACATCCTCCACAGTACCACATTCAACACAATTTGGAGAATCAACTTTACCAATTAAATATGCTAAACTGTTTAAAGTAATTTTAACAATGCGTTAAACCTAAAAATATTAATGAATACAGCTGCTTGGCATCATCAGAACACGGAGAAGCCAATATGCTGTTCACAATTCCCACATTAAATTATTCTAAGGATTTAAAATTTTGTCTACTGTCATTACGTTTACATTCCATGAGAATGTGATGTACATCCTCCACAGTACCACATTCAACACAATTTGGAGAATCAACTTTACCAATTAAATATGCTAAACTGTTTAAAGGTATATGCCCCATAAATATTATTTATTTACAAACATAAATGAGTTTACCCGGTACATTTCATTCATGTGTGGCCTATCTTGAGTCATAAGAGTCACTGTATCAGTAATTACACTGCCTGTTCTGCCTTTCTCTTTGAAACACAGAAAAGCTGTTTCACGGAAGCAATAAGCAAGATGGTGGTACAACACCATACATACAATTCCTCGCTGTTGCAAGTCGCAAAATAAAAATCATCGTAGTCGTCCCATTTATAGCAATTTTAATAACGTCGATCGTGAACAAAACTTGGTTTATATCCAACTAGATCGTTGGATCTGACTGTCGTGGGATCAGCCGTCTTGGCGATCATTGAAAGAGGCCCAGCAGCGGAAGGAAAAAGGTCGATAATGATGTAGGTTTCATAGTTGAGGATACAAACGAAAAGTCGTTTCACCTGGTGGTAGGTGATAAGCAACATCCATGGACACCCGCTACATTATTAGCTCTTCTCCAGAAGGTCCCTAAGTTGTATTGGTTCGGAAATACTGCCCCAGTCTTGCCTAAAGACAAAATATATTAGGCTAGGTACTAGTAGTGTCTTGAAAATAATATTATAAGCGCGAAAGTTTGTATGTATAGATGTTTGTTGCTCTTTGACATAAAAACTACTGAATGGATTGTAATGAAACTTTACAATAACATAGCTTATACATCAGAATAACAAATGCTATAATTTATAAAGATTGTGTGAATTGTACAGAATATAATCTTGCACAGATGAAATATCGGGCAGTAGCTAATCACGCAGCACAATGAATCTCTCCTAAATTCTAGCTTTAAAAAACCACCTACAATCAGGCAGCTTGTCAGCCCATTAACGAGGAAGTGAAAATCTGCTCTGATAAAGTCAGTGTATTTTTCAGTATTACATTACATTTTCACATAAATTCCTGTCACGTTTTGAATTATTCCTTCCCACCGTATACTTTACAAGTCCGTGTTATTCAAAATACTTCTTTGAATATTTGAATTTTAATTATAGTTTTTTTGTATCACGAATAAAATATACCTTCACGTTTCTGTTATTTGCTATGCTCAGTGTTCTTTGAAAAAAAATTATTGTATGTCTTAAAGAATTTCATATTGTAATGGGATGGCACGTGTCAATCCTAATACAGGGAAAGTAAAGCTTTTTAACGCTAAGTAATTTCACGCGTATGTTGTGAAATTTTATGAAGTATTTTTCACCTAGTTAATGTTATCTAATTATATGGAAACTTTGAACACTTATTAATGACCGGTGACAAATTTGATAATTTACAAAATTCTGAAAAAGTTTTTTTTTTTTCTTTTAGTATAATTAGTTATTATACTAAAAGAAAAAAAAAAGAAAAAAACGATCTATACCATTAAAAAAGGCTGACACTTTGTACTGTATTCTCAAACAAATTCTGCTTACACTCACCGGTGGGAGGGAAGCGCTGTGCCGCGCTCCCGGCTGCATGGGTACCACCACCATCTTGCTTATTTCTCCCGTGAAACAGCTTTGCTGTGTTTCGGAGAGAAGGGCAAGACAGGCAGTGTAATTACTGGCACCGAGACTTAACATCTTATGTCTCAGGATAGGAAAGTCATACCCAGGATTATTTTACAATGACATTTTTTCATATATTCTTGTACATTTTTTATGTCGTGCAACATATTAGAATACTTTAAGGGAATTTACGGGTAGAAAAAAGAAGTTTTTTTTAAAGACATGCACAAATCAGTCTCGAACTTAGAGTAACTAGTAAACCCACCATGCTTAAAGCCTTGCCGTGGCGGTCGGGCTCAAAAGCCTAAGGTGAGCCCAGCATCTTGGGCGAAGCCAAGTGAACCAAAGGGGGGCTGTTCTGTGTACCCCTCATATAATATATATATATATATATATATATATATATATATCTATGGACGCTTTCACACCACGTCAATCTGGTCCCGTGGTAAGTTCTCGAGGAACTTGTGTTACGGGTACCAGGCAACGGAAATATATTTAATACTTTAAAACTATACATATATTTAAGATTTTTATTATATAATACACATATTTAATACACGTCCATGACCCAGGAACACAGAAAATATTTTTGTTCCCTGGCGGGATTCGAACCCGCAACCTCCGGCTTGAGCACCAACGCGCTTACCAGTGAGCCACAGAGGTCGTCAAAAATAATAATAAGAGGGGACAAAAGAGTAGGGGGGATAAGGGGCGAGGATAATAACCTCACCCCATTTCACTATCCCGTCGTTGAGAGGGGTTGTTCTGTGGTGTGGAATAACCCCTCTGTGGAGGTAGCGTCGGTCCCTTGGGGGATTGACTAGCCGTTAAGGTGCCCTATTGCTCAACAGATCCGAGGCACCTCACCAAATGCGGCATTGGTGGCACTCGCCGGGTTTTAGTGGGTAGAGCTGCGTCTACCCTACCATCTTTCGGGCGCAGCGAGTCCCACATACCCGTCTCGGGAGTCCCCCCTCCCCCGCGGGATGCCTAGAAGCATTTTCCGGCGGGATAGGACAGATAAAAGTAGTAGCAACATTACTAGCATGCATACTATCGTGCGATGATGGGCTAGTTAGTATCATCATCATCATCAGCCTCTATCCGTCCACTGCTGAACATAGGCCTCCCTCAATGAACGCTACTATATCATACGTTAAACTAAGTACTTTTAACGACAGTCCTGTGACACACTGGCCCCACGCTCGCATTAATTTAAGACCCTCGCCTATGCCCGTAAATTAAGGTACCCGGAACTACGAACTGTATAACCGATGGGACCCAAAGGTACTTTAAAATAAAGTATCAATGACATAATTAAAATTTTTGCAGTAGGTTTACTATCTCTTAGGATTTCTTAATATAGAAATTAACATGTTGGATGTAAAGTAAAAAATAGGTATGAGTATAATATCGTGACTTTGAAAAAGCCACATGAAGGTCAAGTTCCTTTTTTTATAGAAGAGGGGGTAATCGGACAGTCGGTTCACCTGGTGGTAAGTGATAACCGACATCCACAGACACCCGCTACACCAGAGGATTAGCAGGATGATATTTATTAGAGGATTATTTTCAATCGAATTATATTTAAGGCTAAATATAATTCGATTGAAAATTGAAAATTTTACAGGTGGGAGGGAAGCGCTGTGCCGCGCTCTCGGCTGCATGGGTACCACCATCATGCTTATTTCTCCCGTGAAACATCTACTTCAGTTCAAAAGGTACATTTAGCCTTGTAACAAAACGGACAACGAAGTGTCATTAATTAAGTCCCGTTGTTACCCTTAGGGCGAGAACCCTAAAAAAGTAATTTTATATTTATGCATTATTTAAGCAGCCATCAAAAGGCTAACACACATTTAAGCTATTAAAGCTATTGTAACTTTAGTAGCTTAAATGCTTGTTTGCTCTCATTCATGACGACACGTTAACAATATGATTAAAAGCCTCAGAACTTAAAGCTTAATAAAAATTCCACTCGTAATAAAATATTTTACGAATTCCATCTTCATATTTCTTTCGTCTTAATATTTCTCGGTTAAAAAAACAAATAGCTTTTTTTAGAAATATTAAGTTGTATCTTATATCTTATATCTTTAAATGATAATTGGAATCTCGGAATCGGCTCCAACGATTTTCATGAAATTTAGTATATAGGGGGTTTCGGGGGCGATAAATCGATCTAGCTAGGAATCATTTTTAGAAAATGTCATTTTATAAAAAAAAAAAAAAAAACAAAAACCGAGCAAAGCTCATCCAGGTACTAATAATAATATGTTGAGACAACTCACACACGGCCATCTGATCCCAAACTAGGCAGTTCCTGTTCTAATGATAACCAGACAACTGATACATACTTATATAATATTTCTAAATACATACATATTATTATAGATAAATTATAAACGTGTAAAGTAATTATATACGAAAATAGATTTTCCAGTGATTTAAAATTCAGCAAAATTAAGGATTAAGTTTTGTTGGAAGCTTAAAGTGTATGCATGGTATTTTTTTTATGTTAGTTGGATAGGCAAACTGGCAAACGTGCCACCTGATCGTAAGTGGTCGACGTCGCCCATGAACATAAACAAGTTTACCTGGAAGGCCCAGGCAACTCATTTATGTGCTACCTATCCTGAGACATAAGATGTTAAGTCTCGGTGCCAGTAATTACACTGCCTGTCTTGTCCTTCTCTCCGAAACACAGCGAAGCTGTTTCACTGGAGAAACCAGCAAGATGGTGGTACATATATGTATGTATGTATAAAATGTTTATTTTGCACCAGTGGGAAGCATTCGATTTCTGAGAGGCTGATACCATTTTGATTTCCTCTATGATGCTTTGCTAGGGGGAAAATGGAAGGGCAGTACAGATGAGAAATTACACCGAAATTATATTGCTTCTCAGTATCCTCCTCCCCTGCTTTTCTCCTCTCACACATTATCGTCACATCATGTGCTACTTTAGCTTTCGTTAAGCCTAATAAGCGACGTTGATCCCTTTCCATTCTGTCAGTTTGCCTATTAACATAATCATCAACCTCATCAACATCATCATCATCATCATTATCAACTTGCTGGACATAGGCTTCTTTCAACGGAAAGGCTTCAACAACGACAGTCGAACCCCACAACGCACATCCAACCAAGATCGTCGTCCCGTGTATAGTTAGCCTTACCTACCGTTCCAATCTGACTCACGTCAAAAAGCAAGTAGAATAACATAAAATAAAAGAAAAATATAGCCATAAATAATGATATCAGCAAATGCTATTACACTGAAAAATTATAGCGTGCTCCAAAATTTAACACTGTATCATTGTCCAGCGCAAAATATCGCACTGACTGTTATAAATAGGAGGCAGTGTCGCTTGTAACATATGACAGAATGTGCTGGGGATAACATTGATTTGTTCACTCGTGTGTATTTAGATGATGTTGTTATTTACTCTTTAAATTGAGCGAAATATTTATTTTAAGGGATTGGCCGTCTTGGCGTTCATTGGTTTATATTCAATACGAATATGGCCCTATGATTATGACAATGAAACATTTATTTGATATTTGCAAATATTTCCTATTACCCCTGAATCCTTCTGGTTAAATTCGTTGCGGGTTCCAAGAAATTTAGAAAGAAAGAAAGAAAAATATTTTATTGTTCACACCAAAGATCAAAACATAATCACAACGTAGTTTCACATACATTAATTATTGTGAACAATAAAGGTAGCCACTCAGCATTTGCCACACCATTACAGCAATGGTGAGACGCTGATTTTCAGTGACTCCTCATTGTCACTTGGAGTGACATCACTGACAGCACTTACATAACTAAATATAAATATACATTACTTATTTGATTTTTAATAGTTCACATCATTTAAAAAAAAAACAAAAAAAACACAAATACTCACAATTTTTATGCATTACCTACCCTAAACTCACTAACAGAGAGCCTAAAACTTACACTGAACAGATATATATTCATATATACACATATACATATACACATACATAAAAACAAGCATTTACACACATATATAGACATACATGTACATACATATATAATGGTCAAATACTTTGAAAAAATATTACAATATTTCATTCCGTAGCGAGAAATTAATTTAACATATCCTTCTGGCTTCCTGAGATCGCGTCAATCCTAGCTTCATCCTGGCTATACAGGAGTAGCAGCGATGTGAACGAAGTTTTTTTTTTTTTATTCTTTAACGCCGGGAAATGCTCTGAGGCATCCCGCCTGGGGAGTGGGTCTGCCCAGGTGGGTATGTGGGACTCGCTGCGCCCGAAAGATGGTAAATGGACGCAGCTCTATCCACTAAAACCCGGCGAGTGACACCAGTGCCGCCTTAGTGAGGTGCCCCGGATCTGTTAAGCTAACAGGGCACCTCGACGGCTAGTCAGCCCCGCAAGGGACCGACGCCACCTCCACAGAGGGGTTGTCCCGCACCACAGAACAACCCCTCCCAACGTCGGGACAGTACAATGAGGCGCGGTTCCCATCCTCTCCCCATGCCCCCTGCTCTTTTGTCCCCTCTTCTTATAAGAGGGGTACAAAGAGCCCCCTCGGCTCAATTGGCTTCGCCCAAGGTGCTGGGCTCACCCTAGGCTACTGAGCCCCACCGCCACGACAAGGCCTGAACCATGGTGGGGAGCGATGTGAACGACTGACCTAGCCTACATAATTGCAAGTAAGGCTACTGATAACGTAACGTCTGGCACCTCATGACCTCAGTCCTCCCGTGACCAGTTGCTGTGAAGTATTCGAAACCAGACATGTAAAAATCTAAATAAACCATGATAAAATATTGAAAAGTTATTTCATTATAATGAGTATAACTCGCGTAAAGCTTATAAATCTATATCTATACTAGCTGTTGCCCGCAGCTTCACCCGCGTTAACTTTTAAAATTTGAGGGGTAGACCACCCTTATCACTTAGGGGTATGAAAAATAGATAGTAGCCGATTCTCAGACCTACTGAATACGCATATAAAATTTGGTAAAAATCGGTAAAGCCGTTTCGGAGGAGTACGGTAACTAACATTGTGACATGGAAATTTTATATATTAGATATAGATATACAGTACATATTTATATACATATAGTCAATCTTTTTTTCCTGACTGTATTTCTATTTCTTTGGAAGGTTCAGCGGCCTGATGATGGATTTTAGCATGAAATTAAGTATAAAGTTGTTTCAATAGTGCAAGTGACATTAGGTAAAAATTATATGAAATTAAAATGGCGGATTGCTTGCTCCATTATCCAAAAAATATTTGTCATTTTTTTTTAATTCATGATAAATTTTATCAAGGATTCAAAACAGTATCTTGAATGTTAAAAGTATATTATGAAATTAAAATGGCGGATGTTTGCGCCAAATTTTGTCGTTTTTTTTTTCATTTCATAATAGAATATTTTATCATGATTCGAAACGGTACCAATCTTGAATCATTAGAAGCATTATTAGAACGTCTGACGTTTAGTATCATTAAAGCACATTAAAGTATACAAAAAGTGTAATAACGAGAAGGTAAAAACTAATAGACATTTTACTTATATTATGCTAAGTTAACATGAATTTTATAAATCAATTTTAGTTATCATTTGCATTTTATTTTGTGTATCATCGTAGAATAGAACATAATTAGAAACTAGAATTCATGAATTTCTTTTTTCTTTTTAGTCAATAATACTTTCATAGAATTTTCAAATTTAAACTCGAAGACATTTGTTATATTGTAACACCAAACGAGACCAAATGTAATTCAACTTTTTCTAGTATAATCCGCCGTTGATTAAGATTTTTGATATGAAACATCTATTGGCGACAAAAGGCAGCATTGTCATATTTTGTTATAGGTTATTAATTATAAATTATAATAACATTTTATGGGCTTCTAGTGATGGTAACTTTATTATATTTGTAGCGTGAAACGCTTATCAAATCAACGAATAATGGGTACAAAAAAAATTAAGTTTTTTTCAATGTAACGTGTGATTCGATAATACAATACCTACATCATGTATGATTTTTCTTCTCTTTTGTGTTATTCTTCTTAAGTTGGTTGCACTATTATATTACAATTTAATTATATTAATAATTTAATTGATGTATTTAAATTGGTGAATAATCTCGCCATATGTATACTAACTCTTCACATGTAAGTGAATGAATATTTGTTCTTATGAGGAATAAATATACCTTAAACCTAAATATCAGTAACATACCTTGAAATGCAGACTGTTGATTGGCTGGTTGAAATCCCCGCTGTATCTCTGGTACTGCTTCATCAATTTGTTATCATAGGATTCCGGCAGCGGCACCGGTCCGGCTAGCGGGAGACCAAGGTTCGTAGTCAATTGCAATGTGGATCTGAACTCCGTTTCGGTTTCATTGTTCGATACGTCCTAAAATTACAAGTGCTCGAATCTTAAATGTATTTGGTAGAACCTACGGAAATTGCTAGCTAATGTTTAGGTTTTGAGTGCATATTTGCTTTTTTCATGATATTGTCATTTCCAAATTTATTTAAAAACAGTTTTTCGCCATTTATCTAGGAATGTATCATGAATAAGACATTGTGAATTGGGTGGGAGTGGAACATTGTAAATATCCCGTTTTAATAGTTTAAGAAATAGTATTGACCAGGTGGGAAGACGATTTCCGTGCGGTGGCCGGTCCGTGTTGGATGCGAGTGGCAAGGGATCGGCCATCTTGGCATTCATTGAGGGAGGCCTATGTTCAGCAGTGGACGGATAGAGGCTGATGATGATGATGATGATATTATATAATATTTTATGTCGAATAATGCGAACATTGTAAAACTCGTTCATAGTTATTACAATTAGAATGTGAATAAAAATTGATTACGTCATAACAACCGTAGTACGTGGGTAACACTGAAAATGTTTAGAACTGGCCAGTTAGAAACATTGAAAATGAAAACTTTTTTTGAATTTCAATTTTAGAACTCTTTGGTAACCTAATGTAGTATATTGCATTCATTTGTCATTTGTTTTTGTGAATTGGCGGTAAATCTAAAACTCTTGTTACACGTGAAAATGAATATAACGCGAGAAAATTTTCGGTCAATGATTTATTATGACTTTCGTTGTGGGCTTACTCAACAACAAAGCTATGATAGGCTGCGATTAGCATTTTTTAATGAAGCCCCATCTCGTGCCACTATTTACAATTGGTTTAACGAGTTTAAGCGTGGACGTAGCAATCTCAGTGATGATCCGCGTGAGGGACGTCCTTTAACAGCGACTACTGAAGATAACATCAGTGCTGTGCGACGCATGATAGAGGAAGATAAGAGAGTGACCTATCAGCAGATACGGGCAAGCCTAGGCATTGGTATGAGTCAAGTTCAAAAAATATTACACGAACATTTAGGCGTCAGGAAGCTTTGTACCAGATGGATTCCCCATACTTTAACCGACGACCAGAACCCCTCCGCATGGACTGGTGTCGCCAAAATATTTATTTATTTGGACAAACAGTAGTTGGTACATTATAACTTCCACATAATAACTATACTAAAAATGAGCATAAATGCACAACATTTTCAGTTGTTACAACATGCACAAAAAGAAATGTAACACCAGTATACTAAAAAGATTATACAAGTGAAAGATGAAAATAATTAAAAGTAGACATACAGTAGAAAATAAAAACTAACAGCAAAAAATACAAACAAACTTATAAAAGCAACATCATCTATACTTATTGATCCCTCAACAATCCCAAAACAACTTTCTTGAAGGCAGGTAATTTATCTACAAAAACATCCACGTTCTCACAGATACTATTATATGTCCTGGATATACGGGTTGTGGCTGAGATTTTTTTTAGGTTAGTTCTGGCAAACGGCTGATGCAACAAACCCGAATTTACAAGTCCACGCCGAGGCACACGACGTGGAACACGCATTTCAAACGAACTCAAGAGGGCTGGACAATTATTAATAATAATAATAATAATATCTATGGACGCTTTCACACCACGTCAATCTGGTCCCGTGGTAAGTTCTCGTAGGACTTGTGGTACGGGTATTAAATGGTGTGGTTAGATATTAAATATGTTAGATAAGTTCAACGATAGAGTTGTTCGATATTAAATATGTTAGATAAGTTCAACGGCGGTAACTCAAATGCTGTATTTGACATCATCACAGGTGATGAAAGCTGGATATATTGCTACGAACCCGAAACCAAAAGACTCAGAAGAATCAGCTCAGTGGGTGTTTCCCTTCGAGGATCGGCCAACTGAGGTAAAGAAAAGAAGAAGTCAAGGAAAAAAGATGATTGCCTCATTCTTTGGTCGGAAAGGTCATTTCGCGACTGTTGTGCTAGAAGATGGAAGGACAGTTACTGCAGACTGGTATGTCAATCGCTGTTTGTCTGTTGTCTTGGAAAAAATTCGACAGCAGCGCCCTCGAAGCAGGATCCTCCTTCACCACGACAATGCTTCAGCGCACTCCGCAAAACGGACTGTTGAATATTTGACTATGGCAGGTGTCGAGATAATGAGTCATCCGCCTTACAGTCCTGACCTGGCGCCCTGCGACTTTCATTTATTCCCAAGAACTAAAGATAAAATTCGAGGTATTCGCTTTACGAGCCCTGAAGATGCGGTGAAAGCGTACGAAAATGCCATAGAAGAGACTCCTAAGGAAGAATGGGCCCACTGCTTTTCTCAGTGGTTCCATCGAATGCGACGATGTGTTGAAAGAAACGGAGATTACTTCGAAAAACAATAAAAGTATTGGCAACTTTCTACATTAAGCCGTTTTTCATTTTCTCTACATTTTCAGTGTTACCTAGGTATTGCAAATAGAAATGAGTTTGAAATAAAACATTTTAACATATTTCTTACTTAGATTTACATCGAGAGGCATCATCAATACTGAAATTTCAATCAAATCAAATCAAAATACGTCAAAAAGGGAAGTCAATAAAAAGGTGTACTAAAAAAACTCGTTTGGAATGCAGACCGGTGGGAGGGAAGCGCTGTGCCGCGCTCCCGGCTGCATGGGTACCACCATCTTGTTTGTTTCTCTCGTTAAACAGCTTTGCTGTGTTTCGGAGAGAAGGTCAAGATATGCGGTGTAATTACTGGCACCGAGACTTAACATCTTATGTCTCAGGACGCCACATCCACGGAGGGGTTGTCCCGCACCACAGAACAACCCCTCCCAACGTCGGGACAGTACAATGGGGTGAGGTTCCCATACTCACCCCTTGCCCCCTGCTCTTTTGTCCTATCTTCTTATAAGAGGGGTACAAAGAGCCCCCTCGGCTCAATTAGCTTCGCCCAGGGTGTTGGGCTCACCCTAGGCTACTAAGCCCCACCGCCATGCCAAGGCCTGAACCATGGTGGGGTTCATGCAAAACCTAAACAGTGAATGTCTTATTTTCAAGGTGTGGTATCTTCAATAAAATATGCTTATTGACTATCTTTATATCTGCTATGTAACGTGGCCCTAAGGTCAAATATGACCTTCTTCTATGACCTTCTTACTAATGACCCACGTGTCCTAAGGAACATTATATGTAACTTACCAAATCGCAACTCCCTTCAACCTGACGTAGTTCCAACTTCAAGTCACTGATATTAGAATTCCTATCACAATCTCTGAACTGGTCTACGCAGGTCTTCCCGATATCAGTCAGGTCTGGCTTTTTGTCGTCCGACTTCTTCGTCCTCCGATGACAAAGCATGAAGACAAACATGATGACGAGAATTATGACTGCGACGAAAGCACATGATGCAACGATAATAACCAAATTCATCGATTCTGAAACAAATTTCAACTTTAAATTTCCTTTTGGAGTTTATCTTATCCTGGATTTAGGAAGACTAAGTTTCAGCTAATAAGTTTAGTGGCAAGGGATCGGCCATCTTGGCGTTTATTGAGGTAGGCCTATGTTCAGCAGTGGACGGATAGAGGCTGATGATGATGATGATGAAGTTTCAGCTATACTGACATTAATCTTTTAAGTAATGCATTCTTCTATAGCTTTACTTCTTATTTAAAGGCTGAATTTACTTATTTTGGTATAGTAAAATATATTTCGTTATTTTATCTTTAGCTTGGTTCTATTGATTGTGATTCTGTAATTCTTCTTATATTATGCAAAATCTGCTCATATGCGTAAAATGAGAAGATTATTATAGATTACGTATTATATATGATTGCAAACAGTTTTATAGCATCTTTTAGACGTTTTAAAGTTTCAGAATCCTACGATTTCATTATCAAAAATATCAAATAGACTTACTATCTGGCACCAGGGTGATATCAATACTGTCGCTGCCATATGCATTTGAGACGGTACAGTTGTATGTACCGAAATGCTTTGAATTGCTTGACCTTATTATTAGAGAGGACTTCGTCAAACCACCGTCTAATGTATCTTCTAAAAAAGCGAATTCCTGGAACAAATGTCTTAGTTATTGATGATCTGGATATTGTATGATAGAGACTTTATGTCTGTATGTGGTACTTTTACACGAGTTTAGTTTTTGCTTAGTAAAAAGTACAGGTAAATTTCATATTTCTCTTTTATTATAAGGTCATAACACTAAATGTGTGGTTTATATTTATTTTTTGTAAATGTGATCACGTTTTTAGGCTCACGCTAAAATTCTGGTACTGTATGGCGGAAAATGCCAAATATTGCTTGGAGCGGCATACCGAAATCCAGACAGCCGGAAATTGGGGAAAAAATTTATATTCGAAGACAGACGCAGTCGCTTTGTATATCTTGAAATTTATAACATTTCTTGGAATGGTGAATGTATTTTTACCTGCCTGTAATGATGGCAATAACGGCTGTTTTACAGTAATAAATTATCCTGTTGTGTTGTTTTGTAACAACTGTTGTTCTAAACTGCTGTCTGTTATACTGTTCTTGTTGATTTATAGTTTGTATTTGTTATTATAGTTGAAATTGTTGATATGAATTGTGACAAAAAGCAAAAGAAAAATAACGCATTACTACAACTGTTGTCGTAATAATGACAATTCCTGTTCAATAGGAAGATAATGTTTTTGAGGGCTTTTTTTTCGTTTGTTTGTTATTTCTTTGGAACGCTCTGAACCTTAAATAGCTTGATTGATTTTAGCTTGGAAGTATCATTAGATTCGTCTTAATTTTGATAAAAATTATTAAAAGTTCATATAATGGATTTTTGGCCTTAAATTAAGTGGCGTAGTCGCCTTTTTTTTCATATTTTTTATTTTAGTGGCTAAAATCCAACCCTCATTAAGTAATATTGGAAATCGATACTGGTGTGGTATTCCTGCCCCATTCTCGCTATTACGTGTCAAGTATTTACAAAATTATCATTAGACTATTTTGTTGAAATTCCAATCTCGCTAATGAAGCAGAATTAACGGTTACATAAATATTTTTTGTAAACGAATTCTTTAACCTGGAAAAATGTGCTTATATTTTGTTTAAAACGAAATATTTACCATAATTTTAACTTGCGGAGATATTTTGGGTTTGTCTACGAATACTTGTTTCACGTAATTTATCTGAGTAAGTTAAAATTTAGTAAGTACACAATAATATTATACAAAAGTTTTTACGAGAACCTGTGCTAAAAGCTAGAATTTAATAATAAAAATTTCTGGCAGTTGATGTTCACAAAGCCAATAGAACACCCAAACAGAATGTATTATAACGGAAAATGGACGCCGACTATATGGCTTCTTCGAATTTTATGATATTTTAATTATACTGGTTCCAGTCTATTTTTTTCTTTGTTTTTTTTTATTTTATTTAATGTTAGTTGGATAGGCAAACTGGCAAACGTGCCACCCGATGGTAAGTGGTTGACGTCGCCCATGAACATAAACCAGTTTACCTGGAACGAGCCCAGGCAACTCATTTATGTGTTACCTATCCTGAGACATAAGATGTTAAGTCTCGGTGCCAGTAATTACACTGCCTGTGTTGCCCTTCTCTCCGAAACACAGCAAAGCTGTTTCACGGGAGAAACAAGCAAGATGGTGGTACCCATGCAGCCGGGAGCGCGGCACAGCGCTTCCCTCTCACCAGAGCATTGTGACGGACAGATTATTTGACTTGATATAAGGGTACTCTTATTAAGCCGAATAGCAAAAAATCTATTCCAGTTTCGAGAAAACTGCTTTTTTGTCAAAATTGTCGAAAGTAGAGCAACGCTTCGCTTATGAGGCGATCAAAACAACCATATAACCTTCTACGCTATTGAATAAAATAATATTATGAACGTTTGATTAGAATAGCTGTTATTCTTTATAATATAATATTTTTCTCACACAAAGTATCAACACCGGTTTCTTTTACTAATTAATTATTGCAAAATATATTATCTAGATAATATATTTTACAATAATCCGGTGGGAGGGAAGCGCTGTGCCGCGCTCCCGGCTGCATGAGTACCAACATCTTGCTTGTTCCTCCCGTGAAACAGCTTCGCTGTGTTTCGGAGAGAAGGGCAAGACAGGCAATAATTACAGTGTAATAATTACTGGCACCGAGACTTAACATCTTATGTCTCAGGATAGGCAACACATAAATGAGTTGCCTGGGCTCGTTCCAGGTAAACTGGTTTATGTTCATGGGCGACGTAGACCACTTACCATCAGGTGGCATGTTTGCCAGTTTGCCTATACAACTAACGTCATAAAAAAAATATATTATACGTATTATTATATCTCATTGTCACTATTTCCCACACAAGCACAAAACTCATAAGATGCATCACAGTTTCCATATGAAGGATTACAAAATATCCGAGAATGCAATATTATGTTGGTAATAATCTCGTATCCTTCGGGAATAGTGCATTCATATCTCCAGCCGAGATTAAAATCTGATATAGAATGTTATGCTGTCGTATTAAAATGTGATTTGTGTCGTGACGTCACACGCTAATACTCTTTATTTATTCTGTGCATAAAACAGACATATCGATGGTATAAAGGTTCAAATCTTATCTCTAGATGTTAGAAACATTATGAAATTAATACATACGTGGTCATGAAATGAATTTATCTCCTTACCACCGAACGTCCAAATAACAAGGTCTGGTTTCGGTACGGAGAAGGATATGCATTCAATTCTGACACTCCCCCCTTCAACCCCAAATTGGGTTCTGTTGGACCTTATCTTTGGGGGACCTGTAACAAAGAAATGGGATACAATTTTCTAAATTACTATTGTAGATTGTAAAAAAGTTTTTCGTTCATTATTCATTCATCATTTGTTCATCATTCAATTCATGATTCATGAGCGAAATAATGAATCATGAATGAATGATTTTTCATTCATTATTCATTCATCATTCATTCATTATTTGTTCATTATTCATTCATCATTTTATCATCATTCAATCATGAACGAAATAATAAATTAGGAATGAACTACGTAAAAACGATAGTGAGCTGACTTATGAACGAATGAATGAATGATTAATGACTGATGAATGAATAATGGAGGAATGATTAATGAATGATGAAAGAATCATGACTAAATTATGAATTAATGATGAATGAATAATGAATGACAAATGAATGAATAATGAAATGAATATTGAATGAATTATGAATGAACGATGAATGAATGATGAATTAATAATAAATGAATTAAGTGTTACCTTTGATATACACCATAGCCAACGCTTCAATATCTTGATAGTTGTCAATACTGGCTCTGCACCAGTATTGACCAGCTGAATGTTTGTTCACTATTACTGTCAAATTTGAAGATTTTCCAACCCTCTGTAAAGAAACTATCTGTTATACGATGGAAAATGCTAGGATATAAGGCAGGATTTGATACCACTACCAGTCAAATAGCCTCTCAGTAGTGACGTCTATTAGATGTGACTAAAACTATCTAACCTAGAAAACTAGTCCAGGATGAACTTCTGTTTGATGATTTTGGTAAGACGACCTCTGTGGCGCAATGGTTAGCGCGTTGGCGCTCAAGCCGCAGGTAGCAGTTTCAAATGCCGTCAGAGAACAAAAAAAGTTTTCTGTGTTCCTGGGTCATGGATGTGTATTATATGGTAAAAATCTTAAATATATTATGTATAGTATAAAAGTATTAAATATATTCCCGTTGTCTGGTACCCGTAACACAGATTCTACGAGAACTTACCACGGGACCAGATTGACGTGGTGTAAAAGCGTCCATAGAAATCATTATTATTATTATGTAATATATACTATCATGAAATTAATCCGATTTCCCTAATTCTAACATAGAACCCCAAAAATCATCTCTTGAAAATAGGGTCGCATGGAATTCTTTTTGAGAATTCCTCAGTGATTTCCGAAACTACCTATTTCAGTTATTAACAGTTTGTCTTTTTGTTGACATATGAATGGAACTCTCTTATAATAGTCACGGTGAAAGACTTGCAGTTGAAAAGGTTACACGGAATAGCACCAGACAGGATTCCTGACTCGCTCTCGCTATTTTGGAATGATTACAGTTTTGTTAGTTGAAAAGACTTATGAATAGATTTCGGAATATTTAATCTAGAAAATAGAAACGTATCTGTTTTATTATAATAAAGACTTAAAAATAACTTATAAATGATTTATTTTTATGAGATCTCCAAATTTGATTCGAGAATTCTAATTTAAAAAATATCTCATCCTTTTATTGACTTCATATACGTTCATTTCAATTACACTAATATGATAAAACTGAAACATTTGTTCATCTGTTTAAATGCGCTAATCTCCTGAACTATCGGTTGAGTTTATAAAATTACTGTTGAGTTAATAACCCATTAGGCATAAATTTTTATTAAAGTGAAACTGCGGCAAAAAACTAGTCGGATATAATATTTTAAGAATGCATAAATAAATTCAGGTTTATTTAAAACTAGCTAGTGCCCGCGTTTCATACAGTTCGGATACTGTGATAAAATATTGATATGTCATACTTAAAAACCTGCCCTAGTTTATAACAAAGCCAACAGTGAAAACCGTATCAAAATCTGTTGAGCAGTTTAGAAATTATCGATAAACAGACAGACAAACACAAAAAGCGATATTAATAATACAATATAAAGATAATATAAGTACGCAAATGGTTATAGTTATCATTTTTGATACCATTTCAATGATTAACAAAAGAGATAGAGAGATAGAGAGAGAGTAAAGGATCCGGGAGAAATAACCAGTGAGTCTTGTCAGCTCTTTCTAGAAAGTTCCAATATTATAGCGTTCTTATAAAATGTCTAGTTCCAAATCCCACAAATGATCGACAAGATAAATGCAGTGGCCCTTTTAAATATTTTACAAAAAACGTCTAAAGCTTAGTGGCGAACACCTTATTCCCAAATTGTGAAATCATTAATGATATTATCTAATATATAAATATACTCACAATAACCCGGTCTTGCTCGTATCTCAGCCACAGGATCTTGGGCTTGGGGTGGCCGTCCACCACACAGGTCAGTGTTTCAGTGGACCCTTCCTCCGCTTCGATGTCCTGCGGCTTCACCGTGAATATTGGACCATCTGCAAGAGAAGCACATTGGAGTTGGATGGCCAAAAGACAAGCTTAAGTCCTCAACGTCGCTCTTTTTATCGTGGTTATTTGAAATTGGCCCCCAACAAAAAAAATGGAACCCGTTCATGTTTTGATGTAAGATAGTAAGTGCCTCTTCTGTTCTTCTGCCTTACCACCAAAGATGGCCGGAATAAGCAGGATGGTGGTGGCAAATTTCACCCACACCATCTCGATGTCTGGAAATCCACAACAACTCGATTTTTACGGCATTTCCTGCCTCGCACGACAAATACGTCAGCTATTATAATAATATCCGCTGCCACCTACGGTGTTTCCGAACCGATACGACTTAGGGACCTTCAAGAAAAGAGCAGAGCGAAATAAATAAGCTGGATCCATGGTAACGCTGATAAAGGAGTGGCACATCGTATCCCACTGCTATCATTTTATCATCGAAATTCTTTTTTTTTATGTTACTTGGATAGGCAAACTGGCAAACGTGCCACCTGATGGTAAGTGGTCGACGTCGCCCATGAACATAAACCAGTTTACCTGGAACGAGCCCAGGCAACTCATTTATGTGTTGCCTATCCTGAGACATAAGATGTTAAGTCTCGGTGCCAGTAATTACACTGCCTGTCTTGCCCTTCTCTCCGAAACACAGCAAAGCTGTTTCACGGGAGAAACAAGCAACGTCTTTATCTTTCGTAACTCGGAAGATGGTAAGTGTCAGTAGTTACTGCCTTTTCTTTCTGAGCTGGACGAAATAAATAAGCAGGATCATGGTAACGCAGAGAGAGGCTGTGCCACAGCGTCCCACTGCTATCATTTTATCATCGAAGTTCTTTAATATCCTTTTTTTCTTCTTTACTGTCGGGAAATACTCTGAGGCATCCCGCGGGGAAGTGGGACTCGCTGCGCCCGAAAGCTGGTAAGTGGACGCAGCTCTACCTACTAAAACCTGGCGAGTGCCACCAATGTCGCCTTTGGTGAGGTACTCCGGATCTAATGAGCAAACAGGGCACTTCGACGGCTAGTCAGTCCCCCAAGGCACCGACGCCACCTCCACAGAGTGGTTGTCCCGCACCACAGAACAACCCCACCCAACGTCGGGACAGTACAATGGAATGAGGTTCCCGTCCTCGCCCCTTGCCCCCGATCTTTTATCCCCTCTTCTTATAAGAGGGTTACAAAGAGCCCTGGGAGCTCAATTCGCTTCGCCCAAGGTGCAGCGGCTCACCCTAGGCTACTGAGCCCCACTGCCACGTCAAGGCCTGAATTCTTTAATATCCTACTATTGGTATAGGCAGATTATTTTATCTAAAACCTAGCTGGAACTGGACCAAAATGCACCATCATCATCATCATGCTGGACATTGGTCTCCCTCAATGAACACCAAGACGACCAATCTCTTGCTACTTGCATCCAACACGGATTGCTGCACGGAGATCGTCTTCCCACCTTCCGACCACCCTAACAAGCACCCATGTATTCGCAGTTAGAAAAAAAGACACCTTTTTTTATATAGAGATAGTATTAACAGTGATCTATCGAATCATTCAGTAACATTACATATAAGTTTGCCCTTAACGGTTTCATTGCCAGCCGCCAGTAAAAAAAATCGTAGATTATCTGTAGCTTCGCCTACATCTATTAATAAAGGCGATGCTAAAATCAGACTGTCTGCTGTAGAACTAACTTCAAAATATATAGCTAAACGACAATTCAGACGTATGTCTGTACTAGCAGCGCCGCGCGGTCTCACCCGCGTACTTCCCAATCACGTGGGATAACGGGGACAAATTATAGCCTATATACTATTTTGATGTATCGCCATATTAGTGTATTTTTTTTTATTAATATCCATTCCGTAGTTTTTGTGTGAAAGATTAACAAACATCCATACATACAAACTTCCGCGTTTATAGTATTAGTAGGATTGACGTACACAGGAAAGACAGAAAAACATACTTATTGTGTTATATACCATTTTTTGATGTTTTAAAGCAAATATGCGAATATCACACATCTTATATCTTTAAATGAGCAATTCTTGTATATATATATATATATATATATATATATATATATATATATATATATATATATATATATATAATTGGAATCTCGGAATCGGCTCCAACGATTTTCATTAAATTTAGTATATAGGGGGTTTCGGGGGCGATAAATCGATCTAGCTAGGAATCATTTTTAGAAAATGTCATTTTATTTAAAAAAAAAAAAAAAAACCGGGTACGGGTCGGTCATCCAGGTACTTATAATTAAACAATCTTTACGGATTTAATCGCGTTAATAAGATTCCCGACGTTTCAAATACTTTAGTCTTTACAGCAATCATGTAAGGTACATCTGTAAAAATTCGTTTTTTATAATGAAATTCCTAAGCAAAATGTCATAGTTTACATAATAATAAAACTAAATTACTCTTAGAACATTGTACTGCTAAAAGTCACCTTGTTATCGTATGTTTTGAATATTTACTCAAATTTTCTTTTAGTTCCGAAATATAGGGTGTATTCTAAGGGCTTTACTATGGGGTAATCTCGACCCTTCGATAAACAATAGTATCGTCACGTCCAATTGAAATAGGGGTCGAAAATACCCTAGCAATAAAAAAAAATGGGAATCTGATGCACTGTTTTTAAATATTAGGGTCTTCTTTCAATATTAGATTAAATAGGGCTTTAATAAGTTGATGAACCTTCGGCTTAATGGAACTTACGAGATTGCCCACAACCGACGCCAGGAGGCCGCAGACTGCACGGTTGGCGGGGGGCAACCCCCCACTTTTATAAACCAAAAGTAAGCCGAATGGGCTCACACTAATCCGATGTAGCATTAGGGCCTTCGGGCCTTTAGCATAGATCCATCCGAATAATAAAAAAAAAACGAGATTGGAGATCGTAATTTTATTATCCGGTAAAAACAACGTCTTCTTGTCCAATAGCGGTGGCGTCATTAAACGAACGCAATAATATGATGACCGCTTAAAGACGGCCGAAGGCACGTGGACTACTCGAGATTGCGACAGCCTTTTTTTACGGTGAACAGAGCACAATGTACGTGTCAAAGGACACGTACATTGTGCGTGATGACGTGATTTATGAAGTGATGAAGATGACCTTGATTTAGCGTTACTCGTGTATTTGGAAGATGGAGGAAAGTGGCTTATACAAAGCTCGTATCGAAGGTGCTAAAGAAATTTTAGTCGTCGTCATCTGTACTGCAATGATAAAGTGTTAAGGGAATACTTTCACACATAATCAATTAAAATTTCGTCCTCGTTGCTCCAGTTGTTGTTTGTTTTGTACAATAAAATATTATAAAAATGGCTTTACCGCTATCGAAAATAACGTTCACAGAGCATCCGATGCCGACAAGATGGCCGTCATGCAAATGACGGCACTGAGGCCTTAGACAAAGTAACATTAAAAAAACGATAACGAAGTTCGAAAAGAATAAAATGTATGGGATTGACATAAGCAGTCGCCAAGTATGTCATTCGTTATCGTTATCGCAAGTTGGTAGACAATGTTAAAATTCGTAACAAAATCATAAACTGTCAATTGGTTATCGAACACTTATGTCAAACTTATGTTATTTTATTATTGATATTGATTCGTTATCCGTGGGCGTGGGCCATGAAGGGCAACATTTTCACATTTTTTATGAGTTATAGTGTGTATGAGGTCTATGTACATAGATATTAATTTTATTTTTTTGGTCCGATTTAACACTTCTTGTCGAACTTTGTTGACTGAATTTTGTTTGCAGTTCATGCAGTCAACGTTCTAGTGACGTCATTCGTGATTCGTCACGGTATTGGCGGCACTGGCCGGGTTTTAATGAGTAGAGCTGCGTCGACGTTACCATCTTTCGGGCGCAACGAGTACAACATACCCGCCTGGGGAGCCCCCCCCCCAGCCTTAGAGCATTTCTTAGCGTAAAAGAAAAAAGGGGTTTCTGCCTGCAGAAATGCAGTCAGAGTCCAAGCTGAGTCCCATAAAACCAACAGTTTCCATTCATATCTTGGCATACGTAAAATAAAACATTTTTGTTCATTTAGAAAAATACTACAATCGAGTATACTAAAGCTACAATTAAATTAGATCTTATCTCTCTATATAGAGTTGTTACTCTACATGACTAACAACTTTAGTAATATCTACTAGAGCTGTTATTTATTTAAACTAACAACTCTAGTAAGATCTACTAAATCGCCAAATCACCATTCCAGAAACTTCCATTCGATTTCGTTTTTGTGTCTGCCATCTTGTAGGATATCTTATGGAGTTGGAAGTTGGTTCTACTCAATAAATTTCAAGACTTCAATAACAAATGTGCAGCGGTGCCCCAGTTAGGAACAGTTCTTAGTACGATCAAAATATAATTTTGTACTCATACGTCTTGACGTTCATTGAAGGATGTTCAGCAGTGGATGGATAAAGGCTGATGATGATAATAATGATGATGATACAAAAAAACTAACCCAACCAGTCACAGGGACTGGCGATAGAAGTGAAAACAAAAGAATAAAATTCAAATATACCTAATACAGGATGTTGTAAAATATTATAACAACCTATACAATTTAAACGGTGCACAAAATGACCGTATGACATTGACATTTTAGTGTGTTTGACGATTGGTTATGTAAATAAAATATATTGCATAATCATATTATATAAATAAATGAAACGTCATATTTAAACGTCAAGTAGCGTCTCATAACGGTGGTAACGGTGTCGCGAATCCAGAGATTTTATCTAATCTAAAAATATGCGTTCTGCGCCTAAAGAAGTTTTCACTTCAATAAATAAAATTGAAGTGTCTGTTTATAATTTCAAATTAATAGTTTTTTATACATAATATAATATCTCATTTCTCTTTTATACATATAATATCATTGGGTTTCGGGCGGTCACTCATGGGTCTAATTATTTTGGTGGAATAGTATATACGATACTTAAATAATAAAAAAAATGTCTGTCCGTCTGTTTGTTTACACTGGCAGCTGATATTGTAACTAAGTATACAAAAATAATCATTATCACTTTAGTTACGGCTAGTTAAGATATATTTAATAGATATCTTAGTATACATATAGCTAACAAAGAGCAGGGGGCAAGGGGCGAGGATGGGAACCTCACCCCATTGTACTGTCCCGCCGTTGAGAGGGGTTGTTCTGTGGTGCGGGACAACCCCTCTGTAGAGGTGGCGTCGGTTCCTTGCAAGACTGACTAGCCGTCGAGGTGCCCTGTTAGCTTAACATATCTCACCAAAGGCGGCACTGGTGGCACTCGCCGGGTTTTTGTGGGTAGAGCGTCCACTCACCATCTTTTGGGCGCAGCGAGTCCCACGTGGGGACCACCTGGGGAGTGGGACCCACTCCTCCGGCGGGATGCCTCAGAGCATTTCCCGGCGTTAAAGAAAAAAAAAGTATACATATTTTAGCAATGCAATCATATCTCTAGACTCTCAATAAGTTAGGCCACTCAATCATTACCAAGAAATTATGATTAAGTGGCTAACACTTAATCATTTGGCTATTTATAATCCGTCACCAATTAATAATATTAGACTCAATTGGAGTCATTCATTAAAATTTCATTAACACTAACTGTATACTAGTTGCTGGATAATATACAGAGTGTTTATATTTTTGACTAGCTATTTCCCGCAGCTTCACCCGCGTTAACTTAGATTTACAGCCGTACCCGGATTGATGATGATTATTTTTATAACCTAAGTTTCTCTCCATAGCATCAGCTATTTGCCAGTGAAAGTCCCATCAAAATCGGCCCAGCCGTTTCAGAGATTAGCCGCAACAAACAGACAGACAAGAATTGTAAAAAAATGATATTTTGGTATATTATTATGTATCGCGTATACATTTTAAATATGCATGTAATAAAAACGGTTATTTTAATATTACAAACAGACACTCAAATTTTATTTATCTGTATAGATATAAAGATACCAATTTAGCGAATTATTTCTAATTCTCACGTGGATTTTCGGGGCACTATGTTCCTCCCGTGACCATGGTTGATCTAAAGTATGCAAAACGTCGGGAAAGTAATTTTGACAAACCGCGATAAAATCCACAAATTTGGATTCATTATGACCAATTAATATCGTCATCATTATCGACCTCTTTAATTGAACGCCAAGACGGCTGATCGATCAATATTATTATGTGAAATCAGTTTTCCACATAATCATTACTGACACTGAGGAGGAACAACTTTAAGGGGGACCTCCCTACTTTAACGTCAATTACACTGACATTTACGTCTTCAGTAACGTTTATGAATAATATATACCTACAGGTTGAAAAGTTCAACGATACATTTGACATATGTTTTGTAGCTCATAACCAAGATAATAAATAATTATAATGAAACAATTTTTAAGGATTTTATCGAAGTTTATTGAGATTTTTACAAGCCCGACGTTTTGGATACTTTACAGCAACCATGGTCACGGGAGAACACCGATTCCAACCAAGGATGATCCGTGAGGCTATTGAAATTAAAAAACATCCTAATTATGTATATTAAAAATTCAAAATCCAAGCATATTATGTCACAGATTAAAGATACAGTTAGCACTTTCTGCGTAAATAGGACTAACTAAAATATTGGTGTATCATAGCGTAGTTTCGAATAACTTTGTAACGTTAGGACATCTGTCAACTCAATCCTTATTTTTCCTTTTACGCTGGGAAATGCTCTGAGGCATCCCGCCTGGTCTCCCCAGGTGGGTATGTGGGACTCGCTGCGCCCGAAAGATGGTAAATGGACGCAGCTCTACCCACTAAAACCCGGCGAATGCCACCAGTGCCGCCTTGGTGAGGTGCCCCGGATCTGTTAAGCTAACAGGGCACCTCGACAGCTAGTCAGTCCCGTAAGGGACCGATGCACCTCCACCTCCACAGAGGGGTGACCATGGTTGCTGTAAAGTATCCGAAACTTCGGGGTTGTAAAAATCTTAATAAGCCGCGATAAAATCCGTAAAAATTGTTTCATTAAAATGAGTGAAATTCGCGTAAACCTTAGAAAACAATAATATATATAAATGTATAATTGTCATAATAAAAGGCGAAGTTAGAATTGTTGTATAATACAACATTATTTTTGGTTTATTGTGGACGGTTATACCACGGTGATGATGAAAATGGTGAATAATATTGAGTAACAGGGAACCTCAACGGCTAGTCAGTCCCCCAAGGGACCGACGCCACCACCACAAAGGGATTGTCCCGCACCACAGAACAACCCCTCCCAACGTCAGTACAGTGCAATAGTAGGTTCCCATCACCGCCACCTGTCCGCCCCTGCTCTTTTGTCTCCTCTTCTTATAAGAGGGCTACAAAGTGCAGCTTCCTGGGTTCAATTGGCTTCGCCCAAGGTGCTGGGTTCACCTTAAGCTACTGAGCCCCACCGCCACGACAAGGCTTGAACCATGCTGTGGTATGTGTAGGTAGATACCTGCCCTGATTACGGTAAAACTCCCTTCTAATTCTCGTATATTACAGATACCTAGTTAGGTAGGATAGAAAATTAGGCCGGGGACTGCTTAGTAGCGGCCGGGCAGTCCCCTCTTACGAGGAGTCTGGCCTTCACCGGGATAGCCTGTCGCTGAGGTAATCATGTTGAATACAGATCCGGGACCCTCAAAAAGCGACTGAAGGCGCTCGCAGTGGTTTTAGTTTATGGGTGCGAGTGCGGGCACTCCCAGGTGCGAGTCCCAAATAGGATATACCCGAGATCCTGGCTACATGCTTAAAAAGCATTTCCTTGCGATAACAAAAAAAAAAGATAGAAAATTTACGTTTATTAAATACTGTAAAGAAAAGATAAAATCTATCTACCTTTTTTGCTTACTGTGTAGTTAAAAACTATATCTTCTTCTTACGTCTATACGGTCATTATGTGAAAATTGTTATAAAAAATAATGTTGACTATAGCTAACTTCAGAATGTCTGTTTTTCGTGACCGTGTGCGCATGCATCGTAAAAATTTACTCTCATCATTTTTCCCTAACGCGCCAAAAGAAGTATAACCTCAAAAATTGCAATATCATAAGCGTTTGCACTCATTAAACGCAGAATACTAAATGGCCTAAGATCCCGATATAAAACGACCTTCACCGAGCTGGTTATTGGATGAAACTTATTTTATATACAATTTAATATGTCAATAAATATATTGCATATGGGTTCTCTAAAAAATTTCAGTCGGACAGAAATAAAATCATCAATTAATCTTACATGCAACTTCCAGCGTTCTGGTGTCAGAGCTCTTGCCCACCGTGTTGTACACCTCGCATTTCACCGTCGCCTCGTTGTGGTGTTTGGAAACATTCGTTATCACCTGCAAACAACATTAATCTTCTTATGATACGTTCAAACTTACTTAAAACATTCATCGGTGGGAGGGAAGCGCTGTGCCGCGCTCCCGGCTGCATGGGTACCACCATCTGGCTTGTTTCTCCCGTGAAACAGCTTTGCTGTGTTTCGGAGAGAAGGGCAAGACAGGCAGTGTAATTACTGGCACCGAGACTTAACATCTTATGGCTCAGGATAAGCAACACATAGATGAGTTGCCTGGGCTTGTTCCAGGTAAACTAGTTTATGTTCATGGGCGACGTCGACCACTTACCATCAGGTGGCACGTTTGCCAGTTAGGCATCCAACTAACATAAAAAAAAACATTCACTGCTGAACAATAACTGAATAACTATATTGTTTTCAGTGGAAAGAGGCATGTTTTTTATGTCATAAGGGGGCAAAGAAGCAGTCGGAGCCTTATGGTACCGACACCCATACACATCCGCACACTGACCTTTTGTTGACTACCGGAGCCCATACAAATCCGCACAACCGGGGAATATGCAGATGTGTTGCCCTCCCTTTCCCTATTCTCCCTAAATTTCACTAGACGGGACAATGATCTCCATGCAGTGGCCAACTATATAGATGCGAGTGGCAGGATATCCGCCGTCTTTGCGTTCATTGAAATATATTTTTCTAAGAGAAGAAAAGTTTGATAGAGAAGTTGTCGCGCTCCCGGCTGCATGGGTACCACCATCTTGCTTGTTTCTCCCGTCAAAGAGTTTTGTTGTGTTTCGGAGAGAAGGGCAAGACAGGCAGTGTAATTACTGGCACCGAGACTTAACATCTTATGTCTCAGGATAGGTAACTCATAGATGAATTGCCTGGGCTCGTTCCAGGTAAACTAGTTTATGTCCATGGGCGACGTCGACCACTTACCATCAGGTGGCACGTCTACCAGTTCGCTTTTCCAACCAACATAAAAAATGTCCCTGAGAATCTCAAAATATATATCTAACTACCAAAAAGCTAAAAATCCCTTCTTATAATTATTATAGTGAATCTAATGAAGTGCAAAATAATTATATTTTTAGTAGTCGAGATGTCGTGCTTACAAAGCTTCCATTAACCATTTTCAGTTAAACTTACAGCATTTAAGTCTTTCTCCTCTAATCGGCTTATTACTTATAACTTTGATTTATACATCTTCACTAAACACACAGGTTTTAATATGAACCAGTGACAAAGATTTTAATACACAAACATCGGAGGATTTAAAGAGAAAATAAATGCGCGGGGTTTAAGTTTAAAAAGTGTATGGTACACTTTTTAAACTTAAATATATAAGATTTCACATTAACATAATTACTGACGTGATGTCTTAGAAATGGATGAACGTCGGCCGTACGCATAAAAAAGTGGCACGTTTCGCCTGAGCCGAGCGTGCAAGCGAGAGCGCGGATCAAGAGATAGAGAAGCACGATCGGCCGAAGCGTTCGGTTTTTGACGCATCATGACGTTATCACGTAAAGTTATCGCCCTTAACCGACTTTACAGGCAACATGTAGGTTTTTTTTACTAATAAAACTATTTTAAAGGGGGTATTTACTATGCTTCTCTCTTCTTCTCCTGAACAAGAGAATCATAGACAGTGTCGAACCAAAACTTAATAATATGTAAAGTAGGTAAAGGGTAGGTGGGAGAAAAAACAGCTAGGCTAATGTGGAACTGGGTGGCACAGGTCATCATGCATTGGGTACTTCAGGATGGGCAAAGACGTCGAGACCCTCTGAGGAGGACCCTTTGGGGAGGGCAGGGAAGGGCTTTGCCCTGCAGTGGGATCCGATAGGCTATTAAAAAATGTTGTCTGGGCTAGGTAGGTAAAATACCCCCACAATGATTCAAGCTCAGTAGCCTAAGGCGAACCCAGCACCTTGGGCGAAGTGAATTGATAGTTAATAGAATCAGGCGTTACTTCACGGAAATCCATTATATAAGATACTAGGGGCCCGGTACGTGCTTCGCTACGTATAAAGTGAAATAAAAAAAAATTGGAACATCAAATTAATTTATTCAAACAAAAAAAATATATTAATTGCTAGCTATTTTAAAACTTAATGTTGTACTGAAAAAAGTTTCAATATGACCCCAACTGAAAAAGTTTCAATTTGACAGCAAAATCTCCATTAACTAAATGATCCGCCATTTATTGAATTAAAAAAATGTGATAAATGAAGAACCGCTCGACCGATTTTGTGCAAACTTCACATAAACCATCTACTATATAGTCCGAACAAAGCCTAAACATTTGGTTGGGATTGGTGAGCCCGTTCTTGAGTTATAAAATTACAACGAAAAGTGCCATTGATTTTTATATATAAAGATTAAATTATATTGTATTAATTAGCAATTATCCCGCGAAACACGCAGTCTTTACAGCAAATGTGTGAGTGCACGCATATGCATGAGCCGAGGCTCTTTGTACCCTTCTTATAAGGAGAGGGGACAAAAGAGCAGGGGATAAGGGTACTGTCCTGACGTTGGGAGGGGTTGTCCTATGGTGTGGGACAACCCCTCTGTGGAGGTGCCGTCGCTCCCTTGAGGGACTGACTAGCCGTCGAGGTGCCCTGTTTGCTTAACAGATTCGGGGCACCTCACCAAAGGCGGCATTGGTGGCACTCGCCGGGTTTTAATGGGTAGAGCTGCGTCCATCTCACCACCTTTCGGGCGCAGCGAGTCCCACATACCCACCTGGGCGGACCCACTCAAAGCATTTCCCGTAAAAGAAAAAAAAAAGTAGGTAACATACCCAACAGGCTTATTTCCACCAAGCATTTTTGTTTTATCAAAAACCAGGTGAGGAGCAACTGTCGCGGTGAATTTTATGACTCATACTTGGCAAAAGAAAATTTTTCGAAATTCGAGATACTCAAAGGTGTCACAATTTAAATGCATCTTATAAATGTGAAATACGTCGGAACATGCTACTAAAATCTTTTACAAGCAAAAGCTAAATATCAATATTCCACCCGGATCTCCCTGTATAATACAAAATGCATGTTGCGGGTGCGACGGTAGCCAAGAATTCAATGTGAATTTTTGAGGACACGAGTGCTGGAAAATTAATTCATATTTTCTTATGTGGCAATTTGTGAATTCTTTTCGTTCAGTGTTACTAGTTCGAAATTTCTGTCTACCAAATTTTATTTTATTGTTTTTATTTTATTATTAAATGTAGTTTTTGCTTTTTTCTTTAAATTCCGAAATGTAATGCCTGTTTCGTGGTGTTTCCCGTTGTAAGTTCTCGAAGAACTTGTATTTCGGGTACTATACAACGGTAATAATAATACTTTAAATATTATACACGAAAATGTGCAGCGTTTTTGTCCAAGAAGAGGGAGTGAGTGATTGAGACCGATTGAGAGAGAGTAAGAAAGGGTAAACGTAGCATGAAGCACATAGCCATGGAGTGAGAGTAGGGAGCAAGTGAGTGAGAAAGATCGAGAGAGAGTGAGATAGAGCGAACGTCGCATCGCAAGTCTCGGAAATTTAAAGCTTTATCTTTATATATATATATATATATATATATATATATATATATATATATATATATATATGTCTTGTGTGCGTGTGTATGTCACTGAACTCCTCCTAGACGGCTGGACCAATTTTTATGAAATTTTTTGTGTGAGTTCAAGGTGTTCGAGGATGGTTTAGATTCACAAAAAAAATATTTTGTACAGGACAACGTCTGTCGGTGCCACTAGTATTAGTATAAATATAAACGAGATTTAAAAATTTGTTTGCCAAATAAGTTTCACTTCTGACATGACTGTGTACTTTGTACGCGTGCACTTTTTTACTATAATTTATAATACCTATCTACGAACCAGGAACACGGAAAACATTTTGTTCCCTGGTGGGATTCGAACCCGCTACCTCCGGCTTGAGCGTTTACGTGCTAACCATTGAACCACAGAGGTCATCAACTATATTAAAATGAAAGTATAGTAATAACTTACTAGTTCATTTCCACTTGCACCAGTCACTTGCATATTGTTCACATACCAGCTGTAGGTCAGGTTGTTCGGATTCGCCGTCGCCTGGCAACCTGGTAACAAAAAACTCAAAAATTAAAATGCATACTAAAAATATACTGGCCTATGCCCACGGCTCAGTGGAAATACGTAGGAATGATGTTATCATTATTCGTTTTCACCTTTTTCATTTTACGAAAATAATGATAGATTTACGAAAATATGAGGGCAAACTCTAGAGAAAGCGTCAATATCATGAATAACAGAGAGAGGACATTACTGCCTCGCAGAAGGAGACCATCTCCGTCCAGGACTCGTCGTCATCGAGCATCGCGGTGATGACGTTCGGTAGAGACAAGTCCCCTCCGATGACTGATGTCAGACTGTGACGCAGCGCAGCCCATCTCGGGCACACCTCGAGGGTGTGGCAGCTGTGTGCTGGGCCGAGTCCACCGCTGCGCCACAATCGTGACACACTATCAACGGCTCCCTGCGGGTCGCACGACACAGGTGCTCACCAAAGCAACCATGCCCGGTGAGCATCTGCGTCAGACAGAAGGTGATCCTCGTGTACCCTGACTAAACGGGTAGGTTAGCATGAGCGTCAACATGAGTTATTAGCATGAATAACAATCATGTAAATGAGTCTTCTACACAAGTTCATATCTTACCGAGGACCAAGTTGTCTCCCTCGTGCACCCTCCCGTTGGGAGCCTTCGACTTGATGGAGATGCGGACTCGAGGCGCGTATTGTACCTGGAACAAAACACATTCTATGACATGATGTTAAGTTGGCCATGATGATGATGATGATGTACCTAATAAAAATCTGTTTTATGTCACTTGGACAGGTGAACTGGCAGATATGCCACCTGATGGTAAGTGGTCAGCGTCGCCTATGTTATTCCTGGATCTAGCCCAGGCAACTCATTTGTGTGTTGCTTATACTGAGATATAAGATCTTAAGCTAATATCCGTGAATTTAAGCTCAGTCGCTTATACAGCCATATCAGCACTGATGGAGATTATTTTGATAGCTTATATTATGTTTTTGACGTGACAACGTCTAATAAATCAATGAACGCCGGCTGTATGCATGAATATGTCCCGTAACGCTCATTGTACGCTTGCGTTTTGTTCTGACGTTGTCACGTTAAACTATCATCTGTAAACCAACTTTACAGACAAGCAATTTTCTTGTTTTTTTTTTTTTAAGAATACTCTGCAGACCATTGGTCCGCACCATTGTTAGATTGGTTTTGATGATAATTGATTGTTACTTCTGTTGCTCCGCAAAATTGGAGTTCGTTAGGTGGTTAGTTGATGATGATTGATTGATTAGCTTAAGAGGAGCCGCTGGGGTGGAAGAGGGAGAGAATATGTTACCACCGGTTCAAACCCTAGTCGGAAGAGATTTTGGTCAGCTTATTTGAGATTTCTTGGGTTAAAATTATATAAGTTTTATCGAAATTTGTGCAGTGCAGACTCGAAAAGGTAACTCACAAACAAAGTCACCTTCGCATTTATAATAATTATGACAAGCTCAGATGATATTTTCGTTTTTTTTACGATTTTTTCACGAAATATGCAAATCTGATCTACGATCCACAAGGGCGCGGCTCAACCGCGGCACACGGAGAGGCTTCGCACAATATGTTTGACTTTGCAAGAAAGTGTATGTGATTTTTTTCCACTGCGACGTATCCCGTACGTTACGCATTACTTATCGTTTTCTTACTATTGACATTTTAGCAGATGTGCGTAGCCTTTGCGTGCACCGCGGTGGAGCCGAGCCTTTAGGTGTGAAAAGCCTATCTTTTCTTGAAACTGAAAGACAGTAAAATTTATATAAGATTTATAATTTTATATATATTATAATAATAACAATATCAACCCTTATATTATGTCCCACTGCTGGGCACGGGTCTCCTCCTCGAAATCAGGCGAGGAGGGTTTTGGGCCATTGTTCACCGATGCGCTGGCCTAATGCGGGTTGGTGAACTTCACACCTTCAAAGACTTTTAATCTCATCAGGCATGCAGGTTTCCTCACGATGTTTCCTTCACCGGTATAATCTTAGTGTGTAAGAAATTCTTAAGTAACTTATTGGCAAGTGAACGAGGCAATTCCCCAATGCCCGAAATATACAGCTCCAAAAGAGTGAAAGATATACAGCTCCAAAAGAGTCGTAGACTTCACGGTTGGCGGGGAGCAACCCCCCACTAATAATCAATCTTAAGTGAGTCAAATTGGCTCACAACAGTCAGTTTTTTTTATAGAAGAGGGGGCAAACGGATAGTCGGTTCACATGATGGTAAGTGAAGTATTAGGGCTTTTGCATAGATCCATCCGAAAAAAAAGGATATCAGAGTACATATCTTTATATATATAATTCTTCTGTGCGTGTGTATGTCACTGAACTCTTCCTAAGCGGCTGGACCGATCCTTATGATTTTTTTTGTGTGTGTTCAAGTGGATTCGAGAATGGTTTATATTCACAAAAAAAAAAATTTGTACAGGACAACGTCTGTCGGGGCCACTAGTTAAGATATATAATATTATGATGTTTTAATCAGTTTTAACTAGAAATATGCGCTAGCCGAAACGCTCTTGCTACAACCCTAAATATAACAAGGTTTATAAAGTTCAACAGATTCGCGGGCTAACTAGACTAACCGTATTAGGACCTGGCTGTAGGACTGGGAAAGATTAATTGCCTTTGTACACGCCATTTTGAAATTACACATTAGTTTCGGATAGAGCTGGAATTTTAAATGATAATGGTTTTTGATTTAAGCACTTTGTTAAAACAAATTGAATGCTATCCCCACCATGGTTCAGGCCTTGTCGTGGCGGTGGGGCTCAGTAGCCTAAGGTGAACCCAGCACCTTGAGCGAAGCGAATCCATACTAATATTATAAAGCTGAAGAGTTTGTTTGTTTGTTTGAACGCGTTAATCTCAGGAACTACTGGTCCAATTTGAAAAATTCTTTCAGTGTTAGATAGCGCATTTATCGAGGAAGGCTATATGCTATATAACATCACGCTGTGACTTATAGGAGTTGAGTAACGCGGGTGAAGCTGCAGGCAACAGCTAGTTGTATATAAAATGTATCCCTCTTATTAGAAGAGGGACAAAAGAGCAGGGGGCAAGGGGCGAGTACGGGAACCTCTCCCCATTGTACTATCCCGATGTTAGGAGGGGTTGTACTGTGGTACGGGACAATCCCTATGCGGAGATGGCATCGGTCCCTTGAGGGACTGACTAGCCGTCGAGGTGCCCTGTTTGCTCAACAGATCCGGGGCACCTCACCAAAGGCGACATTGCTGGAACTCGCGCGGTTTTAGTGGGTAGAGCTGCGTCCATTTACCAGCTTTCGGGCACAGCGAGTCCCACATATCCGCCTGGGGAGACAAACTCCCCGCGGGATTCCTCAGAGCATTTCCCGGCGTTAAAGAAAAAAAACTGCTATTTAAGGTTTCTCCAACTATAAGAAATATCGTTTATTATGTATCATCATCATCATAATAATAATCATTATCATCAGCCTCTATCCGTCCACTGCTGCACATAGGCCTCCCTCAATGAACGACAAGAAGCTGAGTTCACTGGGACTAGCGTTTATTGTGACATTGTGACTTGCTCCTTTTTATGTCATACGGAGGCAACCGACCAGTCGGAGCTTAATGGTGACTACCTACGCCCATAGACATCAGCACAACCAATATTTATGCAGATACCTAGCCCTCCTTTTCCCTTTCACCCCCAATGGGCCACCGGAAACTCACAAACCGACGGAACGCGACAGCATAGCTATCACTTGACACCGGTGCTATGTGAGCGAGAGGTACTACCCCGGTTGTGTTCCCTGTCATGCCGGCCCAATTCGGATGTAAAGCAGCAGCAACCTCTTACATTCGTTTCCAGCTTAATATTTTTACGAACAAAATAACTGATTTGAATTCAGACTCACTTGGAGGGAAGGGTAGAAGGGTGTACCATGTAACACGACACGTCGTAAACGACACTTGTTCCGGGCTAAGTATTTGTAAATGAAAGCTTTTAGTCTAGACGAAGCCGTAGAACGCTTTTAATGAAGTTTAGCTCAAAACTTAAATAGTGTATGTGGGCGACGCTATTCTCGAAGTCTGGCTCAATTTTATAACGACGATTATTGGTTCAATCTTGGTTCTGGTAAATAAATAATAACAATAATGGTAGAATATTCCATCATCGCCATGACCTTTGTCAACTTAAGCAGTCTACTGATAAAGCAGCAGTTGATTAAATATACAAGTACTAGCTGGTGCCCGCATCTTCGTCTGCGCAGGATAAGATTTTAGTTTTTTTAGGCCTTTTATCTTGCATTAGTCTTTTTTTTATAGAAGAGGGGGCAAACAGACAGTCGGTTCACCTGATAGTAAGTAAGGTAAGAATAGCGACATCCACAGACACCCGCTATACCAGGAGATCAGCAGGTGCGTTGCCGGCCTTTTAGATGTGAGTATGCTCTTTTCTTGAAGGTCCCTAAGTCGTATCGGTTCGGAAACACCATAGGTGGCAGCTGATTCCATATATTTGAGGTGCGAGGCAGGAAATACCGTAAAAATCTAGATGTTGTGGATTTCCGGACATCAAGATGGTGTGGGTGAAATTTGGAATTCTTACGCGATGTCCGGTGCTGGAATTCTGCCGCAGGTATTAATCCGAACAATTCCTTAGTACACTCCCCGTGGTGATGCGGTAGAAGATGCAGAGCGATCCGACATCTCTACGCAGCGCCAAGGAATCAAGCCGATCGGAGATCACATTGTCATCGACGATTCGAGCCGTCCGGCGTTGGACGCGGTCAAATGGAAGGAGCTGATATTGGGGCGCTCCAGCCCAGAGGTTGAGAGCAGTATTCCATGTGAGGCCGGATCTGCGCCTTGTATAATTGAAGGCGGTGTGAAGGCATAAAATACTGCTTCGCCCTATTGAGCATGCTATTCTATTATTTCAGTGAGTCTATAAGGAATTAGCTTACCAGCATCAGTTATTCGGCGTACACTTGTAGCGGCTCACGGTTTCACCCGCGTACTTACCATTCCCGTAGGAGTATTGGTATAAATTATAGCCTATATGTTAATCTGTAGTGTAAGCTATATTATTGTAAAGTTTCATTAAAATCCATTTAGTAGTTTGTGTGTAAGAGTAACAAACATCCATACATTCTTACAAACTTTCGCGTTTACAATATTAATGAATTCATGTCATTGTTCATTGAAAGCCTATGTCCAGCCACTGCTAACGAGTGGATGATGATGATGATGATGAATGATAAGAAAATCAGTATTTGTTATTATGTATCAATTTCTTTACATACGAAAATAAGAGCAATAAAAAAACCAAGGACGCTTTAAGCTACGCAATAAAGTTAAAATGGAGATGGGCAGGTCACATAGCGAGGCTAAGAGACAAAAGATGGACATTTACCGGTGGGAGGGAAGCGCTGTGCCGCGCTCCCGGCTGCATGGGTACCACCATCTTGCTTGTTTCTCCCGTGAAACAGCTTTGCTGTGTTTCGGAGAGAAGGGCAAGACAGGCAGTGTAATTACTGGCACCGAGACTTAACATCTTATGTCTCAGGATAGGCAACACATAAATGAGTTGCCTGGGCTCGTTCCAGGTATATTCATGGGCGACGTCAACCACTTACCATCAGGTGGTACGTTTGCCAGTTTGCCTAACCAACTAACATAAAAAAAAATACTACCTCATGGAGCGGACCTGAAGGAAAAAGAAAAAGAGGAAGTCCTACTACCCGATGGGACGATGATATCAAAAGAGTCACTGGCTCTAACTGGTGCCAAATAGCACAGGATAGACAAAAGTGGGCATCTTTGGAGGAGGCCTTCACCCAACCTGGGAACCTAGCTTTTTAAAGCATATAAAAAATAAGTTAACAAAAAATAAGTCAAAAAAGAAATTTAGAAAAAGAAAGTAATTTATATTTAACTTAGTAACTAAGATACAAGGTGGCTTGGTCAAATAAAGGATTTATTATTATTATTATCAATTTCTTCACCCTTCTATAAAAGAGAAGACAGATACCTAGTTATAACAAAGGTTAGCTTGTTTGTCCTCTTAACCTTTTATTTAAAGAGGGGAAAAGGACATTCGGTTCACCTGGTGTTAAATGGCATGACACACCCGCTACACCAAAGGATTATCAGGCGCGTTGCAGCCTTTTCAAATATGTATACTCTGTTCTTAAAGCTTAAGTCGCATTGAAATATCGTAGGTTCCATATAGTGGTATACTTAAGAAAATATCAACAAAATTAGCACTTATTTGGTATTCCAGGAAAAAGTAAGATGTATTTTAAACTCGGAATTGGCGTTGCATTCTAGGCTCGCTTCCAAACCGATGTTCCATTATTTTTAAGGATTCTGTTGAATTTAAAACGAGGATTAAGCTATAACTGTCTTAGTTTGGGGTTGATTTTTTTGACTTTATTAATGGGTAGTATATTTTGTTTAAATATATTTATTTCTCGTCATTACAGAGCTCTAATGACCCCCACCATGGTTCAGGCCTTGAAGTGGCGGTGGGGCTCAGTAGCCTAGGGTGACCCCAACACCTTGGGCGATGCTAATTAAGCCGAGGGGGCTCTTTGAACTCCTCTTATATGAAGAGGGGACAAAAGAACACGGGGTGAGGATGGAAACCTCACCTCATTGTCCCGACGGGGGGTTATTCTGTGTTGCGGGACAACCCCTCTGTGGAGGTGGCGTCGGTCCCTTGCGGGACTGACTAGCCATAGAGGTGCCCTGATAGCTTAACAGATCCGGGGCACCTCACCAAGGCGGCATTGGAGGCACTCGCCGGGTTTTAGTTTTTTTTTTATGTTAGTTGGATAGGCAAACGTACCACCTGGTGGTAAGTGGTTGACGTCACCCAAGAACATAAAATATTATACTTGGAACGAGCCCAGGCAACTCATCTATGTGTTGGCTATCCTGAGACATAAGATGTTAAGTCTTGGTGCCAGTAATTACACTGCCTGTCTTGCTCTTCTCTCCGAAACACAGCATAGCTGTAGAGAAACGGGAGAAATAAGCAAGATGGTAGTACCCTTGTAGCCAGGAGCGCGGCACAGCGCTTCCCTCCCACCAGTTTAGTGGGTAGAGCTGCGTCCATTTACCACCTTTCGGGCGCAGCGACTCCCACATACCCGCCTGGGGAGTGGGGCATTTCCCGGCGTAAAAGGAAAAAAAAGAGCTCTAATGACATAGCAATATGCCGATAGTAATTATTTCTTTAATTTTTATTTATTTGAAATTATCTCTTTCATCCTTGAGGTTTCTGAAGTGAAACGTCTTTGTGCGCATGAGGGTAATTTTTTTGAAACATCACGAAAATGTGCAACGTTTTTATCCAAGAAGAGGGAGAGAGTTATTGAGACCGATTGAGAGAGAGTGAGAAAGGGCAAACGCATGAAGCACATAGCCATGGAGTGAGAGTAGGGAGCAAGCGAGAGAGAAAGATCGAGAGAGAGAGTGAGATAGATCGAACATCGCATCGCAAGTCTCGGAAATTTCAAGCTTTAGATTAGTATAAATATAAACGAGATTTAAAAATTAGTTTGCCAAATAAGTTTCACTTCTGACATGTGTATTTTGTACGCACGCACTTTTTTATGTATGTAAATAATATTATCTTGCCAAAAGATCAACCCATAAGTTCTTTTCTAGTATTTTTAAGGATATCCTGCATTCCAAAGTATTTTTTTTTTTAATTTGTATTTTTTTAGATACATTTTTTACGTGTTATATGGTTATGCCTAATTACCAATTTGCCAAACGAAATATACTTTTCACTGTATTTCCTGTATTGATATCAAAGATGTTACATCTCGTTTCCCGTAATTGCATTGTCTGCTCCACTCTTCTGGAACAAAACTACTTCTAAATCAGAATCGTACTCATTTAGAGTATTCACCACATGGTATTCCTCTATCGGGACTATTTTTTTTATAATATGGGAGGGCAAACGAGCAGTTTGCCCTCCTATGCTATCAAGACTACCGACGCCCATACACATTCGCACAACCAGAGATTATGCAGATGCGTTGCCCTCCTTTTCCCGATCCCCTCAATGGGCCACCAGAAACTCACAAACCGCACGAAACACGACAGCATAGCGTGTTATGTGAGCGAGAGGTACCACCCCGGTCGTGCCGGCCCATTTCGGCTGCAAAGCTGCTGCTTTACAAACATGGCACTCTTACTTAAATAACGTCAATATTAAGAAATAAACCACATTTTCATCTGCAGTGTTGTTTGTGTGTTTGTTTGTTTGAACGCGCTAATCTCAGGAACTACTGGTCCGATTTGAAAAATTCTTTCAGCGTTAGATAGCTCATTTATCGAGGAAGGCTATAGGCTATATAACATCACGCTGTGACTAACAGTAATTAAGTTGAGTAAGTTAAAGCAGGCGAAGCTGCGGGCAACAGCTAGTATTATATATATAATATTATCATTGGGATTCCACACAAAAACTCTGCCTTTCCAGTAGGAATGGTACAGTCCAGGAGGTCCAGATACCAGGTTTTAAATGGCATTGTACCCTTTTATATCCCATAACTATATGACATGTATGTATAGCGCTTAGGTGGTCCTATTTAAATATCGTGTTCTTTGATAAAACACTTTAATTGAATTTAAAGGTAACATTTAATGGAGCAATCCGGAGATATACCGAAGGTTTTTATTTGAATTAGTAATTCAAAGATAAGAGCGCAGTTTAGTAAACTTTTAATAGTTCATATTCAAAGACTTTTACTCTCAACTTAGTAAGAATCGGTGTTAGCATTTTTTATTTCATTTTAAAATTATTAAGAACAGATTTGTTTTTTTTTTTTTTACTTTTTTAGGCGTTGATTATGGTTGCCCACCATGGTTGTAGCCTTGTTATGGTGGGGGCTCAGTAGCCTAAGGTGAACCTTGCACGTTTCAGCACCTTGAACAGAGCCACTTATTTTAAAATCAGTACCTATAATGTGAAGTCGTGGAAGTGGCAGTGGGCTGGTCACACACTCAGAAGAACGGATGGCTGATGGGACAATAAATTTTAAGAGTGATTTAGGTAGACGAAGTGTTGGTCAGCTAAGGAAGACGATCTCCATGCGGTGGCCGGTCCATGTTAGATAAGAGTGGCAAGGGATCGGCCGTCTTCTTCATTGAGGGAGGCCTACGTTCAGCAGTCGACGGGTAGGCTGATGATGATGATGATGATAATGATGACCTATATTAAACTGAAGTATAAGTAAAAAGTAAATAGCAAGTAAAAACCAAGTGCAGATCTATCATAAATCACTTAAATAAGACCCAAAGGAAATAGATATATGTTCTTCGACCATGTTGCCGACTTTGCTGACACTTCTATCACGAAATTAGAGACTGGAATACTTCTTATTTTCACTTTACCAGTATAAAACCACGACCAGGTCACCTTGACCTGTGCAATTATTCTATTCAGCGAAATACGCCGGCCATTTGAGGGCGCTCGCAAAATTCACGGGTCACATTATTTTGGGCTCTTCGTTTCGAAATTCGTCGGGAAATTGTAGAAGGTTTTCCCGTCTGTTTCTTTATTTCGTTACATTCCCCTTTTTATATCCCTTTATTGGTTGGTATGGCTTAAATAGTAATTCATGTCGGGTGCCGAAATGTTACATTTTAGGTACCTCAGTTCAGTTTTTTCGAGAATTGCATTCTAGGGCTGCATATATTTAACAACATTACTTTATTCAATTGTTTCTTTTCATTCATATCGAGCAGCTGTTTCGCCTGATAGTATCGCAGCCTTAGAGAATACATATTATATAGAGCGCGCGTCAGTAAGTATGAACTGTAAGCACAGGTATGAACATAAATCACTGTATTGGAAACGTTCAATCAGAGTGTCAAAACAACACTTCCTGGAACAGATTCCTGGAAGAAAAATAAAAGAAGCTGTAATATTTATGTCATGGCGTTCATTGAGTGCCTATGGTCCGCAGTGGATGGATAGAAGCTGATGATGATGATGATAATGAGAATGTACTAATTTTAAATATCGATATTTTTTTATTGCATTAAGCATGGAACGTCACTTTCACAGGGCTTTACTGTCCCCACCATGGTTCAGGCCTTGTCGTGGTGGTGGGGCTCAATAGCCTAGGGTGAGCTGCTGCACCTTGGGCGAAGCCAATCGAGCCGAGGGGTTCTTTGTACCCCTCTAGCAGAGCCTCAATAACCCCCTGCTTAAAGAAAAAAATATAAAAAAACAATGTCAATTATGACATTATATTAGGTAAGTCTTCACTTATACACCAACTAGTGGCAAAGATCTATAATAAACTAGGATTATTTATTTCTAATATTTTAAGAAGTTCTACTTCAACGCGCGAAAAGATTACTCGCACACCCTTTTTGTTGTAACCGTTTAGTTATAAATTAAGCGGGTGAAACCGCTGAAAATTGTTAGTACATATAACATTCTTAGTCAAGTGAATTTCAAGTTAAGTTGAATCTGTGTAAGTGAAACCTACAATTTCAATTTGCGTTCCATAGAATTGAAACTATAACCGCCTGTAAGTGATCTAAGCATAATTTGTGTGCCAAACTATAACAGGAGCTAACTGAGAGGTCTTGTCCTAAGACAACCCTAACTTTAGTTCAGATTCGGCAAATTTGAGTAATAAATTTTATTACGTAATTGGTGTGTTGGTTATAATAAAACACTTTTTTACGGATTTTATCGCCGTTTATTAAGATTTTTACAAGCCCGACGTTTCGGATACTTTACAACCATGGTCACGGGAGGACTGAGGTGTCATACGTCCTATCATTACAAAGTTATTCGAAACTACCCTATGATACATCAATATTTTGGTCAGTCCTATCTACACAGAAAGTGCTAACTGTATCTTTAATCTGTGACATAATATGCTTGGATTTTGATTTGATAATTTTAATAATGGGATCCCAAGCAGGTGGTAGAAGCCAGCCATCTTCTCTATTGAAATTAGGATGTTTTTTAATTTCAATAGCCTCACGGATCATCCTTGGCTGGAATCTGTGTTCTTTTGCGAGGACTTGTGGTTTATCAAATCTGATATAATGCTGAGCTTTGTCAAGACTATGTTCACAGATGGCAGACTTAGTGTAGCGACGGTGTTTTAAATCAGCTATATGTTCTTTCACGCGAGTTTTAATGGATCTTTTAGTTTGGCCTATATATATATATATATATGCTTGGGATCCCATTATTAAAATTATCAAATCAAAATCCAAGCATAATATGTCACAGATTAAATATACAGTTAGCACTTTCTGTGTAGATAGGACTGACCAAAATATTGATGTATCATAGGGTAGTTTCGAATAACTTTGTAATGATAGGACGTATGACACTCCAATCCTCCCGTGACCATGGTTGCTGTAAAGTATCCGAAACGTCGGGCTTGTAAAAATCTTAATAAACCGCGATAAAATCCGTAAAACATTGTTTTATTATAATGAGTGAAATTCACGTAAACATTAGAAAACAATTGTTAGCTTCTATAAAAATCAGCAATATTTACGAATCAATTATGAATATTATAATATGTATAAGACTTATATTTTGCTATTTTATTATAAAATAGGTAGTAAAATAAGTTCATAAAATATTGTTAACTTTGTATTATAGGAGTATATTTGATTTTGTATCAGCCTAATAGTTCGAGTTTTACTTCCGGTCTTTGTTATTCAATCTTGTAAATTGTGTTAGCTTCTATAAAAATCAGCATTATTTACAAATCAATTATGAATATTATTATATTTAAAAGATGTATATTTTGCATTTTATTATAAAATAGGTAGTAAAGTAAGTGAATAAAATATTGTTGACTTTGTACTAATAGCTCAAGCTTGACTTCCGGTTTGTGGAATAAAATCCCGCTAATTATTATAAAATATTTTATTAACCCAGAGATACAATTTGACTTCCGGTCTTTGTTATAATATCGTGTGGATTGGTCAATTGAGAAACCATACCGAGATTACTTTAATAGTTTTAGAATAAAATGAGGGAGTCTTACTTGAGCTACAGAGCTAGTCGATTCTTAATAGAACACAGTGTGTTCAAGTGATTTACAAGTGTTGAAAGAATTGTTTTAACAAACCTTTAAAAAACTGTTGTTGTTAATAAGTAGAAGAATAAAACTTTATATGAAGTGAAGTGTGGTTATATTGTGATCCCTAAGGAGAAAACTAACCTAACAAATAAAAGAGAATTTTACAATTCAGAAGCAGGGATAACACTAAGGTATTGTAGTGTCCTATTGAGCCTTAGTGTGATCAAACGCCCATCATAAGGCCATTCAATTATTGTACTTATTATACAAGTGAAGATGCCTCGTGATTTACCTGAGCATAGACGAGAACACTCTAGACGCAGCCGATCACGGACACGTGGTCGAGGATCGCAGCCAAGTCGTCGCCCGTCAGCAGGGCCGAGCACTGGTAGGTGTGATCGACCTAGATCTAGAAGGTCACCTCCTCAAAGGATGAAGCCGCGACAAAGAAGCTTAAGCAGGTCAGTCATAACACCCCTAATACAATGCCATGCAAATACGCCACCAAGACATACGCCGAGGCGTGGGCCGACCCATAAATTTAGAGACCGTAGTGGTAGTAGACAGAGGAATCACATATTGAGGAGTCCTGGAAGAGGAGAGAGTTTTGATAGATCGCGTAGTCCAGTACGCTCTCTTATTACTGAAAGACTCGCAACAGTGACTCCACAGTCTACAAATATTGATTATAATTTAAATAAAGAATTGCTTACAAATATAAAAGTTTCGTTACTACAATCTATCGCAGTCTTAAACTCTCAGAGTAAAGAAAGATTTACGAATAATAATGTAGTGCCAGAATTTGACCCTAAATCAAAGAACCAAACTATTATTTCATGGTTGAATAAAGTAAAAGAATGCTCTGAGATTTACGGTTGGGATAGTAAACAGACTGCTCACTACGCCCTACCGAAGCTAGTTGGAACTGCGAAAAAGTGGTATGAAGGACAACCATCGGTATTACTCACATGGGAAGAATGGGAAAAAAAACTTAAATCTGCTTTTCTCACTTACGAAAATTATGGTCATTTACTGACTGAAATGTTGGCTAAGAGGGCAAAATTTGGGGATGATAAATAATAGCCTTAAATCGATGCGGTATAGTAGGTAGAAACGCAATTGACTGTATTGTATATGGGATAGATGATAGGCCCGTCCGTTATGGTGCAGAAGCTGTAGGTTTTGAGGATGCCGATAAACTATTGGGCTATTTGAGAGGCGTCAAACATGAACGAGTAGATAAGTTCAATAAAAAACCAATCCGGTTAAATGAAAATAATCCGCGTAAATTCATTAAAAATGATATTGGTAGAGTTTTAAAATGTTTTAACTGTCATGAAACCGGCCATATAGTATCAGGCTGTAAGAAACCAATTGTCAAATGTCAAAAATGTAATCGCATTGGTCATGATGACTCTGAATGTACTAGGAATCTTTGGGTAGATAGAACTGAGGCTAAGACATTTTGACTAGACAGAAGTCCCGATATTAGAGTAGACGATAAATTTATCAAGCGTATAATCATTAATAATTTGCAGTTAACAGGATACGTAGACTTTGGTAGTCAGTGCACTTTAATAAAAGAAACTGTTATCAAAGAAATTATACCACGCGAAAAATGGCATATAGATCATTTGCCATCTCTTAAAGGTTTTGGTAATACGTATGTGACAGCTTTAGGCAAGACTGAGATATCCTTAATAATTGATAATGTTAAAATTTATGTTGAAGTAGTCATTGTTCCGGATAATTATCTGAACTATGATTTACTTATTGGGCAAACCGCTACGGAGCAGCCCCAGATATTAGTAGTTAAAACCGACAAAGACTTGATAATAACTGATAATCGAATGAAGTGTGATTCAAAACTGATTTTAAAATCTTGCAATAAATTAATAGCTTACGGTTGTATTTCCGTAAAAGTACAGACCGACGCATATTTTAGTGGCGTTGTTTTAATTGAAAATGGGCATCGATTGAATTTTAGAATAAAAGCTGGTCCGTATAATATTAAGAAAGGGAAAGGCTATTTAACTATTCTAAACAATGATAATAAATTAATTCAATTTAAGGAGGGGCAAGTTTTGGCACGTGCTTTTATTGCATTAAGTGACTATAAAACTAAAGCCATTAATAAAATACAAAAGGTTCATAATATTGATAATATATCTCCACTGACATTGGATGATCTTAATATTGATGAAAATTTAAATAGCCAGCAAAGGCTTTAATTGTTCAATACATTAAACCAGTACCGCGATTGTTTTGCCAAAGATTTATCTGAGTTAGGTCATACAACGTTAGCAGAGATGAATATTCAATTAAAAGATTCAGAACCAATAGTTTATCGACCATACAGACTAAGTCATATGGAACGGGAGGAAGTTAGAACCATGGTTGAGGAGCTTTTAAAATATAACATTATTAGGGAATCTCAGTCTCCATACGCTAGTCCAGTTTTGTTAGTTAAAAAGAAAACTGGTGACAAACGCCTTTGTGTAGATTATCGTGCCTTGAATAGAAAAACTATAAAGCAGCATTACCCTTTGCCTCGCATTGAGGATCAGATTGATCGTTTGGCGGGAAATAAATATTTTTGTGCTCTAGACTTGGCTTCTGGGTACTATCAGATCCCATTAAGCGAGGAAAGTAGGAATAAAAGTTCTTTTGTCACACCCGATGGGCAATTTGAGTTTAATAGGATGCCATTTGGGCTAGCAAATGCCCCAGCTGTTTTTCAGCGAACTATCAATCTGGTCCTGGGAAATCTACGCTATAATATTGCTTTGGCCTATATGGATGACGTTTTGGTACCTAGTAGATCATTCGAGGAAGGTATTGAAAGGTTACAGATGGTACTTCAAAAATTACGAGAGGCAGGCTTAACTTTAAAACCACAAAAATGTTATTTTTTTCAAAATCATGTTGACTATTTGGGTTTCGAAATTTCTGTTACCTGTAAGACCGGGCATTAAAAAAATAGAATCTATAAAAAACTTTCCTAAGCCTAAAAATTTCCACAATGTACGCCAATTTATTGGTTTGGCTAGTTTTTTTCGACGTTTTATAAAAGGTTTCGGTGAAATAGCTCGTCCTCTCACGAGGTTATTAAAGAAGAATGTTGTTTGGGTTTGGTCACAAATCCAAGAAGACGCATTCGAAAAATTAAAAAATGCACTTGTGTCAAGACCAGTACTAGCCTTGTATAACCCCAAACTAGAGACACAAATACATACGGACGCGAGCAAACATGGTATAGGCTCTGTATTATTACAAAAACAAATTGACGGAGTGTATAAGCCAGTAGCATATTACAGTAGACAGACTTCACCTGAAGAGTCCCATTTTTCATCGTATGAGTTGGAAACTCTTGCAGTCATTGCCGCTCTAGTAAAATTCAGAGCGTACGTACTTGGATTAAGCTTCACCATTGTAACCGACTGTAACTCATTAAGGGCAACATTTTTAAAACGTGATATGATACCGAGAGTTGCGCGATGGTGGAGTTTGATACAAGAGTACGACTGCAACGTTGTATACAAATCTGGGAAAGGCATGATCCACGTTGATGCATTGAGTAGAAACCCAATGTTGGAAAATGCAGGAATAATTCAGGCAATTGACAATTTTGAAGTTATGACTATAACAAATGATTGGTTAACGACAGTACAGTCAGATGACTCTGAAATACAACGCATAAAAAGAATCCTTTCTGATAAAGAGTTTGATGATTATTTAGAGATACGCAAAAACTTTGTCCTTAAGCGTGATAGGGTGTTTAAAGTAACTGAGGACGGATTAAGATGGGTGGTGCCAAAGGGTTGTAGATGGCAGATACTTCAAAAGAACCACGATGCCATAAGTCATTTCGCGTTTGATAAAACATTAGATAAAATAAAACAACACTATTGGTTTCCCCGAATGAGAAAGTTTGTAAAAAAGTATGTAAATTCCTGTTTAGAATGTGCTCATAATAAATTACCGTCGGGAAAGAAACAGGGTTTTCTACATCCTATACCTAAGGAAAAAGCTCCCTTTCACACCATTCATGTTGACCACGTGGGGCCTTTCGTTAAATCAAAAAGGAAGAATTGTTATATTTTAGTAATCGTAGATTCTTTCACGAAATTTATTATTTTAAAGGCAGTCAAAAATACTAAATCTACTTCCACTATCGCAGTACTTAGGGACTATTTTGGGACATTTGGTTTACCAAAGCGACTTATTAGTGATAGGGTAACGTCATTTACAAGTTCAAAGTTCCAAAATTTTGTCTCTGAACTAGGAGTTCATCACATAAAGAATGCTGTTGCTTTATCTAGGGCGAATGGTCAAGTAGAGCGATATAATAGAACAATTTTGGACTCATTAGCGTCACAAAATCACGGTAAAGATAAAAGACTTTGGGATGATAGTTTATCTCAGGTACAGTGGGGGTTGAATAATACAGTTAACAAAGGTACGGGGAAAACTCCATCTCAAGTCTTGTTCGGGTTAAGACTTACGGGAATCAGTGAAGGTAGGCTAGTTTCGGATATTCAGGATGACATAATTGATAACACTTCTGACCATGATGAGTCAGATACCGACAATGATAGACGATTACTAAAGATAAGAGATGAGGTAGATAGCTATACGAAACAGTCACAAGAGCAACAAAAGAATAGGTTTGATAAAAAAAGAAAAAGGCCATTAAAGTTTAACGTGGGAAATTTAGTGAGAATTGAAAAACCTACTCATACTACAGGTAAAAGCAGGAAATTATTGCCGAAATGTTCAGGTCCATACAGAGTAACCAAAGTTTTAGATCATGATAGGTATGAGGTAGAAGATACACCAATTACAAAAAAAGGGGCTTCAAAGTACAAAGGCATATTTTCTATTGACAAAATTTATCCTTGGCTCTGTTTCAAAAAGTAGACAGTGAATCTACTAGTGATGATACCGATGACCGACTATTGCAGAAAATAAATTATGAGTTGCACTTTCCATCTTTTCCTTATGATAATTTGTGTTTAGAAATAATTACGAAATAATTAAATATAATTAAATCTACGATGATTGTTTTTCACATAGAAAATTATAACGAATGTAACATGATTCGAATATTTTTATAAAAATTAAGTACCTACAATGATAATGATTGTAAACTAAAGTTTCGTTGAATAATATAATTGTGAATTTCATCGTTAGTACATGCATTGTGACCCTAAATTGCTTTGATCATGTGTATAGACGTCTATAAGTGCTATGAGCGTGAGTGCAGACGTCTGGAAGTGGCATATCCTACACTGCTATGAGCGTGAGTGTAGGCGTCTGGATAAACTAATTCTTACACTGCTATGAGCGTGAGTGTAGACGAGATAAGGCTAAATGTTAATAATCCTACACTGCTATGAGCGTGAGTGTAGGCGTTTGGATAAACTAATTCCTACACTGCTATGAGCGTGAGTGTAGACGAGATAAGGCTCAATGTTAATAACGCTACACTGCTATGAGCGTTAGTGTAGATAAAATGAAGTGCAAAGTGCACATAAGTCTGCTATGAGCGAACATAAAGTGCAACGTGCACATTACATCCTACGAGTGGTAATTATTGTAATTGCAAAGTGCACAATATAATGAATTTGGTAAGCCATTAAGAGTAAATGACATTATATACATTGTTGATCTAGACATTATGTTATTTAATGTAAAACTGTTATTATAGCTAAGTGTTAAATGATTAAAAATAAAGTTATTGATAAAACAATTGATAGAAATATTGTAAATTTTGAATAGTATCTAAATTACTTATCATTCGCGAGGACGCGAAAATTATCAGGATGGACGAGTTGTTAGCTTCTATAAAAATCAGCATTATTTACGAATCAATTATGAATATTATAATATGTATAAGACGTATATTTTGCTATTTTATTATAAAATAGGTAGTAAAATAAGTTCATAAAATATTGTTAACTTTGTATTATAGGAGTATATTTGATTTTGTATCAGCCTAATAGTTCGAGTTTTACTTCCGGTCTTTGTTATTCAATCTTGTAAATTGTGTTAGCTTCTATAAAAATCAGCATTATTTACAAATCAATTATTTATTTATTTTTATTTTTTTATTTATTTATTTATGGGTTACCAACAGTTGTTACAATTTCGTAAATACAAATATGAAAATACAATAAATTACACAATATAAATTGCACAACTACTTACTGATAACCACAGCATGCATAAAACTAATACGGGATGAACAAGAAAAAAATATAATAATAATGTGTTCTAGAATGCTCACAAGTATACAAATATATTAATAGCGATTTACTTGTTTACATTTTTAGTTATAGACTTCTTAAAACTATATATTGAATCGTGGAAGACGTCACATTCACTGGAAAACCTATTATAGAGGTTACAAAGACGTGGAACCGGAGAACTCTGACCCAAAACCGTTCTACGAAATGGTACCATAAACAAAGATTTAATATATTTTCGTGGATATCTGCATGGAACTCTCAATTGAAATTCATTTAGTAGTTGGGGACAGTCTAGTTTATTTCTAAAAATCTTATAGAAAAATATTAAGTCAAGAATGTCAAAACGTTTATCTAAACTAAACATATTGAATTTATGTAATCTGTCTGTGTATGTATTTAGCCTCTTAGCTTCTCCTGTTGAATAAGCTAAATGCCAAATAAATCTTTTTTGGATCCTTTCAATTCGGAGCATGTGACATGAAAAATGTGGTCGCCAGACTACTGATCCATATTCTATGATACTTCGGACTAGTAAGTTGTACAAGATGATTTTGGTTTGAGTGTTACGGAAGGCTTTAATATTTCGCAGGACAAAACCAAGAGTCCTCGACGCTCTTTTTACTGTATGTTCGAAGTGTGGTATGAACGATAGTTTTCTATCTATTAAAATGCCCAAGTCCCGTATGTGGTCAACCTCATTTACTTTCGAATTCGCTATGAAGTATGTACCGCCTATTACTCCACTGACCTTACGAGTAAAGTTAATGTAATAACATTTATCGGAGTTTAGATCCATACCATTGGATTTACACCAGGTGCAGAGGCTATTTAAGTCTGATTGGAGCAATTGGACGTCGGATGAGGTGTTAATTACTTTTAGTATTTTTAGATCGTCAGCATACATAAATGGCTTGGAATGAGTGATATGCTCAGGAATATCATTCACAAAAATATTAAACAGAGTAGGGCCTAAATGGGATCCTTGTGGTACACCTGATGTGATATCATATCTTCTGGATTCAAATCCGTTAATCACAACAAAAAATGATCTTCCTTGAAGATATGATGAAAGCCATTGCAGGAGAGAACCTGAGAACCCATAGAGACGTAATTTTAAAGTTAGAATGTGGAGAGGTACTCGGTCAAACGCCTTGCTAAAATCTGTGTATATGACGTGAGCCTGTTTGCCTTTATCTATTACTCTGGAAATGTCCTCAACAAAAGTTACTAAATTTGTAGTAGTAGATCTTAGATTTATAAAACCATGTTGATGTATACTTAGATATTTTTTAAAGTAGTTAATAATATATGGATTGACCAAGGACTCTAAGATTTTACCGTAATAGTTAAGAATTGAAATTATGAATATTATTATATTTAAAATATGTATATTTTGCACTTTATTATAAAATAGGTAGTAAAATAAGTGAATAAAATATTGTTGACTTTGTACTAATAGCTCAAGCTTGACTTCCGGTTTGTGGAATAAAATCCCGCTAATTATTATAAAATATTTTATTAACCCAGAGATACAATTTGACTTCCGGTCTTTGTTATAATATCGTGTGGATTGGTCAATTGAGAAACCATACCGAGATTACTTTAATAGTTTTAGAATAAAATGAGGGAGTCTTACTTGAGCTACAGAGCTAGTCGATTCTTAATAGAACACAGTGTGTTCAAGTGATTTACAAGTGTTGAAAGAATTGTTTTAACAAACCTTTAAAAAACTGTTGTTGTTAATAAGTAGAAGAATAAAACTTTATATGAAGTGAAGTGTGGTTATATTGTGATCCCTAAGGAGAAAACTAACCTAACAAATAAAAGAGAATTTTACACAATGGTGTGTTGGTCTATGAAACGGAGTTCGTTATGGCAATAATAATGTCTACTAATGAATTTATGTCATTCGTTTTGTATTTTAATGATATGGATAATTTTTTAAATGAATATTTATGTGTACTAAATAAGAGTCGCACAAAGGGCCATGGAGCGAGCGATGCATCATCCGACGTTGTACGAAGGTCAAAGACGTTGGAAATAGGGTAGCGGAATTGAAGTGGAGTTGGGCAGGACATTTGACTAGAGGTGGGGATGGCAGGTGGTCAGATGGCGGTAACCGAGTGGTGGCCTAGACGGGGTCGGAGAAGTCCAGGACGTCCTATGGCTAGAAGAACCTATGATGTGGGAATGCTGATCGGCAAAACATGGATGAGGCAGGCAAGAGACAGAGGAGATTGGCAGAAAAAAGGGAGGCGTTAGCAGTGGACAATAACGGGGTGATGATGATGATGATGATGATTTTTGATAGATAGAAAGGCTTACTAAAAGTTGAATGAACCCTTATAGTACTTAAAATTCACCAATGAACATAATATGAAACAGCCGTCACTAGAATTCAAAATGAATAAAAAAACAACGAACGTCGCGCCGTTTACCGTCACGGCAATGGAGGTGGCGTCGGTCCCTTGGGGTACTGACTAGCCGTCTAGCCGTCACCTCACCAAAGGAGGCATTGGTGGCACTCGCTGGGTTTTGGTGGGTATAGCTGCGTCCATCTTACCACCTTTGGGGCGCAGTGAGTCCAACATACTGATGACGGATGCCTAAAAACATTTTCCGGAGCAAAAGAATAATAAAAGAGACTCATGATTGTGTATTTTGAAAGCCGATAAGCTATCAAGTGGAAAGGCGACATCAGGGTGAAATATGAAACAAAGATTTATCAAATTGGATGCGTTCCTTTATCCGTTGACGTATTCCGACGATACATTTTGATATATTTTTAATTTTAAATAGCTTTCACGTAATATTAAAATTGAAACACATATTATTTATAGGAGGTATGTTAGTCCCGGATCTACAGACAATAGGATCATGTCAGCTTCAGACTGGCCCCGGCGAAGGCCAGACTACTTCTCGTAAGGGGGGACTGCCTGGTCGCCACTAAGAAGTCCCCGCAACGTCGTGCCATACAGGGCCCAGGTTCCAAACCCGAACCCGACACGGGGACAGATGCGTTACTGGAGGCGCATCAAATAGCGCCTCCTAGGCACCCCCGGCACCAGGGAGATGAGGCCTTATTTGGTGATATTTTTCCTCCTTCGCAGAATGGGGTGTGCTGGGCCGAGTCCACCACCACACAACAATCGTGACATACTATCACCGGCTCTCTGTGGGCCGTCCAGCACAGGTACTCGCCAAAACAACCATGCCCAGTGACCACTTGTGTCAGACGGAAGGTGAGGGGTTTACGTTTACGGCGCATCCACCGCTCGAGGACCAGATGCAGAGCAGCCATTAGGTTCTTGCCATACGGCTGCTGCGCCAGGTCCTCCCCCCACCTCCGCAGGCTCTCGCCGAGAGATCTCCTATCCGAGACATAGGAGTGCGTCTTGGCAAGAACCTCTGCCACGAGTTTCCACGGGGGGTCACCGGCCAGGGCAATGGCTCCCACATTATTACTATTTTTGTGGATCCCACCCACAATACCGTACGGTACTGACGTGTTCAGCGTCGCCCATGATCTTAAACGTTTTCCAACTGGTAGGGCTAGTTGGAAAAAGTCTCAGAGCTTATAATTTTACTGCCTTTCCAGATATTTAGCGTAGTATATTAGTTATATTCAGATTGGCAAAGAAACATTTCTCTCTAGAAAGATCTATAGGTATTCCAAAGTTAATAAATCGCAGACTGAACTTGTTGCACTCAATTTTTGAGCGCCGGTCATAAGTTTTTGTTTCCAAAGCAATTAATTCCTTCCGCTCGGATATCCAAACGAATTCACAGAAGTTCGCAAACTCCAATAAATCCGTTAAAGTGTGAAAACTTTAATAATCTGTTAAACATTGAAATCCACTCAAATCGAATTATATTACAATTTCTTTGATTGGCTCCATGTCTTTTACTTATTTTTTACTTACATCTCTTACGTCTTCATTATCATGACTGTAATTATAATCATCGTCGATATCATTATCATCATTATCATTATCATCAATAACATCATTATCATCATTATCATTATCATCATTGTCATCATCATTATCATCATGTGTAAGTAACTTTACCATAATTCCACAATATGTGTGCCCACTCTTAAGTAAGTTTCCATAAAATTTGACGACCTCTGTCGCTCAGCGGTAAACGCGTTGGCGCTCAAGCCGGAGGTTGCGGGTTAAATATGTGTATTATATCATAAAAATCTTAAATACATGTATAGTATAAAAGTATTAAATATATTTCCGTTTTCTGGTACCCGTAACACAAGTTCTTCGAGAACTTACCACGAGACCAGATTGAAGTGGTGTGAAGCGTCATATTATTATTATTATAAAATCTAGTCGACTGATCCAATACGATATGGTTAGCTTCATAATGATGTCCCGAAATTCCGGTGGCCTCTGTATATTTTCCTTTACGAGTTAATCGATACTGCTTATTTTTTACACTTTCACTTTTTACACGTTCATTAAGGAACGTTATGTTCATTAGAGAATGCATGAACAAGCTTATCATAAATAATAACTTACGACCATGCTAAACTAGTTCCGTGGTGAGTTTGTAGTTCTTCGAGCATAATTTACCAAAGAAAACTATGAGCATATTTTACTGATAAAAGGCGAAAGTTTAGATGCGTGTCTTTCACGGCAAAACGGCTGAATGTTAAAATTGTGATGGCTTATATCTTGGATTCGGAAGGCTACATTTTAACCCGAAAAATTCAAATTTCCTGCGAGAATTACGTTTGCCTCATTATTAGTAGGTAGTAATTCATAATTGTCAATTGAAATGGCAAAAACGCCGAAATTGTCAAACAAAGAAAATTTATATGTACTGACCAAACGCAACAAGTAGCTTTGCTGTGTTTCGGAGAGAAGGGCAAGACAGGCAGTGTAATTACTGGCACCGAGACTTAACATCTTATGTCTCAGGATAGGCAACACATAGATGAGTTGCCTGGGCTCGCTCCAGGTAAACTAGTTTATGTTCATGGGCGACGTCGACCACATACCATCAGGTGTCACGTTTGCCAGTTTGCCTATCCAACTAACATAATAAAAGTATTTATTTTATTTATTTATTGATACAGAAAGAATAACAATAATAATAAAAACAGAGACCACGAAGGTCTGTGCGTAATATTGTTTACATTTAACGCTGTTATACAATATTTTGGTGATTTTAACTAAATTAACCTATTTTACAAAGTATATTACCATAATATATTATTATCCTAAATCCAAAAAGTATTGTTTTAGTTTTATTTTAATATTTTGACGTGACAACGTCTTAAATTAGGTTGCGGCTGGGAGTCACTTATGAAAAAGTGTAACGCTCGGTAACGTTACGATGAGTCACCGAAACGATGTCACGTAAAATCTTCGCCCGTAAAACCGACTTTACAGGCAACCATTTTTTTTTCATTAATATCATTTTTTATTTGTGAAGGCAGATTATTAATCATTCGTGGGAAGAGATACTCCGTTGTAGGTACTTGTGCCGTAGTAGTTTCTGGCGCGCGCCGTAACCAGTTTCTTATCTTTCACTTGACGCGTGTATACAGAGTGTTCTATATTATTTCTAATTGATTGATTAAAAAATTGTTCTTTTAACAAATGGTAATCTACTTTTTTGTTTATTGGGATACATTTACAATATTGAAATAATTGTGTGTCATCATTTATGAATTGATTTTATATTTTGAAAGGGACTAACATTTTAAGAATCTTTACTTGCAATTTATGTATTATATTTAAAATATCATGCTACTCTTAGGGCTAGCGCGCGCGGGTGGCTTTTGTCACCGTGACTGTTTCGTCACTCTTATCAAGTCCTTGGATATGTATGGAGGTGCGCGCAGGTTATGACGTGACAACTGAGTGACAATTATGTCCGCCGAACGGCGAACAAGCCCGTAACAAAACTGTCACCGCGCCCATAGGTTTTCATAGCAGTGCGCGCACGAGCGACGAAATTGTCTCCGCGTCATTCGTTTGAATTCGCATTTCGATTCTCGACTTTGGTGCACGCAAAATGACCTCATCATCTACACAAAACGTGAATATCCGAGAAGACGATATTGATAATGACATCATTATAGAGGTGTAAAAGAGACCAGCACTTTATCATTAAAAACTGACAGGGGAGACAAAGGGCGAGGATGGGAACCTCACCCTATTTCTTATTATTTGGATCTTTCTGTGGTTTGGGGGCAACCCCCTGTGTAGGTGGCGTCGGTTCCTTGAGGAACTGAATAGACGTCGAGGTGCCCTGTTTGCTCAACAGATCCGGCAATGGCAACATTGCTGACACTCGCCTGGTTTTAGTAGGAAGAGCTGCGTCCACCTTTCGGGCGCAGCGAGGCGAGAAGTTCCCCCTCCCCCGCGGAATGCCTATGCATTTCTTGGCGGAAAAGAAAAAAGGTCTTAAACTGCGAAGTAATCAATACATATGACACTCATTCGGAATATAGTATATTATGTAAGAGGTAGTGCTCTGCTGTTGCATCTAAATCGGGCCAGCACGACCGGGGTGGCTCTCGCTGTCGCGTTTTGTGCGGATTATGAGTTTCCAGTGGCTCATTGGGGGGATAGGCAACGCATCTGCATAATCTCTGGTTGTGCGGATGTGTATGGGTGTCGGTAGTCACTATAAGGCTTCGACTGCTCGGTTGCCTCCGTGTGACATAAAACACAAGTCTTTCAATATAGAAGGTATAATATAGAGGTGTGTCAAATTAACACACATTGCATTTTATAATATAATTTAGTAAAGATAAACACTACGCCTTATTTGTTTGTTTTTTTATCTCATTTTGCAAGGAAATACATAAACTACTTTTTTGAACTCCACGCGAGTAAAGCCGCGGTCAAAAGCTAATGTAGCAAAGTTTTCTAATATCTACGTGGATTTCTCTAATTATATTTAAACAACTTTTTAAGGATTTTTAAGGATTTCATAGCAGTTATAAATTTTTTCGTTCTCAACGTTTAGGATACTTTATATCAACCACGGTTACGGGAGAAGGTTTATTTATTTTATAGCAACTTCAACATTCGTGATGAAATTAGAAAAAGTTGTTTCACTATAACTAACTAGCTTCCCACAGCTTCGCCTGCGTTAACTTAGATTTATAACCGTACCCGGATTAATGATGATTATTTTAGCCTATGTTACTCCCTATAACATCAGCTATATTCCAGTGAAAGTCCCGTCAAAACCGGCCCAGCCGTTTCCAAGATTGGCCGAAACAAACAGACAGACAGATAAAAATTGTAAAAAATGCTATTTTGGTATGTGTGCCGTGTTTATCCGTATGCATTTAGCAAAAAGCGGTTATTTTGATATTACAAACAGACACTCCAATTTTATTTATCTGTATAGATGTATAGCCTGTCCTAATCCAAGGTATAAGTCATCACCATTTCAACTTTCAGCCAAAATTAGTTCATCCGTTTTGCCTTGAAAGATGAACAGACATCCAAACTTACAAACTTTACAATATAAGTAAAAAGTAAGATACATGAAGTTATTAAAAAAAATGTTTAACATTGTGCTAACAAACATTACAGCCCTTTTGACCTTTAGGCACAAAAACCCTTAACGGTCAAGTCACCCTAAGGTTACCTAAACAATTAATTCTCTGATATTATTTATTATTTTCCTGGGCGTAAATAAAGCCTATATCTGTCGGGATAAGCCCGCTCCCCCCTTTTGATTTACGTTATTTGTTCTCGCTTCTGGAATTCGTTTTCATTGTTTGGGGTTTTTTTGATATTTATCATAATGAAATGTAGAATGATTTAGACTGAATTTGTTTTACTGAGTGATAGACTAGCATTATGGGACCATGTTGGAGGCGTACCTCTCCGAAAGGAGAGTAGCCTGCGAGAACCGATGTGGGTCCGTAGAGTGGTGGCAAGTCGGCTGCTGTGTCCCGCAGGGATCGGTTCTTGGTCCGATCCTGTGGGACATCGGGTATGACTGGACCCTGCGAGGCCGTCTTCTCCCCGGGATGGGTGTCATCTGCTATGCGGATGACACCCTCGTCTACGCCCGGGGACGAGACTACAAGGAGGCGGCGCGGCTGACCGAGGTCGGGCTCGACCTCGCGATCGCTTCGGGTCAGACCATCTAAGACCGAAGCTCTTCTCTTCCGCAGGACCAGGCGGAAAGGACCCCTACCGGGGGCTGCCCTCCAGATCGGAGGGGTGAGGATCAGGATGAGCCCCCATATTAAATATCTGGGGCTCATCCTTGATGGAGGATGGACTTTCGGCCCACACTTCGCACAGTTGGGTCCGAAGGTCGTAAAGGCGGCGAGTGCGTTGGGCAGACTCCTCCCGAACCTCGGAGGACCAAGCGCCGCCTGCAGGCAGCTATACTCCGGTGTCTGCCGGAGTATGGCGACATACGGTGCTCCCATTTGGGCGGGTTACCTTACCGCGCGCAGTAGGGCCCAGTTGCGTTCGGCGCAGCGGGTCATCGCGGTAAGAGTGATTCGGGGGTATCGTACGATATCGTGGGCAGCAGCAACTACCCTAGCCAGCGACACCCCCGGGAACTTGTTGCGGAAGTTCTTGCTGAGGTGCACTCCTATGTCTCGGATAGGAGGTCTCTCGGCGAGAGCCTGACGCTGGACGGGATCCTGAGGGTCCGCCGACTAGGGCAAGAGGCGTTAATGCTGAGGTAGGGAGAGGACCTGGCGTGGGAGCCGTATGGCAAACGCCTAACGGTTGTCCTGCGTCCGGTCCTAGAGCGGTGGATGCGTCGTAAACGCAAACCCGTCACCTTCCGTCTAACACAGGTGCTCACCGGGCATGGCTGCTTCGGTGAGTACCTGTGCCGGACGGCCCAAAGGGAGCCGGCAACTGTTTGTCACGATTGTGGCGCGGTGGTGGACTCGGCCCAGCACACCTTAGAGGTGTGCCCGAGATGGGCGACGCTGCGTCACGATCTGACGTCAGTTATCGGAGAGGACTTGTCTTTGCCGAGCATCATCACCGCGGTGATGATGACGAGTCCGACGGCGATGGTCTCCTTCTGTGAGGCAGTAATGTCCCAGAAGGAGGCCGATGAGCGGGTGAGAGAGGAGGCCGCCGACGAGTCCTCCCCCCACCTTCGCATTAACGCCTCTTGCCCTAGTAGAACCCGAAGGATCCCGTCCAGCGTAAGGCTCTCACCAAGAGATCTCCTATCCGAGACATAGGAGTGCATCTCGGCAAGAACCTCCGCCACGAGTTCCCACGGCTACGGCATAGCCACGGCAGTGGCTGCCGCCCACGATACTGTACGGTATCCCCGGATCACTCTTACCACGATGACCCGCTGCGCCGAGCGCAGCTGGGCCTTATTCCTCGCGGTAAGGTGACCCGCCCAGATGGGTGCACCGTAGGTTGCCATACTCCGGCAGATTCCAGAGTATAGCTGCCTACAGGCGGCACTGGGTCCACCGAGGTTCGGGAGGAGTCTGCCCAGCGCACTTGCCGCCTTCACGACCCTCGGACCCAACATCGAGAAATGTGGGCCAAAGGTCCATCCTCCGTCAAGGATGAGCCCCAAATATTTAATGTGGGGGCTCATCCTGACCCTCACCCCTCCGATCTGGAGGGCAGCTCCCGGTTGGGGTCCTTTCCGCCCGGTCCCGCGGAAGAGAAGGGCTTCGGTCTTCTCAGGTCTGACCCGAAGCCCTAACCTCTCTATGCGGCTGATCACGAGGTCTAGCCCTACCTCGGCCAGCCGCGCCGCCTCCTTATAGCCTCGTCCCCGGGCATATACGAGGGTGTCATCCGCGTAGCATATGACACCCATCCCGGGGAGGAGGCGGCATTTTGAATGGAGCCTATTCTATCTGACCTACTACCTACGTTAATACGAAACCCCGTGGTAAGACTGGTTGTCAGACTGTCGGACTTCTGACGTTCCGTGACGACTGTCAAAGATGACGAATGACAGCCGGGACCAACGGCTTAACGTGCTTTCCGTGGCACGAATGAGTAGGATGTAAAAATGGTCACCCATCCACTGACTAACTCCGGCAAGCGTAGCTTAACCTGATGGATCGATCCGTAAGGCTTTTATTACTTGGCCACGAGCTCCTCATACACGACGATCCTCTTTTTTATGAGACAAAATTAAAACCTATAGGGAGTCCAAAAATGGGGCATAATTACAACTATAGGCACTAACCTTTATCTTAACTGAAGTAGCACGATAGGCCCTGTCAGCTGTGTTCTGCGCTTGGCAGGTGAAGGTTTGATCGTGGTGGTTTCTTCTTGGACGAATGTTGATTAAAGACCTGTTGCATAATATTATTAATAGTAAGTTTTATTACATATTTATTTTATATAAAATTGTTATATAAATTTTATAGCGAATAAATTATAATATATCTTGAGAAATTATTTCAATAACTTGAAAAATGACAAAACGAATCAACCTTTACTGAATCCCTAACGCGCGCGGAATTTTGCTCTGTGACGTCACAAGTCTCGCCGGGTTAGCGATGTATTATTTATAGCCTTACCCACACACAGGTAGTAGGAAGTTCAGCAAGACTTTTGAGGCCGTACGTTGAGAAGTTTTAAAGCAGACGAGAAAAGTCTTTAACTTCGTCATTTATGAAGATAACAAAATTGAAAAAAATATAAATGTGCTTTATTGTGAAATCTTGTCCTAGGAATTGTAAATCAATCATTTCAAAAGTTTTTTTTTTTTGTCTTAAGTCAATAATATTATGGTTGAAATATATGGAGAGAATTTAGTTTAACACGAGCTTGATGTTTTTTGAAGTAAGTCTCCTACTAAAAATCTTAATAAACTACACTTAGATTCCTTGCGTAGTCTAAGTGTAAAGTCAATTAAACGTAAAAATCGTCAGCTCACGTCAGCTGATGAAATTAAATTTGATGAACTGTGAAGAATACTGTCTACTCCTATACTAAACATGCTATGGTTTTGTAAGTTCAAAAGTAATAAGTAGATATTGTAATTACCTCGCAACGAATCTCCGTTTGTCAGACATTTCCTCCACCGTATAAGTCACCCCCTGGGTCAGCACAGCACCGTCATGACCAACCCACGTTATCTGGCAAAATAGAGATGATCAACATCACCGAATAAACGAATTCACTCCTGCATAGTCTTCTTTTATTAGTTAGGCAAACAGGTCTGATGGCCCCACCATGGTTAAAGCCTTGACGTGGCGGTGGGGCTCAGTAGCCTAGGGTGAGTCCAGCACCTTGGGCGAAGCTAATTGAGCCGAGGGGGCTCTTTGTACCCCTCTTATAAGAAGAGAGGACGACAGAGCAGGGGGCAAGGGGCGAGGACGGGAACCTTACCCCATTGTACTGTCCCGACGTTGGGAGGGGTTGTTCTTTGGTGCGGGACAACCCCTATGTGAAGGTGGCGTCGGTCCCTTAGGGGACTTACTAGCCGTCAAGGTGCCCTGTTTGCTCATTAGATCCGGGGCATCTCACCAAAGGGGGCTGTAGTAGTTGTACTCCTTGTGTATATGTATAAATGATTATTTGGCTCGCCAACGCACCACCAAATTTAGCCGAGGGGGCTGCTCTTTGTACCCCTCTTATAAGAAGGGGGGACAAAAGAGGAGGGAAGACAATGGGCAAGTATGGAACCTCACCCTCTTGCACTGTCCCGACATTGGGAGAACAGAAAAGACAAATAAACAGTACAATGTCACATATTGAAATATCTATACTCACTTCAGCCGCAGGTTTCCCACCGATGGAGACGCACTCGAGGCTGATCTCCTGATCCTCGACAGCAGTGACCGTGGGACCTCCCACTATCTTGGGTGGCTCTGGTGGTACCAGTACTATGAGACGGGCGTATCTTGACCTGATCGCGTGCTCCCCTGAAACAATTGATAGTATTGACTGCTGCGAGTGTGGTGGCTGGTATTCAGAGTGTTGGGCTCTCTATGTAGTGAGAGTAGGACCCTGCAGTGCATTCGGAATGTTCAAACAAACGCATAACCGTGGCTTTCTGGCCGTAATTCGGAAACATAGAAGTAAGAGGTAGTGCCATACTGCTTTGCAGCCGAATCGGTCTGGCACGACCGGATTGGTACCTCTCACTCACAAAGCACCGGTGTAAAGTGACAGGCTATGCTGTCGCGTTTCGTACGGTTTGTCGGTTTGTGAGTTTCCATTGGCCCATCGGTGGGGATGGGGTAAAGGAGGGCAACGCATCTGCACAACCTCTTGTGCGGATATTTATGGGCGTCAATATTTACCAAAGGCTCCGATTGGTTTGCTATTATATAAAAAAACTTCGAATAAGTCTTAGCATTGCCAATTCGCATTAGGTATGGACATACCTTATTTTAATTAAAAGATCAATTTGCTTTACATGATCGTAGTAGACAAATGTATAGCATAGATGGAGAATATTACATCCCAAAGAATAATCTTATTCAGATTTGGCTGGGTCTAAAAACTTAAGTGCTTCATTCATAATGTATACCTCCATCTTGCATGGAAAAAGGAAATTTTGTTTTTTTGGAGCCACGTGAATATTCACGTATACGTTACGTTAAAAATGAAATTATACAAGGTGCAGTTTTTTTTGCAGTGTTCAACGTCGCACATTAACATAAAAACGATGGAACGAGCGCAAGCAACTCATTTAGGTGTTGCCATCGGGCATATATCCGGAATAGAGTAATATTATGTGTTTTGTATGAGAACAAATTCCGCCAAATTTGTGCTGCGACGCTGCGTCGGTTCTGCGCTCAGATTGGCCGACCGATAGCCGTTGATGATTGGCGAATGGGACGTACATACAGATCACTGGTTGGTTGAATTGCTATTACGTCAGTGACTTATCACTGACCAGTTTCGGAATTGTGCTTACATTTCTATTGTGTTTTGCTTATCTAAAGATTATATGGTAAGTCTCGATGCTAGACCTTTTTTTCGATACACATTAAAGCTGTTTGACGTAAGAAATAAGCAGGGTGAGAACCATGTAGAAGGGAGCTTGGCACAGCGCATACCACCGGAAAAATGGAGGTTCGAATCCCGTTAAGCAAACAATTCGTATTATATTATTATTAATAAAAAAATATATGTTGGGACAACTCACACACGGCCATCTGATCCCAAACTAGGCAGAGCCTGTTCTTATGATAACATGACAACTGATATATACCTATATATTTCTAAATACATACATATTATAGATAAACTACACCCAGACACAGAACAAATGGCCATGTTCATCACACAAACATTTGTCCTGGGTGGGGATCGAACCCACGACCTTCTGGTTTAACAGTCAGGGTCAATAGCCACTAGACCAACAGGCTAGCTATGTATCTTAGGAAATCATTTGCTGAAAAGTAAGAACTTTCTACGAATTTTATCACACATGGTCAATTCTCTCGTGAGCATGATTGGAAAGTGCCCATGCGTCGTTATGAAAAAATCTAATGAATCGCGATAAAATCCGTAAAAAGTATTTTTTTATAAATAAGTGAAATGGTGATCGATGCTGTTCTTCCTTCTAAGAGTAAGTTCTTAAATGTTATTAACACATTTATTTATCACTAGCTGCTGCCCGCAGCTTCGCCCGCGTTAAGTTAGATTTACAGCCGTACGCGGTTTGATGATGTTTATTTTTATTGCCTGAGTTACTCCTTAGAACATCAGCTATCTGCCAGTGAAAGTCCCATCAAAATCGGCCCAGCCGTTTCAGACAGACGGACAGACAGACAAAAAATGTTAAAAATGCTATTTTGGTATATTATGTACCGTGTATACATCCATATGCATTTAGTAAAAAGCGGTTATTTTAATATAACAAACAGACACTCCAATTTTATTTATCTGTGTAGATACTTTCTATCAACCAAGAACTGTACGGGTACGTCTCAGCCCTTACAGGTGGTGAGGTATTTGACAGGATTTGAACCCACTATATCTCGTGACTCGGTAAGATGGTAAAACCATTCAAATTCTATAACATTTTAGACGCGTCTATTAAAATATCAATTAATTTCAGTAAACATGAAGTATGTTAAAGCCACAAAACCAATTATTGGACATAATTTAATTATGTCCCAACTAAAAGCGAAATTCTGAATCGGTGACACTAATAGGATTATAAATATTTTCGAGTTAGTATGGTTATTATAAATATAAGTTAAAATCAATAGTTTGCGACTATATTTTTTAAACTGAAACCTGTTTTTTTTTTAATTATACTGACTGAAAAAATATCAGCTATATTATAGCCAGATAAAAGATGGACCTTATTTATTACTAAGTATTTATTATTATTATTTATATTTTATATTTATTACTAAGTATGTTATAATAATATATGTACCAATTATTGATATGTATAATTGATATTTGCTTAACTGGTCTATTTATTTTATGTTTATTATTGTTATATGAACTGCTTTCCGCTTCCCCACTTATGGGTGACGCTGAAAATCGGCGTTGAAGAATCTCGATTCTCCAACAGATGTATATCACTACACAGATTCTCACTTTCGTTCTTTCTTTTTCTTTATGTTTTTCTTATTATTTTTATTATTATTGTATTTATGTGGGTAGGTACCTTATATCATGATGTATAAATTTTATTGTGTTTGTTTTAATTTCTTAAAATGTGTTTAGGTTATTATTTAGATAATAGTTTAAATAGTAGGTAATGGTACCATCTACATTTTTTTGTGAGCTGTTTTGTTGTTTTTTTTTTTCGTCTTTTCTGTTAATTATCTATCTGTATACCGATGTGTCTATGTGAGCTTGAATAAACTTTATTATTTTTATTATTTAAGGCATGGGAGGGACCAACTGGAAAAAGGAGAATATGGCGTCCGAGAAAAATGTGGAAAGAAGATATCATTGCAATAGCAGGAAGAGAATGGAGAAGAAAATCAAGGAACAGAGAAGCCTGGAACAAGCTGGAGCCTTTACCCAAGAAAGGGTTCCGATCAACTGTGATAAAAACAGTTATAACATCGATATTAAATATCTTTATAAAATTAAATTAACAGTACAAATTAACACTATAACTAAAAAATATACGTAATAACGATTGTAGATTGGAAATAAATGGGCTTTATTATTATTTCACGTGGAAGACTGTATGGTGTAAGTACCTATGTTTTACTTACTCATCAAACCTATATAATCATGCTTTATCCTAAAATAAAGACAGTATTGTTCGATCAGCCAGTTGTATCATTTGTCTCCCAAATAGCTACGTCCTTACAAGACAAACAGAGAAGATTCCCATGGTGATAAGTTATCACCGAAATGCATAGACACTAACGCCAGGGGTATCTTTCTTAAAGGCTTAAGCCGTGTCACTTTTTTTTTCTTTTGCGCCGGAAAATGCTCTTAGGCATCCCGTGGGGGAGGGGGTCTCACAAGGTGGGTATGTGGGACTCGCTGCACCCGAAAATTGTAAGGTGGACGCAGCTCTACCCACAAAAATCCGGTGAGTGCCACCAATACCGCCTTTGGTGAGTTGCCCCGGATCTGTTGAGCAACTGGGCACCTCAGTCATTACCCCAAGGGACCGACGCCACCACTACATAACATAGGGGTTGTGCCGCACCACAGAATAACCCCGTGCATTGGGGTGAGGTTTCCATTCTCGCCCCTTGTCTCCCCCTACTCTTTTGTCCCCTTTTCTTATAAGAGGGGTACAAAGAGCAGCCCCGTCGGTTCAATTGGCGTCGCCAAAGGTGATCTTAGGCTACTGATCCCCACCTCCATGACAAGGCCACCATGGTGGCGATGGGTCCCACCATCCTGCTTGTTTCTTACGTGAAACACCTTTACTCTTTTTCGTAAGGAAAATCAAGACAGGTATCAAGACTAAAAATCTCACGCCCAACGATAGGCAATGTCATTAATAATTTGTCTGGACAATATCATTTTTTTATAATAATTATGTTGGGACAACTCACACACGGCCATCTGACCCCAAACTAGGCAGAGCCTGTTCTTATGGTAACCAGACGACTGATATATACATATGTATATATTTGTAAATACATACATATTATACATAAACTACATCCAGACACACACATAATATGATCATATTCATCACTCAAATATTTGTCCTGGGTGGGGATCGAACCCACGACCTTCTGGTTTAGCAATCAGTGTCACTAACCACTGGACCAACAGGCAGGTTGACAGTGAAGAAAAACTTCGTAAAAACCAGTTTCATACGTTGTTCAATAACATTAAAAAGTATTTGATAACGTATGTTACAAACACTATTTAAGCGAAGTGTATAATCCTAGACTCTTCTCGCCTGTTTTCGAGGAGAGACAATTGTGAATCTCCCAGCTCATTACGCAATTCACTTTACGCTCATTTGAATTTGTCCCTAATATCATTCCAATCTACTATAATATCCCAATCCTCACCATGTGGATTTGCTATCACGATTAACCTGGCTCACTCTTTGACCGTTCCGTTTTGACAAAATGACATGTCTTTGTTACCTCAAAGCTCTTAATTGCCAGAAATTAATATTATTGTACTAATAACTATCTGAAGGATTAAAAAAATGGCTGTCACCGTTAATTTAACAGTTCAAAAATGTGTAACGAGAAATGGAATAAAATAAAGAAATACAAAAATGTCGACAGCGGCGGTGTAGTGACAGTACGACAAATCGTGACACATCCTACTAATGTTATAAACGCGAAAGTTTTTAAGAATGTATGGTGTTACTCTTTCACGCAAAAACTACTGAAAGGATTTTGATGAAACTTAACGATAACATAGCTTATAACATAATATATGCTATAATCTTTCCTGTACTTCCACGGGAATGGGAAGTGCGCGGGTAAAACCGGGGAGCGCTGCTAGTATAATAAAGATGTTCCTCTTCGAACATATTTTTGCATATTTTGATAGATCACTAAAGGAATAAGGTTATTTATTTTAGAGAATTGTTCATCGTTGGTACGAGGGCCTAACTGAAAGTTCTTAGAAAATCAAAAACTGACCCAATTAACAAGTTATTAGTTTTATTAAACCTTTTAAAAATTTACCGGTGGGAGGGAAGCGCTGTCCCGACTGCATGGGTACCACCATCTTGCTTGTTTCTCCCGTGAAACAGCTTTGCCGAGACTTAACATCTTATGTCTCAGGATAGGCAACACATAGATGAGTTATCTGGGCTCGTTCCAGGTAAACTAGTTTATGTTCATGGTTGACGTTGACCACTTAACATCTGATGGCCAGTTTGCTTATCCAACTTACATAAAAAAAGTGTCCATTCACATCAACACACGATGTATCTAATGGAACCACTGACAAATGCACTTTGCCCACTTGACCCTATATGGTTTTCTTCGACGGCCTTTCCAAAAGCAGCCACAAAGAGTTCCATTTTCAAAAATAAAACTTATTTTTTTATTATATCGTTTATCAGTGGCCAGCTATAAGAACTTTCAGTGTCGCCCTCGTACGGAGAACAGCTAGTATACTTTATATGGCTAATATATTATGATTAGTTGTACTTGATTTCTATACAAGACTTAGGTATGTAATAATATTTGATAGCTCAGTTATTAACTAAGATAATAGGCTATTTAGATAAATATACTATTAAATAATAACAATAATATAATATGATATTATTTAATAATATTACCCTTCCCACTGCTGGGCACGGGACTCCTCCTCAAAATGAGGCGAGGCGAGTTTTAGGCCACAGTTCATCGATGCGCTGGCCTTACGCGGGTTGGTGAACTTCACACACCTTCAAAGACTTTTAATCTCATCAGGTATGCAGGTTTCCTTACGATGTTTCCTTCACCGGTGAGCAAACGATGGTCTTATGTTCAGTTGTACGTAGAAATTTTGAAAAACTCATTTCAAGGCGTCACATGGGTTGGTATCGAACCTGGACCTCACACCCAAGAGGCCGAGCCAATACCCGCTACACCATCGTCGCTTATTATACTTTTAAATTTAAAAAAAAATCTCTTTCTTTGAAAATAGATTTGTTTCATTTTTGAGGCAAGTAAAACCACAAACACCATATATACAAATTGTAGGTTAATTTTACATGCACTCAAACTTTCATAAGTTCAACACATATCATAAAGCTCAATTTGCATCTTATAACCTAATTTAAATACCGAATACTATGTCGCTTTTATCGTGCCATAAACAAGATTACAACAGTCCGGACATACAAACAACCAACACTGTGACAACACAACTTTACGTTTAGTTCACACATTAATGTTTAAATTCGGCTTTCGGGTGGTACAAGTTATGAGATTAAGCGATGAGTACTAATAATAAAAGCATTTTACAAAAAATTAAAACCGACTTCAAAAATACTAAACTAAAAAGTAATAAAATAACAGTTTCTTTAATGTTTGTGCTTACAACATATAATCAATTTAATCTTCTACTAATGTACAAACTTTGCGTTTACCACGTCATTATAGTTACTTTTGGAGTCGGTGTCAGCCAAGGTAGGTAGGTAGGTAATGTACAGCAAAAAATACGACACCGACTCCAAAAGTAACTATAATGACGTGGTAAACGCAAAGTTTGTACATTAGTAGAAGATTAAATTGATTATATGTTGTAAGCACAAACATTAAAGAAACTGTTATTTTATTACTTTTTAGTTTAGTATTTTTGAAGTCGGTTTAAATTTTTTGTAAAATGCTTTTATTTCTTAATTTTTAGTGATTCCGAAATTCGTCGTCTTGGCGATCATTGAAGGAGGCATGTTCAGCAGTGGATGGATAAAGGATGATGATGATGATGATGATGATGGTGATGGTGATGATGATGATGATTACGATGACCGCGACATACTATGGTGTGCTACCAAAGCATCCTATACAATTGTTACATCGACACGTAATAAAAAAATCATATCATCAAGGTAAACAAAACCAACCAAATAGGCATTATTGGGAATAACTAAAAAACGGCTTGTCAGATCTTAATAAAATTAATATGGGACCAAATTGGAAACACCAGCTTTCAAACAAAAAAATAACCATCGAAATCCATTCACAAACGGCGGAGATATCGTGTCACATACATACAAAAAAAAAAACATACAGACGAATTGAGAACCTCCTTTTTTTTTGAAGTCGGTTAAAAATAAAGCTGGCCACGACCGTCAGATGTATAGCTTGGCAAAAAAGAGTATGACGTGGTGACAAGTGGAACTAAATATTTTACTAAATGGAAACCTATGATGTTGACAATACTTGGACGACAAATACCAGATTTTGAGTAAAGCTTAGTGTTTCACATTTATTTTTAACGATTTGATTAAATTATCTTACTGATTTTCCATATTATGATGAGACCTAAGTGAGAGTGGCGCCCTCATTTTTTCCAGACCCTTTTTTGCCAAGCTGTACCTAAAACATCAAATTATAGAACTTATCTATACATCTATACAAATAAATAAAACTGTAGCGTCTGTTTGTACTTTGTAATATCAAAATAACAGCTTTTTACAAAATGAAAGATGTGAACACAACAACAATATTTTTTACAAGTTTTGTCTGTCTGTTTGTTTGTTCCAGGACAGATAGCTGATGTTATAAGGAGTAACTTAAGCTACAAAAATAATCACATCACTCCGGTTACGGCTGTAACTTAAAGTAAACATTGGCAAAGCTGCGGGCAACAGCTAGCAATTATTAAAAGTCTAGAACGAATTAATATATAATAATAAAAAAAAAAATTTAAGTAACAAATCAAGCAGCGCAGTAAGCTGCTTGATTTGTCAGTTAAAACTTTTATCAGAATATCGTTTCAAATCATGTCTAGTTGAATTTGAATAAAATTTAGTACCAACAATTTGTTAAAAATGGAATATTAAGGCCGTTTTCACATTTTGCGGATTTTCATACTTCGGTTTACGGACGTTTTCATATTTCGGTATTATCAACGAGTGCTCAAGTGGTTTAATTTTTTAAGCAGTTTTTTTTGGTAAAAACTATGTTATATACAATCTTAATGCAAACGCTAATATCTTATCACTCATACCATACACTATATACAATATGAGTACGTTTACTTTGGCGTTTCGCAAAAGTGGCGTTTTCTTTACTTTTGTCCACGCTTTGTTTGGAGTTATGAAACAGACACTAGGATTATGGCGTGTTGACTCAGCACTCTTGGTCCAGCTTACACTTCACAACGTACATATTGTGCAGACAAACAAAAACGATATAATGTAATTAGAGAAAAATCGTTTTTCTGGTTAAAGTCAGCCAAGCAAGATTTTACCATCTTGTTGCATATTCAAGAAAACTTAGTAAAAGGTAGTGCCAGCTGCTTTGCAGCCGAATTAGGCCGGCACGATCGGGGTGGTATCTCTCGCTCACAGCTTGGCAAAATAGAGTATCACGTCATACCCTATTTCTTTCTATTTATTGACAAGTGGAACTAAATATTTTACTTAATGGTAACTTATGATGTTGACGATACTTGGCCGACAAATACTAGATTTTGAGTAACGTTTAGTGTTTCATATTTACTATAATTAACGATTTGGTTGGATAGGCGTCGGTAGTCACCATAAGGCTCTGACTGTTTTGTTGCCTCCTAATGACATAAAAAAGGCATGCCTACCTACCTACAAACAAGAAAACACAAATCATGTTTTATCAGTTACAAAATTTCTAAGACTAGATGTACCTTTTTGTAAGGGCGTATAATTTTCGTTTCACCAATTACAAGAAACATCATAAGATAGGAAAACAAGATTCGATTCGAATGTTTTAAATTCTCCTAGATATTTTCGTTGGTTTAAAAACTTTTGATATGAAAATAATTTTCAAAACAAAATTTTACAGGGCCGTATTTAAAGTTGGGACCAAATAACTACTGATTAATGCATTGGCTCTGAAAATTTGTGGACAAACTTTCGGGAGTTGAGACTTTTCTGGAGTAAAAAAGTCTTTTTTTATATAAAACATCAAACAGAAAACGTCATTATGCCATTTCACGCTATTTATTAAATATTATTTACAGTATTAATATTATAGATGTTTAATTCCGGCTTCCCATGACGCACAGAATTGTTCAGGTCCCTTGAAATTCTTATTTAAAGGCGTGGGATTCTAAATAAAAATGGGAGCTATACGCAATTATAGCTTTAAATTATAATATAGTCATTTTAAATAGCCACTAAAGGCTTTAGTGAGATAGTCTATAATATTATATTAATACTAGTGGAACGTGCAAACGTCTTCCTGCTACAGACAACAACGGCACTTTTGTGTCCAAAATAATTATGTAGATGGATCAAACAGCTTGAAAAGTTTCTTTAAAATTGTCGCTGTAGTTTTAAGTTCATCGCGGACAAACGACATGACAAGATTATATAAATATATTACACCAAGGGTCGGTCCATCCCCAGCACGGTTCAAGCTTTGTCGCGGCGGTGGAGCTCAGTAGCCTAAGGTGAACCTAGCATCTTGGGTTAAGCTAATTGAGCTGAGGGAGCTGTTCTTTGAACCTCTCTTATAAGAAAATGGGACAAAAGAGCAGGGGGAGGATGGGAACCTTACCCCATTGTATTGTCCCGATGTTGGGAGGGGTTGTTCTGTGGTGCGGGACAGCCCCTCTGTGGAAGTCGCGTCGGACCCTTGAAGGACTGACTAGCCGTCGAGGTGCATGTATATCTGCTTATTAGATCCGGGGCACCTCACCAAAGGCGGCATTGCGGGCACTCGCCGAGTCTTAGTGGGTAGAGCTGCGTCCACTTACCACCTTTCGGGCGCAGTAAGTCCCACATACCCGCCTGGGTTCACCCACTCCCCCCGGGATTCCTCAGAGCATTTCCCGGCGTTAAAGAAAAAAAGTGAGTGGAGGTATCGGTCGTCTTGGCGTTCAGTGAGGGAGACCTATGTCCAGCAGGGGACGGATAGGGGCTGATATATATAATAAAATAACTTTCCAAGACGACACACCAATGGAAAGATAACTTCTTCTATAACGAATTGAAATGAAAGATAACGCCTTCTCGAATTAAAATGCCATAATGAAGACTCTCAAATTTCACTCATTGTCCTTTTCATAATCCAGCCCTGCGTCGGTATTTATTTTTCGTGGAAAAATTGTTTCGTTTATCATAAGGCCCGTAAAACAAAATTCTAATTTGATTTTATCATGTAATTTGAATTTTTTCATAAAAAAACAACCCGTATCAGCGTGATAACGTTGAATTTTTTTAAAGACCATGAATAACAGCTTTACCTAGAGGGATTTGAGGTTCGAGTACTTTTGAGAGTTTCATAGAAGGAGCTGATGATAAGCGTATCCTTGATTTCTCTATTACACTTATTGGGTGTTGGACCATAGTTCACCGATGCGCTGGCCCAATGTGTTGGTAAACTTCACACACGTTTCCTCACGTTGTTTCCTTCAACGGTTAGCAATGGTATCATGTTCAGGTGCACATTGAAATGCATTTCAAGATATCACAGGGCTCAGGATGAAACCGGGCCCCTCTCATTTAAGAGGCCGAATCCATACCCACTTTTTTTTCTTTTACGCCGGGAAATGCTCAGAGGCAACCCCCGGCGGGGGAGTGGGTCTCCCCAGGCGGGTATGTGGGACTCGCTGCGCCCGAAAGATGGTAAGTGGACGCAGCTCCACCCACTAAAACCCGGCGAGTGCCACCAGTGCTGCCTTGGTGAGGTGCCCCGGATCTGTTAAGCTAACAGGGCACCTCGACGGCTAATCAGTCCCGCAAGGGACCGACGCCACCTTCACAGAGGGGTTGTCCCGCACCACAGAAGAACCCCTCCCAACGTCGGGACAGTACAATCTCTAGTAGTAGTAGTACTCACCCTAGGCTACTGAGCCCCACCGCCACGAACCATGGTGGGGAATCCATACCCACTAGACCATTATCGCTAATATATTTTCCTTACTTAAATCTCTTAATACATAACATTCAAAGATGTGAATAATATATTATTATATTAACCTTATCTTGTTCTTTGTTCTCTGCATGCATAAAATTCAAATTATGCACAATGTTAAAGATTTAAGCTTTCCTTAGCGTCTGTAATTCCCCGTTGTCACATTTTGGAGCTCTTCGTATGGTTTCTTTGAATATTTAGAAGTTTCTATGGGTTTATTGCTCCGTGTAATTATAGGGTGAATCCCGACAACCGACGTTATTTATGTATGTTTATTTTGTTGAAAGTTAAATTCCTTTCTTTTAATAAATTTATAATATTACTAGCAGACCCCACCATGCTTTGCTGTGACTAAGATATACGTTTAAATATATTGTAGTAAACTATTCAATACAATAAAATTATTAATTACGAATAATAAATTGTGATTATAAATTAAGATAAAACTACCCATCTCTCAAGTTGGACCAAATTACAAATGCTTACAAAATTTGATAAAGATTGGGTCAGTAGTTTCGGAGTTTATCGCGAACATACATCATGACACGAAATTTATATATACATACATATATAAGATAAGGTTTTTTTTTGATAATTTAAAGCGAAAAGTTAGTCCTTCGAAAGAATTTCGGCGAATCTAAGGAGTATTTAATAAAATTATGAATCCTATGTGAGTCTGTTTGAGAAGGTCGAGGATGGAAAAGATTGGGGCTTGCGAGTTCTGAACATTCTTAGAGTGGGGAATTTTACCCCACTTTAAATGACCGTCAAATAAACATTTATAAATATAAAAAAAATATACGAATATAATGAAGCCGAAGAGTCGTTTGTTATGTTTTTGCTAGCTCAATTTTTAAAGAAGAAAGAAAGAAGAAAATATATTTATTTTGGAGGGCATTTTCCTGTTCATGTGAAACATAGCGTGCCCTGGTAGTAAAAACGACTCGAATGCCGTGACAACAATGCCCTCACTACACCGTATACTACGTTTTTTTTGTTTTTAACGCCGGGAAATGCTCTGAGGCATCCCGCGGGGGAGTGGGTCTCCCCACGCGGGTATGTGGGACTCGCAGCGCCCGACAGCTGGTAAATAGACGCAGCTCTACCCACTAAAACCCGGCTAGTGCCACCAATGCCGCCTTTGGTGAGATGCCCCGGATCTAATGAGCAAACAGGGCACCTCGACGGCTAGTCAGTCCCCTAAGGGACCGACGCCACCTTCACAGAGGGGTTGTCCCTCACCACAGAACAACCCCTCCCAACGTTAGGACAGTACAATGGGGTGAGGTTCCCATCCTCACCCCTAGCCCCCTGCTCTTCTGTCCCCTCTTCTTATAAGAGGGGTACAAAGAGCCCCCTCAGCCCAATTAGCTTCGCCCAGGGTGCACCCTAGGTTACTGAGCCCCACCGCCACGACAAGGCCTGAACCATGGTGGGGACCTTATACTACTATATTATGGCATATTATATTTCTTTTCTTCAACGAAATGTGGCAGTGGGCTGGTCACACACTCAGGAGAACGGATGGCCGATGGGGCAATAAGGTTCAAGAGTGGAGGCCACGTTTAGGTAGACGAAGTGTCGACCATTGACCAGGTGGGAAGACGTTCTCCAGACACGGTCCGTGTTAGATGCGGGTGGCAAGAGATCGGCCGTCTTGGCGTTCATTGAAGGAGGCCTATGTTCAGCAGTGGACAGATAGAGGCTGATGACGATGATGATGATGATGATGATGTTAATGATTTATATTATTATTCTATCATTTTGAGTTTTATTGATTATATTTTCAATATTAACATAGATAATGATGATGACTGCATGGGTACCACCACCCCGCTTGTTTCTCTCGGCAAACAGCTTTGCTGTACTTCGTAGAGTAGGGCAAGACAGGCAGTGTAATTACTGGCACCGAGACTTAACATCTTATTTCTCAGGATAGGCAATACATAAATGAGTTACCTGGGCTCGTTCCAGGTAAACTAGTTCATGTTCATGGGCGACGTCGACCACTTACCATCAGGTGGCACGTTTGCCAGTTTGCCTATCCAAGTGACACACGAAAGGATATCTTGTCTATAAATAGATCGAATTTTCTCCCAAATAACCACATCAATCTTCCGTTATCTTGGGGTCCCATAAAACGGATGATATGTTTTGCTTAAATTTATACCGCCTTAAGACAAAGGTGTATCTCGGTACATTCATCTCGCGTTATGGCTTTTATAGCCGCGCTTTGTAAAATGAAAATGTACTGGTCACGATCATCATCAGGTATCAACTAAAAAGTTTCGGTGGGAGGGAAGCGCTGTGCCGCGCTCCCAACTGCTGGGTACCACCATCTTGCTTGTTTCTCCCGTGAAACAGCTTTGCTGTGTTTCGGAGAGAAGGGCAAGACAGGCAGTGTAATTACTGGCACCGAGACTTAACATCTTATATCTCAGGATAGGCAACACATAAATGAGTTGCCGGGGCTCGTTCCAGGTAATCTGGTTTATGTTCATGGGCGACGTCGACCACTTACCATCAGGTGGCACGTTTGCCAGTTTAGCTATCCAACTAACATAAAAAAAGTCGTCCTGATATTATAATAATTAAATATTTTTTATTTAACTTCTTAAAAATTTTGTACTCGACACTCGTGTACAAAAACCGGACAAAGTAGTAATGTAAGTCATAAAATTCCGAAACTGGTCAGTGATTTGTCACTGATGTAATAGCAATTCAACCAACCAGTGATCTGTATGTACGCGCCATCGGCTAATCATCTGTCTATGGCAATCGGCCAATCAGAGCGCAGAACCGACGCGGCGTCGCAGCACAAATTTGGGGGAATTTGTTTTTATACAAAACACATAACCGCCCTATTCCGGTTATACGATGCTCCAACCGGTGAAGTGCCATAGTAATTTTGACATTATCGTCATCGTTATAATCATAAAAGTTACCTTTGGGTCCAGTGCTAACTTGGCATTGATACAGCGCGTCGTCATCCAAGGTCACATCCCGAATGTCCAGGGAATAGTCTCCTGGAAATAAATAAATGTATTACAAGTGGGAATTAAAAAACCATATTTTGAAGAGGGGTCAAACAGAAGGAGTGGGGAAAAGTCGGTTTACCGGATCGTAAGTCACCTACATCAATAGACACATTCCGGAAAATTAAGACGACCTCTGTGGCTCAATGTTTAGCGCGTTGGCGCTCAAGCCGGAGGTAGCGGGTTCGTACCCCGCAAGTGAACAAAAATTTTTCTGTGTTCCTGGGTCATGGTTGTGTATTAAATATATTATATACCTACCTATAATTAAATATTATGTATACCTAGTATAAAAAAGTATTACATATTATATTTCTGTTGTCTAGTACCCGTAACACAAGTTCTTCCAGAACTTACCACGGGACCAAATTGGTGTGATGTAAAAAAAACGTCCATAGATATATTATTATTATTTTCTATTTGGGGATTTTGCAAATGGTACTGTAGTGTATGTAGTTATACAAACATTGTATTATGACGTTTGTCACGAGGCGGGCGGGGACCAGGGGTCCAGGGGACCACCCCTGGACTGACTCTACTCTGCCCGCCTAATAATAATTTGCGAGACCTATTTGGGGATTGTTCAGTGCTGCAGGCCTATAAATAAAAATGGGTCTTTCAGAATAAAAACCTTCACAAAGCTGAAGAGTTATTATTAGTAAAAATATTTAACTATTAATATAAGTTGTGACAAAGACAATAATTACCTGTGATTTTACTAATTAGTGATATTATTGATAATATCAATAAAACTTATATATAATATTATTATTTTATTATTGTTGGATTTTGAATTGATTCACGACACTTATAAGATCTGTTTATGGAAGTGTCGATATCAATTCGAAAGCCAAAGTAGGTATAATCTATTTTGAATAAAAGCCATGCTAATCAGGGTTATTTAAAATTGCCGCTCAAACAGTTTCTGTGGGAGCTGGGACTAACAGAGTTGGCAGTTGTATCCTGTCCTATTTTTTTTATGGAGTTGACCTTCTTCCCGCTAGGGTAATATTGTTCTGTGAGTCCAGAGCACAGAACAATATTACCCTAGCGGGAAGAAGGTCAACTTCATACAATAAAGTTTAGGACCGGACACAGCTGCCATCTCTGTTAGTCCCACAGAAACTGTTTCAGCGGCAATTTTAAATAACCCTGATTAACATGGTTTTTTTATTCAAAATAGATTATACCTACTTTGGCTTCCGAATTGATATCGACACTTCCATAAACAGATCTTATAAGTGCCCTGAATCAATTCAAAAGCCAAATTATTCATGATATCACATTAAATAAAACAATTATAATTTTGTGCAAATTTTTTATTCACCTCAGTTAACATTTACTATTTCTAGAAACAATAATATACAACCCTAACAATTTTTATACGTTAAAATTTCCAACTGCTTCCTTCATAATAATAGTTTTATTGATATTATCACTAATTAGTAAAATCACACGTAATTATTGTCTTTGTCACTAAAAGTCCTATAACACTTTCACTTCACATGATTACGGAGATGACTGACTCAACTCATCGCAAAAGCAAAAAAACTTCAACAAAACGACAGTAATTACATTTATATTTCAAACTATGAAAACCTAAATGAAAACAAACAAAGCAGCCATTTTAAAATTCCAAGTTAAAACTTCAACACAGACTTAACTTCGATTGTAGTAATGTTACCATTGCATAAAATTAATATAAAAATATTCACTATATATATTTTATTTTAAGTTTATTTACTTTTTAAACACAAAATGCATAACAATTAATGTTTTAAAACTTATAATAATAGTTAAATATTTTTACTAACAGTAACTCTTCAGCATTTTGAAGTTTTTTATTATGAAAGACCCATTTTTATTTATAGGCTTGCAGCACTGAACAATCCCCAAATAGGTCTCAAATAATGTCGAAGTTGACCACCCCTGGTCCAGAGTCAGTCATTGTCAGACCGTCGGCCCGAATGGACGTGATGGTGAGTTGGCGAGCAAAATAAGCATTTATACATAATATACACAAAGAGTACAACTACTACAGGTACCATCATGATACCTCCTTTTAAAGTAGTCCAATCAAGGTATTCGTATACCATTCGCAGATTCCACTAGTGAAAAAAGTGATAAATATCGTTTAAAACAGTTCTATATTTAAAGGTTTATTTTTAACAATATCTACGTTTTTAACATTATATCTTTATATTTTAACACAAAATATATTTTGTATCGATGTCAGCGATATATTATATCTAGACACAGAAGACAAGGTATTGTTTTAATTAAACACAAACGTATTCGCCTCACAAAGGCTCTGATAATGGCTTTGTTGAATTTCGACGTAGGTGGACGTACCTTTGTATGTTTGTCGTAATTAACGTCTATTGATTTTTATGTTTGAGGATCTGACACATATGATAGATAAAAATACCGGGTTCATTTTGAACGCTTGCAAAGATTTAACCCTAATAATATACTATTTATATACTATATAATTCATAATATAACCATTTATCTCAGAAACGTTTTTTTTAAGTAGTTTGCAAACCCGCAATGTATGTATATAACTCGAACAGCGAACTCTGTCAGCTGATGCAGTCTGCTGGCCGGCGTGAACCATAAACCAATTACATTGCCGTTTAAAAAAAAACGATTATTTTAAAGCATTATCATCTTTCTGTAACATTATGTTTACTAAACCGGATTATACAAAAAAAAAGGCAAACAAAAAAAAAAGAAACGCGTTTTTTTCACTTGTATCATGTCAGGCTATGCCAAAACTATCATACCTATTCGTTTTCGCAAGCGTTCCAAATACACCCGGTATGTTTATTATTCCACAAACTCGCATCATACATGTCAAAAGAAATAGGTAACTAATTCGAAAATTTTATTAAGAGGTAGTGCCTTGCTGCTTTGCAGATGAATTGGGACGGAACGACTGGTTTGGTACTAACAATAACACCGGCGACAAGTGACAGCTTTCGCGTTTTGTGCGGTTTGTGAGTTTCCAGTGGCCCATTGGATAGGGATAAATGGCAACGCATCTGCATAACTTTTGGTTGTGCGGATGTATATGGGCGTCGGTAGTCACCTTAAGGCTCCGACTGCTTGGTTGCCTCCCTATGACATAAAAAAGTCCAAACAATTACTGATTTCATCGCGGTCATTATGATCATTAATTATTGGCATTTTGGATACTTTACAATGTCATATCATAATTAAATTCGTGCAAATATAAGAAAACAATATCAATAAAATTACGTTAAAATACTGTGTATTTGAGTTAATAAACATATCGACACTCGTATTTGTCACGAAATCAGGCAAGAAAGACCTGTGTCAAATGAAAAGATGTGATGATGATTCGCAGAAAAGAATTATGCCTTTTTGTGGACAATTTGTATGTTTGTTCATTTATTTTCACTTAAAATTTTCTCTCTACTCTGAATTCCCATTATTTGATGTATTTTATTGATACTTACATATCAAATCAAAACGCATAGCTGAACTGTGCCCCAACACCGTCCTCGCCTGATGTCGATGCAATTCTAACAGTGGGACACTTAAGTGTCCCAAAAAGTCTTAAACGCTACTCGCCACACTTACACATGGTAACACAAAAATTCAAGTTTACCAACCTTCTTCATCGCTTCCGATCATCTTGTACCTCTCGTATCCCGTCAAATGCCTGTGGGTACCAAGGCCGAAGTCGTCCTTCGTCCACTGCAGCTGACCGACCTTGTTCACCACCCGACATGGAAGAGTCACTCTCGATCCCACCACAGCACTCTGTAATAAATTCGTTTTCTTAATCATTCTTATTTAGATTCCATCAAATAACAAAACGGAACCCTTATGGAATGACTTTGTTGTCATTCCATAAGGGTCATCCCATCATCAATCTTTATCCATCCACTGAACAAGGCCTCCTTCAATGAATGCTAAGACGGCCACTCGCCCACGAAGATCCCTTGCCACTCACCCACGAAGATCCCTTGCCACTCGCCCACGAAGATCCCTTGCCACTCGCCCACGAAGATCCCTTGCCACTCGCCCACGAAGATCCCTTGCCACTCGCCCACGAAAATCCCTTGCCACTCGCCCACGAAAATCCCTTGCCACTCGCATTCAACACGGATATAAAATAAAGAGTATAAAACCAATACCATATATAGGTTTGGGTTTAACAAAAAGACAAATTAACCACGGGGTGGTCCTATAAGGGTTTATTAAGGGTCATTGAATGTGATTTTGAAGAACAAAACCCTAAAGACGACCGTTTGGAAATCCCCCTCGCTTAAAATAATATGCTATTATTTTCAAAATATTTTTTCAAGTATTTTTTTTTATTTACCATTTATTACATTTTCTGTTCTGTCCTTCTCTCCGAAACTTATTTGTCTAAGACATAAATAAAATGGTGGTACTCATGCATACAGGAGCTCAACACAAGCGAGATGATGACGAGAACAAACAAGATGGTGATACCAATGAAGATGGAAGCGCGGCACAGCGTATCCTCTCAACGGTAAAATGTTTTTATAAAACCCGATTGCCCGCTGGAGAAATATATCGGTGCTTAAAATACGCTAAGGAAACTAATAAATGGTCCCTAATCCTTCGGGAACATGGAAAAATCAAATTGCTTACACCCAAATATTAATTTAGGAAATTTCGCTACATAAATCAACTTTCTTCAGCATTGACGTCGATGTGTATAAGATAGACACACAGAAATAATACTTTCAAAATCTTTTTATGTAATGTTATAAGTTTTTAGTTAATTGTAAAAAAGGAATATCAGTAATCATCATCATCATGAGCCTATTTATATCAACAAATATAATATTGTAGTGATTATGTATATGATGTTGCTGATTGATATTAAGTTTTTTTCCTCTACAATTGGCGGGATTTGAATTCGTGACGGTTGTTGTATATGTGTCACTGGATCCACCGTAAGTAAAAAAACTTCTTTTTTATATTTTAGTGAAACAACTTATTACAAATTTTATTGCAGCTTATTGTTTTTTTTACACTCCCGACGTTTCGGATACTTAACAGCAACCATGGTCACGGGAGGACTGAGATGTGTCCCCACCGTGGTTCAGGCTTTGACGTGGCGGTGGGGCTCAGTAGCCTAGGGTGAGCCCAGCACCTTGGGCGAAGATAATTGAGCCGAGGGGGCTCTTTATATCCCTCTTATAAGAAGAGGGGACAAAGAGCCAAGCCAAGAGACAGGGGGCAAGGGGCGAGGACGGGAACCTTACCCCATTGTACTGTCCCGACGTTGGGAGGGGTTGTTCTGTGGTGAGGGACAACCCCTCTGTGAAGGTGGCGTCGGTCCCTTAGGGGACTGACTAGCCGTCGAGGTGCCCTGTTTGCTTATTAGATCCGGGGCATCTCACCAAAGGCGGCATTGGTGGCACTAGCCGGGTTTTAGTGGGTAGAGCTGCGTCCACTTACCAGCTTTCGGGCGCAGCGACTCCCACATACCCGCGTGGGGAGACTCACTCCCCCGCGGGATGCCTCAAAGCATTTCGCGGCGTTAAAGAAAAAAAAAGGACTGAGGTGTCAAACGTCCTAACGTCACAAAGTTATTGAAAACTACCCTCAGATACAACAATAATTAAATGAGTTCGACCTACCGACGTCTTTAGTTTTTGAAATATGCTAGTTTTTTACTTTATTATATTTTATTGTTTGAGTTTAGTTACGAATAGCTGTAATAAATGTTATTAATTGTTTCTAGTAATAATACATCGATGACTTCCCCAATACCCATATTTATATCACAACTTGACATGTACCTAGCGTACCAAAAATATCATCGCATATTAAAATGTATGTTATGGGTCTTGTACTTGGTTAAGTAGTCAGGCTACTGAGCACTTTACGCAGCGGTCGCGGGTTCGAATCCCGCGACCGCTGCGTAAAGAATGCGAGTCAGATAATTTGTAAGATGAATTAGATGTCTGCGCCGGGTCATATATTATAGTATTTGTATAAATTTCTTAATCCTATTTCCGTATAAAGTTAGTTTGAACGAAACTTCTAAATCTCTGAAACTTCCAGTCGTAAAAAAAATTTGAGGACAATTACTATTTAGTAATTTTTGAAGTAAAAACTTATTTAGGCGCGGTACGCATATTTTTAGATGAGATAAAATTTCTGGATTCGTGACACCGTTACCACCGTTATGAGACGCTATTTGACGTTTATATGACGTTTGATTTATTTACATAAGATTATGCAATATTTGTTTCAATCTAATCGTCAAACACGCTGAAATGTCAATATTTAAATTGTATAGGTTGTCATAATCTAATACAGTCATTTATTAAGAAAAAAAAACAGCGTTTCAGTTAATATATACATTAAGTGTATTTTACATAAAAAAAACCGTGTGAGCCGTCACGGGACGCCTGGCAGATGTGAAACATCGACATTATTTTGTAAAAGTAATATGCATATAATATGTAATATCGTATAGCGTGGCGACGCGTCGCCACGGCATGCGTCGCCACGCCAGAAATATGTTTTACGTGCGGCTATAGATGTTTCACATCAAAAATAGGGCCAATTTTGCATCTAATTGTTTTATTTTCACTTCTATCGGCAGTCCCTGCGACTGGTTGGGTTAGTTTATTTTTTTAAGTTTTATCAGTTTGTGTAATAGTAAAACTCACGTAAATATTAGTAAAACAATAACATGAATAAAGATAATAACATAATTGTTTAGGTTAACTGGATTGTGAACAAAGCCTAGGTAAGCTAATTATATACGGTCACGTATCTCCTGTTTCTCTATAGTCAAGAGGTTTCTGATGCCATGGGAATGTAAGCACAGCTTATATTATATTATTATTATCACTCTCTTGTCCGTCTGTCTGTTTGTCTAAAAGCTGTAGGGTACAAGCTTATGGTAAGGAGAAGCTCTCACAATATAAGTAAAGAAAAATTTTTTGTTGTCTGTAATAAAGTCGGAACGATGATTTTACGTGATAATGTCACAAGCTTTTTCGTGCGTGCAGCCGACGTTTATTGATTCATAAGACGTTCACTTAAAAAATCCGGAAACGTTGAATTTTGTTTTTTTTTATTGTTTTTTTTTTATTATAAAAAATGTTATGGGAACTCTCCGCGCACAAGTGAGATACACGCTTGGGTTTTTATCATTTCGAAAAAGATATCTACGCTTAGTGTCCTTCTGCATGGGTACCACCATCCTCCTTATTCCTACCGTGAGACAGCAGCATTTGGATAAAAGGGCAAGATAGGCTGGGCAAATGATGAAGCCACCAAATCTCGAACTCATCTCAAGCTACGTATCGACTTCGCACGGCAAACCATTGAACATTGGCTTGCGCAGCTGCGCACAATGGATACTCTGCAGCCGTACGCTGCAACTCGAACATTGCCGCCCTTAAACGTGCCGAGTGACGTTTATGTCGGTTTTTGACAGCGCGGCAAAGGAGTGTGAGTGAGCGTACAACGTCCATGATTGCCGCGCAATATATAACCATTCGGTTGTGCGACACCAGCGACTTGTGCGCTAAAAATGGCTCGCAAGCCAAAACATAGGTTTGCGGTCGAACAATGCTCGCGTGGCGGCCGCGCGAAGTTGATACGCAGCTTGAGGGAAAGGGAAACTTATCCTAAGTGAATGTTGAATTCGCTTATGTTTATGGGCTACGTTGACCACGCTCGGCTTCTAATAGACTAGTAATATGAAAAGGCTGGCCTTGGGCCTTTAATTGTTAATTAATACAAAATATGGAATCAAATACAAAGAAATTTAGAGCGACGGCGGCGGATATCACGACATAAAGGGGTCAGGGCATTTAAGGCGCGTCAGTGGATTGTTCACATCAAAAAACTTAGCAAATTTAGTTAATTCAGCTATTAAGTTTCCATTTACAAAAAATTCTTACGGAACCCAAATATATTGTGCAGCAAATTCGTAAGATCAATAATCATTTTATTGTGTACCAGTTGTGACGAATTGGTGACAGTTTATAATTCCGATTAAATTAATTGTGTAGGGGGTGTTTGGGGGGTGTTTGGAGGTGTTGAAGGGTGCTGGAGGTATTGGGTATGTTTGGGATCCTGGGGCTGTTTGGGGGGTATTCGAGGATGTTGGGGTGTTGGGGGTATTTGGGGGCGTTGGGGGTCGATTGTTGAACCATCCGCACTTAATCAAATAAGTCGCTACGCTCGTTCGGTTATTTTATTTGTGTATCAAAAATGAATTTAATTTGGCAAAAAAACAAAAAACTATTTTGTTTTCAGCGACGGTGGTCTAGTGGGAATAGGCTCGGTGTCTTATATGAGATGTCCAGGTTCGATTCTGATCCCTGTGATCTATTGAAATGGGTTTTTCTAAATTTCTACGTGCACCCAAACATGAGACCATCGCTTGCTCACCGGTGAAGGAAACATCATGAACCTGCATGCCTGATGAGATTAAAAGTCTTTGAAGGTGTATGAAGTTCACCAACCCACATTGGGAAAGCTCATCGGTGAACTATTGTCTAACACCTCGCCTTATTTCGAGGAAACGTGCCCATCCGTCCGACACCTAAGGGTTGATATTATTATATATTATTATGATATTATTATATATTATTATGATATTATTATCACAATATCGTGTAAAAAGCACTCACTTTGTGTCGCAAAATATACATATTACGTGTCCGTCTGCAGTTCTCCACTGAGTTCTATTATAATCCTGCTTATTTCCTCCGTGAAACAGCTTTGCTGTGTTACAGGACAGGCAGTGTAATTACTGGTAGATTTGTGTCTCAGGATAGGCTGTCGCTTATGTTCATGGGCGTCGTTGACCACTAACCATCAGCTTGTCTGATAGTTAGCATCTAACATAAAAATCACCAAAATCATTTCTTACCTGATCTTGGGGCTCCATCGCAAACTTCTGTTCTTTGTGGGCACTAACGTAACCCACCATAAGGAACAACACCATCCACCGCTGGTTCTCCGAAGCAAAACAATGACATATCCTCAACAAAAGGAACAATGGATTCGCTAATCTACTCGTCATACGTAAAATTTTAGTATTCACTTTTTTCGTAATGTGGGTGTGTTTGTTTTCATTTATCTTTTGAATTTTGGCCTCATGGTTCAAAATATTTCTCTGTTTTTCAAGTTCCATTTCTATGTCTTTTCATCCATAGGTTTTCATTTTGTATCCAAAATCTGAAACAATTTTCATAATTAGTAATCTTTACAAAATAATTTATGTTTCATTTTTTAAAGTCCATTTTTTTTTTGGATAGGCAAACGGGCAAATGAGCCACATGACGGTGAGTGGTCAGTATTGACAATTAAAATGAACAAATTAACGTGAAACTAACTTATTTACGATTTTCCTATCCTGGGACGTAAGATAGTTACCCCCAAATACTCAAACGAATCTCAAATTTAAGACGTACTTAAACTCATGCTACCGCGTGTCAGATTCAAAGAAATAGAGGGACAGCACGAGTTTAAGTACGTCTTAAATTTGAGATTCGTTTGAGTATTTGGAGGTAAGTCTGGATTCCAGTAATCAGACTACCTCTCCAGCCCTTCTCTCCGCAACACAACAATGGTGTTTCACGAAAGTAACAAGGAGGATGGAAGTAACCATGCTGATCGCAGCGCAACACAGCGCATCCCCTCACCATTTGGACGTAATTGGTGAAGAAATGCTCATTTTATCGCTTATTAAAATATTGTCTGTAAAATTTACTGCTCGTTTGCCATCGTATGCTATAAAAAAGTGCGTGCGTACAAAGTACACAATATGTCAGAAGTGAAACTTATTGGGCTAACTAAATTTTAAATCTCGTTTATATTTATACTAATCTCAAGCTTTAAATTTCAGAGTTTTGCAATGTGACGTTCGCTCCATCTTACTCTTTCTCGATCTTTCTCACTCGCTTCGCCCTTTCTCTCTCTCTCAATCAGTCTGAATCACTCTCTCTCTCTCTTCTTCGACAAAAACGTTGCATATTTTCGTGACGTTTCATGCGTAAAAAAAATTACCCTCATGCGGGCAAAAAAGTTTCACTTAAAAGAAAATGTCTATATAATATTATGTATTATGATGGAGATGACATATTGTTAGTGATGGTATTAGGAACAGCGAAAATATAACTGGTTGATTGTAGATGGTTCTTGGTGGAAATTCATGTTTTTATAATCATTCTACAAATGTTTTTTCACAATTTCCACTTTTATACTATAATATATCACAAGTGGAAAAAGTAAAAAAAGATTTGTAGAATTATAACAAAAATAAATATAATTTAAATAATAAAATGATTTTCAAACTAATATAAAAGGCATCTCAAATTTAATGTGCTCTCCATGTGCGAATTCGATTCAAACATGGCCGGTATACGTTGCATGCGTTTCAAATTGAAAAATAGCTTCTATAACAAGCTGATAAAATATACTCGAAGATAATAAGAGTTCGATTGAAGTTGGTTTGAAAATAATTTTTCATTTCATAGCATTCTAAGTATCGTCTTTTTAAAAGCAGTGGTGCACTGAATACATTTTTTTTTATATTTTACTCTGCATAAAAGAATATTAATTTCAAAATCTTTGAGGAAAATTTCACTGTCTAAATCAGTGGTCATTAATAAATAATTAACCATTCATTAATAAATAATTAACCATTCTAATAGTGGAAGGTTTTTTATCTAATTTATCACCTTTTTACTGTGGTTCATAGGTTCTTATTGTTTATAGTTCAGAGGTTAGAGATTCGTAGATCATAATATTTCATGGTTCAACAGTTCAATGTTTCAATAGTTCAATAATTATAGCGTTCGATAGTTAGTCGTTCATTAGAAAAATCGTTCATTAGTTCAATCATTCAATAGTTCAATCGTTTGAGAGTTCGTTAGTTCAATAGATCAAGTGGTGGAATTCTGCTCCAGGTATTAGTCCGAACACTTCCCGTGGTAGATGCGGTAGAATATGCAGAGCGATCCGACATCTCTATGCAGCGCCAAAGAATCAAGCCGATTGAAGAGAACATTGTTATCGACGATTCGAGCCGCCCGGCGTTGAACGCGGTCAAATGGAAGGAGCTCTCCAGGAGAGCTCCAGCCCAGAGGTGTGAGTGGAAGTTCAAAAGTTTATAGTGGTTCATATCATCGTGCATGTGTTCATTTGTTCAATCGTTCAATGGTTCAATAATTCAATCGTTTATTGGTTCAATCGTTCATTAGTTCTTTCGTTCAATAGTTAAATAATTCATCGTTAATACTTTCAATAGATCATTCGTTCCATCATTCAATAGTTCAATCGTTCAATAATTCAATCGTTCATTGGATCTATCGTTCATTCGTTCTATAGTTCTTTCGTTCAATCGTTCATTAATTCAATCGTTAAATCGTTCAATTGTTAATTGGTTCAATCGTTCAATCATTCATTACTGCAATCGTTCAATAGTTCAATCGTTCATTGGTTCAATCATTCATTAGTTTAATAGTTTTATCGTTTATTGGTTTTTAATTTATCAATAGTTCAATAGAACAAAAGTTCAATAGTTGAAACGTTCAACGCTATTTTCACTTTTTCACATTCATTCACTAGTTTCGCTTTCAATAATTCAATCGTTCTAATTTTTAATCCGTAATTTTTTCACAAATTAACCCTTACATGTGAATAGGTTTTCTGTTCAAGTGCCTTTTCAATTTACATCATAATCATCATCCCGTACTCTACTTCCATTGAAGTCTATACTGATATTATGAAGCTGAAAAGCTTTTTTGAAATTGTGTGAATTTTGTGAATTTTTGTTGAAAATAGATATACTTTCCTACGCATTATGAAACCTGTGTCGCTATTTCTAAAATATATTTGTAATAGTATGTAGTTTTGGTCCCATGACGTCTCGTGTCTCGAAGTTCTGGGACTTTACGTTATTTTAGTTGTCTCGAGTCCCGGGACTTTGGTGTTGCGACTCAAGACAATACAAGATTGTCGAAATTGTTATGTAATCATTTTTATTTAAAAAAATTAGCGATTGCCCTCAGCTTCGCCCCGTAAACTTAGATTTACAGCCGTATCCGGATTCATGATGACTATTATGATAGCCTAACTTAGCTCAGCTTAGCATAGCATCAGATATCTGAAAATTAAAAATCCCGTCAAAATTGATCAAGCCACCAAGACAAGTATGTTTGTTCCGGCTAATCTCATAGATTAGCCGGAACAAACATACAATAAAGCTATTAAGAAAATAAGCTATTTTCCCTTAATAGTTAGTTAACTATAATAGTTAAGTAAAATAATGAAGTGATGATGTTGTAGAATGATGATTACATACGTCATTCAATGACTTGAGGACTCTAAGCTAATCCCACACTTAAAACAGTTGATCCATTGTTATGTATGTGGGAGAAAGACACCTTCCAATTATATCCAATATAATGGTTTCTATATTAGCCTTACTAGGAAATACGGAACTCTGTTCCTCAATAACAGTTATGATTCGGAATTATATGTTATTCTGATGCATAAGCTATTATTGTGAAGTTTCATTAAAATCCATTTAGTAGTTTTTTCGTGAAAGAGTAACAACCATACATCCATACGTTCCTACAATTTTTCGCAGTTACAGTATAAGTAGGATAATAATATCATCCTCTATATGTTTGTCCCACTGTGGGGCACGGGTCTCCTCCTCGAAATCAGGCGAGGGAGTGTTGGGTCCTAGTTCACCGATGCGCTGGCCCAATGCGGGTTGGTGAACTTCACACACTTTCAAAGACTCGTTTAATCTCATCAGGCATGCAGTTTTCACGATGTTTTCTTTCACAAGTGAGCAAGTGATATTCTCATGTTCAGGTGCCCGGAGAAATTTTAAACAAACCTCATTTCGGGGTACTCGGTCAGGATTGAACCCAGACCTCTCACTCAAGAGGCCGAGCCCTTGCCCTCCGGACCACCCTCACTCATCAAGATACGAAACTGTAACTCAGATTAGACTCAATTTGATTTCTATTACCTGGATAGAAAACTCAAATTGCTCGCGAAACCCGTTTTTATTCCTGGAATGGTTCCAAGGTACTCATGCCATAATTTCCCTGACGTCCAAATTCAGATTCCGGAGAGCATTCAAAAACTTCGAGTGTAAATCTTTGGGAGGTAATAAAATGTTTTTCAGGCAAACTGGAAATTTGATGATAAATCAACGATGAGTTCACCCAAAATAGAGTAGAATGAGTTCACCTGAAACAGAATTCTGTCCCGGATGAACCCATTTCCATTCCTTTCAACCAGTTCATTCTAAAGTTGTGAAGTGACCCTGTACCCATATTTTTTGTGACTAAATACGTTGTTGGTCCCATGGTAGTTTTAACGTATATCCGTCGGGCTCCCTGAGATCGTATACAAAGGTAGTTTGGTCATCACCACTCCTCAACTGGCTACGCAGAAAAACGAGTGTTTATTTTTTTGGATGGAGGCAACCGAGCAGGCGGCCATATGGTGACTACCGATACCCATGATAGACATTCGCACAACTAAAAGTTATGCATCTATGCATTGCCCTCCTTTTCCCTATCCCCCAATGGATAACACAAACCGCACGAAACGCGACAGCATAGCTGTAACTTGACGCCTGTGTTATTTGAGCGAGAGGTAGCACCGGTCGTGCCGGCCCAATTTGGCTGCGAATCAGCATGACACTCCCTCTTACAAATGTAAGATGAATGTGTATGAAAACATAAACAATACAAAAAAAAATGCTGCAAGAGTCGAACCTTAGACTGTGTCAAACAACAGCCTAGTGTACATTAGCAATTGAATTTCAAGCCTTGATAATAGCTCATTCCAAGAGTCGTGCCCACTCCGTACAATTTGGGATCATCGATTCAAATCCGTGTAAACAATATTGTCGATGATCATTTTATCTTCACAACTTGCACATGATTTCGATAGAGATCGGCATGGTACTGTTAAAATGTATAATTCGGATAAGTTTCTGTATGTATAAGTACCTTTTTTTTTCTTTAACGCCGGGAAATACCTTTAATATCTTTAATGACGGCTAGTCAGTCCCCCAAGGTACTGACGCCACCTACACAGAGGGGTTGTACCGCACCACGGAACAAGCCCTCCCAACGTCAGGACAGTACAATGGGGTGAGGTTCCCGTTCTCGCCCCTTGCCTCTGCTCTTTTGTCCCCTCTTCTCATAAAAGAAATACAAAGACCCCCCTCGGCTCAATTTGCTTGGCCCAAGGTGCTGGGCTCACCCTAGGCTACTGAGCCCCACCCCCACGTCAAGGCCTGAACCATGGTGGGGACATATAGTATAAGTACCTACTTTTTTGTTGTTGGCTTGTTAGATATGCTATTTGAAGTGGATTGCAGGAGAACGGTCGACCGACGGGCCAATAAGGTTCAAGAGTGGAGGCCACGTTTTGGTAACCAGTGGCCGGTCCCTGTTGGATGCGAGTGGCAAGGCATGCGGTGTCGCGAGTCCACGTCATATAAACGTCAAACTGCGTCTCCAGTGCTTCGCGTGCGGTGTCGCGAGTCCACGTCATATAAACGTCAAACTGCGTCTCCAGCGATTCACGTGCGATGTCGCGAGTCCACGTTATATAAACGTCGAACCGCGTCTCCAGCATTTCGTGTGTGGTGACGCGAGTTCAGAGATTTTATCTCATCTAGAAAAATGCGTAACGCGCTAAAAGAAGTTTACACTTCAAAAAAATATTTTAATGCCCACAACAAAGATAAAAACATAATCACAAGCGTGCTTTTCCACAGATAATATAAACTCTTTACATCAAATGATGGCCCTTAAAAAAATAAAGAATTACAAAAAAAAACTTCAAAATATGATGATACAAACAACCACTCCGAAACAAGTGCCAAAATATCAATAGAACAAACAGCCAATTGCATTAGGCAAAGAGTATTACAAAAAAAGCTACAGAAATAACGAAAAAAAATATTGAATCAACTGTAATTGGCAGGCCCCACTAAATCTTATAAACGGATCGGGGACCAACGAATCGAAAAGGCACAATCGACAGAACAGATTGTTTCAAACAGAAATACGGAATGTTATAAAAATATTTTCACTTTTACACCCGTAAGTATTGAACAATGTTTTTGGAGTTCTAAAAATGATTAAAGTGATTCCCGACCTTTTTTCTTGTCGTCCAGGGATCATCCCCAGGGATATGTGGGATTCCACGTCGCTAGTCGCTGATATACCGCACTAAAACCACTGCGAGTTGCCTTCAGCCGCTTGCAAGGGTGTGTCCCGCAGAACTAACACATAACACCTCCGCAACCGGATGATTCCCTCAAAAGGGTACCGGCCTTCCTCCTAATATGGAGGGACTCCGACAACCTGAAGCATCCTCGCCGATGCAGGGACTTTTAAGCTGATTTGACTTACTTCCATATTCTGAATGCCTCTACAGAACTCTATTAACACTATCCAGGATTCTCTTAGCCTCCCCACCATGGTTCAAGCCTTGTCGTGGCGGTGGGTGTAGCCTAAAGTGAACCCAGCATCTTGGGCGAAGCAAATTGAGCCGAGGGAGCTGCTCTTTTTACCCCTCTTATAAGAAGACCCCGACAAAAGAGCAGGAGGCACAAGTGGCGGGGACAGGAACCTCATCCCATTGTTCTGTCCCGACGTTGGGAGGGGTTGTTCTGTGGTGCGGTACAACCTCTCTGGAGGTAGCGTTGGTCCTTTGAGGGACTGACTAGCTGCCGAGGTGCCCTGTTTGCTCAACAGATCCGGGGCACCTCAACAAAGGCGGCATTGCACTCGCCGGGTTTTAGTGGGTAGAGCTGCGTCCACCTTACCACCTTTCGGGCGCAGCGAGTCCCACAGATTCTCTTAGTCTATTCAACATCAACTACACCTACTAGATATGACGATCTCTGTGAAGTCAGTAATAAATGCGTATGGTGGAATTTCAGCCATCTTGACGTTGAGAGCCATTCAACAGTAGCAGATTACTGATAAATAATTATGTAAGTAAAACTACTCCAGCATTAAGGGTGCTTACCTTCAAGAGTTCTCACGGATAAGCTATTTAAGGCAGTCAGTCAATCGGCAAAGTTTGAAATTCCATTTTTTACCGACTTCAAAAAATGAAGTTCTCAATTCGGTTGTTTTGTGCATATTTGTGACTCGCTTACTCCTCCAATTGTGAACTGATATTTCGAGGGTCCCTACGTATTTTTTTTGCATAAATTTCTTCAGACAGTCTATACCACATGCCTATACATTTTTTTTAATATTATATACTTTACTTTATACGCGAATCATATATAACAACAAGTATTATACTTACAAAGAAAAAGTGTCGTAAATACGGATAAATATACATACCGTTTTGTACGATGTTTTAAATGACTGTACGTAGGGGCCGTCGATTTATTTTTATTTTAAAGCTAGTGTTTTCAATGTGATCCCATTTATATTTGATCAGCCTCGTTTGAGTTATGCTCAGTATTATACGGTAAGTGGTCACCGACGCACATAAACATAGAGGAGTTCATCCCGGACTAACACAAGTAACTCATCATACGTTGGATCCTGGATTATTATCCCACCGGTGGGAGGGAAGCATTGTGCCGCGCTCCCGGCTGCATGGGTACTACCATCTTGCTTATTTCTCTCGTGAAACAGCTTTGCTGTATTTCGGAGAGAAGGGCAAGACAGGCAGTGTAATTACTGGCACCGAAACAAGATCTCAGGATAGGCAACATGAATGAGTTGTCTGGGCTCGTTCCAGGTATACTAGTTTATGTTCATGGGCGACGTCGACCACTTACCATCAGGTGGCACGTTTGCCAGTTTGCCTATCCAACTAACATAAAAAAATTTGGACGATATAAATTTATGCCCTTTCAATTAAGTCTGAAAAATATTCTGAATAATATATTTACGACATTTTAATCCCTAATTTTATTAAAAGCTTCTGAGCTTGTTTTTCTTTAAATTTGTTGATATTGATTTATCGAAAAAAAGGCTTTGTTTTTTATGTTTCCTTACACTACAGTTTTATTAATAAATTAAAAGAAAAGTCAATTAATTTTATCATCATCATTATCATCATCAGCCTCTATCGGTCGACTCCTGAACATAGGCCTCCCTTAATGAACGCCAAGACAACCAATCTCTCGCGAGGGCCTTCAGCTACTTTTTGAGAGTCCTGGTTCTGCATGCAACAGGATCACCTCAGCGACAGGCTGGCTCCGGTGAAGGCCAGACTACTCCTCGTAACGGACTGCTGGGACGCCACTGAGCAGTCCCCACGACGTAGTGCCATTTAGTAGGCCTTGGTTCCTAGCCTGAACCCGGCACGAGCACACTGGAGACACATAATTAAGTAGCGCCTCCTACGCATCCTTCATCGCCCGGGGAGAGACCTCCTCAGGGAGGTGTTTGTGTGCGTGTGTGTACACACACACACGCATGTGTGCGTTTGAAGTATATATAAATATAAATATGTACATTAGCGATAAACATGTAGTTAAATTTTCGGTATCTTTATCCTATCCTATTAATATTATAATCGCGAAAATTTGTAAGAATGTATGGATGTATACTCTTTAACGCTAAAAATACTGAATGGATTTTAATAAAACTTTACAATAACATAGTTTATACATCAGAATAACATATAAGCTATAAATTATCCCTGTACTCCCACGGGAATGGGAAGTACGCGAGTAAAACCGCGAGGCGCTGCTCTTAATAAGTTTCTCGTTATATAATTTTGGTTAATAAGATTTTGTTAAATTTACTTTTAGTGAAATGAACGTTTTTGTTATTGATATTATGAGTCCCCATCATGGTTCAGGCCTTATCGCGGCGGTGGGGCTCGGTAGCCCAGGGAGAACCTAGCACCTTAGGTGAAGCAATTTGAGCCGAGGGGGCTCTTTGTACCCCTCTTATAAGAAGAGGGGACAAAAGCACAGGGGGCAAGGGGCGAGGACGGGAACCTCACCGACGTACGTTGGGAGGGGTTTTTCTGTACTGACAGCCCCTCTGTGGAGGTGGCGTCGGTCCCCTGAGGGCCTGACTAGCCTTCGAGGTGCCCTGTTTGCTCATTAGATCCTGGGCACCTCACCAAAGGCGGCATTGGCGGCACTCGCCGGGTTTTAGTGGGTATAGCTGCGTCCACCTTACCATCTTTCGGACACAGCGAATTCCACATACCCCTGGGGAGACCCACTCCCCCGTGGGGTGCCTCAGAGCATTTCCTGGCGTTAAAGAAAAAATAAAATATTATGAGTAAAATTTGAAAAAATAAGTAATATCAGTTTTAAGGTTAACAGTGCCTGAAAATAGTACAAAACAATGTTTAGATTCGAAAATAGGATTCGCAGTAAAAACTGGCTGGATATATTTTATCTAACTAACCTTTTCCTGTCGCCGGCAGGTGGCTCGAGCCCAGACATATCCTCAGAATACTTGTGGACCTATATGGGCATGTTGATCCATTAGCGTTTGTTTATAACAAGCAACAACTATGGGACTTTTCTTTGGATAAAAAGAGAGGTGCCAAGGGACACCCGGATGGAACGAAGTTCCTTTCGATTAATTAGTGAAGGAATTGTAATAAAAAAAAGGTGTAAGGAAATTAATTATTCGGGTGGGTATAAATTTTTTATGATTTTTTTATCTCCCTGCGTAAAATAATTTAAAAAATAACAAAAAAAAGTCACCGGTGGGATTTGAACTGGGGATTTTTACTAAGCAGGTCCAATAGTGTAACAAAAATAGCTACCGACGCAGTGATGTGTCAATCAAATAGGCTTACAACTATAGAAAAAAGTGTCGTTCCAACTTTTCATCTTAATTTTTTCCGTCTAGCCCCCTTTCGTAACGCGCGATAAAGAACTACGTTCCAAAAAAGTTAGTTGAATTAAACAATTTTATGGACTAATATACTTAATCGTTTCAAAAGATTTTTTTTCTCGTTTTACATTTTTAACGGATTATATTGTGATTTATTAAATCCTAGCTGTTGACCGCAGCTTCGCCCGCGTTAACTTAGATGTAGCCGGATTGATGATGCTTATTTTTAAGCCAAAGTTACTCCTTAGAAAATCAGCTATATGCCAGTGAAAGTCCCGTCAAAATCGGCCCAGCCGTTTCACAGATTAGCCGGAACAAACAGACAGACAGACAACAATTGTAAAAATGGCTATTTTGGTATATGTCCCATATGCATTCAATAAAAAGCGGTAATTTTGATATTACAAACAGACACTCGAATTTTATTTATCTGTATAGATTTCATATTTTCGACTTTTCGGATTATTTTTATTATGGTCACTTGACTGAAAATTAGTATTTATGATAAAAAAGCAATACCAGTATGTAGTGTACGATATTGAAATGGCAATCTTGAAATAATTGTAGCGGCAGCTGCGCGGATACCGACCGTTATACAGGATGGTTGTAAATAGACTATTTATTGATAACGTCTTAACATCCTACAGTGATTGCTTTTTTAATTGGAAATAACTGTTACTGTATAAAGCCTAATATATCAGCCTTTATCCGTCCACTGCTGATCGTAGGCCTCCTCAATGGACGCCAAGACGACCGATCTCTTGCCACTCGCCTCCAACACGGAGCGGTTACTGCACGGAGATCATCTTGGACTGGTCGAGCAAAACTTCGTCTACCTAAACGCAGCCTCTACTCTTGAACCCTATAGTCCATCGGCCATCGAGTGTGTGGCCGGCCCACTAGTCGAACATTAGGCCTATTATCCCCTCAATGGCTAATTACAGGTCTAATGCCTAGGACATTATAGTGACAGTACTATATTGTTTTTTTTTTGCTAGGCAATAGATAGGCGAGCCACAGTATAATGTATTTTTTTAGGCGATAGATAAGGTAGTCACAGTATAGTGTTTTTTTTTTGTTAGGCGATAGATAAGTTGATAATTTCCGCCAAACATTATTATTCATTTCACTGGTAAAGCCATTCAGATGGGTACATCTGAATGTGTATCTATTTTCCGCCATAAAATAACCTTTCTGGGTTTCGGAGAGTAGCACAGACAGTGTAACTGGTAAATACTTACGATGTTACTCAGGAATGCTAATTCATGCGTTGCCTATCCCATAATGAATCTAGCTCATGTGAAATCGTTTATAATATCCACGAGCGTTTTCCTTACCATCGATGAGGCTTTGTCAGATTGCCCACCTTGATAAAGAATAATAAGATATTTTTAATACTAGCCCCCACTGATTAAAATACCTATTCTTAGATATTATGATATATAGATATAGATATAGATATAGATATAGATATAGATATAGATATAGATATAGATATAGATATAGATATAGATATTGTAGATATAGATATAGATATAGATATAGATATAGATATAGATATAGATATAGATATAGATATAGATGTAGATATAGATATTGTAGATATAGATATACCCCATGTGCGGTATTATCAGCCTTTTTCGAACCTGGTACACGTAGGCCTCTTTCAGTGAACGCCAACACGGCCGATCCCCGCCGTTTGCATACTAAAATACTATATTCTAATTTCCTCACGTCTCAACTTCCATTCCGAGACTGATAGACTGAAAATGAAAAGAAAAAAACATTACATCATACAATGTAGGTATGTATGAGTGTGTATGTATTTTTCATTTTCATACATTCACACATACAATATGTATGTTTTAATTTCGTACTAAGCCCCAACGCCGGCCGGCACAATAAAATATTCATCAGCTATATAATCCGCGTGTGCTGGCTTGCTTCTGGATTAAGTTTTAATTACAGGTTTTATCTTGCTCTATCATCATCACTCCTCGAAAATGTTCGAGGAGAATGGGCATAGTTCAACAATATAAACTATGTAAGGTGGTAAACTTCACACACACTCTAAGGCGTCTACGCTTAGCATACGCGACTGTTAAACATAACATTTCTGTATTTCCCCCAAGAAGTTAGGCAAGGAGGGTATTGAACCATACTTGCCATGGATGTGTATTTTATAATAAAAATCTTACATAAATGTATAGTATAAATATAAATAAATATAAAAAAGTATTAATTAATAAATATATTTCCGTTGTCTGGTACCCGTAACACAAGTTCTTCGAGAAGTTACCACGGGACCAGATTGACGTGGTGTACGCGTCCATAGATATTATTTATTACTAGCTGTTGCCCGCAGCTTCTCCCGCGTTACTAACTCAACTTAACTACTGTTAGTCACAGTGTGATTTTATATAGCCTATAGCCTTCCTCTATAAATGGGCTATCTAACACTGAAATAATTTTTCAAATCGGACCAGTAGTTCCTAAGATTAGCGCGTTCAAACAAACAAACTCTTTAGCTTTATAATATTAGTATAGATTTATATTATAATACTTATTATGCTATATGTTATTATTATTTTAATGTATATTAATAATAATATGTTATATAAATACAACTGTAAACAACTTTGATAATATAATGTATATTCTATCTCGTTATATTTTATTAAGAATTCCTTGAGGAAAAATCCTTGAAAGCGGCACTTTCAGTGCTTCTGTGGACCCAATTATATTTAAAAGATATTTTTCCTCATAACCGATACATATGAAATGTCATTTTTAATTATATAATGCTCAAAGAACTCGAGGTACAAATGCCAGCCTGTATAATGTTTTTTGTATTAAAATATTAATTCTACAGAGTTTGATCCGCCGGTACTTCTCAGTGAGATTTGGATCCGGTAGACTCACTTAAGGTTCAATAAATACTTTGTTTTGTATCCGTCCACTGCTGAACATAGACCTTTTTTTTAACGCCGGGAAATGCTCTCAGGCATCCCGCGGGGAACGGGTCTCCCGGCCACACGGGTATGTGGGACTCTCTGCGCCCAAAAGCTGGTAAGTGGACGCAGCTTTACCCACTAAAACCCAGCGAGTGTCACCAATGCCGCCTTAGGTGAGGTGCCCCGGATCTGTTGAGCAAACAGGGCACCTCGGCGGCTAGTCAGTCCCTCAGAAGACTGACGCCACCTCCACAGAGGGGTCGTCCCGCCACAGAACAACCTCTCCCAACGTCGGGATAGTACTATGGGCTGAGGTTCCCGTCCTCGCGCCTTGCCTCCTGATCTTTTGTCCCCTCTTCTTATAAGAGGGGTACAAAGAGCAACGGGCGTTGTTTCAACTGCTGCTGTACTACAAAGTAAAAACTCAAATACAAATACTTTATTATAATTATTTTTATTATAATTATCCTTTTAAATATTTATTATAATTATCCTTTGGCGTTGTTTTTTTTTTCAAAAAATCAAAAGCGTCCCAAAAATAAACACCTTTTATTTGTGCAAATCGCAAACATATCAAAGGAAGTAGCATACTGTATATCGATAATTATTGAGAAAGCCCGTAGGTAGTTGACCTCTAGAAAAAAATACCCAGCTTAAGAAGACCTATCTTTACTTACTACGGCGATTAATCTCAAGCCTTTCATGTATGGTCAAATCGACCACTTAGACGAGAGCTCTGTAGTAATAGATTAAATGGGGAATTATGGGTATTGGATGCTGGTGTGCAACGGATGGTAAGACTAGTTCTTTCTCAGGAACAATATATTATGTATTAGACATTTCTGTATGACCTAAGTTATTTATATTAGGAGTTAAAGCTTTAAGCTTTTATGTGCATTCGTTCAAACTCATTATATATAGACGACCTCTGTGGCTCAGTGGTAAGTGCGTTGTCGCTCAAGCCCGGAGGTTGCGGGTTCGAATCCCGCCAGGGAACAAAAAAAATTTCTGTGTTCCTGGGTCATGGATGTGTATTAAATATGTGTATTATATAATAAAAATCTTAAATATATGTATAGTATAAAAGTATTCAATATATTTCCGTTGTCTGGTACCCGTAAGTTCTTCGAGTACTTACCACGGGACCAGATTGACGTGGTGTGAAAGCGTCCATAGATATTATATTATTATTATTATTATAAACAAGTGATAAACAACCACACCACGTTAAAACTGTTATATTCTGTCAGTCTAGATAGTACTTTATTAAATAAGCCAGAACAAAAGAGACAGACCGACAGACAGACAAAAATTGACAAAAAAGTTAACTTGAAATAAGCACCGTGTTTACATGCATTTAGTAAAAAACGTTTTTTTTCTTCATATTATTACAAACATTCACCCTATTCACGATTACCTATACCTAAAGCGAATATGATTTAATTCATGTTGTTGGTGCTGATGATGATGATTGAAATATCCGCATAATCTTCGCGATAACTGTCCCCTATCCGTCATTACTACCATTACCTACGCGTGGTTAAGATAATTTCCCCGCATCTCCCACCGGTTGACATGAGTTGGGAACGTGTTTGAAAATCGCCTTCCTACTAGTTCCGACTTGAATGGTTAGGGTTGTCACAGGATTTAATGTTATTTTGTATGGGCAAATTAGGACGTCTATGTGGATGGCTGGAGGCTGATGATGATGATGTTCCCAATAAATAATGTCACTCAACACTAACTGATATCGTGATACATTCTTGCGTTGCTTTAGAAGTGGTCCGCAAGACCACAAGGTCCACGAAATATTTTATAGTGAAACTTTTTGAAGAGAAACTTCTTTGCGCGCATGAGGTAAAATTTTTACAGATGAAACGTCACGTAAATGTGCAACGTTTTTGTCCAAGAAGAAGGAGAGAGTGAGACCGATTGAGAGTGAGTGAGAAAGTGCGAACGTAGCATGAAGCACATAGCCATGGAGTGAGAGTAGGGAGCAAGTGAGTGAGAAAGGTCGAGAAAGAGAGTGAGATACAGTGAAATTTAAAGCTTTAGATTAGTATAAATATAAACGAGATTTAAAAATTAGTTTGCCAAGTAAGTTTCACTTCTGACATGTGTACTTTTTTTTACTTTAAAAACTCTCAAATCAAAGTAGTCCCTGGTCAAGAAAAGTTTGAGAATCTCTTAAGCAAAGTGGTATGTCTCACTGTCAGTAATAGTTAAAACGCTTGTTCTGTTATCCAAATCGCCTCAAAACTTTACGGAGAAAATTATGACAGGGCAAATAATAATTATTATTTCATCGCATAAGCATAAAAATGGAACAAAGCTCATGTTGATGATAAGCAGAATTGTTTTTACAAAAAATGATAAAAAAAACTCACCACAAGAAAATCCATTTTATTATCAGGGCTTAATCTAAACCGATTTTTACATTCCCCATTCGTTTTCAAGTGAAATTGCGTAACATTAATATTAAATATTTATACGTCGACAACCCTATCGTAAGTGCTCTGTCGGCAGGACGGCTTTGTCACAAAGTGAAACATTCTGTGTTTGTGTGAATGTACCGATCGAACTGTCTCAGCGTTCAAACGACACCCACTAGCGCAGTGGTTAAATATTATTATGTTATTCTTTGAAGGATCAAACACCAAGCTCAAAACTCAAAGTATTTTTTTATGTTAGTTGGATAGGCAAACTGGCAAACGTACCACCTGATGGTAAGTGTAAGTACCATGAACATAAACCAGTTTACCTGGAACGAGCCCAGGCAACTCATTTATGTGTTGCCTATCCTGAGACATAAGATGTTAAGTCTCGGTGCCAGTAATTACACTGCCTGTCTTGCCCTTCTCTCCGAAACACAGCAAAACTGTTTCAGGGGAGAAACAAGCAAGATGGTGGTACCCATGCAGCCGGGAGCGCGGCACAGCACTTCCCTCCCACCGGTAAAAGTAGTAAAGTATAAAATAATGATAAAAATCTGTAATGAAATATATTATGACAGCATCGGGCCCAGCATTGTCACATCGTTCGAGTCGATTTTTCTACAGTGACAGTAAATGTATTACTTAAAAATAGGAAAGCAAATGTACATTGTATGCAATTGTATCTATAGCAAGCATACTTGCTATGTGCACCGCAATACAGTCAGATAAAAAATAGTCCCTTTTTTAAGCTTATGAACTTGTGTTATAGGCATTACAATGAATTTTTGAATTGAAAACTTCTTTTGGTGCACCGCACACATTTTTGTAGGCTGTGAGTGAGTTGATTCGTCACGTTTGTAGGTGAAAGGCTCGATCGGGTGAACTTGGAACCGCCGAGTGTGCCCGAGCGAGAAAGATACAGGTAGCTGCTCTTTGGTGTGTCGATATTATGGTTCTATGTATCTAAATTTTTTAACATAAGTTAGTCATATTGCTGGTTAGCCGTTAGACGATTAACTATGTATTCTTCGAAGAAGGGATCGAAATCAGCCAAGACCTGGCGGTATGATATAGAAATTTGACGAAAATTTGTTACGTTGGTAGTCACCGTAAGGCTCCGACTTCGGTAATTGCCTCCTTATGACATCAATAAATGGATTTCCGCAAAATTCAAATATATTTTATATTTATAGCATTTTAAATTTGTGCTATAAAATTTAGGTAAGTACGGAATAAATTGACGTGTTGTTCGTTGTATTTTAAGTATTTTATTTATAAAATCAAGATCTGATATTGATATCACTGTTAAAATATATTCTATTGATAATAATAATAATAATAATATCTATGGACGCTTTCACACCACGTCAATCTGGTCCCGTGGTAAGTTCACGAAGAACTTGTGTAACGGGTACCAGACAACGGAAATATATTTAATACTTTTGTACTATACACATATATTAAAGATTTTTATTATATAATACACATATTTAATACACATTCATGACCCAGGAACACAGAAAATATTTTTGTTCCCTGACGGGATTCGAACCCGCAACCTCCGGCTTGAGCGCCAACGCGCTTACCACTAAGCCACAGAGGTCGTCAAAATAAACCTATATTATGAAGATTCATACATCACTGGACAACATTTTTATTTTCTTTGTGTTGACAGCCCTGAAAACGTCGTCTGTAGGCGGGGGTTATGCAAAGTGAGACGTTCAAAGTTTCTGAGAATACTTCGATCGAATTGTACCAGTAATTCGGGTAGGGCTGGCACTTATGATATTATTGTTTAAAAGGTTTTCTTAGACAAAATATAATATTTGCCTTTAAAAAAGCCAATTAACAACCAAAAAACAAGCCTCCAAAAAAGTTTATAAATAGGACTACGTACAAAAATTAGAACATTCTTTACGGATTTTTTTTTCTGGAAAAATTTTAAACGTAATTTAAGTATTTTCATAATGAGTGAAATTTGCGTAAAAACTTCTCGGTTAAAATGTAGTCTATGTTACCCGGATTAGTAAAAAATCTGACGAATCTATACTTATCCTTACTAATATTATAAATGTGAAAGCGTGGATGTTTGTTACGCTTTCACGCGAAAACTACTTAACCGATCATCGTGAAACTTTATACACATATTCTTGGAGGTATTAAAAGTAACATAGGATACTTTTTATGAAGAAGATGTACCTTAAAGGTTTTGGTTTGAAAGATAGACATACCTACAGACAGACGGACAACGGAGTGATTTTTAGGGTTCCGTAGCCAAATGAAAAAAATGGAACCCTTATAGATTCATCATGTCTATCTGTCTATCTGTCTATCTGTCTGTCTGTCTGTCTGTCTGTCTGTCTGTCTGTCTGTCTGTCTGTCTGTCTGTCTGTCTGTCTGTCTGTCTGTCTGTCTGTCTGTCTGTCTGTCTGTCTGTCTGTCTGTCTGTCTGTCTGTCTGTCTGTCTGTCTGTCTGTCTGTCTGTCTGTCTGTCTGTCTGTCTGTCTGTCTGTCTGTCTGTCTGTCTGTCTGTCTGTCTGTCTGTCTGTCTGTCTGTCTGTCTGTCTGTCTGTCTGTCTGTCTGTCTGTCTGTCTGTCTGTCTGTCTGTCTGTCTGTCTGTCTGTCTGTCTGTCTGTCTGTCTGTCTGTCTGTCTGTCTGTCTGTCTGTCTGTCTGTCTGTCTGTCTGTCTGTCTGTCTGTCTGTCTGTCTGTCTGTCTGTCTGTCTGTCTGTCTGTCTGTCTGTCTGTCTGTCTGTCTGTCTGTCTGTCTGTCTGTCTGTCTGTCTGTCTGTCTGTCTGTCTGTCTGTCTGTCTGTCTGTCTGTCTGTCTGTCTGTCTGTCTGTCTGTCTGTCTGTTTGTCTGCCTGTCTGTCTGTCTGTCTGTCTGTCTGTCTGTCTGTCTGTCTGTCTGTCTGTCTGTCTGTCTGTCTGTCTGTCTGTCTGTCTGTCTGTCTGTCTGTCTGTCTGTCTGTCTGTCTGTCTGTCTGTCTGTCTGTCTGTCTGTCTGTCTGTCTGTCTGTCTGTCTGTCTGTCTGTCTGTCTGTCTGTCTGTCTGTCTGTCTGTCTGTCTGTCTGTATGTCTGTATGTCTGTCTGTCTGTCTGTCTGTCTGTCCGTCCGTATGTCACAGCCACTTTTTTCCGAAACTATAAGACCTACACTGTTGAAACTTGGTAAGTAGATATATTAATGGTACGGAACCCTTCGTGCGCAAGTCCGACTAGCACTTGGCCAGTTTTTTATAGTATAGGAGGGGAAACGAGCAGTCGAAGTATTTTGGCGAATACACAACAACACAATCAGAGATTATGCAGATGCTTCGCCCTCCTTTTCCTGATCCCCCACAATGAGCCACCAGAAGTTCACAATTTCTTCGAGGAATCAAACCCTTTTTTTCTTTTACGTCGGGAAATTCTCTGGGGCATGCCGCGGGGGAGTGAGTCTCCACAGGCGGGTATGTGGGACTCGCTGCGTCCGAAAGGTGGTAAAGTGAACGCTCTACCCACTAAAACCCGGCGAGTGCCGCCAATGCAGCCTTTGGTGAGATGCCCCGGCGCCTCGGCAAAGGCGGCATTTTTCGGTATTCTTTTCTTAAATCCGAAATACTGGTGCCGATTCCACATAGTGACTGCGAGGCAGAAAATAATAAATCTGACTAATATTAAAAAGGCGAAAGTTTGTAAGTTTGGATGTTTGTTGATCTTTCACAGCAAAACGGCTGAACTGATTTGCCTGAAAGTTAAAATGGTGATGGCTTATACCTCGGATTAGGACATAGTCTATAAAAATAATCATCATCAATCCGGATATGGTTGTAAATAAAGTTAACGCAGGCAAAGCAGTGGGCACCAGCTAGTAAATAAATATTTCCCAACAATCATACCACATCAATCTAGCCCCGTGGTAAATTCTTAAAAACTTGTGTAGTATAAATTTGCCTCCTTAACCCAGTGCAGACATATTTATTCATCATACAAATTATATGCACTTGAGATTCGAACCCGCAACCCCTGCGTAAATAAAAACCGGGTCTGGGGAGACCCACTCCGCCGCGGGATGCCTCAGAGCTATCCCGGCGTAAAAGAATTATTAGTAATTAGTAATTATTATTATTAATAATTAGTTAAAAAAAACTAAAAAACACGCATTACATATACACGCAAACCCAACAAAAAATTTGAAAATAATTTTTAATGGATGAATTAAATGGGTTAACAAAATTACTTATTGTAAAAAAGCGTGTCGCTTGTAACTAAGTTTTTATATTAACTTCACTTTTAAGAAATAGATACCTATGAAATATTTTTAATAATGAATATTGAGCACCTCACGCTTTTTTACAAAAGGTAATTTTGTTAACCCATTTAAATTCATCATCATCATCATCATCATCATCAGCCTCTATCCGTCCACTGCTGAACATAGGCCTCCCTCAATGAACGCCAAGATGGCCGATCCCTTGCCACTCGCATCCAACACGGACCGGCCACCGCACGGAGATCGTCTTCCCACCTGGTCAATGGCCGACCAACACTTCGTCTACCTAAACGTGGCCTCCACTCTAGAACCTTATTGCCCCATCGGCCATCCGTTCTTCTGAGTGTGTGACCAGCCCACTGCCACTTCAACGAGCTGATTCTTTGCGTGATATCGGTTACCTTAGTTCTCTGACGGATTCCTTCCGAATCCTATCTGTCAAAGAAACACCCAGCATAGCACGCTCCATAGCACGTTGAGCTACGGCAAACTTGCGGACCAGTCCTATATTTAGAGGCCACGCTTCAGCCCCGTAGGTCATCACGGGGAGAACGCATTGGTCGAAGACTTTCGTCTTCAAACTCTGCGGTATAGACGACGTGAGAATATGGCTAAGCTTCCTGAATGCTGCCCATCCCAATTGAATCCTCCTATCGGTTTCTCTCTCGAAGTTATGTCGACCTAGCTGCAAAGTGTGCCCAAGATAGACATACTCTTGCACGACTTCGAGAGTTATGCCATCAACGTTAACCGGCCTAGGAAGAACGTGTTCGTTGAACATGACTTTCGTCTTGTCCAAGTTCATCCTAAGACCCACACGTCGGGAAGATTCATTTAGACTGTGCAGCATCTCCTGCAAGCCCTCCAACATCCATTAAAAAATATTTTCAATTTTTTTGTTGGGTTTGCGTGTATATGTAATGCGTGTAATGCGTGTTTTTTAGTTATTTTAACTATTATAATTTATTTTTTACTTTTTAGTGTCGATTTTTTAAATTAAATATTTTATTAATTTAAAGTACTCAACTAATAACAATCACTTTAGAAATGCAGTGTGGGAAAGGAGGGCGGTGCTATATGCATGCATATGCGTGCACTCACACATTTGCTGTAAAGACTGCGTGTTTCGCGGTATAATTGCTAATTAATATAATTTTATATCTTATACTTTAGAAATGAGTGAGAGTCTAAAGACAATACAAGTGATGTAGGTAACTTGCGCGCCTTACGCCTTCCTAGCATGTGCTATCCTGATTATCTTGATCAGGATATTGGAATAATTTTATCAAATTATTGTATTGTCATCGGTCCCCGATAAATCTACAAAGATTGAACAAAATCTGGTCGTTAGAAGTGAGTCAAAATCAAGTCTAAAAGAGTCGGTTGCATACATACAAACAAACATATATACAGGTGAAACTAATAAAAGCATGTTAAAAAAAAGGTTCCATAAGCGACGTTGACCGTTAAGTAGCCAATGAAATTATAAAAACAATATACCAAGTCATTTTCAGTGATTTCCTTGTCCTAATTAAGGCACTTTTACTATAAAGATAATTCGAGGCTTTCACACGAAATAACCAATTTTATACGGAAGGGCCGTATGCTTTAATTACAGTAATGAGAGCTCAACGTATACTGGTTTGTAATAAGGCACTTATCTTCCCGAGATTTAAATATACTTAATGATACTTGCGGCATGTAAAATAAGTATAAATTAAAAAATAATATACCATATTCTTGAGAAAAAATTACTTTATTTTTTACATTTACATGTACTAAAAAAAATCTAACGAAGTAACTTATAAGAGCTATAGTTTAAAAATGTTTTTTATAAACGCTCCCACAACCTTGCAGGTGGAATTTTGTAAAATTCTAACTTTACTCGACGAAAGTCTCTAGGTCTTAGGGTTCCAGAGATATCGTGATCGGTAAATAGGTGGAAATCTCTTTTTTTATTATAATTTGATAGTCAAACGGACAGACAAGCCACGTGATGGTAAGATATCAGCATCGCCCATTAACATGAGCAAGCTGACCTTTATTTTCGGATGGATCTATGCTAACGGCCCGAAGGCCCTAATGCTACATCGGATTAGTGTGAGCCCATCTAGCTCACTTTTAATTTGTAAAAGTGGGGGTTGCCCCCCACCAACCATGCAGTCTTCGACCACACGGCCTCCTGGCGTTGGGTTGGATTAAGCTATCCTGAGGGAGAGAAGCGCTGTGTCACGCTCCCGGCTGCATGGGTACCACCATCTTGCTTGTTTCTCCCGTGAAACAGCTTCGCTGTGTTTTGAAAAGGAGGGCACGACAGGCAGTGTAATGACTGGCAAAGACCATGTTATGTGTCAGGATAGGCAACACGTAATTGAGTTACCTGGTCTAGTTCCAGGTAAACTATTTCATGTTCATGGGCGACGTCAACCACTTACCATCAGGTTGCACGTCTGCCAGTTTGCCTAACCAAATAACATTAAAAACCTGAGACTAGGACAGACAACTCATTCATGTGTTCTCAGACATATAATGTTAAGTCTCTGTGCCAGTAATTACAAACCTGTCATTCTCTTCTCTCCAAAAGACTAAAGCTGTTCCACAAATGAGTCTCTCATTATTGTAGAGTCTAGTAGAGTAGAGTAGATTAGAGTAGAGTAGAATTAAGTAGACCACGATGCTTTTAAAAGTCTTATCTTTATATACACGTTCCAATTTTGAAATTTAAGGCACTGGTTCTATTTACTTATTTAAATTTTCCAGCAGATTCTAAATCTGAAACAATCGATACATAATGAATAGTTAAGTATACGACTAAACTGTTATAAGAGGTTTTGGTAGTATAGTATCTAACGGTAGACTAATAAATAAATTAACAGCTGAGCTGACGACGACCTCTGTGGCTCAGTAGTAAGCGCGTTGGCGCTCAAGCTAAAGGTTGCGGGTTCGAATCCCACCGGGGAACAAAAATGTTTTCTGTGTTCCTGGGTCATGGATATGTAATAAAAATATAAAATAAAAATCTTAAGTATAAGTATAGTATAAAAGTATTAAGTATTTTGTCTGGTACCTGTAACACAAGTTTTTCTAGAACTTACCACGGGACCAGATTGACGTGGTGTAAAAAAAGCGTAAAAAAACTTATCGAGAACATATTATGTTAATGTTGAACCGGTCGTAGAATTTTCTAGCTTTAGCCAACTTTGTCCGTATATTTTATTTTAATCGTATTTCTCTTAAAATTTTATAAGAAAAATATTTCCTAATGTTGGCTAGTTAGCAAAAGGACATATTATGAGCTGGCCAGAAGTCGCTTGAAAATATACAAAATCAACTTTTTTTTCTTTTGCGCCGGCAAATGCTCTCAGGTATCCCGCGGGGGAGTGGGAACTCCCCAGGCGGGTACGTATGTGGACTCGCTGCGCCCCAAAGATGGTAAGGTGGACGAAGCTCTAACCACTAAAACCCGGCTTCGGTGAGGTGCCCCGGATCTGTTGAGCAACAGGACACCACGAAGGCTAATCAATCGTCCAAGTGACCGATACCATCTTCACACAAGGGTTGTCCCGCACCACAGAACAACCCGTCCCAACGTCGGAAGAGTACCATGGGGTGAAGTTCCCATCATCGACCCTTGTCCCTCCCTGCTCTTTTGACCGTTTTCCTTATAAATAAGAGGGGTTCAAAAAGCAGCTCCTTCTTTTCAATTGGCTTCAACCAAGGTGCTGGGTTTACCTTAGGCTACTGAGCCCCACCACCACGACAAGGCTTGAACCATGGTGGGTACATAAGACTGGCCCTGGCACATTCAAGTCTTGTGTCCTGTGTTAGCAAATCCGGGACTCTCTCCTTCAATCAGAAGGCAACTCGCAGTGCGTGATTTTAGTTCTGTATATCTGCGTGGAGTACCGGGGAGCATCAGGAGTCCCACATATCCTCGGGGACGACCCATTTTTGCGATAACCAAAAAGTGGCACCTCCATGCCTTGCCTATTCTAAGACCACCAATACTTACTATTAATATATTATATAATCAACGCAAGTTAGTAAGCCTCGGTGCTAAGAAATGCTTTTCCTTCTTTCCAATTCATCATCATCAACCTTTATCCTTACAATGCTGAACATTGGCCCCTTTAATTAACGCCAAGACGGCCGACCCCACACTAACCTTTGATACTTCACTATATTACAAATATGCCCTATTTTCCCAATCCTAACACATGTTATTTCGGCAATTCGATTTACCCTTAAATCTAACGAGGGATGGTTATTTGTGTTTGTATTTAGTTTATTGTCTTTCCTCGTAACCCCTTATATGTTTAAGGTTTATGGGAGATATTTAGCGAGATGATCATCAGCCTATAAATAGGAAAAAAAACTAAAAAAATACGCTGTTATAGAAAAAAAAGCGTAGGGTGTATGTTGTCAATAGTTATAAATATTTTATTGATTGAAGGATTATCAATTTGATAGTATCTTAAAAAAACACCCCACGCTTTTTTTACGATAAAAAATATATTTTTCTTTATTATATACTTACACTATTCTTAATTCAATTTTTTTTAAATATTTCCTATTTTTAGTTGAATTTTCTAAAAAATCGTATTATTTTGTTTTTTTTTTTAACTGATAATTTTATTGACACGTTGATGTTTAATAATTGTAAGACCATATTTAAAAAGCATCGCTATCACGTTTTATATTCGAATTTATTTCACAAGTCACTCAATTCATTTTTTATGAATTATGACGTAATCGTCGTAAATTTGTAAAAATAACCATATAGGCTATAAAAATAACCACCATAAGCCCATACATTTGTAAAATTAAATCAATTTACATGCAACAAACATTTTCAATCAACATGTTTAACTAAAAACAGTTTTTAAAACGTATTATTTACCATTACGCAGATATTTCAGCATCGTCAACGAATGCTTTGTTCGCGAAAAATAATGCCGAAATATACTGCGAAATTAAATTCAAAACAATACAAAGCAGTAACTTTTGAATAAAATGTCTAGTGTACGAGGATTTAAAAATGTATGAAATAGAATCAACACGTTGTATATAAAATTAGATTAGGGCTGCCACCCGCCATGTCAGCCAACATAAATTGAACCATGAGTGTGCAATATTCGATATTTTTGTGTCAGTAAAAGCTATATCATATATAAAATATAAATCACCGATGGGTACCGCTGTGCCTCTCTCTCGTATGATGGTACCACCGTCCTGCTTGTTTCATACAAACAGCTGTGCTGTGTTTTGAAGATAAGGACCCAACAGGCAGTGTAACTACTGGCACAGAGACTTAACATCTTATGTCTCAGGATTAGGAAAAAGCTCACATAGCACCGGCGTCAAGTAACAGCTATGCTGTTATGTTGCGATCGATTTGTGAGTTTCCGGTGGGCCATTGGGTGGGATAGAGAAAAGGAGGGCAACTCATCTGCATACTTGCGGATGTGTATGGGCGTTGGTAGTTACCATAAGGCTCCAACTGCTCGGTTGCCTCCCTATAACATAAAAAAGTAACACAAAAAAGTATTTTTTCTTTGATTTTATTACGTCACTTTAATTAGGTTAGTATTCTTAATTTTATTAAACTAAAGAAATCCTCCTTTTTTAATCACCTCTTATTCACTTCTTATTTACCTCTTATTTATTAACTTACGATAAAGTATGAATTTCGTTAACACATTCAATCGTATAAGTAAGCTAGGGCTTTTTCAACAAAGTCTTAATTTAAATTTGAAATTTTAATGTATTGTACAGTCAGTAAAAAAAAACAGATAAGCTCAAATTTGATTCGCTTTAAGGGTTGCGGCTAACGTGTTTTTATATTATTTTCGATACAGATAAATAAAATTGGAGTTTCTGTTTGTAATATTAAAATAACCATATTGGATGATTCAAATAACCGGTGGGAGGGAAGCGCTGTGCCGCGCTTCTTGCTTGTTTCTCCCGTGAAACAGCTTTGCTGTGTTTCGGAGAGAAGGGCAAGACAGACAGTGTAATTACTGGCACCGAGACTTAACATCTTATGTCTCAGGATCGGCACACATAAATGAGTTGCCTGGGCTCGTTCCAGGTAAACTGGTTTATGTTCATGGGTGACGTCGACCACTTACCATCAGGTGGCACGTTTGCCAGTTTGCCTATCCAACTAACATTAAAAAAAACACTTTTTATATGCATAGGGATGGAATACACGGTACATATGCCAAAATGTCATTTTGTACAATTTTTGTCTGTCTGTCTGTCTGTTTTTTCCAACTAATCTCTGAAACAGCTGGGCCCATTTTTACTCTCACTGGTATATTATAGCTGATGGTATATGGAGTAACATAGGCTATAAAAATAATCATCATCAATCCGGGTATGACTGTTAATCTATGTTAACGCGGGAGAAGCTGCGGGTAACAGCAAGTGTAGTATGATCAATTTTATGCTTACCAAATTTTATGATTCTATTTCAATGGGAAGTACTCTATAGGTTTTAGTTTGACAGACAGACAGACAGACTCCCACCAATTGCCAATACTTTTTTACAGTAGTGTAGATGTTCGCGCTCTGGTTGATTCTGTGGGACTTTTATACAATAAAGCTCAAACAAGTTAATTGTGGGACGACGATCTCCATGCAGTGGCCGTTCCGTGTTGGATGCAGTCGTCTTGGTCTTGAAAGAAGCTTTTGTTCAGCAGTGGACAGATAGGGCCTGATGATGATGATGATGCTGGTGGCAGGGGATCGGTGGTCGTGATGATCATTAATAGAAATCCATGTTCATAAGTGAACGAAAAAACGAAGATAGAAATAATATAACTTTTATGTACAGTCAGCAAAAAAGCGTCATTGAAAATGAGCACCGTAATTCCAAGGAATCAACACCGCCATTAAATTCCATCAGGGCTGCCACACGCATTCATATCCATTATACTGAACCTAGGTCTTGCGTCACCGGGAAAGCTTAGTATTTACACGTAATTAGGAGGAAACATTTTTTCCAGATTAAGGAGCTTTTACAGGGCTTAACGAGCTTTCGATTGATGAAGCTTTTTTGTAATTTAATGTCTAATCAGTCTACTAAAGCAGTCTTTGGTATTTAAGCGATTTTTAGCTTTATGTGGATATTAAAGATTCTGAAGCACGTATTTAAAATAATCCTAAGCTGAAAGCTTTTATTTTCCTTTCAATTTATTTAGTCGTCAGTATTGTGCTTTCAAAGCTTTCTTAACGACGTGATTACGGAGACATGTTCAGATTATATAAATTTACTATTTGAGTCCGACAGTTACTATGAGATTTACAAATGATACACAATTTGAGACCAAATCAATATCCAACCCGGCGCCAGGAGGCCCTGCGGCCGTAGACTTCACGGTTGGCAGGGTTGCCCCCTAAAAATAAATCTTACGTGAGCCGAATTAGCTCCCAATTGTTAGACAAATCATTAGGGCCTTTTGGCCGTTAGCATAGATCATTCCGAAAAAAAATTTAGACAGGCCTATCAATAACTGTCTATCTCTGTGTACGAGTGAAAATTTCGGGAATCATGGAAGTGACACAACATTACTATTTAAAAATGTATTTATTGCTTCTCGAAGTATTCTCCGCGAAATTCGACACATTTTTCCATACGATGGAACCAATCATTGAAGCAACCATTCCATTCGGAAGTTGGGGTCTCCAAAATGGCCGTTTTGTAGGCGTCCACACCTTCTTCAGGCGATGAAAATCTCTGACCACTTAATTTATTCTTTATTTTAGGGAAAGTATAGAAATCATTAGGGCTTAGGTCGGGGCTGTACGGTGGATGGTCTAATAATTCTATGTTTTCTTGCTCTAAAAACTCTTTTCTTCTGTGCGCGGTGTGAGAACTCGCATTGTCGTGATGGAGGATGATGCGGCGGTTGCAGTTCTCTTTCAGAAATGACCTGTGGCAAAAAAATACTAGCATGCCATTCTGCATTAACCGTTCTTTGTCCCTCAAGAGGAATAGTCGCAACATGGCCGGTTTTGGAGACAAACGTGGCCACCATTTTCTTTGCAACACTCCGTGAACGAACAATTTTTGTTGGCTTTAACTCATTTTCGAACACCCAAACTCGTGACTGGTTTTTTGTTTCGGGTTCGTACACGTATATCCAGGATTCGTCACCTGATACGATGTTGTATACAGCATTTGAGGATCCTGCGTGGAATCTTTCGAGAGTTCTGACTCACTAAGTAACGCGAGCCGCTTTTTGCTCTTCACAGAGCATATGCGGTATCCATCGGGAAAACAACTTTTTTACACCTAATTGTTCATGCAAGATTATTTATATTTGACTCATGCCAATGTCTAAAGTTGCCTGAATTTCACGGTATGTCACATGTCGATCTTCCTCAATCAGCTTACGCACAGCATCAACGTTTTCTTGGGTGACTGCAGTTTTTGGACGACCTTGACGGGGATCATCACTGAGCTTGACACGTCCACGTTAAAATTCAGCAAACCAGTGATAAATTATTGTGGTTTTGGATGGGGCTTCATCACCAAATGCAGAAATCATCCGGTCAACACACTGTTTTTGTGTTAAACCACTTCGAAAGTCATAATAAATCATCGCTCTAGAATTTTCTCGAGTCAATTCCATTTTCTCAACGACTAAACAAGTTTGACAAGACCTTGTGACAAGACCGAGAATCTTTTTTTAAATAAATAAATGGTATTCGATTTTTAAAACCAAGGAGTTTTCAATAAAAAAGATTTAAATATGACAGAAACAGAGGAAATATTCCATTCCCGATACTTTTAGTGCAGCCTACGTATATCTCTTGTCAAAAGAATAATATTTTTGCGGATTTTATCGCGTATTAACAAGATGACGTTCCCGAAATTGTTAAAAGGCCGTGATAAAATTCGTTAAATGTTTCTTTGCTATGAGCAACATCATTACAGATTTTTTTTAGATTGGGATTGGGATCCCCCCTGGTTGAACTCTTACCGCACTAAAACCACATCGTGTTCCACTTCACCGTGCCTCAGACTTCACGCGCGGATCAGCCGCTAGAACTTTTGCAGCGTGACATTTTATCGCCGTCGCGTCTTCCGCCTGAACGGTTGGCCATGGTCATTAACCGACCTCCAATTAATACGTAACTAGCTCAGCCTGATTTAATTTTCAGCCGTATTCAGACTGAAAATGATTATTTATATGTAACTCAATGATAAAATAACTTTATACTGGTGAAAGATTCTTTAAATCAGATGAGTAGTTTATTTTTAATAAATGAAGGGTAAACAGACGGTTTCTTCACCTGATGGTAAGTGATATACCGGTGGGAGGGCAGTATACAGCTACATGGGTACCACCATCTTGCTTGTTTCTCATGTGAAACAGCTTTACTGTGTTGCGAAGAGAAGGGCAATACAGGCAGTGTAATTACTGGCACCGAGACTTAACATTTTGTGTCTCAGGATAGGCAACACATAGATGAGTTGCCTGGGCTCGTTCCAGGTAAACTAGTTTATGTTCATGGGCGACGTCGACCACTTACCATCAGGTGGTACGTTTGCCAGTTTGCCTATCCAACTAACATAAAAAAAACCACAGACAACCGCTACATCTATCGCAACATAGCTGGTGCGTTGCCAGCCTTTCAGATATGAGTATGCTCTTTTCTTGAAGGTCCCTAAGTCTTATAAACTTCTTGCAAACGTTGCATATTTTTCAGTATTTCTACATGTTCTACGAATGTCTCGTTCACGGGAAAGTCCCATTGTCCAATAGTTTTAGAAGTGAAAATATTACATATTATTTACAAAAATCTATATAAGTACTAATAATATTATAAATGTGAAAGTAAGTTTGTTTGTTACGCTTTCAGGCGAAAACTACTTAACTGATCATCATGAAAGTTTGTACACATATTCTTGGAGGTATTAGAAGTAACATAGGATACTTTTTATAAAAAAAACTAAAATCTTATCCTGCGCAGACGAAGTCGCGGGCATCAGCTAGTTATATACAAAAATTATATTCCTAAAGATAGTTCCTGAACACAAATTAGTGTTACCTAAACATAATATCGGGTTGTATCGTCCTGTCCCCAGGGATTTGAATCCGAGACCTCTAACAATTGGTGAATCGAACCAAATTGAACTACAACTTTGTTAATATATTATTTGATAGCCTTGATCGTGTTTCCCCTTAAGTTTTTATTTCTTTTTTTAATAATACTATTTTTAAGACTTTATTAAATTAAAAACAGTATAATATCTTTATTTTGTAAGTAACCCAACACTTGAAACACTTTTAAGAATAAATTTTAAAAAAATGTTAGAAAATTAATAAAAAAAGCTTAAATGCGAGCTTAAGAAAAAAAAAGAAAAAAATGTGATTGTTCTTTACTTAATAAAAAGGAAAATAAATGAGTAAATATTAATAATTATTATATTTAGCTAATGCTAAATATAATGATTATATAATGCTGATAATATAATGATTAAAATCTCGAGATGTGATTTGGTCTTTTTTTTTGTTGTTATCACAGGGAAATGCTTTTCACGCATGTAGCCAGGATCTCGGGTTGATCCTAACCCTATGTGGGACTCGCACCTGGGAGTGCCCTACCCGTAAACTAAATCCACTGCGAGCGCCTTCAGCCACTTTAATTTGAGGGTCCCGGATAGGCATTCAACAGGATCACCTCAGCGAAAGGCTGGCCCCGGCGAAGGCCAGACTGCTCCTCTTAAGGGGGGCTGCCCGGCTGCTTGGGCAGACCCCGAGACGTCGTGTCATACTGGGCCCAGGTTCCCATCCTGAACCCGACACGAGCACAGGGGCGTTACTGGAGGCACATTAAGTAGCGCCTCCTGCGCACCTCCGTTCGTCGCCCACGGGGGGAGGCCTCATCGGCGGCCTCCTCTCTCACCCGCTCCTCGGCCTCCTTCTGGGACATTAGAAAACCATCGCCGTCCAGGACTCGTCGTCACCGAGCATCGCGGTGATGACACTCGGCAGAGACAAGTCCCCTCCGATGACCGATGTCAGATCATGACGCAGATCATGAGCATGATGCCCATCTCGGGCACACCTCGAGGGTGTGCTAGGCCGAGTCCACCGCCGCGCCACAATCGTGACACACTGTCAACGGCTCCCTGCGGGCCGTCCGGCACAGGTACTCACCAAAGCAACCATGCCCGGTGAGCACCTCTGTCAGACGGAAGGTGAGGGGTTTGCGCTTACGGCGCATCCACCGCTCAAGGACCGGACGCAGAGCAACCGTTAGGCTTTTGCCGTACGGCTATTGCACCAGATCCTCCCCACACCTTCGCATTAACGCTTCTTGCCCTAATCGGCGAACCCGAAGGATCCCGTCTAGCGTAAGGCTCTCACCAATAGACCTCCTATCATAGGAGTGCGTCTCGGCAAGAACCTCAGCCACGAGCTGCCACGGGGGGTCACCGGCCAGGGCAGTGGCTGCCGCCCACGATACTGTACGGTACCCCCGGATCACTCTTACCGCGATGACCCGCTGCGCCGAGCGCAGCTGGGCCTTATTCTGGCCTGTTGGTCTAGTGGTTAGTGAGCCTGACTACTAAACCAGAAGGTCGTGGGTTCGATCCCCACCCTGGACAAATGTTTGTGTGATGAGCATGATCATTTGTTCTGTGTCTGGGTGTAATTTATCTATAATATGTATGTATTTAGAAATATATAAGTATGTATCAGTTGTCTGGTTGCCATATTACAGGCTCTGCCTAGTTTGGGATCAGATGGCCGTGTGTGAGTTGTCTCAATATATTATTATTATATTATTATTATTCCTCGTGGTAAGGTGACCCGCCCAGATGGGCGCACCGTAGGTTGCCATACTCTGGCAGACTCCGGAGTATAGCTGCCTGCAGGTGGGTCCAGGGCGCTGGGTCCTCCGAGGTTCGGGAGGAGTCTGCCCAGTGCACTTGCCGCCTTCACGACCTTCGGTCCAAATGATGATTTGGTCTAAAGATTCGCTCTCGAGAGCGAATCACTAGAGATATTTTAAATCACCCCAAAAACCTTCAGCCGCTTTTTGATGGTCCCAGATGTGCAGGCAACAGGATCACCTCAGTGAAGGCCATACCACTCCTCGTAAGGGGGGAATTTCACAATTTGTTTTTGAATCTTTTAAAGTAAATTATATCAAAATTCCAAGTATTAACCTCAAAATTCGTATTTCAAGACCAATTTTCTTCGACCATAAATAAAGAAATCTTTGATATTATTATGTTGTTATATCTTTTTTGTGTAATTTTTTTTTTATCGGGCTAGGCCCACCACTGCTACTCTTGTATAGCCAGGATCGACAGTAACCAAAATAATGACCCTTTGTAACGATCTCAGGGAGCCCGAAGGTCACGTTAAAACTGCCTTGGGACCCGCAACGAATTCAATCAGAACAATTCAGGAGGAGTCTGACTGGCCTGTTGGTCTAGTGGTTAGTGACCCTGACTGCAAAACCAGAAGGTCGTGGGTTCGATCCCCACCCAGGACAAATGTTTGTGGGATGAGCATGATCATTTGTTCTGTGTCTGGGTGTAATTTATCTATAATAATATGTATGTATTTAGAAATATATAAGTATGTATCAGTTGTCTGGTTACCATAAGAACAGGCTCTAGTTTGGGATCAGATGGCCGTGTGTGAGTTGTCCCAACATATTATTATTATAGTAGGAAATATTTCCAGTTTGTACATATTATAATATTACTCCTCATGTTAGTTCGAGTACTCATGTACATAGGTTCTATTACGCTTACGCAAACGATACCTGTTCTCAACTATCATAATAACTAGATCGTGTCATATCTCACCCACTGTATCGGTATCGAATTCCGCCAACAGATGTTTGTCAGAAGGATCACCCAGTGTGCTACTCACGACACCTGTACAATATCTATACATACCACTTCTATGGATACTACAACTTATGAAACTACAGAATTCGTTGAAAAGATATTATGAAGGACTACATTCCTTAGGTAAAATTAGAGGGAGATGGACGGGATACGTTGTGCCGCGCTCGTCTACATGGGCACCATTTTTTATGATGTAAGGGAATGCATTTCGCATGTATCGTAAAATAGGGTAGGTTACTCGGGTAGGGTCCTGGATGGTCCAGAAGCCGTGTGACTCGCACTTGGGAGTGCACTACCCTTTTTTATTTTACACTGGGAAATGCACTGAGGCATCCCGTGGGGCAGTGAGGATAGTGTCCCACAGCAGACACATAGTGTCCCGCAAGTCTCACATACCCAGGTGGGTATGTGGGACTTGCTGCGCCCAAAAGCTGGTAAGAGGACGCAGCTCTACCCACTAAAACCCGGCGAGTACCACCAATGCTGCCTTTGGTGAGGTGCCCCTGATCTGATGAGTATACAGCCATCGAGGTGACGGCTAGTCAGTCCCTCAAGGGACCGACGCCACTTCCATAGACGGGTTGTCCCGCACTACGGAACAACCCCTCCCAACGTCGGGGCAGTACAATGGGATGAGGTTCCCATCCTCGCCCCGTGTCCCCTTTTCTAATAAGAGGGGTACAAAGAGCAGTTCACTTGACTTCGCCCAAGGTGCTGGTTTCACCTTAGGCTACTGAGCCCCACCGCCACGAAAAGGTTTAAACCGTGGTTGGGATTCCGAATAGCATGATTTTTATGTAACGTAATAAAAAGTAACGGTCTACACGTTTCGGTAAGATGTTGTTTGGTAAGAGGCTAGCATGACCGGGACGATAACTCTTGCTCACATAATATCGGCGTAAAGTGACAGCTATGCTGTCGCGTTTTTGAGTTTCCCATTGGATGAGATTGGGGAGAAGGTGGGTGGCGCATGTGCATAATCTCTGGTTGTGTGAAATGGGCTCGGTAGTCGCCAAAGCACTTCGACTGTTCGTTTGTTCTCCTGTGCAAATATAAGTCCAACTTTTTGCCTGATTTCATGATTCTATAACGGAAAACATCCAGGTTGGACAGACAAACTAACAATTGGGTGATTTTATAAGACTTCGCGTTAATATGTAATAATAGTTGATAAAATATAGCAATATAATAATGGCTATTTGTTTGCGAGCATATCCAGGTAAGATCTATAGTATAAAAGTATAGATATCTGTTTGTTTGTAATCGGTAAATTTAGAAAACTAGATGAATTGACCACCTCTGTGGCTCAGTGGTAAGTGCGTTGGCGCTTAACCGGGGGTTGCGAGTTCGAATCCCGCCCGGGAACAAAAAAAAATCTGTGTTCCTGGGTCATAGATGTGTATTATATAATAAAAATCTTAAATATATGTATAGTATAAAGATATTAAATATTATATTTCCGTTGTCTGGTACCCGTAACACAAGTTCTTTAGCACGGGACCAGATTGAGGTGGTGTGAAAGCGTCCATAGATATTATTATTATTATTCATAATTCTTTGACGGACAGATTGGTGAATTATTGGTTTTTTTAAAGGAAAAAAATCGACAGTATTATCGTGCAAACTCTGTTGGCCCAAAGAGTCGGGGTTCGATTCTAAAAAACTTCTTGGTAATTCACCTAACTTACAAGATTTTGGTAAGGACATTAAAAGAAAAGGTATTTCATTGTCGAACTTCCAACCAACATATTTAAATAAATATTGTCTCGGGTGCTTACCACGTATTGTGTTTTTTTTTTTATGGCATAGAAGGGCAATGAGCAGTCGAAGCCGTTTGGCGAGTACCGACGCCCAAACACATCCGCACAACCAAAGATTATGCAGATGCGTTGCCCTCCTTTTCCCTAACCCCCCCAATGGGCCACCGGAAACTCACAAACCGCACGAACGCGACAGCATAGCTGTCACTTGACGCCGGTGTTATGTGAGCGAGAGGTACCACCCCGGTCGTGCCGGCCCAAATCGGCTGCTAAGCAGCATGGCACTACCTCTTAACAAATTCTCAATCTGTTTTATTGAGGTCCCGATATTTCGGCAGTGTTTCAATCGCCATGATCACTAGACCGCGCGATTAGACTAAACGCGGTAAGCATCCGTAACAGTATTTATTTAAATATGAATAGTGATTACGTTAGTTTAAAACATTTTTTTTTTCTTTTACGCCGAGAAATGCTCTGAGGCATCCCGCCTGGGGAGTGGGTCTCCCCAGGTGGGTATGTGGGACTCGCTGCGCCCGAAAGATGGTAAATGGACGCAGCTCTACCCACTAAAACCCGGCGAGTGCCACCAGTGCCGCCCTGGTGAGGTGCCCCGGATCTTTTAAGCTAACAGGGCACCACGACGGCTAGTCAGTCCCGCAAGGGACTGACGCCACCTCCACAGAGGGGTTGTCCCGCACCACAGAACAACCCCTCCCAACGTCGGGACAGTACAATGGGGTGAGGTTCCGGTTCCGGTGAGGCTCTCACCCTTACCCCTTGCCCCCTGCTCTTTTGTCCCCTCTTCTTATAAGAGGGGTACAAAGAGCCCCCCTCGGCTCAATTGGCTTCGCCCAAGGTGCTGGGCTCACCCTAGGCTACTGAGCCCCACCGCCACGTCAAGGCCTGAACAATATACTCCATCCAAGACTTATAAAGAAAGTAATAAAATTGAACCGATAAGCAGCACCTAACCACATCTCCAAAGATTGAATTAGAAAATCTCATCAAACCCAATAATTTGGTAATGTTTTTTGCGGTGTCAAAAAAAAGCCCGGAATCGAACCCGTAGTAGGCTTGGGTTAGATAACCACATGCGTGGGTGTAAAAAATGAGACCCTTGTCAATTCCAGTTATCTATAAACTATAATAAGTAAAGATATAATTGTATCCCTTTTCACGCGATTACGGAAAGCTGCGGTAGACACTAAAGGTTTTAGTTTAAATGTATGTATGTTCCACCATATCGTCAAAATACGAATCCTATTTTGATGAGTTTTGACCGACAAGGGGCGAGAGAACCTCACCTCATTGTACTGTCCCGACGTTGGGAAGGGCTGTTCCGTGGCGCGGGACAACCCCTCTGTGGAGGTGGCGTCGGGGACTGACTAGCCGTGGTAATGCCCTGTATGCTCAACAGATCCGGGGCACCTCACCAAAGGCGGCATTGGTGGCACTCGCCGGGTTTTAGTGGGTAGAGCTGCGTCCATTTACCATCTTTCGGGCGCAGCGAGTCCCACATACCCACCTGGGGAGACCCACTCCCCAGGCGGGATGCCTCAGAGCATTTCTCGGCGTAAAAGAAAAAGCTAGAGCTGCGTCCAACTAACCAGCTTTCGGGCGCAGCGAGTCATACATAAAAACTATTCGGAATCCTCGGCGCGATTCAGACTCGCGTTTGTCTAGACTTTAGGTATTTAATTCGTAACTTTTCATACATACCATACATACTCGTACCCTGCTTAAAACTAACCATAATATTATAGCGTCATTCAATCTCCCTTTGGATTCGAACTCGCAACCTCTACCTGACCAAACGTGAGAGAAATTATATCCCTTATCATTTAACGTAATTAAATCTAACAAACAAACCGGTCGTAACCGGTTACATCCAGTTCTATTTGACGTAATAAAATAATTTAGTGTCACTTAGTGCTTTCAAGTAATTAATTCCTTTGAAAATCTTTACTTTTTATGTTTTTTATATATAGGTGGTCTTATTGAAAAGTGCTTTCTTATTTTTTTTTATATTGTTTTTTATAATATATGAACGCTTTTACGCCACGTCAATCTGGTCCCGTGGTAAGTTCTTGAAGAACTTGTGTTACGGGTACCAGACAACGGAAATATATTTAATACTTTTATACTATACATATATTTAAGATTTTTATTATATAATACACATATTTAATACACATCCATGACCCAGGAACACAGGACTTTTTGTCCTCTGGCAGGATTAGAACCCGCTACCTTCGGCTTGAGCGCCAACGCGCTAACCATTGAGCCACAGAGGTCGATTATATGTATAATGTAAACGCAGGTCAATGATACACAAATTATGTAACATGGAGGCTGTTACTACTATGATATAAATGTTAATGTTAACATTACGAGTACTCATGTGAGTACCCGTATTACTAAGAATAATATAATATTATAAACCTTTGATCCCACTGCTAGGCACTGGTCTCCTCGAAATCAGGCGAGGAGGGTGTTGGGCCATAGTTCACCGATGCGCTGGCCAAAGAACTTCACACACCTTCAAAGACTTTTAATCTTATCAGGCATGCAGATTTCCTCACGATGTTTCCTTCACCGGTGAGCAAACGATAGTCTCATGTTCAGGTGCACGTAGAAATTAAGAAAAACCCATTTCAAGGCATCACATGGGTCAGGATCGAACCCAAACCTCTCACTCAAGAGGCGAAACCCTTGGTTAAGCTTAATTGGTCTCTTTTTAGCATTAAAGATAAATCCAATCTACATGATCGTAGAAGTTGTTTATAACAAATTCAAGTTAACTATAAAAAACCAATTAAACTTATCCCAACAGAGCTACCCTTAATCAGACCTTTTTGCTGTCTGCACCAGAGTTTATCGACAGATTTACCGATCTTCACTGACGAATCGGTAAAAAACTAGCAGTTCTTTGTAATCTCGGGACTAGTGAGGTGCATTCGAAGTTTTCGGTTTTTCATTTCGGTCAAATAAAATCGGAAATATTATTTTATCTGTTATTTTTAATTTCTATTTTAAGAATGTCCCCTAAAACTTGATATGCGAGGGTATTTTTGGAAGTGTGGGAGGGAATCCCTTTCTCCGCGATGATTATAGATGAATATTTTAGGGAGCTAGTTCAGGAATAGGTACATTGTTTTCCAATTAGGCGACTGCTAAAATAAAATTGTAAAGAACAGTAATTAGTTAAATTATTCATCCTGGGGCGCCTGTTGTGAAACATTGATGTTACTAGTATTGCGATAGATGATATAAAATCTTCCTAATATTATAAATGCGAATGTTTTCAGTTAAATAGGTCCAGAAACAAAATATACGTCACCGTCGTCTTTCACCGGTGTCGCATTTGTTGCTGTAGGTACTTACCTACCTTGGCTGACACCGACTCCAAAAGTAACAATAATGACGTGTAAACGATTTCTCCGTCAATTATGGACCGATTTTCAAAAATATTTTTTTGTTTGAAAAGGTAAATGGTCCCATGATAAGGAAACCAGGGTCTGAAAAACGGAATTCCAGAGAAATCGAGAGGAACTTCCGAAAATCGTAGGAGCGACTAGTGCGCTTAATAGTTTTTAATTAAGCATTTTAAAGAACTAATTTAATGAAGGTCTAAAGTCGATCTGATCCTGGAGCTGAAAGACAGTCGAGATAACTCTTCGACAATTTACTTAAGTAACCTTGTGTTTGGACTTAATTAATTTGTATTGATCAGAACTTTACACCTAGATGGGTTGTGACTGTAATTGGGAGTCTGATGATGAAGACGGAGGATAGTTAAGGGAACTCCTAAATAGTTTACAGTAGGTACTTTGTACATACATAAAAAAATCGAATTGATAAGCTCTTCCTTTTTGTTGAAGTCGGTTAAAAACTTAACTTAAACCTGCGTCATGTAAAAAGTTGTTTCACTCTGAAAAATATTTTGAGAAAAAAATATTTTCTTCGAAATATTATACACAAGTGTAAGGCAGACTGATAATTATGAACACAAATAGTGAAGGTATCAAGCACTCTGAAAAAACACACCCATTCATCCGATTGTGTTTTTTGTGTTTATTGGACCCTAAACGAGTTTGGGCCCTGAGAACCTTCACAACAGGTGCTACCGGTATGTTTTTTTACCCTTGGTTACGTCACCTTTAACTGAGAAGAGTTGTTGGATTTAGAAATGTACATTTTATATAATAGAACATTAGTTATGGTTTATATGCTTTTTGAAGTTACCGATATCACGCGAAGATTAAGATCGTTGAAGTGGCAGTGGGCTGGTCACACACTCAGGATGGCTGATGGGCCAATAAGGTTCAAAAGTGGAGGTCACATTTACGTAGACAATGGTCGGCCATTAACCAGGTGGGAAGACGATCTCCGTGCGGTGGCCGGTCCATGTAGGATGCTAGTAGCGAGGGGTCGGACGTCTTACCGTTCTTTGAGGTCTATGTTCAGAAGTAGACGGATAGAGGCTGATGATGACGAATGCTTTATATTATTTGTATACGTGTAGTGTAAGCTTTACCATTCACCATAAAAAAATCGGATTTAAATGGGAACAATAAAAATATTGTGTGAATTTTCCAAAATCTAATCCATTTAAAAAAACCAGACATGTGTGAGTCTTATCAGCGCTGAGGGTTCCGTATTTTGTATTTTTACCCGACTGCGCCAGAAGGAGGGTTATGTCTTTCGAGAGTAGTTTTTCGAGAGTATATAGTATATGTATAATTGTTTGGCACTCTCTGCGGCCTGAACGGATCGATGGATTTTATCATGAGATTTGTATTTACTGAGATAGTGACACTGGATATATCAAAATATAAAAAAAAAAAACAAAATTGCGGATTTTTGGCGCTAAATTCATTTGCAGTCGGGTTTTTTGTTTTTTAATAGAAAGAAAGAAGACAACAACAAAGTGAAGGATCAGTTCAGTTTTCCATTAAATAAAGTCGGATTACAATAATATTCACTGATTTATTTCACAATACGATTCGTTCACATTGAAATTTACTCTCAGACTGCCATTACAAAGTGATTATTCTTACATCTCGCCTCTTATTTTAATCTACCCTACAAACATCATTCACAAACAGTTTTAAAACATTGATAGAAATAATCGATACTAACAATAAATATTCTAGTTTTGACATTGATATTATTACTCGATTCTAATAATTAATACTCTTACTCGATTACATATAACAATATTAATACTCGATTCTAACAGCTATGTTAATACTCGATGATAACAATATGAATACTCGATTCTAATATTTAATACTCGATTCTAACAGCTCGGCCATCCTTATCAGGGTGTGCCCTCACACAAATTAAGTTCATCTCAAGATAATTTCAAATTACATAAAAGAAATAAGAAAGAAAAAAATATATACAATCGATAAAATAATACACTTATTATATAATGCATTGTCTGTCATGATCTGCGAACATCTGTGCGATATCATTCACAGTCTGCACTGCCCGCTCATGACCAATGCCAAGAAATCGTAATCTCTGTCTTTTCAAGTGTGATCTGCAATCATCTGTGTAAGACACTGATTGCTCACAATCTATAAGTTATCATCATCATCATCATTTGGTTATGATCTGCAGCCATCTGTGTATTAACACTGACTGCTCATAACTACTAATCATACATGCATAAATAATCTATTTCGTACGATCTAGTTGACTTAATAACTTTGGTGGTCTAAATATATAATCATAATATTATTATGTGTAATGTCATGATCTACGATCATCTGCGTTTTCTCTTAACGCTGATCGCTCATGATATTGAACAAGATTTTATCCATGTATGCTCAGTAAAATCACTTATCGTGTATAGTCTGTCACAATATGCGCCATCTGTGCTTCAATCAATCATCAACACTGACGCTTGCGACCTATACTCTCTTTATATTACCAATATTATCTTACAAATCAATTTCACATTCTATTGCATGTTTAATATTTAAAATTACAAATCATTATATCATATTCATATTACATACTCAAAAATGTATATACTCTAGAAATTTAATATTCATCTCACATTCACTTATCATTTTCATCATAACTATCATGAACATCGCTGTCGTTTTCGCTTTCGATCCCCTTAAAATTTAACCACGGGTGTATTTTATCAATTGAAACAATATTCTCATATCTTTTATTACCTCTTCTCGTTAGAGGTGTATCTTCAACTAAGAATCTGTCGTTAGGCAATATTTTAACTATTCGATAAGGGCCGTGATATTTTGCCATAAGCTTTTTAGATTTACCGATCCTGTCTCTATCAAACGTCACTCTTTCTATCCTAACAAGGTCGCCTTTATTATATTTAGTTGGCAATTTCCTATGTTTATCAAACCGTTCTTTTGTAGTTTTCTGTTCATTTTCAATTTTAGTAGCAGTTTTATTTCTTAAATCCGTTAGTTGATCTCCAGTAATTCGGTTCACTGTTGTATTTATCACGTCACTTAATATGTTTTCTGAAGTACAAGTTATTTTATAGCCAAATAGTAATTCAGAAGGACTTTTTCCCGTAGTTTTATTAACTGACGTATTTAAACCTAATTGCACTTCGCTTACGTATTCGTCCCAACTATTGTCGCTTTTATCATGGCATTTCGTACTCAAAGCCTCAGAAATTGTCCTGTTAAATCTTTCTACTTGCCCATTCGCTCGCGGAGTAGCCACTGCGTTTAAAGTATGTTTAATTCCATTATTTTTCGTAAAAGTTTTGAATTTTGAACTAGTAAAACATGTACCTCTGTCAGTAATTAAGCGGGAAGGTACTCCGAAATAACTAACATGTTCTTTAAACACCCGAATAGCTGTTGTGGTTTTAGTATCTCTTACAGGGGTTATATTAATAAATTTTGTAAATGCGTCAATGATTATTAATAAATACATGTTGCCTCTTCGCGATCGAACAAATGGCCCTAAGTGATCCGCGTGTAATGTGTGAAATGGGACATCTGGTTTTGGAATAGGATGCAATAATCCCTCTTTAGGCCCACCAGGTGTCTTGTGAAATGCACATTCTAGACAAGCAGATACATATTTTTTTGTGAAACGTCGCATTTTTGGAAACCAAAATGAGCTTTTTAATCTATTTAATGTTTTATCAAATCCAAAATGACCTACATCATCGTGATTCATCCTCAACAACTGCCATCTAACCGCTTTAGGGACCACCCAACGTAACTCCCCATCAACCAGCCTGTACACATGGTTGTTCTTTAATTGATAATTTTTATGTATATCTATAATATTTAATGTATTCTTATCTGATAAAATCTCCCTTATATTTTTAATCTCATCGTCATCACTTTGAACAGTCGCTATCCAGTCTTGAAGATTTAAAGTAAGTATATCAAGTACATGCGACTCATTTTCAATAGCGGGTTCACCAACAGGAGCTCGACTGAGTGCATCGACGTGTGTCATTTTACCACCAGATCGATATTCTATCTCACAGTCATACTCCTGCAACTGGACCCACCAACGGCCTATTCTAGGAACTAAATCCCTCTTAGTCATTGTCGTTCGTAATGCATTGCAATCAGTAATTATTTTAAACTTTAAACCTAATAAATAAACTCGAAATCTACTAAGGGACGCAACTACGGCCAATGTTTCCAAATCAAACGAATGCAATTTTTGTTCATCGCATGTTGTCTTACGACTGTAGTATGCTACAGGTCTCATAAGTCCATCAGAATGACGTTGCATAAGGATACCTGCAATGCCGTACTTAGATGCGTCCGTATGCAACTCCGTTTCTAATTTCGCATCATATAACGCAAGTACAGGTCTATCTGTCAGTTTAGTCTTTAAGGTTTCGAAGGCTTTCGAATGTTCATTAGTCCATTTCCAAGTAACCTGCTTTTTTAAAAGGTCTGTCAGTGGTCGTGCAATGAGAGAAAAGTCTTTAACGAAACGTCTAAAAAAACTACATAATCCGATAAATCGTCTAACATCGTGAACGTTTTTAGGAACTGGAAAATTAGATACGGCTGTAACCTTTCGAGAACCTGGACGTATACCCGACCCGCTAACATCAAAACCCAAGAATTCAATATTTTTATAAAAAAAGAAACATTTTTGTAGTTTAAGAGTTAAATTTGCCTCGCGCAAAATGCTTAAAACCTCAGATAACCTCTCCAAGCCTTCTTCAAAGGTTCGCGCTGGTATTAATATGTCATCCATGAACACTAAGGTATAGTCTATATTTGATAAGATTTTATTCATGGTTCTCTGAAAAACCGAAGGTGCATTCGCTAAACCAAACGGCATTCTTTTGAATTGATATTGGCCGTCGGGTGTGACGAAAGCAGTTTTATCTTGGGAATTAGCTCCCATGGGAATCTGATAATACCCTGATGCTAAGTCAAGGCTGATAAATAGAGAATGACCAGCTAAACGGTCTAGTTGATCATCAATCAATGGTAGAGGAAAATGTTCCTTTTTCGTTTTGTTGTTTAAAGAGCGGTAATCGATACAAAGGCGCTTATCCCCAGTCTTCTTCTTGACGAGAAGAACTGGACTAGCGTAAGCAGATTTAGATTCGCAAATAATATCAGCGTCTAGCATTTCCTTTACCATCGATTTAACGAGTTCCCTTTCTGGATAAGATAACCTATATGGTCTATAAACTACCGGTTTCGTATCGTTTAGTTCTATTTCCATTTTATCGACATTCGTATAACCTAAATCCATCATGTTGTGTGAAAAGCAGTCGCAAAATCTGTGAAGCAATTCCTTTAGTTTCTTGATCTCACTATCAGATAAATCTTTATCATAATTCAATAAATTAATCGTTTCGAAATCAGTGAAATCTACTAAATTAACATCAATACTACCATCAAAATACAACGCACGCGTCATTAATAATCCCTTTTCCAATTTAATGGCGTTGTTTGATAAATTTTGTATTAGTAACGCACCTACGCCGTTAATGATACTATACTCTCCCGGCATTAAATAATATTCATTACCAGTAAGGCCACGTAGTGAACCCCTAACATATACCGTGCCATTACTTCTATAAGTATCACTGCTTATTGCAATTAATGTTTCACGTGGTGGAATCACTACGTCGTTAGAGAGTGTAAGACGCAGCTTTGACGATAAATCACGGCTAAATATTAACGCATCATTAGTCTTTGTTATATTTATGCCCGGTTTCTCTGTGAAACTATGACCAACTAAAACCGCATACTTCACTACACTGTCCTCAACAATATAGGCTTCAATTGTTTCTACAATATTTTGTATTTCAATTTTAACCATAGCTTTCCCTAAAGGTAAAATAACATTGTTGCCTATACCTCGCATCGTCGGTAACGGTCCCGTTGTCCATTTAATGCCTAATCTTTTAGCCTCACTGTATTTAATTAATGTGCACTGACTACCTAGATCTACATATCCTCGAGAAATCTGATCATTTAATTTTATATTAATTAAATATTTATCATTATTTGTATTACCTATGGAATTTAATGTCATAACCAATTTATCCTTCTCTGTATCCGATTTTGATTTCTGATCATTTGAAAGTTTTGGACAATTAGTACTTAAATGACCTAACTTATTACATATATTACATTTCAAAATTTTCTTTGTGCATTTAAAGCTGTAATGACCAGTTTCGTTACAATTAAAACAAATTACCGGCTTGATAAATTCATTTGCTCTTGTCGGTTTAATATTTGTTTGATTTGTATTTAGGTTTAAATTTAATCTTTTATCAGAACCTACTCTATTTCTATAATCTGTATCTCGTGACTGTTTAATCGATTGAAAATAATTTAATACTTGTTCAGGTTCCTCACATTTTGAGGCCTTCGCTCCTAGTCTTAAGCTTCGATCTTCTACACCGTATAATATACAATCTACTGCTCTTTTACCCCTTATTTCGCATCGATTTAGTAAATTAATTTTCTCAAAATAATATAATTCTAATGAATCATTATTTTTCGCCCTTTTAGATAACATTTCCGTCAACAATTCCGCGTAATCATCATTGGATGGAAAAGATTCGATGAGTTTTATTTTCCACTCGGACCACGAAAACGACATTGATGGCAGGGTCTGATACCATGTCCTAGCGACACCACTAAGTTTCGGTAGTGCATAATGAATTATCTGATCTTCACCCCATTTGTAAAGTCGAGCACATTCTTCGACTTTACTAAGCCACGTGTTTATGGTCTGACCTTTGCTCATGGGATCAAACTCTGGTATAACATTGCCTAACATAGGAAATTTATTTCCTTCTGAACGATTATCGATTACAGACTTAATCAATCGGTTTAACAATAATTCGGTATTATCACCGTTAAAATTGGAACGACTCACGTGTTCTGCTTCAGGTGTGGCTCTCAGTCTGCGATGACCGATTGAATGGCGACTCGATCGCGATCGACTTCCCAATCCGGCGTGACCTCTCGATCCGGAGCGACTCCTTGACCCATGACAGCGTCTCGAACCGCGGCGGCGTCTCGACCTGTAGCGACGTCTCGACCGGCGGCGACGACTCGACTCGGGGCTTTGACTCCGATAAGACGTTCTAGCATCTTCTTCGCTCGACATATTTTGAGAAACGATACTAGGGCTTTTTGTTCTTTTTCGTTTTCGCCCTCGTTTATGGACGTCTGAAGTTTCAGAATTAATATCACGACCTTTTTTTTTATTATGTGATATATCGTATCTCTTGCGATGCCGGTCTCGTTTTTCTTTATGGTATAAATTTTCACTTTCATTGTCCATAATGATGACTTAATTTTCTTAGGTCAGAATGTGCTTGGCGCGGAAATAACGTGTGGGTTGGTTTTATCCCACTTCTGAACTGAAGGATCAGTTCAGTTTTCCATTAAATAAAGTCGGATTACAATAATATTCACTGATTTATTTCACAATACGATTTGTTCACATTGAAATTTACTCTCAGACTGCCATTACAAAGTGATTATTCTTACATCTCGCCTCTTATTTTAATCTACCCTACAAACATCATTCACAAACAGTTTTAAAACATTGATAGAAATAATCGATACTAACAATAAATATTCTAGTTTTGACATTGATATTATTACTCGATTCTAATAATTAATACTCTTACTCGATTACATATAACAATATTAATACTCGATTCTAACAGCTATGTTAATACTCGATGATAACAATATGAATACTCGATTCTAATATTTAATACTCGATTCTAACAAAAGTAGTTCAGGATATACAATTGAAATATATATACTACTACTAGATACTCATAGATTTAGTTGACAACAATCATCCCATAAACTAAAGTGTGCCTCAAGGATGCAGCAAATTGGTTTAGTTCGACATTGTCAGATAGCCGTAGTAAATATGGTATCTGACGCCGGTTTTCAACTAAACCAGTGAAGGAGTGCGTCCCTAACATCACGTGCCTACTCATAAATAAAATGGCAAAACAGTAGGTACTATAGAGTCAATTAGTACAATCATAAATTAAAATAATATTTACTTTTATTATGTGTATTTTAAAACATCAAATTGAATTTCAAATTGTTTTCTTCACTTAAGCTTGCCCAAAATGATTCCATGTCAGTGGGAAGTATCCTATAGGGTTTGGTAGACAAACAGGAAACAGTGTGAACTTAAGAGGTTCCTGTTTTGTATTTTTTTGTAACGAAACCCTTTTTTTCTTTTACGCCGGGAAATGCTCTAAAACATACCCGGGGGAGTGGGTCTTGCTACGCCCGAAACGCGGTAAGATAGACGCAGCTCTAGCTACAAAAACCCGGCGAGTGCCACCAATGCCGCCTTCGGTGAGATGCCCCGGATCTGTTGAGCATACAGGGCATTTCGACGGCTAGTCAGTCCCCGACGCCACCTCCACAGAGGGGTTGTCCCGCGCCACGGAACAGCCCTTCCCAACGTCGGGACAGTACAATGAGGTGAGGTTCTCTCGCCCCTTGTCGGTCAAAACTCATCAAAATAGGATTCGTATTTTGACGATATGGTGGAACATACATACATTTAAACTAAAACCTTTAGTGTCTACCGCAGCTTTCCGTAATCGCGTGAAAAGGGATACAATTATATCTTTACTTATTATAGTTTATAGATAACTGGAATTGACAAGGGTCTCATTTTTTACACCCACGCATGTGGTTATCTAACCCAAGCCCACTACGGGTTCGATTCCGGGCTTTTTTTTGACACGGCAAAAAACATTACCAAATTATTGGGTTTGATGAGATTTTCTAATTCAATCTTTAGAGATGTGGTTAGGTGCTGCTTATCGGTTCAATTTTATTACTTTCTTTATAAGTCTTGGATGGAGTATATTGTTCAGGCCTTGACGTGGCGGTGGGGCTCAGTAGCCTAGGGTGAGCCCAGCACCACAGAACAACCCCTCCCAACGTCGGGACAGTACAATGGGGTGAGGTTCCCATCCTCGACCCTAGTCCCTCTGCTCTTTTGTCCCCTCTTCTTATAAGAGGGATACAAAGCGCAGCTCCCTCGGTTCAATTTGATTCGCCCAAGATGTTGGATTCACCTTAGGCTACTAAGCCCCACCGCCACGACAAGGCTTGAACCATAGAGAGGGAGGAACGGAACCCTCAAAATTATATAGAATATCAAAATATTTATCAGCCCAAGTGAACCCAAATCAACGCGGAGCTAAAACTAGTATAGTGAAACTTCGATTTTCCTCTCCATGTATTCCCGGGAATTAATTATTACATACGCTCTTTTACCATGGAAAGGTAAAAGGTAAAGTTCCGGTAAAAACAACTAAAGCTCCGGGCTAATTAGTTTTGGGCCTCGCTCTAGTTAGTTATCTGGAAACTTATTGATTTACACCAATTCACTTAATATGAATGTATACTAATATTAAAAACAACCGGTGGGAGGGAAGCGCTGTGCCGCGCTCCCGGCGGGGTACCACCATATTGCTTGTTTCTCCTGTGAAACAGCTTTGCTGTGTTTCGGAGAGAAGGGCAAGACAGGCAATGTAATTACTGGCACCGAGACTTAACATCTTATGTCTCAGGATAGGCAACAGGATGGGCTCGTTCCAGGTAACCTAGTTTATGTTCATGGGTGACGTCGACCACTTACCATCAGGTGGCACGTTTGCCAGTTTGCCTATCCAACTAATATTAAAAAAACTAGCTGTTGCCCGCAGCTTCACCCGCGTTAACTTACTCAACTTAACTACTGTTAGTCTCAGCATAATGTTATATAGCTTATAGCCTTCCTCGATAAATGGACTATCTAACACTGCACTGGACACTGAATAGTATATTTTAGCTACTTTCATAGCATTATGTCTTATGGCATACTTTTATGGGGAAATGTGGCCGACATAAACAACATTTTTGTGCTGCAGAAGCGGGTTATTCGTGCAATTTACAATTAAATTAAAGTGCAATTTAAAGAAATAGGAATTCTGACTGACGCCTCTCAATAGATCTTAGAAAATTTACTGTATGTCCGGAAAAACATAAATGAATTTTGTAAGAAAAGTGATATTCATAGTAGGGATACACGTAATAGACACAGGTTAGATGTACCAGTGATTAGACTTTCAAAAGTAAGCAATTCTTTTAAAGGCAACTGTATACGCTTTTACAATAGGATGACAGAAAACGTTCAAAAAAATTCAAAAAAGTTGTTAAAGAGCGTTAAAGTTTGTGTGTTAAAAGATTTTATAAAATAAAAGATTTCACGGAAGATACCACACATCGGGAATAAGGCGTTCCTCCCGGGCATTTTAGGATACTATGTTAAAATTGTTATATAATATATATATAAATAAAGATTAGTTCCACTGAGTTTGTTTCGCCGGTTCTTCTCTGTGGGGTTGCCTTGGAACCGGTGGTAGATTCATTTGACGTTCAAAAAGATACTGTATTAGTACTTGTTTGAATAAAAAAAAATGGTTTTGATTGATTTGATTTACAAGAATATTTCAAATCGGACCAGTAGTTCCTGAGATTAGCGCGTACAAACAAACAAACTCTTTAGCTTTATAATATTAGTATAGATGTGAAAGTAAGTTTGTTTGTTACGCTTTCACTCGAAAACTACTTAACCGATCATCATGAAACTTTGTACACATATTTTGGAAGTATTAGAAGTAACATGGGATACCTTTTATGAACAAAAAAAACTGAATCTTATCCTGCGCAGACGAAGTCACGGGCACCAGCTAGTATAAAATATTATCAACCCGATTTAAAATAGAAAAAATGGAACATTATCATCATCAACCTTTATCCGTCCGCCGCTAAACATAAGCCTCCTTCAATTAACGTCAACACCAACGAACCCAACAAGTAAAAATATTTAATAAAAGAACCCCTATGCATTAAATAAAGCCTTGATTTACTGAACTGATTTTGACAAAAACTGTTTTCAAATACAAAACCGCATCAAAATTGGAGCTACAGTGACCGACAGTCAAGCGGTTAAACTTAAAACACTGCGGTTAAAATAAATAGCCTATAATCTATACTTAGGTTATAAAATACAAAAAAATATATATTTTTTAATTCGACCGATAATTAGATTTGTTTGTCCAAATAAACTATTTATTATTCGTATAGATTAAATAAATAATAATATTTAGGTACTATAATTATACAATATTTATTCTTAATTATCAAATAAAAACCCAAGCATCAATTATATGTAATTATTAATCGAAAATATTAATGTACGTTTGTCCAAGTTATTTATCAGTTTTATAAATCTTATTTATAAACCAATGTTTAATATATTAACAATAAACGCACACAAAAATTTCAGTTAAAGTAATTCGTACTTACGGATGAAAAATCCAATAATCACACACTCAAAAATCTACACAACAAAATCCAAAATTGAATTAAAAAAGTCGATTTGTATTCAAAACATTACGATGTCTGATTCGTGATCAAACCGACACGCGCACTCCACGCCGCCTATATAAACACTGAGGTATCCCTGGTTCCCGCGTCACTGCAGGATCACAATTAAATTTCTTTGTCGAAGGAAATATAAATGTTTATACGAATTTCTTTTGAGTGCATTTTGTATGATAGTTGATGTCTGCGCGGGGTCATGGATGTGTATGTATGTATGTAAATTTATTTCCGTTCTTAGCAACTACCCCGTACCTACAAAGTAGGTTAACGTGGTGTGATTTTTGCTTTATAATTATTTTTTGTTTAAAGAAACATTGTGAGCGAAAATGTCCTAGTGGGTATGTGTTCGGCCTCTTGAGTGGGAGCAGAGAAGTCCTGGTTCGATCCTGACCCGGAGTGAAGCCTGGAAATGATATTTTCTTAATTTATACATACATCTGAACATGAGACTATCGCTTGCTCACCGGTGAAGAAAACTTCGTGTGGAAACCTGCATGCCTGATGAGATTAAAAGTCTTTGAAGGTGGAAGTTCACCACCCGGCATTGGGCCAGCGCATCGGTGTACCATGTCCCGAGGGAGGGGAGGGAGGAGACCCGCGCCCAGCAGTGGGCCATAAAAGGGTTGATATTATTATATTATATTATTACATTATAGAAAATTTGCGGATTTTCAATAACGAAGCCAAAAAGGTTGTTATAAGTTTGATCCGTGTGTGTTTGCACTGCTTTAAATGGGGTGTATTGATTGGGATGCTTATTTTTAATTAGAAGTAGGTTCTCTACATTTGTTAATATATTATATAAGTCTAACCGTTTCAAGATCGCTAGCTCTTGCGTTGCGTTTTATAGTATACGAACTAGTTTAAAGGCTAACATATGACTTGGTAACACACACACACACACACACACACACACACACACACACACACACACACACACACACACACACACACACACACACACACACACACTCTCACACACACACACACACACCCACACACCCACACACACGCACACACACAGACACAGACACACACACACACTCACACACACACACGCTCACACACACACACACACACACACACACACACACACACACACATGGAACTTCCGACATGTCAGTATTCTCGTGAACATGATTGCTGTAAAGGATCCTAAACTAAATAATAATAGTGCATAAAATTGTAGAGACATCGTTTGATGATTTTTTACTTTTGAACTCTATTTATAAAAACAAGAGATAGTATCTAATTGGGTGGGATAGTGAATATCTCCATCTAAGTTTCTCCAGTTCAAATTGGATAGTCGAATCTTGGCGTTCAGTCAAGATCTCCAGCAAATACCAAGATAAAAACAAACTTAAAGTATTTCAACAATAAAAGGGCCCTTGAACTAAAAATAGAACCTACAACTCATTCTGGACTTCAAAAACAAAATCAGTCTATTTCAAGCAAATATCTCATTATCTATCCCGCTCGCACATGTCTCTTCCACACGCTCTATTTTTATATATACCAGTTATAGTTGCATTTTAGGTAGTATTGTTGAATACGAGTTTTGAACAGTGATGTGGTTAACTAGTTCTCAGTATTGTACTGAGATATTTTTATATCGGGAAACAAACAGACATACAATAGCAATATGTTTGCTATTAAATATGTATTTTTTTATAGAAGAGGGGGCAAACGGATGGTCGGTTCACCTGATGGTAAGTGAAGAGCGACATCCACAGACACCCGCTACACCAGTGGATTAGTGCGTTGCCGGCCTTTCAGATATGAGTATGCTAGTATGTATTAAAGCTAATAAATTAAAGTACATCTAAGTTAACGCCTGCGTAAGAAACACCTGGAAAAAATCTTTCTAATCCAATGAAGCATCAGGGCTTTCGGGCCATTAGCATAGATCCCTCCGAAAAAAAAACCTAGACAAAAAAGAATCCAAATATATTATTAATATGATCATTCTTAGAATTGCGTACCCAATGAGCTCTACGACATACTTTTCCCGGCCCCACCATAGTCCAAGGCTTGTCGTGGCGGTGGGGCTCAGTAGGGCCAGTGAGCCGCTGCACCTTGGGCGAAGCTAATTGAGCCGATGGGGCTCTTTTTACCCCTCTTATAAGAAGAGGGGACAAAAGATCAGGGGGCAAAGGGTGAGGACGGGAACCTCACCCCATTGTACTGTCCCGACGTTGGGAGGGGTTGTTCTATGGTGCGGGACAACCCCTCTTTGGAGGTGGCATCGGTCCCTTGGGGGACTGACTTGCGCAAATTCTTTCCAAAAAAGCGGAAAAACCCTAGTTACTCAACTTTCTCACTCTCCACTGCTAGTTTGTGAATCATAAAGAAAAAGCATAAGTAGAAAAGAATGGAATGATCTCCACGCAGAGAGTGTACCGTCCCAGACGCATCCAAATGTAAATCGGCCGTCTCGGCGTTTATTTAGAGAGTAGTGGACGTACACGGGCTGAAAATGCTAAAGTAAAAGAGTAGGTAAAAATAAAACATATTCTATTTATCAGATTTATTGCGAAAATATTTTTCATTAGCAAACGAAAAATCGTATTCCTCAAATTACGAAATTAAGATAAAAAAGCACATTTTGTATTGAAAGGAAATTTAGCGAAGATTTTTGAAGAATGGCGAGCGTTTTTTGTAGAGGGTTTTTGTGATTGTGTAAGTAATTAATCATTCCTAATGAGATTTAGCACTTAGCAAAAAACTCAGGTAATACTTTACTGGATTTCGCTTAACAACGTTCTCCGTTAATTTAAGAGTTGTCCCTTGTCGGTGGAGTAATTACCAATCCTTCTTTCACTGTCAACTCAATGCCAATTTACCTTTTTTTAAGTTAGTTGGATAGGCAAACTGGCAAACGTACCACCTGATGGTAAGTGGTCGACGTCGCCCATGAACATAAACTAGTTTACCTGGAACGAGCCCAGGCAACTCATTTATGTGTTGCCTATCCTGAGACATAAGATGTTAAGTCTCGGTGCCAGTAATTACACTGCCTGTCTTGCCCTTCTCTCCGAAACACAGCAAAGCTGTTTCACGGGAGAAACAAGCAAGATGGTGGGACCCATGCAGCCTGGAGCCTGCACCGTAGCCGCGCCGGATAACCTGTAGCTTCACCTTCATCTACTCTATATCATCATCACTGCTGAACATAGGCCTCCCTCAAAGAACGCCAAGACGACCAATCCCTCACCATTCCAACACGGACCGGCCACTGCACGGAGATCGTCTTCCCACCTGGTCAATGGTCGACACGTCTACCTAAACGTCGCCTCCACTCTTGAACCTTATTGCCCCATCGGTCATCCGTTCTCCTGAGTGTGACTAGCCCACAGCCACTTCGAGCTTAATCTTCACGTGATATCGATAATTTTCGTTCTCTGGCGGACGTCTTCGTTTCTATAAGAGATATACTACTCTATATGAGAAAGATAAGAACTCCTCGGTCTACCTCTTTCTCCTTTTCTCTCAATTCTTTCTTCTACGATATTTCTTAAAAAGGAAATAATTTTCGGTTCTCAATAATTTTGATTATGTTTCTTTCTTCGTTCACCCTTTCCAAAACTCTACATCTTCTCTATTATATTTTTATAAATCTATTGATACATAGAAAATATATTATAACATATATTTCTTTACATGCTTGGTCCACCACTCGCTCTTTCGGAGATGTGTAAAGTACTTTCCAACTCTCCCCCCCCCCCCAATTCCCTAATTAAAGCGATAAACAGTAGCGTAGTAGCAATGACTTAGGTCATAAACGTTTCTTCATTCGCTTAATACTTGCACGCGAGCATAACCGGGGTCATCGACTAGTAAGTATCAGTAGTAGTAGAGTTGATCGTAGGCGATTAGACAGCTAAAGCTGTATCACTTTTAGTGAAGCCCTATGGATTAATACCTATTGGATTACACAACATACTCTACTATGTACTAGATGGTGTAGAACTAATGGTCCCAGGTTCGAATACCACCGTGAATAATCTTCGTGGATATATGTAGTTTCTAGCTTTACACTGTGATTTCGCCTACTTCAAATTTATTCTTTATAAAATAAAACAATCTTCAAAATAAGATGCCTATAATCTTCTTAAAAAATTTGGCTGTCGTATATTTTTCCAAATCAATTTTAAAAAAAGCTCAAACCCGTTTTAATACTTTTGAGAAACAAGGAACAATATATTGTTTTAAACTAACGCGATCACTTTTCATATTTATATTAATATTATTACGGGTGCTTACCGCGTTTAAAGATTTATTGAGGTCCCGATATTTCGGCAATGTTTCAATCGCCATGATCACGCAGAGACTGACGTACGGTGCTGGTAGATGGTGACAGATCAGAAAAATCTGTCTACCGTCTTTCTTCTTCGTTTAACGCGGTAAGCACCCGTAATAATATTAATATAAATATGAACAAGAAAGTACATTAGCAAGGTATGATAATATAATAATAAAACAAAAAAAAAATAGTTCTTACACAACTAATGGAAGGGCAGTCAATATGTTTGTAAGATTTTGACGATTTTGATCAGTCAGCGGACATCATCATTATCAGCAACTCTTACATGTCCATCTTTTTCTTGCTCCTCGAAATCTGGTGAGGAGAACGTTGGGCAATAGTTCACGTGCTGGCCCAACAAGTGGTGAACTTTACATCCTTTTATGATTTTAATCTCATCAGGCATGTGTTTCCTCACGATGTCTTCGTTCACCGGTGAGCAAGCGATGGTCTCATGTTTAGGTGGACGGAGAAATTTAGAAAAACCCATTTCATGGCACCGGTCAGGATCGAACCCGAACCCCTCACTCAAGAGGCTGAGCCCGTACCCACTAGACCATCGCTGCTCATACTACCATCAAAGTTATAATTAAATATCAAGAACAAACTCACAAACACCTAGTAATTAATGACTTACAACAAACAAACATACATACAAAAGATTTTGTTAGAACTTCATAATTATTGCTTATGAACTGACTATACCCCGCGGCGAAAAACTTTACTCCAAAATAAATAGCCCTAAACAATCTAAATATATTAATTTTAATTCTTAATTCTATCAAACTCGTCTTTTTAATGTCTCCAGAAATTGGCTTCCATAAATTTAAAACAAACAAAAAAATATTTAGCTCTATTCAATAGTTACCAAGTTAAAGGTATTATCAAAATAAATCTTAAAAGTTCTAAAGCTTTAAAGTACAAACAAAAGCCCACACAAAGATTATATTTTGTTTTAGCGCTCACGTGTTCTTCGCTCTGTGTCAAAAACGGTTAATCATAATATGACTTTACGTCTAATATTTGGCAAAAATTTTACACTACAACTCTCTCTAAGGCACTAAATATGATTTATATAAAAAAAACAATTTTTATATTCAAAAACCAGTTTTTTTTAGTTTTGATACAATGCATCTCCGTATGGGCCACTAGGGCCTCTCGTGGCTATAAACTTTATGTAGATTTCAAATCAACAAATAAAATCATGGAATAAAACGTAAATATTTTTCTAATCAGGGTTTTGTTAATTGCATTGAACTTATCTTCCCTTTATATCCTTTGCTTCAAGTCCATTTTATCACAATAAAACCTTTTTTTTTTTCAAAAAACCATCATTTGAATGACTACAAAAACATGTGTTGATTGATACTTAAGTATTGAATCATTCTTAGAAGATAGTTAAGCATGGGATCTTGTACGATAATAGACCATATCTCAGTCCTTGTCTATCTTATGTCTGTCTCTTACTGTCTTGCCGATCAAGCTTTTTTCGATTCGTCACAGGTGCAAGTGTAGTATATGCAAAACCATTAACAATGCGTTGAGAGTAATGCGTTGTGCCGTGCACTCACAGAATCTGTATGTTCAGTATTTGTTTGTTTAACTGTTCCTGGACTAAATCGTGGATATTTCTGTCATAGTCAATCATCACTATCATTATCAGCTTTTTCCACATAGACCTTCAATGAACGCCAAGACGGCCAATCAGCGCCTTGTCGTTCCATTTATTTGGAGGTCTATCCCTAGAAGTTGTATAGTTCATAAAATATTATTTATTTTTATCATAAACTTTAAAAATATAGAAGTGCGTGGAAAATTAAAGTTATTTCTGTAATAAAAACTTTCGGCGATTTGATTATACGTAGGTATATTTGATTATAAGTCAACATTTTTGCTATCCTTAAGTTTGGTAACTTTTATCATAAATATATAACATACTTTGGTTTATTGGGTTCGTTTGTATTCCCCACCATGATTCAGGCCTTGTCATGGCGGTGGGGCTCAGTAGCCTAGGGTGAGCCTAGCACCTTGGGCGAAGCTAATTGAGCCGAGGGGGCTCTTTGTGCCCCTCTTATAAGAAGAGGGGACAAAAGAGTAGGGGGTAAGGGGTGAGGATGGGAACCTCTCCCGATTGTACTGTCCCGACGTTGGGAGGGGTTGTTCTGTGGTGCGAGACAACCCCTCTGTGGAGGTGGCGTCGGTCCCTTGGGGGACTGATTAGCCGTCAAGGTGCCCTGTTTGCTCATTCGATCCGGGGTACCTCACCAAAGGCGGCATTGGTGGCACTCGCTCAGTTTTCGTCGTTAGTTGGGTCTTAGTGGGTAGAGCTGCGCTTCCCAGCCAGCTTTCGGGCGCAGCCAGTCCAACATACTCGCCGGGGCAGGCCCACTCCCTCGCCGGATGCCTCAGAGTATTATCCCGCGTTAAAGAAAAATAAAGTCGGTTTACTGACTTACTGACTTAGTGACTTGTTTACGAGACATGCGTCTACGTCCTACGAGAGCAAAAAAACTAAATATTTTCAAAAATACTACACCGTAGATAGGTCTTTAGTTACATTATAAACGCAGGTAGCTCATAGAGAGCTAGTTTGACGTTTTATCTGTCACCAGCATATACTATGGTTACTGACCCTGCGTAGCCGAGGTTTTTGTCGAGCTTTTATAAGCGTCATGCTTGACAGGTAGGATATTGTTTATTTATGGATCGTTGTGGGTTTGGGTTCGAATCCAGTTTTTTAGAAAACGGTAGCTTTTGGTGAAATGACTATTTAATGCATTCAATTATTTTTATAATGAATATGCATGTTTTTGATACTTGAATGATTTTATATTTTAAAAAACATTATTTAGCTTCCGTTAGGGTTAACGTGGATTGGTTAACTGCTTAGGATCCTGCTTATTAATAATGAATAGCCTATAATAATAATAGCACAAAAAAAAATCATATCCGACGTGTAGGTTTGGAGATTAGCGTGTTCCTTAATTCCTTATTAAAACCAGATAGAATAGTAATGCGAGCCATAAAATTCCAAAACTGGTCAGTGATTTGTCACTGACGTAATATAAATCCTACGAACCAGTGATCTTTATGTACGTCCCATCTGCCAATCATCCATCAATGGCAGCGTTGCATCACATATTTAGCAGTATTTGTGTTTGCCCTAGTTCATGTCAGGAACTAGGGCAAGTTCCTAAATAAAATATACATCTATAATTTATAATAGGAAGTAAATAAAAGTTTGTTTCTTTGTTGGTGGCGAATTAACTCAAAAACTACACAACTCATTTCAAAAAAAAATTGGCCATTAGAATGATACATTAACACTGAGTAACATAAGGTATAAAATAATCAACATCAATCCGGATAGAGCTGGAAATCTAAGTTAAGCTGCGGGCACCAGCTAGTACATAATATTTTTTTTTATGTTACTTGGATAAGCAAACTGGCAAACCTGCCACCGTAAGTGGTCGATGTCGCCCACCCTTCTCTCCGAAACACAGCAAAGCTGTTTCACGGGAGAAACAAACAAGATGGTGGTACCCATGCAGCCAGGAGCGCGGCACAGCGCTTCCCTCCCACCGGTAAAAAAATAATTTGTTTTTGTTAACACTGTAAATGCTTTCTGCGTAGATTACTCGAATTAAATTCAAATTATTGGTGAACTATAGGACACTAAAAACTTTATAACATTATGACTTCTAGCTACAGAAGGACTTCGATAATAATGATAATAATATGTTGGGACAACTCACACACGGCCATTTAATCCCAAACTAGGCAGAGCCTGTTCTTATGGTAATCAGACAACTGATACACTTATATATTTCTAAATACATACATGTTATAGATAAACTACACCCAGACACAGAACAAATGATCATGCTCATCACACAAACATTTGTCCAGTGTGGGAATCGAACCCAGGGTGTGTTCGATTCCAGGACCCTGGTTTAGCAGCCAGGGTCATTAACCACTAGATCAATAGGCCAGTCAAAAAGTCAGCTTAGGATACCTAAGTCTTGGTCTCAGTAGCAAAATTCTCCAAAACTTCGTAAAATTTGTAATAAATAGCTATATTATAACTTATTTAATCCGTATATATAATAACAGATTATGGTATAGTTTTTAAAATAAATAAAATAAAAATTTAAAAGATGAATAAACCACAATATTTATAAAGAAAACTATTTACAAAGTACTAGCCGTAGCCTGCAGCTTCGTCTGCGTTAACTTATATTTACAGCCGTATACGGATTGATGATGATTATTTTTATAGCCTAAGTTACTCCTTATAACATCAGCTATCTTTCAGTATAAGTCCCGTCAAAATCTGCCCAGCCGTTTCAGAGATTAGCCGGAACAAACAGACAGGCAGACAGACAAAAATTGTAAAAATTGCTTTTTTGATATATGCACCGTGAATACATTAATAGGCATTTAATAAAAAGTGGTTATTTTAATATTACAAACAGACACTCCAATTTTATTTATCTGTATAGAAAAGTCATTCAACTAAAAATATTTTATGTTTCGGAGGGAATTTTCCCTGTATTATATGTGGTGTAAAAAAAAAATTAACCTGAGTGTGATTAAACGGGGTACTATACTAGGAGTAAAAGGCTAACTTTTAAACATGTAAAGGACTACTACTCATGGTCTAATTTTGAGGTATGTAACTACGATATCGTTATTTCGCAACAACAAAATCAAGGTAAAAATATATTGGGTTTTTTAGGAATTCCACTTTTACCGGTTAAATGAAAAATTTCCCCTCGCTTTAGACATCATGAATTAAAAAGGGCTTGCTGACTGCGCAAGGGTTGTGAGTTGCAGACAATGGGTGAATAAGGGCATTTTGAAAAATTACCAGTTTAAATTATAAAAGTCAGACGTTTATACTTATAAATAACTTCTTTTATTCTTAGCAAACTAGCTATCAAAAGCTATATTATATTAGCAAATAACTTTTGAGACATTTTTTCAGTGTCCCATTATTGTATGAAATCAGAAGAGATTATCTTAAATATAGACTCGAAGAATGTAATTTTTTTAACTTCCACTTTTCCTTAGAATCTATTTCGTTCACATTTAGGAGAATAAATATAATATTATATAAATTTTATAGCAAGTTATAAACTTAGGTTATGCTGTCTTTGTTTCGCTTTTAAGGATTGCGCCGTTTTAATTTAAATATATAAATAGCGGTATTTATTTAATTTTAAAATTGGTTAAATTTTATTTTTTTAAATACAGCATGGACCATAACTTTATTATGTTAACATACATTCAGGTTCAGAAGTAATGCAAATGGTTAATTAATAATATTAAATCTATACTAATATTATAAAGCTGAAGAGTTTGTTTGTTTGATTGAACGCGCTAATCTCAGGAACTACTAGACCGATTTGAAAAATTATTTTAGTGTTAGACAGCCCATTTATCGAGGAAGGCTATAGGCTATATAACATCACGCTGTGACATATAGGAGTTGAATAACGCGGGTGAAGCTGCAGGCAACAGTTAGTATCTTATAAAATATTCAAACTATGACACTTTTGTGCACCGAACAGGCACGACTCTACATCAAATTAACAAAATTACATCGTTTGGCTGTCCAAAACGTTCAATCAACAATGCAAACATTTCAATGTAATTCCTAATTATATTCATATTAAAACCACCACATATAGTCGAGCGGCTAATGCAGCCATTAAAAAGGCTGAGATCATCTGGCTTAACGAAGAAGCGCGGCACTGGTTCACAGTTAGAGACAATCTTAAACTACATTTAAAAGTGCTATATTCAGAATTATCCTTTCAATTGCACAATATTGAATTTGATTGCTTAGATGAAAAAGCCCGAGATTTTGCGTCCATTGAGGTTCACAAAAAGTATCTTACCCAGCAGATAAAATTAAAAAACCTAGTGAATAAGACCAGAAGACCGACTGAACCCATCCCTTACTCAAGTTTTGATTCAGATAGACATTGTAGAACGTCTCATTCTTTTCATCCACGGGTAAAGAATTTAACAAATGTCCAGTTTTCAGCTGCAGAGATGGCACTTCTAGAAAAAGGTTTAAACTACAATATCACGCCCAACCTTCATCAAAGTCTATAGAAACTCTCGCTGTTGATGCGGAAATAGCCACCGTTATAAATAAAAAGGATCATTTGATTAAAAGTATGGTAGCCCATGATATCAAAAATACTCTTTTAATCAAGAAATAATAGCTTTGAAGTCATTGAAACAAACTATAAATCATAACGATCTCATTATTTCTAAAGCAGACAAGGGCAATGCGGTGGTAGTTATCAAACGGGTAGATGACATTGAAAAAGTGAATAACGTTATCCGTGGCGATGATTTAATTCAAGTACAGTCTGATCCAACAAAACAATTCATGTTTAAAGTTAAAAGGGCAATCAATAATATTAAATATTTATTCAATACCGAATCATCGAGGAAAAGCTCCATCTCTTTACGGTTTACCAAAAATACATAAATTAGATATACCCATTCGCCCCGTTGTTTCATATATTAGATCACCCGCGTACCATTTAACCAAATTACTGAATAATATTATTAAAGAAAAAATACATTTTCGGCCAAAATATGCTATTAAAAATAGTATTGATTTAGTGAATAAAATCAAAGATTTGAATTTGCCATCTCGTACAAAATTAATATCACTTGATGTAGACAGTCTTTTCACAAATGTTCCATGCAAGGAAACACTGTAGATTATAAAACATTATCTAGAACAAAAATCATTACCTCCTGATGAATGCAGGGAATTAATAGATCTGACGAGTGTATGCATGGAACAAAATTATTTCAGATTTAATAACCAATTTTACATACAATCCCTTGATGGCGGAAATTTTCATGGACGATTTTGAACGCAAGTACATTGTCAAGAATAAAAACTTATTATACTGCTATAGATATGTGGACGATTGTATTATATGTTGGACAGGTACGGAAAGACAGTTTGATATATTCGTAAGAGATCTCAACAAAAAACATGCGAAAATTAAGTTTAAAGTAGAATTGGAGGAGGGTAACACTTTAAACTTTCTCGATTTATCGATTACTAAACATGATAACAAGCATGTTTTTGGCATCTACCGTAAGCCGACTTATACCGATACAACCATACCTATATCTTCATGTCATCCTTGGCAACACAAGCTCGCGGCTTTTCATAGTTACGTTCATAGATTAATATCCGTACCACTTACGAAAGAAAACTATCTAAAAGAACTGGACATAATTCACCATATTGCTCACGCTAATGGATACAGCGCACAGGTCATTAAGAATATAATTAATAAAACACAAAATAAACTTACAATGAAATATTTATATGCAGTACCGCCAAATAAAGAAGTCAATAATTATAAATCCAGCCTGACCTATATGGGACCGGTATCTGAACGGATAGCTAAGACGTTGAGAAATTATGATGTCCATGTTGCTTACAAGACTAATAATACACTAAGAAATATTTGTAACAACAAAGACAAAATAGATTGCAAATATTTATCTGGTGTTTACAAATTAAAATTCTCACAGTGTAACGGCTTGTACGTAGGCCAAACTGGGCGCAATTTCGAAACTAGATATAAAGAACATATATCAGCGTTTAGGAACGATCAGCCCCAAAAATCCCATTTCGCAAAACATCTACTAGAGACAGGTCCTGACAGTTAGTAGCGGCCATACGTTCCAGGTTTTACATAAATGCGACAAGGGATTTCGACTAAGTGTGTTGGAACAACTCGAAATAATAAAACATAAAAATAATAAAACGATTGCATTGTTGAATGACCAAACTGATTTAACGAATTCTCCCATAATACGGTTATTCGGTGGGGGTAGTGGGGGAACCAGCTAATATAAGGCGGGTGTTTGGGCCTGCACGTCACTTAACGATTACTAATCGTAGAGTCTACATCCTGAGGATGCCTCGGTGTCGGGGCGAAGCGTACGTAGATTGTTTGGTGGTGGTCTTTTACTGTGGTTGTGGTGCATGTGGGGTGGTGGTGCATGCGAGTGTACGCATATGCAGTGTGGGAAAGGAGGGCGTTGCTATATGCATGCATATGCGTACACTCACACATTTGCTGTAAAGACTGCGTGTTTCGCGGGATAATTGCTAATTAATATAATATAATTTAATATCTTATATGTCACTTTTGCTCAATCAAGTCGACTTACTTTTACTCGATAAATATTTTTATCGATAAAGCCACTAACGCTAAATTATAATTTTAAATATCATTTTTCTTTTTAAATATAATAATAACAACAATCAGGTCATAAAAAACTATAATATAAACCTGTAATTAAAAATCGGTTGTCTGTAAAGTCGGTTTACTGACGATAGTTGAACGTGAAAACGTGAAAGAAAATGGAACGCCTCAGAGCGAGGTAACGCCGCATGCATCATGTTTTTTTCGTTCGTAGAGCCGGCTCCATCGAATTATAAGACGTAGTCACGTCAAAATACAATCTCCGGGTTACTTTAAAAAAAAACTGGCCATTCTTATAATAGACCCATTACCCGCAACATAAGGCAGGCGTCACCCCACGAAATGTCACTTGACACCAACGAGTAACCTTTCGTCTACGGCATGTCTACAAAAAGCCTCCAGTTAGTCATTGTAGGTATAACTGTTATGTACTGGTTGTTGTCTGCGACTTCGCCAATTTTTACATATACATTTTAGAACAGGCTAAAAGAAAATACGTTAATGATTTCAAAAAATGTCATAGAAAAATTAATATTTACGTCCGGTGATATTTTTTGTCATTAGGACAAAATAATTTCCAGATTAGGATAAAATGTATTTTTTTATGTCACTCGTATAGGGGAATTTGCAAGCGCGCCGTGCGATTGTAAGTGGTTAGCGTAACTCATGATCATTAACTTTTCGAAGCGGGTGTCTATGGATATCACTATGACGGTAGGTTTACCCCCTCTTCTTTAAAAAAACTAGCCCAGGTAACTCATTCATGTGTTGTCTGTACATAAAGTGTATTGGTGCCAGTAATTACACTACATGTCTACGGCATTTTTCCAAAATACAGCAATTCAGTTTCACGGGTGAAACATGCAGGTACCCAAGCAGACGATAGCGCACAGCATACCTTCCTACCGGTGAGTAATAGAGACGGCAAGTCCACCAAAGACCACTTAGTATCTGGTGCGCTCCGTTTGCCTATCTAAACCAATATGACGACGTGCTTATGCTGGAGGTAGCGGGTTCGAATCCGACCAGGGAACAAAAAGTTATGCGTGTTCCCGGGTCATGGTTGTATATTAAATATGTGTATTATATAATAAAAATCTTAAATATATGTATAGTATAGAAGTATTAAATATATATATTTCCATTGTCTGGTACCCGTAACACAAGTTATTCGAGAACTTACCACGGGACCAGATTGACGTGGTGCTAAAAGCGTCCATAGATATATTTTAAAATAAAACAAAGAAATATTAATCTTAAAATTTTTCAGGTTAAATACAATAATCTAATGTACGTCACTTAAAATATGCTTAAGTTTAGTTTTAGTTTGTTGTTACTTAAAATACGCTTAGTAGAGGTAGTGCCATTCTGTCTTGCAGCCGAATTGGGTCGGCACGAGCAGGGTGGTACCTTTCGCAAACATAACACCTGCGTCAAGTGACATCTATGCTATCGCGTTTTGTGTGGTTTGTGAGTTTCCGGTGCCCTATTCCCCCCAATGGGCCACCGAGATATAAGCATGGCAACGCTTCTGTATAACTTGGTTGTGCGGATGTCTACAGGCATCGGTAGTCACCATAAGGCTCCGACTGCTCGGTTGCCTCCTTATGACATAAAAATAAAAGTTGGCTAAATCTATGACCGGTTAAATTTTAACATTAACGTATTATGTTCTAGATAACTTTACTGTTAATTTATTTATAGGTAGGTAACAAACCGTTAGAATTTACTATAACCGTTTTTTTATTCATTTTATACTTAACTATTCATCATGTATTGAATATTTTATATGTAGGAAATTCGAATATGTTGGAAAACTTAAATAAGTAAAGCTTATTAATTTGAATCGATATTCTAAATTGGAAATTTGAAATATGTAATGCAAATATCTATAGCGGATTATAGAATAAAACAAAGGAATATAGGATACGCATGCACACAAAGAAGTTGATAAAGGCGGCGTACCTATATCACGCTATAACAACGTGAAACCGTTAGCGTCACGGCATTCGAGTCGGTTTTACTGCCGAGGCTCACAAATAGATGTTTTCTATAAAAACTTACACAATTTACATTCATCTCGATTAAATATATTTTTACCTCATAAGTGCGTCTATAGGTAACTAGTCTTTAAAACTACTTTTTTTTAATGCCGGGAAATGCTCGTAGGCATTCATGGGCAATACGTCTCCCCAGGCGGGTATGTGGGACTCGCTGCGCCCGACAGCTGGTAAATGAACGCGGCTTTACCCACTAAAATCCGGCGAGTGCCACCAATGCCGCCTTTGATGAGGTGCCCCGGATCTGTTGCGCTAACAGGGCAACTCGACGGCTAGTCAGTCCTGCAAGGGACCGACGCGACTTCCACAGAGGGGTTGTCCCGCACCACAGAACAACTACTCCCAAGGTTGATACAGTACAATGGGTGAGGTTCCCATCCTCGCCCCTTATCCCCCTTTTTTTTTCCTTAACGCCGGGAAATGCTCTGAGGCATCCCGCCTGGGGAGTGGGTCTTCCCAGGCGGGTATGAGGGACTCGCTGCGCCTGAAAGATAGTAAGTGGACACAGCTCTACCCACTAAAACCCGGCGAGTGCCACCAGTGCCGCCTTGGTGAGGTGCCCCGGATCTGTTAAGCTAACAGGGCACCTCGACGGCTTGTCAGTCCCACAAGGGACCGACGCCACCTCCACAGAAGGGTTGTCCCGCACCACAGAACAACCCCTCCCAACGTCGGGATAGTACAATGGTGTGAGGTTCCCATCCTCGCCCCTTGCCCCCTGCTCTTTTGTCCCCTCTTCTTATAAGAGGGGTACAAAGAGCCCCCTCGGCTCAATTAGCTTCGCCCAAGGTGCCGACTCACCCTAGGCTACTGCGCCCCACCGCCACAACAAGGCCTGAACCATGGTGGGGTCTTTAAAACTACCTACTAACTAGTGACGTATGCTATGAAAATAAGTTTGAATACGGGTGTCTTGGTCCACGCGGGCTAAAGACAAAAGCTGGTTTTAACCATACTAGAAATAACTTTGTGAAATGACGTTTGCGGTCTACCGCCTCAGTCCGCTCGTGACCATTTACAGTAACCTAACCTCAGGAATGTAGTTCTTAATAAAACCCGCACAACGCATTATTTGCTTAACGCGCCAAATTTCGAGGAGGGTTATTTTTGTTAATGAAATTATTGCCTAATGAACCCAATTTCGAGGAGGGATACCTTTGTCAGTGGAATCATTGCCTAACACGCATAATTTCGAGGATGGATACCTTTTTCAGTGGAATCATTGCCTGACACGTCTAATTTCGAGGAGGGATACCTTTGTCAGTGGAATCATTGACTAACACGCATAATTTCGAGGAGGGATACATTTGTCCCATGAAATCATTTTATAACGCTCCCAATTTCAAGGAGGGATACCTTTGTCAGTGGAATCATTGCCTAATACGCTCAATTTCAAGGAGGGATACCTTTGCCAGTGGAATCATTGCCTAACACGCCCAATTTCGAGGAGGGATACCTTTGTCCAGTGGAATCATTGCCTAAAACTCTCAATTTCAAGGAGGGATACCTTTGTCAGTGGAATCATTGCCTAACACGCTCAATTTTGAGGAGGGATACCTTTGTCAGTGGAATAATTTCCCAACGCACCCAATTTCGAGGAGGGATACCTTTGTCAGTGGAATCATTTCCTAACACGCATAATTTCGAGGAGGGATACATTTGTCTAGTGAAATCCTTTTCTAACGCTCCCAATTTTGAGAAGGGATACCTTTGTTAGTGGAATCATTGCCTGACACGCCTAATTTCGAGGAGAGATACCTTTGTCAGTGGAGTCATTGCCTAACACGCATAATTTCGAGGAGGGGTACCTTTGTCAGTGGAATCATTGCCTGACACGCCAAATTTCGAGGAGGGATACCTTTGTCAGTGGAATCATTGCCTAACACGCCCAATTTCGAGGAGGGATACCTTTGTCAGTGGAATCATTGCCTGACACGCCTAATTTCGAGGAGGGATACCTTTGTCAATGAAATCATTTCCTAACGCTCCGCATTTCGAGAAGGGAAACCTTTGTCAGTGGAATCAATACCTGACACGCCTAATTTCGAGGAGGGATACTTTTGTCAGTGGAATCAATGCCTGACACGCCTAATTTCGAGGAGGGATACCTTTGTCAGTGGAATCATTGCCTGACACGCCTAATTTCGAGGAGGGATACCTTTGTCAGTGAAATCATTTCCTAACGCTCCGCATTTCGAGGAGGGAAACCTTTGTCAGTGGAATCAATGCCTGACACGCCTAATTTCGAGGAAGGATACCTTTATCAGTGGAATCATTGCCTAACACGCCCAATTTCGATTTTGCCTTTGCCCAGCCATGAAAGGTTTAATTACAATATACAAATAATTTATGTTTACTGTCAGACATGTCTATTGTGAGAACAACAGGAAGTTGATTAAAGTCGAAGGCTTACTTGTCTGTCCGCGCCGTTTCGTTATTCGTTCATTTGTTCACAAAATTCAATATTAATTAATATTCGCCTTTACGGACATTAGTGATGTGCTTTTATCGATTATTTAGAACCCAATTATATACCATTCAATTAAAATTATCAACAAATACTGGTCGCTCCTTTGGGGGACTCACTAGCCGTCGAGGTGCCCTGTTTGTTTATTAGATCCGGGGCACCTCACCAAAGGTGGCATTGGTGGCACCCGCCGGGTTTTGGTGGGTACAGCTGCGTCCATTTACCAGCTTTCGGACGCAGCGAGTCCCACATACCCGCGTGGGGAGGCCCACTCCCCCGTGGGATGCCTCAGAGCATTTCCCGGCGTTAAAGGAAAAAAATAGATATATGACATGATCAATATTGTTAATTGAAAATGTACCTAAAATTTTAACCAAGCCAATGCACCTACTAATTATTATTATTATTATAATAGGAGACTAGATATTAGAGATTTCCTTTTCCATGCAGCAGCTATTCTGGACAAGACGTGGTGTTTGGAAGTGGTTTAGCGTCTCAAAATACTTATAAATAAGTTTCCTAGGCCTGGCCCAATACGGATAAGTCTCTCTTGCGGGTGAGTTCGTTTATTTTCATAAGCATCGACCACATGATGGTATATTCAAAATTGTGTATAAAAACGGTTTATTTAAAAAATAATAATTATTGTTTTAATATTCGGATTTCAAAACGTGTGTCAAAAATCAGGGATTAAAAATTTACTTGAGTCTCCTTGGAACTCCATGATAAGCATTATATTATGTACCTGGTGAATTTAATACACGTGAAAAAGATGTACACACATATAATTTTCTTTATTATTTGTTGAAATATGAACAACAAGGATGTTTTTTTCGTCGATATTTCGTTTTCATCGTCATAATAATATCTCGTTTACATCACTAATTTAATATTATCAGGATTTAAATTACCCTTGGGATCACGATTATGTCATTACGTTAGACTGACAGTTCATTTACGTCTTCATTGGCTCTTTAAAGTCATCTGATCATGACTGACTTCTTGTCTTCTTGTTGATAATAGTTCTGGCTTCCGAATCTAGTCCTTAAAATGTGTAAGTGGTCCCAAAGTTTACCAGCACTCATCTGCATGGGGACCACCATCCCGCTTGTGTCTGTATTTTGGAGAGGGCAGAACAGACAGTGTAATTACTGGCACCAAGACTCACGAGTGGTTCCCCACTGCATCGGGATCAGAGTCCACGAAAATACGTTCCGGTGTTATATAAGCTTACGCACAAAATTTTTAAGAAGATCATTAGTGAATGGATCAAAGTATTTTGGTTTGACTTGGCATAGTGAATGGGGAGAATTTTCTAGATCCGTATATTCACGGATTTTGTTAGGACTCGGATCAAACTACCCTCATTATTTCTTTGAGGGTTCATTATTCAATATAATATCCTCACACAATCGATACATCATTTAGGTACGCCGAGAACCGAGGCTTGGACTTATAAGCAGTCTATGGCAGAGGGGATAGGGAGATCAAAATGACTGAAGATATGATGAAATAGAATTTATATACAAAAACAAATTAATATGATATTTTGGTATAATATAAAAAAATATTTGTAGTTCATAAAAATTCTTACATTCATTCATTCATTCGACTTCAGCAGTGATGTCGTCTATAACTCATTCATCCGTCTATTTCTAAAACACTTCCAAAAAAACTATTTTTCAAAGACAAAAGTTCCTCAAAGCCTGGCCAATTTTGTTATTTCTTAGTAAACCTAAAAATGTATGTCTAATCTAATCTTCGATAATAATTCGTATAAAAACCGATATTTAACTCACAACGACTCGCATCACTAACAATAGTGTTGTATCGTTGGCAATTGTTTTTATCGTTTTTACGATTGCTACACGTTCATTATCGGTTGTATATTTATTACCTCTCTATTTTGTATCCGTTAAGTGGTAAAATAGATTCTTCTGACAATAAAGATGTTACATCTTATCATTTGCTCTCGATACCTTTTTAGAATTGCCTACTTTTTAAAGATTTTTATAGGTACGTAGCAAAGAAGTAAAATACATAAAATATTGTATCTCCTCTATACCTCTAACGTATTCGATTATCAAGTTGTAACATACATTAGTTTGCGATCATCATTATCATCATCATCAGCCTATATACGTCCACTGCTGAACATATATAATAGGCCTCCCTCAATGAACGCCACGACGGCCGATCCCTCGCCACTCGCATCCAACACGGACCAGCCACCAAACGGAGATCGTCTTCCCTTTCCTCTTCTTTTTCTTAGTTAACTATGCTTCTTTAGATTAGTACCGTACTCAGTCCCCAGCATGGTTCAATCCTTGTCGTGGCGGTGGGGCTCAGTAGTCTAGGGTGAGCCCAGCACCTTGGGCGAAACAAAGTGAGCCAAGGGAGCTGCTTTTTGTATCCCTCTTATAAGAAGAAGGGACAAAATAGCAGGGGGCAAAGGGCGAGGATGGGAACCTCCCCCCATTGTACTGTCCTGATGTTGTTCTGTGACGTCGGTCCCTTGACTATCCGTCGAGGTGCCCTGTTTGCTCAACAGATCCACGGCACCTCACCAAATTGGCATTTACCAATGCTCGCTCGCCGGGTTTTAGTGGGTAGAGCTACGTCCACCTGACCACCTTTCGGGTGCAGCGAGTCCCACATACCCGCCTGGGGAGACCCACTCCCCCGCGGGTTGCCTCAGAACATTTCCTGGCGTAAAAAGGAAAGAAAAAAAGTACCGTAGTCAGTCGTTATCGTCACTTTAGATAAAGGTGTATCGTACCAGTTAAATATTTTTTTAAACTGATGAGCAGTTTTTAGGATACCCTCCTACATCCAAACTTACAAACATCAACACTTTTCATATGTCATAAGGAAGCAACCAAGCAGTCGGAGCCTTATGGTGATAACCGACGCCCATAGACATCCGCACAACCAAAAGTTATGCGTTGCCCTCCTTTTCCCTATCCCTCCAATGAGCCACTAGAAACTCACAAACCGCAAGAAACGCGACAGCATAGCTGTCACTTGATGCCAATGTTATGTGAGCGAGAGGTTCCACCCCGGTCGTTCCAGCCCAATTCGGCTGCAAAGCAGCATGGCACTACCTCTTACCACACTTCACAAGATGTGTCGTCCCATCAGCCGTGGTCGGTCCTGGCGTTCATTGAAAAGTCCAACAAAGTTGGAAAAGGGTTGATAATGATGGATGGGGTCCAGTTAATAATTAATGCAATTATTGTTGCTACAGTTGCACATCGACCGGCGCACCTACTTCACTTTAATGTTTTAACACAAAACCGCACCCGTATCCAATGGGACTAATCTAATTTACCTACAATGAAGTGCCCTGTGTAATAGGGATGGGTAATATTTAAAAGAAAATTATCGATACATTTTTTACTTGATGGTAAATAATTAGCGACATCTATAGACACGCACTACGTCAGATTAGCAGGTGCGTTGCCGGCCATTCAAAATATATAGAAATGCTCTTTTCTTCAAAGTCCCTGTCGTATATTATATTTGACAACAAACCACACTAGTTCTACAAAGTCAACTTGTTTAAAAAGCCACATTCTCTCGTCTTCTTAGATACCGCGGAGTTTAAAGACGAAAGGGCTACTTTCATATATTTTAGCTACTTTCATAGCATTATGTCTTATGGCATACTTTTATGGGGAAATGCGGCCGACATAAACAACATTTTTGTGCTACAGAAGCGGGCAATTTACAAGTTGCCTCCCTATTCATCTTTGAGAGAAAAATTTAAAGAAATAGGAATTCTGACTGTCGCCTCTCAATACATCTTAGAAAATTTACTGTATGTCCGGAAAAACATAAATGAATTTTGTAAGAAAAGTGATATTCATAGTAGGAATACACGTAATAGACACAGGTTACATGCACCAATGATTAGACTTTCGAAAGTAAGCAATTCTTTTAAAGGCAACTGTATACGCTTTTACAATAGGATCCCAGAAAACGTTCGAAAGCTCTCCATAAAAAAATTTAAAAAGTTGTTAAAGAGCATTTGTGTGGTAAAGCATATTATAAAGTAAAAGATTTCATAGAAGATACCACACCCTGGGAATAAGGCGTTCCTCCCGGGCATTTCAGGATAAGATGTTAAAATTGTTATATAATATAATATATTATTTGAAAAGAATAGTTCCACTGAGTTTATTTCGCCGGTTCTTCTCAGTGGGCTTACCTTGGAACCGGTGGTAGATTCAATTGACGTTCAAAAAGATACTGTATTAGTACTATTTTGATTTGATTTGGCTGAAATGTGGCCTATTTTAAGTTTGCCGTACCTCAACGTATTATGGAGCGTGCTATGCTGGGTGTTTCTTTGACAGATAGGATTCGAAACGAAGACATCCACCAGAGAACTAAGGTTACCGACATCAAGCAAAGAATAAGCTCGTTGAAGTGGTGTGGGCTGTTCACACACTCAGGAGAACGGATGACCGATGGGCCAACGAGGTTCAAAAGTGGAGGTCACGTTTAGGTAGACGAAGTAATATTTGCCGTTAGCCAGGTGAGAAGACGATCTTCGTGCGGTGGCCGGTCCGTGTTAGATGCGAGTTGCAAGGGATCGGCCGTCTTGGCGTTCATTGAGGGAGGCCTATATTCAGAACTGGACAGAGAGAGGCTGATGATCATGATGTAATATATGAAATGTAATATTTTGCATTAAAATATAAATAATGAGCTGGGTTTCTAAAAATATTATAAAAATAATTAACTTTATAATTATCCTCCCGATAGTCTATATGTATCTCCCGTAGGCCACTATTCTGAAGTTTACTACTAATTATTTTTTTAAACAATGATTTTTATTTTTTCGAAAAGATTTTTACGACTTATCGATACGGGCACATTACTAGCGTAATAAAATTATGTGTGCAGTATTTCGCTCTACCCTTTCATGTTAGGCATTACCCGTGCTAAATGAGAGTCGTTTCACCACTTTTGGACACGAAATTGCTTTCTTCAAACACTTCACGATTCCGCCTAGGGATTAGGGATGTGACTTTATTAATGATGAAATTTATCATAGAGTCACCGCACTAGTTTATGATTTTCATAGTGGTAAAATTATTTCGTAGGTCGATGAAATACATTTTGTAACACCACTGCTCTAGTTTCAATTAATATAGTAAAACTACTTTTTACTACTTTTGTTGTGGTTCTGGCTTCATAATGTTATTATTTTACCGTTATATACCCGCGGGCCAATAACGCTTGTCTATCTATCTCGCTCCGAGGTACTGTATTTATGTTTTTTCTCGCTCGCATAGCCAATATATAGAACAATTAATTCGTGGATTATTAGTAAAAGGGATGCGTTTATCCCGTTTGCATAGTTGGAATTTTTATGCTTTTCTGAACCTGAACTGTTAGAAAGTTAGGCAATTTAAGCAGTGTAATTACAGACACCAAGTCACGTTACGTCTCTTGAAGCTAGTGAATTCCGAAGTGGCGAAGGCCAGACTACTCCTCGTAAGGGTAACTGCCTGACCGCTTCTAAGCAGCCCCCGTGTCGTTGTGCCATACTCTGCCCAGGTTCCCATCCTGAAGCCCGACACGAGCAGAGGGGCATTACTGGAGGCGCGTTAAGCGCGCTCCCTACGCTCCCCAATTTGTCACCCGTAGGGGAGGCCTCGTCAGCGGCCTCCTCCCTCACCCACATATCGGCTTCTTTCTGGAACATTACGGCCTCGCAAAAGAACACCATCGCTTTCTAGAACTCGTCGTCACGGAGCATCGCGGTGACGACGCTTGGCAGAGACAAGTCATTTCTGATGACTGATGTCAGATCGCGACGCAGCGCCGTCCATTTCCTGCACAACTAGAGGGTGTGCTGGGCCGAGTCCACCACCGCGCCACAACCGTGACATAGTTTCACCCTGTGGGCCATTCGGCACAGGTACTCTCCAAAGCAGCCATGCCCGGTGAACACCTGTGTCAGACGGAAGGTGAAGGGGTTACGGCGCATTGCTATGGACGATATTATGATACACTTACCATCATATTATGGCTGTTTATCTGACTACCTATAATATACCTATACGATTACTAATCGTAGAGTCTACATCCTGAGGATGCCTCGGTGTCGGGGTGAAACGTGCGTAGATTGTTTGGTGGTGGTCTTTTACTGTGGTTGTGGTGCATGTGGGGTGGTGGTGTATGCGAGTGTACGCATATGCAGTGTGGGAAAGGAGGGCGGTGCTATATGCATGCATATGCGTGCACTCACACATTTGCTGTAAAGACTGCGTGTTTCGCGGGATAATTGCTAATTATTATAATATAATTTAATATCTTATATAAGGGATTTCCACAAAGTAACGCCTGATTCTATTAACTATCTGACTACCATATAAAATATCCTACTTATGTGCTACAGTCAGAGCCATCAAGGCAAGTATAATGTTCCTCTAACAAAAGAAAATAACCTGAAGAATATAAAGGCTTACCTTTTGTCACGAGAAAGAAAAATTACTGCACTTCAAATTTAATACGTTTGTTCGTAAAGAATCCTTGTAGAAATGTTTCAACTTGGATAATATGAAATGTTGGTTCCGTGATAAAACGAAATTGTCGGGTTTTCTCAGTTAAGATATGAATATGTTTATTCTCATTTTGCATGGAACGGGGATGCACTTACACACACAATCATCATCATCATCATCATCATCATTATCATTATCATCATTATCATTACCATTATCATTATCATCATCTTAATTATCATTATCATCGTTATTATCATCATCTTCTTCACAATTTTCAACCTCTCTGGCACTGCTAAGTGCCAAGACGGTTAATGCCCCATCACTGGAATAACACCGCTTATTTACAGCATTGCTACATAAATTGAACGATTGGTGTAATTATTGGTATTATCTTACTTACTATATTGTAAGAAACACAGTAGATTAAAATGGTATGATTTTAAATTTCACTCTAATAACCTTAAAAGACCTAAATGTGAAAAAGCAGATGCGAGAGAGGAATGGCGTCGTCTTGTGAGGGAGGTTCACACCGATGGTGTTGAAGTAACAACCACATCAGCCATGTCCAGATTAGATATAGAAGGGGAATAAGCAAGTTTTGGATGCATAAAGATATGCTTCACCTTGCTTAATTTCGAGGACACCCCTACCCAGCAGGGGTAGGAGTTTCCTCGAAATCATGGGTAGGGGTATCCTCGAAATTAAGCGAGGATGGTCTTAAGTCGTGGTCTACGCGCTGATCCAATACGGATCAGCAAACTTCACACTTATAAAGACTTCTGATCTTATTGTGCAGGTTTCTTAACAATGTTCTCCTTACCTCACCTCTGAATGATGATGGATTATGCCTTCGGAAAGGCAGTAATGTCCCAGAAGGAGGCTGATCTACCTACCAGTACCTCCAGTAACGCCCCTGTGCTCGTGTCGGGTTCAGGATGGGTACCTGGACCGACGAAACTATGACATGACGTCGCGGGGACTACTTAGTAGCGGCCGGGCAGTTCCCCTTGCGAGGAGTAGTCTTTACCGCAACCAGCCTGTCGCTCAGGTGATCCTGTTGTCTGCAGACCCAGGACCCACAAAATTCGGCTGAAGGCGCACGCAGTGGTTTCAGTTTAGCGTAAGGCAGTCCCAGGTGCAAGTGTCCCACATAGGGTCAGGATCTACCCAAAGATCCTGGCTTAATGATGTCCCTGCTTTCGCTTTATCTTAAACCAGGCGTATTCGAACTGATAATGTCACTCAGTTAAGAGCATTACTATAGATGTTTTTTTTATCGAATTACTTTCGAAGATTACCTCCTACAAACTGTCATGACCTCTGTATTATATTAGAACACGGTGTAGAATATAAATGTGTCTTCCATCAACCCCAGGAAATGAAGTCAACGAACTTAATTCTAACTTTACTGAGCCTGTTACCAGTGTTACTGAGTTTTGAAAAGTTCTTCCCCGAACATCAACTCCCCTAAAGTTCCTTGAAAACTTGATATTGAAATGCTAAATTTGTAAAGCTAATGCTAGTACGAAAAAATATAATACCCAAAAATTTTAATCATTTTAGTTTTTTTTTATGTTACTTGGATATGCAAACTGGCAAACGTGCCACCTGATGGTAAGTCGTCGACGTCGCCCATGAACATAAACTAGTTTACCTGGAACGAGCCCAGGCAACTCATCTATGTGTTGCCTATCCTGAGACATAAGATGTTATGTCTCGGTGCCAGTAATTACACTGCCTGTCTTGCCCTTCTCTCCGAAACACAGCAAAGCTGTTTCACGGGAGAAACAAGCAAGATGGTGGTACAAATGCAGCCGGGAGCGCGGCACAGCGCTTCCCTCGCACCGGTAAAGCTTTTTTTTCGTTAAAAAATATATTTAACAGCTGTTGGGACAGTGACGGTGGTTTTAATGAAATCATGTTCATTAAAAAAGATGGTGGACTATCTCCTTTCTCCAAGAAGTTTTCGCTTAAAAAAAAAACTTATTTTTAAATTTTTGAAGTGAAAACTTCTTTAAGGCGCCTTGAGCACTTTTTGGGTGAACAATAATCATGGAACTCGCGACATGGTCACCTCGTTACCGAATGCTCCCAATGTGACGTTCTCAAAAAAAAAACTCCCCGATTTTAAGAAATTTTCAAGCTGGCATCCCCAGCTCTTACATAACCCGAGAAGCTGAGTTAGTTAAAAGCCTTTACCTAAGTAACTAACTTTTAGACTTCTAAATGGGATTTGCCTAACTTTATACCCAGCATGCTCAGCGTGGCAATTAGGAGCAAAGTTCTTTGATGAATGGTGCTAAGGGACCAATTTGGGCAGAATGACAGATCTCTGAGGCATCCCGCGGGGGAGTGGGTCTCCCCACACGGGTATATGGGTTTTGCTGCACCCGAAAGCTGGTAAATGGCCATAGCCCACTAAAACCCGGCGAGTGCCTCTAATGCCGCATTTGGTGAGGTGCCCCTAACCAAATGTGTCTTATAAACTAACAGGACACCTCGACGGCTAGCCAGTCCCCCAAGGGACCGACGCCACCCCCGCAGAGGGGTTGTCCCGCACCACAGAACAACCCTTCCCAACGTCGGGGCAGTACAATGGGGTAAGGTTCCCGTCCTAGCCCCTTGTCCCCTGCTCTTTTGTCCCCCCATCTTATAAGAGGGGTACCAAGAGCCCCTCGGCTCAATTAGCTTCGCCTAAGGTGCAGCGGCTCACCCTAGGCTACTGAGCCCCACCGCCACGTCAAGGCCTGAACCAACCAAGGTAGGGTGGGTACCTCCATCCTGCTTGTTTCCTCTGTTAACGAGCTTGGCTCTGTATCAAAAGGAAAGGTAAAATAATCATACGAGCTTATAGGACTAGTAAAACTGATTGGCACTTCATCACCATCAGCCCCCTCCCCACACAAGTCGCTCTCCGCCGTGAGGGACTTGTGCGTGAGGGGGAGTGGGAACTCCCCCGGTGGGTATGTAGGACTCGCTGCGCCCGAAAGATGATGACGTGGACGCAGCTAAACCTAGGGTGGGTTTTAGTGGGTAGAGCTGCACCCCTTGTCCCCCCTGCTCCTTTATCCCCTCTTCTTGTAAGAGGGATACAAACAACAGCTGCCTCAGTTCAATTTGCTTCGCCCAAGGTTCATCTTAGGCTACTGAGCCCCACCGCCACGACAAGGCTTGAATCATAGCGAGGACCAGATGACTTGTCTTATATATATTTTGTCTTCACTATAATATAAAATAGTAAGGAAAGAAATCAAAACGTCATTTGAATATTTTATGTAACTTTGCAATCTACAGGGACTTTGTAGGGTACAAAAGGCATCCTTTGAGATGTAAATAGTTTTATATTGAATAAACCTTTTTAAATAAAAGGCAAAAAGGCTATCTATAGCAGCTCTTCAAATGGATAGTTTGTGCTAGCATTTAATGATTTGGGGGTATTTTTATGACATAAGTCATAAGGTAAGTAAACTGAACTGAACCGCCTCTGGTAAGTGATTACTGTCGCTCTTAGACATCCGCGTCTTGACCTTTTATTGTAAGGAAAGAAAAGAAAATTGAAATTCAGAATTTGGCAATTTTCGGCGATGAAATAGCATGATAAGCTCTGATGTAATCCTTTATACGTGCCGAGACAGAATTAGAGTATTGAGGCTAGCCAGACTCTATATCTGTTTAGGGGCGCTCTTTCATCAAAGGATATATATAGCGTTAGGCTTCTATGTTATAAATTCGTACATCACTACTTACAGCTGCACAGCAACCTCTGTGGCTCAATGGTTAGCGCGTTGGCGCTCAAGCGGATTCCAATCCTGCCAGGGAACAAAAAGTTTTCTGTGTTTCTGGGTAAAATATATGTATAGTACAAAAATATTAAATATATTTCCGTTGTCTTGTACCCGTAACACAAGTTCTTCGAGAACTTACCACGGGACCAGATTGACGTGGTGTAAAAGCTTTCAATAGATATTATTATTATTATTATTACCTATGCCAGACTGCCAGTTCGATTTTATGCATAGTAGCGCTCTCTGCAAAAAAAATGCTAGGCCGAGGCCAAACGAGCTTAATTTTTTGAGCTGTTGTGAGTCGCGTAAAATGAGTCGCTGTATTCAGTTTTATACTAATGCGCACAGTGAGTGCGTGTGGCACAAACAGGACTTTAGTATGTAACCGAATCGATCGTAAATTTCGCGACTCATTTTACGCGACGCACAGTTCAAAAATTACGCTCGTTTGTCCTCACTCTTAATTGCAAAGGCAAACTGACTGACCTACAAACTGCTGATAAGTTGTCAGCGTCATGACCGGTAAGACTGGCAAACAACAGAGTGCCTGTCCCTAAGTCATGGTGCCAGTAATTACACTGCCTATCCTGCCTTTTCCAAGACAGAAAAACTATTGTACGTAAAAATAATCAGCATGATCGTACCCCTGCAGGCTGGCGTTACGTTTAGGAACGCTTCTTTCCCCTAAGAGTTTGGTAGGTAGGGTTTATTGTTCATGTTCGGTCGCATCGCGCATCGAATACGGACGTGCCTTATAAAGTGCACCGTATAGTTATTTAATTAATGTTTAGCGCGGCTATATGCCGCTGCCCGCTCGCGTCGCTATGAGTTCGCAACTCATAGCCAACGAACTGTTGGCGTTTATACAAAACGCCATAGACACCATGGATGAAGTTAGCATCTTACAAATATGTAAGTCTAACTTCAAAGAAGAGGAGATAATCAGCGGCAAGCGACTGCTGTACGAGGTGCTGGGCAAACTCGACCAGATGCCGTCTAGACGGAGGGACGGAACTGAGAAGAGCGTCCAGGACATCATCACCTTGTTAAAGGTGACCGACCCGGACGACGTGCCGAGCTTCGTGGCGAAGGAGCTGCACAAGCTGCCCCCCGTCACGTTCGACCACTTCAACAGAAGTCACCGCATGCCATCAAGTGCGATGCCCCGGCGGTTGCTGCGAGTGTAATCGTGTCGACACCTCGACGCGTTTATGCTGACGCGGCTGCTAGTCGGGTCGCGGCTCGTCCACCAAGCTGCGCCGCACCAGCGCCCGCGCCCTCCTCTGCGCCCCTCCGCCCGGCTCTTGCACGTGCCGCGCGCGCTACGAACCGTCCAGAATCGCTGCGGCAAAGCCCCACTGGAGCCCAGTCTGCTCGTGCGTGCCGCCAAGCCGAATACGCCGGTGTATATCTCCCGCCTTCATTACACCACAAAGCGAGTACCGACCTGCTACCTGCAGGAAGTTTTACGAGAAGACTTCTGGCCTCAGGATGTGGTGTTCCGTCGCTTCCGCGGAACAGTACCACCGGAACGCACGAAGACGTAGCGCTAGGAAGTTTACTAACATAATTTTAAGGTTTTATACTAACCCTTGTGTAATATAATATATGTATGTTAGTGTGTAAGGTATATATCTATGGGCCATATAGTGCCTGAGAATAAATGATTTATTATTATTTATTATTATTATTATTGTAATTCTCAGTCTCAATTAAAAGCTTAGTGAAATCTAGATATCGCTAAAATTAACATAATATATTCATCTGATAATGGTTCTGGGGTATACAAACTTCCCGCGGTTTTAGCTATTTAAAATTTAGATTCACGAGCTGAAGCAGTTGCTTAAGTTCGGCTTATATTGGTATTTTGACCTAAAATGGAGACTCTAGATTTATGGGTCTTTTTGTTGATTGAATGACGAGCAGCAGACCAGACTTCAGAGTAAAGGGTCAACGTCGTTTATGAAGAAAAACGAGTTCAGCCAAGACTATCACAGGTAACTCATTCGTCCCCACCATGGTTCAAGTCGTGGCGGTGGGGCTCAGTAGCCTAAGGTGAACCCAGCACCTTGGGCGAAGTGAATTGAGCCGATGGAGCTGCTCGTTGTATCCCTTTTATAAGAAGAGGAGACAAAAGAACAGAGGGACAAGAGGCGAGGTTGGGAACCTCACCCAATTGTACCGCCCGATGTTGGAAGGGGTTGTTCTGTGGTGCGAGACAACTCCTCTGTGGAGGTGACTTTGGTCCTTTGAGGGACTGACTAGCCGTCGAGGTGCCCTGTTTGCTAAATTATAGATCAGGGGCACCTCACCAAAAGCAGCATTGGTGCTGCTCAGAGCATTTTCCGGCGTAAAAGAAATAAAAAGTGCGTGCGTACAAAGTACACAATATGTCAGAAGTGAAACTTATTTGGCAAACTAATTTTTAAATTTCGTTTATATTTATACTAATCTAAAGCTTTCCGAGACTTGCGATGCGACGTTCGCTCTATCTCACTCTCTCTCTTGATCTTTCTCACTCGCTTGCTCCCTTCACTCACTCCATGGATATGTGCTTCATGCTACGTTCGCCCTTTCTCACTCTCTCTCAATCGGTCTTTACCACTCTCTCCCTCTTCTTGGACAAAGACGTTGCACATTTTGTGACGTTTCACTTTAAAAATAAAAATAAAAGGTAACTCATTCGTGGGTGCTTTCTCGGCATTGCTAACAAGGCGTTCGATGACAATGCTGAAATATGCTGAAAGATTGAAGAGATAAAATCATTACTATCACATTTATTGATCAGATCGTTATGTTAATCTAAACTATAACCAAGCTAAAACCATACTTCAAAATCAACACTTGAAAATACTTTGTTACACGGCGAATACCAGTAGCTAACGAACTCTGAAAATAGAGAACTGCGGCTACGGAGCGTTTTTATTTATCAATACCAAAGAATTCGGTGGATTGAAATGTACACTACTCTGATGTATTACTACTTCAGCTTATAGTACAATGCTTTTTACTTTTGGAAAGAGTAGAGTAGAGTACAGTGAGCAGCGATAATCTATTGGGTACCTTTAACGCCGGGAAATGCTCTGAGGCATCCCGCCAGGGGACTGGGTCTCCCCGGCCGAGTATGTGAGACTCGCTGCACCCGAAAGATGGTAAGTAGACGCAGCTCTACCCAATAAAAACCGGCGAGTGCCACCAGTGCCGCCTTTGGTGAGGTGCCCCGGATCTGTTAAGCTAACAGGGCACCCCGACAGCTAGTCTGTCCTGCAAGGGACCGACGCCACCCCACCAGAGGGGTTGTCCCGTTCCAGAGAACAACCCCTCCCAACGTCGGGACAGTACAATGGGGTGAGGTTCCCATCCTCGCCCCTTGCCCCCTGCTATTTTGTCCCCTCTTCTTATAAGAGGGATACAAAGAGCCCGGCTCAATTAGCTTCGCCCAAGGTGCTGGGCTCACCCTAGGCTACTGAGCCACCGGTGAGCATGACTTGCTCACCGGTGAAGAAAAACATTTTATGTAAACATGCAGATTTCCAGCCTGATAAGATTAAAAGTCTTTAAGGGTAATTAGATGACCTACTTGGTTTTTTATATTACTTGGATAGGCAAACTGGTAGACTTGCTATCCGATTTACCGTTGCCCATGATCATAAAGAAGTGTATGCCATGATCATGAATCTTTTGCGCCGGGAAATGCTCTTAGGCATCCCGCGGGGGTGGGGGGACTCCCTAGGGTATGTGGGACTTGTTGCGCCCGAAAGATGATAAGGTGGACGCAGCTCTATCCACTAAAACCCGGCGAGTGCCTCCAATGCCACCTTTGGTGAAGTGCTCCGGATCTGTTGAGCAACAGGACACGTCAACGGCTACCAGAGGGGTTGTCCCGCTCCACAGAAAAACCCCTCCCAGCGTCGGGACAGTGCAATGGGGCGAGGTTCGATCCCATCCTCGTCGGTTGTCCCCACTACTCTTATGTCCCTTCTTCTTATAGGAGGAGTACAAAGAGCAGCTCCCAAGGATTCACTTGGCTTCGCCCAAGGTGCTGGGTTCATCTTAGGCTACTGAGCCCCACCGCCACGTCAAAACTTGAACAATGGTGGGGCCCTAAAACACAGCCTAGCTGTCACAGATTAAATAAGCAAGATGATATTATTATTTTTTGGTAGTTGGATAGGCAAACTGGCAAACGTACCACTTGATAGTAAGTGGCCAACGTCGCCCATGAACATTGTCACGTTCGACTATCGTCAGTAAAACGACTTTACTGACAACTGATTTTTATGAAATAAATGGTGGTATCCATGCATGAGTTACAGCACAACTCACAAAATTCTAGCGATATTGCTCATGATAAAATGAGTTCACAATTCATGCATGCCTGGTCATTGTTCACCCGACACATATGCATGCAACAAACATGTTTATCATGCAAAATTTACTCGCACAGACAAAGCCGTGAAATTCCACGAAACTCCTGTAAATGCACACAATTCGGAAGACGTCATAATTCAAACCTGTTCTCAACCACTAAAATATGGATAGCAATGAAGGAATGCTATCTCACTGCGCCATATACACGTATCCTACATCTTTATGTTAGCCTGTTACTTTTGTTATCCTAATAGATCGAACACTTTCAGAGAAGGCTTTAAAACCGACTTTAAAAAAACTAAAATATCGCGTTTCCTTAATTGTTGTGGCTTCAAATTATACTCAACTTTTCACGTGACAACGTCTTATAATTCGATTGAGCCGGCTGCACGAACGAAAACATATGACGCATGCGGCGTTACCTCACTCGGAGGAGTTCCATTTTCTTATGACGTTGTCACGTTCAACTATCGTCAGTAAAACCGACTTTACAGACAACCGATTTTTTCTTCTACACATGTATGCATTTTTATATAATCTTTGCGTTTTCCACGTCATTATTGTTATTTTTGAAGTCTGACAACCAAGGTAGATGGGTAGATGTCATCCCACCCCCACCCCAGTAACACCACTGTGCGCGTGTCAGGCTTTATGAACCTTGCACGACGTCGCGGGGACTGTTTAGTAGCATCCGGGCAGTCTTACGAGAATTAGTCTGGCTTTCACCGATGCTAACCTATCGCTGAGGTGATCCGATTGCCTGCAGATCTGGGACCCTGAAAAAGCGGCTGAAGGTGCTCGCAGGTGGCTTAGTTGAGTAGTGCATTCCCAAGTGCAAGTCTCCACATAGGTCCAGGAACTCACCTGTCATGGTTGCTTTAGTAAACACAATAATAATAATATAATATCAACCCTTATATGTCCCACTGCTGGGCACGGGTCTCCTCCTCGAGATCAGACGAGGAAGGGTTTAGGGCCATAGTTCACCAAAGAGCTGGCCCAATGCGGGTTGCTGAACTTCACACACCTTCAAAGACTTCTAATCTCATCAGGCACGCAGGTTTCCTCACGATGTTTCCTTCAACGGCTGAGCAAGCGATGGTCTCATGTTCAGGTGTACGTAGAAACTTAGAAAAACCCATTTCTAGGCATTTCAGGGGGGTCAGGATCGAACCCGGACCTCTCGGCTCTCACTCAAGAGGCCAAGCCAATACCCACCAGGCCACCGTCGCTCACGAACGGGGGTGCATAAGAGGCGCTACTTAATGCGCCTCCAGTAACGCCTCTGTGTTCGTGTCGGGCTCAGGATGGGAACCTGGGCCTAGTATGATACGACGTCGCGGGGACTGCTTAGTAGCGGCCGGGTAGTCCCCTCTTACGAGGAGTAGTCTGGCCTTCCCCGGGGCTAGCCTGTCGCTGAGGTGATCCTGTCTGTTGCCTGCATATCCGGGACCCTCAAAAAGCGGCTGAAGGCGCTCGCAGTGGTTTTAGTTAGGGTGGGCACTCCCAGGTGCGAGTCCCACATTGGGTCAGGATCTACCCGAAGATCCTGGCTGCATCCATAAGGATTTCCCTGCGAAAAAAAAAGGCCACCGTCGCTCACTGGTTGCTTTAGTGAAAATAATGTTATTGAAATTATACAAATGAAATTGGTATTGTTTTTGTTTCCCAAATTAACAAACCATTGCAAAACTAAGCCTTATTAAATGCATTGTACCGTAACGCGATTTTGTCCGCTGACTGATCATCATATATCCACTGAAATAGTATGACGTCATTGTAAAATATACTTTTCAATTTTCCTCTTTAGTACTTATTATACTTTACAGCGAAATTCCATCTAAATATATGGATTCCATCCTGTTTATTCCTTCTGTCAAATAACTCTGCTGTGCTTCGGAAAGAAGGACATGACAAGTGGTAATTTATTGGCACCGATACTTTTTTGTCCCACTGGAAATGCTTTGCGCATTCACCCGGGATTGCATCGTCGCCGGGGATATCTGGTACTCCCGGCGCTCCCCACTACACCAAGGCCGGTATACCGCAATAAATCCACTGCGAGTTGCCTTGAGAAAGGGAGTGGAACGGATCTAACTAACACCCCCTACACACAAAATCCCCCGCGCCCTACCATGGTTCAAGCCTAATCGTGGTGGTGGGGTTCAGTAGTCTAGGCTCTATTTGCTTCGCCCAGCACCTTGGGCGAAGCAAATAGAGCCGAGGGAGCTGCTCTTTGACTTCACTTATAAGAAGACGGGACATAAGAGCAGGGGGATAAGGGGTGAAGATGGGAACCTTTTGTATTTCCCGACTTTGAGAAGGGTTGTTCTGTGGTGCGGGACAATTTCTCTGTGGAAGAAGCGTCGGTCCCTTGAGCGACTGACTAGCCGTAAAAAAGGGACACCCCCGCGCACCGATACTTACCTTCCCATGTAATAAACTCTGAGTGAAATTCGCGTAAACGTTAGAAAACAACAATGTATTAATTTCTTCCATCACAACTTATCGGCAGGTCGTTAATCACGCTCACGCTTGACCAAATGTAATTAAATGAAGTGGAGCGTATTAATCATTACACCGCCGACATGAGAAGGCTCAGGCTTCTTATTTTGTTCATTTGGAATATCAATGTAAGTACATAATAGAAAAATGTATGAGCGTTTAGTTGGTATCAGAAGTATAAGGTCTGATTTTGAGTCTGATCAGCAACCATGATTACCATATGTCAACATCACTTGCTCACTGTAAATGTAAACTTGAAAACGTGAAGAATCCTTAGAGGGTAGTAAGAGGTAGTGCCATGGGGTGGTACCTCACGCTCACATAACACCGGCGTCAAGTGACACCTATGCTGTCGCGTTTCGTGCGGTTTGTGAGTTTTCAGAAACTCACAAACGTATAGGGAAAAGGAGGGCAAAGCATAATCTCTATTATTATGTAATGGTCGTCGGTATTACAAGGCTCCGACTGCTCCTTTTCCCCCTTATGACATAAAAAAGGGTATAAATCTAGTACCAGATGTACCAGGCAAAAATAAAATAGAAGAGTGTTCTTCGCATTCTAGCCTGAAAGCATCCACACCTGATTTTGAGGAGGAAACCCAAAAAGACAAATAAGAATATCTTATGCTAAGTACATATTACCTCCTATTAATTTAGTTTTTTATATCATAGGCATCAAATGAGCAGACGGAGCCTTAGGCGACTACCAATGCGCATAAACATCCGCATATGGCTATGCAGATGCGTTGCCCTCCTTTAGCCCATCCCCACCCATGAGCCACCGGAAACTCACAAACCGCACGTAACGCGATAGAAAAGCTGTTACTTTACGCGAGTATCATGTGAGCGACAGGTTCCACCCCGATCGTGCCAGCCCAATTCGGCTGCAAAGCAATATGGCACTACCTCTTAATCTAGGTTAAAAAAATTATAATTTAGTTGTCAGTTAAAATGTAAAAACTTATAGTTAAGATAATAAAAATCAAGTAAATAAATACTATCCACTATATTCACACAAAAATGTATAGGTCCCATTCCGATATTAGCCCGCGATAAGAAATATCTCGTACATACAAAACATTTGCTTTCATACGCGAAGGACATATTAGGAAATAAATACTTAATGTAATTTGTTTGTTACAAAATACTTGGAAGCATTTCTTGTATACGCTCTTGGGGTGTGGAATTTGAATCTTGAATAACATTTTTTTTATGGTAGTTGGATAGGCAAACTGGCAAACGTACCACCTGATGGTAAGTGGTCGACATCGCCCATGAACATATACTAGTATACCTGCAATGAGCCCAGGCAAATCATTTATGTGTTGCCTATCCTGAGACATAAGATGTTAAGTCTCGGTGCCAGTAATTACACTGCCTGTCTTGCCCTTCTCTCCGAAACACAGCAAAGCTGTTTCACGGGAGAAACAAGCAAGATGGTGGTACCCATGCAGCCGGGAGCGCGGCACAGCGCTTCCCTCCCACCGGTAATTACAAACATAATTTCATTATTGTGTATCTACGAATAAATAATATTGTATATCATATTTATATACATGTAAAACAGCTATGCTGTGAAAAAAGAAGGAGGAACGAAGGAAATAAATCTTACGATTCAGAATGGGTAACGCACGAATGAGTTTAATGGGCTAGAGCCAGGTAAACTAGCTCATGTTAATGAGCGATGCTGGCCACTTACCATCAAGTGGTATCTTGGTATACTCTTGATAGGAAGATACTATATAATAGATAGTAGTGCTCCCCTCCATGGTTCAAGTTTTGTCGTGCCATCCCTCCCCCCCCCCCTTGCACTGTCCGACGTTGGGAGGGTTTGTTCTATGGTGCGGGACAACCCCTCTGTGGAGGTGGCGTCAGATCCTAGGGGGACTGACGCCTAGTCAGCCGTCGAAGTGCCCTGTTGCTCAACAGATCCGGGGCACCTCACCAAAGGGGGCATTAGTAGCACTCACCGGGTTTTAGTGAGTAGAGCTAACCATCGATTCCACCTTACCATCTTTCGGGCGCAGTCCCACATATCCGTCCGACTGCTCAGTATGGGTCTCCTCCTCGAAATCAGGCGAGGAGGGTGTTCGGCCGTAGTTGACCGAATAATTCGAGTTGGTGAACTGCACACACCTTCAAAGAATCTCATCAGGTTTACTTCACGATGTTTCCTTCACCGGTGAGCAAGCAATGTTCTCATGTTTAGGTGCACGTAGAAATTTAGAAAATCCCATTTGAAGGCATCACGGGGATCAGGATCGAACCTGGGCCTCTTACTTGAGGCCGAGCCTATACCGACTAGAGCGTGGTCACTTGGCAACAGTTTACTTAAATAATTTTGCATCTCAACTAACAAAAATATTGACAAAACAATATTCTATTTTAAGGATGTGTTCACGTTACGTCAAGACCGAACAAATCTTCACGAGCTGGCAGAAAGAATTCAGAATGGTCCATTAATAGTTGTCGTAAATTACCAAGCTGATCCTCTTATAACTGAAGACGAAGCCAAAGAGTACGAGGCCAATATCTTAGATGAAAACCACGCGTACAACCTGTATCATGTGCTGAGAGTAAGTTTTTCTGATTGGGAATTGGGGCTTGTGTAATATTCTCTTCATAGATCAGCGTCATCATCAGCCTCTATTCGTCAACTGCTGAACATAGGCCGCCTTCAATGAACACCAAGATGACTGATCCTTTGCTACTCGCGTCCAACACGGACCGTGGGTACCATTATACGGCATGGATTTTTGGATGGATCAGTAAAGGCAGGTAGGTACTAGGTACCTTAACCGTTATAGTTACAGGAAAACGTTCCTACGAGACCATCCATAACTATTTTAAATATTCTGAATTACATTCACAGATTATTGAGAAAATTTACGGTCAGGGTAAAAAATGCTGAAATCCAAAAAAAACTTTTTTTATGCCTGTCGATCCTACTTCCTATGTGGATCAAAAGACTCATTAAGATAAGATAATATGAGGGACCATTTAAGATATGAGTACTAGAAATATCAGAAATCGCCAAAAACAAGTTTTTTAAATCTGTGAATGTGGTTCAGAATATCATAAGAAGCTATGGATGGACTTCTAGGAACGTTTTCCTGTAACTATAACGGTTAAGGTACCTACCCTTACTGACCCATCGAAAAATCCACTCTGTATACATACGCAAGTTTTTTAACACACTTTTATTCGTTTCATCTGTATGTATGTTTTTACCCATTTTAAGACGTCACATTAAATTTAAACTTTACACACTTTTCAAGGGCCGATGACTATACAATAATTTAATAAGTTTGTTCCAATATCCTCATGAGGATAATCAGGAAAGCACATGTAAGGAAAGAATAAAGGGCGCAAGTTACCTACACCACTCGTGTGGTTTTTAATCTATCGCTCATTCTAAAGACACTTTACTAAAAAAAATTAAACAAAAATTAATACCGACTTCAAAATTTAAAAAAAAACTAAAAAGTAATAAAATTATTTCCTTAATTTTTGTGCCTACAATTTATAATCAACTTGTTCTTCTACTAATATACAATCTTTGCATTTCAGTCAAGTCAAGGTAGGTAGGGAGGTGCTCGGGAGTGCTCAGCAGCCGCCCCTAAGTGCGCGGTGTGCTCCGTGGAGGGTCGATCTGCCGCCATCGCGTGGTCATGGACGTCGACCATGGCGTGGTGCATCGCACCACGCCATGGTCGGCGTCCTGGCGCCAAAAACAGCAGGGCTGACGATGGCTCTCGGGCCTATGGTCAGTCTGCCTGCCCGACCGCGGGCAACCGCTTCGAGGTCCTGGCTGAGGAAGTTCCCATGGCGTTGGAGGAATAGTTGTTCTGGGAACCTCCTGAAGGCGGAGAGACATGGCGGCGACTTACTGTCGCACAGTCACAAGAGACCTGTGCGCGGCGGATCGGGGGATCCACCGCGCGCGTGAGAAGGTCTGAGCTGTAAGGCGCCCTCAGTGTTTGGGGTGCCTAACAAGCGGAGAGTGCTGATGAGCACGTCGCGGCCGGCACGGCAGTCTTTACATTTCCCGTGCCGGATCAGCACGACGAGAAGAACACCGCTGGGGTTTTAGTTAGGGTGAGTGTCCCACATAACCACCAGGCCCCCCCGGGCCCGGTGGTATCCATTAGGATTTCCCCAGCGACAAAAAAAAAAAGAAAAAAAAAAAAAAAGTTAGGTAGGGAGGTAGGTACATCAACGAATACGACGCCGGCTTGAAAAGTAACAATAATGACGCCTAAATGGGACCCTTTAGAACATAAAAAGAATTTTTCAAATCGGTTTAGCCATCTTCGAGTAATCAGGTAACATACATAAAAAAATAAAAAAAAAAATTTTTTTGAAAAGTTTCAAAAAAGAATTGATAACCTCCTCCTTTTTGAAGTCGGTTAAAAAGTAAAGAACAATTAGTTAATATATATCAATAAGTAATTTTTCAATAATTAATTTAATTTTTGTATTGAAATTATTTTCAAATTTTTAGTTCGGTTTGCTATTAAAGCGTGTTTTTTTTAGTCTTTTTTTACTATAATTTATTAAAAAATAGCAGGACAAATGTTTTCACGGGCTAGACCCACTACTTCCGTTGCTACTCCTAAGTGGCCAGGAATGTCAGTAGTAACCAGTAAATAGCCCTTTCATCTCAGGAAATTTGAGGAATACCTTGGCACCCACAACGAATTCGATCAGATGAATTCAAAAGTAGTAGGTAATATTTTCTAGTTTTGCTCCCAATTAAAAAAGAAAAATAGCAGCCAGTAGAAGCCAAACTGGAATGGAAAAAATCCAAGTAGTAGTTTAACAGATGATCTTCAATTGAAGTAAATGAAACTATGAAAAATCCAACCAGTCACAGGGACTGCCGATAGAAGTGAAAACAAAAAAAAAATTAAAATACCTATAATACAGGCTGTGATAATGACAACGTATACAATTTAAACGGCGCACAAAATAGCCGCATGACATAATTTAGAAGCAACACAATTTGCAAAACAAATATTGCATAATCTATAAAAAATTATATAATATTGCATAATAATAATATTGCAAAATAATAATATTGCATAATCTAAAATAAATCAAACGTCAAACTGCGTCTCCAGCGGCTCGCGTGCGGTGTCGCGAGTCCACGTCATATAAACGTCAAACTGCGTCTCCAGCGTTTCGTGTGCGGTGTCGCGAGTTCAGAGATTTTATCTCATCTAAAATATGCGTACCGCGCTAAAAGAATTTTACACTTCAAAAATTGTAGGAAATTATATCAATCTTTTTTTCCAGACTACACAAGACACCGAGCTTCTAGATCCGAAAATTGATGAGCATTTCGAAAAGACTAAAGACATTTTGAGACAAGCTATTCAGAGGAGATGCCAAAAACTAGATAAATGTATGGAAAAATGTCCCAAAAAGAAGATATATTCCTGCAAAATAATATGCCAAGAGGAGATCGACGAACTTGATGTATGCGAGAAGCCGAAGAAGTCGCAAAAACCGAAAAAGCCGAAATGCAAAACGCCTAAATGTGGAAAAACTATGCCACCGAAATGGTAACGATAAAAATAAATGATGATCATTTTAACAATACGTTTTTTTATCTCATACGCATGATACCTTAAATGTACAAGAACCTTAATTTTTTTTGGAAGGATCGCTTCTAAGATAAGAGTATATCTAGGCACACCCAACATATTCTGTCCTACTTGAAAGCGTCGTGAAATAGAGCACTGTAAGCTACCCAGAACTCATAAACTAATTATTATAACCAAAGTGGCAGACCCGGTGGGAGGGAAGCGCTGTGCCACGCTCCCGGCTGCATGGGTACTACCATCTTGCTTGTTGCTCCCGTGAAACAGCTTTGCTGTGTTTCGGAGAGAAGGGTAAGACAGGCAGTGTAATTACTGGCACCGAGACTTAACATCTTATGTCTCAGGATAGGCAACACATAAATGAGTTGCCTGGGCTCGTTCCAGGTAAACTAGTTTATGTTCATGGGCGACGTCGACCACTTACCATCAGGTGGCACGTTTGCCAGTTTACCTATCCAAATAACATTTAAGAAAAACATTTTGGTTAAAATGAAACGGATTCTTCTGTAAATATCTAAAAGATTAACTCTAAATCCTATTTTCGGCTTTTAAATAATAATGGAGTAATCGGACAGTAGATTACCTAGTCTACAACCGATCGACCAACACTTAGTCTACCTAGACGAAGTGTTGGTCGGTCATTAACCAGGTGGGAAGACGTTCTCAGTGTGGTGGCCTGTCCATGTTGGATGCGAGTGGCAAGGGATCGGCTATCTTGGTGATTATTGAGGGAAGCCTATGTTCAGCAGTGGATGGATAGTCTGATAATGATGATAATCTATGAAGAGAACATCTGACTTTCTTTGAAGGTCCTTCAAAGAAAGTCACGGTTCGAAAATACCGCAAGTGGCAGCTGGTTTTCAATCATAGTGCTATTACAAGACAGGAAATGTCTTAAAATTGTTCCTGGTTTAAAATGAAAAAAAAAATCAAGAAATAATGGTCCGAATTATAGTGTTTTTCATCTATACAGATAAATAAAATTGAAGTGTCTGTTTGTAACATTAAAATAATAATTTTTTACTAAATGAATATGAATGTATACGGTACATATGCCAAAAAGCATACTTTACAAATTTTGTTTGTCTACCTGTCAGTCTGTTTGTTCCGGCTAATCTTGGAAACAGCTGGGCCGATTTTGACGGGACTTTCACTGAAATATAGCTGATGTTATAAGGAGTAACTTAGGCTATAAAAATATACTCATTATCAATCCGGGTTCGGCTGTAAATCTAAGTTAACGCGAGTGAAGCTGCGGGCAACAGCTAGTATATTGCCGTAAATCAGAGATCGTGTTAGAATAATAACACAAGGTTTATATTATGTCAGTTTTGTAAAACATTCCAAAGGCATGCCACCTTTGATATCCTTAAAATATTTTACTGAACCACAAACTCGCTTACCAGAAATATGCTCTATATACGTCAATATAATATTATATTCGCTCCTATAAGTTTGGGTGGGAATGGAAGGGACTAACGAACAGACAACTTTCTTATCATTATATATATAATTCTTATGTACGTGTGTAAGTCACTGAACTCCTCCTAAGCGGCTGGACCGATCTTGATGTTTTTTTTATGTTAGTTGGATAGGCAAACTGGCAAACGTGCCACCTGATGGTAAGTGGTCGACGTCGCCCATGAACATAAACTAGTTTACCTGGAACGAGCCCAGGCAACTCATTTATGTGTTGCCTATCCTGAGACATAAGATGTTAAGTCTCGGTGCCAGTATTACACTGCCTGTCCTGCCCTTCTCTCCGAAACACAGCAAAGCTGTTTTACGGGAGAAACAAGCAAGATGGTGGTACCCATGCAGCCGGGAGCGCGGCACCGCGCTTCCCTCCCACCGGTAATTTTTTTTTGTGTGTGTTCAAGTGGATTCGAGAATGGTTTAGATTCATAAATATATATATTTAAATATTTTGTACAGGAAAACATCTGTCGGTGCCACTAGTATTATATTATAATCTACTTGAACACACACAAAAAATTTACTAAAATCGAACCAACCGTTCAATAAGGGTTCAGTGATACACGACGCATGGAATAATTATAGTATATTCAAAAAGTCACATAAGATTAGCACGATACTTTAAGTTTTTCGAAAATTAAGAAATACGTGTATTTAATTAATTATTCTAAACCTTCTAATAAATCACCACTTTATTCAAAATTGAAGGATAGCGATATTAGAAGACATATAAATGACAATTGATCACCGTCACTCATATTAGAAGATTCAAATGGAGATAGAGCTTACTCTTGTGTCTTTACAAAAACAAAACTATTAGTTGGCCTACTATTGTAAATTAAATGGGTAGACAACATATTATACTATAAGTACCTTTTCACACGTGCCGGTTGCCGGGTAGCCGGCGCCGGGTGTCCGGTAGCGTATGGCAGCTTTCACACGTACCGGCGTAATTTGCTTACACTTCGCTACCGGATACCCGGCGCCGGCTACCCGGCAACCAGCACGTGTGGAAAGGCACTAACAGTTGAGTTTGAAGACGAAAGTCTTCGTCCAATGCATTCTCCCCGTGATGAATTACGGGACCGAAACGTGGCCTCTAATTTTAATCCTGGTTCGAAAATTTGCCGTAGCTCAACTTCCTATCCTGTTTGTTTGTTGTTTCTTTGGTACATAGGATTGGAAAGTAATCACATCTTTTAGAATCTTTACCGGTGGGAGGGAAGCGCTGTGCCGCGCTCCCGGCTGCATGGGTACCACCATCTTGCTTGTTTCTCCCGTGAATCAGCTTTGCTGTGTTTCGGAGAGAAGGGCAAGACAGGCAGTGTAATTACTGGCACCGAGACTAAACATCTTATGTCTCAGGATAGGCAACACATAGATGAGTTGCCTGGGCTCGTTCCAGGTAAACTAGTTTATGTTCATGGGCGACGTTGACCACTTACCATCAGGTGGCACGTTTGCCAGTTTGCCTATCCAACTAACATAAAAAAAAATAGCATGACGCCTAAACACCGAGTAATTCTTGAAAACTCTACCTACATTAAACCACCGAGAAAAGGGTATAATACGTTTCGATACATGAATAGGATAGGCCAAGAGCTAAGCTTATCAAACCCAAAAAACTGCCCCATTTCTTTTAACGCATCGCTCCTCCCGAAAGCTGGTAAGTGGACGCAGCTTTACCCACTAAAACCCGGCGAGTGCCACCAATGCCGCCTTTGGTGAGGTGCCCCGGATCTAATAAACAAACCGGGCACCTCGACTGCTAGTCAGTCCCTCGAGGGACCGACGCCACCTCCACCGAGGGGCGTCCCGCACCACAGAACAACCCCTTCCAACGTCGGAACAGTACAATGGGCTCACCCCATTCCCCCCCCCCTATATTCCCACCCCGTTCCCGCCCTCGCAACTTGCCCCCTGCTCTTTTGTCCCCTCTTCTTATAAGAGGGGTACAAAGAGCCCCCTCGGCTCAATTAGCTTCGCTCAAGGTGCAGCAACTCACCCTAGGCTACTGAGCCCCACCGCCACGTCAAAGCCTGAACCATGGTGGGGAAAAAACTGGCCCATTATTTATTCCCATCTTTTGATACATTTCATACAATGAATTCACGAACTCTTCTTTTAAGCTGCCAGCTATAGACGTTAATCATTTTCGTCACAATGCAATAAAAATGTATAATACAACAAAAAGCAATTACTTATTACTGAAACAGTAACATCATAAAAATAATTCGTTCGGAACATTCGTTAATTGCGTTAATTAAAATTGATGTGAGATCTCGGAAAATTATTATTTCACTCCATTCTGAAGTTCTTCTCTGAACAGGTCGGAACAAAATGGCTACCAATGCAGGATTCGTTTTCATCACAATTTTGTTCATGATTGTAAGTATTTTTAATATTATGGGATTTCATTAAATATTTAGCGAATGTGTAAAGACTCTTCGCAGTAACTTAGAGAGTTTAACAATACAAAAAGTTTTTGTAACAGTTTTTTTTCGGAGGGATCTATGCTAATGGCCCAAAGGCTCAATGCTTCGTCGCATAAGTGTGAGCCCATTTGGCTCACTATTGGCACCTGGTAAGTCATCAAGGTAGCTCATGAACGAGTTCCTGGGTCTCACGCTTATCGTTCTCGACATATCTTGTCTATCCAGGGCCTGTAGACAAAGTGACATCGCTTTGTAGCCGAAATTCGTTATCGTCTTTGAGATAACGATAATAATTTTCTAGCCAATGATCAATCAAAGATCGTGACAGTGCAACGACAACAACTGTCAAGTGTCAACAAAGTTCGACAAGAAGTGTCAAATCGGACCAAAAAATTAAAATTAATATTTATGTAAATATACCTCATACACACTATAACTCATAAAAATTGTGAAAATGTTGCCCTCCATGGCCCACGCCCACGGATAACGAATCAATATCAATAATAAAATAACAAGTAATAATATCAATAATAAAATAAAAAATAAGTTTGACATAACTGTTCGATAACCAATTGACAGTTTATGATTTTGTTACGAATTTTAACATTGTCTACCAACTTGCGATAACGATGACGAATGACATAATTGGCGACTGCTTATGTCAATCCCATACATTTTATTCTTTTCGAACTTCGTTATAGTTTTTTTAATGTTACTTTGTCTAAGGCCTCTGAGACTGAGAAGATTGTAAGTCTCAGTGCTAGTAATTACTCCACATATTTTTCCCGATGTAATATACAAATAAACCATTTCACGGAACAAGCTGGTGGTACCCATACAGAAGGACTGACGCAACACACATGACATTTTAAAAAGATAAAAAATTACGGAAACATCATAAAATTAAGGGGCGGAATAAGACAAGTATTAAGGTAGCTAAGTCCTAAATAAGTCCCAGGACATAAAAAGGGCCTGAATTCTGACGAATTGGCGATATTGATGACGAAAAAATCTGAATAATATATATTTAGCTTCGTATACATTTCGGGTTTTCAATTTTTAATTTTTTTACACAATACCTTGAAGTCCTTGATTTAAATACTAATGATTATATAATAAATATATATTAATTTGTAATTTATTATCATTCATTTAATGATTGATGCAGACCTGACTCTATGTTCTACAAAACGATATTGACATGCGATAGGAGGTTAGGTTCTTAATACAAAAAAAAGACAGTATTTGGTCGTACCAATGAACAGAGAATCATACTAAGTTTAAAGGTTTTCAAATTTGGTAAGCGTTATTAGTTTACAATCAGTTTACTATCAGTCATTGTTAATAATAAATAAATAAATTTACAGAGCACCCATTTCGAAGTGTCCGGAAATAACTTACTAAATCTCCTGCGACTAAGCCAACAAATGGAAGATGAAGTCTTACTGCCAAGAGGTGAATCATCAGAGCAAGCAGCATTAGAATCAGTTTTGGACAAGAAACCTGTAGTCATTGTACTCGGAGATGAAATGCTAAAACAACTACAATCCAATCAGTTTACAAAACCAGCACTAACACAAAAAAATCCAGATGATCTAGTGGCTAAATGGTTAGGTCACAAAAATGTACAGAAGGTAAGTATTTTCAATACTCTTCATTCGTCACTTGTTTCAGGTTACGATAGTAATAACTTAGCCATTTAGGATCTTTATTCACCTAGTAATTACAAAGTATCTAAATGTTAAAACGGCGGTAAGAATTTTTTGAAACTAAACTATTGCACCCATAATATATACCTAAAGTAGCCTGGCAAGGATACATCTAATAAATACGCTTATGTAAGAAACACAAGGCTTATAATTTTGTTATTTTTCGTAAATTTGGCTAAGAGGAAGGAATGCAAGGCTCCAAGAAAATGTACATCCTGGTCTATAAATATTTCTGATTCTTTCTGAAAACGTACCACAAACGAAAATCTTTTTGTTTAGAAAAATGCTGCAAAAGGAAGACTACACTCTCACAGAGGAGTCCAAATATCTCATTCTCAAAGAAAACCTCTACACAATAATAGGGCTCGAAATGTCCTCCGTTCCCCCATCCTCGAGAACCTTCTACGTATCTCAAACGACGTACAGTGTCGGGCTCAAGAAAGTTGTGAGTTGAGGTGTAATGACAAATACGTTGGGAAAAAGAAAGATGATTGCGAGAATAAATGCGAAGAGAAGTATGAATGTGAAGATTCACGTCAGGACGAAGAAGATCCATGTGAAGATGATGACTGCGGGAATGATTCATGCGGAACTGATTGTCAGATAAGCACTAAAGGGTACACACTGGAACCCGATTCTCGCGACCCATGTCCACGTTGTTAAATATATCTTGCAAATATACAGCGACTTTATTTTCTTTGGCATCTATTTTTGTATTTTAATGGTTCCACTTTTGGGTACGAATTTTCCAAAAATGTATATGCGAGAGATGTTTTTTTGTTGGTGTTAAGGAAAAAAGGCTTAACATCTACAGATTTTATATTGACAATCTCGTGTAAAAGCACAGATTTGTATGTGTATTAGCATAGGGGGTATTGCTTGTAAAAGTTACCTAAATCTGATGAAAATGATGATGATAATGAGGTCCAGTTCAGGGATTTAGAAATTAATAAATCCCTGAACTGGACCTCATGTTAGTATATACCGCCATATCCAAGTATAATACGAGGATATGGCAGTATATGATATCCGATAGTCCGAGGATAATATACGATGGTCCGAGGATAACTAATAACAGAATATTGGTTTATTTATGAAAAGCAATAATTAATAGAGATCAGAACTCTTACTCGGGTCGCGCAGGACTCTCGAATTAATCAAAAGTGAAAAAAAAACAAAAGCATTTGACGCTTAATTCGAAAAAGAGAATCCAAAAAGTATACTACATTATATTAAAAGAGAATTGACTAGGGTTAGGATATGATGTCACTCTAGTGTTGCGAACTCATCGTACTAGTCGAGTAGACGAGCGGGGACACGATGCACCCTTGAGCTCTACCACTATGGATGCTATAATATAACATATTGTTAGATAACCAGCTCATATCCACTCAATAGACGTGATGGACAACCTAGCTACTTGAAGTTAACTTTTTCATCATAAATGGACTGCAAACAGCGCTCTAATGATAAGTGGTCAATATCGCTCAGAAATCAGTTCTTCTAGGACAGGTTTCTTTTTGTTCTGGTACAAAAGGCATTCCTAAAAACTTTTTCCTTTCATATCTAGAAAAAATCCTATAAGTTAATTAGGGCATTATCTTTGTTAAAAATGGAAATGCAGGATAGAGAAGATAGGGACCATTGATCGTAGCAAGACTATCTTTTGTAACTAGCTATTCTATATTATGCAAGAATTAAATCGAACTTTTTTCTAAAGAAATGAGAATGCTAACAACTTTCCGTTTACTCTTCCTAGATGACGGTTATATGCTGCTTAGGTTGGTTGCCAGCTGGAAATCAGTATACCCTTCATGATCTTGAATGACAAAGATTGGTGTATCTTAGGGTGGAGGTTTGAAGATTTGAAAACCACTAGCCAAAAATTTATAAATATATAATAAATAATAAAACAATAATAATAATAACAAATAATAAAGAACCAACTATATGTACACCCAATGTTAGTATTAATAGCGATTTCTGATTACCAATTTGTTAACTAACCGTTTCAAAATAGAGTCCCTTGTACATCAATATATGAATTTGCTTTAGATTATAATAATAAATAATATAATAATTTATATTAATGATAAATTTACAGAGACCACAATATGACGAAATAAACACTAAAACAACACGAAAACGAAAGACAAAGAAGCACACACAGGTAAATATTTTAAACTTTCATAATTAGTAAATTATATTTTATGCAATTTCTTAATCATTATAGGACTTAACAATTTTTTTTATTTAATGGTTCATATAATTTTAAAGTGAAGTTTCATGGTAGTTTGGTATTCATTTGGAAAGCGTCTGTTTCTAAGTAAAAACTTATAAGCACTTTATGAGTGAACAAAAATATGGATCTAGCGTGAACATCAATGAATGCTGCGTCGCCGCTTATATCGGATGTCAGATTGGTGCTCTCATTACATTTGCTAGTAACGTAAAGCCTGTCTGATTGGATGCATGTATACTTCAAGTATAGTCCATTGGCTATCGTCAAAAACCCAGAGAAAATGGCACGATAGGACATTATATTTTATTCAAAAGAAAGGATAAAAAACCTACAGACTTATAATTAAAAGCCTGCATCACTCTACGCCCACAAGTAAAATAAAATAAACCGAGGAAGAGATGTAAAACACAATTTCAGAAGAAATAATAAATGCAAAGTATGGGCATGAGAAAAAAACTTCTTCTATATTCTTTGTCATCCCCCAACAGAGACCTAATAATAAGATAGTTAAAGATATAAAATAGATTAGACATCAATCAGTTTTAATAGAAGAATCAAAAAGAAGAAAATCTATTATCTAATGCCTAAAATTCTAGCAGTAGGGGACACTCTGAACTATTATGCCCCGACACTGACAGAAATACACCGGCAACATGTAACATTTTCTCGATGCAAATCCAGCTAATTTTAAGGTATGTGAGATGTACAGACAAATTCTGTCGCGAGAAATAAATAAACAAGCAGACATACAAAATAAAGGAACTCAAGACAAAAACGAAAGCTCGAAGGATGAGCCAAAACCCCTAGTATCTGTAGTAGTAATTGATGCGCAACCAAAGCCGTATACGTATGTAGGTAATACTCACACAGAAATAATTAAAAGCAAAAAAGATACGGGATATTGCAGGTAGCAAAAAATAATAAAATAGACGATAATATACTTATCACACAAGCAGATCTTCACAACAGACTTGATCTTAAATTACAACAAATGCGCACAACAATCAACCTGATAACAACATCGGTCGCCAAAATGTCGTGATGGTGTCTCTTTAGATAGTAATGACGAATTTAGACGGCCTATTTCCATGTACACAATATAGACATTCTATTTATGACTCAATTCTACTTCATATTTTGATTGATAGAGAAATAGTATCAATTATTTATCGGGCGGAAAGGACCTCCACCGGGGGCTGCCCTCCAGATCGGAGGGGTGAGGGTCAGGATGAGCCCCCATATCAAATATCTGGGGCTCATCCTTGACGGAGGGTGTACCTTCAGCCCACATTTCTCCATGTTGGGACCGAAGGTCGTGAAGGCGGCAAGTGCACTGGGCAGATTCCTCCCGAACCTCGGAGGACCCAGCGCCGCCTGCAGGCAGCTATACCCCGGAGTCTGCCGTAGTATGGCGACGTACGGTGCACCCATCTGGGCGGATCACCTTACTGGGAGGAATAAGGCCCGGCTGCGGTCAGCGCAGCGGGTCATCGCGGTAAGAGTGATCCGGGGGTACCGTACGGTTTCGTGGGCAGCAGCCACTGCCATGGCCGGTGACCCCCCGTGGGAGCTCGTGGCGGAGGTTCTGGCCGAGATGCACTCCTATGTCTCGGATAGGAGGTGTCTCGGTGAGAGCCTTACGCTGGACGGGATCCTGCGGGTTCGCCGACTAGGGCAAGAGGCGTTAATGCGGAGGTGGGGGGAGGACCTGGCGCGGCAGACGTATGGCAAAAACCTGTCCTTGAGCGGTGGATGCGCCGTAAGCGCAAACCCCTCACCTTCCGTCTGACACAGGTGCTCACCGGGCATGGTTGCTTTAGTGAGTACCTGTGCCGGACGGCCCGCAGGGAGCCGTTGACAGTGTGTCACGATTGTGGCGCGGCGGTGGACTCGGCCCAGCACACACTCGAGGTGTGCCCGAGATGGGCGGCGCTGCGTCATAGTCTGACATCAGTCATCGGAGGGGACTTGTCTCTGCCGAGCGTCATCATCGCGATGCTCGGTGATGACGAGTCCTGGACGGCGATGGTCTCCTTCTGCGAGGCAGTAATGTCCCAGAAGGAGGCTGACGAGCGGGTGAGGGAGGAGGCCGCCGACGAGGCCTCCTCCCGCAGGCGACGAATGGGGGTGCGTAGGAGGCGCTATTTAATGCGCCTTCAGTAACGCCCCTGTGTTCGTGTCGGGTTCAGGATGGGAACCTGGGTCTGTATGGCACGACGTCGTGGGGACTGCTTAGTAGCGACCGGGCAGTCCCCCCCTACGAGGAGTAGTCTGGCCTTCGCCGGGGCCAGCCTGTCGCTGAGGTGATCCTGTCTGTTGCCTGCATATCCGGGACCCTCAAAAAAGCGGCTGAAGGCGCTCGCAGTGGTTTTAGTTAGGGTGGGCACTTCCAGGTGCGAGTCTCACATTGGGTCAGGATCCACCCGAAGATCCTGGCTGCATCCATAAGGAATTCCCTGCGAAAAAAAAAAAAAAAAAATTATATTATTAATATCTACACTATACATGCTGGATTAGCAATAATTTTAATGAAAAATATTAAACAATATGAACAAGTAGATTGAAAAAATCTCACATACGAGGGCGGCACTGAAAATTTCAGGAATCAAGGAAGTGACACAACATTACTATTTAAAAATGTATTTATTGCTTTTCGAATTCTTCTCCGCGAAATTTGACGAATTTTTCCATACGATGGTACCAATCATTGAAACAACCATTCCATTCGGAAGTGGGGTCTCCAAAGTGGCCGTTTTGTAGGCGTCCACAGCTTCTTGAGGCGATGAAAATCTCTGATCACGCAATTTATTCTTTATTTTAGGGAAAGTATAGAAATCATTAGGGCTTAGGTCGGGGCTGTACGGTGGATGGTCTAATAATTTTATGTTTTCTTGCTCTAAAAACTCTTTTGTTCTGTGCGCGGTGTAAGAACTCGCATTGTCGTGATGGAGGTTGATGCGGCGGTTGCAGTTCTCTTTACGGAGTTCAGAAACGACCTGTGGCAAACAAATTCTAGCATACCATTCTGCATTAACCGTTCTTTGTCCCTCAAGAGGGATAGTCGCAACATGGCCGGTTTTGGAGACAAACGTAGCCACCATTTTTTTTGCAACACTCCGTGAACGAACAATTTTTGTTGGCTTTAACTCATTTTCGAACACCCAAACTCGTGACTGGTTTATTGTTTCGGGTTCGTACGCGTATATCCAGGATTCGTCACCTGATACGATGTTGTATACAGCATTTGAGGATCCTGCGTGAAATCTTTCGAGAGTTCTGACGCACCAAGTAACGCGAGCCGCTTTTTGCTCTTCACAGAGCAAATGCAGTATCCATCGGGAAAACAACTTTTTTACACCAAATTTTTCATGCAAAATTATTTGTATTTGACTCATGCCAATGTCTAAAGTTGCCTGAATTTCGCAGTATGTCACATGTCGATCTTCCTCAATCAGCTTACGCACAGCATCAACGTTTTCTTGGGTGACTGCAGTTTTTGGACGACGGAGCTTGACACGTCCACGTTGAAATTCAGCAAACCAGCGATAAATTGTGGTTTAGGATGGGGCTTCATCACATCAGAAATCATCCGGTCAACACTGTTTTTGTGTTAAACCACTTCGAAAGTCATAATAAATCATCGCTCTAGAATTTTCTCGAGTCAATTCCATTTTCTCAACGACTAAACAAGTTTGACAAGACCTTGTGACAAGACCGAGAATCTTTTTTTAAATAAATAAATGGTATTCGATTTTTAAAACCAAGGAGTTTTCAGTTAAAAAGATTATAATATGACAGGAACAGTGGAAATATTCCATTCCCGATACTTTTAGTGCAGCCTATGTACAAGCAGCAATCATGGCAATAGAAGATCGGAATGGTATATTTGGCGTTTCTGCTATTTACTGCCTTCGAAAACATGCGAGTACTTCACGTTTTAAATTAGAGTCTCTCAGATATCCACATATTATGTCTACTTTATATTTTAATAATAAATAATATAATAACTTATATTAATGATTACAAACATTTACAGAGACCACAAGACGAAACAAACTCTAAAACAACACGAAAACGAAAAACAAAGAGGCACACATATGTAAATATATTTTAAACTTTCATAATTATTAGTTAAATCAAAGTAAACTATATTTTATACAAAGTGATACCGGATATCAGATTGGCGCTCTCATTGCATTCTCTTCTTCTCATCCCCACAGAGGGTTTGTCACGCACCACAGAACAACCCCTCCCAACGCCGGGACAGTACAATAGGGCAGTATGTCACATGTCGATCTTCCTCAATCAGCTTACGCACAGCATCAACGTTTTCTTGGGTGACTGCAGTTTTTGGACGACGGAGCTTGACACGTCCACGTTGAAATTCAGCAAACCAGCGATAAATTGTGGTTTAGGATGGGGCTTCATCACATCAGAAATCATCCGGTCAACACACTGTTTTTGTGTTAAACCACTTCGAAAGTCATAATAAATCATCGCTTTAGAATTTTCTCGAGTCAATTCCATTTTCTCAACGACTAAACAAGTTTGACAAGACCTTGTGACAAGACCGAGAATCTTTTTTTAAATAAATAAATGGTATTCGATTTTTAAAACCAAGGAGTTTTCAGTTAAAAAGATTATAATATGACAGGAACAGTGGAAATATTCCATTCCCGATACTTTTAGTGCAGCCTATGTACAAGCAGCAATCATGGCAATAGAAGATCGGAATGGTATATTTGGCGTTTCTGCTATTTACTGCCTTCGAAAACATGCGAGTACTTCACGTTTTAAATTAGAGTCCCTCAGATATCCACATATTATGTCTACTTTATATTTTAATAATACATAATATAATAACTTATATTAATGATTACAAACATTTACAGAGACCACAAGACGAAACAAACTCTAAAACAACACGAAAACGAAAAACAAAGAGGCACACATATTATGTAAATATATTTTAAACTTTCATAATTATTAGTTAAATCAAAGTAAACTATATTTTATACAAAGTGATACCGGATATCAGATTGGCGCTCTCATTGCATTCTCTTCTTCTCATCCCCATAGAGGGTTTGTCACGCACCACAGAACAACCCCTCCCAACGCCGGGACAGTACAATGGGGTGAAGTTCTATCCTCGCCACTTGTCCCGTGCTCTTTTGTTGAGGGCAGTTCACTCGGCACAATTTTCTTCGCCCAACGTGCTGGTTCACCTTAGGCTACTGAGCCCCATAGCCACGACAAGGACTGAACCATGGTGGGGTGCTTACGTCAAGCCTGTCTGATTGGGTGCATGTATATTTCAAGACGTATAGTCCATTGGCTATCGTAAAAATTGCCACGAAAATAAACCAATCGCAACCCACTCCGGCTATTTTCAAAGCAAATTATAACGTGAGTTCCGAAATACGTATTATGAATTACGAACACAAAGTAAATTCTCCTTAAGAGTATTATACATAATATATAGAGTGCTACTGTCACTCCGCTTCATTGTGCCGATCGTAAGCAGATGCGTCATATAGATATTTATCTATAGTAAAGCGCTGTGAGAGTGACGTTCCATGCGTAATGCGCATAATTAAATTAGGACATTCATCATCATCATCATCAGCCTCTATCCATCCACTGCTGAATGCAGGCACCCCTGAATGAACGCCAAAAGAGAAATGTTATTGCTTTCTTTTATTTTGCTACCAGGAATCATTCTTACAAATTGGCACTTGATATTCCACCATTTTAACATAAAAACGAACATGATGAAAAGCGCTTGTAGTTTTAGCACTGATTGAACGTTTTCAAGGCAATGGTTTTTTCTATGTTCATACCTGTGCTTACAGTCCATACTTAGTGACGCGCGCTCTATATATAATGTATACTCTAAAAAATTCTCAATATGTGAACTAACCATGACATGTAGGTGGATATTTCACATCAAGTATGTTGCTTTATGTAGATTTTATATCATCATCCTCATCATCATTATCATCAGCCACGTCCACTGCCGAACGCCTTCTTCAATGAACGCCAAGAAGGCTGTAAGTATTCAAGCATTGCTTTCTCACTATAAACGGGTCTGAAACGTGCCCTCTAAATTTACGACTGGTCGGTAAGTTTGCCGTAGCTCAACGTGCTATGGAGCGTGCTATGCTGGGTGTTTCTTTGACACATAGGATTCAAAACGAAGACATCCGCCAGAGAACTAAAGTTGCCGATATCACGCAAATAAGCTCGTTGATATTATTATTATAATAAATAATATAATAATTTATATTAATGAGAAAAAAAAATTACAGACACCACGTGACAAAACAAAGACTAAAACAACACGAAGACGAAAAACAAAGAAGCACACACAGGTAAATATTTTAAACTTTCATAATTAGATAAGTCAAAGTATCATCATCATCATCATCATCAGCCTCTATCCGTCCACTGCTGAACATAGGCCTCAATGAACGCCAAAATGGCCGATCCCTTGCTACACGCAAAGTCAAAGTATATCTTATACAAATTCTTAATCATAGAACTGCATTTTTTTAAAGTGTCAACTTCTTTTAGCGCGGTACGCATATTTTTAGATGAGATAAAATCTCTTAACTCGTGACCCAGCTCACGAAATGCTGGAGATGCAGTTTGACTTTTATATGACGTGGACTCGCGACACCCCACGCGAGCCGCTGGAGACGCAGTTTGACATTTAATTTATTTATATAAGCTTAGGTATGCAATATTTGTTTTGCATATTGTGTTGCTTGTAAATTATGTCATGCGGCCATTTTGTGCGCCGTTTAAATTCTATAGGTTGTCATTCTTTTACAGCCTGTATTAGGTATTTGAATTTAAAAGTTTTGTTTTCACTTCTATCGGCAGTCCATGTGACTGGTTGGGTTTTTTTATTTTTTATTTTATGGTACATCCAATTTAAAGTAAAGGTTCATGATGGTTTGGTATTCATTTGAAAAGCGTATCTTTCTTGAAGTGAAAACTTCTTTAGGCATTGAGCACTTTTTGGGTAAACGAAATCATGTGTCTCGTCATCGTCAACTAACGCTGCGTCACCGCTTGATATGTGATGATCTGGATGTCCAGATGTCAGATTGTTGCTCCTATTGCGTTTTTTTTTTTCATTGTTCAAAAATAAAAAAGCTTATCTGGGCAAGGTGCCGCGTCACGGTACCATATTATAATAATATTATATTTACACCGTATTTTTGTTTAAAATTCGCTAACGTCAAGCCTGTCTAATTGGATGCATGCATGTATGTTTCAAGTATCGTCCATTGGCTATCGTAAAATTTGTCGCGAAAATTTATTTATTTATAATAAACCACACCAGCTATTTCCAAAGTAAATTAGAACATGCGTTCCAAAATACGTATTATAAATAACGTAAATAAAGTAAATTCTCAAAATGTGAATAGGTAGATATTTCAAATCAGTTATAAATACTTTATGTGAAATTTCTTTATACAATGTAAAATAATTGCAATAATTGTGTACGATTTTAAGATAATATATAAATGATAATTGAATTTCACCATACACTATAATATACTATACTATCTATTGTTTTCTAATGTTTACGCGAATTTCAAGATTCGATAAACCACAAGTCCTCGCAAAAGGACACCGATTCCAACCAAGGATGATCCGTGAGGCTTTTGAAATTAAAAAACATCCTAATTTCAATAGAGAAGATGGCTGGCTTCTACCACCTGCTTGGGATCCCATTATTAAAATTATCAAATCCAAGCATAATATGGCACAGATTAAAGATACAATCAGCACTTTCTGCGTAGAGGACCAAGCAAAATATTGATGATACATAGGGTAGTTTTGAATAACTTTGTAACGATAGGACGTATGACACCTCAGTAACATGACCATGGTTGGTGTAAAGTATCCGAAACGTCGGGCTTGTAAAAATCTTAATAAACCGCGATAAAATCCGCGTTAAAAAATTGTTTCATTATAATCTATCTGCTGATAAACTTAAATCTCAAGTTATAAGTGAAAACATATAACTTTTTTTTTTTTTTTTTATGTTAGTTGGATAGGCAAACTGGCAAACGTGCCACCTGATGGTAAGTGGTCAACGTCGCCCATGAACATAAACTAGTTTACCTGGAATGAGCCCAGGCAACTCATTTATGTGTTGTCTATCCTGAGACATAAGATGTTTAGTCTCGGTGCCAGTAATTACACTGCCTGTCTTGCCCTTCTCTCCGAAACACAGAAACTTAGAAGTTAAGTTTATAAGAAAATATTAGAAAACAATATCTTAACTAAAGGTTTTAAATTATAGTACCTCGCACGCGGACATCAATATATCAATTAACTTTTAATACAGTATACACAATTAATAATATAAAAATTGATATTAATAATAACTAAAAATTACAGAGTCATTCTAAAACAACCCGAAAACCAAAAACAAAGCAAGCAAAGGTGAGTATTTCAAATCTAGTTTAGTGAACTATACGTCATCAATTCCCCAGATCTTTTAGCAAACAGGGCATCTCGGTCAGTCCCTCAAGGGACCGACACCACCTCCACAAAGGGGTTGTCCCGCACCACAGAACAACTCCTCCCAACGTCGGGACAGTACATTGGGGTGAGGTTCCTATCCTCGCCCCTTGTCCCCCTGCTCTTTTGTCCCCTCTTCTTATAAGACGGGTACAAAGAGCCTCCTCTGCTCAATTAGCTTCATCCAAGGTGCTGGGATCACCCTAGGCTACTGATCTCCACCGTCACGACAAGACTTGAACCATGGTGGGGACATCATGTTAATGCTAATAATTGATAACCTCAATTCACAGGGGAAACCTTACAAAGGATCTGGAAATGACTTACCGAATAACTTAAAACTTCAACAACTCATAGATCCAGAAGCAGATTCTTCGGAACGAGCAGTTCTAGAGGCAGTATTGAGCCCGCAAACTGGAATAATTGTAATTGAAGAAAGTGCACTGAAAAAGGTGCAGCAATTTAATAAAATGGTTAGTATTTTAAAACCCTTAATTCATGAAAATAATAAATTAGAATTTTATTTACATCACTTAATAATATAATAATAAAGATGCAAATATTATATAAATTATTATTATACCTATAAATTATTAAAATTATCTTGAAACTGAAAGTCCATGGAAAAATATAAAGTAAGAGGTAGGGCATGCTGCATTGCAGCCGAACTGGGCTGGCATGACCTGGGTGGTCACCTTTTGCTCACAAAATACCGACGTAAATTGACAGCTACGCTATCGAATTTCGTGAGGTTTGTGAGTTTCTGATGGCCCATCGGGGGAATAGGGAAAAGAAGGGCAACGCATAACCTCTGGCTGAAAAGGCACTGATACAAAAATCGTTTTCGTTTAGAAAGAAGCTGCAGCAGGAAGACCTCACTCTCACAGAGGAGTCCAAAAATCCCAGTCACAAAGAAAACCTCTCGACACCAATAGGGGCCGAAATGTCCTCCGTTCCCCCATCCTCGAGAACCTTTTACGTATCTCAAATGACGTGCAATGCCGGGCTCAAGAAAGTTGTGAAATAAGATGTAATGACAAATACGTTGGGAAAAAGAAAGATGAATGCGAGAATAAATGCGAAGAGAAGTATGAATGTGAAGATTCACGTCAGGACGAAGAAGATCCATGTGAAGATGATGACTGCGGGAATGATTCATGCGGAACTGATTGTCAGATAAGCACTAAAGGGTACACACTGGAACCCGATTCTCGCGACCCATGTCCACGTTGTTAAATATACCTTGCAAATATATAGCGACTTTATATTCTTGAACCAAGTTGAACCCTGTGCACTACTTAACTCTCCTCCAAATCGAACGAGGGGGTATCAAACCACAGTTCACTTATACGCTGGCGTGTGTATCACATTTGTCAGCTTTGGAACTCAGGTCCCTTAGGACCGTAAAACCAGATTTCTAGTAGAAACCAAAAGCAAAAAATATGTATAATTAGTATGGTAAGTAAAAACTTGGATTTATAATTAGCGGCTTTGTTATGAAAATAAATAACGTCAGCAAAAGTGAACGAGTAAACAATTTAATACTATAAACACATAGCAAATGATTTCAGAAAAACTGGAGTTTCCTTCTAAGAAGCTGAGCACTCAAAAAATATCAATTTCCTTTCTAAGATAATATAGCAAGAAAATACAATTTCTAGAAGCAATCTAGTTCATCGAATATATCCATTTAATAGGCTCCATCATATTAATAGTATATTCCATTTACCGTTTTATTAGACGTGGTGTGAAAGCGTCCATAGATATTATTATATTATTATTATTATATATTAATGGTATATTCCATTTACCAAAATATATTCTTCCCTGAACCATTTGTCTGCGAACGATATTGGAGTGTTCTGGGCAAACATTTTTTCTGTACGTGATTGTAATGCTATATGAAGATAATTAATTTTAGAAATCTTGCGTCGGGTATGAGGGACGGGACGACTGAATGGGACCATCAAAAGCGAGAGCTTCTAGTTCTAATTCATTTTGTTTATATTTGTGTCTCATGGAATTTTGGGTGAAATGGTCCCGGTAATGAGGACTGATCACCCGTCTGGCCTCGCTGGTGTCCCCACCCTTAAATAATAAGTCTCATGGAAACCATGGAGACTTTTGGAGATTAACACTTGATGAAGATTAACACATTTACCTGCTACTAAGCCATGCATGCAGACATTAATGAGTTCCATGGTCCAAAAAGTTGTCAGTGTCGCTTTTGAACAAACTCGTAAACTAATTCACCTGACTAACTTAGGCATTTATGTTTTGCCTATCCTGAGACGTAAGAGGTCAAGTTTTTGTACCAGTCATTACACTGTCCATCCTTATGCATACCACCGGGCCCGGGGGAGCCCGGGAGTTATGTGGGACTCTCTGCGAAAAGACGGTAAAGTGGGCGCAGTATCCACCCACTGAACCTCAGCGGTGTTCTCCTCGTCGTCTGGATGACCCGGCGAGGGAGCTGTGGACGTCCTCACCACACTGCGCATCCTGCCTTTCTTTACGGAACACATTTACAATTTACAATTGTCATAGTAACAGTGCCATTTGGTAAATTTTCCTTAAGTGACAAATAGTCATTTTCAGGTGGAATCGGTATTTAAAGGCATTTTTTATTACTTTTAATTTTATATTGTATCTGTATTTATGATGATATTATCTGTATAAATTAAAGTAACTGCCATAAAAATATTTTTTATAAAAAATTTAAACAAAAATTAAAACCGACTTCAAAATTTAAAAAAAACTAAAAAGTAATAAAATAATTTCCTTAATCTTTATGCCTACAATTTATAATCAACTTGTTCTTCTACTAATATACAATCTTTGCATTTACCACGTCATTATAGTTACTTTTGAAGTCGGTGTCAGCCAAGGTAGGTAGGGAGGTAGGTACATCAACGAATACGACACCGGCTTCAAAAGTAACAATAATAATGATAGTTAGTAATAATAGATGACGTAGTAATAATGACAGATTAAGGAAATTATTTTATTACTTTTTAGTTTTTTTTTTTAATTTTAAATCGGTTTTTATTTTTGTTTATTTTTTTTTTATTTCTAAATTTTTAGTGATTGCTAAATTCGATAACTGATTTTATTTGTCTGAAATATGGGTAGAACTATTAAACGCGTTGCTCAGATTAGATAGCGCTGTATTAATGAGATGAACGTAGAAAGGGTTTAAATCATTACTGTATAACAAAATATGAAAAAACCGAAATGGAATTGTTTAAAACTTTATAAACATGTAATTGAAAGCAATCACGGCAGATTTGCTGCTATTCATTAAATAATTCAGTTATAATATATAGGTATAGAACATCACCATCACCATTATATAGGTATAGAATGGATATTATGATGACCTTGATATACTATGAGCGCATCATAAAACTTTATAAACATGTAATTGAAAGCAATCACGGATGATTTGCTGCTATTCATTAAATAATTCAGTTATAATATATAGGTATAGAACATCACCATCACCATTATATAGGTATAGAATGGATATTATGATGACCTTGATATACTATGAGCGCATCATAAAACTTTATAAACATGTAATTGAAAGCAATCACGGATGATTTGCTGCTATTCATTAAATAATTCAGTTATAATATATAGGTATAGAACATCACCATCACCATTATATAGGTATAGAATGGATATTATGATGACCTTGAAATACTATGATGCGCTTCCAAGGCACAGTTGCTTCTTGTTCATTTAACAACGACAAGTAAAATTAAATTAAATTAATTAAACAAAATTACATGATTTTGGTATATTATTTAGCCGTATGAAGTAAGCCCAATAAAAGCTGTAAATCGTCGAGGATTCCCCTCGACTGTGTAAGGTCTCAATCATCACACCTGTAATGGCGCTTATAACCCATATGGGTGCAAAGTTCTCATCAATTTAAATTAATTAAGTCCAAACACAAGGTAGCTACTGTAAACTGTTGAGGAGTTCCCTTAACTGTCAGTTGTCTTCATCATCAGACCCTTAATGACAGTCACAACCCATCTAGGTGTAAAGTTCTCATCATTACAAATTAATCAAGCCCAAACACAAGGTTACTGATGAAAATCATCGAGGAGTTCCCTCGACTGTCTTTCGGCTCCAGCATCAGATCGACTCTAGACCTTCATTAAATTGTAGTCCTTCAAAACACTTTATAAAAAAAATATCAAACGCACTAGTCGCCCCTATGATTTTCGAAAGTTCCCCTCGATTTCTCTGGGATGCCATCATCAGATCCTGGTTTCCTTATCATAGGACCATTTGGGAAGTATACCCTTTAGAACAAAAAAATATTTTTTCAAATCGGTCTAGCCATCTTCGAGTAATATTAAATTTAATCCAACTTTTTTATGCCCAGAACATTAAATTCTTAGCAGAATTCAAACAGCAGTCTTGCAAAAGCTTGGCCTATTAGCAACAATCCTGTTAAATTTTAGCATGCCTATTACGTCCTGAATTCAATTCGGAAACGCTCAAATATTTTTGTAAAAACAATATGGCTGAATGGTCTGTATCCGTTGCCTCGCCGGACATAAATGTAAAAAAGTATGACTGTCACAAAAATAAAACGACAGATTTAAAAAAATAAATTAAAATATAGCTTACATAAAATAGAGAATTTTAAGCTCTTAGGGGTAAATATATTATGATTTATAAAATGCTATGATATCGTGACGAACTTGATTGTATAGTAAGAAGAAAATATTATGTCAGTTAAGGTACATTAATTTTGTTTATTTTATTTTTGACTTGAAGCGGAACGCCGGGGAGAGGTGGTGGTGGCGGTATCCTTGGACATCGCCAACGCCTTTAACAGCCTTCCCCACAGCGTGATACAGGAGGCACTGAAATATTTCGGCGTGCCCCCATATTTCGGAAGGCTATTGAGGGCGTATCTCTCCGATAGAGAAGTGGTATATGAGGACCGGTCGGGGTCCCTAGTGAGGCGGCGAGTTGGGTGCGGCGTCCCGCAGGGCTCGGTTCTAGGCCCGACCATATGGGACGTCGGGTACGATTGGGTCCTGCTGAGCGGCCTCATCCCCGGGATGGATGTAATCTGCTATGCAGATCTGCTATGCAGAGAAGACTCTAGTCTTATCCCGGGGACGATCATATAAAGTGGCTGCGCGGCTTGCCTAGGCGGGAGTATCCCTCGTTGCCAGCTGCATAGACGACTGAGGCTTCGAGTCCAGCTAACTCGTTTATATGTTCATGGGTGACGCTGGCCACTTACAATCAGGTGCCTGCCAGTATGTATAACCAATTATCATAAAAAATATGACGACCTCTGTGGCTCGTGGTTAGCGCGTTGGCGCTCAATCCGGAGGTTGCGGGTTCGAATCCCACCAGGGAACAAAAAAGTTCTCTATGTTCCTGGGTCATGGATGTGTATTAAATATATTATGTATAATAAAAATCTTAAATATATTCCCGTTGTCTGGTTCCGGTAACACAAGTTCTTCAAGAACTTACCACGGGACCAGAATTACGTGGTGTAAAAGCGGCCATAGATATTATTATTATAAATATAATAATGTGTAGTTTTTAACGTTTGTCCCGTTACTCCAGGATAAGTCCAATGATGGGAAGGATGAGATGGCTGAAAATCCCAGTAACATCTCGCTTGCTGTAAGTCTGTAATTCTATCACTATACACCGTTTCTTGGGGATTCATTTTAAATAAAGCTCGATTCAAGCGACGGTGGTCTTTGAGTGACGGTGGTCTTTGAGCGGTGGTGGTCTAATGGGTATGGGCTCGGACTCTTTGAGTGAGAGCTCCGTGTTCAATCCTGACTCTCTGTGATGCCTTGAAATGGATTTTTCTTAATTTCTATGTGCACCTAAACATGAGACCATCGCTTGCTCACCGATGAAGGAATAATCGTGAGGAAACCTGCATGCCTGATGAGATTAAAAGTCTTTGAAGTTCACCAACCCGCATTGGGCCCGCGCATCATTCACATTAGTGGTGAATTATGGCCCAACACCCCCCTCACCTGATTTCTAGAAGGAAACTCGAGCCCAGCAGTGGGCATATAAGGTTGATATAATTATTATTATTTATAAGCGAGCGACTTCATCCGATTTTTTTATCCCGAATCAGCAGCAACACGATCACCTCAGCGACAGGCTGGCCCTGGCGACGGCTAGACTCCTTCATAAGGAGGGACTGCCCGGCCGCTAGTCCCCGCAACGTTGTGTCATACTGGGGCCAGGTTCCCATTCTGAAGCCCGACACCAGCACAGGGGCGTTACCGTATCCAATTCCACTTCTTTTTTTATATAAATTTATTTAGTGACATGCTGCAAAGCAGCATATTGTCACTACATAAAGGCCTGTCCAGTAATTATAGTATATAATATGTTAGATGTATGACACATGTGCATTATGCAGAAAGAGCAACCTGATAAAAGAAATATTAATATATCATATGCTTTCAGAATATATCGAGTAAGTCGGTGGCCATAGGGGTAAGTTTATTACACAAATTTTCTTTTTTCTTTTACGCTGGGAAATGCCCTGAGGCATAACGCGGAGTAATGGGTATCCCCAGAGTATGTGGGACTCGCTGCGCCCGAATGGTGGTAAAGTGGACGCAGCTCTACCCACTAAAACACGGCGAGTACCACCATGTCGCCTTTGGTGCACCAAAGCACCCTGGATTTGTTGAGCAAACACCTTGACGGCTAGTCAGTCCCTCAAGGGACCGACGCCACCTCCATAGACTCTGAGGGGCTGTCCCGCACCACATTACAACCCCTCCTCACTTACCTTACCTTAAGCTACTAAGCTGAGCTGTAATTACAGTGTCAGTAATTACACTACACGTCCTGCTCTACTTACCGAACACCGCAAAAGTGCTCTATCCGAATAAGTAAGCAGAATGGTGGGACCATCGAGCATATACCGGAATAGAGCGGTTTTGTATGAAAACAAATTCCGCCAAATTTATGCTGCGACGCTGCGCCGATTCTGCACTCTGATTGGCCGACTGATTGTCATTGATGGACTATTGGCCTATGGGACGTATATACAGATTACTGGTTGGTTGAATTTATATTACATCAGTGACAAATCACTGACCAGTTTCTGAATTTTATGGCTCACAATACTACTCTATCCGTTTATAATATGCTCGATGGATGGAACGTACAGCGCTAGCGCATACCATATAACCGGTAAAATAGCTCTACTAAGAATAGAGTCATGGTATTCTCATTTCCAGAAGGATGATGAGGATATAGCATCACTGATGACTCTGAAGACTGAGCTATCGGGGTATTTCAAGAGGTCCGACAGCGATCAGTACCATGAGCTGTACCCTGGTGTCGAGAGGATCCACTATGACTTCACCGCTGAACGGCAACACATACATTCTACCAAGTATGCAGAATTATTTTGCCACTAAAACAGAAACTAACGGGATATGTATTATGTACCGTGCCTTTTAATTTCGCGAAACTCATTAAAATAAAACAACTTTTACGGAATTTATCGCGGTTTATCAAGATTTTTATAAGCCCGACGTTTCGGATACTTTACATGGGAGGACCTCCCATTCCCTCCCGTGTTGCTGAATCGCATAAACGGCGATAAAATCCATAAAAATTGTTTTATTATATTGAGTGAATTTCGCATAAGCATTCGCAAGTGCCTCTCACGACCACTGCATAGAACCAGCTGCCAGTATTTCCGAACCGATAAAACTTCAAGAAAAGACCATACTCATATTTGGAAGACAACGCAACCGCTAATGATGTAGCGAGTATCTATGGATCTGATCACTCACTTGGGTGAAACGTCTGTTCTGCCTCTTCTATAAAAAAACCAAACAAGGCCGAAAACCGAACATTCGTAGCATCACTACTTTCAATGACCTCAAATCCCTTCCACACATATCCAACTTGGACCGGCCGCTGAGATCGCCAAGCCAAGAGCTTCAGTGTAAAATACATTTTCCTTCTAGTCTTATCGAGTCAGCATCTCACCTGATTAAAGGCTGTCTCGGCGCTGGTGTGATGGGTATACACGAAGGTTACATGCACGGGGGGCTGTGGACCTCACTGGGAATGAACCTCGTGCTTGGAGTACTGGTGACGCATTGTATGGGGGTAAGTCCAGCCATGGCCTAACCCTCGCCCGATTTCAAACTGGAAATCCGGCAGTAGTAGTACCTATGTGTTTTTTTTATCGAGCATATAACCGGATAGAGTAGTAATGTCAGCGATAAAATTTCAAAACTGATCAGTGATTTGTCACTGACATAATAGCAATTCAACCAACCAGTGTACGTCCCATAGAACAATCACCCATAAATGGCCATTAGTCGGCCAATGAGAGCGCAAAAACAGCGTCGCAGCACAAATTTGGCGGTATTTATTTTCATACAAAAACATAACATTACCACTCTATTCCGGTTATATGCTCGATGGTTTTTTAACTAGATGGGGGACGATCTCCGAACGAGATTTCGGGTATTGGACACTTGCGGAAATCGATTGTAGTGTCTAATTATGCATAGACAGAAGTTGATAATGTTGATGTCGGTTGGAAGACAGTTATGTCTCCTGGTGATAGTATATTGTAAGCGACGATGGTCTAGTGAGTATGGGCTCGTCATCTTGAGTGACAGGTCCGGGTTTGATCCCCTGTGATGCCTAGAAATAGGTTTTTATAAATTCCACGTGCACCTGAACATGAGATCATCGCTTGCTCGCCGGTGAAGGAAACATCGTGAAGAAACCTGCATGCCTGATGAGATTAAAAGTCTTTGAAGGCGTGTGAAGTTCACCAACTCGCATTGGGCCAGCGCATCACCTCCCTCGTCTGATTTCGAGGAGAAGACTCGCGCGGAGGAGTGGGACATAAAAGGGGTTGATATTATTATACTACCATTATAATGAATTGTGTATGTTAGGCGAGCAATCCTCATTAGAATTATCTATAATTCCAATGAGGATTTATAATTAACTAATTAACCGAAAAAAAAGAGGAGGTTCAAAAAAAGAGGAGGTTCTCAATTCGTCTGTATGTTTTTTTTTTTAATATTAATTTTAAATAATGAACAAGTAAACTCTAACAGTACTTCTTTGCAATAATAGCGAGATGTTAGGAATCTCTATAGCTAATCAGCTTGTAAAATTAGTGCTTAGCGTGCTCTATAAATATGATCTGCAAGACCAGCAAAATCAAAGTTACAAATTTATCGTTTATTTTCTAAAAATTTACTTTAATTCGGGCTAGGCTCGCTACTCCTGTATAGCCATCGACAGCAGTAAATTTCCCTTTGATACGATCTCAGGGGGCCCGAGGGTAAAGTTAAAACTGCCTTGGGTCCCGAAACGAATTTGATCAGAAGGATTTAGGAGGAAATATTTCCATTTTCTTAAGTAAAAAAAATTCTTCCCGTTTTTCATGACATACATTTGATCAAAATTAATCGGTCCACATAAGGCTATAATCGTATAGGAAGTCCAATCAAAGCAAACCTAACACACGCTCAAAGAATCAGTCATAATGATAAGTGGCTTTTTTATGTCATCAGGGGGCAAACGAGCAGTCAGAGCCTCACGGTGCCGACTCACATACACATCCGCACAACCAAGGCCACTCAGATGCGCCGCCCTCCTTTTCCCTATCCCACCAATGGGCCACCGGAAACTCATAAACCGCACGAAACGCGACGGTATGGCTGTCTTTTGACGCCGGTGTTATGTGAGCGAGAGGCACCACCCCGTTCGTGCCGGCCCAGTACGGCTGCAATGCAGCATAGCACTACCTCTTACAAAATGCGTTGTCAAAGTCAAAACTAATGAGCAATTTTCTTTTTTTTCTTCCTTCGTATCCCATTTTTTTTTCAGATTTGAACCCCTCTGATCAGCTTATACTGTACTTTTTTTTGATGACGCATTTTATTGCTTTCTCATGATACAGGTTTAATATCTCTGGTAAGGCTCATGGATTTTTTGAAGGTCCCAGATCTGGACACAATAGCATTACTGGAGGCGCATTAAGTAGCGCCTCGTACGCACCCCCGTTCGTCACCCCGTCGTCCTCGTCGGCGGCATCCTCTCTCACCCGGTCGTCGGCCTCCTTCTGGGATATTACTGCCTTGCAGAAGGAGACCATCGCCGTCCAGGACTCGTCGTCACCCAGCATTGCGGTGATGACGCTCGACAGAGAGAAGTCCGAATACTCAACTTTTAGCTTTTTTTTTAACGCCAGGAAATGCTCTGAGGCATCCCGCGGGGGAGTGGGTCTCCCAAGGCGGGTATGGGGGACTCGCTGCGCCCGAAAGCTGGTAAGTGGCCGCAGCTCTTCCCACTAAAATCCAGCGAGTGCCACCAATGCCGCCTTTGGTGAGGTGCCCCGGGACTAATGAGCAAACAGGGCACCTCAACGGCTAGTTAGTCCTCCAAGGGACTGACGCCACCAACAACCCCTCCCAACGTCGGGGCAGTACAATGGGGTGAGGTTCCCATCCTCGCCTCTTGTCCCCTGCTTATTTGTCCTCTCTTCTTAAAAGATGGGTACAAAGAGCCCCCTTGGCTCAATTAGCTTCGCCCAAGGTGCACTCTACTTTTGGCCTATACTAGACCATGGTAGCTTATTTGACTCACAAAGTAATTTTTGGTACATAGATGCTGGTAGGTTCAGCTCAAATCATGTACGAGAGACTGCGAGTGCCTCGGCTGTCTTATCCGGATCTAGTGGAGGTGGCTGTGGCCACTGGACCCGTGAAGCCTTGCAGGCGTTTCAGTAAAGCTTTTAGGTTAACCTAATTTTAAAATTATTTCAACTTCATAGGTAAACCGTCAGGCCATTTTAGGTAAGTCAACGTTGCTTATCCTAAGATGCAAAATTAGTAGGTATATACCAGTAATTAAACTTCATGTCTTGCCTTTCTCTTCGTCCGTTTCCGATTAAAATCCGTTTTATGGTAACAGCTGCACAAACAAATGGTGGTACCTATGCAGATGAACATAGAAAATAATACTTTCAAAATAACGGCGTGTTGAGATGAAAAATAAAACTTGTGTAATTTGTTTACTTTCATTTCATGGAAGATACCACAGGCATTTCAGGATAATATGTGAAAGTTGTTAGAATACATATTATTTATAAAGATTAGTTCCACTGAGTTTGTTTCGCCGGTTCTTCTCAGTGGGCTTACTGTAAAAGATACTGTATTGGTACTATTTTGACTGTTAATCAGAAGCCAGTAGGCTACGTATAGAGCCCAAGCATATAACCAGATAAGATTAGTAATGTGAGGCATAAAATTCCGAAACTTGTGATTTGTCACTGACGTAATGGAAATTCACCCAACCAGTGATCTGTATGCTCGTCTCATTAAGCAAATCATCCATTAATAGCCAACAGTCGGCCAATCAGAGCGCGGACCCGGTGCAGTTTCGCAGAACAAAAATGACTGAATCTGTTTTCATACAAAACACATTACCACTCTAAAAATTTCACTGCTGTTACACTGCTTAGTCTTACTTTTTTTTTTATGTTATTTGGATATTCAAACTGGCAAACGTGCCACCTGATGGTAAGTGGCCAACGTCGCCCATGAACATAAAGTAGTTTACCTGGAATGAGCCCAGGCAACTCATCTATATGTTGCCTATCCTGAGACATAAGATGTTAAGTCTCGGTGCCAGTAATTACACTGCCTGTCTTGCCCTTCTCTCCGAAACAACAAAGCTATTTCACGGGAGAAACAAGCAAGAAATCTAATGTAGAAAGTAACTCTGAGTGTACATCTTCTTCATCTCTCATCTTTAAGTGGCCCGATCATACCAAGGCCGAAAATATCGTGTTTTATGTTTCAGATATGCGCTAGAAGTAATTTTATTTTTCGAATTCAATGGAACCTGTTGTGTGTATAAGATCATGATGGCTACAACACTGAAAAAGGTATTGTACTAATTTGATGACCGTTTGAACACGGAGACTGTACCATTGTTGTTGATTTCCACTTCTGAACCTTTTTTTCTTTTGCGCCGGGAAATGCTCTTATGCATCTCGCAGGTGACGGGGCGGGACTCCCCAGGCGGGTATGTGGGACTCCGCCTGAAAGATGGTAAGGTGGACGCAGCTCTACCTACTAAACCCTGGCGAGTGCCGCCAATGCAACATTTGGTGAGGTGCCCCGGACCTAAAGAGCAAACAGGGCTCCACGAGGGCTAGTCAGTCCCTCAAGGGACCGACGCCACCTTCACAAAGAGGTTGTCCCGCACCACAGAACAACCCCTGCCAACGTCGGCATAGTACAATGGGATGAGGTTCCCATCCTCGCCCATTATCCCCCTGCTCTTTTGTCCCCTCTTCTTATAAGAGGGGTACAAAGAGCTCTCTCTGCTCTTTTGCTTCGCCCTTGGTTCTGGGTTCACCATAGGCTACTGAGCCCCACCGCCGCGACAAGGCTTGAACCATGGGGGGGGAACAAAAGTAACCCGTAATACATCAAAACTAGCTGTTTCCCGCATCTACGCCTGGACACCGACCCAGTGATAATATAACGTTTTATAAACGTAGTTAGTTCATTTATATTCTACGATTGTTTACTTTTCATTTCCTCTAGAGACGGACAATTTCCATTACAAAATGACATGTTTTAGTATTTCCTAGCCATCGAGCATATAACCGGATAGAGTAGTAATGTAAGGCATAAAAATCCGAAACAGTTCAGTGATTTGTCACTGACGTAATAGCAATTCAACCAACCAGTGACCCGAAGCGCAGAACCGGCGCAGCGTCGCAGCACAAATTCGGCGGAATTTGTTTTCATACGAAACCGCTCTATTCCGGTTATTTGCTTGATGTTCCTAGTCCTTTAGCTATTTTAATCTAGGAACAAGTATAATATGGAATTGACATTCGCGTATACCCGAAAGGGACAGGCATGTTTTACAGGGATACCACATTCATATTAACAAGTCTACTTATTTTCATGAAACAAGTGTATTAAAAATAATAAAATACTGGTAAAGGTTGATAGATAACTATAGGCATTAGCCCTAACCAAACATTTATTGTAATTTTAGAGAGCTGCATTTTTCCGGATTTTCGAAAATATTATGTAATGACTAATAACAAACCGCTAAAAACATATAACGTATATAGCCTTCTTTTTTATATATAACTAGCTGACCCGGCAAACGTTGTTTTGCCATATAAATTATTTCTAGTTTCTAGATAAATTATAGTGTAGACAAAAAGTAACTTACTTATTATAAGTGTGTAAGTATGTGGTATATGCGTGAAATAGGCATGGAGCGCTATGAACGATAAGGGAATATAAAAATAACAAACGCCAAACAATATTATTTTTAAGTTATTATAGTTTATTTCTTAAAATTACATATGACTCATTAATTACGACAGTAACACTAACAAACAACATCAATCTTTTAATGCTATAGTGTGAACAATATTTTTTGTTAGCCCATCTTTAGCGAGCACAAACAAACTGGATGGTTTACCCACTCGAGAGCATGCTACGTACAATTGCCCGTGTGAAAAACATGGTGTGCTCAAATCTAAGCCACAAATAGACATCGTTTGGCCTTGGGATTTCCATCTGCCATGCAAGGCGATGAACGATGAAGAGTACCGCATGGACCATGGATCATGTTTGCTGTAACAATATCTAACAGCACTTAATCCTCGCTAAATAAACACGGTCGTCCATATTCGCGTACGTAAGCCATAGCATCCTGTATATATTCTTGCATATGACACGTACGATGATAGTAAAATGACAGAGTTACCAATTTCAGCGATCTTCGCGTACGGGATCTCGTTGTTTTATGTTTATGCAATATCCGTCTTGCCCCTTCCAGAATATTAGCGGATATTGGAGAGCGTCATATGAACGATGTGTATCAGCAATGAACTGAAGATTATTATTTCTTCTACGAATCACAATTTCTCGTGTACCTGTATGATCTCCAACCATGATTCCAGCAACGTCTTCAACAACAGGTGCATTGAATCTACGAATATGTTCTCCAGCTGGTGTTTTATCAGGATTAATAACAATAGCGTGATTATCGCTTTGTAATTTGTGCATGTGTGATTTGAATATTTTCAACAATTCATTGTGCTCATTCAATAGAGCGTCCAAGTCGCTGACGATGCGCTTGGCAAAATATGAATCAAGGTTATTATAGTCACAACGTGCATTCACGCGATTGGCAAGTGCGCTTCCGGAATCCTCGCCGCCCATGAAGTAGATTTGTAAAAATTTATGTAGTTCGTTTGGCATTGGCAGCAATGACCCCATTTTATAATAAACTTGGCCTCTCATTTTGAATGTAGATTTGTATTGTTGACCATTAGCATTAGTATTTCGAACTATTTCTGTTGCTCCAAACGATGTCATTTGAAAGCATGAATTGAATGTCCGAATTGACTTCAGGAATACGTTAGAATCTGGATCCGTGCCGATAAGTAAACCGTTCAATGGTTCAGGTGGTGTTTCAATTTCAGGTAGTTGCACTTTTCTTGACGCGCAACACATCCCAGGTGGCTCATTTTTTAATTTGAGAGCATGACAATGCGGACATTCCTTATCCATAGCACCAATTACTTTTAAATGAGCATAATATTCAATATCGGGCTCATACTGGAATGCTAGACGCAAAAATGAATCAGATGTAAATTCACGATGTACCTGTTGGCGTTGTTGGTCATTTGTTCTGCGTCTATTAACCGTGAAACGGCGTGATTGTCGTTGTTCTAATCTTATAACTTCATTGCGCTCAGCTCGTGTATCTTCTGATTGTTCTTGACGCAATTGCTCCATGCTCACACGTGCATCAGCATTTTGTTGCTAGATTTGTTCTTCGGTTCGTTGGGATCTTTTATCTCTAATACTTCTGGACCTACTTGTATTACGGTGCAAATCAGCCCCTTTGCGTTTTCTTGGCATTGCTCACTGTACAAAACACATATAAATAGAATTAATGACATTACTTTGATGGAAAACGTTATAGTTATAATTAGGGCCAGGATTATAGCGAAAATATTAGTTTTATGAAAAAAAAATTGAAATAAAAGTTGTAAAAAATTGAATTTTACTAAAAAAAATTTTGTCATAATTTTTATATAAAAATTATATAAAAAAAGTATACTTACAACACAAAAGCCGTTGTTGGTGGGAGCTCGTGGCACGTGTTGAGAACTTTTAAGGTTATGTAAATCACTAATTGTTTAACTAAAACTTGACTAACTGAACTAATCGTGCCAAATATACTTAATTTTTTTTTTTTTTTTTTTTATGAATAAAATAGTAATAATTAATAGTTAATATGAGAGTTACACTGAGATAGCAATATGATAATAGTAAACGCTACTACTACACTTGATACATAAACTATAATGATGGCCGAAAACTGTGTAGAGAGTGAGAGAAATCTTATTGTGTGAGTGAAACAGGAGACCGGATTCAGTCTCATCCCTACTCCGTGCTGTGTACTTAGAAGTGACACCGGTATAGTGTGGCATTTCACTCACCAGTAAAGGCGCGGCAAATTTTAAGAATCTAAGATTGGAATAAATGTTTATTTTCATTAAAAAAAATTAGATTTGCCATAAACTAAGGGAAATTTTAATCTAAGTACAGTTAAAAACACGATAATTGATAAGTTATCGAGCGGGATGAAAAATGATTAAATTACTAAAATGGCTATAAAAAAATAGGGGTTGGTGATAAAAAAGTAAAAATTTAGGGTTGTATGTATTTTTTAATGCCACATTATAAAAAAATAAATTAAAAAAAAATCGTCCAAAAACTAAAAAAAAAAAATTAAGGGTGAACAACCCTTATCACTTAGGGGTATGAAAAATAGATAGTGGCCGATTCTCAGACCTACTGAATACGCATATAAAATTTGGTAAAAATCGGTAAAGCCGTTTCGGAGGAGTACGGTAACTAACATTGTGACATGGAAATTTTATATATAAGATATAATAAAAAAGAAGGCTATATACGTCTTAATATGTATGACTATAGTACATAGCTTTTAAGGATAGCAATAAACATATTTGTTTTTATTGTGTTTATTTCGAAAATTCCAGTCACCCTTTTCATATAATACCACATTCTTGGGTAATCTGCTTATAACAAAACTGGTATCACCATACCTACATAAGCCGACCAAATTAAAAAGTAGTACAAAATGGCGGCATATTTGACAAACTGTTCGCGAGTGAGAATGTTTGTATGGCATTCAAATTTAGTCGATAATTTTTTGTTGGGCAAATCCTTGTTGTGCCCAACAAACAAAGAGTGATATTCTGACAAAGACAAAAGAAAGTGTCTATGTCTCTGTCACTCTTGGAGTTTTCGTATGTTGTTATCTCGTTCGAATACGGTATTATTATTAGCTTGTCAAATCTATTGATACTTGATCTTAGATTTTAATAGAATATCATTTTATTAGAGAGATACGCTATTTCGAGCGCCTTGCATGCTACCACCATCATGCTTTTTCTTTGGTCAAATATTTTGCAAAGAAAGGCAGGAAAGGCAGTAATTAGTAGCATCGAGAGTTTACAGGCAGCTAGAGCTTACTGGCACCTTGAGTTGTCTGGCACTGAGAGTACTATCCTATGTTTCAGGCAACTCATTCGTGCGTTAGATGGGCAAGTTATGTAGATAGTTGAGCTAGTCGTTTGCAGTGCCGTCTTTACATTAAGGGCACATGAGGTCTGTGCCCAGGGCCCCATTCTCACGGGGGCCCCGAATACGAAAACATGTAGTAAGAGGTAGTGCAATGCTTGCAAAGCAACAGCTTGTGGGTGTGTGGGTGATATGGGTGTCGATAGTTGCTAAAAGGCTTCGACTAATCGTTGTCTTCCTATGCTATAAAAAAACCCAAAAATATATTATGTTTAGGTACTGTTATTCCAGTACTATATTTATATTTAATACTTCTGCTGGTCAAGTACTTAATGACCAGTAACATTCTTATCTTATAAGTATTTTTGATTAATATAATAATATAAATCCTTATATTATATCCTACTGCTGGACACGGGTCTCCTCCTCGAAATCAGGCGAGGAGGGTGTTGGGTCACAGTTCACCGATGCACTGGCCCAAAGTTGGTAAACTTCGCACACCTTAAAAGCCTTTTAATCTCATCAGGCATGGTTTTTTCACGATGTTTCCTTTACCGGTGAGCATGCGATAGTCTCATGTTCAAGTGCACATAGAAATTTTTTAAAACCCATTTCAAGGTACCACAGCGGTCATGATCGAACCCGGACCTAAAGAGGTCGAGCCAATACCCATTAGACCATAGCTCATGTTTGATTAACCACAGAAAATATTAAGTCACAGCATCAACAATATTTTTCTTATCTTTCCAAAAGGGCCCCAATTTTTTGTTTGCCTGGGGCCCTGGCCTAAGACGGCCCCGGTCCTAGATGAACTTTTTTAGGTTAATGGGTGACGCTGACCACTAAACATCGAGTTGCGTCTATCAGTTAGTCCAACTAACATAAAAACGATTTCTCTCTCTTTTATAATATGAAATTTAAACATTTTAATATAATATAACTTTAATATAATATAACTAAGTACCTCTCAAAACTACTGTTACGAACCAAATGTATCGAGTAGCACCACACTACGGTCTTATCGACTTTCGTTCACTCCCTATGGACGCGAGCCGCGCCCGCGCCACGGCAGCGCCGGCGCCTCGGCAGTAGGGCCCCCAGTCCACCGCGAGTTGTACACCGCGACAGTCCACCGCGCACAGCCTACTTGAATCGTCGCTCCTTTTGTTGCCGTATTGACGTGGCGAGCGCTATTTTGTTATGTGATTCCTTTGTTCGCCTATTAGGGGCTTAGTCACGTAGATTGATTAATTTGAGTATAATGAACTAATATAAATATTGTGTATTGACTATTGTGAACAATTAAGTGCCTAAAACAAGTTAGTGTGAAAAGGTGTCGTCGCCATTTTGTGAAGCTCCGCTGCGCGTCGTGTCCGATAGAAGTTGTCTCAGATAAGTATATAGATCAATTAGCATTGATTATCCGATTGGCCAATTAGGGGTTAGTGTTAATTAGATTTATAGTTGAGGCATCGACACACCGGAGAAGGCTCAAGACGTCGCTTAGGTAATTGAACAATTTTATATAGCTCCGTGATAAACGCGGACCGTTCTTCCCCATTTGAATTCCGGATAATTATATTATATATAGCTTCCACTGCCTTTCCTGCTGAATCCGGATGCGGGAATTAACCAATTTTGGTAGCAGGCGTGGTTGGATCATTTTCTGGTAGCTCAGAGCCTGGTTAAATATATTGTTGTAGCACAGAGCGGCTTATATACTGCCTATATATTATATCCTTATGTAAAATACGCTTATATACTGGTGTAAAATTCGCTTTTTTTTTTTTTTAACTTTGCAGACCATTGGTCCGCACCATTGTTAGACTGGTTTTGATGATGATTGATTGTTACTTCTGTTGCTCCGCAAAATTGGAGTTCGTTAGGAGGTTAGTTGATGATGATTGATTAGTATGTTAGTTGTGTCACGGGGTGTGGATAGAAGTTGTCTCAGATAAGTATATAGATCAATTAGCATTGATTATCCGATTGGCCAATTAGGGGTTAGTGTTAATTAGATTTATAGTTGAGGCATCGACACACCGGAGAAGGCTCAAGACGTCGCTTAGGTAATTGAACAATTTTATCTAGCTCCGTGATAAACGCAGACCGTTCTTCCCCATTTTAATTCCGGATAATTATATATATATAGCTTCCACTGCCTTTCCTGCTGAATCCGGATGCGGGAATGAACAACTACATTACTATTGATCCCCTTCTTCTCAACGGGTCTCTTCCTCGAAATAAGTCGAGGCGAAGATCAGGAAGCGTCACATCCTACAACTTTTTCATACATTCAAGACCAGACAGTATATTCGATTTAAATTCTTTTTAATAGATTGTTACGAAACAAATACTTTTACCTAAACAAGGACATCTAGCAGCGAAAATATTATACAAACAATTGTATTTGTTTAGGTTTTAGAAGCAACATCGGTAACATCGGAAAATTTGGAGCTCTCAATCAGGCTTTACATATTAATGATCACATTGCCTCTGATAGCATTGTGTTTGATACGGAGCTTAAAATATTTGGCGCCTTTCTCCATAGTTGCGGACGTTATTATTGGTGGGTATTGCTATTTTATTTCAACAGGCGTTTATTATAATTTAAGGGAATATTGTATTTGAATTTGTTAAGTAGCAACTTCAGGATTATGTCATCGTGTGTTTACTATTTTTTTACTAATGAATAAGCTATGTTATTGTAAAGTTTCATTAAAATCCATTCAGTATTTTTTTCGTGAAAGAGTAACAAATATCCATACATTCTTACAAATTGTAGTTTCGTATAAATCCATGTAAATCACATTGTTATAAAAGAATAGTTCTTAAATCAAAATCATCATCAATCCACGTAAGGCTGTAAATTTCAATTCACAGACTGGGCAGGTTAGATTTTACAAGTACTAGTAGATTTTTTTTGGCGTTCATTGAGAGCTGGACTCTCAATGAACGCCAAAAAATTCAATGTTCAGGATAAGTTGTCAATAATAATGATGACGATGAGGAGAATGTTAACCTTCCATGTTCCAGGAGTGTGCGTCATCATAACAATATACTACAGCATTACCCTGGCGAACGACATAAGTGAGAGGCCAGGGTGGAAGAACGTACATGGTTTCTTCCGTTTCTGTGGCGTTTGCATATACAGCATGGATGGTATAGGCGTATCTCTACCTATTGAGAACCACATGAGAAAGCCGCAATACTTCAATGTGGTGCTGCAGTGTGGTTAGTATGGGGTAAAATGTGGTAAGATTGGAATAGATGTGATATGTGGTGAGATTGGAATAGATGGAGGGATATGTGGTGAGATTGGAATAGATATGATATGTGGTGAGATGGGGTGAGTTGGAGTGAGATGTGAGGTAAGATGCAAAACAAAACCAACCTGCGTTCCTAAATTGAATATAGACTGTTATAAACGCTAATACTGCTAATACCGTTTCATTTTCATCTTACCTGAAATGGCCACTGCCTGGAGACCGTCACCTAGTGAGAAGTTGACTTGTAACCCCTTTTTGAACGTGTAAGGGATAGGATTGACAAGACAGTATGACTTGACTCATACAAACGTTCTCTACTCCACGACCTGAGTTTTTACTAATGCCTGACATGTATGTTAACCATCGTCTTTCCGATCGTGGTCTCCACTCCATAATTCTATACTTGCACATCATCCGCCATATTTGCTTTCTCTAACGGATGGATTTAATGCGATTCCTATCCGAGAGATAGAGAGAGATAGAGAAACCCTCAGCATTGTAGTCATATTAAGACGAGGCATTCGAATTTTCGGCAGCGTACCTTTCGATATTCCAAGCATTGTAAATTAACTACGTGAATAAAATTTTTGTATGTTATTTTTCATCATATTATATTCTAACGAACTGGGATAGGAGAACACGATAAATAAAAAGTTGCCCGATAGATTTTCATTTCAAAGACGTGTCCTGACGTGTCCATATTTTATTTTTTATTGCTAATTCCAGAACTATAATTCGATGATGGAAAGGCAAAATGTATTATCCGCATTTTGTTAAATGATCAGGAGAGACGATTAAAGTTTTAAAAACCTCATAACTTTTAAAGTATTGAAGATATATCTATGAAATTTAATTGAATTAGTAATAACATTATTACAAATGTATACATTTCATAAAAAATAACGTATGTCTAATATTATGTGTTCCTACTCGGAAATTTTCAGAAAAGATAGTAACGCAAGTAGCATCTATCTATCGAATTGGGAAAAAATCATTATTTACTTGCGTAGTTTATTTTATATGATTTATTATAAGCTTTGGAGACTTGTGTCGTATACGCCTTTGTGTTCATTAGTGACGCCACTACTTTCGTCTCTATCTTTCGTCTCTTTTTTTGCGCACGGAAATAAATTAAGCTGTCTCGTCGAAAATATGTGAATTGGCCGGATCGTGAGTGGGAATAATTTTCGGCTGCTTCGTCTTTAGATTTATTTTGTTCCAGCGATGTCTTTTGTGGTTCCTGTCGTGATGATAATCGGCTTCTTCGGCTACTGGGCGTGGGGGGAGGACTGCAGGTCACCAATCACAGACCACATGTCCACATCTGTGTGAGTACTTGAATCAACATTATTTATTGATATTTATGGCTATTTATGGCCATGTATTTTTTATAGCATGGGAGGGCAAACAAACAGTCGAAGCCTTTAGGCGACTATCGACGCCCATGCATATCCGCAGAACCAGATATTATGCTGATCTGTTGCCCTCTTTTTCCCTATCTCCCCAATGGACCACCGGAAACTCACAAACTGCATAGAACGCAACATAATAGCTGTCACTTGACGCCTTTGTTATGTGAGCGAGGGGTCATTTGACGCCGGTGTTATGTGAGCGAGGGGTCACTTGACGCCGGTGTTATATGAGTGAGGGGTCACTTGACGCCGGTGTTTTGTGAGTGAGGGGTACCACCCCGGTCGTGTCAGCTCAGTTCGACTACAAAGCAGCTTGGCACTATTTCCTACTAGCCCTATGTATGGCCTATTATGGCTTTTAGACAGACAGGCTTTCGATGTAAGCTCATACGACCTAGAGCTGTCCGCTCTAGTTTTTCTTCATGTTCGATGGCGATTTAGCAGAAGAGCTAGAATATTACACACAAATAGGTTTAGATCCATCTCGTAAAATTTTTGGGCAATTTTATAGCGCCATCTATTGAAGTTTTAATAAACTATTAGGTTCTTGTACAGTGGAAAAATTTTGAAAGCTAGAAGATTTTGAGGAAGGGTAAATATGTGTTGTTTTGAAAATTTAAAATGGCTCATGCACAATTCAGTGCTTTGTTAGATTTTTTATATAATGAGAATCGGCTTAGGAAGCCATCGTGTATTTCGAGGGGAGCAGTATTCATCCGTCCCGAAACAAGATCCTCGCCTGATTTCGAGGAAGATTTTCAGTCGACCCGAATAAAAAAGATCATTTATATTATTTAGTATTATTCAAAACTTTTACCTTATGATATATCATCATCTGAACATGGGGCTCCTTCAATGAACGTCAAGACGGCCGATCCCTTGCCACTCGCATCCAACACTGACCGGCCATCGCACGGAGATCGTCTTCCTACCTGGTTAATGTCCGACCAACACTTCGTCTGCCTTGTATGTATGTATCATATTTTCTCATTACAGCCTGTCCATTTTATTGCACGTATTACTAACAGCCTCCCTGGGAGTCACTTTTGCTGTCCACTTCTTCGTCCCGTTCAGGATCATATGGCATTATGTTGGTAAAAAACACAAGAAGTAAGTGAAATTATTTGGTACTAGCTGTTGCCCGTTGCTTAGCTCCGAGGAATTATACTATGTTGATGTAATGAGCTAGAGTTGTATTTAGTCGATATAGCCCTGTCGATACTATCTTTTATATTATTTTGACGTAATGAGATAGAGTTGTATTTAGTCGATATAGCCCTGTCGATACTATCTTTTATATTATTTTGACGTAATGAGATAGAGTTGTATTTAGTCGATATAGCCCTGTCGATACTATCTTTTATATTATTTTGACGTAATGAAATAGAGTTGTATTTAGTCGATATAGCCCTGTCGATACTATCTTTTATATTATTTTGACGTAATGAGATAGAGTTGTATTTAGTCGATATAGCCCTGTCGATACTATCTTTTATATTATTTTGACGTAATGAGATAGAGTTGTATTTAGTCGATATAGCCCTGTCGATACTATCTTTTATATTATTTTGACGTAATGAGATAGAGTTGTATTTAGTCGATATAGCCCTGTCGATACTATCTTTTATATTATTTTGACGTAATGAGATAGAGTTGTATTTAGTCGATATAGCCCTGTCGATACTATCTTTTATATTATTTTGACGTAATGAAATAGAGTTGTATTTAGTCGATATAGCCCTGTCGATACTATCTTTTATATTATTTTGACGTAATGAGATAGAGTTGTATTTAGTCGATATAGCCCTGTCGATACTATCTTTTATATTATTTTGACGTAATGAGATAGAGTTGTATTTAGTCGATATAGCCCTGTCGATACTATCTTTTATATTATTTTGACGTAATGAGATAGAGTTGTATTTAGTCGATATAGCCCTGTCGATACTATCTTTTATATTATTTTGACGTAATGAGATAGAGTTGTATTTAGTTGATATAGCCCTGTCGATACTATCTTTTATATTATTTTGACGTAATGAGATAGAGTTGTATTTAGTCGATATAGCCCTGTCGATACTATCTTTTATATTATTTTGACGTAATGAGATAGAGTTGTATTTAGTCTATATAGCCCTGTCGATACTATCTTTTATATTATTTTGACGTAATGAAATAGAGTTGTATTTAGTTGATATAGCCCTGTCGATACTATCTTTTATATTATGTTGTCGTAATGAGATAGAGTTGTATTTAGTCGATATAGCCCTGTCGATACTATCTTTTATATTATTTTGACGTAATGAAATAGAGTTGTATTTAGTTGATATAGCCCTGTCGATACTATCTTTTATATTATGTTGACGTAATGAGATAGAGTTGTATTTAGTCGATATAGCCCTGTCGATACTATCTTTTATATTATTTTGACGTAATGAAATAGAGTTGTATTTAGTCGATATAGCCCTGTCGATACTATCTTTTATATTATTTTGACGTAATGAGATAGAGTTGTATTTAGTCGATATAGCCCTGTCGATACTATCTTTTATATTATGTTGACGTAATGAGATAGAGTTGTATTTAGTCGATATAGCCCTGTCGATACTATCTTTTATATTATTTTGACGTAATGAAATAGAGTTGTATTTAGTTGATATTGCCCTGTCGATAATATTATGTTGACGTAATGAGCTAGAGTTGGGATGTCAATATCGCCCTGTCGATACTATCTTTTATCTAATAACATATCTTGAGCATCCGCGTGAAACTCGCTAAAACAAGTGTAAATGTATTTATTATTATTATATTTGGGCAATCAGAATTATCAGAACTTAAAGAATTTTATGTACTATTGTCACTCTCCTCACAGACTTCATCGCCAACATTCTCCATTAAGCCATCCTTTGGCCAGTAATGTTCCTCTCCTTGACTCTCCGGGACACCTCAACAAAGGCGGCATTGATGGCACTCGCTGGTTTTTATTGGGTAGAGCTGCGTCCACTTACCATCTTTCCGGCGCAGCGAGTTCCACATACCCGCCTGAGGAGTCACCCCACCCCTTGAGGCGGGATGCCTCAAAGCATTTCCCGGCGTTAAAGATAAAAAAAGAATTTATTTATTTATTTATTTGTTTGGGATAACAACAGCGTAGATTTACATAGTTAAATAAAGTTAGAGAGAAAAAACATTTGAAAGCCAATAACAGTTATCCACTAAAAAATTAATTATTTTGAAAAACGAAAAATAGCACATCCTATCGTGTGAGCATTAAAACAGGAAGAAGTACAGTACAGTAATTTTATGATGTTATGTTAACAAGAAGTTTAGGAGTGTTAGTTAATGTTTCTGAATTTATTAATAATTAAAGTTTATATTACGTAAGAAACAGGTTTTGTTTATTTATGGGTAGGTCGTAGTGTTAAATGTAAGTAAATGGAATATAATAATATAAAAAGAGAAGAGAACGAATGCAAAAAAAGAAAAAAAAAAACTATACATAAAATAAAATAAGGTACAATAAACTATATATTATAATAATGTATATCATATACTACTTAAACTATAATATAAATACACTGAATATTTGTATATAGATATGTTATTCATACATACATACATACACACAGATTCATACATACATACTTATATGTGTAAAATAAATAATAAAGGTTGGTAGGTAGGTCCCACCGCTGGGCACGGCTCTCCTCTAAACCAGGCGAGGAGGCTGTTAAGGGTCACTTATGCTTAAACTTAAGATTCTGTTGCCTACAGAATAAGGTCACTTATGCTTAAGCTTAAGATTCTATAAACTACAGATGAGAGGGATGTGCCGTGCTCTCCCGTCTGTATCTACCATCCTGGATATTTTTTAGACTGTTTGCAAGTACTTCGCTGTGTTTCGGAAAGGACAGGACAGCCAGTATAATTACTGGCACTGATGACATAATATTACGTCAGAATGAGCAATACATGAATGAGTTCCACGTGAACTTTAGGGCGCGGGTGCACCGCGACACACAGAGAGGCTACGCACGTTTATCAAGTTTCGCTTTACAAGAAAATGAATGTGATTGTATACACTGCAACCCGCGGACATGGTATGCATAAATAAGGGACACGCGCCAGAGGGGACTGAGCATCCTGAGCGGGGTGAGGCTCTCCATTCGCGCGCGAGCTTATAACTAAAGGACGTAAATAACAAAATGGTTTTTGTTATTTTATTGCGTTAAAAACGATAATTGGAGAATTCCTTCTAATAGTTTAAATAACATGTATAGACTCATCTACGAAGAAAGTTAAGAGGCATAAACCTGTTGATTTTGCCCATATGATGTGAATCTCTTTTAAAAAGAGGTATGTTTGATATCTTTTTCTCTGTTACAAAAGTTACCTAATCATGCCTTGAAACTAACAAAATAAGGTATTTATCATGAACTATTAGGTTTCCAACAAAAATTTTCACTTGTTTTGGAATTACTGAAATAAATTGAAATTATTGACGCCAAAATTGCCAATGCGTCTTCTGTGGTGGAGCCGCACCTTTATCTTCATAGGCAACACTGACTACCTAAGTGGCTTGTGTGCCTCTTTGCCTATTCAAGTAGAAAAATAATACTAATGTGGTGGGATTGTTCCAGGAAGAGAGGTGTTTGGGAGAGGGTCTACCGAGCGGTGCATGTCCTGGCCATCACGTGTCTCTCCATCGCCTTCCCACACATGAGTAGATGGATGGCGTTCGTGAGTTTTGTCTACTACTTTAGTTATCAAAAAAATGGATGCCCAGATGTGACACATCATTGTTAAAATTATAATACACTTTGCACTGGTGCAATGCCGATACTAACTCGTGTACGTCAATGGGCGACGCCGAACTCTTACTAAAAAGTGTTTTTACGTCATAAGGTGGAAACCAATCAGTCGAAGCCTTATGGTGACTACCGACGCCCATAGACATCCGCACAGCCAAAAGTTATGCAGATGCTCTCCTTTTCCCTATCCCCCCAATAGGCCACCGGAAACTCGCAAACCGCACGAAACGAGACACCACAGCTGTCACTTGACGCCGGTGTTATGTGAGCGAGAGGTACCACCCCGGTCGTGCCGGCTTTATTTGGCTCTTAAAAATCTACTACATTCTACTAGTTTCTATTAGATTTTACTAGATTCTACTAGTTTCTATTAGATTCTATATGTTTCTATTGGATTCTACTAGATTCTACTAGTTTCTATTAGATTCTATTAGTCTTTAACTCCTATATTTCAGATGGGTAGTTTCTTCATGGCGTTTATGGTGTTCATGTTTCCAGCGTTCATAGAGACTTTGGTTACATGGAAGCAACCAAGGAGAGGATCTCTCAGGTAAGACCTTGGTAAGACTTGCTTCGTAAATAAAATATTCTAGGTAAGCGACGATGGCTTAGTGGGTATGGGCTTGGCCTCTTGAGTGAGAGCCGAGAGGTCCAGGTTCGATCCTGACCACTGTGATGCTTAGAAATGGGTTTTTTTAATTTCTTCGTGCACCTGAACATAAGACTCGTTTGCTCACCGGTGACGGAAACATCGTGAGGAAACTTACACGCCTGATCAGATTAAAGTCTTCGAAGGTGTGTGAAGTTCATCACCCCGCATTGGGCCAGCGTATCCAAAACCCTCCTCGCCTAATTTCGAGGAGGAGACCCTTGCTCAGCAGTGGGATATATAAGGGTTGATTGCTCTTTGGGTATTAAAAAAGAAGATATCTCAATAGAGCAATGGACAATCGGCTTTCATTGAAATATGCCTATACACAGAATTTGATGAAGAAGAATAATAATGAATTTACACCGACATTCACACACACATGCATGGACACGCACGCACACGCACACGCTCACCCGCACGCACACGTACACAAGCGCACACACACAGTCGCAAACAAACATAATTATATATATACAAAGCCATACTCTTTTTTGCCAAGCTTATGTACAGCTTGGCAAAAAAGAGTATGACGTGGTGACAGGTGGAACTAAATATTTTACTAAATGGAAACCTATGATGTTGACAATACTTGGCCTACAAATACTAGATTTTGAGTAAAGCTTAGTGTTTAACATTTATTTTTAACAATTTGATTAAATTATCTTACTGATTTTCCATATTATGATGAGTCCTAAGTGAAAGTGGCGCCCTCATTTTTTCCATACTCTTTTTGCCAAGCTGTAATATTGTAATCGATTTATCTTTGTATCCATTTTTTGTTTTTAAATTTGGAAGAACAAGGCCTTCTCACACAGGTCCATAGTAGGGACTCGCCCACTCTGTTATATTACTATAAGGTTAAATGGAAATAAAATTATTATTATTATGAAGGGAAGGCTGGTTGGTATATGTATGAAGAAGTAGTTGTAACGCCAAAACTTCTACTAGTACTTTTGTTTCAGATGGATATTAATAAAGAATATATGTTTGACTTTATTCGGCCTGACTATGTGTGCCGGCACTTTCACGACTTACGTTTGAAAATGAATTAGTGACGACAAGGAAGATGGCCTCATCCCGTCGAAACTAAAAATTGTCTAACACTACATGGCTATCGCGTACAATCGGATTACTTCGACGTTGTATAGTGCTGTCTCTTTTACTCGAATGCTTTTGATTTTTGTTATATCTTTGTGCGACAGAGATAGCGCTCTACAAATTGTATCTGATAAGACGATATATATATTCTCTTTCTACGACCCGATGTTTTATGTCCATAAAGTAATTGTAATGATACGTAATAACATGTAATTAAAATATAATATTACGGAAAAAATATTTATACTGTACTATACTGAACCAGGCAGATGCTCTTTTATTTTACGCCGGGAAGTGCTCTGAGGCATCCCGCGGGGGAGTGGGTCTCCCCAGGCGGGTATGTGGGATTTGCTGCGCCCGAAAGGTAAGGTGGACGCAGCTCTACCCACTAAAATCCGGCGAGTCCCACCCATAAAGTTAATATACCTAGCGGAATAACTGTATGGTCCGGCCAATGCTGTCTGATGTGGCGCCCCGGATCTGTTGAATAAACAGGACACCTCGACGGCTAGTCAGTCCATCAAGGGACTGACACCACCTCCACAGAGTGGCTGTCCCGCACCACAGAACAAGCCCTCCCAACTGTCCCCCTACCCCTTCGACCCATCTTCCCATAAGAGGGGTACAAAGAGCAGCTCCCTCGGTTCAATTTGCTTCGCCCAAGGTACTGGGTTCACCTTACGTTACAACCACCGCCACGACAAAGCTTGAACCATGGTGGGGATGGGTGGCCTAGTCCTTGTGACATAAGGTGCTAAGTCTCGGTGCCAGTAATTACACTGCCTGTCTTGCCCTTCTCTCCAAAACACAGCAAAGCTGTTTGACGGGAGAAACAAGCAAGATGGTGGTACCCATGCAGCCGGGAGCGCGGCACAGCGTTTCTCTCCCACCGGGAAGGTAATGTATGTAGGTACAGTAGAATAACTAACTATGCATTACGCAAACGCATTGCAGCTGGTCTTCTCCTGGCTGCTGTCTTTTCGTTTAAAGTCATTGCAGTCTTGTACGTCTTCCCGTTTGAATTGGGGAGGGAACCTGGACTGAACTGGTATTTCCTACTCGTCCTGACTCCTGAATCCCTGTGATTAAATGGAGTGTTGGGCCGTGGCCCTAGCTCGAATAACTAAATATTGAGTTTGTTGGGATATTCTAAACGAGGATATTTTATCTCACAGAAATGAGTAAGTACAAAACGTCTGCCCTTTTGGATAACCAACTAACAAAAAATATTATATTCTAGTGGCACCGACAGACGTTTTCCTGTACAAAATATTTTTTTATGAATCTAAACCATTCTTGGATCCGCTTGAACACCCACAAAAAAAATCATCAAGATCGGTCCAGCCGCTTAGGAGGAGTTTAGTTACATACACACATACAAAAGAATTATATATATAAAGATAAGCAAGGAATATAACTAAATAAGGACAGCGAAATAAATAACTCCCGACTTTTATATAAGCATTTTCGTTGTCCCACGGGACATTTCATCTCGCATACAAGCAAAGATATAGTGTCTTCATAAGGATAAAACTCTGAATATTTTTTCGCCATGAAGATAACATATTTCTATTTAGTTTTCCTCTTAAAAAATCTTCTTAACAAAAAGTAAGTAACGATTATATTTTTTATCACTAACAACTGAAAAGCCTTCTAAAGAACTTACACTCAGTGGATTTAACGATGGTCAAAAACACAAAAAGTGGTGTCTAGTTTAAGACCATTAGGGTGATGTTAAAAATGTTTTTAACATTAACAAATATTTATATTATTTCTATCATAAAAAGAAACCAAGAATCTGAAAAATCTAAGTATCTTATTTTATTCGCATACTTGGTTTTTCATGATTATTAACTTTACATTACTTCTTTTTTTCATTCGGGAAAACCCAGAAAATATATTACGAATGTTGCTTAACTTTGGTGGTTTCCAAACAAGAGCGATGAAATGGCTTCACATGTAATTTATTTCTTACAATATAAACATCCCAAAAATACTAAGTGGTGAGCAATCAATGAAAAATATTGAAACAGGAACCTAAATACAAAAATGGTGGTTGAATTGATAATTGCTGTTTTTGGAAGTTGTGATATCATTCCAAAAAATACACAAATAATGGTAACACTACTCTATGCTACTATTAATAGAAAATTTTTCGTCCTTTCCTAAAAACCCTGACAAAATGGCGACATATCAGATACAGGTTGTTATTGTCATCAAATCGTCAAGTGCCAGCTCATTGTGCCAATGAATATTCATTAACGCCTGTGATACAGGCTGTTTTTTTACCTGCCTTTATTTAGGGGTTTTATTCTTAAAAATATGCCAACAAAATTGTACTCCTTCGTCTCACAGAGAGAGAGGGAGAGTCACTATGGGAATTCATTAACCATCCGAAACTCGTGTCTAGCTACCTCTGTCGTTGGTTGAGCTAGTATACGGTGAACGTTTGTATATATCGTATGTGTTCTGTTATACAGCGTCGTTTTCCGCATGTGTTATTCAATATGTGATTTTTAAAGGCTATATAGGTATTGTGGGTAACATCGCTAAACTTAAGGCGGGCCTTTCCCGATAAGCGGCATTTTGAATTCTGTTTTATTTAGAAACTAAACCGATTTAAGTTTTGAAAAAAAATATATGTTATTTAACACTTCATCATAATCTTTCGGTCGTTCGATACACGATTACTTATATTTTGCTGCATTAAAAAAAATTGCAAAGATAGGTCAAAATTGAGATGAAAATAATTTTATTTGAGTAATATCAGGTTCTGTACAATAAAACTTATACCATAATAAACCTTGTAGAAAATGTCGTCGTCGTCGGTCGTCATAAATTATTTTTTTATAAATCCCTCCCTTCAGTTAAATAAATATGTGGTTTCACTCGCTGCCAAAGCGCTCGACGCGGTTTCGAGCTTCATACTAAATTCAGTTCTCGGACAGCCCCGCCTTAACTGTACTTTAAATATAACTTCCCCTGTTTCCTCCCTCGATGATGCCGTTAGAGTTATATATTTTTTTCCTAAATATCTATGGCCACTATTAGCATGTCCCTATGATTTATTTTTATCATAAATTAATAATTAAAAGAGATATGAACGTTCAAAAACCCAAAAAAATGACCAGATTTTCTGCTGTGTTCAAACATCCATAAAGCAAATTTCACTAGATATATAAAAAAAGTAAAACATAGAAAGGCCTTTGTTAATTTTTAATGAAAAAGGTTTTTAAATCGGTTAAGTTGTGGGGAAGAAATCAGGGGACTACGAAGCGTTGATTTTCTGTTCTTTTAGTACATATTTTCAATTAAAGCTTCAGTTGTCTCTATCGCACAGCATGGCAGCTCATACGGATCTTCCAGATACCTGTGAAGCCATCCTAAGGCATAAAAGACATTTTTATAGAATATTTATGTCAGTCACCTTTTCCTTGCAAGTTTGTTACGCATACTTGTCCAGGTAAATCGTTCATGCGCTGCCTACACGCCTAAACGCAGCAAATCTGTTCCATGAAGAAAATGAGAAGGATGGTGGTATCTACGCAGATGGGAGCGCGGTACAGTGCATCCGTTAAAAATCTTGACTGATTTCGTGGTTTTTCATAAAATCACACGCACAAAGAAAAGCCCAGAAATTCTCACACCAGAATCAAACCGATCTGCTATATCTAAATATATAATGTCGTTGGTAGCTCATCGATATCAGTGGCATCAAAAAACCTTATAACAATGTCAAGATGAGATCCCAAGGTAATACATTGTACCTAAAACTAGTTTGAATCGATTTTAAGAAAAGGAGAAAATGTATGGAATCAATAATAAACCTTGTTTTAGAAAAGGACAGGTCTATGTAACTCACACCATCTCACGTAGGCAACTCATGGAATTAGAATTAGTCGTTAATGTGTGTATTAGTTAACACTGTTTAGAGCAAAGGACTTGTATCCAGCTCTTAATAAAAATAAAAAAAAAAGAATTAGTCGTTCAACACGACGACGTCGACGTTGGTAGCTCATCTACTGAGCCTTTCTCTACAGACGGTCATGTTAATTATTTAAGGCAATATTAGAGTTTATAATTAATAAAAATCTACAACGAAACATGGAATAAAAATATTTTTGTTAATAAAAATTTACACGTGTACAAACCATAAACATATAATATAAGTACAAACCGTATGACGTATGATGCCGTTTGCTGTCCCGCAATTCGAGTCGATTTTACTGCATAGCCGCGCGAGATGTTTCACATCAAAAATATATCAAATGGCTTTATATCTAAAACGATTTTCTTTATGAACTACAGAATAATAAAAATCCTTTTACAATTTTCCCATTTTTAAATGGCCAAATAAAAGGTTTGTCACGTTTAAAGTAAACAGCTTTGATAACAGATAACAATGTTAAGTTAACTGGCTTGTATTTACATGTGTAGCGAGGAGATGAATGTCATCATCATCATCATCGTCACCACCACTATCATCATTATGATCATCACCATCAGCATCATCATCATCACCACCATCATTATAATCATCATCACTATCATCATCAGCAGCGGCAGTAGCAGCAGCATTATGTATTTTTATTGCTATTTGGATATGTAAGGCACATGAACCATAGATTTTTTTTTCTTTTCTTATTATTAACCAATTGCTTTTCATTTTATTTTTAATTATATTAGCTTTGACACCGAGACACCTCCTATCCGAGACATAGGAGTGCATCTCGGCAAGAACCTCCGCCACGAGCTCCCACGGGGGGTCACCGGCCAGGGCAGTGACTGCTGCCCACGAAACCGTACGGTACCCCCGGATCACTCTTACCGCGATTACCCGCTGCGCCGACCGCAGCCTGGCCTTATTCCTCCCGGTAAGGTGATCCGCCCAGATGGGTGCACCGTACGTCGCCATACTACGGCAGACTCCGGAGTATAGCTGCCTGCCGGCGGCGCTGGGTCCTCCGAGGTTCGGGAGGAGTCTGCCCAGTGCACTTGCTGCCTTCACGACCTTCGGTCCCAACATGGAGAAATGTGGGCCGAAGGTCCACCCTCCGTCAAGGATGAGTCCCAGATATTTGATATGGGGGCTCATCCTGACCCTCAACCATTAACCGATATGTTGGATGCGAGTGGCGAAGGATCGGTCGTCTTGGCGTTCTTTGAGGGAGGCCTATGGAGCAGTGGACGGATAGGAGCTGATGATAATGATACAAACAGGGCGAGCTAAATAAAACTGTTTATTAATTTGTTCTAAATTCTATGGAAATCCGTCATCGTTTACACGTAATGGAGGGACGTTTTTTTTATGTTAATTGGATAGGCAAACTGGCAAACGTGCCATCTGATGGTAAGTGATCGAAGTCGCCCATGAACATAAAACAGTTTACCTGGAACGACTCCAGGCAACTTATTTATGTGTTGCCTATCCTGAGACATAAGATGTTAAGTCTCGGTGCCAGTAATTACACTGCCTGCCTTGCCCTTCTCTCCGAAATACAGCAAAGCTGTTTCACAGGAGAAACAAGCATGATGGTGGTACCCATGCAGCCGGGAGTGCGGCACAGCGCTTCCCTCCCACCGGTAACGTACCGACATATCTGTGGTACCGACAAACTAACAATTTTTTTATATAATATAACTAGATGTTAACGGACATGATTGTTTGACTTATATTGCAACATTCCGGTTGCACCGATAGCGTTAAGCACCTGATGTAATGTCATATCTTTTTTATATTAGTTGGATAGGTAAACTGGCAAACGGGCCACATGATGGTAAGTGGTCAACGTCGCCCATGAACATAAATTTAATTTTTTTTAGTAAGTAAGTAAGAGGTAGCGCCTTGCTGCTCTGCAGCTGAAAATCGGGTCGGCGCAACCGGGGTGATACCTCTCGCTCACATAACAACGGCGTCAAGTGACATCTTTCTGTCACGTGTCGTGCGGTTTGTGAGTTTCTGGTGGCCCATTGGGGGGATAGGGAAAAGAAGGTCAACACATCTGCATAATCTCTGGTAGAGCATAATATGTGTATGGGTTTGATAGTCTAAAGCCCAACTGCTCGTTTTCCCTTTCTCCTATGATATAATAAAAAAATGCAGATTAATGCTTTTTTTTCTTTAACGCCGGGAAATGCTCTGAGGCATCCCGCGGGGGAGTGGGTCTCCCCGCGCGGGTATGTGGGACTCGCTGCGCCCGACAGCTGGTAAGTGGACGCAGCTCTACCCACTAAAACACTTGGGAATGCATTACCCCTCTAAATCACCTGCGATCGCCTTCAGCCGCTCTTTGAGGGTCCCGGATCTGCATGCAACAGGATCACCTCAGCGACCAGCTGGCTCCAGCGAAGGCCAGACTACTTGATAAACAAGTTTACCTGGAACTAGCCCATGTAACCCATTCATGTGTTGCCTACCCTGAGACATAAGATGTTAAGTCTCGGTGCCAGTAATTACACTACCTGTCTTGCCCTTCTCTCCGAAACACAGCAAAGCTGTTTCACGGGAGGAACAAGCAAGATGGAGGTACCCATGCAGCCGGGAGCGCGGCACAGCGCTTCCCTCCCACCGGTAAAATAAGATAGAGATTAAAATCTATAAAAATATAATTAGAACACAAGACGTCGTTTTCATATTGGGCCACGGTAACCACTTACCGTTGTTTGTGGATTTGCTTATCACATATACTGTCATCGGAATAGAGATTAAAAGGATACAATATAATTAATTTATATTATTACGTACTGCAATGTTTAAGTTGCAAACCACTTCAGGCATTTCTGATAAGTATGTGATTGGGTGTGGGACATATAAGGGTTGATATTATTATTATTTATTATATGTGATTTTTAGGGTCCCGCACTTTACCCTAATCCATTCCACCAACAAAAAGATGCGAGTTCAACGCTCTCACGTCTTTTTGCACAGTCACACCATGTCAACCCAAGTTTTAAGTCCATGATACAAAACCTCACCTTTTTTTGGGAGAACCCCACCTCTTTCCCTACGCGACTCCTGTGTAGCCAGGATCGACAGAGGTAACCAGATAATCCTCTGTTATGATCTCAGGAAGACCAAGGGATAAAACTACCTAGGATTATAACTCAAGGCCTTTTAATGTTAGTTTAAGACTAGCAAACGTGTCACGTGATAAGTGGTCAGCATCACCCATTTAGATAAACGAGTTTACCTGAAACTAACCCAGGCAATTCACGTGTTACACCCTCGAGGTGTGCCCAAGATGGGCGGCGCTGCGTCACGATCTGACATCAGTCATCGGAGGGGACTTGTCTCTGCCGAGCGTCATCACCGCGATGCTCGGTGACGAAGAGTCCTGGATGGCGATGGTTTCCTTCTGCGAGGCAGTGATGTTCCAGAAAGAGGCCGACGACTGGGTGAGAGACGAGGCCACCGACGAGGTCTCCTCCAGCAAACGGGGGTGCGCAAGAGGCGCTACTTAACTCGCCTCCAGTAACGCCCTTGCGCTCGTGTCGGGTTCAGGATGACACGACGTCACGGTAACTGCTTAGTAGCGGCCGGGCAGTCCCCCCTTAAAAGGAGTAGTCTGATCCTGTTGCTTGCAGACCCGAGGGTCAAAATGCGGTTGAAGGCGCTAGCAGTGGTTTTAGTTTACGGGTAGGGCACTCCCAGGTTCGAGTCCCATATACGGTCAAGATCTACCCGAGATCCTGGCTGCATGCGTAAAAAGCATTTCCCTGCGATATCAAAAGGGCAATTCACGTCTCATCTCGTGTCACTAAGACATGTATCTGTGCCAATAATTACTCTGTCCGAACTTTTCTCCGAAATACAACAAAGCTGTTCCACGGATCAGAGTGGTCGTACCATTCAAACGAGACACAGTGCATCCCTTCCACCGGGAACATCCTAATTGCCTCGACCATACCAGTTATTGCTATGACGTATATGCACGTGTTTAAGGCTGTCAGTCTTGTGATAAACTCCCAACAATAAGGTTGTATATGTTAGTGCGGAGTTGGCAATGGTAGCGAACCATGTAAGTGTATTTAATTTAGATATACATAATATAAGAAATTATAACAAAACACTGGGTTCTTCAAGGCATAGAAAACATGTGAATATAGCATAGTTTTTTCAAATCAAAAAATCATTTTTTTTAATACAAAATATGTAGTACCAATACAGTATCTTTTTTAACGTCAATTGAATCTACCACCGGTTGCTGATGTTGCAATCTATACTTATAATATATATTTTAACTACCTGTTGTACTTGTACTTACATTTACAGCCGTAGTTGGATTGTTTTTTTTTTTTTTTTTTTTGTTACCTACTCCTTTTAACATCAGCTATCTACCAGTGTCAAAATCGGCCCAACCGTTTCAGAGATTAGCCGGAACAAACAGACAGACAGACAAAAATTGGAAAAAATGTTATTTTGGTATATGCATACATCCACATGCATTTAGTAAAAAGCTGTTAAGTATATAATATTACAAATATACACTCCAATTTTATCTGTTTATATAATTACTTAATCATTAACTAATATAAACTAATTACATAATATTATAAGGGCACTACAAAAGTTACTAAATCGCTGAAAAAAGTTTTACAATTTCTTACGGGACTTATCATCATCATCTTCTTCTTCTTCTTCTTCTTCTTCTTTATTATCATCATCATCACCATCAGCCTCTAACCGTACACTGCTGATCATAGGCCTCTCTCAAAGAACGCCAAGACGACCGATCCCTTGCCACTCGCATCCAACACAGACCACCGTACGGAGATCGCCATCTTTTGTCTTTCTCCTACGGGATTTATGCTCATTTATTTTTGTTAAAATACAATAACAACAGTAAAAATAGTCGGTAAATATCATACGGTACCGTTTCTTCGGATTAACGAAACAAAAACCGGTAAATCACGTTTCTTGAATCGTTTGTATTTTGATAAATAATTATACTCTTTTCGTATTAGGAATTTCGACATAATAACACATATTCTATGATAGTAATAATTATGCAGTGCCATGCTGCTTTGCAGTCGAATTGGGCCGGCACGACCGGGCTGGTACCTCTCGCTCGCAAAAAATCGGCGTAAAGTGACAGCTATTCTGTCGCGTTTCGTGCGGTTGGGAGTTTCGGGATAGGGAAAAGGAGGGCAACGCAGAACCTCTGGTTGTGCGGATGTGTATGGGCGTCGGTACCAAGGCTCCGACTGCTTGTTTGCCCCCTTATGACATAAAAAAGATACAACTTGTGTAAATATATAGAGGAATAGTGGTTCTTAACCTTCCTAGTTTTACCCACGTGATTTATAGGTTTTTTTTTACACAAATAATTGGGACTTAATAATCTGGTTTTAAGCTACCCCTGAGGGGGTGATTACCTCCCGGCTGAGAACCCATGATTTAAGGAGGTAGACGAACCAATAACCATCTGATGGTAAGTCATCGGTCATGGATAAGTGTTTGCTTGGGACTTTTATGCCACACCTAGGCATTAAACAGCACTGCTACCCTTTTTTCTCTTTTTCCCCGGGAAATGCTCTGAGGCATCCCGCGGGGGAGTGAGTCTCCCCAGAGGCGGAAATGTGGAACTCGCTGCGCCTGAAAGATGGTAAGGTGGACGCAGCTCTACCCACTAAAACCCGGCGAGTGCCACCAATGCCGCCTTCGGTGAGGTGCCCTGGATCTGTTGAGCAACAGGGCACTTCGTCGGCTAGTCAATAGCCCAAGGGACCGAAGCCACCTCCCGAGGGTTGTCTTACACCACAGAACAACCCCTCATAACGTCGGGACAGTGCAATGAGGTGAGGTTCCCATCCACGCCCCTTACCCCCCCCCCTACTCTTTTGTCACCTCTTCTTATAAGAGGGGTACAAAGAGCAGCTCCTTCAATTCAATTGCCTTCGCCCAAGGTGATGGGTTCACCACGGTCACGACAAGTCTTGAACTACGGTAGAGAGCGCTGCTACCCTGGTACACATAATATTATGGAGATGTATTTGGTCTCTTCTTATATAAATAGTAACAATTCTTTAAAGATATTTAAGCAAGATATAATATATGGATCTAAATAAAAATTAACAACATGATAGTGATGATTGCATCACCATCATTGCTAAAACAAATTTAATAAAAAGATTAAAACTGACTTCCAAAAACAATAAACTAAAAAGTAGGTAATAAAATAATTGCATTCTTTTTTTATTTTTGCGCCTGCAACTTATAAAAAGAAATCGAATCGGTAAACGACGGAGTTATATCCGAACAAACATCCGAATTGAAAACCTCCTTTTTTAGAAGTCGGTTAAAAATGACGATTATACTTGTAAGAAACATACTTCAGCTGGTTTAAACGAGTTATGTTTTTTAAACCTAATGGTTTTCCTTATTATTTTTATTTAATTTTCCTGTCAATTTTATATTACGAACAATGATGTTTGGATCAAACAAGGATGTTTAGGCCAAAAAATATTTATGTTTATTTTTATCATAATAATTTTAAATTTACACACACACACATGCGCGAGCGCGGCATTACTATCCTTATTTTTATTATTAACATTTTCAATTACTTATTTGTTAGAATTTTTATCTCTTGTTATATTTTTTGTTATTTATGATTTAATTAACTGTTAATTCGTTATATATAAATGATGACAGTAGTTCTAATAGTGTAAGAAAGAGCGGGATAACCTGGCAAAGCATTGTTATGCTTGAAAAATTCTCTACAATGTATATGTATACTGTTTATGCTTAAGAAATAAAAGTTTTTTTTTAATTTTCCTCCGCGACATCATGGGCCACTTATTGTCGGACCAAAATTTCTTGCATCTGCTTAGGGGCCTGTGGAACGTCCTTAAAGATCCCCCAAAATGTCAGATCGACTACTACAATAAGATATATAATAAGATAACTGTATACAACTTCCATCTTGTTCAAATTATTAACTTGTATATACAAATAGCAACGCACCGCGGTTTCACCAGCACACTTCCCATTCCCATGGGAGCACAGGGATAAATTATAGCTTATATGCTATGCTGATGTATAAGCTATGTTATTGTAAAGTTTCATTAAAATCCATTCAGTAGTTTTTGTGTGAAAGAGTAACAAACATACATCGATATATTCTTACAAATTTTCGCGTTTATAACATTAGAAGGATGAAGGATGAATATAACAAACGAGCTGCGAGCCACCTGATGGTAAGTGGTCAGCGTCGCCCCTGAGAAGTCCACCCGGTACTGACCCAGGCAATTTATTCATACATCGCCTATCCTAAGACCTAAGATGTTAAGCCCGATGCCAGTCCTGCCTGTCTAAAAAACAGCAAAGCTGTACAGTACTCAGCATCGTCTCCCTGGTCTCCCCCAGAAGATGAGTAACGATGTTAATATAGTTTATTTCTTGTTGCCCCCCCCCCCCCGCGCGGGATGCGATAAAGCATTTCCCAGCGGTAAAGGAAAAAAAGAGAAAAAAGTTTGGTTGTCCTACAGTGGCTTCTAGTTGCGAGTCCATGAGGGTTCTCAACAACGAAGAGACTTATGATCAGCAGTGGATGTATCGCTGATCATGACTACTGCCTTTACTTTCTATTTTTGAAGTGAAAGTTCTTTGCGTGCATGAGGGTAAAACTTTTACGGATGAAACGTTACGAAAATGTGCAACGTTTTTGTCCAAGAAGAGGGAGAGAGTGATTGAGAACGATTGAGAGAGAGTGAGATAGGGCGAACGTAGAATGAAGCACATTCCTAGCCATGGAGTGAGAGTGGAGCAAGTAAGTGAGAAAGATCGAGAGAGAGAATGAGATAGAGCGAACGTCGTATCGCAAGTCTCGGAAATTTAAAGCTTTAGATTAGTATAAATATAAACGAGATTTAAAAATTAGTTTGACAAATAAGTTTCACTTCTGACATGTGTATTTTGTACGCATGCATTTTAAGGCTAGACTTTTCGGCCTTTAATCTCAATCGGAACAGCTTAATTTCCATATCATTCATAAAAATTGCACGCAAGTTTCGTAAGTCATTATGGTGTTTACTAGTATTTAGCCATCTCGGCGTTCATAACGTACAGTTATGGAAAAAACAATAAAATATATTAATAATAATTATTAGTATATACTTATTATTAATACTAATATGCGTTTCTATATTGCCAAATTATTTATAAACTCGTTTGTGTGCTAATCGAAATTCCAGTTATGACGACCAAAACGACTTTCGTTGCTTTTTATTTTACAATAGCCAGGAGCGAGTTGAACCGGCGCTTAAGGGTTCTTGATGTGAAACAACTGTTGGCGAATTGGTAGTAAAAACCATAGACATAATAATATAGAAGGACATACCTACGAAAAAAAGGAGTATACCTACAACTCAAATCGGCACTTAACATGGCATTGCTGGGGTGTTGATAGCAAAACCATAAACTATAATATAGAGAATACTGCTATGAAAAGGGCACTCAAGATGGCGGATCAGGCACTCACTTACACTGTAAGTTTAAAGAAAGGGGCATCACCTCTTTTTTCCTAACTTCATAGTAAAAACGAATGGTATGAATTATGATGCTGTCATGTTACGCGTTGTATTTTTGTTCGATTCTTATATTAATATAGGTAGATGATCCTACACGTTATCTCTACACGGCCAACTTTTTATATATAAAGTAGTAATATGAGTCATAAAATTCCGTAACTGATCAGTGATTTGACACTGATGCAATTCAATCAACCAGGTACATGTACGTCCTATCGGCCAATCACAGCGCAGAACCGACGCAGAGTTGCAGTTTTGGCGGAATTTGTGTTCATACAAAACACATAGCATACATAATTATATGCTCGATGTATGCGGCATATGAGCATTGAACAGTGAACTATATTACTAGCGTACTACGTAGTAATTACAACTCACTGCATATGAGATAAAAAGTAACGATTTTTACCAGCGGGAGGGATGGATTGCACACCTGCATGGGTACAACCATCCTACTTAAAAGCTCTCCATAAATTACGTCGCACGTCAAGAGGAGGGACGGGTCGACGAAGTGTGACATTGTGTGAAAAGTGGTGGTAGGGGCCCAGATTTTTTGATGTCACACTTGGGAGGCAAGAGTCTTACAAATGTGACCGGCTGTGATAAGGAAAGGGGAGGAGTAAAAAAATCTGACATTTTTGTGACGTAAAGCTATCCCCGAGTAAACTCGTTTCTTATTTCTGTGAAATAGTCTTGACAGACAAAGAGCTAAGTGATCACGGAACGCTGTTTTTTGCTCTAGAATACTGAATCCTAAAAACTGGTAGGACGTAATGCAAACCAATATTCGCATCCTAACAAAATATATAAATGCAAAAGTTTGTTTATTTACTAACAGCGCCCTGCGGTTTGACTCGCGTACTTCCCATTCCCGTGGGAGTTATGTTATCCATTCAGTAGTATTTGCGTGAAAGAGTAACAAACATACATACATTTTAACAAACTTTGGCATAATAATATTAGTAGGAACATAACACTAGCTAATAATGCCTGTACTTTTGAAGTTATACTTCTTTTGGCGCGTTAGGGAAAAATGATGACAGTAAATTTTTACGATGCGCGTGCACACCGTCACGAAAAAACGACACCATGAAGTAAGCTATAGAACAATTTTCACATAATGATACATACTCGTAGTATAGACGTCAGAAGAGTTTTAACTACACAATAAGCAAAAAGGTTACAGTGTAATGAAATTGCACTATGTATTTTTCTTTTTTTTTTTTTTTTTACTCTAGTTTTATTTAGGGGTTTTATTCCAGAGAATATTCCAACCCCATTGTACCCTTAGCTTTTAATCTCAAAAGAGGAAGAGTCACTGCGGGGGCTCAATAACCATCCGACATAAGTGTCTAGCTACCTCTGTAGTTGGTTGAGCTAATATACTGTGGACAATTCCTACGTCATATGTGTTCAGGTTAAATTTTCTTACAAATGACTCCCTCTCTTCTTGGGTGCGGGCACATTCCATCAGGACATGTTGTAGATCTTCGATTGTACCACACAGTGTACAGTTAGGGGTGTCAGATTTTTTCATCATGTATGCAAACTTGTTTGATGGAATGTGTCCAGCCCTGAGATGTATTTTTCTTTAAGGAGTATAACTTCTAACGCGTGTATATAAGTACAAACAGTATATTGCTGTGGTTACAACTTTTGTTCGTATTACGAACCGTAACCGCAGATACCAACATCTTTTCCGTCTGACACAGGTGCTCACCGGGCATGGCTGCTTCGGTGAGTGCCTGTGCCGGACGGCCCAAAGGGAGCCGGCAACTGTATGTCACGATTGTGGCGCGGCGGTGGACTCGGCCCAGCACACTCTAGAGGTGTGCCCGAGATGGGCGGCGCTGCGTCACGATCTGACGTCAGTTATCGGAGGGGACTTGTCTTTGCCGAGCATCATCACCGCGATGCTCCGCAATGATGAGTCCTGGACGGCGATGGTCTCCTTCTGTGAGGCAGTAATGTCCCAGAAGGAGGCCGATGAGCGGGTGAGAGAGGAGGCCGCCGACGAGGCCTCCCACCGCAGGCGACGAACAGGGGTGCGTAGGAGGCGCTACTTAATGCGCCTCCAGTAACAACCCTGTGCTCGTGTCGGGCCGAGGCTGGGGTTAACCTGGGTCCAGATAGGCACGACGTCGTCGGGGACTGTTAAAAGTATCGTGAAAACGAACGGCCGAGCAGTCCCCCCTTTCGAGGAGGAGTCTGGCCTCTCGCCGGGGTCAGCCTGTCGCCGAGGGTCCTGTGTTGCCTGCAAGATCCGGGGCTCTCAAAAAGGCGGCGGAGGGCGCTTGCAGCGGTTTTAGTGGGTAACGACACTGCCCAAGTGCGAACCCCACACACGGCTAGGTTTAAAACCAACCCCGGTCCTAGTTATGGTTTGGGCTGCAAATTTCCGCTGCAGACCAAAAAAAAAAAAAAAAAGAATACCAACATCTTCATACTATGAAGATATTAGTTTTTCATGATATTAGAGTCCAATATTCCTTTGTTCTCTCTTTGTTAATACTTTAGGTAGCCATCCTACAAGGAAAAGCAATGCAAAAGAAAGAAAGAAAAATATTTTATTTTTAATATTTTTAAAAGCGACTATTTGTTGTCTTTTGACGCGAAACCACTAAACAGATTTTGATCTTCGGTGAAGTAGCTTCGTTTTGTAAGAGGTAGTGCCATGCTGCTTTGCTGCCGAATTGGGCACGACCGGGGTGGTACCTCTCGCTCACATAACACTGGCCCATTGGGGGGAGAGGGAAATTGGGCAACGCATCAGCATAACTTTTGGTTGTGCGGATGTTTATGACTGTCACCATAAGGTTCCGACTGCTCGGTTGTATTCTTATGACATAAAAAATATATATCAGTAAGGATAAACAGTTTTTCTTTTTCTAGCAAGAGTTCTACATGCTACTTTTTCGAACTCCACGAGGGCGAAACCGCGGGCAAACGCTAAAAGAATCTTCATTTTGAAAAGCATTGTGTATTTCTGTACATATCTTATTTGTGAATTTAGTTTGCATAGAGTTTTAGATGTTGATGTCTTATCTGAACAATAAAGCATATCTCGCCTTGATGATTTAAATCTAGTTAAGAAATAATAAGGTAACCACCAAGAAAAAAAGGTTATATAAAAAATTCCTGTAACTATTGTATCGTATGACTACATAATACTCATTATTAAGTTTTTTTTTATGTTAGTTGGATAGGCAAACTGGCAAACGTTCCACCTGATGGTAAGTGGTCGACGTCGCCCATGAACATAAACTAAGGGAGGGAAGCGCTGTGCCGCGCTCCCGGCTGCATGGGTACCACCATCTTGCTTGTTTCTCCCGTGAAACAGCTTTGCTGTGTTTCGGAGAGAAGGGCAAGACAGGCAGTGTAATTACTGGCACCGAGACTTAACATCTTGTCTCAGGATAGGCAACACATAAATGAGTTGCCTGGACTCGTTCCAGGTCGACCACTTACCATCAGGTGGCACGTTTGCCAGTGTGCCTATCCAACTAACATAAAAAATGAGGATGGATTTCTTAAACATTTCTCGAACATATGACGCATTGATGCATAAAGGTCACCACCCCTGCTTTGTAGCAATGACTCATTGATAAAATAATCCAAAAAAATGTTGTTGTCATTGTTGTCAGTGTTGTCAACCTAAAATCCCCAAATCTTTGAGTAATAAAAATCCAGCCAAGTGCGAGTTTCGTTGTTATTGACAAAACAAATTATTTCTTTCTTTAATTATAATACTTTGTGTATCTCGTCTGTTCGTTTGTATGTATGTATGTATACGAAGTAAAATAAAAAAAATAGTCATAGAAATAAAACCTACCTGTTGTCTGTAAAGTCGGTTTACGGACGATAATTTTATGTGATAACGTCATAATGCGTCACAAGCAGAACGCTTAGGCCGATCGTGCATCTCTATTGCTTGCTCTGCGCTCTTGATCGCACGCCCGGCTCAGGCGGAACGTGATAATGTGTCATTATTCTTCATGCAACCGGCGTTCGTTTACGTTGTCACGTTTTTTTCCGTAAATTCATCATTTTCATAAATTACATACCGTTTTTCTCCAGACAGACACCACCCAGACGCAACTGGAACTGGACTCAGTGTCAAAACCGCCTCCACAACCGCCGCCAGATGGGAGGAAGTACGTGGTGCATTCAGACAAAGACGATTATGACTTCGTCGCCCACCGAACCACGCCGAAACCCACCAAGTAAGTATAAACACTAGATGTTCCTCGCATGTGGCCCATTGGGGGGATTGAGAAAAGAAGGGCAACACATCTGCATAACCTCAGGTTGGTGGATGTGTCGCCAAAAGGCTTCGTCTGCTCGTTTGCCCGCCTATGCTATAAAAAGGTTCTTCTTGTGAAGCTGCAAGGAACAGCAGATCAAAAAATATATATTTTTTAAATATAAAGGCTCCTTTAAAATATAAAACCTTTAATCTCCTTCAATAACTGGTCTCGGATATTTTAACAAACTCTTCTGCTTTATTTTAAAAATAATAATAAGACCGGCTAGTTGAGTGGATCGATAAGCACGCAGTGGACGCAGGTTCGAATCCTGTGGGATATTTTTGTTGAATAACTCGATCGTGGGTGATACGAGGGCAACACTGAAAATTCTTAGAACTAGCAACTTGTAAACGATATAATAAATTTTTTTTTGAAAATTGAACTTTTTTCTAATATTATTGTGTCACGTATGTATTTCATTCATTTTTTTTTACGATTTGGCGGCAAATTGAAAATTGTCTTTATCACGTCAGCACGAACGTGAGAATATTTTCGTGCATTGCATTCGACATACTTATGAGTGACGAAAGCTGGATTTACTGATGAACCTGAAACTAAAAGACAGTCTGCTGAGTGGGCGTTTCCTTCAGAGGAGATGCCAACAAAAGAGAGTTCGAAGCGTTGGAAACAATATGGCGGCTTCATTCTTCAGAAGGGACAGGTCATTCCGCAGCAAATGTTTTAGAGGATCTAAAAACAGCACAGAAATTGTAATACTGTGAAAAACAGTTATTGCAGAGTGGTACACTAATAATTATGGTTTCCACTTGTCTTGGAAAAAGTTTGACAGAAACGACCTCGCAGCCGGCCTCTTCTTTACCTCCACTACGGCTCGTTACACACCAAGCAAACGATTGACTATTTGGTGATTTCAAGAATGGTATTGCTGGGTCACCAGCCGTACAGCTCAGACTTGGCACCTTGCGATTTTTATTTAATTTGTGAGAGGTAGTACCATTGCTTTGCGGCAAATTGGGCCGGCACGACCTGGGTGGTACCTCTCGCTCACATAACACGGCGTCAAGTGACAACTATGCCGTCGCGTTTCATGCGGTTGGTGGTTTTCCGGTGACCCATTAAGGGGGTATATGGAAAAGGAGGGCAACGCAACTTAAAACTTGCCATAAAAAACACTGCCTTTCCTGCCTGCCGAAACAAAGCAACTCTGTTTCACGGAAGAAACAAACAGGATACCCCAGCAGACGAGGGCGCAACACAGTGCCTCCCTCCCACCGATCCAGCCTATGTCTAGCAGCTGAAAGAATAATTTTGATGATGATGAGCCTTCCTTCGAAGATAATCTTTTTACGGATCCGGTAACTAGCGGTTATGTGCGATTCAGCTGTAGCTAACTCTTGCCGTGATTATCTGAACAGATATAACACAACATTGTGGTTCATTTCAGTTATTTCATATTTATAGCTTTTGTTTGGAATGTCTCAGTTAGGGATGCCAACAGTACTCTAAAATAGAGTATTGTACTCTATACTAAGTAGGTGTGTACTCTATAATCTATTAAACCCATAGAGGAAGCTAAAATACCCTTTTTCACACAATGTTTGCTATACTAGTGCCAGTCACCCATATCTATGGGTCATAATGGACAATATTATCTAGTATTGTAACTATAAGTGGCGGGAAAAGAGGAACAGGGCTTCATTAAAATTGATTAAAAGTGAGCTCACAACCGACGCCAGGAGGCCGTGTGGTCGCAGTTTGCACGGTTGGCGGGGGGCAACCCCCCACTTATATAAACCAAAAGTGAGCCGAATGGGCTCACACTAATCCGATGTAGCATCAGGGCCTTCGGGCCGTTAGCATAGATCCGAAAAAAAAAAAATGTGTGCTCCTGAATTACTTTGAGTATATAATTCTTTTAACGAAAAAATATTGTTACCTATGTGCCGCAAAAAGTCACGAAAATACCCTTTAAAAAATGTTCAATAAATGATAATCTTTTTATAAGTCCTTACTCTTTATTTATAGCCTGACCAGAAAAAAAGCCCTCGCCATATTGCGGAAAATTTCGGAACTAATTTCTGTATGGACGATACTTTATTGTGTTGTAAAAAAGATGCAGTGGCGACACCACGCGGGGTTTATATATTTCTGGTCAGGCTGAACGTTGAAATTAGGTAAACTCTATGTCTTCTCATCATCGTCATCATCATCATGAGGTGCCATCTTCATATTAAAGTTTGGAGGTCAGCTTTTGGTACTCCGTCTGACCATGGGATATTCTCTTGATCTGGTCTGGTGTCTTCATCTCATAAAAGTTGGCAACCCTAGTCTCAGACGAAGCGTTACGAACCGTACAATGTACATACATATATTATTTGTTTTCAATGTCATCTCAATTGTAATCGACACTTACAAACTGACTGCCTTTTTATTGTCTCGTATGATGTGATTAATGTCATAAATAATATGACGAAGGTCATTCTATGAAAAAGTATATACTTTCTACAAAATTAACTCTTTTTATCAACAATCACACCACGTTAACCTAGCCCCGTAGGAACGGAAATAAATTTAAAATTTATATAAATACTTATACACGTTATATAGATATATTCACCATAAAATTATCTGTACTTTCCGGTGGCCCATTGGGGGGATAGGGAAAAGGAGGGTAAAAGGATGTGTATGGGCGTCGGTAGTTACCATAAGGCTCCAACTACTCGGTTGCCTCCTTATGACTGTATAAAAACTTGAGATTCGAACCCGCGATCGCCGCGTAAAGTGTCCAGTAGACTGACCACTCAACCAGCCGCCCATCAAACTCTGTCTGTCTGTATGTAATTTATTTATTGCTATGTATTAGGTACATAGATACACCAACATACAATATTTTACAACATTCACATAATAAAGAATATATTAATAACTAACGGCCGGCTGGTCGCGGGTTCGAATCCCGCCAAGTTAATTTATAATTTCTTATGTAAGCTGCTGTTTGTGTTGGATATTTGGTAGTAAGATAAGTACTAAAGGTAGCATATCATAATAATAGACTTGGTAGGATTTTACAGGTTACATGTCACTTGTTGACGACCTCTGTGGCTCAGTGGTAAGCGCGTTTGCGCTCAAGCCCGGAGGTTGCGGGTTCGAATCCCGCCAGGGAACAACAACGTTTTCTGTGTTCCTGGGTCATGGATGTGTATTAAATTATGTGTATTATAATATAATAAAAATCTTAAATATATATCTTATATATAAAATTTCCATGTCACAATGTTAGTTACCGTACTCCTCCGAAACGGCTTTACCGATTTTTACCAAATTTTATATGCGTATTCAGTAGGTCTGAGAATCGGCCACTATCTATTTTTCATACCCCTAAGTGATAAGGGTTGTTCACCCTTAATTTTTTTTTTTTAGTTTTTGGACGATTTTTTTTTAATTTATTTTTTTATAATGTGGCATTAAAAAATACATACAAACCTAAATTTTTACTTTTTTATCACCAACCCCTATTTTTTTATAGCCATTTTAGTAATTTAATCATTTTTCATCCCGCTCGATAACTTATCAATTATCGTGTTTTTAACTGTACTTCGATTAAAATTTCCCTTAGTTTATGGCAAATCTAATTTTTTTTAATGAAAATAAACATTTATTCCAATCTTAGATTCTTAAAATTTGCCGCGCCTTTACTGGTGAGTGAAATGCCACACTATACCGGTGTCACTTCTAAGTACACAGCACGGAGTAGGGATGAGACTGAAGCCGGTCTCCTGTTTCACTCACACAATAAGATTTCTCTCACTCTCTACACAGTTTTCGGCCATCATTATAGTTTATGTATCAAGTGTAGTAGTAGCGTTTACTATTATCATATTGCTATCTCAGTGTAACTCTCATATTAACTATTAATTATTACTATTTTATTCATAAAAAAAAAAAAAAAAAATTTAAGTGTATTTGGCACGATTAGTTCAGTTAGTCAAGTTTTAGTTAAACAATTAGTGATTTACATAACCTTAAAAGTTCTCAACACGTGCCACGAGCTCCCACCAACAACGGCTTTTGTGTTGTAAGTATACTTTTTTTATATAATTTTTTGATATAATTATGACAAAATTTTTTTTAGTAAAATTCAATTTTTTACAACTTTTATTTCAATTTTTTTTTCATAAAACTAATATTTTCGCTATAATCCTGGCCCTAATTATAACTATAACGTTTTCCATCAAAGTAATGTCATTAATTCTATTTATATGTGTTTTGTACAGTGAGCAATGCCAAGAAAACGCAAAGGGGCTGATTTGCACCGTAATACAAGTAGGTCCAGAAGTATTAGAGATAAAAGATCCCAACGAACCGAAGAACAAATCTAGCAACAAAATGCTGATGCACGTGTGAGCATGGAGCAATTGCGTCAAGAACAATCAGAAGATACACGAGCTGAGCGCAATGAAGTTATAAGATTCGAACAACGACAATCACGCCGTTTCACGGTTAATAGACGCAGAACAAATGACCAACAACGCCAACAGGTACATCGTGAATTTACATCTGATTCATTTTTGCGTCTAGCATTCCAGTATGAGCCCGATATTGAATATTATGCTCATTTAAAAGTAATTGGTGCTATGGATAAGGAATGTCCGCATTGTCATGCTCTCAAATTAAAAAATGAGCCACCTGGGATGTGTTGCGCGTCAAGAAAAGTGCAACAAAAAAAAAAAAGTGTACCTGAAATTGAAACACCACCTGAACCATTGAACGGTTTATTTATCGGCACGGATCCAGATTCTAACGTATTCCTGAAGTCAATTCGGACATTCAATTCATGCTTTCAAATGACATCGTTTGGAGCAACAGAAATAGTTCGAAATACTAATGCTAATGGTCAACAATACAATTCTACATTCAAAATGAAAGGCCAAGTTTATCATGAAATGGGGTCATTGCTGCCAATGCCAAACGAACTACATAAATTTTTACAAATCTACTTCACGGGCGGCGAGGATTCCGGAAGCGCACTTGCCAATCGCGTGAATGCACGTTGTGACTATAATAACCTTGATTCATATTTTGCCAAGCGCATCGTCAGCGACTTGGACGCTCTATTGAATGAGCACAATGAATTGTTGAAAATATTCAAATCACACATGCACAAATTACAAAGCTATAATCACGCTATTGTTATTAATCCTGATAAAACACCAGCTGGAGAACATATTCGTAGATGATTCGTAGATCAATGCACCTGTTGTTGAAGACGTTGCTGGAATCATGGTTGGAGATCATACAGGTACACGAGAAATTGTGATTCCTAGAAGAAATAATAATCTTCAGTTCATTGCTGATACACATCGTTCATATGACGCTCTCCAATATCCGCTAATATTCTGGAAGGGGCAAGACGGATATTGCATAAACATAAAACAACGAGATCCCGTATCAGGTACTTCATTTATTGTGAACTTGATCATTAACCATTTAACAAAACAATTAAATTATTGAACGTAATTAATTTAAATTAATATTCATAAATATATTATTACAGGGGCTGAAACAAACAAGAACGTTAGCTCGAAAGATTATTATGCGTACCGATTAATGATTCGGCGCGGCCTGGACAACGTCATTCTACGATGTCGTGAGCTTTGTCAACAATTCATGGTCGACATGTACGCGAAGATAGAGGGCGAATGACTACGATACTTACGATATAATCAACTCAAGCTGCGTGCGGAAGAGTACATTCACTTACGAAACTGTATTAACAACAAGGCCGACGTCGCTGAAATTGGTAACTCTGTCATTTTACTATCATCGTACGTGTCATATGCAAGAATATATACAGGATGCTATGGCTTACGTACGCGAATATGGACGACCGTGTTTATTTATCACGTTCACATGTAATCCAAAATGGCCAGAGATTACATTTTTGCTATTGCCTGGCCAAAATGCAATACATCGTCATGACGTTACAGCACGTGTATTCAGACAAAAGTTGAAGTCTCTATTAAGTTTCATTACTAAATTACATGTATTCGGTTCCACACGTTGCTGGCTGTGTTCAGTTGAGTGGCAAAAGCGAGGATTACCTCATGCGCACATTTTGGTTTGGTTAATCGACAAAATCCGTCCTGAAGAAATCGATAGTATCATTTCTGCGGAAATTCCAGATCCGTCTACTGACCAAGTGCTGTTAGATATTGTTACAGCAAACATGATCCATGGTCCATGCGGTACTCTTCATCGTTCATCGCCTTGCATGGCAGATGGAAATCCCAAGGCCAAACGATGTCTATTTGTGGCTTAGATTTGAGCACACCATGTTTTTCACACGGGCAATTGTACGTAGCATGCTCTCGAGTGGGTAAACCATCCAGTTTGTTTGTGCTCGCTAAAGATGGGCTAACAAAAAATATTGTTCACACTATAGCATTAAAAGATTGATGTTGTTTGTTAGTGTTACTGTCGTAATTAATGAGTCATATGTAATTTTAAGAAATAAACTATAATAACTTAAAAATAATATTGTTTGGCGTTTGTTATTTTTATATTCCCTTATCGTTCATAGCGCTCCATGCCTATTTCACGCATATACCACATACTTACACACTTATAATAAGTAAGTTACTTTTTGTCTACACTATAATTTATCTAGAAACTAGAAATAATTTACATGGCAAAACAACGTTTGCCGGGTCAGCTAGTATAGTATAAAAGTATTAAATATATTTCCGTTGTCTGGTACCCGTAACACAAGTTCTTCGAGAACTTACCACGGGACCAGATTGACGTGGTGTAATGCGTCCATTGATATTATTATTATTATAAATACTTGTATAGGCAATCTGGCAGACGTACCACCTGATGGTAAGTGGTCGACTTCGCCCATGAACATGAACTAGTTTACCTGGAACTAGCTCATGCAACTCATGTATGTGTTGCCTATCCTGAGACATAAGATGTTAAGTCTCGGTGCCAGTAATTACACTGCCCGTCTTGCCCTTCTCTTCGAAACACAGCAAAGCTGTTTCACGGGAGAAATAAGCAAGATGGTGGTACCACAGGTATAAAGTATTCCAGTTAATTTCTTTATTTGTGTAGGCAAACTGGCAGATAAGAGAACCTAATGTGGCCCAAGAAGCAAAATTAGTACACCGATCTGGTTTAATAATTTTTTTACTAACTTTTAGCCAGGATTAAACTAAGTAACCACTATGCATAGATCCGTTCTATTTTTAAGTGTTGAAAGAAATTGCCTGTAATTATGCTGGCTTTTTCTGCCCTTAGTCCGAATTACTTCAAGGCTTCACAGCAGAAATACCTAACTACCTACACAAATGGACGGCATAAAGGCATCCATCGCTAAAAGAAGAGTCATTTGATAATCATTTAGTTAATTTCCCAGTTCCCTGGAATCCATGGGTCACCTCATCAAGGGCTGCCTCGGCGGTGGAATTCTTGGCATCCATGAGGCCTACATGAAATGTGGTCTCTGGACATCATTATTTGTTACTATCGTCTTCGGATTCTACATCGCCTACTGCGTGCATGTGAGTAGACATCGAGACTGACGGTAAGGTGGGGAAAAGACGTAATTGGATAGGCAAACTAGCCATGTGGTAAGTGGTCAACATCGTTGACGTTCGAGGATCAAACATCTCATCCACATTCATACCCTGAGATACAAGGTGGTAGGTATAAATCCTACAGTTACATCCTATCCTACTTTAAAAGAAATAATAGTACTCCTAAAGTAACTATAATGACGTGGTAAACGCAAAGTTTGTACATTAGTAGAAGATTAAGTTGATTATATGTTGTAAGCACAAACATTAAAGAAACTGTTATTTTATTACTTTTTAGTTTAGTATTTTTGAAGTCGGTTTTAATTTTTTGTAAAATGCTTTTATTATTATTAATGTCTTAAGTTTTGTTCCCAGTAGACAGCGTTTTTTCCGCTGTCTATGCCCGATTGTATTTATATCATCATCATCATCATCAGCCTTTATCCGCCTGCTAAACATAGGCCTCACAACCCAACAGCCTCCTCCTTAACTATAGGTATTATATACATTTCTTAATTTTATCTCTATTTCTAGTGGTTCCGATGAGTCTCCATTTTTTTCAGATCCTAGTTAAATCAGCTCAAACATTGTACAAGCGGCTCCATCTACCAGAAATGTCGTACCCTGATCTGGCAGAGGCTTCTCTGGAGGTTGGGCCGTTCCCCAAATTGAGAGGATACAGCAAGTGGTTCAGGTAAGGACTAAAGGATGTAAATGATGGAGGAGACAGGAGACGGAGAGAAGGTATGGTAATGACGTGATGTTACCGACGAAAATGCTGTGTTTCGACATATTTCAAGAGAGTTTCGAGAAGAAGAACGAACCAAGACTAGTCTATCTCCTCTCCTGTGGAATGAAAGTGGAGTTTCGGCAGGGCCGTCTTTCACACTGGACGCTCTGGGCACGTGGGCCCTATTATTTCTATCAGAATATGATTGAGTGATTTATAAAAATGATTGCTGATTAGGATACCTAGTAGTGCCCTTATTACTTGGTTTATTCTTCTCCAGTGGAAAAATCAGGCTCACAGATCTTAAAATTATTGTTTTCATCGGAGCTCCATTATCCTACTGCCCAGGGCATCCAACGGGATAAAGGGGGCATGGAGTTTTGGAGATAGGATACGGTAAATACGTGAACTACTCACGTGCTAAAATACAGCTTACACCACTTCACGGCAGTTTCAAGAGGACCTATTGAGACCAGTCGCTCTCCTTTCAATATGTTCCATCTTGGCGGCATAATCCAGGAAAGTGTGACCTTACTTACGCAAAATATCTATGAACACCAGCTAGCGAACCCAATGCCAGGCTTACCTCGAGGCCCGAGCGGTCTCTTATAAAGCTAATTGCGAACGCAATTAGAACTTGGATACATACAAGTTCTTATCACTACTCTTTCAAATCAAAATATATTTGTTTACAGGTAGGTAGGTAACAACTTGTACATTTGAAACGTCAAAATAAAAAGTCAATAAAAAATTTGGGTAGGTGATAAAAAAATCTCATTTAGCATGCAGACTCCCCTTAAAAAACGTATGGCCCCTCTACACGTCGACAGACGCATCCGAAGACATCGACAGATGAATCCACTGACGTCTGTCGAAGTAGCTGTCGACGTGCCTCCATACGTCTGTCGGACGCTAAACGTTCGCGCTGAAACCCTTTGATTCATGGCAAAAACCAACAACAAACGGATTTGAGGCGGATGCATATGCCGACGTTGAATACCTACGATAGACGAACTAATCCCCCCATCTACACGTCAGCGGACGCGTCTGCCGATGCATCTGTCTATCGTGTAGAGGGGCTATTATGGTTTCTACTCGAAAAAAAAAACGAAATGTGTGTTGGAATATAGTAGAAGTGAAACTTCAACGGACAAATGGAAAAATGAATGGCAACAAAATTTTAACTTGAAGTTTTACGGGCAGATTGTTAATTTAGTCCAATTTGTGTAGCCTGACTACTCCACCAGCTGGCCATTGATGTATTCACATGATTTATTGTCTCTTTCGCACTACAGGTATATAATATAGGTGTCTCTTTTTTCGTGACTGTAATGCGACATGCGATAGATGAACGAAAAAATTTAGGGCGATAGAATAAAAGTGTCCACTTTATAACACATGGCATATACATCAATTTATATCTCCCGACTGAATGTCTTATTCCCAAAGTGAATCTTCAATAAAATCCTTTCAGGTATGCAGTAGATTTGACCATCTGCATCGACCTGTTCGGTGCGTGCTGTGTGTACCAGATTATCATAGCGAAGACCATCAAGGAGGTGGTGGAACAAACCGAGGGGGTACCAGATGGGGACCTGGACAGACTCAGGCTGTACATCCTGACGTTACTGGTTCCAATACTTATCCTCTGCATGATAACCACTCTGAAGTATTTGGCGCCTTTCTCGTTGATAGCTGACGTGTTTATAGGTAATTATTATTACTAGAAATGTAGCACATATGAAGTTTTTGGGCGTAAAGGGTGTAAGATTTGGCGTAGCAGAAGTCATATAAAGAAAAATTATAGGAAGCTAACATTTATACTAGCTGTTGCCTAAGGATTCGTCCGTATTAAGTTAGATTGAGAAATAGATCCGGCCTGATGTTCGTTTTTTATATTTTTATAACCTGCCCTAGAAAAACTACATCCTTATAATATGTTGATGACATTAGAACTTAGAATGTGCAAAAATAACAGATAGACAGAATTACTTTTGCATTAATTATAATAAGTACTAGCTGTTGCCCGCAGCTTCGCCCACGTTAACTTAGATTTACAGTCGTATACGGATTGATGATGATTATTTTTATAGCCTAAGTTACTCCTTATAACATCAGCTATTTGTCAGTGTTAGTCATCAACGTCGTCGTCAAAATCGGCCCAGCCGTTTCAAAGATTAGCCGGAACAAACAGACAGACAGACAGACAAAAATTGTAAAACATCCTATTTTGGTATAATATGTACCGTGTATACATCCATATGCATTTAGTAAAAAGCGGTTATTTTTTTATTACAAACAGACACTTCAATTTTAATTATCTGTATTTTATATTATGGTATTTAGGTAGACCAAGTGTTGGTCGACCAGGTGGGAAGACGATCTTCCTTCGGTTGGTCTTGGCGTTCATTAAAGCAGGCCTATGTTCAGCAGTGGACGGAAAGCTAAAGGCGTTGATACATCCCTTCAGTGCTCCACATTGCACTGCTTTGCAGATGATAACACTGTTATTACTATTTTTTAAGTTTGGTTTGTATGTGATTTGTATGTTTCCCATTTTTATTTTATTTTGTACCAAATGTTTAATTTTTTTTAAATTACTATTTTTTATATTTTGTGCTTAATACTCATCTGTACTGCGGTGTCTATGTAACTGAATAAAGTGTTTTTAAAAAATAGGTAGGATGGATAATATGATACTTATATCAAAAATATCCAAAACCACAAAATTGGGAGAATCTTAAGTCCAAAATCCTGAGTTTCAGCTATTTAGTCGATATCCCCAAAGTCAAATTCGGGAAAAAGTCACGATCCCCAAAATTGATTATAACCTTTACCGTTCCAGTGGCCTGTGTGATCGCGGCCGTCTACTACGGTCTCCAGTCGGCACCACCCATAGCAACAGTGCCTGCTTGGAAGGACGCCATAGGCTTCTTCGAATTTTGTGGTATCGTGGTCTTCAGCATGGAAGGAGTGGGGGTGTCATTGCCCATCGAGAACAACATGAAGGATCCCACGAAATTTCCAATGGTTCTTTCTGTTGGTATGTTATATCTGATTTTCCAACTTTTTGCTTGACTGTACTGACAGGATGCGCTGTGTGTATGTGTATACATGAGTACTTATACTGCTTGTTTCTTCGCTTTTTTTATATGATCAGGGGGCAAACGAGCAGTCGGAGCCTCACGGCACCGACGCCCATAGACATCCGCACAACCAAAAGTTATGCAGATGCGTTGCCCTCCTTTTCCCTATCCCCTCCAATGGGCCACCGGAAACTCACAAACCGCACGAAACGTGACAGCATAGCTGTCACTTGACGCCGGTGTTACGTAAGCGAGAGGTAAACCCCGGTCGTGCCGTCCCAATTCGGCTGCAAAGCTGCATGGCACTTCCTCTTACTATATAGTTCTCTTTATATACAAGGTTGATAAAAGCGAGAGGCATTAAATAAAAAATCCGAAACTATTAAAAAATAGTTTGAGACAAATAAAAAAAAAGTTTTTCAAAGAACGTAAATACGTGAATAGTCAAAGTAAAACGTAAATATCCTTTGTAAAATGTCCACTGACCTTCAAATCTAAAAGGCAACGTCGCACAGCACTGGGTGCGTCTCACCGGTCGAACAAAGCGGAGCGGCTTTAAAACTTTAAAAATATCCTGTGACTAAACTATTGATTCTATTGGTCTAAGTTTTGGTGTGTAGCCTGAAAATGGTACATAGTATAAGTGGTTTAATTTAATGCCTCTCGCTTTTATCGACCTTGTATATAATTCTTATGTACGTGTGTATGTCACTGACCTCCTCCTAAGTGGCTGGACCGATCTTGATGATTTTTTTTTGTGTGTGTTCAAGTGGATTCGAGAATGGTTTAGATTCACAAAAAAAATGTACAGGACAACGTCTGTCGGTGCCACTAGTGTATTTACATACATTTCTAAATTTCTCCTTTCAAAATTCAAAATCTCATTTCATTATCCTTGTACCTGTGACAAGTTCTAACGAGCTTACCACGGGGCTAGATTGACGTGGTGTGATTGTTGGCTAATATTTGGTGCAGTAAGATAAAAGCCCCTAAGTGATTATATTTGGGCATCTTAATTTGCACATGAAATTAGGTGCATACTCATCATACAAATATGCAATGGAATTCAAACCAACTTTTCTTCTGTTTAAAAAATTCAATGAAGCAGAAAGCCAGACTGGACTGGACGTACGAAATGGATGGTTCTAGAAAATTAAATTACTTTCGTAAATAGTGCTAACGTGTATACAATATTTCATGTCTGACGCTTCACTTTATACTTATACTGGTAATAATATTTTATAAGGAAAATTTACGAGGCAAAATATATAAAATACTTTGTGGGAAGCAGTTTTTAGTAGCACCGGGCAGCACTTCCATGCTTATTTTTTATGAATCACTTAATTTTAAGAGTGTGTCTTTTTCTCATTCTGGGAGTGCTAACTCCCCCGGTGTTTAGGTATCCATAGTTTTAAGTTTATACGGAGTTTATGCAGGACTCTTACCCCCACCACTGTTCAAGCCCTATCGTATCGGTGGGGCTCAGTAGCCCAGGATGAGGCCAGCACCTTGGGCGAAGCTAATCGAGTCGACGGGTCTCTTTGTACCCCTCTTATAAGAAGAGGGGACAAGGGGTGAATATCGGAACTCACCCCATTGTACTGTCCCGACGTTGGGTGTTCTGTGGTGAGGGACAATCCCCCTGTGGAGGTGGCGTCGGTCCCTTGAGGGACTGACTAGCCGTTTAGGTGTACTGTTTGCTCATTAGATCTGGGGCACCTCACCAATGGGGGCATTAGTTATTTAAAAAAAGGACTTTTACCAAAGTTTTATAAGAGGTAGCGCCATGCTGCTTTGCAGTCGAATTGGGCCGACACGACCGGGGTGGTATAGGAAAAAGGAGGGCAGTGCATCTGCATAGTTTTTGGTTATGCGGATGTCTATCGGCGTCGGTAGTCACCATAAGGCTCCGCCTGCTCGGAAAAAAACACCCCAAGGTTCCTTTCCATCACCATAGCACCAAGACCAAGTTTTCGCAATCTTCTGCGTCACTACGTATGAGCTTCGCCGTGTTTGCTTAAAATTTAAAAAAAATCTCTTTCAGGTATGATGGTGGTGGTGTCGTTTTTGATTTTGGTTGGATTTTTCGGATACTGGGGCTTCGGTGAGAACTCCATATCGCCCGTGACGTTGAACTTTCCGAATGCGATGTAAGTATTTTCAGTTTTTATTGTAAGGCATCAAACAGCGTCTATCCTCCATCGTCGAAGCTCGTATTCTGACTTCGGCCATGTCTCTCGCCGGGCAGATGTTTCCGTGGAATGCCTAGTAGTTGAGGAGAAAGTCGCAGGCACTAGAGCACGCGGCAGATCACCGATGTGATGGACCGACCAGGTTAACACCCTCCACGGTCCTCTCCATGAGTGTACCATAAAGACAGCTCGCGAGGTTTGGGGACGAATGGAAACGTTTGGCCACTAACCCTAAAGTGATGAACACAACCACTCTGTCAAGAGTGTAACGATCTAAAAGAAGAATTGTAAGGTAGGGCCTTAATGCGGTTCCTCTGTGTTATTTATTCCGCAAAGTAAATTCCTGTACCCCAAATAGAAATCTAGTACAAAAGCATTGAAATTAAAGGCTTCCTTACATCCTGAGCTACAAGTCAGTCAACTCAACAATCAGAAACCTCAGTTCCAAAAAAATATTAAAAGGTTTTACCATAAAAAAATCCCTAATCCATAACAACATAGCACCCTGAAACAAGTGATGTCACTCCAAGCGAGTGACACTGAGGAGTCACTGAAAATCAGCGTCTCACCATTGCTGTAATGGTGTGGCAAATGCTGAGTGGCTACCTTTATTGTTCACAATAATAATATCTATGTGAAACAACGTTATGTACGACTATGTTTTTATCTTTGTTGTGGACAATAAAATATTTTTCTTTCAAACTGCTAAAACGATAAAATGTCTAAAAACCACCGCTAGAAAACCTGTTTTCAAATAAAAAAAACCGCATCAAAATCGGTTTACCTGCTTAAGAACTACGCTTCGAGACATACTTAACGGTCAAAATTATTACGCCCGTCATTTTATAGAAGAGAGGCAAACGCAGGGCCGTCTTTACCAGGGGGTGCAAGGGGTGCAGTGCACCCGGGCGCTCCACGCCCGGGGGCGCCTGTCGAGCGCTGATTTTTTGGATATTTCATTGAACTTAATGCCATTGCACAGTTTTATATACTTGTTACTTACGACAAATATGTATGCGCAAGCAAAAAAAAAATAGTCATCAACAATAATATTTTTTTTACTTTTGTTACGCTTTCGGCGCTTGTCATACCGCATTACTACACTACACAATAACAATTTTATTTAATACAACACGCGCGTGGCAAAATCTTTAATCCAAAGAGAGTGTATGTATGTACGATCGACACGTTGCCGCCCGGTCGCCCGCACTTGAAGCAAAATGATCTCTAAGTCAATAGAGTGTAAGTTCATTTGAAATGGGCTCGCGGCGCGACACCTGTACGTCTGTTGCGTCCTTTGACATAGCCGCCCGGGCGCTCGCACTTAAAGAGAAATGATCTCTAAATCACTACTATTAGGCGTAAGTTCATTTGAATTTACAATTTGTTCTGTATTGTCCAAGAAATCTATGCATTTTTTTTCAGCATCCACATCAAGCTGGGATGTAATTATAAAACAGATACCTACTTTTAAAACCTCTTTCAAATACGCGTTGGGAAAGTAGATTGGATGCTCTTAGAGCACTCCGTTTTAACATGGATAAAATTTACGATGCGTTATACTATATTTTTACAAATAACAAGTATGACAGCGACACAAAAAACATAGCGAGTTCATTAATAGCCAAATTAAAGTCTTATAGATTTATACGTTCAGTAGTTATATGGTACAATATTTTACTAAAGATTAATATTCTAAGCAAAAATTTGCAAAAATCGGACGTAATTATTTCAGAAGCTACCAAAATGATTAATCTGGTTAAAAAAGATTTGGAGAAATACCGGACCGATAGCGCGTTTGAACAGTTGTTATCTGATGCAAAATTAATTGCTGAAGAATTAGAATGCGAAACAGAATTTAAAGAAACTGCTCGTCCACGTCCCCGAAAAAGACATTTTGATAACGAGGCTGCGGATGAGCCCATTTTAGACCCAACCAACGAATTTAAAGTATGTTTTAATTTTTTTCTACTGGACACTGCTATCTCGAAATTAAATGAGAGACTCGATTTGCTGACCGAACACAATTCAGTTTTTTCACTCTTCCAAAACATTGAATGCTGGAATAAATTAGAGATGCATGAAAAAAAAATTCAGTGTTATCTGCTCCAAAAAAAACTAACATTTAATAATACATTTGATATTGACGGGGAGGATTTATATAATGAATTAGAATGGTTGCCAATATTTTTTGCCAATGCATCAACAATACTTATTGTATTGTTGATGCTTAAAATATCAGTGGGAGTACTTACTCCCACTGATATTTTAAGCTATATAATATTCTAATGATTTAATTTCCTCATTTCCTAATATCTCAACAGCTCTGCGTATATATTTAACACTGCCTGTTACAGTAGCAGAAGGTTAAAGATCCTTTTCAAAATTAAAATTAATAAAAAATTATCTTCGTTCAACCATGACCCAAGATAGACTGACAAACTTAGCCATATAAGTATAGAATCCAAAATTGATATAAAAATAAATGATTTAATTAAAATCTTTGCCAACTCAGAAGCAAGAAAAATTGAGTTTGTTTGATGTATGTACATGTAATAAATCGATATTTAGTTATCGAAGTTTTAAGTTTAATTTTATTTTTTAGAGTAATAAATAAATAAATTATCAAAATTACGTGTAGGTATTGTGTTTTTTACGTTGACTAGGACCTCTTTCATACTGCAGTGTGTCGTCGGTCGCGTGCCACGCTGCAGTGTAAAAAAAAACAAGGGCGCAGGCCGAGTCCCGCACCCCGGCGCAGAATAGACTTAAGACGGCCCTGGGCAAACGGACCGTCGTTTTACCTGGTAGCAAGTCATAAATGATTTGAATGTACGTTCCATCGGCCATTCATCTAGCCATGGCCATCAATCGACCAATCAGAGCGCAGCGTCGCTGCACATTTGGCGCAATTTGTTTTCATACAAAACAAATTACATTACCTCTCTACAATTATAACACAAGCTCGATGTGGACTGGACACACAGGCTACTTATTACCTGGTCAATATAAAGTTCTACACTACGATAAATACCAGGAGATTCTAAAACGAACTGTCTAATATCTATCGTTTCATGACACCACAACTTCGAGCATAATATGTTGGAATATGCACTACATTCTTAAAAGTTAAGGTTACACAAGTCGCTCATCTTTCCATACAAACGCAGAACAGTAATTACTACAATGTTTGACGTTGACCATCAAAACCTAAGGATAATATAAATTGATCTCGTCATTATCTATGTCTAAATGTACCCAAAAATCTTTAAAAAAAATATACATTTAAAAAATACAAACTTCTAAACTTTCGTATTTCAACACTGATTTAAGCGCAACTTTGAGCGAAAATAAATAGTATACTGAGCAAGAAAGCTCAAAAATAAAGCCCATATAGACATAGTTTAGTTATTCAAAAGTTGAAATAAATTTATTTTAAAAAGATACACTTAATAGTTTTTCTATAATAACTGTTTTGCTAAAAGGACATTTTAGGAATGAATCATTATGCATTTCATTCTAACACACATGTTCGCATTCAGCATTCATTTAGTTGGAGTTCGCGCCATCGACTTGTTCAACCTTAACACTTTTTTCTCGAAATCAATGTTTTTGTCGTACCCTGGAGACTGGTGATTTTGACTAAGGATGTAATTGAACAACTTATGCTTCCTTTCAGATTCCCAACCATTTTGAAATGCTTGATGGGCGTCATGATCTTCATTACTTTTGCTCTGAACTTCTGGGCTCCCTTCAACCTGGTCTGGCATTACATGGGCCGCTGGCACAACCCCAAGAAGCACTGGCTCTGGGAGAGGGTGTACAGAGCCATATCCGTCATCATCATCACCAGTGTAGCCATCGCCTTCCCAAACATTGGGAATTTAATGGGATTGGTAAGAAACTATATTTTACTTGAAAGTATTCTTCTGGTTAAAGTTATGATTTCCACTTGAAATGCCGAAAAATTTAAAACAATAGAAATATGAGTATAGTAGTAGTTACAGTTAAAAGAAAATTTATGGTTAAAAAGATATGGTCTTAGTTGATTCCTTCCCAATTCATTAAAAAAAAGTGTGACATGCTCACTAATTGACAATGATGACAGATGCAACAATTTCGAAAGCTCAACTCAACTCATGCTCTACAGCTTCTAAACATGATTAGAGAAGCTAGTTATAAATTCACGTATCATCATCATCAGTCTTTATCCGTCCCCTGTTGAGCATTCGCCTCCTTCAAACACCAAGATGACCGGATCCTGGCCACTCGCATCCAAGACGGACCAGTCACTGCACGGAGATCTTCTTTCTGTTCAGATTCACCTAAGCCTAGGTTTAAGTGGATCGCATAGTTTTTTTTCACCCATTCTATTTTTTCTTCCAGTTGGGAGCATTCTGCCTATCAAATATGGGCTTCATATTCCCAGCTGTCATAGACTTGCTGGTGGTTTGGGAGAGTCCTGGCCTCGGAAGATTCAAATGGCGTTTGTGGAAGAACGTTTTAATCTCCATAGTTGGAATATTATTGTTCTTTGCTGGGACGTATAGTAATGTTAAAGGACTTATAAGGAGTTTATAAAAAATGCTGTCGGTTGAGAGGACTAATGGATACCAGTAAAAAACACAACGGTTCAAATTTTCGAAATAATGGAAAAGTGGAGGGTGAATTTGAAGAAGACAGTCAAATCTGTCTTCTTTCTTGGATAGGATTGCCTCTACAAGGGGTTTGCATAGTTGTTCTTTTGCTCATAGAATCCACAAAGGTGCTCATTGGCAATGACAGACGTACTACAATATCGGGTAACGAAATACCGGGCAATAAAATACCAGGTAACAAAATACCGGGCACCAAAATACCGGTCAACAAAATACCAGTCAACAAAATACTGGTCAACAAAATACCGGGCAACAGAATACCGGGCACCAAAATACCGGGCACCAAAATACCGGGTAGAGAGGAGGTTACGATACTAACTGGTAGGAGGGATGCACTTGTCTCGTCAGCGTGTTCACCATCCTGCTTATTTCCTGTGAAACAGCTTCGAAAAGAATAGCAAAATAAGCAGTGTAATGACGCCAGGCATCTCAAGTCTCCTAATTAGCAACGCATGAAAGCTTTGGCTAGTATCGGGTGAAATTTTCTGTTTAACATAAAAAAAATCAAGCAAACTTTTAATTACAAAGGAGAATTAATTATGTATTAAAAAGAAATTAACTTGCATCCTCCTACGGTGTTTTCGAACCGATACGACTTAGAGACCTTCAAGAAAAGAGCATACTCATATCTGAAAGGCCGGCAACGCACCTGCTAATCCACTGGTGTAGCGGGTGTCTGTGGATGTCGCTCTTCACTTACCATCATAAAAAAACCTCAAATATCCTCAAGTATGTACAATTATATATAAGTACCGGGGACTTCATTTTCGATCTTCTAACAGATGATCAACAGGCTCAAAAATTTTCATGATGTCCTTTTTAAATTTTGTATAAGGACTTGACACTTCATCATCACCATCATCCTTTTTCAGTCATGTGCCACAAATAGCCTCTACCACTGAACGCCAAGATGGCCGTTCTCTTGCCAGTCACATCCTACCCACCGGCTCCTGCATAGCGGTCGTCCATGTAGAGGTAAACCTATGTCTCTTGATGGCTTCCATTCTTCATATTATGGAATTCTTTATATAATTCAAAGGTCGTCGTATCTTCCCCTCATCCCGGTACAGTATGTAAATAATATATAGATGTAAACTTTAAATTTACAAAACTATTAAATGTAACATACGATAATGTAGATTTAGTTATACTTACCTAATAAATACTAATAATAAGTTGGGTTTTTTTAGCAGTTATATTTATTTTATATTATTTTGTCCCAGACATCGAGCATATAACTGGATTAGAGCGGTGATATTATTATGTGTTTTGTATGCGCTCTGCGCTCTGATTGGCGGACTAATAGCCATTCATGGATGACTGGAGGATGAACGTTCACACAGATCACTGATTGGTGGAATTGTTTTTACATTAGTGATAAATCACTGATCAGTTTCGGAATTTTATAGCTCACATTACTATCCTATCCGGTTAGATGATCGATGGTCTCAGATATAAAGAATATCCTAGTTCAATATTTTCTAAAAAAAATGGCAGTACAAAAGACGTCTTTGTATAAAAATATTTACTCACAAAAATAAATAAATAGTCAATAGCAATTTCAATTTTTTTTTTTTTACACTTTTACATTTGAGACAGAATAAATTGGAAAATATAAACAAAAGTATGTTTTAATAACCTTTAAAAATGTCTCGCCACTTGCATTTAGAATCTTAGTTTATTAAACAGTATGCTCAATTTAGCTTGACCGGACTAAAGTTCGCACGATTGACGGCGCAATTATAACTCAGTTCTATATACAAAATAAGAGCTCAAAACTCTTAACTTAAAACGAGACACGTCAAATTGCACTGAAGCTTGAAAGCTATATTCTGGTATTAAATAGTTAATATCCATTGGTGAAACATATTTAAAGACAATTGTTTACTCCTTCCAATAATATTCTATTTCAATTTTCTTAGTATTTTTTAAATTATATTTACAATACAAAAATCACCAACGAATTCAAATATAAATTCTATGAACATTTTAATGTTGCTAAAACGCGCCGATATTTCCAATTTTGCACATCCTACAAAACTTCGAAATTAATTTCCTTGATTCTTTTGGAATTAATCAAAATTCTAGTCCTCCGGCTTTAGACCAAACTTTAGTCCTACGAGCTCGGTTTGAACATCGAAATCAGCTCGTTGAAGTTGACTACCGTGCCGCAGACCCACATGAACGCCCCTATGATCATCAGTGTCAAACTCTTCCACAGTCTCCACTTGTATTTGCCCAGGCCAGGCCTCTCCCACACAGTCATGAGGTAGATGAAGATTGGCCACACAAACGCCATGTTAGCCAGGCAAAAGGTTCCCAGCTGAAAATAGAACAAGCATATTAATTCCTAATTCTATATACCATTTTTAGCTTTCATACTTTACAGCAACTGTGTTCACGGGAGGGCTGAGGTTTCAGACGTCCAAACGTTATCTTCCAAAGTTATTCGAAACTACTATGATACATTAATATTTTGGTTAGTCCTATCTACGCAGAAAGTACTGAGTCTTTGTGACATATTATGCTTGGATTTTGATATTTTGATCTTTTTAATAATGGGATCTATGGGCGTCGGTAGTAACCATAGGACTCCGACTGCTCGGTTGACTTGACTGACTTATGTCATAAAAAAGGCTCTCGCGGGCCTGAGACATCATTATGATTTCCCAGTGAAAACATAAAAAAATACTAAAAGGTAGTGCCATGCTGCATTGCAGCTTTGAGCTGGCACGACCGGGGCGGTATCTCTCGCTCACATAACATCGAAGTCAAGTGACAGATGTCGTGTGGTTTGTGAGTTTCCGGAGGTCCATTGGGGGGATAGGGAAAAGGAGGGCCATGCATGCATAACCTCTGGTTGTGCGGATGTGTATGCGCGTCGGTACCATAAGGCTCCAACTGCTCGTTTGCCCCCTTATGACATAAAAAAGGATGAGAAGTTGCCTGGGCTAGTTCCAGAAACTATACACAAACTCGGTAAAGTTCTTGGGTGACGCTATCCAGTTATGCCACGTCTGCCAGTGTGCCTATTCAAGTAACATAAAAACCAGCTATCACTGGAGCTGCGGGCAAGTTTTGTAATGACATCTATAAAATAACTTACAAATCCCATCAAAGCATCGATGTTAGGGAAAATAATCGCGATGATTCCGATGCCCGTCACGAACACCGCTCTGTAGATCAGTTCCCACATGACTGGCCTGTCGGCGTGCCGCTTCTTGATGTAGTAGAAGCAGATGTTGAACGGCGGCCAGAAGTTCACCGCGTGCGTGACGTAGATCATCATCGCGATGCAGCCCTTCAAGACCTTTAGCGCCCTAGAGGAAAAAAATTGTCATCATGAGACGCACAGTCGTCATGAGACGCACAGTCGTCATGAGACGCGCAGTCTTCATGAGACGCGCTGTCGTCATTAGACGCGCAGTTGTCTTGAGACGCGCAGTTGTCTTGAGACGCGCAGTGGTCCTGAGACTCACAGTTGTCTTCGCATCACAGTCGATTTTGCAGCCAAGACGCGCCAATAGATAAATATTAACCAATCATCACACCACGTTAACCTAGTCCCGTGATAATTTCGTAAGAAATTGTTATACGGCTACTATAAACGGAAATAAATTTATGAAAATATAAATACATATTATAGATATACACGTCCATTACCCGGTGCAGACAACTATATTCATCATGCAAATAATGGGATTCAAACCCGCGACCGTTGCGTAAAGTGTTCAGTATATAAAAATGTTATTAACAGCGTCTCCGTGCGCCGCGGTGGAGCCGCGCCCTAATTATCACTAACATATTTTGTGAAGCTACAACATACGTATGTTACATTTTATCGACAGTGCAGTAAATTTGCACGTACACATCCTATTACAAATGTGATGAACCACTAGTATTTAAGAATAATACACAGGATGTTTCCAAAGTCCTGGAAATCGTGCTACCTACAAATTTATTTATTTTTAATTCAAATGAACACAGGCAGTGCTAGGCAAAAAATATAGGCATTAGGGCCAAACAAGTCTCGACAAGTTTAGACTTTAGGTTATGTTCATGTGATTTCAGTGTTCGATCGATATAGACGCGTTGTCATGGCACTGTTTTTGTAATAATCGAAAACGCAGCAAATCTCAAAGTGAAATAGTTTTTTGAAAAAAAAATGGCGTGCAAAAATACTTTTGGCCGATTCTTTAGACTCACCAAATATTCCTTGCGGACGACTACCTATTAATTTCTGATCTTTTCACACCTTCTTTCCACAAAAATTAAATAATGCTGTTGGAGATTTTGCTATGAAAAATATCATAGAAGGCAGGATTGAGGGAATGAAAGGAAGAGGTAGACTGAGGAGAACTTATATGGAACAGATTAAGGAGAAGGTACAGGCCAAGGAAGGATTGAGTGAAAGAGAGGAAGAGGCAAACTGAAGGAGAACTTATATGGAACAGATTAAGGAGAAGGTACAGGCCAATGAAGGATTGAGGGAAAGAGAGGAAGAGGCAAACCAAAGGAGAACTTATATGGAACAGATTAAGGAGAAGGTACAGGCCAAGGAAGGATTGAGAGAAAGAGAGGAAGTGGCAAACCGAAGGAGAACTAATATGGAACAGATTAAGGAGAAGGTACAGGCCAAGGAAGGAGTGAGAGAAAGAGAGGAAGAGGCAAACCGAAGGAGAACTTATATGGAACAGATTAAGAAGAAGGTACAGGCCAAGGAAGGATTGAGAGAAAGAGAGGAAGAGGCAAACCGAAGGAGAACTTATATGGAACAGATTAAGGAGAAGGTACAGGCCAATGAAGGATTGAGGGAAAGAGAGGAAGAGGCAAACCGGAGGAGAACTTATATGGAACAGATTAAGGAGAAGGTACAGGCCAAGGAAGGATTGCGGGAAAGAAAGGAAGAAGTAGACCGAGAAGAATTTACATGGAACAGATGAAGGAGAAGGTACAGGCCGTATCTTATCAGGAGGTGAATATATTGGCGGAGAGAAGGAAGGATTGGCGACTGCTCCACCGACAAGAGATCTTAAATAAAGAGAGACGGCGAGAGATTTTGCTGCGTCTTCCATAGTTAGACAGTACTAAAACGCGTCTATATCAGTCGAAGACCTTAATCAGATTGAACAATATTACACTGGATTCCATAAATATGTCAAGACCTTTGCACCAAAAACATTGTCTATAAATTCAGCCTAATTAAATTATAGCACAATTCCCTTCTGGGAAACATGCCCCGTAAATAAGAAGTAAAGAAGTAATAATCTCACGTCTCCATTGGGAAATTGACGGTGATTGGCGACTCGCACTCGTCCAAGAAGGCAGCGTAACCAAAGAAGGAGACCAGGAACGTGCCGAACGTGATAAGAGACATACCTGGAATTGTCATAGTTTCTTGCGCGTGGCGGAGGATCAGCCGTCTTAGCGTTCATTAAAAGAATTGGAAAGGGAGAGATACAGCATTGGACGGAAAAAGGTTAGTAATGATGATGATGATAATCTGACTTCTACCGGGCTTTCGCGAAATTCCTGATAGATTTTGTCTGCCCTGCGACATTTTTTATAGGTGGGAGCCCCAAAGGGAGATCTCCGACTGAGCGAGATGGTATGCTCGGTCAGGCCTAAACCCACTTGTTATTATTTCAGCCGTCGTATATATAGCGGCGAACTGTGGGGACTTCGATAGTGCGATGTAGGACTGTCGCGCTGATTGGTCCGCCACACAGGAGGGCAAACGAGTAGACGAAGCCTTATGGTGACTATTGATGCCCATAGACATCTGCACAACGAGAGGTTATGCAAATGCATTGCACTCATTTTGTCTCTCCCCCCAATGGACAAACGGAAACTCACAAACCACATGAAACGCGACAGCATAGTTGTCACTTTACGCCGGTATTATGTGAGCGAGAAATACCACCATATCGTACCGGCCCAATTCGACTGTAAAGCAGCATGGCAGTACCTCTCACGATCATAATATATATCTTACTGATTATCTTTGCGAGATTCGAACTCACCGCTGCAACTCTACCCATCTAGACCTGCTCAAACTGTCTACCTGACATCTAGATTTAAAAACTTGGTAACTCACCAACAACCAGAACGAAGCCATACTTCTTGGGATTCGACATGTTATTCTCTATGGGGATCACAACGCCGGCGCATGACATACTAAACACGGTCATACCAGTGAACTCGAAGAACGGATAGGCTGATGTCGCGGGAACCATATTGGAGAAGGTCGGATTGAATTTGAAAGCATAGTGGATTGTGACGAATAGGCAAAGCACTGGAAATAAACGAATAATTATTAACTTAATGTGAATGACGAGTGAACGTAAACTAAAATTGAATCTCAGTAAGTCGTCACGCTTAGTGACTCTGGACCGTGTTTTTTTTTTTTAAAGTTAGTTGGATAGGCAATCTGGCAAACGTACCACCTGATGGTAAGTGGTCGACGTCGCCCATGAACATAAACTAGTAACCGGAACGAGCCCAGGCAACTCATTTATGTGCTGCCTATCCTGAGACATAAGATGTTAAGTCTTGGTGCCAGTAATTACACTGCCTGTCTTGCCCTTCTCTCCGAAACACAGCAAAGCTGTTTCACGGAGAAACAAGCAAGATGGTGGTACCCATGCAGCCGGGAGTGCGGCACAGCGCTTCCCTCCCACCGGTAAACTTATTGTATACTTGACTCCACTCGGCATCATGCGTCCACGGGTCTCCCTCGCGAAATTAGACGAGGAGTGGGTTGGGCCATAGTATACCGACGCGCTGGCCCAATGCATGTTGGTGAACTTCACATACCCCCAAAGACTTTTAATCTCATCAGGCATGTAGGTTTCCTCACGATGTTACCTTCACTGATGATCAAGCGATAGTATTATGTTCTGGTGCACGTAGAAATTTATAAAAACCCATTTCTCGGCATCACAGGGGTCGGGATCGCACCCGGACGTCTCACTCAAGATGCCGAGCATTTCTAGATTACCTAAAGGGCCTCTTGGCTCTTTTAAGACCAGCACCGGTCCAGAATGATAAATAACTAATTCCTAAGAAAATTATAGTTTCTACTATGTCTATATTAATAACATTCTTACATATGACACAGTTAGCAGCTATCGAGAAAGGAGCAAGCCATTTCAGATGCGTTATCAAGCATATGAGGATTATAGGTATTATGAAAACCGCCATGTACACTCTCAAGCTCGGGTATCCTAAAAAAATTAGTGCCAATTAAAAAAATATATAAGATATTAAATTATATTATATTAATTAGCAATTATCCCGCGAAACACGCAGTCTTTACAGCAAAAGTGTGAGTGCACGCATATGCATGCATATAGCACCGCCCTCCTTTCCCACACTGCATATGCGTACACTCGCATGCACCACCACCCCACATGCACCCCAACCACAGTAAAAGACCACCACCAAACAATCTACGCACATTTCGCCCCGACACCGAGGCATCCTCAGGATGTAGACTCTACGATTAGTAATCGTTAAAAGATTCCGCAAAGTAACGCCTGATTCTATCTATTCTTTATTCTAGATTAGATCTATTAACTATCTTAAAAAAAGATATTGTTACACTTTGAACTTAGGGCACTTTGATATTGTGCATTTGGGAATAACATTTTCGTTTGTCTGTAGAAAGAAAATATATTATGTAGGCTCACATAATCAGTAATTTATTTATTGAAATAACTGCCAATTAAACACATCGTGTAAAACAAAAAAATAAGCTGTCTGTCTTTGGACCCCGGCAGATGTAGTAGCCCCTCTATAACGTGTAGACAAATGCATCGGCAGACGCCTCCGTTGACGTGTATATTCAGGGGTGATTTGCTCGTCTATCGTAGGTATTCAACGTTGGCAGATGTATCCGCCACAAATCCGTTTGCTGTCGGTTTCTGTGACATCGGATCAAAGGGTTTCAACGCGAACGTATAGCGTCTGACAGACGTGTGGACGCACGTCAGCAGACGTCAGCGATGCTCCCGATTTCTGCGGATGCATCTGTCGAAGTATAGAGGCCGTAACACGTGTGTCAATATGACAATGGAATTGCATGAGATGCCGTCATGCCTATTACCATCACGAGTCAATTTTATTGCGCATCAAAAAGCCGTTCGCAAATTCGTACCTGGTCCAATACCTTCCATACTAGTCCGCTGAGTATTCTCCACCAGTTGTTTGACCGACTTGGCTATAATAATCTGATAGCACGCACAGGCTCCAAACAAATCAATACATATGATGGTATCAATTATATGCCTGAATATACCAGAAAGTTAAAATAAATTAATTGTTTCCAATAAATAGCTCCTTCAGGAAGTAGAGTCAAAACCGACAACTACTCTTACGGGTACCTGCTTATTTCTCTCGTGACAGCTTTGCTGTGTTTCGGAGAAAAGGGTAGGACAGGCAGAGTAATAACTGGCCTTCAAGAATATAAAAATAATAGAGCGGTAATGTTGTGTGTTTTGTATGAAAACAAATCGCGCCTTTGTGCGGCGACGCTGCGCCGGTTCTGCGCTATGATTGGCCGATTGCTGGATGATTTGCTGATCGGACGTACATATAGATCACTGGTTGGTTGAATTGCTATTACGTCAGTGACAAATCACTGACCAGCTTCGGAAATGTATGTCTCACATTACTTGCTGCTCGATGTTACTGGCATCGAGACTTAACATCTCATGTCTCAGGATAGGCAACATGTCCCCACCATGGTTCAGGCCTTGACGTGGCGGTGGGGCTCAGTAGCCTAGGGTGAGCCCAGCACTTTGAGCGAAGCTAATTGAGCCGAGGGGGTTCTTTGTACCCCTCTTATTAGAGGGGACAAAAGAACAGGGGGCAAGGGGCGAGGATGGGAACCTCACCCCATTGTACTGTCCCGACGTTGGGAGGGGTTGTTCTGTGGTGCGGGACAACCCCTCGGTGGACGTGGCGTCGATCCCTTGCGGGACTGACTAGTGACTAGCCGTCGAGGTGCCATTTGTTTATTAGATCCGGGGCACCTCACCGAAGGCGGCATTGGTGGCACTCGCCGCGTTTTAGTGGGTAGAGCTGCGTCCACTTACCATCTTTCGGGCGCAGCAAGTCCCACATAAGCGCGAAAGGGGTGGGGGGGAACTCTCCCGCGGGATGCCTCAGAGCATTTCCCGGCGTTAAAGAAAAGAAAAGGATAGGCAACATGTGAACGAGTTTCCTGGGCGAGTTCAGGTTAACTTATGTGACCACTTACCAACATGTGGCCCTTCTGCTTATTTGCCTATTCAACTATCATAAAAAACCGACTAGATGGGGTGACAAGTTTCGTACAGTAGATCGTCGAAAGGTGCGAGATTGGTTACTTATTAAGTTTAGCATTCGAGAGATACGACCTGATAAAAGAGATCCTTTAAATAGAGCGAGTAACGTAGTTGAATATTTACACAGTGTATGATGAAATCGGATGAGATTCAAAGTCTGCACCTTTTTTTTCGGATGGATCTATGCTAACAGTCCGAAGGCCCTAATGCTACATCGGATTAGCGTGAGCCCATTTGGCTCACTTTTGGTTTGTAAAATTTGGGGGTTGCCCCCCGCCAACCGTGCATTCTGCGACCACACGACCTCCTGGCGTCGGATTAGGTAAGTCTGCACCTTAAAGTATACATATTATATAGAGCACGTGTCACTAAGTATGAACTGTAAGCACGGGTATGAACATAGACCATTGTCTTGGAAACGTTCAATCAGTGTCAAAACAACACACGTTACATTAAGTCCGCGAGCGATGTATATTTGTTTTTTGGGTTAAAATAGTGAAATGTGAAGTGCCAATTTGTAAGAATGATTCCCGGAAGAAAAATAAAAGAAGCAATAACATTTGTCTTGACGTTCTTTGAGAGGTGCCTATGTTCAGCAGTGGATGGATAGTAGCTGATGATGATGATGAATGTACTCATTTCAAATATTGATATTTTTTAATTGCATTACCCATGGAAGGTCACTCTCACGGCGCTTTACTGCATCTGCTTACGATCGGCATAATGAAGCGGCATGACACTCGCACTCCATATATTATGTATACTCTAAATTCTACACCAATAAGGTTTCATAATAACAACCTATATCAGAGTATTGATTGACTTCTAAGCGCTAGTCATATTATATTGTTACCAAAAAGTCTATACGTGATTTACGATAGACAAACTTCTGGTCAATTTCGCGCCATTAGTGATTTCTCTTTAGACATAGACAACTGTCACTTCGTAATGCTAAACTTACCTGAAGCACTTGGAAAACCTTTTCACTTTTGGATTTGGAAAGCAGGCGAGCGCTGCCTCCCCTACGTCGGGATAGGACAAACTGGGTACTCGAGTTCTTTTGATGAGCACTTGGGCGCATTTAACCAGCAACTAGAAATTAATATTATCGATCATCTCATTCAACAAGACAGAAGATCCTGTCATCTTGCAGCTAATATCATTTCTCTACAGTAGTGTAATAAAACTGCATCGTTAGCGCCTAGCGAACTGACGTGTTGTTTTAGTGCGCTTACTTTCGGACTACTACGGTGTTTTAAATCAGAACATATTATAGCTAATTTAAAGCACCGTCGCTACACTAAGTCTGCCATCTGTGAATATAGTCTTGACAAAGCTCGCCATTATATCAGATTTGATAAACCACAAGTCCTCGCAAAAGAACACCGATTCCAACCAAGGATGATCCGCGAGGCTATTGAAATTAAAAAACATCGTAATTTCAATAGAAAAGATGGCTGGCTCTTACCATTTTCTTGGGATCCCATTATTAATATTATCAAATAAAAATCCAAGCATAATATGTCACAGATTAAAGATACAGTTACTTTCTGCGTTGATTGGACTAACCAAAATATTGATGTATCATAGGGTAGTTTCGAATAACTTTGTAACATTAAAACGTATGACACCTCAGTCCTCCCGTGACCATGGTTGCTGTAAAGTATCCGAAACGTCGGGCTTGTAAAAATATTAATAAACCGCGATAAAATTCGGAAAAATTGTTTCATTAATTTAAAAAAAAAATCTTCAACTCGAAAAAGTGAGAACCAATAGTAACACTAGGCGTAACTTGTCGCACACTCGCGCCGCAAACTCGCATGCGCCGCTACCTGCCGCTACCGTCAAAGGAAAGCGATTCATACAACAAAAATAAGCTCTCGCTCATATAACAATACGGCATAAAATAGTTTAGATATCGGGAGATATTACTATTGGTTCGTGATCGCGTTCGAGTTTTGATTTTTGTTTTGTTTTGTCTGAAACGATTGTGTTACAACTATAAAAAATTCACGTTTAATTCTCTACTTACATAGAGACAGTACGCCATATAGAGTCCAAACAAAAAGTTGAATGGCACAGCGACCATGACACCAGCTTTCATGTACGCGACGTGTCCACCAAGGATGCCACCACCCAAGGCGCCTTTCACCATATGGGCAATGGATCCGATAACCCTAAATATAAGAACAAATTAGCTATACTAGCACACCAATGAGAGGGATGCACTTGCACAGTTTGCATGGGTGTATTTCTGATTCTTCTGACCATCCTGCTGACTTCAATGTAACGTGATCGCCATTTTGTAACAAGGGCAGGACGCTGAAACTACTGGTTTCGAGACATCGTCTTGTGATAGACAACGCATAATTTTTCGAGGGAAATCCCCTAGTTTCTTTCTATAGATTACGCTCGTTTCACTAAGTGGCATGAAAGGAAATGCGTATATTTATACAGAAATAGTCTATTGAGGGCATTGAGCATAATATAACCGGAACAGAGCGGTAATTTTGTGTTTTTTATGAAAATAAATTCCGCTAAATCTGTGCTACGACGCCGCAACGGTTCTGCGCTCTGATTGGCCGAGTGATAGCTATTGACTGATGCTTGACTGATGGGACGTACCTACATCACTGGTTGGTTGAATTGCTATTACAACAGTGACAAATCACTTATCAGTTTCGAATTTTATGGCCTTTCCAGTTATATGATGATTGAGAGTTAACACACCCGGTTGGCTTAGGCACATCACGCCATTTAACGTAGTCAAAGGCATCCTCCTCTTCTTGGGTCGCTGTCAAATTCTTGAAATTACCAGACGCTCCACCGGAAGGTTTGGCCTCGTCTGGCGCCTTAAAATAAACTTTTAATTATTTTATAACAAACTAGCTGTTGCCCGCAACTTCGCCCGCTTTAGCTTAGATTTACAGCCGTATTGTGATTATTTTTAGCCTAAGTTACTCCTTATATTATCAGCTCTCTGCCAATGAAAGTCCGATCAAAAGCGGCCCAGCCGTTTCAGAGATTAGCTGGAATAAACAGACAGACAGACAGACAGATAGACAGACAGACAGACAAACGGACAGAAACAAAATTTGTAAAAACTTAAAAAGGCTATTTTGGTATATGTATCGTGTATACATCCATAATATGCATTCAATAAAAAACGGTTATTTTAATATTACAAACAGACACTTCAATTATAAATCTGTATAGACAATAAAATTCTTTATTTTTTCGAGTGCTACCTGAACACTGTTATTTTACATAGTATCTACCTATACAATATATCTAGCGATCGAGAACTGTGTCTGTACGAATACTGTACTGTATGAATAATATCGATTTAGAATTTCGTTGGGGGAATCCCCTATATCTTATAATTTTCGCAATAAGTTCATTTTTTTTTAATAAATACCTATTTTAAAAAATGTTTAAACAAGCGTCGCCAGATCCTGTGTCCTTATATTTTAGTAAGAGGTTTCTCTATTAGGGCCACTTGGGGGCCGCCAGGCTATAGGGCCCCCGGGCTATACGGGCCCCAAAGCTTATATCCAAAATTCCATTTAAAACACAATATTGAAAATATACAAACAAAAAAATATAGAGTTTGTGTATCCAAACCCTGCATAATAAAAAATATGAATACATAGACTTACCATAATTTACATCAAACGTGAAAAATGGAACAAATTAAAAAATACATCGAAATAAATCTACAAAAATATCTTCTTGATGTAGGTATACAGACTAACGTCAACAGTTAACAATTTTTTTCATTTCAAATATTCTTAATGTTAAGAATTTGAAAGATGCCTGTATTTTATAGGTAATACATTGAACGCATTTACGAATACCTAGGATTATATAATTTTCAACAGTTTTCCTTACAATTAAGAGAAAACAGTTACGCCAGGGTAGATTTTTTTATCCTGTGGCATGTATGTATGTGCGAGGGCGACAGTGAAAATTCCTAGAAAAAAAAAGTTTAAATTTTGAAAATGGAACTCTTTGTGTTATTATGTATGTATTACATTCATTTGTCATTATTTGTTTAACGATTTGGCGGAAAATTGAAATTTGTGTGTCACGTCTGCATGAATTTAGAAATAGATCCTTTATCGCCGATTACAGACGATTCTGGAGCGAGCGCTCGGGCGAGCATACTTGTCTGTACTCGTCTATCATCGCTTATGATCGCTGATGATCGCCTGCGGCCCGTTTGTTGTCGGTTTTTCGGACACACATCAAAAGGATTCGTCGATCGTTGCGTCGAGGTGTCTACATTATCGCCGATCATTCATTCGCCGTCGGACCGTGAAGCGATGCACACGCGCGTGTGTGAATAACTAAAGAAATAATATTTTACTAAATAAAAATAAATTTTAATAAATCATATTTTCGTTGCATCATAGTGATAATAATAATATAATGGTTGTATACCGCTATTCGTCTACCTAAACGTTCAGTCTTCAAACTCTGCAGTGTAGACGATGTGAGTATACGGCTAAGCTTCTAGAATGCTACCCATATGCTCTCTGACCCATCCCAATTGAACCCTCGGCTAGCAACTCGGCTCGGCCAATATAATGATATCGTCGGCTAAACGAATGTGTGAGAGACAACTCGCCGTTAATTTTAATGCTACTGCATTCTGTCCAGTTTAAAGTCTTAATGATGTCCTCCAACGAATTAGTGAACAGTTTCGGGGAAACAACATCCCCCTGTCGAATCCCCCTTTTATAATGTTTACGCGAATTTCACTCATTATATTGAAACAATTCTACTGATTTTATCGCGGTTTCTTAAGTTTTTTACATGCCCGACGTTTCGGCTGCTGCATCATGTGTCATAAAACTCGGTACGGGTTTTTGACGTGAAAACGTCTTATAATTCGATAGAGCCGGCTACACGAACGAAAAAACATAACGCATGCGGCATTATCTCGCTCTGAGGCTACATTTTCTTATGACGTTGTCACGTTCAACTATCGTCAGTAAATCGACTTTACAGACAACCAATTTTTTTTGCGCAGGGATATCCTTATGAATGCAGAATATTTGGGTAGATCCTGATCCAATGTGGGACTCGCACCTGGGAGTGCCCACCCTAACTAAAACCACTGCGAGCGCCTTCAGCCGCTTCTTGAGGGTCCCGGATATGCAGGCAACAAACAGGATCACCTCAGCGACAGGCTGGCCCCGGCGAAGACCAGACTACTCCTCATAATGGGAGACTGCCCGGCCGCTACTAAGCAGTCCCGAAGACGTCGTGCCATACAGACCCAGGATCCTATCCTGAGCCCGACACGAACACAGGAGCGTTACTGGAGGCGCTATTACGCACCCCCGTTCGTCGCCCGCGGGAGGAGGCCTCGTCAGCGGCCTCCTCTCTCACCCGCTCGTCGGCCTCCTTCTGGGACATTACTGCCTCGCGCATTGAGACCATCGCCGTCCAGGACTCGTCCTCACCGAGCATTCGGTACGGGCTTACGCCAATTATCATTGATTCTTTTTGTTTATGTAGTAGTGACTAGCGGTATGTAGTTTGTGTTCTATGTGTTGGTGTTTGGGTTGAAATACTTGTGATGTCTCTGTTGTCAATAAATGAAAGCATAGATGTAGGAAACGACGGACTATCGAGCACTATTTATTTCTGCAGATGAATGTACGTCGTTGCGTGCTGCTTAAATTCGTCTGCTAGACGTATGTACGTATTTATGTATTTTTTTTCGTGTTTCTGTTTCAGATTCTGTGTGTGGTACGGCGATGTCTAAGAGGTAAGTGATTTTAGAGTGCTAGCGTAATGCATCGAGCATAAAAGCAGATGGAGTAGTAATATGAGCCATAAAATTCCGAAACTGGTCAGTGATTTGTTACTGACGTAATAGCAATTCATCCTACCAGTGATCTGTAATGTGCGTCCCATCGGACGATGGATGGATGATTATCCATCAATGGTCATCAGCACAAATTTGGCAGAATTTGTTTTCATACAAAACACAATAATAGGTTACATACAAACATTACCGCTCTATTCCGGTTATATGCTCTATGGCGTAATGCCAGGTCTGTTGCTAAGGATGGTGCAGTCTATTAGGATGTTCCTGGTTCTAGGATAGTTTTGTAGAGCTGTTTTCCAGGACGTGCTTAGGTTTGTATTTGTAACTAGCTATTGCCCGCAGCTTTGCCCGCGTTAACTAGCTCAACTTAACTACTATTAGTCACAGCGTGATGCTATATAGCCTATAGCCTTTCTCGATAAATGGGCTATCTAACACTGAAAGAATTTTTCAAATCAGACCTGTAGTTCCTGAGATTAGCCCGTTCAAGCAAACAAACTCTTCAGCTTTATAATTTTAGTATAGATAGGGGGTGTATGTATCAAGGAGTTTATATTTGAGGGTGAGTTGCTGGTGAATGTTCTCCGCTACGTTATCGTGATAATGGGTACATTCTTTATTGGCAAGTACACTGCAGCCTCTATGTGGTCTGTAGCTCTGATGTGGTCAATAGTTTCGGTGCCTTGGTGACACAGTCTACATATTTTGTTGGTTTGTATGGATTCTGTATGAATATGTCGGGAGTAGTTGCGTAGTGAGTAGTCCAAAAAAGACACTATACTGATAGTGTCTTTTTTGGACTTTGAGCATCGTCAGCCGTAATATTAATATTATGAATTCTCATAGAATCCTTCACATTCTAATAAACTTCGGCATTCATTAGAATGGATTAGCTCTCTTATTTTGAAGATGTGGTCATGTGTGTAAATAGCAATGAAGTCTAAATCCTGCTAGTTTGTGCCCTATGTACTACATGACCAAAATATGAAGAATAAAACTCATATTTGCTTTTTATATTTATTATTGTGTCATTCGAGATTATTCAGGGCCACAAAATAAATTAATCTTTTTAAAATTTTATTACATATTTCATGTAAAAAAATATATTTGACACTGGCAAAATGTTGAAAGTTGTAGTTGGCAATTGGCATTGAGACGTCTTGCTTAAGAGGAAGAAGATGAAAAAACGTCTTTGTTTACTTTTAGTATGATACTTGTTCCTAGACTTATAAGTTTTAGTAAATAATAAAAAAATACAGAATACCTACGAATAATAGGATAAAATCTGAAAGTTTGTGTATTTTTTATAAATATTAAAACACAAAGTAACATGGGTAAAAGATACTACTGCGAGTATTGCGATAAAACAATGGTCGCTACTCCTGCTGTTGTGAAAACGCATAATAAAGGTGTAGTCCATCAAAAAATTGTCAACGAACACTATCAACAATTTAAAGGTAATATGTTTTCGTTAATTGTCTGTTTTGTTGAAAATATAAAAGAATAAAAATGTACTCATAAAATTCATGTTAGTTGGAGAGACAATTTGGCAAGTCTAATAGTGAGTCAATGTTGATATTTGATGGACATAAACAATTAATTACCACATCAGACCAGTCGTAAGTTGTTGCTTATCTTGAAACATAAGTCTTAGTACCAATAAATATTACAATAGGTATCTCTTTAATATCACTTTTGCCTGTCATCCTTTTCCCCAAAAAAAGATGTTTTTGGTGTCACTAAAAAAATAAGCAAGATGATGCCATAAATTCTACTACTTTCTTCATAATTCTACATAATTTTTAACAACAATTCTAATGTGGTATTCAAAAGATAGAGAATGTGAATTAAAATACTAAATTCAGTGAGTTTAAACAACTAAAAACTTTTTTTTTTTAACCATACATTAATATAATAAACTGTAAGAAATCATTTACTATAAAATTTTAGATCCTGAGACCATTTTGAAAGAAGAAAGTGCCAAGAAGCCATGTACCAGACATATAAGGGGCGACTGCCAATTTGGAAGTATTTGCAGATTCTCTCATTATACTAGGGAGCAGTTAAATGAATTGCAAAAATATGGTATGTACATTTGTATCAGAATTTCTAATTAAATCTATATACCTGGTCATTATTACCTGTTTTTTTTTGTCTACTGTTGAAAATAGAATTATTCGATGAATGAGAAGATGAGAACTTTTATTTTATGTTATATGGATAAGTATACTGGCAGATGTGCCACCAGATGGTAAGTGGTCGACATCACCCATAAACATGACCTAGTTTACCTGGAACTAGCTCAGGCAACTTATCTATGTGTTGCCTATCCTGATGTTAAGTCTTGGTGCCAGTAATTACACTGCCTGTCTTGCCTTTCTCTTTTAAACACACTAAAGCTGTTTGACGGGAGAAACATGCAAGATGGTGGTATCTATGCAGCGGAATTTGCGGTATAGGGTGTCCCTTCCACCGGTACCTGTTATTGTTACCTGTCAGTTTTTCTGAATGGCCCCCTACTTTACTTGATACTTTGAAATCACAATCATTAGATTTGCGGCCATATCGGGACTGATGATGCTTATTTTTATATTCTACAACCTCTATGTCCAGTCGTATATGTATACTTCTACATCCAAACTCAGTGATAAATGGAGCATATAGACCAGTCACTTACATAGTCTGCTGGCTTGTTAATACATAATATGTACTTATGGTCCAGGTTCCACTGTACCATTTTGCACTTGATTACTGTCAAGCTAATTTTGGTAGTTTCATTTTGATGAGACGCCCAACAATTTCCTGTGTGAAAATTCTCGATGGAGCTAGCTAACAGAGGTAGCAAGGATAAAATATGTCCATTTGATGATGAACGTAGGACCGAGATAACGTACCACGCAATTTGTAGGACAATAAGACTTAAATTATATAAATATTAACTAAGTAAAAGCTAAAAAATCAGCTGGTTAGTAATCATTTTTGATGACCTCGTTATTGATAAATGTTGGAAGGAGGGGAGGGGGACGTTTTTATAAAGAATTGATATAATTTGAAATCAACTATTTTCTTTTCAGTATCAGATAAATCGAAACAATCATACACAGCGCAGCCGTCTTTTCAAGACCTATATCAGAAATTTCAAGATGAGAAATCAAAGAATCTAAGTGACATTCAATCTAATATACTCATAGATCCAAACGGCATATCGCATGTCCTGCCATTCTCATATCACCCCATCACTGAGAATGAAGACATGTTACCACCGAGCCTGAGACGATTGAAAGCGGAAGATTTTGTGGAAACTAACAACGCTGAATGGGGTAAGATATGATGCGGATGCAGGGAATACATAAAGGAGTAAATTACCATGGAGGATCTGACAACATTAAATAGTCATTGAAAATGAGATACAGACTGTTTTTTTGGTGTCCATTGAACTGAACATAAGTAAGTTCATTGAAAGAATTGTATCAAAATCAGATCAAATTTTCCGGGTTGTACAAGAAAGCAAGAGATATTGCAAAGAAGATTTTAGCAAAGTAATGTAGCTAAATAAACCTTGTTGGTTTTTTTTTATAACAAAGGAAGCAAATGAGTATTTGGAGCCTTATGGTGGCTCAAAGACAACAGATATAAAAGGAGGGAGGCTTTTATATCCACCCCCAATGGGCCACCGGAAACTCACAAGCAGCACGAATCCCGACACAGCTATCACTACGCCTGGTGTTATGTGAGCGAGAGGTACCACCCCGGTCATGCCGGATGCAATGCAACAATGTCAGTACATCTAACCTCGTGGAACTTATGTCTCACATACTGGCCCTGGGAGCGAGTGTGCTACAGTCATTAGGATGTATTCTTATGTAACATTTTATAGAATAAATACATTAAAACTATGATCACTAAGTTAATACCAATTTTGAGTAAAAATTGTTGTTTAATCCTGGATATTCTTTGATGGTTCAAATTATACTATGCCAATAGATAAAGTGACATGTTTTTGACCACAGATATTCTTATATGTTTTTGACTCTGGTCTAGTATCGTGAAAAAGAAATACATGATTAAATGATTTTTTCTCGATACAAAAAAATTTTGAAGTTAAATCTATTTTTTACTTTTTTCAACATTACGGCGTAACGCTTATGATTTATTCAATGGAATTTAAAACATAGGCACCTAATTATCATATCAAAGTTTACCCAAAGTAATTTTAAATTTTATTTATTTTGCTAAAATGGAGTAAATTAATTTATTTACGTCGTTTTATTTCGAGCGTTGTGTATATTATAAACATAATATGGCATGTACCTATAATATAAATAAAAGTAGTCTAAAATAAAATATATGATTTATTTTATTTAAATTATAATACCTATTATAATTAGTTCAAAATTTCAAAGTTTCATCCATCTCCTTGTTGTACGCTGCATTGTATGACCTGGTCTCGCATATACCATAGTGGGATAGTTCATAAATCTGAACTCGGGTAAAATTTCTCGTCTCATTAATACCTTAAATTAAAAATATTTTTAGAGAAACTGGTCACATCATTGACGTAAGGTAAACATTTTACAAGTAATAGAATGAAACTACATCAAGGCAAAAATTTGAGTAAAATTGGCGTCAATGGAATATAATTATATTATTAAATGATACATATATTTTTTGTTTACTTTTCAAATTGTATAAAGTTCTTTTTAGTTTTTTTTTATATAAGTATAATTAACTAGCTGATGCCCACGACTTCGCGTGGTCTCTATTTTTATGTTAACCAAACTATTTTACTTAAATACTGTTGGATGCATAAAATCGGATGGAAGGAAAGAGGATTGGCCGTCTTGGCGTTCATTGAAGATGTCCAACAGTGAACGATAGAAGGTTTATGTTACTGATTTTTACATTTCGGTTTTTCTCAAGTTTGATGAAAGCTGTTTTAACGGTGGGAGGGAAGCGCTGTGCCGCGCTCCCGGCTGCATGGGTACCACCATCTTGCTTGTTTCTCCCGTGAAACAGCTTTGCTGTGTTTCGGAGAGAACAGGACAGGCAGTGTAATTACTGGCACAGAGACTTAACATCTTGTCTTAGGATAGGCCATAGATGAATGAGTTGCCTGGGTCAGTTCCAGGTAAACTAGTTTGTGTTCATGGGTGACGACCACTTACCATCAGGTGGCACGTCTGCCACCTATCCAACTAACATGAAAAAAAAACTACACACAACGATCTAATTATCTATCTATGCACAGTAAAATCTACACTAATTTAATTAGTTAGTGTAATGACATTAAATACAGAACAATATTAATATGATCACGGTCAGATCTGTTAATACCTATAATTGATAATTAAATGTATAATTTCGTTTGATGGGATTCGAACCCACCATACTAACAAGTGACCTGGCGAAATACGATTGTCAAACAAGCATGTCTTCATAAAAATTACCTTATTAAAAAGTGATAAAATAAAAATACAAATGAAAATCGTCATGACGAATGGAGTTAGTTTCGTATTAACCAATACAAGGTTGAATTGCAACACGCAATTGAATGATTGGATTTTCATGTTGCATTATGAAATGTTATTGTATTATATTCATGATCGTAAGTTTAGTATAAAAATACAGTCTTATAAAGTGGCTTGACGCTATTGAGTTTCAAGGGTAGAAATATGTCCCCACCATGATTGTTTGGTTGTGGTGGTGGGGCTCAGTAGCCTAAGGTGAACCCAGCACCTTGGGCGAAGCCAATTGAACCGAGAGGGCTGCTCTTTGTTCCCCTGTTAAGAGGGGACAAAAGAGTAGGAAGGACAAGCGGCGAGGGTGGGTTGTTCTGTGGTGAGGGACAACCCCTCTGTGGTGGTGGTGGTCCCTTAGGGGTAACTAGACGTTAAGGTGGCCTGTTGCTCAACAGATCCGGGGCACCTCACCAAAGGCGGCATTGGTGGCACTCGCGGGGCTATAGTGAGTGTTCGGCACAGATGTGGCGCGACTCCCACACACCATCAGACCCACCACCCAGGGCCGTTCACGGCGCGTAACGGGGAAACGTTACAGACGACCAGAGGATGCAATCGTTCCCTGAATTGACAACGGTAAATTCAGCTCCATCCTTTCTCCATTCCTTACAGTCTGATATCCCGAGAGAGAGAGTCCTTCGGGTCCCAAACTTCGCTCCTTAGACGATTTCGATATCATTTCGAATAAAAAATGCATTAAAAACCTGAGATTAATGGTTTAGAAGTGATAAAGCCGTGCGCCTGGAAGCTCAGTCTTCCCGAGCCTACCTGGTAATAGGCGACGTTAATCAATTTTTAAATATATTACTGACTAGCTGTTGCACGCAGCTTCGTCCGCGTTCAAATCGGACCAGTAGTTCCTGATATTAGCGCGTTCAAACAAACTCTGCAGCTTTATATTATGAGTATAGATATGTTTTGTGAAAAAATTTGTTACGTTTTCAGCTTTCTATACACAATACGAAATGTAAAAAAGACGTGATTCATACTCAAAACTTTGGACCAGAGAGAAAGTTAATAATAGTTGACATAAACAGCACAAACGATGAAGAAATATCTAGGCAACTTGAAGATGCTTTAAATGAGAAGACGGCAAGAAAATTTCTGATAAACACCCATATAAAACAGGAAGAAAGCCAGGTTCGAGGACACGCTAGAAGGATGGAAGAAGTCATTGAATTCATGCAACCGCATCAGGTAACAACAAAATATTTGCACGACGAAGTACAGAGGATAAAGAGAACCAAACTTGTGAAGGATGATCTTAGGGAGATGGTTTCGTATTTAGAGATACCAGGACATGAGAAAGCAAAGAAGAAAGTGCTAAAATACTTTGAAGATGAGAAAAAGAAGGTGGAGGAACAGAAAATACGCGGAGCCTGGATAAAACCGAATAATTTGGTTATAAACACATTCAAAGATCCATATAATTACGACATCATTAATTGAGATGTCGAAAATGTTAGATTTGCAATGTTGATTGTATATTCGTCACGGCAGATAATGTAATGTATGCAAATACATTAGTTATTTCATTAAAAGTCTAAGTAGTTTTGCTTTTACAGAAGTTTAAATATCATCGTGTTTGTGTGCTGCGTTTTTTTTTATGGTAAAGAGGCAACCGAGCAGTCGAAGGCTTTTGGTCACTATCGACGCCCAAAGATATCCGCACAACCAAAAGTTATGAAGATGCGTTACCCTCTTTTTCCCTATGATGCGCTGTGCCGCGCTCCCAGCTGCATAGACCTACCACCAACTTGCTTTTGCCGGAGAGAAGGGCAAGACAGGCAGTGTAATTACTGGCACCGAGACTTCTTATGTCTCAGGATAGGCAACACATAAATGAGTGCCTGGGCTAGTTCCAGGTTAACTAGTTTATGTTAAAATTCACGGATACACAAATTTCTCTGGTAAAAAGTGCCAATTCGTCTGTCGAAAGTTCTTCTTTTAGCCACGGTGCGCGCTGCAATCGAAACGTGGTTCCCCCACCTCCTACTTCGCACCCAGTGCATTGTCGCATTACTGCTGTGTGGCCCTGAGATACAGAGTGTAGCCGATACAGACAACTGTATGTATGGCTTCTATAAACATTTAGAAAGGATTATACAGGGTCTGACTTTTTTTTTTTCTTTTTCGGAGGGATCTATGCTAATGGCCCGAAGGCCCTAATGCTTCATCGGATTAGTGTGAGCCCATTCGGCTCACTTTTGATTTAAAAAGTGGGGGGTTGCCCCCGCCTACCGTGCGGTCATCGACCACACGGCCTCCTGGCTTCGGTTGTGTTTCAGTGGTGGGACTGTGCCGCGTCACCGTCGGGTGGAGTGGAGCCCCAGGCGGTCTACAGGGTCTGACATATTTTAATACAGACTATAGAACTAGCTATGCCACTGATAGAATATTGTTAGGCTACAAGGTAATACTAAATAAGCGATGCATTATTTACAATTACTCTTTATTGATGACATACAAAAGTCTTGTTGAGATCTTCTTCAGTTTTGAGACCAATTCGTATAACTTCGTTCCCGGATCAATGGTGACATTGACCCCCTAAAATATCCGGAACAGTTTTAAAAAATATGTATTTATAAATCAATATTAGTCGTAAAATTTCAACCTCCGTAATTACACTCTATTATTTAATAGACATTCCACGAAAGTCTATATAGAACATAATATTGTGTGAGTGCCATGATGATCTGATCCGGCCGATTTCGGCCACGGCGACAGCTTCAGCTCCTCTAGTGACGTTCGTGTGCTCGCACGTGGCAAAATAGCAGTGCCATCCCTAAATAGGGCTGCTCTGACACCCCGGGTGCTGCCGAACCCTTTCTGTCACCCCAGTGCAGAGCGGAAGCGACCACAGTGTCATACAACACCCCCAGGGCCGCCCACGTGCAGGCCTCAGACAAAGCCCGGTCTGCATCCAACCGAGCCTCTCTACCTTGGTCTATCGCCATGGGGCTTACTAATTCGGAGTCCAAAAACCGGAAGCTGTCATCTGCGCAGGAACATTTTTAGTGCATAAGTGGACGCGCAACCACAGATGCCCTCTCTCGTCCGCACCCCCCGTGATCCAGTGGAACGGGAACCGCTACAACCAGTGGAAGGTTTGGATGCAATCACTACTGCTCTGCAGGGTTTACTTCGAGTTTTCCTTCTCAACGAAAAGAGGGAAACGGGACGGGTAGTAAGGAAACTGAAGGAAGAAGTGAAAGAGATGATAGGATAGATACTACTGTCACGGAAGACGGAGGAGTGTGAAAGTAGCAGCTCGAGCAGTCCGAGGTCGCATTCCCGTAGCGGTTTCAACCAAATATCGGAGAAAATATCTGGAAGGTCCGCCCCCTGGACAAGCTGGGTGAGTGCCATAGAGGATATATATAATATTGTATGTATGCCGGATGGAGTACTTATTAATGCGAGCCATAAAATTCGAAAACTAACCAGTTTTACCACTGTCACTGATGTGAAACAAACCAATGATCTGTATGTACGTCCCATCGGCTAATGATTCATCAATGGCCATCAGTCTGTTGGTCTATGGGCGTCGATAGTCACCATAAGGCTCTGTTTGCTCGGTTGCCTCCTTATGACATAAAAAAAAAAACATTTTAGTTCCTACCTGAGTCTTCTTTTTCTTTTTAGCCCTTAGTAAATCCACATCAACATCTTCTTGCCATACATCGTTCCAGTAATTCTAGAAATAATGAAGTTGAAGACAATTCACACAATATATTTGTAAACTAGCTGGTGCCCACAGCTTCACCTGCGTCAACTTAGATATACAACCATATTAGGATTGAGGGTGATTATTTTATAGCCATGTCCTAATCCAAGGTATAAATCATCACCATTTCAACTTTTAGCCAAATCAGTTCTGCCGTTTTGCCTTGAAAGAGAACCAAACGTCCAAACTTACAAACTTTCGCCTTTTTAATATTAGAAAGATAGACTACTTAGGTGTGTTATTCTGATGTGTATGTATTGTGAAGTTTCATTAAAATCCATTCAGTAATTTTTATGATGAGAAAGTAACAAACATCCTTACATACAAACTTTCGCGTTTATAATATTAGTAGGGCGTGCCAGCCCTGATAGATATTTCTATCAGAGGGGCGAGCCACCTGACAATAAGTAATCTGAGTCTCATATGAACACAAAAAAAATCACCTGGGACTACTCCAGGGGAATTTACTCCAGGACTACCCATAAAAGAGTTGCTTTAATGGGTTGCCTATCATAAGACGTAAAATGTTAAGTCTCGGTGCCAGTTCTTCGACAGAAGAAATGAGTAGGTTGGTAGATTGTAGATGGGAGCATGGCACCAGGCACCTCCCACCCTTTCCTTAAACATGGGTAAATCTACTGGTTTGAGAGACCAGTGAACATTCAACATTTTTCTACGTTCTCTCTCTCTCTCTCTCTATTTAAGAGTCTTGCTCTTATCGGTGGACCAGTCTTCCTTATGCTGTAATTATGGCGCTTAGAAAAGTGGTTGCCCCACTTGCCTTCCGTTCCGCAGTACAATGACTAATTTCTTGCTCGTTGATCTCTAATCCGGAGCCCTACCGGAATCCATTTCCTCGGCCTCTAGCCAGTATTGATACCGCTGCTGCCCAGTATTAGGGGAGGAAGCGCTTTATAGTAGCGGCGCTTGCTCGCTACGTCACAAGCTTGTCATAGAACATATATGTAGCATTTTATAGGTTAGCCAATCCCACTGGACTAACCACTAAATCCTGGTAATCTTGTCGCTACTAGGTCGGGGACTGCTTATTCGTATGTTTGCAGCTTACCACCATATCTGATGGCCGTTCCACTACCCGCCACCTGTGGAGCTCAGAAGCTTTTCTACGTTACAAATATCTAATTTGTTCTTATTAAATTTAGATATAATGGAGCCCGATTAAATGGCATAATATACTAGGAGTTTAGTGCCTACAAAACACAGTAATGTAAAAACAAAACGTTTTCTTACCCCCGTTCTCAAAATATCGTTTTTGATGTAATCTTCGCTTGGATTTTTTACTTTCGATGCCTCGAGTAATGCAGACTGCTTCGCTATGGATAGCACTAACTCCGGGGATGCCTAGAAAGGACGAATACATAATCTAGCTGTTATATAAAATATCTAGACTGTTGTGAATCTGATGAGTTTAAATACTTTTCTACTACTTATAATATTGTTTTCTAATGTTTGCGCGAATTTCACTCATTTTAATTAAACAATTTTTACGGATTTTATCGCGGTTTATTAAGATTTTTACAAGCCCGACGTTTCGGATACTTTACAGCAACCATGGTCACGGGAGGACTGAAGTGACAGATGTCCTAACGTTACAAAGTTATTCGAACTACCCTATGATACATCATTATTTTGATAAGTCCTCTCTACGCAGAAAGTTAACGTTAGGACATCTGTCACTTCAGTCCTCCCGTGACCATGGTTGCTGTAAAGTATCCGAAACGTCGGGCTTGTAAAAATCTTAATAAACCGCGATAAAATCCGTAAAAATTGTTTCATTACTACTTATAAGTTCAAAATTACGTATCGTTTACAACCAAACATGTTTGCGCTACCTAATAGAAATAATACTGTTTTTTATCATTAAAACCATCATCATCATCAGCATCAGCCCCTATACGTCTTCTGCTGAACATAGGCCTCCCTCAAAAACGCGAAAACGACCGATCCCTTGCCACTCTACAAGCCACTGTACGCAGATTGTCTTCCCACCTGGTCTACTCGAACGTGGCCTCCACTCTTAAACCTTATTGGCCCATCGGCCATATTCCGTTCTCCTGAGTATGTGTCCAGTCCTCTGCCACTTCAACGAGCTCAATATTCGCATTATATCGGTAACTTTAGGTATCCGGCGGATGTCTTCGTTTCGAATCCCATCTTCCAAAGAAACACCCAGCACGCTGAACTACGACAATCTTTCGGATCAGTCGCATATTTAGAGGCCACTTTTCGTCTCCGATCATTAGAATACTTAAATAAATTATCAATAAAATACCTTTACGGGTATAGGTCCATTGTCTTCTGATTCCTTTGCTGCAAGATATGCCTGCAAAGATATGCAAAATTTTAGACATTCTGTTGTCTGAAAGTTATCGACAGACAGACAAAAGTTTATTACATTCACTCTCTCATTGACTCTTTCACACTCATTGACTCTTTCCCGAGAAATATTCGAACGGCTAGTGTATAAGGCATCTCTGCATAACAATGAATGCCACTAGTTTGCAGCATATCATTGATATGCTGAAGAAACAAAGTAGGAGATAGTACACAGCCTTGCGGAACACCAGCATTAACAGACTTGAGGTCCGAGCATGCGCCATCGACGATGAAATTGATGTTCCTGTCTGTCAAAAAGCTAGTGATCCACTTACATAATTTCTCGGGAAGCCCATAAAATGGTAGCTTTGTTAGAAGTTCTTTATGCTACACTCGATCAAAGGCCTTCGCTTTGTCCAAACTAACCGCCAGCGCTTCCCTCTTGCTCTCTACTGCCTCTGCCCATCACTGTGTTAAGAATATTAGAAGATTACCAGCTGAGCAAGTCCGTTGATAGCCATATTCTCGCTATCAATCGCTAATCAGCTGGTGCTCTGGTGGGAGCTAGCTCTGGCGATATTTAGAGGATCAACTAATTATGGACTCCATAATGTTTAAGAACAAGGAAGATAAAGCTGTTGTTCAATATTTGGACGGTTCTAAGCGGTACGGTTTCTTATATCGGGTGCACTTAAGTTGTCTTCCACGAGTGGGGGACGACGCTTAATGAATTAGAGTTTTGGAAAAGACGCCTAACGACATGTGCCAACTCAGAAGCACATGTTCGTAGCACTCACGGAGGCACACCATCCAATCGACTTATGGATGTCCAACAAAGAGAGGGTTTTGCGCACGGACCTCTGTCGTTATTTTTCCTCGGTTATTGAAAGTCAAGTTAGAAGCAAAAAGAGAGTAGAAGATCGGCCTTCTCCTTCGCTGTGTGAGCCAACGAGTCTTCCCTCATGTGCAGTCATGGTAGGGATGGCTTACAAAAATTCCCTTAAACAGCCTTGCCAAGCGACCAAAATGCACGAGTTCCCGAAGGAAGTCGAACCAATCTCTCGCAAATTCTGCTTATATACTCGGCTTTTACCTGTGCTCATTTGAAGGACCTGGAGGCAAAATTATACTCCTTTTTTAATGCGCTGGTCTTTACATCTTGGGACATCGATGCATTGGCCCAAACTCGGTAGCCATCCAGCTTATGGCGTGCAGCCATCTTACAAGGTTGACCAAACCATGGCTGGGATTTGCCGCCTATAGACACTGCAGGGCTTGGAATGAAAATTTCCATGGCTTGCAGCAACACCTCGGCAACAGAATCAACAACAATGTTTGGATCATCCAGCGAGAAGCAAATTCGCTCCCATGGATTCCTGGAACGCATTGTATCCCAATCAGCTGAACTATAGTGCCAAACGCGGTGGCAGCCCGCAAAACGAGGCCACGATGGGCGTGTAACTGGCACAGAACTCCGGATCAGACAGTGGTCCGACGAGCTAAGTGGAGCATCCACGGGAACCACGTAACTGTCCGGATGAGAGATCAGCAGAAGGTCCAACAGAGAAAGCGTATGATCTTCCATATATGAGATACGCGTTGATGATACCACCAATTCCAAAAAACCATCAGATTATATTATGCTAAGGCAAAGTCGTAAATAGATCGGTTGTACGTGAGCCGAGCCACTGTGTGTTTTACTGTCATACAGCTCGTCTGCTAGTTTGCCTACCATAAAAACCGCTAGTAACACAAACAAATTCAGAACGAGTACCTACCTTCATTTCATTACGGAGTTTCATTTCAGCCTCTTCATCTATATTAGATTTTGGCTGGAATAAATACGCTTAATTATTACGTTTAATAAATAACTTAGTTATTATCATCAACCTGTATCCATCTACTCATGATGAGATGCTGACACTGAATATTTTGATTCCTTCCTTCTCTGTGCTCTGCTCTCATAAGTATTATCAGGCTCACTAACTGTGAGAGGACTATTTTGTTCAAGAGATTTTTTAGATATACCAGCAACTTAAGGGCTGAGATTGAAGGGCCGCAGCTCCAGAATGGACAATGGGAATTGGGTCAAGGCACCATTATATTGCTATGTTAATTAATTGACACCTAGTTCTTTGCGTAAAGTAAGTCAAATATATATTGGATCCTTGTTTATCATTTAATAGAATGTATGAGTTAGAGCAGAATACGAATAGTATTCGCTGCAACATAAATTGTAAACTAAAGCAATACGTCATCGGCTATATACTGGCCGCCTGCCGAAAGTGATGAAACATTTATCGGTCGTATACTTGCCGTTTGCCACTTGAGGGGTTGCAAAGAATTTCGGCAAGGTAAATGCGAGGTACCTGGTACCGATAACTTACTAGGTATGGTATGAGCCTGCGTCTTGAAAAGTCTGTAAACAGTGCAGGCTCTTCATAATGCTGGTTGGTGCCAAAGAATTGAGACATATCTGGTCGATAAGGCCCCTTAAATATTGGTGCATTCTGCAAAAAGGATGAGATTTTTAAATCTATAGGTTTAAGTGCGGCTCTATACATTCTGAGGCATTTTTTGCAACTCGACAACGGAATCCGTAGTGATTGTCAACTCAAGTATTTTGCCATGTCCAATACAAACAGACTCCGCCGAGGCATTATCTTACCATTATCAATACCAACCGTGCCGCTGGTGGAATATCATGTTCCTGTGCCTCTTTCCATGAATAACCAAAATCGCCTATCCCCACTTGCCATGGGCGTACCCAGCTTCTGCCCTAGGCGGGGGCAAGTCAAGATTTTTTTTGACCGGATCGCCAGTTTTGTTATAAGGTGTGCACGGAGGGGGTTACTACTACTCTGTCGTGCACCTCGGGGATAGCCTTCGGGAGCTGTTCGACCTCTGCCTACGGGCCCTACAGTCCTGGGGGCCTGGATGGTGGGTCAGCTCTGCTTGCTACCAAAGGCAAGGCGGACCCCGGACTCGGCTTCGGCGGTGCGACCGGTGGTGTAGCTGAGTGAAGCTGGGAAGGCATTGGAAAGAAAGTGGCCTCCCGGCTCGCTAAGCACCTGGAGAAGGGTCCGGGACCGGAACTCTCAGAGTCCCAATTTGGGATCTGGGCACACTGAACGACCGTCGACGTCCCCAAACGCCTTGGGGCGGTTGAGGATGGGTGAGGCGGAGCACGGAGGGAAGGAGGTGGTTGCAGTGTCACTGGACATCGCGATCACCTTTAACAAGCGCTGAACTTCTTCAGGTGCCTCCGTATCCTACGAGAACCGGTCGGGGTCCGTAGAGTGGCAGCGAGTCGGATGCGGTGTCCCACAAGGGTCGGTTCTGAGTCCGGTCCTATGGGACATTAGGTACGACTGGGTCCTAAGAGGCCGCTTCCTCCCCAGGATGGGTGTTATCTGCGCGGATGACACCTTCGTGTATGCCCGGGGACGAGACTATAAGGAGGTGGTGTGGCTGGCCAAGCTTGGGGTCGACCTCGTTATCAGTCGCATATAGAGGTTAGGGCTTCCAGGTAGAAGGGAGGAGGGTCAGGATCAGCTCCCATATTAAGTATCTGGGGCTCATCCTTGACGGAGGGTGGACCTTCAGCACAGATTTCTCAATTTTGGGACTGAAAGTCGTGAAGGTAGCAAGTGCGCTGGGCAGACTCCTCCCGAACCTCGGAGAACCCAGCGCCGCCTGCATGCAGCTATACTCCGGTGTCTGCCAGAATATGGCGACCTATCTGCAGATTCTGCAGGTTCACCGACTAAGGCAAGAGGCGTTAATGCGAAGGTGGGGGCACGACCTAGTGCGGCAGCCGTATAGCAAAAGCCTAACGGTTGCGTCAGGTCCTGGAGCGGTGAATGCGCCATAAGCGCAAACCCCGTCACCTTCCGTCTGACACAGGTGCTCACCAGGCATGGTTGCTTTAGTGAGTACCTGTGCCGGACGGCCCACAGGGAACCAGTGACACGTGTTTAACGTTTGTGGCGTGGTGGTGGGTTCGGCGGTCAGCCCAGCACACCCTCGAGGTGTCCCCGAGATAGGTGATACTGCGTTGCGATCTGACATCGGCGACTACTAGTCCTCGATCTGGACCTGGACTTCTGCGAGGCAGTAAGGGTGAGAGAGAAGGCCGCCGACGAGACCCACTCCCGCGAGCAACGAACGGTGCGTAGGAGGCGCTACTTAATGCACCTCTATTAACGCTGCTGTGCTTATGTCGGGCTTAAGGATGGGAACCTGGGCTCAGTATGACATGATGTCACGGTGACTGCTTTGTAGCGGCCAGGAAGTCCCCCCTTACAAGGAGTAGTCTGGCCTTCGCGGCGACTGAAGGCGCTCGCAGTGGTTTTAGTTTAGGATTAGGCACTCCACAGGTGTGAGTCTCTCATAAAGTCGATCTGATGATGGAGCCGAGGGAACTTCTCAATAATTTACAGCAGTTACCTTGTATTTGAGCTTGATTAATTTGTATTTATCAGAATTTTACATCTAGATTTGATTGATCTTGTGTTCAGTGGCTGTCATTAGGGACAGTTAAGGGAACTCCTTAACGGTTTATAGTAGCTACCTTTTGTTTGGACTTAATTCATTGATATTGACGAGAACTTTGCATTAAAAAGGGTAAATAAATTATTATTTTTACAAAATCATTAACCACAAATAGGTACTCAATAGTAAAAAATAAATTTATATAATTATTGTATGCGCTATCCACACATCTATATTTTGAAATTGGTGCTAGTTAAGAATGGTCGGACAATTAAGAGCAACCACCAACAAGTTTCGGCGGAAATAAAATATAAACGTAGGTACTATCGGTGGAAGATACAACTTCCAGGGGGGGCAGCTGCCCACCCCTGCTCCCTGGGTACGCCCATGCCTCTTGCACACAATATCTATAATAACTATCATTATAATATTTTCTTATTATATTTCTTATCATATTGTATTAGAGTTCCAAAAATAACCATGGCAACGGTGGCATGGACATGACTAGATATTTCAGATCTAATAAAATGAAGAAAATGAATATGTTTTACTGTCATGTCTGTACAGTGGGGCTAGCCAAGATGCCATTCTGAAATCATAAACGATAGTAGAAAACTAATAAATGTATGGAAATGACATTTTACATCGATAAATAACGTGGTGGTGCTAGAATGAAATGCACAATGATTCATTCCTGAAATGTCCTTTTAGCAAAACAGTTATTATAGAAAAACTAACAAGTGTATGTTTTTAAAATAAATTTATTTTATCCTTTGAATAACTAAACTACTTATATCTGTATGGGCTTTATTCTTGAGCTTTCGTAGTCTGTACCTATACTATTTATTTACGCGCAAAGTTGGGCTAAAATCAGTGTTGAAATACGAAAGTTTAGAAGCTTGTATTTTTTAAATGTATTTTTTTTTACGATTTTGGGTAAATACACACATAGATAACGACGAGATCAATTTATATTATCCGTCAAATACTGTAGTAATTACTGTTCTGCGTTTGTATGGAAAGATGAGCGACTTGTGTAACCTTAAATGTCATTTCCATACATTTATTAGTTTTCTACTAGCGTTTACCATTGTAGAATGGCATCTTGGCTAACCAACCATTGTATAGACTCGTTCGATAATAGGCAATATTGTGCGAGCTAGTGACAGCTACACTAGCACCACCATTTTATAATTTATATTTTTAGCAAAAACTATATAAAGATTAATTTGCACGTATACCTGATTAGTGTTTGACAGGGTGAGAGAATGGATGATTTTCCACTGCTCATGTCCAAGTGTGGCCTTGAAATGCAATAAACATGTCAATCTATACTTATAATAAAACTGTAGAGAGGTCAATTCTGTACATTGAATATATATTCAAAATTAATATTGGGGGATGAATGGTGATCGATACTGATGCCAAAAATGCAATCAGTAAATTTTTTATCTGTCTGTCTGTCTGTCTGTCTGTCTGTCTGTCTGTCTGTCTGTCTGTCTGTCTGTATATGTACGCATGGGTCAAAAACTACTGAAGGGATTTGAACCAAACTTGGTACGATTGTAGTCCATACTCCTAGGCAGGTTATAGGCTATATAACATAACGCTAAGACACATAGGAGCTGAGCAGTGACGATAAATTTGAAGCAAGTCGGATGAAAATGCGCTTTCGAGCTGTTATCCTTGCATACGTTGATCATTCACCAAAAGTATGTATTACAAAGATGATGGTCTTCAAAAGATCTACAAAAAAGTCCTCAATAGTATATATCTATCTTTTATAAATTAGCCACAATAATGTGTTTAATCGTAAGAATTTCTTCAAATTGTATTAAATGCATAAATATATTGTATTTCACATAGATATATCTTTATCAAACTCCCATATTCAAAAAGTACACTTTAATATCTATTTTATAAAAAAAATATTATAGAAATCGGTTTATAAACACACAAGATATAGATGAAATAAAACTTTCAAATCTCGGCGCGCCAGTATGGGTACGGCTATACGGTTGATTTTTGTTTAACGCGCGAAACGGCCATCCGCTGCATCTATAAAAAGGCGAGGGCGCTCACGCGCCGACTTCTAGCCATCAGCTCTCCTACTCTTCCGATTTCGCATAAAGGTCTTTGGACCATAGCACAGGTCAATTCGAAAAAAAAAAAAAAAAAAAAAAAAACGCGCCGACTTCACTCACATTGGTGTGGTTCGGACGTGGTTCTTAACGACACTTCTCGCAATAAGCGCGCTGTAGATTTTAAAAATACATAGATACGTAGTTTTTAGATATATGTTTAAAGTAGGTATTAGATAATAATATAATTAGTTTGTTTTGTGTTTTTGTTTGTTTCTCCTTCTTTTCTTTATCTATATATATACTATAATATATATACTATAATATATATATACTATATATAAACTATATACTATAATATATATATATATATATATATATATATATATATTATAGTATATAGTTAAGTTAAAATATAATATTTCTTTTTGGTAGTTTTTTTTTTTGCTGGTAACTAGTAGGTACTAATTTGAATTAAAATATTGATGTATCATATGATAGGGTAGTTTCAAATAACTTTGTAACGTTAGGACGTCTGACACCTCAATCCTTCCATGACCATGGTTGCTGTAAAGTATCTTGAACGTCGGACATGTAAAAATCTTAATAAATGGCGATAAAATCCGTGAAAGTTATTTAAAAATAATAAAAATGTACTTCTAAATTAAATAAATATATTTTTTCAAAACGTACTATCGTGCCTATAAGGAAATTATCGGGAAGTTAATAGTATTCTTTAAAGTATAATATAAGGTGGTAAATTAGAACCATATTATTTGAAAAATAAGTTTAAAAAAAAATACTTCTTACATGCGGACGAAGTCGCGGGTAAGAGCTATGAAATAATATACGGTACTTACATAAAAAAATCAATTTTGTCTCTAAAACAGCTAAGCCGATTTTGACGAGGCTTTCACTGGCAGATAGTAAAGATGGGCGCTTAATCAATTAGAGCTGTAAAAATTCCGCTTTTTGAAAAAATCATTCAAGCGCGTTAATAAAATCAAGCTGATTTCGATTAATCGTCAAGGTTAAAATTTTTAAAAATTCAATACTATATTATCATGATTAAAGGAAAGTAACCTTATTCCGATACGTTTAAAACTCAAAATATAATGTGAATAAGGAACCTTACTTCTATACGCTGTGGGTGATATGACGCAATATAAAGATTTTTTAATTTTATTGGATTAAAACCTTATCCCTATATCTTTAAGAATCAATATTAGATTCAATTGGTTACGTATTAAACGGCTAAAATACATTATGCCTGTTTACATAACATTTCTATCAGACTGACAACGCTCCGTTTTTGGTTGGTTACAAACTTTTTACAGCTTAGGAACTTTTATTATGATTTATGATTTTTGATTTTAATTTTTAACTGATTTTAATTTTTTAAACTCCGTACGCTTGTCAATGTCGATGAGCTTAGATGTTAATTTTTACTTTGCGTGCGCGTAGCCGTTATTTGAATTAGTGTGAATTGAGTGACTTAAATGTTTTATTTGATAATGGTGAATGTAAATAATAATTGTAAATAGTAAACTGATATTTTTATTAGGAATTAAGTATATTATAGTTATAAATAAGTACATTCGTGTTGTGTTTTTTTTGTTGTTATAAATAATATTTATTATTTATAAACCCAATAGGGAAAGCGAAAATACTTAGATTAAATAATAATAGTCCATACAGCCTAGTCTGCATATTATGATTTTTGTGTTGTTATTATATATTACCTTAGTTATAGGGTGTAAGTGTTGTGAATAATTAATAATTATTAGTGTAGTGAAAATGTCGGGCGCCGTTTTAATCTGAGACTACTTTCAAAAAAACCAGACCGATAGTTGCTGTGTGTAATACATGTCAAAAACTAATATCAACATTTGAAACTGAAACATTTGGGTGTTTTCAATGATTTACTTTCGCGTGACTTATCACGGCCGACTTCTTCTCAACGGCAGGGTTACGAGAATAATGGCGGTGGTGGTTGGACTAGTGGAGGAAATGGTGAGGAGAATACTAATAATTCTTACAATGCATGTGGCTCTAATGGTGAAGGTTATTAAAAGCACTTGCCTTTTGTCTTGGACTGGCCTATTGATCTAGTGGTTCGTGACCCTGTCTACTAAACCGGAAGGTCGTGGGTTCGATTCCCACCCAGGATGAATGTTTGTGTGATGAGCATGATCATTTTTTCTGTGTCTGGGTGTAGTTTTATCTATATCATGTATGTATTTAGAAATATAATATAAGTATACATCATTTGTCTGGTTGCCATAAGAACAGGATCTGCCTAGTTTGGGATCAGATGGTCCTGTGTGGGATGTCCCAACGTAATAATTTTAAAAGTATATATTTTATTCATCATCATCATCATGTTGAATGAATTATTTATTAAGAGAAATTTAAAAAATCAATCCCAATCCTGACATCAGTCATCGGAGGGGACTTGTCTCTGCCGAGCGTCATCACCGCGATGCTTGGTGACGACGAGTCCTGGACGGTGATGGTCTCCTTCTGTGAGGCAGTAATGTCCCAGAAGGAGGTCGACGAGCGGGTGAGAGAGGAGGCCGCGGACGAAGCCTTCTCCCGCGGGCGTAGGAGGCGCTATTTAATGCGCCTCCAGTAACGCCCCTGTGCTCGTGTCGGGCTCAGGATGGGAACCTGGGTCTGTATGGTACGACGTCGTGGGGACTGCTTAGTAGCAGCCGGGCATTCCCCCCCTACAAGGAGTATCTGGCCTTCGCCGGGGCCAGCCTGTCGCTGAGGTGATCCTGTGTGTTGCCTGCATAATGCGTTTCAATAAAAAGCTCGGCCGGCTTTTTTAAGCGCGCTGAAAAATAAAAGCCAAACGCTTAAGCGTGTTGAAAATAAAAAGCCGTTTATCACATCCCTAGCAGATAGCTAATGTTATAAGGCGTAACGTTGGCCATAAAAATAATCATCATTAATCCGAACGGCTGTAAATCTAAATAAACGCGGGCGAAGCTGCAGGCAACAGCTAGTTATTGAATAAAACAAAGATCCGACAAGATCAAAAGGAAGTTTTGATGCGAAATCTATGTGCACCCGTAGTAAAATCAACTGGAATGTCGACACGGAAATGGCATGATGCTATTTTAAATATTATGTTATAATTCGTAATATAAACTTTTTATTAACTATAAATTTTAATTTCCAATCTGCTGTGACTTGTGTTGTGACGGTCGCTTTGTTTAATAAACAAATCGTAACTCACCAAGGCCTGTGGTCTCGGTGATCATTTACCACCAAGATGATTATGATGATTTCTTTGCGTTTGAATGAAATATACATAACTAAAATAAAAAAAATCCTCAATGCTAGAACTAAAGAGCTTATGACTATGAAATGGCTGAACCGCTTTTGATAAAACATATCTAAGAACCACCGCTACAGAACCTGCTTTACAACTTTAAATCGGTTCAACCGTTTACTGTACCTATCACATACAGACACAAATAGCGGTCAAGCTTATAACCTCTCTTATTGCATCAGGGGGTTTAAATTACTTACCGTTTCGTGTTCTTCAAGTGATATAGTATTGTTGAAATTCCTTATATCGATCTGTTGTGTGAAAATAAATAATTCAATAATTATGACGAAACATTTTTTTACGGATTTTATCGCGGTTTATTAAGATTTTTACAAGCCCGACGTTTCGGATACTTCACAGCAACCATGGTCACGGGAGGATTGAGGTGACAGATGTCCTAACGTTACATAGTTATTCGAAACTACCCTATGATACATCAATATTTTAATTACAGCTTGGCAAAAAAGAGTATGACGTGGTGACAGGTGGAACTAAATATTTTACTAAATGGAAACCTATGATGTTGACAATACTTGGCCTACAAATACTAGATTTTGAGTAAAGCTTAGTGTTTCACATTTATTTTTAACGATTTGATTAAATTATCTTGCTGATTTTCCATATTATGATGAGACCTAAGTGAAAGTGGCGCCCTCATTTTTTCCATACTCTTTTTTGCCAAGCTTTTTGTACTTAGTCCTCTCTACGCACAGAAGTAGCTAACTGCATCTTTAATCTGTGGTAAATTATGCTTGGTTTTTGATTTCATTATTTTAATAATGGGATCCCAGCAGGTGATAATTTAATAATATTAATTGAAAAAGAACGCCTTTCGACCTCAGCCATTTTTTAAAAAATGATATATACCTTAGTCATTACAACAAAAAACGATATCCATCAACCAATTGAAGCTACAGAGCATGCCAGAAAAATATGTTGTGTAAACTTACCCCAATTTTTGTTAGTAATGCATTAAAAAAGTGAGACAAAATCATGACACACTAATATTTCTCTAGACCTGACCATTAATTTAGCACAGCGAAGTAGATGTGCAGATTGGTGGTAGCCAAAATCCTTCGGTTTGAGCATCCCCATGATTTTGCAAATTTTTCCTCAGGGCAAGTAACCTATTCTCCTACCCGGTGGTGGAATTCATAACGGAACATCCTTTTCGAGAATAAGTAGAGTAGAACTTGAAAAAAAAATGCGTGAACCTTTTTTTTTTTTGTTTTAGAACTTATTCGTCAGGAGAGGAAGGGTTTTCACTGGTTTCAGATCGTATACCTAATAAGTTATATACCTCTTAAATTGCCGAAATTTAAAATCAAAAAGCCCCTAAAAATCTGTCACTTATTTACTTTCCAAAATGGAAAAAATCCCTTAAATGAGGTCATCGTCTAATAGGGGAGGAATAAGTATCTCTTATATGGAACCCTCAAGATGTGGCTGAAGGCGCTCGCAGTTGTTTTAATTAGGGTGGGCACTCCCAGGTGCGAGTCCCACATTGGGTCAAGATCTACCCGAAGACCCTGGCTGCATCCATAAGGATTTCCCTGCAAAAAAATAGGCATAAGTATCTCTATGACAATAAATACTCATAATAACGTACCTTATGATCTTCACCCGAATCTATACCATCCACGTAATCCCTCGAATAAAGGGGCTATAATGCAACAAAAATAAATATTACTATAAAAGTCACTACATATTATAAAACAAAGCCTTCTGCCGCATCTGTCTGTACGCGATTAACTCAAAAACTACTGAATAGATTTTCATGTTGTTTTCACCAATAGGTAGAGTGATTCATGAGGCAGGTTTATATGTGTAATTTGTCAAGGCTTTATGTAAATTGGTTGAAATATAAGGATTATTGTTGTAAGAGTGGGAAAAAATCGACCGCTTGAGAGCTTTTATTTCCATTATTTCCTCTTTATTTCCTTTGAGAAAAATGGTAGGATATTCTCTTTTAGGCATCAAAAAAGAGCAATAGCATATAGATGTTCTTTTACAGTACATAATAATGAACTCCACCCGATTATAGTTACTTTAACAGTTTTAAGTATACACGTCAAGCGTTTCGACGTCATTCTAAGAAACTTCACGGCTGCCAAGTGGAATTACGCGAGCTGTAATTAATTTTGATTAAGTTTCGCACCTTTACATCATTATCTCCCCTAGTATCACCATTTATTATCTGAAAAAAAAAAATATTTTTGTGAAATTGCATTCAGGCAACTTTTGCCACCCCCACCAGCCGAGCCGAGGGGCCTCTTTGTACCCGTTTTATAAGAAGAGGGGACAAAAGAGCAGGGGCCAAGGGGCAAGGACAGGAACCTCACCCCATTATACTGTCCCGACGTTGAGAGGGGTTGTTCTATGGCGTGCGTCCCCTGAGGGACTGACTAGCCGTCTAAAGAAAAAAAAGATTTAAGTAGTCGAGGCCCTAGGATATACATGCCTTGAAACCCTTTCTACCGCTAGATTGCTTGGACACCGCGCATGACCCGCCTCTCTCTCCAGAGGGAGGGATGAGGGCCGGCCCTCATGATGATAGGTTAAATTCAACCGTAAAAGATTCGTCGACCGTATCGGATTTGACTAGTCCAAATGATGCTCTCCCGAAAAGCGCGCGCGATGAACCGCGCCCCCTGCGGGGCGCGGAGGGGGCGTCCCCCTTTCGAATATTTCTTAAGTGAGCCATCTGCTCACTTACTGTACCGATTGAGCTTAAAGGCCATCAGGCCGAAAAGTCTAGCCCTTCCGAAAAAAAAAAAAAAAAACCCTTTCACACTTTTCAACCTTCCTAAAATAAATAATTATGTATTTTGGTAAGACTTTGACCAAAAAAATGCATAGTGCGTACGCTGCCACGAAAGTGCCGAGCGACGCTAATTCGCGCGAATAATCACGCGAGTAATCGCGCGAGTAGAGCGTGTGTGGCCAGACAGGGCAACATCCCGGTAGTGCGAGGAGCAGGACGATGAGCAGCGCGAGGAGCATTATTAGCAAAAGTTATGCAGATGCGTTGCCCTCCTTTTTCCTATCCCCCCAATGGGCTACCGGAAACTCACAAATCGCACGAAACGTGACATAGCACTTGACACCGGTGATATATGAGCAAGAGGTACCACCCTGATCGTGCCGGCCCAGTTCTGCTGCAATGCAGCATGGCACTAACTTTTGTCAAACCTCTTATTTAATTTATTATCATAATATAATCCAACTGGAACAAAAAGAGGTGAAAATTGTACAGTACATACGGTAAGATGCAAAAAACAATATCCTAGAATTACAAAGACACGACTACACATGATTGGTACAAAACTTTAATTAAAAAGTTTTATTACCGTATTTTACGATAAGATATAATTATGATATCCAATCTAAAATACATTTCTTCATGGATCAAGTCATAATGCAATAGCTTACTGCCTTGAGGGCTTACGGAGCTGTATCATTTGCCTCTCTAAAGCTGGGTTTTTTTATGTCATGAAGAGGAAATCAAGCAGTCGGAGCCTTGTGGTTTCTACCGACGCCCATAGACCTTGGCACAACCAAAAGTTGTGACCATGCATGTCCTCCTATTCGCCATCCCCCCTCCTCATTCAATGGGCCAACAACTAACAAATCGCAAAATGTATATGAAACGAATAAAAGAAAATAATAATAGTAGGTAAACTGTAATTATATTATTTTATATATATATATAGTATATATAGTAGTAAAACTGTAATTATATTATTTTATTCGTTTCATATAATTTTTATAATAACTGTTATAATATGTTAAATACATATAGGTACATTTTGTACTTATTAATTTTTTTTTCGAATGAAACACAGTAGTAATGCAAAGCTGTTGTTGTATTACTATTTAAACTTGTAATATATACGCGAAAGTTTGTATGTATAGATGTATGAATGTTTATTACCCTTTCACTGTTTCTATATGATAATAATATATCGTTATATCACAGAAACACATTAGAGAACGTGTCAGGTAAGTAAATATCGTAGCAACTGTTTTAAAATTAATCAGTGGTGGAAAAAAGCAGGGAAAAAAGGCAGTGAAAATAATTTTACAATCGGGCAACACTGAGCATTGAAACAAAATGTTTCTTTTTAAACCTAATTAACTACAAGAAACTACGAAATATTGAAAGATTTCCTGTGAAAAGTGATGCTATTACATTTATTTTGTTTCTCAGATGTATTTTACACAATTTAACCGCACAAATCGTCATAATTATTTATTTCGCGAGTCACGTTCGGCTTCCTTTGACATTGAACACTATTACACTACGGAGCGGCCTACGGCATAGCGTTTGGAGCCGTGATGGCTCCAATAAAGGTGCATCAATTAAGTAATTATTTTAATCACGTTCTTTCATTTTTTTTTTCAAAAATGAACTCATAGCATTCTGCTGGTGCTCTTGAAAACTTTCACGTTCCAACTAAGCATGTTTACTATTTAGCAATTGGCACAATTCGGCATTGTACGGTACCAAGGCGGCACAGAGTTGCATATTGGCATGCATTGCAACACACAGAAATAAATCATGCAATTTGCTTTAGTATGACAACATTAATTGTAGTATAAAATACGACAAAAATAAATACGTACCTCGGTGACAAATTGTTGGCGTTTAATAAAGATTTATATTTGATTTTAATACAAGCATTCTATGCAACTGATAGAATATGTCAACGTCAAAACAGATGTTTCCGATTTTATCCACTGTAATACTTTAATTTGTTACATTCATTCAATTGGAATTTCATAATTTTGGTTTGACTAGAGTGATAATCAGCTGAACAATGCATTTTATTTATAATTTATGAGTGAAATTGCTAGCTTCCTTTAAATTATCAAGTAGTTTCATTTCAAATATCGAAATCAATATGTGAGAGTAGTGAAATTTTCAAAATACGAATTCTTTGTTTGCCTACCAATAGTTTCGGGAAAATTATATATTTATAATGTTTGGAAGACCAAGATGCAGAGAATGGACACCTCTAACAACACAACAACTTCGACTTCGCAGTCTTATCCAGGTAAAATACATTTGTGACTTCGTAGAACAGGATTAATATTTCTATTTATAACGTCACCAATTTACAAACAAACGCCTACGCTGGAATGCATTATTTTTCTTTATCTTTGATCTTGAAGAGGCGTTTTAAGATGAACTATACGTAGCAGAAACTAATTATAATCTACGATTGTGTACTTTTGTTATTACTTTCACAATTCCTGCTTTATATATTTATATGTATGAAGTGTAGGATATTTTTAAGATGCACTTAAAATATATTTATTTTAAACTAATATATTTAGGGAAACCCCTTTTAAAGTATCAAGATATCTAGTATAGGAGCTAACTAACATCTAGATCAAACAAATCCTTTAAGAATGTCATATTGATAGTTTTTGATTGACAAAGTTGACAACTTACAATGTAAAATAGTTTTATAGTTAGTTGGCATGTTTCTTATACTTACCCTTACCCATTGAGCATGATAGAGTAGTAGTAATGTACATATAAAATTCTGATACTGGTCAGTGATTTGCATTCCCAGCATCCGAAGCACAAATTTGATGGAATTTGTTTACTTATAAAACCCATAACATTACCGCTCTTTCATAGCTGCCTGCTTACATTGAATAGGTTTTGTTGAGAGTGCTGTTACCTTTCTGTTATAACTACTATAATAAAAAAAAATAACTTGAACTACAATACTAAATTAGCCTATGTTTTAAGTTATATCTAAATGTTCTTTCAATTGCAACCCACTCAGGCATTTGGTCAACTTTATAGTACTAAAAATATTTGTGAGATAACACCACATCAAGAAGCACAGAAAAATAATATCCATTAACATTAAGTAACCATTTATTAGTTAACACGGGGAAATGCCTTTACATGCAGTTGGCAGTTCCCATTCTCGTCCCTTGTCCCCTTTTATAAGAGGGGTACAAAGAGCAGCCCCCTTGGTTTAATTGGCTCTGCCCAAGGTGCTGGGCTCTCCTTAGGCTACTGAGCCCCACCGCCATGAATAGGCTTGAACCATGGTGGCGAGTTAGGCTAAATTATTTATCTAGACCTTAGCATTATCTTAGATATACTTTCAAAGGAATAATAAATAATCCTGAAGAAGGAAATGGCGATTTAGTTATTTTTTAATTAAGGTTTTATACAATGAGTAAGTACCTTTTTTTTTTACGCTGGGAAATGCTCTGAGGCATACCGCTGAGAGTGGGTCTCCCCACACGGGTAAGTGGACACAGCTCTGCCCACTAAAACCCAGTGTGTGCCACCAATGCCGCCTTTGGTGAGGTGCCCCGGATCTGTTGAGCAAACAGGGCACCTCGACGTCTAGTCAGCACCCCCGGCTCAATTTGCTTCGCCCAAGGTGCAGCGGCTAGGCTACTGAGCCCCACCGCCACGACAAGGCCTGAACCATGGTGGGGATACATTAAGTAACCTGCCCAATGTCAGTCTGATGTCCATAAAAGTAGACATATTTATATTATTCACAATTTATATGGGACATTAAATTTAAACTATGTAAGCAAAGTAAAACCGTTAACAAGGCTTGCTTTGCTTATCATGAATGTTGATAGCTAAGTCAATGTTGCATTATTATTCTTCTTCTTCCTTTACTATGGCTCCCTGAAGGATTTGCCAATATCAGAGTGAAGCTGAGTTTGAGTAAAAATAATTATTAAGTTGAGGCAGAAAACTTTGCTATGTATAAGGCTTTGTGAAAGTGCAAGCCATAAGAACAACTAAAAGGTGAATCCAAGAAGTGTCGGTATTGTTGCCAGTTTTTAACTATTTTAAGTGGCGGGTTATATTTCTGAAACAAAAGACAAACAAACATATAACATAGGTTAGTAGGGTTAATCAAGACAAACAGTTCTACAATTTAATGTTATTAAGATCAATAAATGTTCATAAAATACCAATAAACTGGGAATGAACTAATGATAAAAGAGACCTCAGGATAGTTGGGCGAGGTATATCAGGGGGGAGAACATCATAGAGCGAAAACTGGAGTTTTGGGCAGTTAAAAAATATGTGATCAAGAGTGCCTTCCTCAAGACCACATTCGCATAGTGAAGAGTCCTTTACTCTATGCATTATTATTATTGCTTTTGAAAAATATTATGTGACAAGCAAAACAACTTAGAAGATAAGTGATTATTGTTACCCACAGCTACTAATGCTATTGCTATATTAATAACTAGCTGTTGCCTGCAGCTTCGCCCGCGTTACTCAACTCCTATATGTCACAGCGTGATGTTATATAGCCTATAGCCTTCCTCGATAAATGGGCTGTCTAACACTGAAAGAATTTTTCAAATCGGTCTAGTAGTTCCTGAGATTAGCGCGTTCAAACAAAGAAACAAACTCTTCAGCTTTATAATATTAGTATAGATAATAATATCTATGGATGCTTTCACTCCACGTCAATCTTCATCAACTCCGTGCTTAGTACTCGAAGAACTTGTGTTACGGGTACCAGACAACGGAAATATATTTAATAATTTTATACTATACATATATTTAAGATTTTTATTATATAATACACATATTTAATACACATCCATGGCCCAGGAACACAGAAAATATGTTTGTTGCAAGCCAGAGGTTACGCAACCTCTGGCTTAAGCGCCAACGTGCTTACCACTGAGCCACAGAGGTCATCTTCTTTATTGTGGGGTCAAAGCAATAGTGCAATTAAGGATATAAATTACAATGTCTTGTACTTTATACCCTTACTAGCTGGTGCCCACAGCTTCGCCTGTGTTAACTTAGATTTACAACTGTATCCGGATTGATGATAATTATTTTTATAGCCTATTATATATCAAATCAGTTCAGCCGTTCTGCCATGAAAGATCAACAAATATACTTACAAACTTTCCCCTTTATAATATTAGACCTTACAATTGATTGATGGTTGACTGTGAATTTTTAATTATCTTGTTCTTGAGACGAAGTCATAAATTGTCATTGAGTAACCTTGCACGCCCGAGTGATAAATGTACAATCAATAAATAAAAACCTTGATTGCATATTGTTTTTTGTTTTCAGTGTAAGACAAGACTCTTGCTTGTTTATGTTACTTTTTCATATCTCTCTCTGGTTGCTCCCTCATGACTGAGGATCGTGGTCATCAGTGGTTGTGGATGGTTTACACATTGTGTGTATAATCTGCCTCCATCGGTGTCTATTCATTGCGTCTCTCACAGTAACCGAGTATTTTTTTCTGAAGATGGGCCTTTAACTTATTATTTAAGGGTGGGGACACCAGCGAGGCCAGACGGGTGATCAGTCCTCATTAACGGGACCATTTCACCCAAGGCCTTTAACTTGCTCGCTCCCTCTACCGGTGGTAGGGAAGCGCTGTGCCGCGCTCCCGGCTGCATGTGTACCACCATCTTGCTTGCTTCTCCAGTGAAACAGCTTTGCTGTGTTTCGGAGAGAAGAGCAAGACAGGCAGTGTAATTACTGGCACCGAGACTTAACATCTTACGTCTCAGGATAGGCGACACATAAATGTGTTGCCTGGACTCGTTCCAGGTAAACTAGTTTATGTTCATGGGCGACGTCGACCACTTACCATCAGGTGGCACGTTTGCCAGTTTGCCTATTCAACTAACATAAAAAAAATCTAATTGGGAACCGACCACAGGCTCTCTTAGCCTCCGTATTCCCAACGACAATCAGCTTTTCCAGGCTGTCATCTCCCTTCCTAACTATGTGGTCAAAGTAAGACAATATGCTCTGTAGGCAGATTGTAGAGTGGTGGGTCTTTATCCGGAGCTGTGAAAGGATCGACGCATTAGTGCGTTTGGTGGTCAAAGGTAACCTCAACAAGCGTCTCCAGCACCACATCTCAAATGCATCGACCCTCTGTTGTTCTCACTTTTTCATATAAAAGAGAAGAAAGACGGTATTAACCATTGGTGCTGTAATAAATTAGTGAGGTAGCCATTTTTTATTTTCATTTCTTGGATAGACGAAAGGTGTTAAGTATTGTTGCTTGTAATAACATCACCTGTCCAGTCAGTTTTTCCGTATTACAGCAGCAGGATGTAGTAGGTAACCCCACCATAGTTCAAGCCGTCGTAGCGGTGAATCTCAGTAGAGAAGATGAGCCCAGCACCTTGGGCGAAGCGAATTGAGCCGAGGGAGCTGCTCTTTATTCCCCTCTTATAAGAAGAGGGGACAAGGTGTGAGGATGGGAACCTCAGTCCATTGTACTGTCCAGACGTTTCAGATGGGAAGGGTTGTTCTGTGGTGCGGGTCAACCCCTGAGGGAAGGTGCCCCGGGAGGTGGCGTCGGTCCCTTGAGGGACTGACTAGACGTCGAGGTGCCCTGTTTGCTCAAAAAATCCCGGACACCTCACCAAAGGCGGCATTGGTGGCACTCGCCGGATTTTAATGGGTAGAGCTGCATCCACCTTACCACCTTTAGCGTAGCGAGTTCCACGTACCCGCCTGGGGAGACCTACTCCCCCGCGCGATGCCAGACCATTTTATAGCGTAAAAGAAAAAAAAAAGTATGTACTGAGTAACCATCGAGATTCTAGTTTATTTTCCAAAGGTGTTGAAATAAAGTGTTTTGACTTAACGATTGCTAATCGTAGAGTCTACATCCTGAGGATGCCTCGGTGTCGGGGCGAAGCGTGCGTAGATTGTGTGGTGGTGGTCTTTAACTGTGGTTGTGGTGCATGTGGGGTATACGCATGCGAGTGTACGCATATGCAGTGTGGGAAAGGAGGGCGGTGCTATATGCATGCATATGCGTGCACTCACACATTTGCAGTAAAGACTGCGTGTTTTGCGGGATTATTGCTAATTAAATTATAATTTAATCTTATGTTTTGTTTATGTATTTCAGATTGTTGGATACAATATACGTCCACCGGAATTGTGTGATCATCAGTGCAGTTACTACCTAACACTGCACCACACCACAATGTCCGCACCATTCTACACCAGTGAGAGAATATGTTCACCGCACCCAAAATGGAAGGAGATTGATCCAGGTACAAGTTAAAACTAGTATGGAATGGAGATAGCTGAGGATTAACAGTTTTGACGTTCATTGAGAGAGGCCTGTATGATGCATGTAAGATGAGTAACAAGTTAAACTGGTTCTGATTTGAGTGAAAGTTCTGGGTTTATGCTAATCTGTGCTATACATTGAATTGTAAATAATCGAATAATTTTAAATATACATCATGTTTTATCCGTTAAGGTTGAACTAGTCGACGGCGCGAACTCCAACAAAATTATTGCTATCTCACCTGAACATGTGTGCTAGAATGAATGATTGACACAATGATTCATTCCGAAAATGTCCTTTTAGCAAAACAGTTATTATTGATATATAATATAAAACTAATAAGTGTATCTTTTCAAAATAAATTTATTTTATCTTTTGAATAACTAAACTATATCTGTACGGGCTTTATTTTTGAGCTTTCGTACTCTGTACCTATACTGTTTATTTACGCCCAAAGTTGGGCGAATACGAAAGTTTAGAAGCTTGTATTTTTTAAATGTATATTTTTTACGATTTTGCGTACATACAGTCATAGATAACGACGAGATCAATTTATAATATATTTAGTTTTTGATGGTCATCGTCAAACATTGTAGTAATTACTGTTCTGCGTTTGTATGGAAAGATGAGCGACTTGTGTAACCTTAACTTCTAACACAGTTTCCTTCAATGAACGCCAAGACGACCGATATCTTGCCACTCGCATCCAACTCGGTCCTGCACAGAGATCGTCTTCCTACCTGGTTAATGGTCGACCAGCACTATAGCATGTTAATATACCTCATGGTTTTACCTATAACAAAACACTTTTCTCTGTATAAAAATAATACTAAAATGGGGTTAAAAGTAGTCATACGTTTTATTTGACCCAATTCCAGCGGGGCTATCCATTACACTGACTCATAGTACTGATATACATTAACCAGTAAGAGCATAATAATAGGGACACACTCGCGCGAATTCGCTAATGTTCGTACATATAATCATTCTCAACCAAAAAACCTGGCTAGTTTTTTCACGAACATTTAAGCATGCACGGATTGTATAAAGAAAAGCGTCTGTCGACTCTCAGACTTCTGTTCAGTAAAAATTTAAAAACTATGATCCGATTACAAAAAGCTTAACCCCTTATTTTTGAAGTTGGTTAAAATATAGACGATGTCCGCCACTTGAACCATGACAATATATTGATTGACACCACAGTTATCAAAATCTTATAAGGAGCTTTCTCTCACTGATGAATGGTAGAAATATAATATAGACTCGTCGAAATCGAACCAAAGAGGTTTAAAAAAATCCCCAACGCTCCAGAGTTCAACACTGATTAACCGAATTTAATAAAACATGTCTAAGAACAATCGCTAGAAAATCCGTTTTCAAATAAAAAAAACCGCATCCAAATCCCACATACACAAACAAAGACAAACTTATAGCACCTCTTTTTGCATCGAGGTTGCGTGGTTGCTTCGTCAAATTACACCATATATACACTACTGAATCACGAAAAAATCGTAAAATAAATTCGCTTAGTGAGTGTGGTCCCCGCATTAATATGCGGGAAATGAAACCTTATCACTCATAGGGCGGAGTTCACAATATCTATAAACTTAACGTCATCGTGACGTCATCGGTATGTGTTTGAAAATCTTTATCTAGAATTTGATATGGAATCAAATGGATTCTTAAGTTTTTAACCTTAAATATTGTGCTCAAATGCAAAAACTCTCAATTCCCACTAATTTCCAAAAATTTGCATGCGCAACTTACATTCGCATTTAAAATGTTAGTTAGGATTACAAATACCGAAAAGCGAAGTCTAAAGTAGGGTAGGCAAAATAAGGTTAAGTAAATATTTATATCGACAGGACTGTATTTTCACCTTTAAGTACTGCCAGTTTAATATCCACTTACTCATTAACCTGAAGTGTACCATGTGGAAAAAATCTTCCTGACATTCCCAGAAAATTAAATAAGATATTAAAATTTGTACAAAATGCAACTTACCAATAAACTTTTGTGAAGATTTTACCAAGGTAATCTTGGTTCAGCAATATCTTGAAAATTTTAGTAAAAGTTTGCATCTTTATTATTCCAGAAATCACACAGCGTATGTCTTCCACAAACGTAGTTATAAGGATATGGTGCCACATGCTGTCCCCACCTTCCAAAGATGAGGATCAGCTTGGACCAGTTCAGGACACTGTCATCGAAACGTGGGGCGTCTATTTTAGTGGTCTCAGATATTTAGGGGCGAACCTAGCTTTAAATTTCAACTCGGATTGCTTCAAATGCAACACCCTCGTGTTTCAAATGCACGGTGGTTACTTCTGTTCATATAAAAGTTTGAAACTCGACATAATGCCTCCGGAGAACGAAGTGGAACAAGGGTCCGTATCTTCGGATTCCTCTGGAAAAACGCCGAATTGTTTCGGCTTTACCGAATCCAAGTTGAAGGTGTTCAAGGAGTCGCGATCGGCGTCTCCCGGGAGGTTTTACAAACGCGAAATAGAATACTCGAAAAGCCAAAGCCCGATCGAAAGGGGATTCAAGCAGAACTTCCCAACAGCAAAATCTCAGTCTACTATGAACATATCGCTGAATAATAGGGACGTTAAGAAAGTGGATGAAAGGACAGTGGATCCCAATCTCATATTCGAACATTCGCCTAACAGTTTGGATGTGAAAGAATTTAACGGGGATGACGACGATACGTTGATATCCCAAGAGAATCAAATTGACCTGAGTGAAACTGCCGAAAGTTACGATTTGCGGAACGAATCTGATGCACCCAAATATCGATATTTGGCATTGAACTTTTTAAAGTCTGAAATCCGGCCGAGTTATAACGCGACCAAGCTGAGGAATTTACATCTCTTGCAATACGCTATTAAGAAGAAACAAGACTCAGTGCAGGAGATTAAAGAGAAGATATACAAGAAGTCGGCGATATCGGGAAGCATGTCCCAAGATCAGCAATTGAAGCCAAAAAGTAAAAGTGCGTCTCAGAGGAATCTTTTCTCTCCTGACGAGGAAGAGAGTAAGGAGAAGTCAGTTGATCTCAGTGACAAAAATGGTAGGATTAAAGAAGAGAAACCTACTTCTATTGCTCCAAGGCTCACCCTAAAATTGAATGATCTCCTATCATATAAGGTAATTAAATGGTCATATTTTCTACCTTAATGGTTTTCTTTTAAAAACATTCTCGACAATAGATACTTTTTTTTTTTCATTTTATGCCGGGAAATACTCTTAGGCATCCCGAGGGGGAAGAGAAACACCCCAGGCGGGTATTTGGGATTCGCTGCGCCCGAAAGATGATAAGGTGGACGCAGCTACCCACTAAAAGCCGGCGAGTGCCATCAATACCGCCTTTTGTGAGGTGCTCCAGATCTGTTGAGCAAACAAACCTCAACGGCTCGTCAGTCCCTCAAGGGACCGACGCCACATTCACAGAGGGACTGTCCCGCACCACAGGGATTCCCAATTACAGGAGCTTATCAGGGTCTGAACTAAGCGCTCCCGAGCACGCGCACAGACAATGTGCATGTACATTTACACACATAAGGATGGCTCACCCGCATTCGTGGAATAAAATATCTATAACATCATCCGTGCCGCTACCCATCGAGCATATAATATAGAGCGGTAATGTTATGACGTGTTGTTGTTGTATGAAAACAAATTCCTCCAAATTTGTGCTGCGACCAATAATAGATGATTGGTTGATTGGACGTACATACAGATCACTGGTTGGTTGGATTGATATTAGTCAGTGACAAATCACTGACCAGTTTCGGAATTTTATAGCTCACATGTTTTTTTTTCTTTCTTTAACGCCGGGAAATGCTCTGAGGCATCCCGCGGGGGAGTGGGTCTCCCCACGCGGGTATGTGGGACTCGCTGCGCCCGACAGCTGGTAAGTGGACGTAGCTCTACCCACTAAAACTCGGCGAGTGCCACCAATGCCGCCTTTGGTGAGGTGCCCCGGATCTAGTAAACAAACAGGGCACCTCGACGGCTAGTCAGTCCCGCAAGGGACCGACGCCACCTCCACAGAGGGGTTGTCCCGCACCACAGAACAACCCCTCCCAACGTCGGGACAGTACAATGGGGTGAGGTTCCCAGCCTCGCCCCTTGCCCGCTCTTCTTATAAGAGGGGTACAAAGAGCCCCCTCGGCCCAATTCGCTTCGCCCAAGGTGCAGCGGCTCACCCTAGGTTACTGAGCCCCACCGCCACGACAAGGCCTGAACCATGGTGGGGCTCACATGACTACTCTATCCGGTTATATGCTCGATGCTACCCAAAGCATAGTTCTAAACTAATCTAAAGTTTTAAACGACCAGTTTGATTTCAGTCAAAACCGTCTCCGTTCCAAAGAGCGGAGCATATCCGTCTGACGAGACAGTTAGAGGTGTTGCACTTTAAACGTCTCATTCTCTCCGACGAGAGAGACGCCAAGTTGGCGAACATACGTAGACTTAAGGAGAAGCATGCGAAAATGTTCGAAGAGAATCAAGATATTGGTAAGTATACAGAGTAGATACAGAAGCCATCTTTTTTTTTTCCTAAAAAAAATGTTCTTAGGCATCCCGTGGGGGAGGGGGGACTCCAGGCGGGTATGTGGGACTCCCTGCGCCCGAAAGATGGTAAGGTGGACGCCGGCGAGTGCCACCAATGTGGCCTTTGGAGAGGCGCGCCGTTTCTGTTGAGTAAACAGGGCACCTCGACGGCTTGTCAGTCCCTCAAGGGACCGACGCCACCACACGCCAAGTATAGGGACGCTTCATGGGCGACGCTGACCACATATCATCAGGTCATGTGTGTCAGTTTGGCTGCCCAACTAACGTAAATAAGAATGTTTGTCTCAGATATTTCTCACTAGTGTTTCTTATCCCACGGGAACTACAAACCGGGATATGAAGTAGATGAGTTGCCTGGGGTCCTTCCAGGTAAACTAGTTTATGTTCATGGGCGACGTCGACCACTTACCATTAGGTGGTACGTTTGCCAGTTTGCCTATCCAACTAACATAAAAAAAGAAAGAAAGAAACATAATTTTGAACACGATATGTAGCGATGCTTTCAGTCTTTACATCTTCGTCTGATTTCGAGGAGGCCTCTCACCAGTCTATACCACAGGTTCAGAGCTAATGGAGAACTACCATTCCCTGTCCCGGCGCTCGGAGGGCTACCGGGAGAGCCGGGAGGATTGCGCAGCACTGCGTGAGCTGGCGGCGCGCAGTCACGCTGCTCTCGCCAGCCATCGCGCAGCGCTGCTGAGCCAGCTGCACGGTATATTCTACATAGAACAGGTATGGCTTCTAGGTGTGTGGTTTGGAGCTCAACTTCCCAACAATATATTTGTAATGAGCTTACTTCTTTCTTTCTTCTGTTTTATAATTCGCTTCACTTACAGGACATTTTTTTTTTGGCTATTTTAAATAAATGCCATGGTTGCTTTTTAACCGATTTCAAAATTAAAAGGGGAAATGTTTTTATAATTTGCACTGACAATTGCAATGACGTACCGGCGTCCTTTTGTAAAGGGACTTTTTTAACCGATTCCAAAAAAAATGCATTTCTTTTAGAACTAGTTACTTTATAATTCGAATCCCTTACAGAAAGATACCAGCGTGTGGACGATATGCGATGTACCCCTACCCGTGTGTGGGGACGAAGGCTCGTCGCTGCCTGACGCCGCTGCAGCAGGGTATGCGGCGCAGGCGGTCTGTCTCGCGGCGGCCGTGCTGGCGCAGCCCGTGCGGTACAGGCTGACGCTGTTGGGCTCGGCCAGCAAGATACTGGATGTGACGCCTGACCTGCCTGACCCCAAGTGAGTATCATCGACATCATCATTATTATCATCATCGTCAGCTGGACATAATCATCCGAATCGACCATATAAAATGGGGCTGGACAGGACACATGTTAAGGTGCAGAGCAAACAAGTGGAGCCAACAGGTCACGTTATGTTATCCAAGGAATGGTGCAAGAGAACGGAAACGCCCACTAAGAAGATGGGAAGATGATCTTCGCCTGGCCCTGGGACCGTACTGGACAAGAGTCCCGGTAGACAGAGAGCAATGGAAGCAGTTTGAGGAGGCCTATGTCAAGCGACACACCGAACTAAGACATTCTATAAATACAAGACCACACAAAGAGGAACTAGCTCGGAACAAATGCTACATCATCATCATCAGCTGGGTGCGGGTCTTCTCGAAATTAAGCGAGGAAAGTTTTAGGTAGGTAGTAAGAGGTCCTTGCTGCATTGCAGCCGAACTGGGCTGGCATCACCGGGGTGGTAGATACCTTTCGCTCACATAACACCGGTGTTAAGTCACAGCTATGTCGCATTTCGTGCGGTACGTGAGTTTCCGGTGGCCCATTGGGGGATAGGGTAAAGGAGGACAACGCATCTGCATAGCCTCTCGTTGTGCGGATGTATATGGACGTCGGTTGTCCCCATAAGGCTCCGACTACTCGTCGGTCCGACATAAAAAATAATTTCTTTCCTCCAGCATCCCGCTGTACGCGCGCGGCGGCGACACCACACTGTTCCGCTACGCCATGTTCCTGCTAAATAAGTGCATCGCCCAGCTGCTGTGGGGCCGCGCGCTACCCGTTCACGACATGCGGCCCACGCTCGCCAATCTGCAGCGGCTGCTCACCGCGCCTAGCAACCTGTGAGTAGTTGGCTCCCTACTTGGCTAGTAACCTGTGAGTAGTTGGCTCCCCACTTGTCCAGCAACCTGTGAGTAGTTAGCTCCCCACTTGTCCTGTAACCTGGAGTAGTTATTTATTATTATTATTATTTAAGGGTTGGGGACGCCAGCAAGGCCAGACGGGTGATCAGTCCTCATTAACGGGACCATTTCACCCAATTCCCCGGGCTCGCCTCTGGGATTAGATGCGGGGACGGGTTATCATTTGCCCCTCTGGTGTCACCCCCTCAAACCTACGTGTTGATCTACAAAAACTACTTAGCTGCCTTATGGTTAGATATGCCAAATCTTCCTTCTTCAGCTCGTCCGCTCCAAACAGCTCCCATCTTGCGTATGCATATACTGGGCATTCCGTTATGAAGTGCAGACTGGTCTCTTCTTTCCCTTTGCACTTAGGACACAGAGGGTCCTCTGCTAGCTTCATTATTGACAGGTGTCTGTTGAGTGGGCAGTGTCCCGTCAATATTCCCACAACTGTTCTAATGTTGCTCCTATTGAGTTTGAGCAACTCTGTCAACCTGGAGTAGTTGACTCCCCACTTGTCCAGTAACCTGTGAGTAGTTGGCTCCCTACTTGTCCAGTAACCTGTGAGTAGTTGGCTCCCCACTCGTCTTGTAACCTGTGTGTAGTTGGCTCCCCACTAGTCCTGTAACCTGTATGTAGTTAGCTCCCCACTCGTCCTGTAACCTGTGAGTAGTTGGCTCCCCACTCGTCCTGTAACCTGTGTGTGGTTGGCTCCCCACTTGTCCTGTAACCTGTGTGTAGTTCGCTCTGCACTTGTCCTGTAACCTTTGTGTAGTTAGCTCCCCACTTGTCCTGTAACCTGTGAGTTGTTGGCACCCCACTTGTCCTGTAACCTATGTGTAGTTGGCTTCCCACTTGTCCTGTAACCTGTGTGTAGTTGGTATTCAATAAATTTATACAGCTTGGCAAAAAAGAGTCTGGAAAAAATGAGGGCGCCACTTTCACTTAGGTCTTATCATAATATGGAAAATCAGTAAGAGAATTTAATCAAATCGTTAATAATAAATGTGAAACACTAAAATTTATTTTAAATCTAGTATTTGACGGCCCAGTATTGTCAACATCATAGGTTTCCATTTAGTAAAATATTTAGTTCCACCTGTCACCACGTCATACTCTTTTTTGCCAAGCTGTATGTATTATTATAAATTGAAGTAATTGTATAAATGTATGTTCATAACATTGATTATCATCAGGTCGGATACGTCCAAGTTATTCGGAACGTACCGGTGGCTGGCGGACAGTCAGTGTCCCAGGACTCAGTCGCTCAGGAGTCTGGTGACTTCCGACCGCGGCAAGTACCGCCAGTTCAACAGGTTCAAGGTATGTACCACCGTCCTACTTCGTATAATGGGAATATAGCATGAGTACCATCCTAAAACTGCTTTGCAATGCAAGATGGGCAAGGCAGGTGTTACTGGCACCTGAAACAACCGAGGCACTTAAAACTAAAAGGCGCTAACACCTCAAATGTTCGTAGTACATTACCATACATACTCCCGGCTGCATAGGTTTCAACTTTACTGTTGGAGAAAACAGGACAGTGTAATTACTGGCTCAGAGACTTACCTATCAAGATAGTCTCAAAATAGTTGCCTTTTTCTTATTTCTTTTTTTTTACGCCGAGAAATGCTCTGAGGCATTCCGCTGAGGAGGGGGGGACTCCCCAGGCGGGTATGTGGGACTCGCTGCGCCCGAAATATGGTAAGGTGGACGCAGTTCTACCCACTAAAATCCGGCGAGTGGCACCAATGCCGCCTTTGGTGAGGTGATCTATTGAGCAAACAGGGCACTTCGACGGCTAGTCAATCCCTCAAGGGACCGTCACCACCTGCACAAAGGGGTCGTCCCGCACCACACTCTTCTTATAAGAGGGGTACAAAGAGCAGCTCTCTCGATTCAATTTGCTTCGCCCAAGGTGCTGAGTTCACCTTTAGCTACTGAGACCAACCGCCACGTCAAGGATTGAACCTTGGTGGGGTCAAATTAGTTAACTGGCCTAGTACCAATTGAACTGAAACTCTATTAGATGACTTGTCTGCTTGTATGTTGATAAACGGGCAGATGTGTCATTTAAAGGAAAATAAGTTTGAATGGAGCATTTAGAAGCCGATTATGATACGAAGAATCCATAAATCAATTACACCTGATTGGTATTATCATCGTATTAATAAAATAATCGATTTTGTAAAATTTTCTTTCTTTCTTAATTTCTTACAGGATTCGGTGGATGGTCATTCGCCACAGAAGGCTATGAACAGTCGCCGTCACAAGCACTCCAGAAGCGTTGGTAGTTACCATGACGATCAGGTAAATTATGTTCCAATGTACCGAATAAACATTTCTGTCATATAAAGTGATAGCGTTTCAATAAATTGGCATGGCTCACCGACTTAAATTACTTTAGATGAATACATCGGCCCGAAACAAGGCTTATTGTTAACTTAACAGATTGCCATGTTGCGGAATTTAAAAAAAAGTGCGTGCGTACAAAGTACACATGTCATAAGTAAAACTTATTTGGCAAACTAATTTTTAAATCTCATTTATATTTATACTAATCTAAAGCTTTAAATTTCCGAGACTTGCGATGCGACGTTCGCTCTATCTCACTCTCTCTCTCGATCATTCACTCGCTTGCTCCCTACTCTCACTCCATGGCTATGTGCTTCATGCTACGTTCGCCCTTTCTCACTCTCTCTCAATCACTATCTTTCTCTTCTAAGACAAACGTTGCACATTTTCGTGACGTTTTATCCGTAAAAATTTTACCCTCATGCGCGCAAAGAAGTTTCGCTTCAAAAAGTTCCAATGTGCCGTCGCAGTCTGCATGGGTACCACTATTTATTTCTTCTGTCCTGTGCTTTATTACATGAGTATAGATTAAATAAATAAATTTACCGATGGGTACCCTGTACCGCGCTCCCGTCTGTTAGGATACCACCATCCTGCTTGGTTTTCCCCTGAAACACAGCAGTGTTTCAGAAAAAATGAGAAGGTCAGGCGGTCTCTCTGGCACGGAGACTTAAGCTTTATTAATTGAAGATTTGTATTTCTTGTTAGATAAATAATTAACATGTAAAAAACATTGAAATATCTGGACGAAAGTGAACTCATTAATTCGATTTGTCAACTTGTATTAAAGTTGTGTCACAAACACATTTTTTATTATGCTATACATATAGTGCATAGTCATTAATCTTTAACGTATATCTTTTCAGGAACTCTCAGCTTTGAATGTATCAACCACTTCTATAATGGGAAGTGATTCGAATATCTACAACATGAAACTCTTAGAAGGGAAATCTAATGGACCACAATATCTGAAAACGCTCTCCGACTCGGAGATCTCCAATCAAGTCGCTGGAGGAACACATGAATACTCCGAAGACAAAGTTGTATTTACATTGGGCGAAGATAGTACTCTAATAGATCTAGATACACAATTAGTAAGGTTATCAACAAACAATGATGACAAAATTAAGGATAATGTTAAGCAGATATGTTCAGAAATTACGGACTACTGTTCGGAGCATGTTGATGATATACATGAAGCCTTCGACATAGCTAAACACTTAGATACAGATGACAGTTCCGGTGTAAAAATCAACGAATTTATGACAAATTTTGGTAAATGTAAAGAAATGTGTGCAGAATTCAACGCATTCTTCGAGAAAGCTAATACGAGCACATCCAGTACAGACAGTGGTATCAAGAGACAAGTGTCCGGTGATATAGATATAGCCAAGTATATGGAGAACAAAGTGACGGATAACAAGAATGTTGAAGTGAATTGTGATATGTGTGATAGAAATGTTGACGGTGTTTGTGATATAGCTTGTGGTAATACGGTGAGGGACGTTATAGTGATACCGAGCGCTGAAGCTATATTGGACACGGGGCAAGAAAAGAAGTAAAAAGGCTGTGTATTTAAATTATTTTATTGTACATACATACAGGTAATGTTAGATGGTTTTTTAAGAATGATCTTTATGTTATATCCGAATGCTAGATCAAATTATAACAGGCTTATTTATTAAATATGATTTAAGTTCAAATAGTTTGTTTATTACTGAGCCGAATTATGCCGGACGACCGGGTGGTACCTATCCCTCACATGACACCAGCGTCAAGTGACAGCTACGCTGTTGCGCGGTTTGTGAGTTTCCGGTGGCCCATTGGGAGGGATACGGGGAAAAAAGGGCAATGCATCTGCATAATCTCTCGTTGTGAGGATGTTTATGGGCGTCGAGAGTCACAGAGTCAAAGGCTTTGACTGCGTCAAAGGCTTTGACTGCTCGTTTGCCCTCCTATGCTATAAAAAAGGTTTATGCTATAAAAAAGGGCTTTAGCTACAGTAATTGTTTAAAGTTGGGAATATTCATCACAATCGATGTGATTATAATATCTATAGTGTCTTATATTTGTCAGTAGCCCGAACCATAGAATAAATTCAGGAATATTGATAGAATAAAATATAAAAATCAAAACCTCTGTAGGTAAAAGTACTTGAGTAATAATGTAGTAGGCGGTCAATGGATTTTGATGAGGTTTTCACCTTATTTCTGTCCAGGAATATAACACATTTTATTTAGTTAAATTTTTGTTGTTCATTTAATAATTTTATATCAATACTAGCTGACCCGGCAAACGTTGTTTTGCCATGTAAATTATTTCTAGTTTCTAGATAAATTATAGTGTAGACAAAAAGTAACTTACTTATTATAAGTGTGTAAGTATGTGGTATATGCGTGAAATAGGCATGGAGCGCTATGAACGATAAGGGAATATAAAAATAACAAACGCCAAACAATATTATTTTTAAGTTATTATAGTTTATTTCTTAAAATTACATATGACTCATTAATTACGACAGTAACACTAACAAACAACATCAATCTTTTAATGCTATAGTGTGAACAATATTTTTTGTTAGCCCATCTTTAGCGAGCACAAACAAACTGGATGGTTTACCCACTCGAGAGCATGCTACGTACAATTGCCCGTGTGAAAAACATGGTGTGCTCAAATCTAAGCCACAAATAGACATCGTTTGGCCTTGGGATTTCCATCTGCCATGCAAGGCGATGAACGATGAAGAGTACCGCATGGACCATGGATCATGTTTGCTGTAACAATATCTAACAGCACTTGGTCAGTAGACGGATCTGGAATTTCCGCAGAAATGATACTATCGATTTCTTCAGGACGGATTTTGTCGATTAACCAAACCAAAATGTGCGCATGAGGTAATCCTCGCTTTTGCCACTCAACTGAATACAGCCAGCAACGTGTGGAACCGAATACATGTAATTTAGTAATGAAACTTAATAGAGACTTCAACTTTTGTCTGAATACACGTGCTGTAACGTCATGACGATGTATTGCATTTTGGCCAGGCAATAGCAAAAATGTAATCTCTGGCCATTTTGGATTACATGTGAACGTGATAAATAAACACGGTCGTCCATATTCGCGTACGTAAGCCATAGCATCCTGTATATATTCTTGCATATGACACGTACGATGATAGTAAAATGACAGAGTTACCAATTTCAGCGACGTCGGCCTTGTTGTTAATACAGTTTCGTAAGTGAATGTACTCTTCCGCACGCAGCTTGAGTTGATTATATCGTAAGTATCGTAGTCATTCGCCCTCTATCTTCGCGTACATGTCGACCATGAATTGTTGACAAAGCTCACGACATCGTAGAATGACGTTGTCCAGGCCGCGCCGAATCATTAATCGGTACGCATAATAATCTTTCGAGCTAACGTTCTTGTTTGTTTCAGCCCCTGTAATAATATATTTATGAATATTAATTTAAATTAATTACGTTCAATAATTTAATTGTTTTGTTAAATGGTTAATGATCAAGTTCACAATAAATGAAGTACCTGATACGGGATCTCGTTGTTTTATGTTTATGCAATATCCGTCTTGCCCCTTCCAGAATATTAGCGGATATTGGAGAGCGTCATATGAACGATGTGTATCAGCAATGAACTGAAGATTATTATTTCTTCTAGGAATCACAATTTCTCGTGTACCTGTATGATCTCCAACCATGATTCCAGCAACGTCTTCAACAACAGGTGCATTGATCTACGAATCATCTACGAATATGTTCTCCAGCTGGTGTTTTATCAGGATTAATAACAATAGCGTGATTATAGCTTTGTAATTTGTGCATGTGTGATTTGAATATTTTCAACAATTCATTGTGCTCATTCAATAGAGCGTCCAAGTCGCTGACGATGCGCTTGGCAAAATATGAATCAAGGTTATTATAGTCACAACGTGCATTCACGCGATTGGCAAGTGCGCTTCCGGAATCCTCGCCGCCCGTGAAGTAGATTTGTAAAAATTTATGTAGTTCGTTTGGCATTGGCAGCAATGACCCCATTTCATGATAAACTTGGCCTTTCATTTTGAATGTAGAATTGTATTGTTGACCATTAGCATTAGTATTTCGAACTATTTCTGTTGCTCCAAACGATGTCATTTGAAAGCATGAATTGAATGTCCGAATTGACTTCAGGAATACGTTAGAATCTGGATCCGTGCCGATAAATAAACCGTTCAATGGTTCAGGTGGTGTTTCAATTTCAGGTACACTTTTTTTTTTTTGTTGCACTTTTCTTGACGCGCAACACATCCCAGGTGGCTCATTTTTTAATTTGAGAGCATGACAATGCGGACATTCCTTATCCATAGCACCAATTACTTTTAAATGAGCATAATATTCAATATCGGGCTCATACTGGAATGCTAGACGCAAAAATGAATCAGATGTAAATTCACGATGTACCTGTTGGCGTTGTTGGTCATTTGTTCTGCGTCTATTAACCGTGAAACGGCGTGATTGTCGTTGTTCGAATCTTATAACTTCATTGCGCTCAGCTCGTGTATCTTCTGATTGTTCTTGACGCAATTGCTCCATGCTCACACGTGCATCAGCATTTTGTTGCTAGATTTGTTCTTCGGTTCGTTGGGATCTTTTATCTCTAATACTTCTGGACCTACTTGTATTACGGTGCAAATCAGCCCCTTTGCGTTTTCTTGGCATTGCTCACTGTACAAAACACATATAAATAGAATTAATGACATTACTTTGATGGAAAACGTTATAGTTATAATTAGGGCCAGGATTATAGCGAAAATATTAGTTTTATGAAAAAAAAATTGAAATAAAAGTTGTAAAAAATTGAATTTTACTAAAAAAAATTTTGTCATAATTATATCAAAAAATTATATAAAAAAAGTATACTTACAACACAAAAGCCGTTGTTGGTGGGAGCTCGTGGCACGTGTTGAGAACTTTTAAGGTTATGTAAATCACTAATTGTTTAACTAAAACTTGACTAACTGAACTAATCGTGCCAAATACACTTAAATTTTTTTTTTTTTTTTTATGAATAAAATAGTAATAATTAATAGTTAATATGAGAGTTACACTGAGATAGCAATATGATAATAGTAAACGCTACTACTACACTTGATACATAAACTATAATGATGGCCGAAAACTGTGTAGAGAGTGAGAGAAATCTTATTGTGTGAGTGAAACAGGAGACCGGCTTCAGTCTCATCCCTACTCCGTGCTGTGTACTTAGAAGTGACACCGGTATAGTGTGGCATTTCACTCACCAGTAAAGGCGCGGCAAATTTTAAGAATCTAAGATTGGAATAAATGTTTATTTTCATTAAAAAAAATTAGATTTGCCATAAACTAAGGGAAATTTTAATCGAAGTACAGTTAAAAACACGATAATTGATAAGTTATCGAGCGGGATGAAAAATGATTAAATTACTAAAATGGCTATAAAAAAATAGGGGTTGGTGATAAAAAAGTAAAAATTTAGGTTTGTATGTATTTTTTAATGCCACATTATAAAAAAATAAATTAAAAAAAAATCGTCCAAAAACTAAAAAAAAAAAATTAAGGGTGAACAACCCTTATCACTTAGGGGTATGAAAAATAGATAGTGGCCGATTCTCAGACCTACTGAATACGCATATAAAATTTGGTAAAAATCGGTAAAGCCGTTTCGGAGGAGTACGGTAACTAACATTGTGACATGGAAATTTTATATATAAGATTGTTCAGTACGTCAAAGTGAGATTTCATTGTTTATATTACCATATTAATGATGCCTCATATTATATAAATATCAAATCAAGTCATCTTTTTCATACCATTTCTCAAGGATTTTTTAAAGTTATTGGTTATTAATATAGAAAAATTATTTACCTTTAACTCATTATAGTTAGATTTTGTCAAAATATCTAAGTACTTAATTACATAACATCTATATTTTGTGTATGTTTTTAGTTTAAGAATACTAATTATTTATTTCTCTGGCTGGTGAGCATAAGATACTACTTAGGGACCTTCAAGAAAAGAGCATACTCATATTTGAAAGGCTACGTGCCTGCTAATCCTCTGGTGTAGCGGGTGTCTATAGATGTTGCTTATCACTTACCATCAGATGAACTGACTGTCCTGTGACTGTCCGTTTGCCCCCTCTTTTATAAAAAAAAAATGAAATATTTCACAAAAACAGAAAATTTTTGCATCGTTTTTTTTTAACAGGGTATTAAATGTTAATTATTACCTCAAAAATATTTTATACTCTCCTGCATAATATTTAAAATAGTCAACAACCATTAATACTTCTTCAGACTTTCGAGTAGAAGTAAAAAGTTATGTTTAATACTCTACTTAACAAAGTCGCTGGCCCTTATAGCATGCTTAAGTAACTTGTCCAGGTACAAGTTCCTGCTAGAGAGATGCTGTATGTATGGGTACCACAATCCTAATTATTTTTTATGCAGGCACTTTACATGGCTAATTGTGTTCGCTATTGGGCGTGTATTGTATTTGGACATATATATGACGGACAGGCAAATACGATATTTTTTTTTATGTTACTTGGATAGGCAAACCGGCAAACGTGCCACTTGATGGTAAGTGGTCGACGTCGCCCATGAACATAAACTAGTGTTGCCTATCCTGAGACATAAGATGTTATGTCTCGGTGCCAGTAATTACACTGCCTGTCTTGCCCTTCTCTCCAAAACACAGCAAAGATGTTTGACGGGAGAAACAAGCAAGATGGTGGTAACCATGCAACCGAGAGCGGCACAGCGCTTCCCTCCCACCGGTCATCTACATATAGCAGCCGAATGACAAACATTCGGTAGCGAAACGTAATGTTTCACCTTTTCATCAATAATATAATAATAGTATCTTTGGACGCTTTTACACCACGTCAATCTGGTCCTGTGGTAAGTTCTCGAAGAACTTGTGAAGACAGTACAATGGGGTGAGGTTTCCATCCTCGCCCCGTGCCCCCTGCCCTTTTGTCCCCTCTTCTTTTATAAGAATGAAGAATGCTCTTTGTACCCCTCTTATGAGGGGTACAAAGAGCTCTCGGCTCAATTCGCTTCGCCTAGATGCTGGGCTCACCCTAGGCTACTGAGCCCCACCGCCACGACAAGGCCTGAACCATGGTGGGGATTCATCCCTTAATATAATGAGCGACATGTTGGTGAAATAAAGATCATAAAACTATTAATCTACTAGGTTTGTTTTTATTCAATGATTTATTTCAAAAAGATATGAATAAAAAATATAGTTAAATGTAGACTCCTGTGGTTGTCGCAACCCACCTGCGTCTATCGACACAAATCTTCCCGCCACGACATCATATCACAGATGTGACCGACTATTATCTGCTATCGTCGCGAACATTCGGGCTGCGTATGCATTATCGCGTGGGTGGCGGTACATCAAAGAATTTTAGCGCGCCAGCATATTATCGCGCTGCGTAGTCAGACTAGCGTTGTTCATTTTGACCGTTATTTTCGATCAGTTCAGACGCATGCCGGTGGCTGTGTAAAAATGGATTGGAGCAATGGAATTTTACTGGAATTTATGCATATTTATATAGCTGAACCCATCATGTGAGATCCAAAAAATATGAATCACAAAAAAGCATCTGGTGTTGTCAAATTGTTAGCATACATGTAAAAGTAAAGAAACTCGTCGTCCATAGTTGTCGTTTGAAAGATTTCGGCCATATTGGATTATTGTACGATAGTTCAAGCAAAATATGGAAGCCACACAAGCATGACCACAACATATTTATCGCGCTAATTTTTTATTGTTCAAAAATACGAAAGCTTCGGCTCGAATTACTTTGGTACGATACACGCAGGTGCGGCCGAAGCATTACGGCTTGTAGCGACATCTATCACACTCGTGTTCACTCTTCATACGAATTCCTCTAAGAATTTTATATTTGGCCATGCATGCATAGACCCACCAAAACTATCATTTCCTCTGTAAAAATATGGAGGGTCGAGACAAGGAGGACCATCTCTGAATATGAAAAGTGTCCGTAAAAACCACGGACTACTCAAACTAAACTAAAACTACTCAAGTCATCATTACAACAACTATGCTCATATCATACAGTTCGTAGTTTTTACGTTATTCGGACGCCAGCGCTCAGCTGCGCTATTGTGGTAGGTACTACAAAAATTTACACAATAAAATCACTAATCATTTTATAAAATTCACAATAATAAAATACCTACGTTTTCTGTCTGCAGTATTTTGGATATACAATATATTAGCTAAAACATTTTAGATTACTTTTTTTTTATGTTAGTTGGATAGGCAAACTGGCAAATGTACCACCTGATGGTAAGTGGTCGACGTCGCCCATGAACATAACCTAGTATACCTGGAACCAGCCCAGGCAACTCATTTATGTATTGCCTATCCTGAGACATAAGATGTTAAGTCTCTGTGCCAGTAATTACACTGCCTGTCTTGCCCTTCTCTCCGAAACACAGTAAAGCTGTTTCACGGGAGAAACAAGCAAGATGGTGGTACCCATGCAGCCGGAAGCGCGGCACAGCGCTTCCCTCCCACTGGTTTATTTTAGATTACGTTTTAGTCATTACAACAACTATGTTCATATCGTAGTTTTAACGTTATTACCCTCTATGTAAAACACTCTTCTTCTTGTGTTTACCCTCTATGTAAAACACTCTTCTTCACAAATCGTTACACGATGTGATATTTTTTGTTATAGCCACATTTTGACGTGACAAAGTCTTATAATTCGATGGAGCCGGCTGCAAGAACGAAAAAACATGACGCATGCGGCGTTACCTCGCTGTGAGGCGTTCCATTTTCTTATGACGTTGTCACGTTCAACTATCGTCAGTAAACCGACTTTACAGACAACCGATTTTTTTTGTTAAAAGTGTAACAATGTATGAAATAAACGAAAATAATTTAACAAGAAGATCTTTTTATTATTCTCATTACTTAAATAACTGATTAAAATTGAATTTGATTTAGTTTTACGAGTTTGTCCTACGTTTATAATATATGGTATAAAACTACTATGCCAGTAAAAGTAAACTCAAATTATCCCATAACGTAATTATTAAAAAAAAAATATAAACGAATTTATCTGGGACTGGCCCAAGGACCTGATTGGAACTTTTTTTTACGTTGCATATCATCGGTGCCAGTAGGTAATTATTGTCTGTTGCCCTTTCCGAAACACAGCAAGGCTCACGGAAATCTGGAACATGGTAATTCAATTTACTAATAAAAATCTGGTCTCTGTGTGTGAGTAATTACACTACCTGTTTTTAAGCGACTTCAAAAAGGAGGATGTTCTCAATTCGTCGGAATCTTTTTTTTTTAATGTACCTATGTTCCCCGATTTCTCGACGATGGCTAGACCGATTTGAAAAATTCTTTTTTTGTTTTAAAGGGTATACTTTCCAAATGGTCCCATGATAAGGAAACTAGGATTTGATGATGGCATCCCAGAGAAATCGAGGAGAACTTTCGAAAATCGTAGGGGCCACTAGTACGTTTGGTATTGTTTATAAAGAGTTTAAAAGCACTACAATTTAATGAAGGTCTAGAGTCGATCTGATGCTGGTGCCGAAAGACAGTCGAGGGAACTCCTCAACGATTTACACCAGTAACCTTGTGTTTGGGCTTGATAAATTTGTAATGAAGAGAACTTTACACCTAGATAGGTTGTGACTGTCTTTAGGGGTCTCATGATGAAGACGAAGGACAGTTAAGGGAACTCCTCAACAGTTTACAGTAGGTACCTTGTGTTTGGACTTACTTCTGGAGTCGGTGTCGTATTTGTTGCTGTACCTACCTACCTACCCTACCTACCTCTCTACCTTGGCTGACACCGACTTCAAAAGTAACAGTAATGACGTGGTAGACAAAACTAACATTAGTAAAAGAACAAGTTGATTATAAGTAATTGTAGGCACAAAAAATAAGGAAACGCGATTATTTTGTTACTTTTTAGATTTTTTACAATTTTGAAGTCGGTTTTAATTTTTGTTTAATTTTTTTTTTATATTTCCAGACTAGCAAAGCTGTCTGAGAAAAGAGGACCTATCTATAAGAAGATTCATTTCACTTTTAAAACGGAAGCTTTCGCCATCATCCACTTTTGTCTATAAATAGTTTCAATGGTGAAAACTGAAAATAATCAGTATTTTGTGAAATGTCACATAAAACGTATCACATTAGGTATTGTCCGCGTATGAGCTCCGAGGAATCGGAGGCTGAGGAAGCGAGCGGGAGTGCACCGCGCCCGACCGCCGCCTCATACCCCGCAATCTCCTAGTACTAGTGTTGAGTCACGAGTGTCGATTTTAACGCGAGAACACAGTCGATATTTTTAATTTTGCGATAGCAATATTATTTTCTACTATAAATAGTACTTACACATTATAAATTGTTTTGTGTGCGCAATTAGCTATTTAATTTGGACGGAAATAAATCTCCGTGCAATAAGTCCAGGCACTTGATCGAGCTGTATATTATACAGGTATGTCAAAAAGTATGATAAGAGCTATCACGGAAGTCACAAAAGAAGATTGGTGTGGATATGATAAACATCAGTAGAGGAACTACTACTACCGCTAGATTGCTTGAGCACCGCGCATGACCCGCCTCCCTCTCCAGAGGGAGGGATGAGGGCCGGCCCTCATGATGATAAGTTAAACTGTACCAACCGTAAAAGATTCGTCGACCGTATCGGATTTGACTAGTCCAAATCCTGCCCTCCCGAGCAGCGCGCGCGATGAAACGAGCCCCCTGCGGGGCGCGGAGGGGGGCGTCCCCCTTTCGAATATTTCTTAATTGAGCCATCTATTTACTTATTGTACCGATTGGGCTTAAAGGCCATCAGGCCGAAAAGTCTAGCCCTTCCAAAAAAAGTAGAGTAACATTACTGGCTAAAGGATGGCTTAATGGAGAATGTTGTCGACGCTTTATTATTGAAGGCCGTGAGGAGAGTGACGATAGTACACCAAATTTTTCAAGTACTGATTATCCTGATCGCCCGGATCGAATGATTTCATTATTCACGCTTGTTTCGCGAGTTTCGCACGGATGTTTAAGATGTGTTAATAGATAAAAAATAGTATCGACCGGGCAATATCGACATCCCAACTCTAGCTCATTACGTCAACATAATATTATTATAGAAGATAGTATCGACAGGGCAATATCGACTAAATACAACTCTAGCTCATTACGTCAGCATTCCTTAGAATTCCTCGGAGCTCGCGCGTGGACTACCTATATCACTATTTTTGACGTGACAACGTCTTATAATTCGATGAAGCCGGCTGCACGCACGTAAAAACATGACGCATGCGGCGTTACCTCGCGGTGAGGCGTTCCATTTTCTTATGACGTTGTCACGTTCAACTATCGTCAGTACCGACTTTACAGACAACCGATTTTTTTTCTTTTCAAAATAAATAGGTCAAAATGCACCTGTAGGAAAGAAAAATTGAGCATCTGAAATATATTTAACTCTCGTTTATTTTGTTTGCCTAATTTGAAATGGATTCCTTACTAACATAAATACGAGAGTTAATTGTTTATTTGATAAGAGAATTCTGTCTTTTTTCTACAATAATGTGCATCAGTTCATTATTTCGATAACAAGCATTAAATTTAGTAGGTATGTACATAGAGAACAATAAATATTAGGAGGATCTTTTTCTACCACTTTTAACTGATTTCAACAAAAGGGAGCAGCATTCGATCGGTCTCTTGAGTATCTTCATAAGTATTACTAAAAGGCCTCGATCCTTCCTTGATTGTTTGAAATAATCATCGTGTATCAGTATGAACTCTACAAGCAATACATAATTATTGTAAAAACATTTAATGATGATACTAAAAAATCTTGCCGCCTGCGATTCAAAAGCGAGCGAACCCACGTGCAACACTAATATTTCATTGTCCATTATTTTTAACTCAAAACGGGACAGACTTATTTTACTAAATTGGTTAAATCTCATCATCATCATTATGTTTTAGTAATTTTTTCCGACGAAAAAATTAGCTTCTTTTTTAAATATTAATGAAAATGCACGAATTAAAAAAAGAGCTTTCTTTCGGGACAATGGGACAAACTTAAAAACGGGACAGTCCGTTCAAAACGAGACATCTGGTCACGTTATCCATACATCTTTAAATCGAGGGCTCAATTTATGTTGGGCGGCTGTTTCCCGGCTGGTATATAAATAACTCGTTCTAGATTCTCCTCACCCGGCGAGAGTGTATGTAGGATTGAATCCTACAACTGGAAGGGCCCCTTTTGTGTGTGATGTGAAAATGTGTGATCAGTGCATACGTAGATAAAGGATTTTTTGTTATAAATTGGTAAGTCAACTTTTTTTCGATTCGATTTATACCAAGACCAAACCTGGAGTAGCTAAATGTATTGTATATATGTATTAGTATAATTTTATTATAATATTGCTTTATTACTTAAAAAAATACAATTTAGGCGTTTTTATTACCAAATTCGTGATCAATGAAACAATATTTAGTAAAGATAATAAATAAGTTAAAAAGGTAATCCGTCTCAACATATATTTTGGTATTCAACGTTTTTTCTTTGCTATATTTTCATACGATTTTTTCATGTTGCAGTAATTAAGATGTTTTATAATGTATACTTAAATCTAAGTATTTTCGAAGTGTTCTCGAAACGGATTCTTATATAACCAGTTAATAATTAGCTTAATGGCTAAAAAGTAAATGGACGTTAGAATTGTAGAGAAATAATGCATTTTCAAGTTTTAAAAATAAACGCCAAGAATCTTTTTAGAATTTTATACCTAAAGCTTAACAATGGATTACAGAAACGAAAATTAAAGTTGAGTAGTCTGTTTGTCACTGGGTTTAAATATATTAATAATAGTTAGTAGTAAATAATAGCTGCTTAATTTCCTCACAGTGTTTATTAAGACCGCAATACCTAAGAATAAAATTATATTTAAGTTATTTTTGACGCGATAAAGTTTTATAAATCGGTGAACTCCGGCTGCACGCACTAAAAAGCATGACTCATTGTCACGTTCCGCCTGAGCCGCGCGTGCAAGCGATAGAGAGGCACGACCGGCCTAAGCGTTCGGCTTGTGAAATTATGACGTTACCACGTAAATTATCGTCCGTAAATCGACTTTAACAGGTAGTTCTAAAAAATGTAGTGTAATATATTATATACTAGGTATATTATGCTTTTTTCTCTTTTACTCCTGAAAATGCTGACCCCAGGCCTCTCGCTTCTTATAAGAGGGGTACAAAGAGCAGCTCCCACGAATCAATTTGCTTCGCCCAAGGTGCTGGGTACACTCTAGGTTACTGAGCCCCACCGCCTCGACAAGGCTTGCTTCCGTGGATTTGCGATTCAAAATTAAAAAATATAACCCTACTTCAAAATTGTATATAATTCCTAAAACTTCTTCATAATTTGGCTATCAAAAGCAAAACATACATAATTATAATCTACTGGTACTTTCGGAAATTATCGCGCTCACAAACTCTTCAGCTTTTTAGAGTTCCACACTCAAAGGGTAAATCAATGTCCATCCTTCTATGAACCGTGATAGTTAGACAGTTGAAATTTTCACAGATGATGTATTTCTATTGCCGCCTTAACAAGAAAATACTAAAAAAAACAATATTTAAGATTCCCATAAAACAAATGTTTTTCCGTTTTTTGTTCGATATTAATATCGGTAACAGTTAGACGTTTGAAATATGATGGCCTGTTGGTCTAGTGGTTAGTGACCCTGACTGCTAAACCAGAAGGTCGTTGGTTCGATCCCCACCCAGGACAAATGTTTGTGTGATGAGCATGATCATTTGTTCTGTGTCCGGGTGTAATTTAGACAGCCTCTGTGGCTCAGTGGTAAGCGCGTTGGCGCTCAAGCCGGAGGTTGCGGGTTCGAATCCCGCCAGGGAACAAAAATATTTTCTGTGTTCCTGGGTCATGGATGTGTATTAAATATGTGTATTATATAATAAAAATCTTAAATATATGTATAGTATATGTAAAAGTATTAAATATATTTCCATTGTCTGGTACCCGTAACACAAGTTCTTCGAGAACTTATCACGGGACCAGATTGACGTGGTGTGAAAGCGTCCTAAAAATAAAAAAATTATAATAAAAAATAAAAAAATTCTATAATATATATGTATTTAGAAATATATAAACTAAGTATTTATCAGTTGTCTGGCTATCATAAGAACAGGCTTTGCCTAGTTTGAGATCAGATGGCCGTGTGTGAGTCGTCCCAACATATTATATTATTATTATATTCATAGATTATTTATGTAGTTATATTATATTAACTTTAAAAATAAATAAATAAAACAAAGTAAAAAAATCTCTCTTCGTGTTCGATTCGCTCTTGGCCAGGTCTTTCAATCCATGCCTAGAATTGGCGCCAAAATTATTCTAGGCCTTGGTCTACTTTGCTTACTGATTGATATTGATTAATGATATTATTATTACAACTCAGAATCAATAGATTGCAAGCCAATGCGGTGATGACCATGTCTAGATGACATCAGGTATATTTCATCATCATCATCAGCCTCTATCCGTCCACTGCTCGACATAGGCCCCCTGAATGAACGCCAAGGCACCCCACCATGGTTCAAGCCTTGTCGTGGCGGTGGGGCTCAGTAGCCTAAGGTGTAACCTTGGGCGAAGCAAATTGAGCCGAGGGCGCTGCTTTGTACCCCTCTTATAAGAAGAGGGGGCAAAAGAGCAGGGGGACAAGTGGCGAGGATGGGATCCTTACCCCATTGTACTGTCCCGACGTTGGGAGGGGTTGTTCTGTGGTGCGGGACAACCCCTCTGTGGGGGTGGCGTCGGTACTTTGAGGGACCGACTAGCCGTTGTTAACCCAACAGGTTGGTGCCCAACAGGGCACCTCGACGGCTAACAAGCTCATCAGATCCGGGGCACCTTACCAAAGGCGGCATTGGTGGCACTGGCTTTCGGGCACAGCGAGTCCCACATACCCGCCCGGGGAGACCCACTCCCCCGCGGGATGCCTCAGAGCATTTCCCGACGTAAAAGAAAAAAAACGCCAAGACGGCCGATCCCCGGCCACTCGCATCCAACACGGACCGACCACTGCAGGACGATTTTCCTCGATATCCATTTATATTTTAGATGGACATCTAGGTTTCAGGTTGAATTGCCGTTATTTTATTCATAATAATGTTAGATTTTCTAATACTCAACACTTACAAACGAATATTCGCCGTCTTAGCCAACAGCTTTGCCGCATATTCGGTATTCGGCCAAAATACTATTATTTTGTTCTGGTTTGGCACATACTATTTCTGTGGATTGGCAATCTGGCAGACGTGTACCTGGAACTAGCCTATGCAAGTCATTCGTGTGTTGCCTTTTTTTCTTTATAGAACAGGGGGCAAACGGACAGTCGGTTCACCTGATGGTAAGTGAAAAGCGATAATCACAGACATCCGCTACACCAGAGGACTAGCAGGTGCGTTGCCAGCCTTGTACTCAAATATGAGTACCTATGTTCTTTTTTTGATAGTCCCTAAGTCGTATCGGTTCGGAAACACTGTAGGTGGTAGCTGATTCCATATATTTGTCGTGCGAGGCAGGAAATGCCGTAAAAATCGAGTTGTGGATTTCTGGACATCGAGATGGTGTGGGTGAAATTTGGAATTTCCTGAGACTTAAGAAGTCTCGGTGCCAGTAATTACACTGCCTGTCTTGACCTTATAGAAACAAGCGTTATTCGTGACAATTCTGTTAAAAGTCAACCACTCTTCATATTCTATCAGCACATGGGGTGGTGCAGCGAAAACGCTACTGATATCCGTAGAGAGAGCACAGAGAGCAATTCTCAAGGCGGCTACATTTCAACATTTCCTATTCCATACTAACCTTCTTTATAAAACATGTAAATTGTAAAGTCCTATCAGTCAGACAACTTTTTATAATACATACATATAGTAGAGTAACTTCGGGTAATATGGCCTACTCGGCCAATATGGCCTGGCTTAATTTCTCCGAAACCAAACAACACAGCGATGTACGTATCCGCCATAACGTCGCGCCCCTTCCCTTGATCCCCTCAGTCGATCCCTGAGTTGCGGCGAGTGAACGCGTGTCCTGTGCGACGATCGAAAATTAGCTTATTTGATGTAATTTTTTGATAAGTTTCACTCATTCTTGTTCTTTAAGTAATAATTGTTTTTATATTGTTAGTGCGCAGTTTTGTAGTTAAATTTTCAATGAATAATCTGGCGATATTTTTAAAGCACACTGTTAAATAGTTTTTAGGTTTGAATTGTATTCGTTAAAAACGTGTCTACGGCCATTATGGCACACTACGTAGTTGGTCAATATGGCCTCCTGTGCCATATTGGCCACAATGAACGTGAAATTTTCTACATGTCATCATTTTCTTTTCCAATAGGTGATGGCTCCACGAAAACAAATTTCGCAAAGAAAACGTCAAACTTGGTGTAAGGAGTCAATGAAAAAGGCAATCGAAGATGTACGAAATAAAAAAATGGGATCACTAAAGGCTTCTAAACTGTATAAAGTACCCCGAACAACGTTTAGACGTTTGTCAGCTTCAGTAAATCTACCAGCTGATGTAGCGATACATGCGAAATTGGGAAGATAAAGTACAATACCCGAAGAACAAGAGAAACAACTAGTACAATATGTATTAGCAATGGAAAATAAGATGTTTGGTTTAACAAGAAAAGATATCATGAGTTTAGCCTATCAGCTGGCAGTAAAAAATAATATCACAAATAACTTTTCGTTGAAAAATGAAAGTGCGGGCAAATATTGGCTAGAATCCTTTTTAGACAGGTATCCGGAGGTATCGTTTCGCCGCCCTACAGGAACTTCATTTGCCAGGGCTAGGGGATTCAATAAAGAAAGTGTAGACCATTTCTTCAATCTATACGAGAAATTGATAGACGACTACAAGTTTCCCCCAGACAAAATTTTCAATGTGGACGAAACGGGCATAAGTGTGGTTCCATCCCAGATGCCCCAGATTCTGAGTCAAAAGGGTAAGCGGCAAATTGGTGTTCTAACATCTGCTGAAAGGGGCTCTTTGATAACTTGCGTGATTAGCATGAGTGCAGGAGGATCATTCGTTCCACCCATGATTATATTCCCAAGAAAAAGAAGTCATCCGCTTTTGATGAAAGGTACGCCCTCCTGGTGCCATTTATGACTGTCACCCTTCAGGTTGGATCCAAACAAACTTATTTACAAAGTGGTTTCAACATTTTATCCAACACGTGAAACCTACTGAAGAATCGCCGGTACTTCTTATTCTAGATGGCCACACAAGTCAAACAAGAAATTTGGAATTAATAGACCTTGCCAGAAAAAATCATGTCCATTTACTTTCAATTCCCCCACATTCCAGCCACAAAATACAACCACTTGATAGGTCATTCATGGGACCACTAAAAAAATATCTTTCTGACGAAATAAGATCATGGGTTAGGAACAACTCACGCCCACTAAGCCAATTTGAAATGATGGAAGTATTTGGACCTGCATATTTACGTACTCAAAGCGGTGAGATAGCTGTCAGTGGTTTTCGAGCTACAGGGTTATATCCTATTAACAGGAATGTTTTTAAAGATCACGACTTTATTGATATGGATAACGAGCAAGAACATAGACTTCGCAATCAAGAAAATGTTACACCAGAGACCACCACTTCATCTTCTACTCCGTATGCTCCTGCCATAGAAAATGAATCTGTTGACATGACACCTAACATAAATAAACCCACTGCTGCAATCTCTGTTTCAAGAGACGAGAACAAAACACCGCCTGTATATTTTGAACAAGTTGCAGCTCCCATTACCAGGTCACCACATCCATTGACTTCAAGAGATTTTATAACGCCATTTCAATTATCCCCGATACCACAAATTACACCTAGAAAACCTACTAACCGAGGCAGAAAGGCTGTTAAGTCGACATTGCTTACTTCATCCCCGTAAAAAAATGAATTACATTGCTATGGGCTCATGAAGAATTCTCAGGAGTAGAAACAGACGTTTTTTTTCTTCGAATTTTGTTCTGCAAAATAATGCAAAGTTTATTTCTTCTATTTTTTTATTGTCTTTGTTATGGAGGGCTATATGGCTCACTACATTTGTGGCCAATATGGCCCTAGGCCATATTTTACCCTACCACGGTTAAATTTTTAAGATATGTCAAAGTTCAAAGAAACATTTATTTTAATTTTGTTTGATAGTTGATAACCTTAAATTTATAATTGTTGATTAGTATTAAGTTCAAATGACTGATTTAACCTATAAAAACTGATTGATCTCAATATTTGTCCTTTTTATTTCCAAAAAAGCTTATGAAGGGTTAATTAGGAAGAAATATAAAATAACTGACTGCTGGTTAGGATGAAGTCTTTAATGGACGAGCTTTCTTGAACGACGTGACAAATGTTACGTGCAAACATGACAGATAAATCAAATGTAACAAGTGCATAGATAATTAAAAATTAAATGAAGCGTTATTGCTATATAAAAATCGACAGGCGCTTCAACATGCCCCCGGGCGTTGAAAGCCGCGCTTTCAACTGGAATCTACAACTGGCAACGGGCAGATTCTGTTAAATGCTCTTCTTATTACTCCCGTTGATGTCTGTATGTCAGCAACACGAACAACTCCGTCGGTCCCCGGATGGACGGCAACTATTCGTCCCAATTTCCATTTCAGAGGTGGTTGGTTTTCTTCTTTTATCACCACTAGTGAATTCAGCCGCAAATTGTCCTTGCATGAACGCCACTTAGTACGTTGCTGCAATTCAGCAACGTACTCCTTACTCCATCTCGCCCAGAAATGTTGGCGTAGTTGCTCAATTCTTTGGAACCGAGTTAAATAATTCGTGGAGTGATCTTTATAATTCGGCTGTGAAATGGAATTAAGCGGACGACCGATGAGGAAATGGCCTGGAGTCAGCGGAGTATAGTCAGCAGGATCTGAAGACAGCGGTGTTAGCGGACGAGAATTTAGTATTGCTTCAACTTGTACTAAAATGGTGTTAAATTGCTCGTACGTCAAATTACAATTTCCCAACACTCGCTGAAGATGATATTTTGTTGACTTCACACCCGCCTCCCAGAGACCGCCAAAATGAGGAGTATACGCGGGAATGAAATGGAACTTTATTCCATCATTGGCCATTTTTTCACTCAAGCAATCGCTATTAGTTTTTAAAAATTTGGAAAGCTCATTGTACGCACCAACAAATGAGGTACCGTTGTCAGAAAAAATATTTATCGGTTTCCCTCTTCGCGAAATAAATCGATATAAGGCCAGTAAATAGCTATTACTCGTTAAGTCACCGACAAGTTCCAAATGAATAGCTTTGGTGGTGAAGCAAATAAAAATTGCTATATACACCTTCACTAACCTACATCCGCGACCTTGGCGACTAGCGCACGTCATCGGGCCGGCATAATCTACGCCAGTTGTCTCAAAGGGATGACCACCTGGGAAGACGCGCTCCCGTGGCAAGTTACCCATTAAAGGACCCGACCCTACCTTTCATCCGATGACACCGCACACATTTATAATAACAAGCCTTCGCTAAATTGCGACCTCCTATAGGCCAATAATTTTCTCTTAATGAAGCTAACAATAGCTGGGGGCCAGCGTGCATCAATTTTATATGCTCGTAATTAAATAATATTTTTGTAAAATGATGAGTGGACTGTAACAACAATGGGTGTTTTTTATTATAAGGAAAATGAGAATTTTCAAGACGTCCTCCAACACGCATTAAATTATTTTCGTCTAAATAAACATTAAACTTCAAGGGAGGACTACCTTTTGGTAAGCTTTGTTTTTTAACCAATAAACTATATTCTGGGAAAGATTCAATTTGACATTTCAAAATAATTAAATTTAACGCATCCTTTAATTCATCATCAGATAAAAACGTATTCGCTGGTGATTGTTTCCTGCAAACTCTAACAAACCGCAACACATAGGCTACGGAACGAACAAGACGTAAATAGTTAGAGAAACGCTCAAATTGAATTAACTTATTATACAATGTACTATTGTCAACGACCGTGCTCAACGAAACGTCAGGTCGAGTTTCTGGTAAGAGCTCAGAAAGTTTGACTTGAGAAGGCCAACGAGTCGAATCCTCCCTTAAAAATTCGGGACCAGACCACCACAAATCCAGTTTGTGCAAAGTACTAATATCGACACCACGAGATATTAAATCTGCCGGGTTTAAGGAGGTTGGAACGTGTCTCCATATACAAGTGTATGTCTTGTCTAATATATCAGCAACGCGGTTGCGTACAAATGGCTGAAGTTTACAAGGCAACATCTGTAACCAACCCAGCACTATCGTCGAATCGGTCCAGCAGTAGACACGACTTATCTTTGCTCGAAGCGAGTTTATGACCTTGTCATATAAACGGGCTCCTACCAAAGCTCCACACAACTCCAATCGTGGTATTGTCGTGGGTTTGATCGGTGCTACTCGACTTTTAGCCGTTAATAAACGAACCATGCAATAGCCCTTATCATTTAAGGAGCGGACATAAACGCACGCCCCATATGCGCGTTCAGATGCATCTGTGAAAATATGAAGCTCCAATTCTTTATATGAATCACAGACTATAATGCGAGGAATACGAAAATTATTTAAAAGATGCAAATCTTTGACAATGCTTTGCCAATGTGCGCTAATTTTGGGCGGCAATGTGTCATCCCATGATAACTTGTCTAACCACATTTGTTGCAATAGCATTTTCATGCTAATGACACATGGAGACAACAGCCCTAAAGGATCAAATATGCGAGCGATAATTGAAAGTAAATCACGTTTGGTATTACCATGAGAAGTCATCGACGAGTCAATAGAAAATCCAAACTCATCAGAAGTGGCATACCAGCTCAGGCCTAGTAATTTACTGGGCTCATTAGATCCAATATTTAAGTGACATGATAATGCAACAGATTCTGACACCAGGCTAGGTTCATTTGACATCCATTTTCTCAATGGCATACACGCTGACAAGAGTGCTTTGGAGACTTTCGTGCGAATTAACTTTACTTGATTTAAATCATCACCTCCGGTTAGCATATCATCTACGTAGAAATCGTGTTTGATAATCTTGGCAATCGTGTTATCCTCACAGTCAAGACCTATTTGCCTTAGGCATCGCGTAGCAAGAAAAGGCGCACTGGCTGTACCGTACGTGACAGTATTTAAGGCGTAAATCTTAAAAGGTTCAGACGCATTATCACGCCAAAGTATTTTTTGCAAGTACCTGTCAGATGGATGGACAGCTACTTGTCTATACATCTTCTCGACGTCAGCCGTTAAGACGTACTTGTGCTGTCTGAACCGAAGAAGTATAGACAACAGATCATCCTGAATGGTTGGTCCTACCATCTGTATGTCATTAAGGGTAACACCCGACGAAGTAGGGCAGCTTGCATTAAACACTACACAAAGTTTAGTAGTAGCACTACATTCGCGTAGAACGCCGTGATGCGGGATAAAATAACCACTGTGGTTTAGCTCACGGTTACATTCTGTCATGTGACCTAGCAACTCATATTCGGACATAAATTGGTGGTACATTTTACCAAAATCAGGAGTAGCTTTTAACTTTCGCTCAAGAGACTGTAAACACCTTGTAGCTCTTTGGAACGAATCACCAAGAATAGACGGGCTTTGTTTAAGTGGTATACGAACGCAAAAACGACCGTCTGCTAAACGTGACGTATTTTGAATAAAATGTTCCTCACATCTCTTTTCTTCCGGCGAATAATTAGAAGAATTCACCAGTATCTCTTCTAATTCCCAGAAGCATGATAAATCGACTTTAATTTGGTCCATATCACTAACAGGTGAAGAACTAATGTTGCCAAAATTGCAACATATATTTTTTGAAAATAATGTAACATGCTTGTTACTGATAGTACCAGAGACTATCCAACCTAATCTGGTTTCACACAGCACAGGCTTTCCAACACCTAATTTAATTTTATGTGACCCTAACAAGTCCCAGAACAGGTCAGCGCCTATTAGGATGTCTACATCAGAGGGCTTATAAAAGGTAGGGTCAGCTAAACAAATATCAGAGGGAATATTTAAATGAGATAGGTTTAATTGACAACTCGGCACCTGATTAGTAATTGATGGTAAAACAAAACAATAAACATCAGTAGAAAAACTATTATCTAATGATGCCATGGTAGCACGACATGTTTTACCTACGTGAGAGCTCACGTTATTTATGCCTAAGATTGACCTATTTATCTGACTAGTTGCTAAATTTAATCTTTTACACAACCTTTCAGTCATAAAACTCGAAGTACTGCCACTGTCAAGAACGGCGCGAACGGTATGCACATGATGATTACGATCATACACATTTATCAAAGCAGTTGATAACAGAACTTCGCGCTGTTTAAGGTCACCGCAGGATGTGACGTGAGCTGACAGGGCTACATTATTTGTGTCGCTCGTAGTACATGGTGATGATGATGACGAAGGTCTATCGCTAACGTTATTAAACGTATTGTCGTTGCGAATATTCGATATACCTTTAGATTTCGAAATATGAATAAGCGTATTATGCTTACGTTTACATAATTTACAACCGGGTTTTCTACAACGGTTAGCAAAATGTCCCTTATGAAAACAGTTATAACACACCTTATAATCTGGCAATAATTTAAAACGATCACTGTTATTTAAAGAAAGAAACTGTGGACAAGTATTTAGATTATGGTCACCTTTGCATTTAGGACAAATTTTCCTAACGAAATCTGTACCGGAATTGATGGGACTTTGAGACACCATAGACTTCAACTTAGGAACCTTTACAAATGAATTGGATACATTGTTTCGCGACAGTTCTATTGTTTCAATTAAATCAGCGCGGTTACGTATAAACCTAATGAACTCCTCAAATTTTATAGAATTATCCTTATCTTGACGGCCCTTGAATTCCTCCCATTCACGAAATGTTTTTTGATCTAACTTGCGTGTTACGATGTAAATTAAAAGTGTGTCCCAGTACTTCACAGGTTCACCAAGCGATTCTAACGCTCGCAAGTTTTTATTTAATTGATCAATGAGACGTTTCAAGGTTAACGATGATTCCTTTACAATTGGTTCAGCATTAAATAAAGCTGAGATGTGATTTTGTATTAACAAACGTTTATTGTCAAACCTATCGCACAATAACTGCCAAGCCACCGAATAGTTACTCGATGAGAATTCGATCGATTGAATTACCACCGCAGCAGTTCCCTCCAAGGAAGCGCGTAAATAGTGAAATTTATTAATGTCATCTATTTCATCGTTAGAATGGATGAGGCTGGTGAAGGTGTCGTGAAACTCCAACCACGTTTCATAAGAACCGCAAAATTTTGGCAACTGTATAGTAGGCAACTTAACAGGTTTATGATTACTAGCACGAGTACTTTTATTACTACTAATGGAATTATTGTCTTTATTAAACATAGTTAACAAACTCCGAGCCTTAGCTAAATATTTATAATATTGCGACTCAAACTCGGATCGCTCAGAGAACTGTACGTGAACATCTTCGACTATACATTCTAAACGCATCTGTACCTCATCGTATTGTTCGTACAACGACTCAATCTTACCCAGTCGCAATTGTATCTCAGTTGCATCGGACGCGTTCAATGTTTTTACACTGAGCGCGTCGAGATAGTTTATAAAAGCAGTTAATCGACCTTTAAAGCTCCCTCGCTTTTTTATTAATTCTCGTTCCTCTGACATTCTGGGAGTCGAGTGCTGTCAACCTGGAATTGATACAATGATCGGGTTTAAACAAACAATTCAATAATAATGATGATTAACAGAAATCTAATGTATGTAACTGTGGCTAGTATAATTAGGTAGGTACACAATCTACGCTAAAACAACTAAAATTACGTAAGTAAAGTGAATACAAACAAATTTATATTCGACATAAAACAAGTTCTTACTTTTACAAATTTACAATTAAAATGAAAGTAACCAAAATAACAGCTTTATTTGTATTAATGATTAGTAATAACTAATAAGTTCCTATATTATAAAGGGCAACAATTATATCGGTACCAATGAATTATTTTAATAACACAACGTAACGCAAAATATATTTGTAGGTAACCAAATAAACTTGAGGTACATACAATGATACGGCAATTTTAACTGCGCTCGCCGCTAAACTTACTAGCAATACCCAACGTAAAACTATACATATAATTATATTATGTTACAAATACCTGTGTATAACTATTTAATAATAATTAATATTGTTTTATAAAGCAAACTAAGCTAAAATGATGTAAGCATTAAAACTTACTGTACCTTAAAACTAGGTACGTGTTTTAACTTGAATAGAATAAGTTGCTACACAATATAATAGCTAAATAATGTAAGCGCTAATTCTTACTGTACCTAATAAATCTAATAAAAAATAAAAATAATAGATTATAGGTACGACAGGTCTATTAAATTAATAATATATGTAACACAATCTTCTAAGATAATATAATGGCGAACTCACCTTATAAAATAATCTTTTGCTAATTTATATTACCTGAGTGTTGGGTTACGATAATATTATGACTAGTAAATTTAAATTAAATTCAATATTTAACACCATTGAATAAATCCACTTCATCCACGTTCCACGATTCCAAATTAATCATTCTTCCTTTAAATCCTTTATAGAAAATAATCCTCAAATATAACAGCTGATTCTTCTCTGAATAATATCCGGTTCGTAGTTCGACCACATGAAGGGTTAATTAGGAAGAAATATAAAATAACTGACTGCTGGTTAGGATGAAGTCTTTAATGGACGAGCTTTCTTGAACGACGTGACAAATGTTACGTGCAAACATGACAGATAAATCAAATGTAACAAGTGCATAGATCATTAAAAATTAAATGAAGCGTTATTGCTATATAAAAATCGACAGGCGCTTCAACAGCTTATGGTGTTCCATATTACCCTAAGTTACTCTACTAAAACAGCACGCAGCTCTTGCCTGCTGTACTGAACGTAGTAAAAAAAAAAAGAAAACATATAGTTTGCTCCCAAAAAATTGAAATAAATACATATATAAATTTTATATATACCTAGGCCCTTATCTCTACAACAGGTTAAATGCTTTGTTAGATATTTATCGACTAACTTACCATAAATGTAAAAAAAATCTCCAGTTGTCGCTACAAAGTATGTCGTACTAAGAGACAGAGAATTTTTTAATTAGGTTAGATTAGACTTTACCTATTTATACTTTTATCTTATAAGTTATATGTAGTTTAATATAAATGATAAAATATGATTCGTGAAGCGAGTACACTAGCCCTTTTAGCCTGAAACACAGGATTCAATCACAGAAGACCAATCCATTCAGAACATTATCTATACATCTATAAAGATAAATAAAATAAAGTTAAATAAAATTGGAGTGTCTGTTTGTAATATTAAAATAACCGCTTTTTACTAAATGCATATGGATGTATACACGGTACATATTATACCAAAATAGGATGTTTTACAATTTTTGTCTGTCTGTCTGTCTGTTTGTTCCGGCTAATCTCTGAGACGGCTGGGCCGATTTTGATGGGACTTTCACTGGCAGATAGCTGATGTTATAGGGAGTAACTTAGGCTATTAAAATAATCATCATTAATCCGGGTACGGCTGTAAACCAAAATTAGCGCAGGCGAAGCTGCGGGCAACAGCTAGTTATAAATACGAAAGGTCCTTAGGTACGTTTTATTCGAATATAATTTTTTTTTCGATAAACTTGCGTGCATGAACCTGGCATTAACTATATAAATTAGAAAATTATATTGTCAAGGAAAGGCGTGATTATTCGTATAATTAAATAACTTCATGAACATGACAGTAAAAAACATTACCCGTATTTTGTCGTACTGGTCACTCAAATATTTTCTCTTTGGTTAGGAATTCCAAATTCAAATTTATACAGCTACTAGCTGACCCGGCAAACGTTGTTTTGCCATGTAAATTATTTCTAGTTTCTAGATAAATTATAGTGTAGACAAAAAGTAACTTACTTATTATAAGTGTGTAAGTATGTGGTATATGCGTGAAATAGGCATGGAGCGCTATGAACGATAAGGGAATATAAAAATAACAAACGCCAAACAATATTATTTTTAAGTTATTATAGTTTATTTCTTAAAATTACATATGACTCATTAATTACGACAGTAACACTAACAAACAACATCAATCTTTTAATGCTATAGTGTGAACAATATTTTTTGTTAGCCCATCTTTAGCGAGCACAAACAAACTGGATGGTTTACCCACTCGAGAGCATGCTACGTACAATTGCCCGTGTGAAAAACATGGTGTGCTCAAATCTAAGCCACAAATAGACATCGTTTGGCCTTGGGATTTCCATCTGCCATGCAAGGCGATGAACGATGAAGAGTACCGCATGGACCATGGATCATGTTTGCTGTAACAATATCTAACAGCACTTGGTCAGTAGACGGATCTGGAATTTCCGCAGAAATGATACTATCGATTTCTTCAGGACGGATTTTGTCGATTAACCAAACCAAAATGTGCGCATGAGGTAATCCTCGCTTTTGCCACTCAACTGAATACAGCCAGCAACGTGTGGAACCGAATACATGTAATTTAGTAATGAAACTTAATAGAGACTTCAACTTTTGTCTGAATACACGTGCTGTAACGTCATGACGATGTATTGCATTTTGGCCAGGCAATAGCAAAAATGTAATCTCTGGCCATTTTGGATTACATGTGAACGTGATAAATAAACACGGTCGTCCATATTCGCGTACGTAAGCCATAGCATCCTGTATATATTCTTGCATATGACACGTACGATGATAGTAAAATGACAGAGTTACCAATTTCAGCGACGTCGGCCTTGTTGTTAATACAGTTTCGTAAGTGAATGTACTCTTCCGCACGCAGCTTGAGTTGATTATATCGTAAGTATCGTAGTCATTCGCCCTCTATCTTCGCGTACATGTCGACCATGAATTGTTGACAAAGCTCACGACATCGTAGAATGACGTTGTCCAGGCCGCGCCGAATCATTAATCGGTACGCATAATAATCTTTCGAGCTAACGTTCTTGTTTGTTTCAGCCCCTGTAATAATATATTTATGAATATTAATTTAAATTAATTACGTTCAATAATTTAATTGTTTTGTTAAATGGTTAATGATCAAGTTCACAATAAATGAAGTACCTGATACGGGATCTCGTTGTTTTATGTTTATGCAATATCCGTCTTGCCCCTTCCAGAATATTAGCGGATATTGGAGAGCGTCATATGAACGATGTGTATCAGCAATGAACTGAAGATTATTATTTCTTCTAGGAATCACAATTTCTCGTGTACCTGTATGATCTCCAACCATGATTCCAGCAACGTCTTCAACAACAGGTGCATTGATCTACGAATCATCTACGAATATGTTCTCCAGCTGGTGTTTTATCAGGATTAATAACAATAGCGTGATTATAGCTTTGTAATTTGTGCATGTGTGATTTGAATATTTTCAACAATTCATTGTGCTCATTCAATAGAGCGTCCAAGTCGCTGACGATGCGCTTGGCAAAATATGAATCAAGGTTATTATAGTCACAACGTGCATTCACGCGATTGGCAAGTGCGCTTCCGGAATCCTCGCCGCCCGTGAAGTAGATTTGTAAAAATTTATGTAGTTCGTTTGGCATTGGCAGCAATGACCCCATTTCATGATAAACTTGGCCTTTCATTTTGAATGTAGAATTGTATTGTTGACCATTAGCATTAGTATTTCGAACTATTTCTGTTGCTCCAAACGATGTCATTTGAAAGCATGAATTGAATGTCCGAATTGACTTCAGGAATACGTTAGAATCTGGATCCGTGCCGATAAATAAACCGTTCAATGGTTCAGGTGGTGTTTCAATTTCAGGTACACTTTTTTTTTTTTGTTGCACTTTTCTTGACGCGCAACACATCCCAGGTGGCTCATTTTTTAATTTGAGAGCATGACAATGCGGACATTCCTTATCCATAGCACCAATTACTTTTAAATGAGCATAATATTCAATATCGGGCTCATACTGGAATGCTAGACGCAAAAATGAATCAGATGTAAATTCACGATGTACCTGTTGGCGTTGTTGGTCATTTGTTCTGCGTCTATTAACCGTGAAACGGCGTGATTGTCGTTGTTCGAATCTTATAACTTCATTGCGCTCAGCTCGTGTATCTTCTGATTGTTCTTGACGCAATTGCTCCATGCTCACACGTGCATCAGCATTTTGTTGCTAGATTTGTTCTTCGGTTCGTTGGGATCTTTTATCTCTAATACTTCTGGACCTACTTGTATTACGGTGCAAATCAGCCCCTTTGCGTTTTCTTGGCATTGCTCACTGTACAAAACACATATAAATAGAATTAATGACATTACTTTGATGGAAAACGTTATAGTTATAATTAGGGCCAGGATTATAGCGAAAATATTAGTTTTATGAAAAAAAAATTGAAATAAAAGTTGTAAAAAATTGAATTTTACTAAAAAAAATTTTGTCATAATTATATCAAAAAATTATATAAAAAAAGTATACTTACAACACAAAAGCCGTTGTTGGTGGGAGCTCGTGGCACGTGTTGAGAACTTTTAAGGTTATGTAAATCACTAATTGTTTAACTAAAACTTGACTAACTGAACTAATCGTGCCAAATACACTTAAATTTTTTTTTTTTTTTTTATGAATAAAATAGTAATAATTAATAGTTAATATGAGAGTTACACTGAGATAGCAATATGATAATAGTAAACGCTACTACTACACTTGATACATAAACTATAATGATGGCCGAAAACTGTGTAGAGAGTGAGAGAAATCTTATTGTGTGAGTGAAACAGGAGACCGGCTTCAGTCTCATCCCTACTCCGTGCTGTGTACTTAGAAGTGACACCGGTATAGTGTGGCATTTCACTCACCAGTAAAGGCGCGGCAAATTTTAAGAATCTAAGATTGGAATAAATGTTTATTTTCATTAAAAAAAATTAGATTTGCCATAAACTAAGGGAAATTTTAATCGAAGTACAGTTAAAAACACGATAATTGATAAGTTATCGAGCGGGATGAAAAATGATTAAATTACTAAAATGGCTATAAAAAAATAGGGGTTGGTGATAAAAAAGTAAAAATTTAGGTTTGTATGTATTTTTTAATGCCACATTATAAAAAAATAAATTAAAAAAAAATCGTCCAAAAACTAAAAAAAAAAAATTAAGGGTGAACAACCCTTATCACTTAGGGGTATGAAAAATAGATAGTGGCCGATTCTCAGACCTACTGAATACGCATATAAAATTTGGTAAAAATCGGTAAAGCCGTTTCGGAGGAGTACGGTAACTAACATTGTGACATGGAAATTTTATATATAAGATTTAAAATTCATTTTATTCCTCTTGTTAGAATCGAGTATTAATAATTATTACAATCGATTACATAATATTAATATCAATGTTAAAACTAGAATAATTATTGTATGTATCAATTCGTGTTTGAATGGTAGACGAACACGATTACATATATATTTTTAACCGACTTCAAAAAGGAGGAGGTTATCAATTCGTGGAATCTTTTTTTTTTTTATTATTGATACTAGTTAACTACTCTCGGCTCTCCGTAGTTACACGCGAGTCATTTATACTTTTATACATAACTAGCTGTTGCCCGCAGCTTCGTCCACGTTAATTAACTCAACTTAACTACTGTTAGTCACAGCGTGATGTTATAATATAGCCTATAGCCTTCCTCTATAAATGGGCTATCTAACACTGAAAGAATTTAGGTATAATGAAATATTTTTTTTACGGATTTTATCGCGGTTTATTATGATTTTTACACTCTTACCACCTGCTTGGGATCCCATTATTAAAATAATTAAATCAAAAACCAAGCATAATATGCCACAGATTAAAATACAGTTAGCACTTTCTGCGTTAGAGGACTTATTAAAATAATGATGTATCATAGGGTAGTTCGAATAACTTTGTAACGTTAGGACATCTGTCACCTCAGTCCTCCCGTGACCATGGTTGCTGTAAAGTATCCGAAACGTCGGGCTTGTAAATATCTTAATAAACCGCGATAAAATCCGTAAAATTGTTTCAATAAAATGAGTGAAATTCGCGCAAACATTAGAAAACAATAACTGAAAGAATTTTTAAATCGGACCAGTAGTTCCTGAGATTAGCGCGTTCAAACAAACAAACAAACTCTTCAGCTTTATAATATTAGTATAGATATACCTAATAAATATATAAATACGTCCCTTAAGACTTATATTCAAAACATTTTTATACACCAAATTGTGAATCTGAACCAATCTCGAATCCACTTGAATACACAAAAATTTCATCAATATAGCTCCAGCCTTTTAGAAGTTCAGTGGCATACACATACACAAAAGACTTATAAACATAAGGATGTTGTTGTTTTCTAAGCGAAATCAACAAATACTAGTCCGGAAATGCGGCAGAAACCGCAACCAAGACCTAGTATTGAACAATCGATAACCATACGATTAGATTATAACCCAATGCGGGCTTGCGAACTTCAGTACCTTTGAACTTGCGAAGTTCTCAATCATATACTCTATGGAAAGCGAGGCACTATAACCCCTTTTTTTTTTTTTTTTTTTTTTTTTTTTTTTTTTCTTTTGCGCCGGGAAATGCTCTGAGGCATCCCGTATGTGGGATGGGTGGGTATGTGGGACTCGCTGCGCCCGAAAGATGGTAAATGGACGCAGCTCTACCCACTAAAACCCGGCGAGTGCCACCAGTGCCGCCTTGGTGAGGTGCCCCGGATCTTTTAAGCTAACAGGGCACCTCGACGGCTAGTCAGCCCCGCAAGGGACCGACGCCACCTCCACAGAGGGGTTGTCCCGCACCACAGAACAACCCCTCCCAACGTCGGGACAGTACAATGAGGTGAGGTTCCCATCCTCACCCCTTGCCCCCTGCTCTTTTGTCCCCTCTTCTTATAAGAGGGGTACAAAGAGCCCCCTTGGCTCAATTGGCTTCACCCAAGGTGCTGGGCTCACCCTAGGCTACTGAGCCCCACCGCCGCGACAAGGCCTGAACCATGGTGGGGAGGCACTATAACCCCTAAGCGTAAGGCGGTCCTTAGGGAACACATATCAATTAGAATCTTATATCTTTAAACGAGTAGTAAATAATTGTGTACTTAGATATGTATATAGTACTAGCTGTTGCCCGGCATATATTTCTAAATACATACATATTATAGATGTTGCCCGCAGCTTCGCCTTAGATTTACATCCGTACCCGGATTGATGATGATTATTTTTATAGCCTAAGTTACTCCTTATAACATCAGCTATATGCCAGTGAAAGTCCCATCAAAATCGGCCAAGCCGTTTCAGAGATTAGCCGGAACAAACAGACAGACAGACAAAAATTGTAAAAAAGGCTATTTTGGTATATGTCCCGTGTATCACATCCATATGCATTCAATAAAACCGGTTATTTTGATATTACAAACAGACACTCCAATTTTATTTATCGGTATAGATAAATTACACACAGACAGAACAAATGATCATGCTCATCACACAAACATTTGACTTGGATGGGGATCGAACTTTCTGGTTTAGCAGTCAGGGTCACTTAAACCACTAGACCAATAGGCCTATTTGCATGAGTCGCAGAATCAGCCGTGCCTTTGTATGATTAGTACTGCTAAAGGTCATAACTATTTTTCTTTTACGGCGGGAAATGCTCTGAGGCTACCTGCCGGGGAGTGGGTTTCCCCAGGCGGGTATGTGGGACGTTCGCTGCTCCCGAAAGGTGGTAAGGTGGACGCACCTCTACCCATAAAACCCGGCGAGTATCACCAATGCCGCCTTTGGTGAGGTGCCCCGGATCTGTTGATCAAACAGGGCACCTCGATGGCTAGTCAGTCCCTCAAGGGACCGATTGTAGAATTATGTGGTATATTGAAGTGGAGATCTTGTACGGGAAGACAGGTTGATCTCCATTAAGGTGGGGCGGCGATCTCCATGTGTTCCTAGTTTCATGCGAGTAGCGTTAATCAGCGGTCTTCATCATCATCAGCCTCTATCCGTCTACTGCTGAGCATAGGCCTCCCTCAATTAATGTCATTGCCGATCCATCACCACTCGCATCCATCACGGACCGGCCACCGCTCGGAGATCGTGTTCCCAGCTGGTTAATGGCCGACCAACACTTCGTCTACCTAAACGCGGCTACTCTTGAACCGTAGGGCAATATCTGCCATCCGTTCTCCTGAGTATGTGACCAGCCTACTGCCACTTCAACGTAGCGTAACGTTGGTTCTCTGGCGGATGTCTTCGTTTTGAATTCTATGTGTCAAAGAAACACCCAGCATAGCACGCTCCATAGCACGTTGAGCTACGGCAAACTTACGGACCAATCGTAAGAGGCAACGTTTCTTTTTTTACACGCTTTATAATAGCTTCACCTGTATGTTTGTTTGTATGTTTGTAACCGACTCCTTTAGACTTGATTTTGACTCACTTCTAACGACCAGATTTTGTTCAAACTTTGTAGATTTATCGAGGACCGATGACAATACAATAATTTGATAAATTTATTCCAATATCCTGATCAGGATAATTAGGATAGCACATGCTAGGAAGGCGTAAGGCGCGCAAGTTACCTACTTGTGTTGTTTTTAGTCTCTCACTCATTTCTAAAGTGATTGTTAATGGTTGAGTACTTTAAATTAATAAAATATTTAATTAAAAAAATCGACACTAAAAAGTAAAAAATATTTCTTTTTACACTTTAATAAACTTTTAACAAAATTACGTATACCCGGTTAGTCAACGGAACCCTGAAAGAGCAAGCGAACTTTCACGAAAGCCCGTGTATTTTCAGTGCTTCAGCGGTCACCGATCGCGTTGGTCGTGTACTGTGTCCTGTGTTGTGTCCTGTGTTGTGTCTGTTTTGTGTCTGTGTTTGTGACTTCATGTTCATGACAGAGGTTGGTTCATAATCTAGGCTTACTGAAATGCAGGTGAAATTAAATGCGCATAGGTCAACATATATTGAACGATGTTGGGAACACTGTATATGTGTATTTGATGCACTTTTGACCAGTATAGGTAGACTAACGTAATTTTGTGTATGAGTGAATAATGTTCATCTGGTCGTTAGTTCATAATTCTGGCTAGCTGGAGTAGTGGCTAGACAAGGTTGCGGGATCGAGTCCCGCCAAGGACAATTCGTGTATTCTGGGTCATGATCGTAGAAATTTATTACCTTCGTTACTGGAGGATATTAAAACAACCCCCCTTATGAGGAGTAGTCTTTTTTTTTTTTAACGCCGGGAAATGTTCTGAGGCATCCCGCGAGGGAGTGGGTCTCCCCACGCGGGTATGTGGGACTCGCTGCGCCTGACAGCTGGTAAGTGGACGCAGCTCTACCCACTAAAACCCGGCGAGTGCCACCAGTGCCGCCTTGATGAGGTGCCCCGGATCTGTTAAGCTGACAGGGCACCTTGACGGCTAGTCAGTCCCGCAAGGGACCGACGCCACCTCCACAGAGGGGTTATCCCGCACCACAGAACAACCTCTCCCAATGTCGGGACAGTACAATGGGGTGAGGTTCCCATCCTCACCCCTTGCCCCCCTGCTTTTTGTCCCCTCTTCTTATAAGAGGAGTACAAAGAGCCCCCTCGGCTCAATTAGCTTCGCCCAAGGTGTTGGGCTCACCCTAGGCTACTGAGCCCCACCGCCACGTCAAGGCCCGGCAAGGCCTTGGTGAACGTGAACCATGGTGGGGATGAGGAGTAGTCTTGCCTTCACTGGAGCCAACCTGTCGCTGAAGTGATCCTGTTGCCTGCAAATCGGGAAAGGCGCTCGCAGTGGGGTAGAGTACTCCAATATACTCAAGTATAAAATCCGTAAAAAGTGTTTCATTATAATGAGTGAAATTCGCGTACACATTAGAAAAATGTTTGTCCTGTTCTCTCCGAAACAGCAAAGTTGTTTGACGGGAGAAACAAGCAAGATGGTGGTACCAATGCCGCAGGGAGCGCGGCACAGCGCCTTCTTCTCACCAGCAAATTGTTAATGGCTTAATAAAATGTAAGGGCAAGTAAATAAAAAAATTCTATGTTGATTACTATCGTAAGGTAAGGCTTATTAGTCATTGGAGGGAACTTGTCTCTGCCGAGCGTCATCTCCGCGATGCTCCGTGATTACGAGTCCTGGACGGCCATGGCTTCCTTCTGCGAGGCAGTTATATCCCAGAAGGAGGTCGATGAGCGGGTGAGAGAGGCGGCCGCCGACGAGGCCTCCTCCCGCGGGCGACGAACTAATGCGCCTTCAGTAATTTCCCTGTGCTCGTATCAGGATGGTAACCTGGGCCCAGTATGACACGACGTCGCAGGAACTGCTTAGTAGCGGCCGGGTTCCTCCTTACGAGGAGTAGTCTGGCCTTCGCCGGGGCCTGCCTGTCACTGAGGTGATCCTGTTGCCTGCAGATCCTGGACCTTCAAATAGTGGCTGAAGGCCCTCGACTTGGCTTGGATAAAAGGCCTATGTTATTGGTCAAGAGTGACTTTGACTTACAGAATAGTCTACTGCTTTCATCATCACTATCACCCGTTGGCCGACCCTTCCGCCGGTTCATCTACTAATAAACCTGTACGTCATTCCATCCGTAGTCTACTATAAATATAGCAATGTCTTCTGGATAGGTATGCGGTGAACGTGGACAAAACTCTGGCGAATTGCCAGAGTTTAGGCGTTTCAATCTGTTAGTGGTTTTTAAGATATAGCTGTAATGTAAGGTGTTGTTATTATAATAATATATGCCATGTATTTGGTATCTTGGCGTCTATTGGAGGCCAGTCATCGAACATGTAACCGGATAGAGTAAATTCCGAAACTGGTCAGTGATTTGTCGATGACGTAATAGCAATTCAACCAACCAGTGATCTGTATGAACATCCCATCAGACAATCATCTATCATAGGCTAATCAGAGCGCAGAACCGACGCAGCGTCGCAGCACTAATTTGTCGGATTTTGTTTTCATACAATACAACATTACCGCTGTATTCGGGTTATATGCTCGATGAGGCCAGTGAATAGTATAATAATAATAATATCCTATGGACGCTTTCACACCACGTCAATCTGGTCCCGTGGTAAGTTCTCGAAGAACTTGTGTTACGGGTACCAGACAACGGAAATATATTTAATAATTTTATACTATACATATATTTAAGATTTTTATTATATAATACTAATATTTAATACACATCCATGACCCAGGAACACAGAAAATATTTTTGTTCCCTGGCGGGATTTGAACCCGCAACCTCCGGCTTGAGCGCCAACGCGCTTACCACTGAGCTACAGAGGTCGTCGCAGTAGTATGTTAATTATTATTATTGGCTCAGGATATAAAACTACTTTTCTGTAACTAACATGGTTATTAACGCTTTAGAAACTATTTAAAATGGGATATTTATAATGTTATTCGTGTTTGTTTCGCTCGATATTTCGACATTGTCTACGAATGTCTTAACGAGTCGAAGTAACAGAAATGCATTAGATTTGTCGTTTTCATTCGTCGCGTTAACATTAGAAAACTATAAAATAATTATCTATATTACATTACGACACTAGCTGTTGTCCGCAGCTTCGCCCGCGTTAAATAAGATTTACAGCCGTATCCGGAGTGATGATGATTATTTTTATAGCCTAAGTTACTCCTTATAATATCGGCTATCTGCCAGTGGAAATTCCGTCAAAACTGGCCCAGCCGTTTTAGAGATTAGTCGAAACAAACAAACAGATAGACAGAAAGACTGACAGACAAAAATTGTAATAAATGTTATTTTTAACCAACCTCAAAAAAAGAGGAGGTTCTCAATTCGTCAGTATGTTTTTTTTTATTGTATGTATGTGACACGATATCTCCGCCGTTTGTGAATGGATTTCGATGGTTATTTTTTTGTTTGAAAGCTGGTGCTTCCAATTTGGTCCCATATTATTTTATTTAATCTGACAAGCCATTTTTTAGTTATTCCCAATAATGCCTATTTGATTGGTTCCTTTTACCTCGACGATATTATGCTGATGTGCTCATTTTATTACTTGTCGATGTAACAATTGTGTAGGATACTTTGGTAGCACACCATAGTATGTCGCGGTCATCGTAATCATCATCATCATCGTCCTTTATCCGTCCACTGCTGAACATAGGCCTCCTTCAATGAACGCCAAGACGACGAATTTCGGAATCACAAAAAATTAAGAAATAGAATCATTTTACAAAAAATTAAAACCGACTTCAAAAATACTAAACTAAAAAGTAATAAAATAAAGTTATTTTATTACTTTTTAGTTTAGTATTTTTGAAGTCGGTTTAAATTTTTTGTAAAATGATTTTGACATATTATGTACTTACCGTGTTCACATCCATATGCATTTAATAAAAAGTGGTTATTTTAATATTACAAACAGGTACTCCAATTTTATTTATCTGTATTTAAAAATAACACTGATATAGCTCGAAGGCTTATGGATTTGCAGCGCAAAACCGCGCTTTGCGGAGCGTGCTATGAAAACTAGTAACCTTGACAAGAACGCTAATTAAATAAGAGGTTTTATTTAATTACTGTTCGTGCTTTGAAAACATGTGATCGTAGATTGTGTACAATACAGGTGGGTTAGCCAAGATGCAATTCTATAATCGTAAACGCTAGTAGAAAACTAATAAATGTATGGAAATGACATTTAAGGTTACACATGTCGCTAATCTTTCCATACAAACGCAGAACAGTAATTACTAATTACTACAATGTTTGACGTTGACCATGAAAAACTAAATTGATCTCGTCATTGTCTATGTCTGTATGTACCCAAAATCGTAAAAAAATTATACATTTAAAAAATACACGCTTCTAAACTCAATTTTTTCAATCAACTCAAATCAACTCAATTTCAAAAGTTGAAATAAATTTATTTTAAAAAGATACACTTAATAGTTTTTCTATAATAACAATTTTGCTAAAAGAACATTTTCGGGATGAATCATTGTGCATTTCATTCTAGCACAGCTTTTTTTTTTTTTTTTTTTTTTTGCAGGGAAATCCTTATGGATGCAGCCAGGATCTTTGGGTAGATCCTGACCCAATGTGGGACTCGCACCTGGGAGTGCCCACCCTAACTAAAACCACTGCGAGCGCCTTCAGCCGCTTCTTGAGGGTCCCGGATATGCAGGCAACAAACAGGATCACCTCAGCGACAGGCTGGCCCCGGCGAAGACCAGACTACTTCTCATAATGGGGGACTGCCCGGCCGCTACTAAGCAGTCCCGACGACGTCGTGCCATACAGACCCAGGTTCCCATATTGAGCCCGACACGAACACAGGGGCGTTACTGGAGGCGCATTAAATAACGCCTCCTACGCACCCCCGTTCGTCGCCCGCGGGAGGAGGCCTCGTCGGCGGCCTCCTCTCTCACCCGCTCGTCGGCCTCCTTCTGGGACATTACTGTCTCGCAGAAGGAGACCATCGCCGTCCAGGACTCATCGTCACCGAGCATCGCGGTGATGACGCTCGGCAGAGACAAGTTCCCTCCGATGACTGATGTCAGACTGTGACGCAGCGCCGCCCATCTCGGGCACACCTCAAGAGTGTGCTGGGCCGAGTCCACCGCCGCGCCACAATCGTCACACTGTCAACGGCTCCCTGTGGGCCGTCCGGCACAGGTACTCACCAAAGCAACCATGCCCGGTGAGCACCTGTGTCAGACGGAAGGTGAGGGGTTTGCGCTTACGGCGCATCCACCGCTCAAGGACCGGACGCAATGTGTGTATGGGCGTCAATAGTCACCATAACGCTCCGTCTTCTCGGTTGCCTCCATATAATATAAAAAGAAATGTAATTTGAAGTTGTTATAAATGAATCATTAGTCCAAAGTAGTTGACGGTTTAATGTCCCATGAATATAGATTCGTTCCTAATGAGGTGTGTAATGACAGACTTATTGTCGAATCTACGCGTCAGACTTATTAATTACATGACACCTCTTTTATGTTAGTTGGATAGATAAACGGGCAGACGAGCCACATGATGGTAAGTGGTCAGCGTCGCCCATGAACATAAACATGTAACCCAGGCAATTGACGTGGCGGTGAGACTCAGTAGCCTAGGGTGAGCCCAGCACCTTGGACGAAGCTAATTGAGCCGAGGGAGCTGCTCTGTTTTTTTTAAATGTTAGTTGGATGGGCAAACTGGCAAATATACCACCTGATGTTAAGTGGTCGACGTCGCCCATGAACATAAACTAGTTTACCTGGAACGAGCCCAGGCAACTCATCTATGTGTTGCCTATCCTGAGGTATAAGATGTTAAGTCTCGGTGCCAGTAATTACACTGCCTGTCTTGCCCTTCTCCCTGAAACACAGCAAAGCTGTTTCACGGGAGAAATAAGCAAGATGGTGGTACCTATGCAGCCGGGAGCGCGGCACAGCGCTTCCCTCCCACCGGTGACCACTCTTATAAGAAGAGGGGACTAAAGAGCAAGGCCGACAAGGGGCGAGGATGGGAACCTTACCCCTTTGTACCGCTCCGGCGTTGGGAGGGGTTGTTCTATGGTACGGGACAACCCCTCTGTGATGGTGGCATCGGTCCCTTGAGGACCTGACTAGCCGTCGATGTGCCCTGTTTGCTCAAAAGATCCGGGCACTTCACCAAATGCGGGATTGGCGGCACTCGCCGGGTTTTAGTGGGTAGAGCTGCGTCCACATACCAGCTTTTGGGCGCAGCGAATCCCACATACCCACCTGGGAAGACCCACTCCCACGCGGGATGCCTCAGAGCATTTCCCGGCGTTAAAGAAGGTAACTAACTCATTCATCGCGATGCTCGGCGACGACGAGCGATGATCTCCTTCTGCGAGACGGTAATATTCCAGAAGGAGACCGACGAGCAGGTGAGAGAGAAGGCCGCCGACGAGGCCTCCCCCGTGGGCGTACGGGGGGGGGGGGTAACGGGGGTGCGTAGGAGACGCTACTTAACGCGCCTTCAGTAACGCCCCTGTGCTCTCGTGTCGGTTTCAGAATGGGAACCTGGGCCCAGTATGGACGATGTCTCGGGGACTGCTTACTAGCGACAGGGCAGTCCCCCCTTGCAAGTAATTGACTGGCCGTGTCTGCCTGTCGCTGAGGCTGCCGTTGAATGCCCGGGACCCTGAAAAAGCGGCCTAAGGCGCTCGCAGTGGTTTTAGTTTATGGGTAGGGTGCGAGTCCTACATTGGGTCAGGAACTTACCCCGGTAACCTGGACACATGCATAAAGCATTTCCCTGCGTCAACAAAATGCCTTAAAATATAATATAACTCTTATTTCATCAAAGTGTATTACTACTTAATATTTAATTTTCAGTCAGGAGTCCCTGAACCGCAGGCCAGAATTGGGCAGACCCCAAGAATGTGTTTAATTAAGCTTTTAGGGTCCTTACCGACCCCCAAATATTTTACTTCATTATTTGAATTTATCTCCGTACTGTGGTATTCTCTGTATTTTAATAAGAATTTTAAAGTTGGTACTTTGCTTTGTCGTTATTTTACTGTCACTTTTTGATAGATCTTTATTTAGGATAAATCCTACCCTAGCCTTAACTTAGATATACTTAATAGTAAGAGGCAATGCCAGTCTGCTTTGCAGCCGAATTGGGCCGGCACGACCGGGGTTGGTATCTCTCGCTCACATAATAGCTGTGTCAAGTGACAGCTATGCTGTCGCGTTTCGTACGGCCTGTGAGTTTCCGGTGGCCCATTGAGGGGTGGGGGGGAGAGGACGTCGGATGATGATGTAGTTGATTGTCATATGAATCGTAATTTCTAATCTCACAAACGTGTGTTGTCTGAAAAAGATTGATTTATTTTTTCATTTGCGCTGTTGTATTTTTATGAGCCCTTAGCTTGTAATGGCGGAATTTTATTGTATATAGATAACATTTACATATAAATAAGTTTTTGAAGGTCACGCAAGCAGAATATAAATAAGGGATAGTAGATAGAGTTGTAGAGACAAGACAATTATTAATATCTATGGACGCTTTTACACCACGTCAATCTGGTCCCGTGGTAAGTTCTCGAAGAACATGTGTTACGGGTACCCGATAACTTAAAATATATTTAATACTTTTATACTATACATATATTTAAGATTTTTATTATATAATACACATATTTAATACACATCCATCACCCAGGAACACAGAAAACTTTTTATTCCCTGGCGGGATTCGAACACGCTACCTCCAGCTTGAGCGCCAACGCGCTAATCATTGGGCCACAGAGGTCTTCAAGATATTAATTAAAGATTCTTTTGAAACCACTATTTGGATAATTAATATAGTTTGATGATTTGAACAGCTTTGTTATGGTACATAATATAAGGAATCCAACGAGCAGTATGTGACTATCCGCACAACATGAGGTTATGCAGATCCTCCTTTTATATCCCCCCCCCAATGGGCCTCCGGAAAGACGAAACACGACATAGCTGTCACTTGACGCCGGTGTTATGTGAGCGAGAGTTTCAGTTCCGCTGCATTGCAGCAATGGCACTTACTACACGCTACAAAAATTTCATATTCGTCAAAAATACTCTCATGGCCTTATTAATAAACATAGATTAAATTTACTCCAAGGATTAACTCGGTAGTAAAGTTTTTCCATAGGAAATTCGTATGAAAAATCCTTATTACTAAGTCAATGCTCGGAGTAAATTTAATTTATGTTTATTAATAAGGCCATCAGGATTTAAAATCCCAATCTTTTGAAGGCTGTGGCAAAGGTTTTAGACGTCTCATATCACAAGTTACTGAAAATATGGCGATTTAATTGAAATTTTAGCACCGACTACCGAGTTAGTCTAGAGTACGTGTACCTACTGCAGAATCGCCATATATATATATTGTATATATCGCGATTCTGCAGTAGGTACACGTACACTGCATTTTGTGATCTTATTAAGGCTCTAAATATAATTAATTTAATGTTAGTTCCTTTATTTAACTACCAGCTGTTGCCCGCAGCTTCGCCTGCGGTAACTTAGATTTACAGCCATACCCGGGCCTCGGATTGATGATGATTATTTACCCTAAGTTACTCCTTATAACATCAGTTTTCTGCCAACGAATGTCCCATCAAAATCAGTCCAGCCGTTTCAGAGATTAGCCGGAACAAACAGACAGACAGACAAAAATTGTAAGAAATGTTATTTTGGTATATGTATCGTGTAGGTATACATCGATATGCAATTAATAAAAAGCGGTTATTTTAATATTACAAACAGACACTCCAATTTTATTTATCTTTATAGATTATAATTTAATGGGTATTTGAGTATGTTGAATTATCAATTTTTTATCTACAAAGTTATTCTAAGTTAGTCTTACGGTCACACAAGTCGCTCATCTTTCCATACAAACGCAGAACAGTAATTACTACAATGTTCGACGTTGACCATCAAAAACTAAGGGATAAATTGATAAATTGATCCCGTCATTATCTATGTGTGTATGTAGTATGTACCCATAATCTATTTTAATTTAATATGACGTGGTTACAATAGTGGTTACAATAGTGGTTACAATAGTGGTTACAATAGTGGTTACAATAGTGGTTACAATAGTGGTTACAATAGTGGTTACAATAGTGGTTACAATAGTGGTTACAATAGTGGTTACAATAGTGGTTACAATAGTGGTTACAATAGTGGTTACAATAGTGGTTACATCTTTTTTTCTTTTACGCCGGGAAATGCTCTGAGGCATCCCGCTGGGGAGGGAAGACTCCTGCTCGATGCACTTGAAAGATGGTAAGGTAGAAGCAGCTCTACCCACTAAAACCCGCCGGCTAAAAGCCACCAATGCCGCCTTTGGTTATGTACCCCGGATATTGTTTTCTAATGTTTGCGCGAATTTCACTCATTATAATGAAACAATTTTTACGGATTTGAACGTGTGAAACCAGCCACCGTCGAGCGAGTACCTGCTGTGCTACCGTTTATGAAAGGCGTTACTGACAAGATTGGCTTCATCCTAAAGCGAGCTTCTATAAAAACTTATTTCAAGCCGCCTAAAAAGATAGGTCAATTCTTACCATCTGTCAAGTGTCATATACCCTTACAAGATGCAGGAGTATACAAGCTTGATTGTGATTGTGGCCTCTCTTATATAGGCCAAACCAAAAGATCAATTAAAACTCGCGTTAAAGAACATATAGCTGACTTAAAACACCGTCGCTACACTAAGTCTGCAATCTGTGAACATAGTCTAGACAAAGCTCGCCATTATATTAGATTTGATAAACCACAGATACTCGCAAAAGAACACCGATTCCAACCAAGGATGATCCGTGAGGCTATTGAAATTAAAAAACATCCTAATTTCAATAGAGAAGATGGCTGGCTCTTACCACCTGCTTGGGATCCCATTATTAAAATAATTAAATCAAAAACCAAGCATAATATGCCACAGATTAAAGATGCAGTTAGCACTTTCTGCGTAGAGAGGACTTATTAAAATAATGATGTATCATAGGGTAGTTTCAAATAACTTTGTAACATTAGGACATCTGTCACCTCAGTCCTCCCGTGACCATGGTTGCTGTAAAGTATCCGAAACGTCGGGATTGTAAAAATCTTAATAAACCGCGATAAAATCCGTAAAAAAATGTTTCATTATAATACCCCGGATCTATTGAACAAACACCTTGACGGTTAGTCAGTCCCTAAAGGGACCGACACCACCTCCACAGAGGGGCCGTCCCGCACCATAGAGCTACCCCTCCCAACGTCGGGACAGTGCAATGTGTGACAGTGCAGGCTCAATTTGCTTCGCCAAAGGTGCTGGGCACACTCTAGGCTACTGAGCCCCACCGCCACGACAATGCTTGAACCATGGTGGGGTTCCTGATGTGCTATCCTGATAGCACATAGGAATTACTTAGCACGACATTGGAGCGAACTTCCTCAATTACTGTACGGCCATCGATCCTTGAAAAGTGTCTAAAATTTTAATTTAATCTGTTCTGAGGCTCAATGGTAAGCTCCGTTGGCACTCAAGTCGGAGGTAGCGGGTTCGAATCCCGCCAGCGAACAAAAACTTTTTCTGTGTTCTTGGGTCATGGATGTGTATTAAATACTAGCTGTTGCCTGCAGCTTCGCCCGCGTTACTGAACTCCTATATATCACAGCGTGATGTTATATAGCCTATAGCCTTCCTCGATAAATGGGCTGTCTTACACTGAAATAATTTTTCAAATCGGACCAGTAGTTCCTGAGATTAGCGCGTTCAAACAAACAAACAAACTCTTCAGCTTTATAATATTAGTATAGATATGACGTATTATATAATAAAATCTTAAATATTATACTTATAAAAGTATTAAATATATATTTCCGTTGTCTGGTATCCGTAACACAAGTTCTTCGAGAACTTACCACTTATCTATAACTTATAATATACAATTTAATTGTTTCATGGTAATCTTTTCTGACTCTTTTTGCATTTTTGTGAAGTTTGAAAATTTAATTTCATTCAAAGTTCCCGTTTTATCCCGTTATTGTATTGGGCCAAGGTCTGGAACTAAAGGGATCTAGGGTATTACGTATTCAAGTTGCGCCACCGACAAGTGGGATAACGAGATGAATCTTTAAACGGAATTTAATGAAAGTACGTTATGCGTTTTCGCTTATATCGTGTGTTTCGGAATAAGGACAAAACAGGCGGTGATATTATGAGACCGTCTTACGCCGTGACCGAATTAACTTCGTGCGACGTTGATCACTAATTACGTATGATGACTTATAAGTTAGGATGACGCAGGTGCCCCGGATCTGTTAAGTTAACAGGGCACCTCGACGGCTAGTCAGTCCCACGAGGGACCGACGCCACCTCCACAGAGGGGTTATCCCGCACCACAGAACCCAGTCGTCGAGACAGTACAATGTGGTGAGGTTCCCATCCTTGCCCTTTGCCCCCCTGCTCTTTTGTCCCATCTTCTTATAAGAGGGGTACAAAGGGCTTCGCCCAAGTTGCTGGGTTCACCTTAGGCCACTGAGCCCCACCGCCACGACAAGGCTTGAACCATGGTGGGGAGAAGGTGGACCTAACGTTTGGACGTCTAACGAACGACTTCTAAAAAGGAGGAGGCTGCTTATTTGCTCTATGAACAGCTTTGCTGTATTTCGGAAAGAAGAGTAAGACAGACAGTGTAATTACTGGCACCGAGACTTAACATCTTATGTCTCAGGATAGGCAACATATACAATAGTTTGAAACTGTTTAAGCTTACGATATTTACCTTTAATGTTATTTAAGCCATTTACAAAATACTTTGGCCAGTTCCGAACCCGCACTCTATCAAAGCCATTCATAAACCAGACTGGTTATATCAGCGAAATTGTTTTTCGTCTTGTCATCCCGCCAAGAACATTAACATGACTTCACAAACCTAATCCTAATAATAATATAAATACGAAAGTTTGTAAGTTCGGAAGTTTGTGAGTAACAAACATCCGAACTATCACAGCAAAACGGCTGAACTGATTTGGCTGAAAGCTAAAATGGCGATGGTCTGAATGGAATACCGTGGATTAGAACATAGGTTTTGTTGTATCACGAATAACCACAACCGACGCCAGGAGGCCGTGTGGTCGCAGACTGCACGGTAGGCGGGGGGCAACCCCCCAATCAAAAGTGAGCCGAATGGGCTCACACCAATCCGTTGAAGCATTAGGGCCTTCGGGCCATTAGCATAGATCCATCCGAAAAAAAAAAAAAAAATCACGAATAATTTAAAGTTCCTTATTTTATGTAGGTACATATCTAGTATTTGCCTCATTATTAGTAGAAATTCATAATTACGTCAATTGAAATGTCAAAAACGAGGAGGGTGTTGGGCCATAGTTCACCGATGCGCTGGTCCAATGCTGGTTGGTGAACTTCACACCTTCAAAGACTTTTAATCTCATCAGGAACGCAGATTTCCGGATTGGGGTTGGAAGAAAACAGATCGTGGGTTGGAACCGATTATAACCATCGCTGACCCAGCACCGGAGTCTTTGCTCAAATAAATTTCCTGCAAATGCAAATCCAAGTGCGCAAAGATGTGCGGCTGCCGTAAAGCGTGCCTCAAGTGGTCTGTTTCATGTCTGCACTGCAGCGGAGAGACGTGTGAAAATGTAACAAACATAAGGGATCTCCTGCTGGAGGAAGACTACGATATTGAACCCCCCCCCCCCCGAACCCGGCGTTTACAAAAAAGAAACGCTCCCCGGAATTTTTTCTATTTAAAAGTCTGCCCCAACTGGACTACTACAAAAATTGAAAATGCTCACAAATACCTTTTTTTTAGTCAATTTTCATTTGGGACAGGATTTGGCCGGCTCGCCAGGGTTCAGCTATTGCGATGAGCGCTTCCAATTATCGTACATGATCCACTTTTTATCACATGTAATGATTCGATTTAAAATTCCTTCATTATTGTGCCGGTTGAGTAATGTAACGCAGCAGTCTAAGCGCAAAAGTAGAAGCTATCATACATTTATATTATTATTTATTTTAAGAGTAAAAATGTTTTTTGGGGATCTTATTTACTTATTTAATAATTTATGTACACTGTAAAACATACATAGTGAAATACTGATAACAAACACTGGTACAAAGGTACTACTTATTCCATAAGTGGAATTTCTTCCAGTAGTCCTACTACAGGAGAGTTTGAGTGACACTTGCAATATCAGTGTGCACATTATAACCTAATAAATATTTTAAATACGATAAAATAATATACTTACTAAATATATAAAATATTTATACCGGGTGTATTTGGAACGCTTGCTTAAACGAAGAGGTATGATAGTGTTGGCATAGCCTGACATGATACAAGTGAAAAAAACGCGTTTCTTTTTTTCTGGTTGCCTTTTTTTTGTAAATCCGGTTTAGTAAACATAATGTTACAGAAATTTGATGATAATGCTTTAAAATAATAGTTTTTTTTTAAAACGGTAATGTATTTGGTTTATGGTTTACGCCGGCCAGCGGACTGCATCAGCTGACAGAGTTCGCTGTTCGAGTTGTATACATACATTGCGGGTTTGCAAAATACATAAGTCCTAAAATTTTCTTAAAAAAACGTTTCTGAGATTAATCGTTATATGAATTATATAGTATATTATAGGGTTAAATCTTTGCAAGCGTTCAAAATACACCCGGTATATATACACTAATACGTACATACATACAATTCTTAGAAAAATATCACACTTTCATACGAGATAACGCAACTTTTGTCAGCTGTCGTACTCTTCTGCCTAGCCTTTTCCCAACTATTTCGGCGTTGGCTTCCATTCCAACCAGCTGGATAGCAGCAGCAAGCAGCTGGATAGCAGCAGCAAGCGGCTGGATAGCAGCAGCAAGCAGCTGGATAGCAGCAGCAAGCAGCTGGATAGCAGATTTTAAATAGAGCGACTGCCTATCTGACCTCCAACAGACTTTCGGGCTTCTGATGACCCGTAACTACTGTCGAAGATCCAAATGACAGCCGGGACCAACGGCTTAACGTGCTTTCCGAGGCACAGAGGAGTCTCAGTATGTAGAGATGGTCCCCCATCCATGGAGCGACCCCAGCAAGCGTAGCTTAACCTGATGTATCGATCCATGAGACTCATAGGAACAGTGAGGCTGTTACTTAGCCACGAGCTCCGTAAGTATCGACCTGTCATTGATGATTGAGTTCGTCGCCATCGAATTGGCAACTCGTTTGCGAAGGTTACGTATGATTGATTGAGTATTTTAATGGAGTGAAAATGGGCGATGATGGTCATCAATGGGGGGGGGGGGGGTAAAGTAAAAAGTTTTTATTCAATATTTATATAGATATTCGGTCTAGTGCCTTCTCGGAACGGTGACCAAGTCAGCGTTAACAAATCCGACGAATTATTGACAACTGTGAGAAGCTGTTATCCAAGTCACTACATTACAGTAGAGAGTATATTTCTTCTTCTTCTTGATCGTTCCCTCATTGCTGAGGATCGTGACTCCTCTTTATCTCATCTGTCAGCTGTCGCCATCGTTTCCGCTCCGTCGCTTGATGTAGTGCAGCGCTGACCGTCAATCCAAGTTGTTCAGGTACCTGGTCTGACCATCGTGTGGGATTTCGCCCACGAGGTCTTTTGCCCTCAATCTTTCCCGTCACCATTACTCTCTCCAGATTATCCGTACATCTACGCCCCACATGACCAAAGTATCGCATTATCCGTTGTAAGCAGACATATGACAAGCGCTGTGCCTTCTCTATTTTGAGTTCTTGTAATACAGAGATGTTTGTGCGATGGGCTGTCCATGGTATCCTCAATAGACGACGCCAGCGCCAAAGCTCAAAGCATCAACTCTTTGCCTATCAGCCGCCTTGAGTGTCCATGTCTCTGCACCATACAACGCGATGGAGAAGACAAGTGCGCGTACCAGATGGATTTTGGTTCTGTTGTTTATATTTCTGCTTTTCCAGACTCATCTGGGTCATTGCCGTCTTGGCCATTCCAATTCGTCGACGTATCTCGGTTTCGCAGCCGCCCTTGTTTGTTATTACGGAGCCAAGGTATTGAAACTGGTCTACGGTTTCGTATGCTTGCAAAAGGTCAGTGCGTTGGATGGTTTTGAAGCGGTCTATCACCATGAGCTTGGTTGCTTTTATTAATGGATAATCCCATGCCCAAGCTGACATGTTCCAACCGAGTCAATAGCTCATTCATTTCCGCTTCTGTTGATGCCAACAGGGTAGTATCGTCTGCATACCGGACGAAGGAAGAGAGTTTCTTATTAAGCGTCAAATAATTCTACTACGGTTCCGAAGCGAAGACAGAAGAACCAGCGAAACAAACTCAGTGAATCTAATCTTTAAAATATTTTACAATATATTAATACAAACAGTAATCTCGTAGCGAACGCATTATTTACAAAGTGTGGTGGTATCTTTAGTAATTTCTTTTGTTTTATAATATCCTTTACCGCATAAATGAGTATCTAAGGCACCCCCTTTTTTTTCTTTTACGCCGGGAAATGCTCTGAGGCATCCCGCCTGGGGAGTGGGTCTCCCCAGGTGGGTATGTGGGACTCGCTGCGCCAGAAAGATGGTAAATGGACGCAGCTCTACTCACTAAAACCCGGCGAGGGTCACCAGTGCCGCCTTGGTGAGGTGCCCCGGATCTGTTAAGCTAACAGGGCACCTCGACGGCTAGTCAGTCCCGCAAGGGACCGACGCCACCTCCACAGAAGGGTTGTCCCGCACTACAGAACAACCCCTCCCAACTTCGGGACAGTACAATGGGGTGAGGTGCCCATCCACACCCCTTGCCCCCCTGCTCTTTTGTCCCCTCTTCTTATAAGCTCTTCTCGGCTCAATTATCTTCGCCCAAGGTGTTGGGCTCACCCTAGGCTACTGAGCCCCACCGCCACGTCAAGGCCTGAACCATGGTGGGGATGTAAGGTACCCCTGACTTAGAAAGGTTTGAGCCTCGTTGCCTCACCTATAGACAGATGAAGTTAGAACTGACCTCAGTCTACTAGCTTAGATCATTTAAAAAAAAGGCATCCCCATTTTTAGATTTCCCTGTGCAAACTGTGATCGAACACGCTTGTACCGATGTAATAAACATCGAGAGGAAACCCGCTTGGCTGATGAGAAAGACTTTGATGGATGAATTTCATTCACGTGAATGAAATTCATCCATCATCTTCTTACATCTCTGGATAGGCAACCTTTTTTTTTCTTTTACGCCGGGAAATGAAATGAAATTTTACGGAGTATGTGGGACTAGCGAGTGCAGCGGCACCCGAAAGGTGGTAAGGTGGTCGCAGCTCTACCCACTAAAACCCGGCGAGTGCCACCAATGCCGCCTTTAGTGAGGTGCCTGTTGAGCAAACAGGGCACCTCTATGGGTTGTCAGTCCCTCAAGGGAACAGCGCCACTCCACAGAGGGGTTGTCCTGCACCATAGAACAACCCCTCCCAACGTAGGAACAGTACTATGGGGTGAGGTTCCCATCCTCGCTCCTTGTCCCCCTTCTCTTAGGCTACTGAGCCCCACCGCCACGACAAGGCTTGAACCATGGTGGGGAGGTAAAGTCATCTACATTCATATAGACGTTGAACACTTAACACTGGTCATCCATAATTACTAATCCAGGTCTGTTAGCGCTTGACCTAAAACCAAAGTAGGGTAACGTTATAATGTATGTCACAAAGGATATGAACCCGCGACACGCCTCTTTAATTAATTGCTTTTAATTTATACCATGCCGAGATTTGAGGCCAAAAGCGTGCTCTTTCATGTGGCGTGTAAAATTATGGAAGGACATGCTTATTTATTCATTGAAACAGCTTTGCTGTGTTTCAGAGACTTGCCCTTATCCCGAGATAGGAAAGGAATGCGTTGCCTGGACTGGACACCTTGTGAGCGCTCGTGGGTTGACAACTTACCACCAGGTGGCCCTTGTGCAGGTTTGCTTATGACCCACCATGGTTCAATTCTTGTTTTGGGGCTCAGTAGCCTAAGGTGAACCCAGCACCTTGGGTGAGGCCAATTAAACCGAGGTAGCTGCTCTTTCCACCCCTCTTATAAAAAGAGAGGATAAAAGAAAGTTATATAAGTACATGTGTACACATGACCCGGTACATATACATATATTTCTCATACAAAATATCTGCGAGATTCGAACCCGCGACCGCTGCGTGTCTGGTCATTCGACCGACCGAATTGTAGCGCGCATATGCAAGCATCTACAATTTGTTTATTCCAGATACTCTGCTCTGTTCTGAAAAGGATATAATTAGACTCCCTGTCTTTCTCTATGGTTATTTTTAACACCCGATGCCAAAAGATTTATAAGTTTGACCGCTATGTCTGTAGCACCGTAGTTCTCAAAAAAACGGTTTTCTAGAGATGTTTCATCAAATTGGTTCAGCATTTTCAATGTCACCTGCTCGTCAATCTCAACATTTTTTTTTTACTTTTTAACCGACTTCAAAAAAAAAGGAGGTTCTCAATTCGTCTGTATGTTTTTTTTTGTATGTATGTGACACGATATCTCCACCGTTTGTGAATGGATTTCGATGGTTTATTTTTTGTTTGAAAGCTGGAGTTTCCAATTTGGTCCCATATTAATTTTATTAAGATCTGACAAGCCGTTTTTTATTTATTCCCAATAATGCCTATTTGGTTGGTTTTGTTTACCTTTATGATAATATGATCATTTTATTACGTGTCGATGTAACAATTGTATAGGATGCTTTGGTAGCACACCATAGTATGTCGCGGTCATCGTAATCATCATCATCATCATCATCATCACCATCATCACCATCACCATCATCATCATCATCATCATCATCATCCTTTATCCATCCACTGCTGAACATGCCTCCTTCAATGAACGCCAAGACGACGAATTTCGGAATCACTAAAAATTAAGAAATAAAAACATTTTACATAAAATTAAAACCGACTTCAAAAATACTAAACTAAAAATTAATAAAATATTAGTTTCTTTAATGTTTGTGCTTACAACATATCGCACCTTTAATCAAATAAAGAATTAACTCAAAATTTGGGTTTTTTGAGTTAACACCGTAAAGTGAAATAACTTCGCAAGGAGAATACGTTCAATTCAACAGCCGTCTCGATACGATGAAAATGACGGAGATAGAAGACCGTAGTTCTCTTTTTGACAAACGCTCGCTAAAAATGTAATATTAATAAAGTGAACGAATTAAGTATTGCGCCGGCGTTGGTCAAGCTAAGAGCTAGACAAAATTAGAGAAAAGCACAATAAATCTAAATGACTCTGTATAATATAATCAACTTAATCTTCTACTAATGTACAAACTTTGCGTTTACCACGTCATTATAGTTACTTTTGGAGTCGGTGTCGTATTTGTTGCTGTACATTACGTACCTACCTACCTTGGCTGACACCGACTCCAAAAGTAACTATAATGACGTGGTAAACGCAAAGTTTGTACATTAGTAGAAGATTAAGTTGATTATATGTTGTAAGCACAAACATTAAAGAAACTGTTATTTATTACTTTTTAGTTTAATATTTTTGAAGTCGGTTTTAATTTTTTGTAAAATGATTTATTTATATTTTATTATTACTGGCTTTAACCCTCTGGTTGCGTGCCAAAAAGTGTTAAAAATATTATATACGATGGTTTCACTTTGATGCTTTATTATGTAATCAAGTGCAAAGCGAACTGGTGCATCGGCGGCATCGCGGGTTCTGTACATAACTGTAGATATTATGTAGAGTTGAGTCGGAAATTGAGTCTCGTGAATTGCTCGTCTGGGAATGAATCCCTTTAGGCTCTGAATTAAGACTGTAAATTTACATGGTTATGTTCCCTATCGAAATTGACAAGAGATTTTCCAGGTGTAAGTGCCGCAATATCAAACGCGAAGCTAAATTCAACTGGAAAAATAGCTCGATTTGAACCATTTCAATCGAATTTGTTTTGTTTTAGAATGTCAAATTATGCTGCAAAAACTTTTTTGATTAAAATAATAATAATATCTATGGACGCTTTTACACCACGTCAATCTGGTCCCGTGGTAAGTTCTCAAAGAACTTGTGTTACGTGTACGGCGTGTACCAGACAACGGAAATATATTTAATACTTTTATACTATACATATATTTAAGATTTTTATTATATAATACACATATTTAATACACATCCATGACCCAGGAACATAGAAAACGTTTTTCATATCTGGCGGGATTCGAACCCGCTACCTCCCGGCTTGAGCGCCAACGCGCTAACCATTGAGCCACAGCGGTCATCAAAATTCTAAGTCTAGGTCTATTCTAGTCTATTTATAATTTAAAACACTAATTTAAAACTTTCTTTCCTTCTTTCTTAAATTAAAAACTTTCTTTCTTTCTAATTCTATTAGTATATTTCTTGAAGATGGTTAACCCCTATTTCTAATATCTGTGGGTTAACCTGAGAATTAATTATTATATTTGATTTTAGAGTACCTACAGAACCCTAGTACACATTGGATATTCTATGAAACGTATTTCCCAACTGAACTTTCGACCCATTTCCAGTATTGTGCCGGGGAAGGGGGGATAGAGGTCACCGAACTCTGAGGATCCTTACGTTTTTACTGTATTACATTGCGAAATATTGTGCTATTTTATTATACCATAGAGTTTGTCATTTGTTGTACCTATTTATAAACTATGTATTTTATTTTGATGACAAAAGAGCAACCCTCAAGTTTGTTTCTAGTTTTTCTTGGGGGAGTCTGCATTCCAAACGAGTTTTTTTTTATCACACATTTTTATTGACTTCTTTTTTTGTTTTTTTGACGTATTTCAAGTGTACGAGTGGTTACATGAAATAAAGATATTTTGATTTGATTTGATTTGATTTGACATTTTGAATGGAATATTCTATATCTATCGTGCATTGAAAACAATCTACACGAAACCAATTCAGATGATGTTGATGACAACTGTTATTGTAATGAGAGAGTGCTAACGTCTTAGCATTTTTTTTTCTTTTTCGCCGGGAATGCCCATGACGTGCCCATTATTGTAGAATGCGTGGAGCAGGGATCAGCCGTTTTGGCGTTCATTGAAAAAAGCATTAAAACGATAAACTAAAAAAAATACATTTTCAGCTTTCGGTCGATAATTTTAAGTGTTACGTTATATTGCGTCACAAGCGTGCGTGCAGCTGGTATTCATTGACTTATTAGACATTATCACGTCAAAACCTGATCATGGTGAAAGTGATGTAATTGCACATTCGTATTCTCACCTCACTAACGCCACTATAACGACTGAATTTATAGTACAACGCCTCAACATTCAACATTCGATCCTGTTACTTTGGGATAAGTTTCCATGTCCCTTACCGTCCTGAAAACCTTATCCCGTTTATATTATTAACAGCAACCTACAAATTAGTTTTGCGCTCACATAAAGATTATAATGAAATTTTACTCGACGATTAAGAAAATGTTCATGAAATTTATATTAAACGGTACACAACGGAACCAGTTCATTAAAGTCCGTATGTTTAGTTAGTCTGTAAGTCTTTTTGTGTGTCTGTCTGACTGTACTAAAAAGGGCTAAAATAATAAGTCTCTATGTGTAGTCCGGGTTTCTAATTGTCGACTAGCTGTTGCCGGCAACTTCTCGCTTTATAGCTTGTGATGATGTTATTATAGCTTACTGGTTGTTCCCGGCGGTTTCATCCACGTAGTTCCCATTCCCGTGGGAATAAATATAGCGATAAAGTATGGCCTTTTTGCTGTGAGGAATCCCGCTGAGAAGTGGGTTTCCCCAGGCGGGCAGGTGGGACTCGTTGCACCCGAAAGCTGGTAAGATGGACGTACCTCTAACCATTAAAACCCGGCGAGTGCCACCAATGCCGCCTTGGTGAGGTGTCCCGGATCTGTTAAGCTAACAGGGCACCTCGACGGTAGTCAGTCCCGCAAGGGACCGACGCCACCTCCACGGAGGGGTTGTCCCGCACCACATAACCACCCCTCCCAAAGTCGGGACAGTACAATGGGGTGAGGTTCCCATCCTCACCCCTTGCCCCCTGCTCTTTTGTACCCTCTTCTTATAAGAGGGGCACAAAGAGCCCCCTCGGCTCAATTAGCTTCGCCCAAGGTGCTTGGCTCACCCTAGGCTACTGAGCCCCACCGCCACGTCAAGGCCTGAACCATGGTGGGGACACACGGCCATCTGATCCCAAACTGTGTCTGTCTGACTGTACTAAAAAGGGCTAAAATAATAAGTCTCTATGTGTAGTCCGGGTTTCTAATTGTCGAATAGCTGTTGCCGGCAACTTCTCGCTTTATAGCTTGTGATGATGTTATTATAGCTTACTGGTTGTTCCCGGCGGTTTCATCCACGTAGTTCCCATTCCCGTGGGAATAAATATAGCGATAAAGTATGGCCTTTTTGCTGTGAGGAATCCCGCTGAGAAGTGGGTTTCCCCAGGCGGGCAGGTGGGACTCGTTGCACCCGAAAGCTGGTAAGATGGACGTACCTCTAACCATTAAAACCCGGCGAGTGCCACCAATGCCGCTTTTGGTGAGGTGCCCCGGATCTATTGAGCAAACCGGGCACGCCGACTGCGGAGGGGTTGTCCCGCACCACAGAACAACCCCTCCCAACATCAGGACGGTGCATTGGGTTGAGATTCCCATCCTCGCCCCTTGTCCACGTGCTCTTTTGTCGCCTCTACTTATAAGAGGGGTACAAAGAGCACCTCCCTCGGCTCAATTGGCTTCGCCCAAGGTGCTGGGTTCACCTTTGGCCACGACAAGGCTTGAACCATGGTTGGGGACAAAGTATAGCCTATGACACTCACTGATAATGTACATTTCTCTCAGGGAAACAGTTTTTAAAATATGTTTAGTTTTTTGGACGTAAAAGCGTAACAAACTCTCACTCGCATCTAACACATGACATTTTGACATTTATATTGACGTAATAATAATAAAAATAAACGTAATAATAAGGCAAAATAATGCCAATGTAATTGCGAGAGGAACTTTGATTTTTCCGGGATAAAATATAGCTTAAGTCCTAATCCAAGGTATAAGCTATCACCATTTCAACTTTCAGCCATATCTGTTCAGCCGTTTTGCCGTAATAGAGCAACGGACAAACAAACTTACAAACATCAAACCTCTGTAAACTGTAGGTTTTTTTAAATTGTGTAAGCCTAACATGATTGTTAACTTTAGTTGTATTAAATTGTAGAATAGTATGTTTTTGTGCCAAATAAAGTTAAATAAAGTTATTATCAGTATGATTGGCCTGTTGGTCTAGTGATCAGTGACCCTGACTGCTAAACCAGAAGGTCGTGGGTTCGATCCTCACCCAGAACAAATGTTGTTGTGATGAACATGATCATTTGTTCTGTGTCTGGGTGTAATTTAGAAATATATAAGTAATGTATCAGTTGTCTGGTTGCCATATTACAGGCTCTGCCTAGTTTGGGATCAGATGGCCGTGTGTCCCCACCATGGTTCAGGAATTGACGTGGCGGTGGGGCTCAGTAGCCTAGGGTGAGCCAAGCACCTTGGGCGAAGCTAATTGAGCCGAGGGGGCTCTTTGTGCCCCTCTTATAAGAAGAGGGTACAAAAGACCAGGGGGCAAGGGGTGAGGATGGGAACCTCACCCCATTGTACTGTCCCGACTTTGGGAGGGGTGGTTCTGTGGTGCGGAACAACCCCTCCGTGGAGGTGGCGTCGGTCCCTTGCGGGACTGACTACCGTCGAGGTGCCCTGTTAGCTTAACAGATCCGGGACACCTCACCAAGGCGGCATTGGTGGCACTCGCCGGGTTTTAGTGGGTAGAGCTGCGTTCATTTACCATCTTTCGGGCGCAGCGAGTCCCACATACCCACCTGGGGAGGCCCACTCACCAGTCGGGATGACTCAGAGCATTTCCCGGCGTTAAAGAAAAAAAAAAAAAAAGTAAAATACCTTTACGGTTAATGAATGTACCCGGATTGATGATGAGTATTTTATAGCCTAAGTTATAACATCAGCTATCTCTCAGTGCAATCAAAATCGGCCCAGCTGTTTCAGAGATTAGTCGGAACAAACAGACAGACAAAAATATATAAAAATACTATTTTGCTATTTATATATATATATACCTATATGCATTTAGTAAAAAAAAGTGGTTATTTTGATATTTCAAACAGACACTTCATTTTATTTATCTGATAATCAGGAGACACGTTAGTGTCTAGCGCCAAGAACACATCCAAGTAGTTTGGCGTGAGGCACTGTGTATATATTCTCGAGACATATGTAAACATAACCTCCAAAACAAAAAAAAAATTTTTGGGGCTTTATTTTGTTATTATTGCCAAAACACTAAGACTTCACACTATTTTTAATAAGTTTCATTTTACGAATTTTACACATATTACAAAAAATTATTGGGTCTCAGCAATTATTTAATACATTTCAAACATGAAAATTATTGCTTGCGCCGTTTTGCGATTAAAGAGGTTCAGAGAAAATATTTTATATGACGTTACAGTGAGAATTTTGAGTTTTGACATCGAAGTTGGTTGCTTGTTTTTTAGTTTTATCCTATCGGAACAGGCAAAGGCTAGAGGCCATGCTGCCTATCGTTATCAATATACGGTGTTGTATTAAAAATTAAGTATTTCGTTTTTTTTCTTGTATTCTCTATAGCTTATTTTTATTTATTTTTTCTGCCATATTTTATATTTGATAAACGTCTTTCGTATAATATATTTTTTCTGTCGTATTTTTTATTTGATAAACGTCTTTTGTTTCATATATTCGTTTCTGTTAAGAGCTCAATCTTCTTCGTTTCTTCCCAGTTTCCCGTTAATTAATTGTTATTTTGTGTTTTGTTCATTCTGAGTGATTTACTAGTGTTTGTTTTAAAAACTGTATATATTGTGATTGGTTGGCGAATATTGTGGAGAACTGTTCTGGAGTGGTTTTCTATTGTAGGACTATTCTGATGGTTTTCTGTAGTGTTTGTTTTTAAAACTTAATCTGTGTAATATATAATGTGATTCGTTGGCGAATATTATGGTGAACTGTTCTGGGTGAATAGAATGGGAAGTGATAGTTGATTGATGGGTGCTAGAAGGGCAGAGCCGCGCTTTTTGGCATTTTCCGCCGTTTCTCCAAAGCACAGACAAGATATTTTTGTTAACACAACAGATATGGCAGCATGGCCTCAGGTCTTAGCCGGTTCCAACAGAAAATGCCAATTGGAAAGAAAAATGACAATACAGTCTAATTATTTTTCGAGAAATAACAAAATTATTTAACAAAGTGAGATGTACTATCTCTATCTATGTAATTGTGGTGCTTTAATGTGATTTTAATGTATTTTTTTATTTAGTTTCAACCGATTTTATTCGGTCAAAACTCTAAAAATTAGTCATAACCGCATAATAAATGCCGCTGGAGTTTGTTTCTTGACTTCATCTCCTACCAATTAAATTGGTATTAAATTTTTGCTATACTCTATATTAGTATAATATTAATCAACTTATCAAGAATGGAAACAATTTGGGGTTAAAGGAGAAATGCTGTTATGTTTACAATAGAAAAAACAGTTTGGTGGCTGTAGCAAACCAAGAAGATGGTGTTTATAAGTTGGTCATGGAACATAAACAATGTTTTTTTACTCCTACTTCAACAGTAATTAGTGAAGAGTGTCATAGGAGATTGGCCATTTGAATATAAATGACCAGAATAAAATGAAAGATGGAGCAGTTACGGGAATATCATACATAGACAGCAATCTGAAGAAGAAAATGAGGAACCAGTACCATTTACTTTTAGTAAAGGGGGACCCAAATTAAGTGAATAAAAAAGCTGCCAGAGCGTTATAGATTTCCAAATCTATGTACAACGTTGAGTCCAAATGTTACTAATGATCCAGTCTGTGTCCATGAAGCTCTGGAGAGCCCAGAAAGAGACAAGTGGATTGAGGCAATAAAGGAAAAGCTGCATGCAAGCTTTTGAAGAAAATGATGTATGGGTTCCTGTGAGTGAATTACCTTTTGATTAAACTTTAGTACAGTGCAAGTGGGTATATAAAAGGAAATTAAATAGTTATAATTATGTTACAGAGCATGTTTAGTGGCCTGGTAGGTTACACAGAGGCCTGGTATTGATTATGAATAGACTTTCTCAGCAGATGTCAGACATTCTACTTTGAAATTATTGTTCGCACTATCTGTTCAGTTAAATTTAGATGTCACTCATTTAGATGTTAAAACAGCATTCTTAAATGGTTTTCTTATGGTTCAACTAGTTATTAATTGTGATTCAAATAGGAATAAGATTGTTAAACAAAGTAATTTATGGTTTAAAGAAGTCATCTAGATCATGGTATTAGAGAGTGGAGCAATGTTTATGTGAGTTAGGTTTCAAAAGGAGTCGTATAGAGCCATGTGTTTTTACAAAAATGAATAATGATGTAAAAATTGTTATAGCATTATATGTTGATGACTTATATTTGTTCCAATAATCAAATAGAGACAGACAAGTTAATTTCAGTATTGATTATGATATTATGTAAGTAATTTTACTTCAAATTTCTGACTGGTCATACTTTTATTATTGTCAATACAATTTGTTTTCCCATTGTAACACACCGTGCAATAAAAAAAACTTTAAGCGGAAAAGAGCTGGTTGTAAACAAAAATTGCGAGACATTGTGTGTAGTATTTCTTAATTTTAATTATTTTCATTTGAAGTTATTTCCTTACTGTTTTACATTTTTTTTGCTTCTGGAAAGGAGAATATTTAAAGGCGTTAAAGGACAATAAACATAATAATAAGTACATTGGTATCAAGTAAATTTATGACTTTCTTCGTATATAGTTGGATTTGGATTCTTAAGAAAACAATAAAGAAAGTAATACATCTAAACTTTTGAATTTTTTTTTATTCTGAAGGCATGGCAGTGTGCAACTATAACTTAATAAATTCAGGGTAAATAATAATGAATCATATATTGGACAAGAACAATAAATATTAAATTTTTTAATTACATATTTGAGCTTATTATTACATGATTTACTAATAAGCAAATATAATAATTTACTTTAATTTAATTATTGATTTGAACAGCCGGTCAAGTTGCATGTTGCGCCATCTGGTATCTAACTTTCCCTTTTACACTCTAAATATTTAAACAGGAGGAATAACAGGAACGCATGCTCTATGTTAATTTTGAAAATCAAAATAACATTAAAAAAAATATGACGATGTTGCATTGGTCACTGGTCAGTCACAAGCGTCATTTAAAGTAAAAGTATTGTAATAGTACTAACCTCTTTTATTATTAAATTATTTGAGAAAATTTAAGAACAAAAATTTTGATGAATTACTTAAGAAGTTTAAGTTTAAAATTTTAAAGTATTTGAAATGAATTACTCAAGAAGTATAAATATTTAAAATATTAAAATATTTGAAATGTAATTATGTTAATTAATATATGCTTTACAAAAAAAAAAGAGATATCCCACAAAAAACAGTTTCACTGTAAAATGTCGCACCAAGTACACGTCTAACTATATACACGTATAGCAAAAATAAAAAAATAAACTAATCTTTACAAAAAATATGAAATAAAAAAACCAAGTACACAAAACCTCTCGGATTAAAAGAAACACTCATTAAAAACTGTGAAAATTGAAAAAACAATTGGTGTAGTATATTTACAAAAAAAAGAAAAATTTGCAATCTACAAAAAAATATAAATAAAAAAAGTAATCATTGTGATTTTCAATAATTGCAAAATTTTTGTGGCAAATTTTACAATTGAAAACAATTTTTTAAACGTACTTGGCGCGCGTTATAAAGATTAGTTTTTTTTTTTTTTTTTGCTATACGTGTATATAGTTAGACGTGTACTTGGCGCGACATTTTACAGTGAAACTGTTTTTTGTGGGATAATAGTATGTATAGATAGGTTCGTCACCATCGTTGTTTAATTCGCTTAATCTAGCCGTGTATGTCTATACGTACCTCCTTGTCTGTCTGTCTGTCCGTATTTCGGTATATTCGCACCCCATATCTGTGTCTGACATCTGTTTGTCCATGTGGGGTTTTATCTAAAAATTTAGGGCACACTTGCGTCAAGGCAAATAAACCCTCTACAGTAAATTGACTCAAGAGGCTCTCTAAAGCTCTAGAGCTGTATATGCTTAGGGAAAATTCCCTCGGAAACATAAAATATTTTTAGTTGAATGACCTTTCTATACAGATAAATAAAATTGGAGTGTCTGTTTGTAATATCAAAATAACCGCTTTTTATTGAATGCATATGGATGTATACACAGTACATATACCAAAATAGCCTTTTTTACTATTTTTGTCTGTCTGTTTGTTCCGGCTAATCTCTGAAACGGCTGGGCTGATTTTGATGAGACTTTCACTGACAGATAGCTGATGATACAAGGAGTAACTTAGGCTATAAAAATAATCATCATCAATCCGCGTGCGGCTGTAAATCTAAGTTAACGCGGGTGAAGCTGCGGGAAACAGCTAGTATACTAATAATATGTTTGTTTTTTTGTAAATGTGTTTGTTTTTCCTGTTATGGTAAATATAGTAGGGATGATGAGATCGATATGAACGACTAGCAGCGCCCCGCGGTTGCACCCGCTTCCCATTCCCGTAGGAGACGGGAGTACAGGGACTAATTATAGCAATGTTATTCTGATGTATAAGCTATGTTATTGTAAAGTTTCATTACAATCCATTCAGTAGTTTTTGCGTGAAAGAGTAACAAACATACATCCATACATTCTAACAAACTTTTTAACGCGTTTATACCTAATATTGGTAAGATAACATCGTAAGAATACCTGATATGCGACTTTGACGGTTTATTAAGTACCCGCCGTATATATTTAATATGGAAGCATAGCGTAGGTCATATTTTCGACTGCCCGGTGGGGCTCAGTAGTCTAAGGTGAGCCCAGCACCTTGGGCGAAGCAAATTTGACCGATGGAGTTGCTCTTTGTACCCCTCTTATAAGAAGAGGGGACAAAAGTGCAAGTGGGACAGGGGCGAGGATGGGAACCCCACCTCATTGCACTGTCCCGACGTTGGGAGGGGTTGTTCTGTGGTGCGGGACGACCTTTCTGTGGAGGTGGTGTCGGTCCCTTGAGGGACTGACTAGCCGTCGAGGTGCCCCGTTTGCTCATTAGATCCGGGGCACCTCACCAAAGGCGGCATTGGTGGCATTCGCCGGGTTTTAGTGGGTAGAGGGTCCATTTACCAGCTTTCGGGCGCAGCCAGTCCCACATACCCACCTGGGGAGACCCACTCCCCGCGGGATGCCTCAGAGCATTTCCCGGCGTTAAAGAAAACAAAATATGCTGAGAATTCGTGGCGCGTAAATATAACTCGTGTTCCAACTGTTTATATGAAGACGTTTTACCTTTTCTTTGTACCATACTTGGAAGTAATTTAAATTTAAAAAAGATTTACTTATGCTTACATGCATATTTTTATTTATATTATTGACTGGCCCATTGGTCTAGTGGTTAGTGACCCTGACTGCTAAACCTAAAGGTCGTGGGTTCGATCCCCACCCAGGACAAAATTTTGTGTGATGAGCGTGATCATTTGTTCTGTGTCTGGGTGTAATTTATCTAAAATATGTATGTATTTAGAAATATACCGGGTGTATTTTGAATGCTTGCAAAGATTTAACCCTAATAATATACTATTTATATACTATATAATTCATATAACCCTCTATCTCAGAAACGTCTTTTTTTTTAATTTTTGGACTTATGTATTTTGCAAACCCGCAATGTATGTATATAACTTGAACAGCGAACTCTGTCAGCTGCAGTCCGCTGGCCGGCGTGAACCATAAACCAATTACATTGCCGTTTTTTTTTGACGATTATTTTAAAGCATTATCATCAAATTTGTGTAAAATTATGTTTACTAAACCGGATTACACAAAAAAAGGGCAACCAAAAAAATGAAAAGAAACGGGTTTTTTTCACTTGTATGCCAGTGTTGGCATCATCATATCTCTTCGTTTTCGTAAGCGTTCCAAATACACCCGGTATAAGTATGTGTCAGTTGTCTGGTTGCCATAAGAACAGGCTCTGTCTAGTTTGGGATCATATGGCCGTGTGTGGGTTGTCCCAACATATTATTATAGGTAAGTATCAACGGTAAGATGAAAATAGTTTGTGAAATTACTCGCACCTAGACCCATCTCACATTTATGCCTGGCTTTAGACTGGCTTAATAGGTAAAATCGTTTGTTCATGGGTGACGCTTACCACTTAGAATCAGGTGGCACATCTGCTAGCTTGCCTACCCAACTTACATAAAAAAAATATACATTAAACTAAACTTATGTATTTTTGTCCACAGATATGCATTTCGAGTGGCGCCTTAGTTCGTTAGATAAAATCATTTGAAGTGACAAATAGACAGACAAAATGGCGGAAGCGGAGGGGGGAGCGAGCGAGCAGGATGATGTTTCATTCTTACGAACGGTAAGTTGTATACTGAGCATTCCCGACGTTTCTGATACTCCACAGCAACCATTGCAGGATAAGTTATGATAGAATCCGAAAATGTTGTTTCACTATAGCGAATGAAATTATCGTGAATACAAGGAGATAATAAGTCTAGCTGTTGCCCGCAGCTTTGCCCGCATTAACTTAGACTTACAGCCGTATCGGAAGTGATGATGATTATTTTGGTACCCCAAGTTGCTCCTTACTATATCAGGTATCTGCCAGCTATAGCAGTTTCAGAGATTTCGCCGTTACGAAGTGATTAAGCAAGTACCTATAAGTAGGATATTTAATAATACAAAACTATTCTTCTTTCTTTCTAGATCTATACAGATAAATAAAATTGGAGTGTCTGTTTGTAATATCAAAATAACTGCTTTTTATTAAATGCATATGGATGTATACACGGGACATATACCAAAATAACATTTTTTACAATTTTTGTCCGTCTGTCTGTATGTTTGTTCTGGCTAATATCTAAAACGGCTGGGCCAATTTTGACAGACTTACACTGGCAGGTATCTGATGTTATAAGGAGTAGGCTATAAAAATAATCATCATTAATCCGGATACGGCTATAAATCTTAGTTCACGCAGGCGATTCTGCGGGAAACAGCTAGTTGGGTAAGCACTTCTAATTATGCGGAGGAGGTGGTCTCGGATGATGACGAAGCCGAAGGAGAGGAGGAGAGCTGGCGGAGGCGACTGAGACGCCGAATGCTCCGCGAGTGGAAGAAACGGCTAGAGGAGCCGAGTGCAGGTCATCGCACGGTGTCGGCCGTCGGTCCAATACTAGAGCAGTGGGTTAACCGGCGGCACGGGATAATAACCTTCCACCTTGCGCAGATCCTGACCGGGCACGGCTGCTTCGGAAGGTATCTGTGGAAGGTGGCAGGGGCGGAGGACTCGCCAGGGTGTCATCACTGCGACAGCAGGGAAGACACTGCAGACCACACCCTGGCGGAGTGTCCTGCTTGGACGGATGAAAGGGCGCCCCTCATCGCTGAGGTTGGCGCGGACCTGTCGCTCCCTGCGGTCATCCGAGCGATGACTGCCAGTGAGAGCATGTGGCAGGTGGTCCTCTCCTTCTGCTAGGATGTGATGTCGCAGAAGGAGGAGGCAGAGCGGGAGAGGGAGCGCACTGCTGCCCCTACCCGCAGGAGGGCGCGGCGGCGACAGGTGGTCGCACCGCCGTGAGGGACCTGTGCGCGGCCGATCGGGGGATATGCCGCGCGCGTGTAAGGGCCGAGCTATAAGGCACCCTTATGTGTTCGGGGTGCCTTAAGCGGAGAAGGAGGAGGGGACGCCATCTCCCACCTCCAGAGAAGAGTGCCAGATGGCACACCGTTGTGGCCCGGTGAGGACGTCCACAGCTCCCTCGCCGGGTCACCCAGACGAAGAGGAGAACACCGCTGGGGTTTAGTGGGTAAAGTCTGCGCTCACTTTACCATCTTTTCGGGCGCAGAGAGTCCCACATAACCCCCGGGCTCCCCCGGGCCCGGTGGTATGCTTAAGAGCATTCCCCAGCGGGAACAAAAAAAAAAAAAAGCACTTCTAATTATAATATATCTGCTGATCTAATATTAGATGTATATGAGATCAGTAGATATATATTCAATATTGCAGTAATCCACCCCTTATTACTTTATATTCTTAAATACAAAAAAAATGTCCATTCTAAACGCCAAATCGAATTCATATGAAAGTTACATCTGAGCTCGTCTTAGACCTCAGATGTAACTTTTCACCTCAGATGTAGGTAAATAAGCTGCGTCGAGGCCTCTCGGCCTCCTTGCAGAGGGTTCTGTCGCACCACATAAATATAAGGCGTACGTGAATTGTGTAAGGGATAGTGCCATGCTGCCGAATTGGACCGGCACGACCGGAGTGGTACCTCTCGCTCACATAGCACCGGCGTCAAGTGACAGCTATGCTGTTGCGTTTCGTGCGGTTTGTGAGTTTCCGGTAGCTCATTGGGGGGATAGGGAAAAGGAGGGCAACACACCTGCATAACTTTTGGTTGTGCGGATGTCTATGGGCGTCGATAGTCACCATAAGGTTCCGATGGCTCCGTGCCTCCTTATGACATTAAAATAAACCAAGTTAGGCTTATCTTGAAGTAAATGTTACGTTTATTGCTTATTAGATTCAAGGGCTGCCAGCCTCTATCTTTCTATCTCTAATCATGAAAAGATAAGCAGGACCCGGAAGATTCAGTAAACAAACAAATTAAAAGTTTTCAGATTTTAAATAACGCTGCAGGATCCAAGTTCTTGCTGAATTCCATGATTCTATGTTAATGTAATGTACCCATAGGGTTTTGTTTGATACACAGACAGACGAGGGAACCCTGAAATTAAACAAGAGCCTTGACATTTTATGAAAAGAAAACACGTATAAAATTGTGAAATATCACACATCTTTTAAAAGTTAAATGTTTATCTTCAAAGTTAGTACATTTCAAAGTTTATCATTTCCAAGTTAGTATTTGTCTTTCAAAGTTAGTATTCGTCTTTCAAAGTTAGTATTTATTTTTCAAAGTTAGCATATGTCTTTGGAAATTTATTATTTGCACAGATATTATCTTAATCATCATGAATATCAGCTATTCTCATCTAAATGAGTAATTCCAATAAAGACAATGCAAAATCAGCGTCATTAAGTACCAACATAGTAGCAATTGAGGGCGGCATTCGGCGTTGAAGGAGGCCTAGGTCCAGCAGTGGACGGATATTGGCTGATGATGATGATTGTGATGATGATGATGATAATGATTATGATGATGATGATGATAATGATGAAATATCAAAAGGTGCTTTATAACTTTATAACGTCATAACAACTAAATAGGTATCTGACGTCTTGGCGTCTACAGGCATCCAACCACGAACCCCCACCCGGAAACCCCCACTAATAATAAACCATAAGTGAGCCAAATCGGCTCACAAAAATCTGACAAAGCATTTGATAAACTTTCAAAATCTAATGAGCGTTGTAATTATTTTCGTTTGTTAGTCACTTTAGTCTTGGCAGTTGACTCAGAGCTCCTTATATTTATAACGTGAGGTGAGGGCGAGATACTATTTTTATGGCCTTTTTCATATTTCAACACTCCAATTTTGACGTAACTAGATTTGGCATAGCTATGATTCATTTTATTGTGTCATTCAATAAGATGTTTGGCAGAATCGGAAGATCTCTATAATAGAATATTCTAATCACTGTTTAAACTGTTATTTACCATGCTTTTTATGTCAGGCAGCTCCATGTTTTAGCATCGTCTGTAAATGCCTTGCTCACAGTCTCACATAAAAAGTAATAATAACCATGCCTTTAATGATTTCAAACTTGGAACTCAAACAAGATTAAAGATTCATATGTTTGTGTTTTGACGGTGCTTTATTATACTTTTTTTTTTCTTTAACTCCGGGAAATGCTCTGAGGTATGTGAGACTCGTTGCGCCCGAAATGACGAAAGATGGTGAATGGACGCAGCTCTACCCACTAAAACCCGGCGAGTGCCACCAGTACCGCCTTGGTGAGGTGCCCCGGATCTGTTAAGCAAACAGGGCACCTCGACGGCTAGTCAGTCCCGCAAGGGACCGAAGCCACCTCCACATTGATTGCCCCGCACCACAGAACAACCCCTCCCAACGTTGGGACAGTACAATCATCCCCCTGCTCTTTTGTCTCCTCTTCTTATAAAAGGGGTACAAAGAGCCCCCTCGGCTCAATTAGTTTCGCCCAAGGTGCTGGGCACACCTTAGGTTACTAAGCCCCACCGCCACGTCAAGGCCTGAATAATGGTGGGGAAGTTATACCTTTTTTTTTTTTTCTTTAACGCCGGGAAATGCTCTGAGGCATCCCGCGGGAGAGTGGGTCTCCCCATGCGGGTATGTGGGACTCGCTGCACCCGACAACTGGTAAATGGACGCAGCTCTACCCACTAAAACCCGGCGAGTGCCACCAATGCCGCCTTGGTGAGGTGCCCCGGATCTGTTAAGCTAACAGGGCACCTCGAAGGCTAGTCAGTCCCGCAAGGGACCGACGCCACCTCCACATTGGTTGCCCCGCACCACAGAACAACCCATCCCAACGTCGGGACAGTACAATGGGGTGAAGTTCCCATCCTCACCCCTTGCCCACTGCTCTTCTGTTCCCTCTTCTTATAAGAGGGGTACAAAGAGCGTGGGGAAGTTATACCTGAGGTATACTCTTTTAATGTATTTAGCATTAAAAAAACATGAGTTCTCCTAATCTTGCGTCCAAGATTACCGGCGTCTGTTGCATGGGTACCACTATTAAACTTAATTATTCTGTGAATAAAAATCACAGGCATGGCATGAGATTGCTCAATCATCGGTGATTTGTCGGGTATTTCACGACACGTCGTTTTTGCACATCGAGCAAATTATAACAGGGATAGAGCGTTATGTGTTTTGTATGACAACAAATTCCGCCAAATATGCTGCGACGCTGTGCCGGTTCTGCGCTCTGATTGGATCACTGGTTGGTTCAATTGCTGTTACTTAAGTGATCAATCACTGACCAGTTTCGGAATTTTATGACTCACATTACTACTCTATCGGGTTATATGCTCGATGACTATACTGATCAATATTATAATGACACTATGGGAGACTTCGCGACCATGGTTGCTGTAATCGATGCTATGGAAGTATCAGAAACTACAGGAATGTAAAAACCTGAATATTATAAAATACACTTAAAACTGTATTAACCCCGTAAATTATAGACGTCGAGTTTTAAGGTTGAACTAGTCGACGGCGCGAACTCTAACAAAATGATTGCTATCTCACCTGACATAGTGCGCGAACATGTGTGCTAGAATGAAATGCACAATGATTCATTCCGAAAATGTCCTTTTATCAAAACAGTTATTATAGAAAAACTATTTAAAAGATACACATATTTTTAATGGCCCGTAATTCTGTAGCCCGTAAAGACTAAAATATGTCTGTACGGGCCTTATTTTTGAGCTTTCGTGCACTGTATACTATTTATTTTCGCTAAAAGTTGGGCTAAAATCAGTGTTGAAATACGAAAGTTTAGAAGCTTGTGTTTTTTTAATGTATATTTTTTTTTCGATTTTGGATACATACAGACATACATAACGACGAGATCAATTTATATTATACTTAGTTTTTGATGGTCAACGTCAAACATTGTAGTAATTACTGTTCTGCGTTTGTATGGAAAGATGAGCGACTTGTGTAACCTTAAACGTTTGACTGCATAATGTGCTCCAAATGATCCGGTCTGCATGCGATTCTTTAAACAGTTTTCAAGCTGTGGTGTTATGTTTTACCAGAATCAGCACTTTTGTTTTTTTTTTCTAAGTATTTATTCTAATTCACCTTTTCATAATTTTAAAAAATGCGATTTATAATGTTATATGTTTTCTCGCCAATGTACCGATTATTATCAACTGAGCACTTATTTTGTATTTATTTTCACAGGAAGACATGGTGTGTCTTTCGTGTACGGCGACTGGGGAGAGGGTGTGTCTGGCTGCCGAGGGTTTCGGCAACAGACACTGCTTCCTGGAGAACATAGCGGACAAGAACATCCCGCCGGACCTGTCCCAGTGTGTGTTCGTCATTGAACAGGTATATTACAATTAAGGCCAGGCCATTAGTAATGATAAGTGAGAAGACCTATTTAAGGGCTTCAAAAGGCAGAAAAAATGCTTTTATGCTATTCGCCTCTTCTCATGCTTAGGTGATGTTGTTTATTTTAATCGACTTGGTACATAGGCGACTGCCCATTTGTGTATCAAAGTAGTATAAATAAAATTGTATGAGGTAGTGCCATTGCTTTGCATCCGAATTGGGCCGACACGACCCCTCTCGCTCCCATAATGCCAGTGCAATGCCAGGGACGTAAGTGTTGGTCGGCCATTAACCGAAATTAACCGGTGGGAAGACGATCTCTGTGCCGTGTTGGATGCGAGTGGCAAGGGATCGGCCGTCCTTACGTTCATTGAGGGAGGCCTATGTTCAGCAGTGGACGTATAGAGGCTGATGATGGTGCGTTTCGTACGGATTGTTAGTTTCCAGTGGAGAGGAAAAAGGAGAGCAAGGCATCTGCATAATTTCTGGTTGTAGATGCCTTGCTATGTGTATCGATAGTCGCCAAAAGGCTTCGACTTCTCGTTTGCCCCCTATGCTATAAAAAATGGAAGACGAAATACGGTAGGATATTTTCCGGGTCTATCTACATAGACAACCCAACTTATTTCAGTCTCGGAAACTGCATGCTGCTCTCAGGTTATTCGGCTAAATTATCCGATTTTGGCACGAAAATTACGTACAAAACAGCGAGTTTTTTATGTTCGTTGGATAGGTAAACTGGCAAACGTGCCACCTGATGGTATGTGGTCGACGTCGCCCATGAACATAAACGAGTATACGTGGAACGAGCCCAGGAAACTCATTCATGTTGCCTATCCTGAGACATATGATGTTAATAATAATAATAATAATAAAACCTTTATTTTCAGGCTGCATAGGCCCATATACCTTAACCTTAACCTAATTATACATATTATTTTATTATACATATTATTGAACTATAAAATGTTAAGTTTCGGTGCCAGTAATTACACTGCCTGCCTTGTCCTTCTCTCCGAAACACAGCAAAGCTGTTTCACGGGAGAAACAAGCACGATGGTGGTACCCATACAGGCGAGAGCGCGGCACAGCGCTTCCCTCCCACCGGGTATGTTAGACTATTGTCTTCTAATGTTTACACTAATTTAACTCATTATAATGAAACAACTTTTACGGATTTTATCGCGGTTTATTAAGATTTTTGACGTGACGTCTTATAATTCGATGGAGCCGGCGATAACGAAAACACATGACGCATGCGATGACGTATGCGGCGTTACCTCGCTCTGAGGCGTTCCATTTTCTTATGACGTTGTCACGTTCAACTATCGTCAGTAAACCGACTTTACAGACAACCGATTTTTACTAGCCTTACGTTTCGGATGCTTGAGAGCAACCATGGTAACAGTCCTCCCGTATCCGTAAAAGTTGTATCATTGTAAAAAAAAGACTGTTTTATAGTCGGCGGCTAGATTATGATTTATATAGAAAGAGGTCTTTATATCTGGTTTTCTCATCGTCTTACGTCATGTTCGTTCTTAATTTGCAGGCGCTGTCAGTGAGAGCTCTTCAGGAGCTGGTCACCGCTGCTGGATCAGAAACCGTAAGTACAACCTGTAAAAGTACAGTAATGTGTATATGTAAGATTAACATTTTCCCCTCTTAAGTTTTTTTTTTATAAATAATTTTCAATAAATATAAAACTTAACTACACGTAAAGATATGAAAGTGACAGAAGATATGGTTTAAAATAAAGCTATAAAAGCATTCCTTGAAATAAAGCTAAAAAAAATAACCTTGAATAAACGAATGAAACTTTTTTTTGCAACAAAATTCTAAGTATACATTATTTAATCTATATTTCTTCACTTACTATGCCACGTTGATGATGTGAAGCAGAAAAACACAAATATTAAATGATTTTTTTAATTAGTCTAAACTAAATTGAAAATTTTCAAATTTGCTGAGAAAATTACATTTATTTAACTTTTTTACAGTGATTTACGAACGTTCGTTCGTTTCGCTTAAAAATGAAATCCTATTTTTTTTTTCATTATACCAGACTGCGCTAGAAGGAAGGTTCCACTTTCGTGTAAATGTTTGTAGGGGAGCGCGGAGGCATATTCGCACGATTTTAAGCACTTAGCCGGTTCCTTCAACCTTCGACAAACTTTACCTAGCGAGTACGAGCTGTAAGTGCCAAATTTTATAACCTGGCGAGAGAATAATTTAGAAAAGTATGTTACGGTATAGCTAAAAGGTATTGAGCAAAGTTTTTTTTTATGTTAGTTGGATAGGCAAACTGGCAAACGTGCCACCTGATGGTAAGTGGTCGACGTCGCCCAAGAACATAAACTAGTATACCTGGAACGAGCCCAGGCAGCTCATCCATGTGTTGCCTATCCTGAGACATAAGATGTGAAGTCTCGGTGGTCTCGGTTTAATGAAGTGAGTCAAACTGCGGGAAAATAAATTTTTAGTTTAAATTTTGGGGAAGACTAAATGTTTTTCCTCTTATTTTCCATATGAGCGCGAAATAGGTTTAATGACGATTGACCTATTTTGTAAAAATGCTACTGTATCCTTAATACATGACTGTAATTCATTCTATGATTAAAACATACTTAAATGATTATTCTAAGAGTTCCTAATTAAAATTTATAAGAAGGTTAGTAAATGTGTTTTTTATAAAAGTTTTTCCTTAGTAGGCTCTCATTAACCTGTGCTACTTATGTATATTTCGATTTGGACGTGTCGTAAAATTCGTCTTAATTGTAAGAAAAAAAAAGTTTTTTTTTTCATTTAACTAGTTTCATAACTTAGAATAAAAAGAATGTTTACACCATATCTTCTGTTATTTATGCCATAGATTATTCAAAATATACAATTACACACACTTCTACTGTGATAATTTCAATGTTTAACACATGTATGCATTTGTGAATAATTTTATCCTTTTAACGTATTGCTGTAATATTTAAATTTGCAGGGCAACGAAAATTTAGTAGTGAGTATTTGTACATAATATCACATTTGCTTCTAAATATGTAAAATAATCGCATTAATAGATATTGTTCGTCATGACTGTACCTACTGCATGGAAAAATAATTTAAATCTATAAAAGCTAAGATTTCCTTTTTATAAACAATTAATGTTACTTGTAGGTGAAAACTGACAAAAGAAAACCGACTTATGTATTTACACATGAAAATATGCGTAAAGAAAATAAAAAAAGCGTTTAGTTTATATTGTATTTCTTATGTAAGAAGTTTTTACACTTAATTTTAAGGCGAGTCACCGGGACTGGCGGGGAGCGGGTGCGCGTCGTGGCGTCTTATGAAAACGTAGAGCATTCAAGTTTTGGGATAAATTTGAATAAAAATAATATAAGACTTGAGATTTACAAAAATAGCACTGTTCTCTGTAGTATTAAAAAATAAATGTTTCCATATAAATTATAAAAATGATGTGCAAAATTACATATTTTATCAGTAAATTATTCGTTTTAGTTTTTATTTTAGCATGTTTTCAGGGTTTTTCATAATTTAGTAAAGTACATCTTATCGGGTAACCAATTAGCACATCCTTTAGATATATATCTTTAGGCATCTTTGATATTTTTTGTGAGACCGTTATTTAATAGTAAGTATCTTAAAAAATATATTTGGTAAACCATTTTTCCCGTTTTGCCTGCGGTGTCTCGCCACAACATTGTACTTTATGGTGGTTGAAATTTAAAAACTGAATCTACATCGTATATTGATATTTTCAGTTTGTCAATGTTTTCTTAACCGATATTATATTTCATATTCATCTAAATTCGATTCTCAACAATCATTATTATTTTATTGAAAAAATTGTACTTATTTAAATGTGTACTATTTCTATAAAATTGACATGATATATAAAATTAAACTAAAATTATATATATATATATATATATATATATATATATATATATATATATATAATAATGAAAATCGTTGGAGCCGATTCCGAGATTCCAATTATATATATATATATATATAATTGGAATCTCGGAATCGGCTCCAACGATTTTCATGAGATTTAGTATATAGGGGGTTTCGGGTGCGATAAATCGATCTAGCTAGGAATCATTTTTAGAAAATGTCATTTTATTAAAAAAAAAAAAACCGAGCAGAGCTCGGTCACCCAGGTACTGCTACATTATTGTCACAGATGACAGAATGTGTTTTATAGGTAGAGTTCCTACCGTAAGCACCTATACATAACTAATGCGTATTTTGTTAGTTTTGAATAGTTTTTAAAATGTGTTTGCGTTCCGATATAGTACCGAATTCCTTGTAGCCGTCTTTGTCACTCTTATTGTCAGTTAATATTGCTGTCTCGCGCTCGTTGACGTAACTAATTCGTCTGTGTGTATAATGTAATTATGAGCGATTTCAAGATTGCTTCTGAAATGACTGTCATTTGATATGGTCGTCGGCATGACGATGGTTTCTTTATTATTGTGAAACTTCTAATCTCTTTCTAATTTTTATTAATTATCAATCCTAATTAAAAATTTAATTTTCACATCAGCTGGCCGTACCGCGATGGCAAACCTTTTTTAAATTCCACTGTCATTTTATATCTCGCGGACATACAGGTAAAATAAATAAAAAATACTTCCTAGTCTCTCGGGACAGTTTCTGCATATCTTCACTATCATCTCTTGTGTACGTCAAATTGCCGTTCCTTATTTCCCGTGTTTACAGTCAAAATATTTAAAGAACTGTCCAATAAATTAAAAAAAATATAGGTCTACTTTATTAAGTACATCAGATATTTTATTTTAAGGTTAGGCTTTCGTCTTTTGAAATATGTCAGTTTTCTTTTGTAATAACCGAGACACTCACGTAACATAAAGCACAACTAAACATTGTACATATTTGCAAATCATTCCATGAGGTTTTGATATTAGAGGAACTTTTTGATAGTAAGTATAGATATGACGGCACCGTACGTTAGTTAACATAGTACCAGTACGTCAACAATATCACGCGAAGAATAAGTTCGTTGAAGTGGCACTCAGGAGAACGGATGGTGGATGGGGCAAAAGATTCAGAGTAGAGGCCGTTTAGGTAAAGGAAGTGTTGGTCGGCCATTAACCAGGTGGGAAGACGATCTCCGTGCGGTGACCGGTCCGTATTGAATGCGAGCGGCATTAAGGTGTCAGCCATCTTGGCGTTAATTGAAGGAGAACTATGTTCAGCAGTGGATGGATAGAGGCTAATGATGACGATGGTGATAGATATGTAGTAATAGACTAGAATATTATTATCATTTCTGTATTTTCTAAGCAAGTCTCTAAATGAACGCCGAGATCCCTTGAAAGCCCCATTTGTCGATTAATGCCCGGTTCCTATATTTAACGGATCGTCATTGTATAAAAATTACTATCCGTTTTTCTATAACCGACGACGAGTCGTTGATACCGTTCCACAATTTACTTTCTATACCTGACGTCGACGGACGTCCGTTAGTTATTTAAATACCGAGCCCTCTTCAAAAATGCTTCATTTTTATTAACAAATATATACTTACAGATGACTAATGTGTGTATCTTTACCACGCAATTTTGAATGGTTGAATATAGTCGAATCATGAGCGGAGCACTTGCGGAACATTCATAAAAATCAGATTGGTATTGCATACCGCTTGTACATTAAGGAACAAATTGGGAGGGGTTGTTCTGTGGTGCAGGACAATCCCACTGTGGAGGGGAGGGAGGAACTGACTAGCCGTCGAGTCGCCCTGTTTGCTCAACAGATCCAGGGCACCTCACCAAAGGCGGCATTGGCGGCACTCGCCGGATTTTAGTGGGTAGAGTTGCATCCACCACCTTTCGGGCGCAGCGAGTCCCACATACCCGCGTGGGGAGACCCATTCCCCCGCGGGATGTTAAAGAAAAAAAAAGGGTTAGGTTAGGTAAATTTTGAGGGTGTAGGTTACGGGTGTAGATCAGGTAGGTTCGTTACAAATCCCCACCACGGTTCAGGCATAGACGTGGTGGTGGGGCTCAGTAGCCTAGGGTGAGCCCAGCCCCTTGGGCGAAGTTAAGTTTGTACTCCTCTTATAGGAAGAGGGGACAGAAGAGCAGGGGGCGAGGACGGGAACCTCACCCCATTGTACTGTCCCGACGTTGGGAGGGGGTTTCTATGGTGCGGGACAACCCCTCTGTGGAGGTAACGTCGGTACTTTGGGGGACTGGCTAGCCGTAGAGATGCCCTGTTTGCTCATTAGATCCGGTACACCTCTCCGAAGGCTGCAGTGGTGGCATTCGCCGGGTTTTAGTGGGTAGAGCTGCGTTTACTTACCGGCTTTCTGGCGCAGCGATTCCCACATACCCACGTGGGAAGACCCACTCCCCCGCGGGTATTATATATTCTATCACGCCTTTTATCTTCTTCTGAATCACTGGAACTCGATACAATATCTAACACTTCTCTATCACTATCTGAACTCGATACAATATCGAACACTTCTCTATCACTATCTGAAGTCGTTATTTCAAAATTCCAGCGAAAACAGTAAAATATACAACTTGCTCCTTACCGATACCGACCAAAATCGGGGGATAACCAAATGACATTACCAATAGTAGTCTTTGACGTTTCAAAAATTTATAGGAACGCCTAAAATGTCATCACCATACAATACGCTTACCGTCCGTTACCGGTAAACCTCCAATCCGTTAGTAAGAAGCTGTCAGTAAGTTGCCTGACAAGACGTTATTTATAGGAACGGTTTTAGCTTACGCCTCGTATATTAAACTACTATTCGTAACTAAAACGGATCGTTTCTTAAATATAGGAACCGGGCATTAGTCTAAAATGATCCAATCACCTCAGACAAAAGAGGTAAAGGAGAAAAAATCTCGTGTAAAATTACAGTGTTGCAACTGGAAAGGTTTAGAGTCTCTGAATCAACGCATCTATGCTAGTGTGAGAGCAATCGATTTTGTTTGTGAGCGACAGAGACAAAATAGGAATTCTGTATGCGAAACCTTTTCTATTTCGTGACGTTTTGCCCTCAAAAGAACTTGTGTATTTTCTGCCATTTTTAATATGAGGTTGCCTCAACACTAGTTTTCTTATTGTCGACCTTTAGCCACTTCGTCAGAACCTATATTTGGCAGGTGTTACAGTAAATTATAAACTAGTACAAATAAAAAGAACACATCTATTAAGTAAGTTTCACTTACTTTCAAATAAAATTTTGATTTTTTTTAATTAGTAATATTGTATTGTATAATAAATTAAATATTTTATTGAAAATTATAATTCGAGTGGTATTTTATCTATACATCATTATGCTTACGGAATATGACCCAGTTTTATTGGCAGAATTCATGATTTTTTGAGATCATTAAAACACTCATTTTTTCAACGTTTTATCGTGAGTGACTTACGCATGTGTGATTTTTTAATTTTGCACTTACCTGCTATTTTAATAATTCTGAATTGTACTTTATTATTAAATAAATATTTGATTATCAATAAACATGATTTTTAAAGTTTTACTTTACTTAAGTCTCAAGTCTTTTTTATTTTTTTCGTTTTTTCTATTTTTTTGTTTATAAAATGCTTTGTATTTTATTTATTTTTATTATTACAGGGTAAAGGAACCGGTTCCGGCCATCGGACACTGTTGTACGGAAATGCTATACTTCTACGTCACTTAAACAGTGATATGGTGAGAAAAAAATATTTATAGAACCCTAACATCGTATTAAGCCCACCTAGAGTTTACTGTACGTAGTTAGGAAAACTCTAAATAATCTAGGATTTCTCGGATTCCACGTAGACCTAGAACTATGACATCTTATAATAAAGGTAGTAAATTAAAAAAAAAGTCTCATAAAAAAATAAAGTAAATATATAAAAATATCCAAGCTATTAAGTTCACTTGTTAATTTCTAATAAAATGACATAAAAAATATGAACACAAAACTTTGGCGGTTAGAAAATTGAGCGTGTCATATAAAAATGGAAGAAGGAGGGGAAAACATTTTCCAACTGCAGCTGGAAAACTTTGCAAAATTAAGTTTAATTTTATTGAAATAAACTAGATTTCTACATAGTGTAGGTGCACTGTTTTAGTCATTATTGTAGAGGACTTAATCATTTTTTTTCTTGACAAAGCATCCAACGGTTCTCGAGATATACACATAATTATTCTGCATTTTTGGAAAATACGAGAGAAAACAAACTTACTTTAATGTCAGAGGATTTGGAATATAATGTGGTTAGTGCGAGAAAGGCTTATATGTCTAGATGTAGTACTCTTACTACATCTAGACATATAAACCTTTCTTGCTACATCTGTAGTGCCAGGTTGCTTTGCAACCGAACTGGGCCGGTACGACCGGGGTGGTACCTCTCACATAGCACCGGCGTCAAGTGACAGGGGAAAGGAGGGCGGCGCATCTGCGTGGCCTTGGTTGTGTGGATGTGTATGGACATCGGAGCGTGAGGCTCCGACTGCTCGTTTACCCCCTGATCACATAAAAAAAAGTCTTACTGGAAGTTTGGGACTAATCCTTACAACCATAAATAATACGTTTCTTATACAAAGTCTAGCCTGATGAAGCAGGAATATACATCGTAATATATTCTTTTCTAGTACCTCGCTTGTCTATCGACGTCGTCGTCTCAAGACAAGTTGGCCTTCGACGTTGGTCTTCAGGAGCATTCGAAGGGAGAAGCTTGCTGGTGGACCCTACATCCAGCCAGCAAACAGAGGTTCACTGCTATTTTCATAGTATAATAATTCAATGTTAAGATCATTCGCTGTGTTTCGGAGAGAAGGGCAAGACAGGCAGTGTAATTACTGGCACCGAGACTTAACATCTTATGTCTCAGGATAGGCAACACATAAATGAGTTGCCTGGGGTCGTTCCAGGTATACTAGTTTATGTTCATGGGCGACGTCGACCACTTACCATCAGGTGGTACGTTTGGCAGTTTGCCTATCCAACTAACATAAAAAAAACATGTTAATTTCACTTTATACGAAATCATATTTTGTAAATTTTTACAACAAAGTTATGGATCTTCGAAAAAATGTATATTTAATTGTAATTATATTATGGTTACAATAATATAAGACTACAAATACGTACATAGAATGAATGAACCCAAAGTTTCGTAACTCTGGAGTTGTTGAACTGCCTCTCGGTATACGTCAAAAGCTGTTAGTTTAGTAAGTATACATTTATTTTTTCTCTTGCAGATCTGAAGGTGAAAAGGTCCGGGTTGGTGACGATTTGATCCTGGTCTCCGTGGCTACTGAAAGATATTTGGTGAGTGGTACAGATAACCAACATCTGGATATTATCCACTACTTTATTAGGACTTATGTACCAAAAGTAGGAGGTACAGATTTAGCAACGCGCTCCTTGTTTCTGTTTTATTCTTTCATGAAAACTTTTGTAATTTTTTCCCCTCATCGAGACGGTATATGGTTAGTATGGTATCCATGGGTCTGGGAATAGGGTGTTTCTCCCAGGCATCTCAGGATAAAACATGTAAAATTTGTTATAAAATATTTGAAAAGATTAGTTTCACTGAGTTTGTTTCGCCGGTTCTTCTCAGTGGGCTTGACTTGGAACTGGTGGTAGACTAAATTGACGCTCAAAAAGATACGCTGTAGATTTAGATTTTTGATTTTGACCAGCCCGTATAAGGTCAGCGCGTGCATTATGTCATAACACCCTCCTCGACTGATTTCGCGGAGGGGAACATGTAAGAGCGTAAGAGACTAACATGTAGAAGATGATGATACTGAAATTAAATAATCTTCTCTTCCGTTTCAGCACACAACGAAAGAAAACGAAGTATCTATAGTCAACGCCTCCTTCCACGTCACGCACTGGTCCGTGCAACCATACGGCACCGGCATCTCCCGAATGAAGTACGTGGGATATGTCTTCGGCGGCGACGTCCTTCGATTTTTTCACGGTGGTGACGAGTGTCTCACCATACCCAGCACTTGGAGCAAGGATGGGGGACAGAAGTAAGTGGATTACTTGAATCAGGACGCAATGACGTAATTGGTACAGTCAGAAACAAAATATATTTTAGTTTCAAATATTATTTCGATACTACGAGTCGATACTTCATCTCAAATAACAATATTTATTTTATACTAGCTTGTGCCCGCAGCTTCGCCCGTGTTAACAAAATTTACCGCTGTAGGTACTCGGATTGATGATGTTTTTTTTTTGTCTAGTGACTCAGTGTTAGACTAGCATTCTAATAGTGAAAGTATTTTTTAAATAGGTCAAGCAGTTTTTTAGTTATATTGTAACAAACAAACAAACAAAATCAAATCTTTCCTCTGTATGATATTATAATATATTTAATTTATATGCATTTTCCAGTATCGTGGTATACGAAGGCGGTTCGGTAATGTCACAAGCGAGATCCTTATGGCGTTTGGAGTTGGCCCGTACCAAGTGGGCTGGTGGGTTCATCAACTGGTACCACCCCATGAGGATCAGACACATAACCACCGGAAGATACCTCGGAGTGAACGACCAGAACGAACTGTACCTTGTTAGCAGGTACGGAAATTTTCCCAGTGCACCCATAGTTCCCGCACCGGGCCAGCATGATGTAGAACACCGCCGGGTTTTAGTGGGTAGAGCTGCGTCCACCTTACCATCTTTCGAGCACAGCGAGTCCCACATACCCACCTGAGGAATCCCCCCTCCACTGCGGGATGCCTAAGAGCCCCCCTGACATAATGCTCTGAAATCTACAAAGTACCCTGGAAGATATGACGTAAATCAGCAAGCCTGATCTACCACTGAACACAAATTAAGCAAACATAATCCTCAAAGCCAATCTCTGCAGTATGTATATAATTGCAGTGATCACCGAAAGTTTCTGATAAAAGAAAGCCTATATCATATAGATATTGCCGTGATCACCGAAAGTGATCATGTTTCTGATAAAAGGAAGCCTATATCATATTGATATTGCAGTGATCACCGAAAGTGATCATGTTTCTGATAAAAGGAAGCCTATATCATATTGATATTGCAGTGATCACCGAAAGTGATCATGTTTCTGATAATAGGAAACCTATATCATATTGATATTGCAGTGATCACCGAAAGTGATTATGTTTCTGATAAAAGGAAGCCTATATCATATTGATATTGCAGTGATCACCGAAAGTGATCATGTTTCTGATAAAAGGAAGCCTATATCATATTGATATTGCAGTGATCACCGAAAGTGATCATGTTTCTGATAATAGGAAACCTATATCATATTGATATTGCAGTGATCACCGAAAGTGATTATGTTTCTGATAAAAGGAAGCCTATATCATATTGATATTGCAGTGATCACCGAAAGTGATCATGTTTCTGATAAAAGGAAGCCTATATCATATTGATATTGCAGTGATCACCGAAAGTGATCATGTTTCTGATAAAAGGAAGCCTATATCATATTGATATTGCAGTGATCACCGAAAGTGATCATGTTTCTGATAATAGGAAACCTATATCATATTGATATTGCAGTGATCACCGAAAGTGATTATGTTTCTGATAAAAGGAAACCTATATCATATTGATATTGCAGTGATCACCGAAAGTGATTATGTTTCTGATAAAAGGAAGCCTATATCATATTGATATTGCAGTGATCACCGAAAGTGATCATGTTTCTGATAAAAGGAAGCCTATATCATATTGATATTGCAGTGATCACCGAAAGTGATCATGTTTCTGATAATAGGAAACCTATATCATATTGATATTGCAGTGATCACCGAAAGTGATTATGTTTCTGATAAAAGGAAGCCTATATCATATTGATATTGCAGTGATCACCGAAAGTGATCATGTTTCTGATAAAAGGAAGCCTATATCATATAGATATTGCAGTGATCACCGAAAGTGATCATGTTTCTGATAAAAGCCAATTTTTGCAGAGACGAAGCAACGACAGCATCCTGCGCGTTCTGTCTGCGTCTCGAGAAAGATGACCAGAAGGTGGTATTAGAAGACAAAGACTTGGAGGTGATCGGTGCTCCCATCATCAAGTATGGTGACTCCACGGTCATCGTTCAACATTCGGAGACCGGCCTCTGGTTATCTTATAAGGTAAATATCGTGTTGCCAAGTTTTCGGATGAGCTGGCACAAGATAGATTTTAAAGTTAAGCATTATTCTCGGGAGATATCTGGTTTGTTTAAAATAGCCTAACCAAGTACAAAAAATGTTTGGAAATTATTTGAATGAAATGAATTGAAATGCTGAAAGATCAAGATTTAGTAAGAATGGTTTGTTTACAAATAGATTTTTTTAAAGTTTTAAACAATTTTAATAATTAAAATAGCCACGGTAATTTAAAAATTTATAACATACCACTTTATTCCAGATCGCAAAAGTTTTATTTGAAACAAAACCGAATTTCATTTCATTTTCTCGCTTTCTTTTGTTCTTATTTCTCATTTCTCTAGCTTTCGTAACTCCTCTCTTTCCTCCTTCTTTTTCACCTTCCTCCAAAGTCCCGTATTTTCCTCGTCTTCTCTTATACCCAGCTATATTCACACGTATAGGGACATTTTAAATCATTTTAAATCATTCTTCATTTCTTCTTCCAGTCATACGAAACGAAAAAGAAAGGTGTTGGAAAAGTGGAAGAGAAGCAGGCTATTCTACATGAAGAAGGCAAGATGGACGATGGTCTAGACTTCTCTAGGTCTCAAGAGGAAGAATCCAGGACGGCTCGAGTTATTAGAAAATGTTCGTCGCTATTCACCAAGTTTATAAAGTAAGTTTAATTTTAGATTAACTGAACACTAGCCCATCTCGCTGGATGGTTCATTTTCAACATCATTATCATCATCCCGTTATTGTCCACTGATGAGGCCTCCCTTTTTTCTGCCCATCTTCTCTGTTGTTTGCCTGTCTCATCCATATTTTGCCCACCTTTTCACGTCGTTGGTTCGTCGAGCCATAGGATATCTTGGACTTCTCCGACCAAGTCTAGGCCTCAATTAGGTCACCGTGGACCACCTGCCATCACCACGTATACCTAAGTGTCCTGCCTAAATCCATGTCTATTCCGCTACCCTATATTGTACGACGTCAGATCTCGGTATTGCCGATATCGACATGGCCCTTTGTGCGAATCTTGTTTTAGGTTTATCTTTCTCTAGGTAGAGTGCAGAGATACGATTAATAATCGTCACGATCCTTTTCAATATTGGATGTAGGTTCTTATTCAACTTTTTGACGTGACAACGTCTTATAATTCGATGGAGCCGGCTGCACGAACTAAAAAAGATGACGTATGCGGCGTTACCTCGCTCTGAAGCGTTCCGTGAATTATATCCAACGAGAAACGAGAGAGATGGAATAATTTATGAAAAACATCATTGAAAAAATGTTGATTTTATAAAAACTAAAACAAAATAAAGTTTAATTTTGCAACAGATGGAGTTAAGCGCCCCATTTTAGGTATCATCCATACATGATATGTTAGGTAGAAATTACTACTGCTATAAAGTACCTACTATTATATTTTTTAATAAGTAATGCCGGCTCCACATTACTGCCGTACGCAACATTAATATAAATATGTGTACGCCCGTGAACCTCGCGAAAACCGATTCACGTTCACGCCTGTTCGCGGAGCTTCGCGGCACTAATGTGGAACTGGCATAATAGGCATAATCAGTAAACTTTTCCGAGTTATATGTCTAAGTATATCAGAAAGCAAAATACTACTGTTGAAATATGCTCTACTTTCTGTCGATCGTTCCATCGTTCTCTCGTAGTTTGATTGATTGTTATCTAATAACTGATAGTTCTGACAGATAAGCGCGCTTAACAAATTCATCAGGCTTATATCACTGATATAGGTAAATAAAAAAATATAAAGACGTAATATAAAAAACTTTACCACAGTGGCCTTGAAACGTTACAAGAGAACCGACGCCACTCGATGTTCTTCGCGTCAGTCAACCTTGGAGAGATGGTGATGTGCCTGGAGGATCTGATCAACTACTTCGCGCAGCCCGACGAGGATATGGGTAAGTAAGATAGAACATCGATAACCAACCAAGAGATCCAATCATTAATCATAGTATTCTCTAATTAGAGGTAGTGCCTTGCTGCTTTTGAGCCGAATTGGGCCGGAACGACCGCGGTGGTACCTCTCGCTCACATTATACTGGCGTCAAGTGACAGCTATGCTGTCGCGTTTCGCGTAGATTTGACTATTATCATCATTATCAACGTGTTTTCGTCTACTACTAGACATAGGCGTCTTTCAATGAACGCCCCGTCGGTGAAACCGCCACCACTCGCAACCAATTACGACCGACCACTGCACAGAGATCGTTGTTCGAGTAAAGATAGTCAAACGGGGCTTTCACTCTGTATGTAGCATGTATGTAGCTTAAATAGGTAAATAAAAAAATCTAACAGCACTACCAATAAAATTAAGTTTAACTATTATTATCATATAGCTGATTTAAAACACCGTCGCTACACTAAGTCTGCCATCTGTGAACATAGTCTTGACAAAGCTCGCCATTATATCAGATTTGATAAACCACAAGTCCTCGCAAAAGAACACAGATTCCAACCAAGGATGATCCGTGAGGCTATTGAAATTAAAAAACATCCTAATTTCAATAGAGAAGATGGCTGGCTTCTACCACCTGCTTGGGATCCCATTATTAAAATTATCAAATCAAAATCCAAGCATAATATGTCACAGATTAAAGATACAGTTAGCACTTTCTGCGTAGATAGGATGACCAAAATATTGATGTATCATAGGGTAGTTTCGAATAACTTTGTAATAATAGGACGTATGACACCTCAGTCCTCCCGTGACCATGGTTGCTGTAAAGTATCCGAAACGTCGGGCTTGTAAAAATCTTAATAAACCGCGATAAAATCCGTAAAACATTGTTTTATTATATTATTATTATTATTGAGTTAAAAGATTTACGAATACAGTTTTTTTATTTATTTCACGAAAGCGGATGGGCCAATACTTGTGGTTGTGATGAGACTGAAGCGTATCAGCGTGCTGAACTGAGTACTCCCGCGCACGCACACAAAGACAACGTGCATGTACATTTACACACACACAAGGATGGATCACCCGCTTTCGTGAAATAAAAAATCTATACCATAAAACTTTTATTTAAAAACTAGTGGAAAGATATCCACATTGTATTAGTATTGTATTAAATAGGACAGACAGTATATTGGCTAGACTAGACCTAGGCTTAGCGAAGGGCTAGTCTAAGCTGAAATGTGTGATATTCTGAATTCCAGCTAATCATCTTTTCTTTTCTAGAACACGAAGAGAAGCAGAATAAATTCCGTGCGCTGCGCAACCGACAAGATCTGTTTCAAGAGGAGGGTATTTTAAACTTGATCCTGGAGGCGATAGACAAGATAAATGTGATCACCTCCCAAGGATTCCTGGCGGGATTCCTCGCTGGTGACGAATCGGGACAGAGCTGGGACATGATATCAGGCTACTTATATCAGTTGTTAGGTAAGTTCCGTCCATATGATAGACATGCTCACGTCCGGAACACTAAGACGTTATAATTAAAAACATGGCAATGATACAAAATATGTCCTTGTTTTTGTTAGGTTTTTTTTTTATTAGCCCAAAAATCCTAAACCACTGCGTTTAAAAAGGACAGATATAATTCCATATTAAGTATCTCTGCTTCGGATATCATATACTAATCATAATTATAGACCACAATATGCCCATGTCCTATTATATGGTTCACTTCTGACGCCATTGTTCAGCTTTTAGTTCTGTGCCCTTTTAAGTTTTTCCATTTGAAGACAGCATACTTGTGATTCTATCTTCCGTCTTGTAATCTGAGAAGCAATTAAGAACGTTTTGATATTTTCCAGCTGCAATAATCAAGGGTAACCACACAAACTGCGCCCAGTTCGCCAACTCCAACCGTTTGAACTGGCTGTTCTCCCGTCTTGGCTCCCAGGCTTCGGGGGAGGGGACTGGAATGTTGGATGTACTTCACTGCGTGCTCATCGACTCACCTGAAGCGCTTAACATGATGAGGGTGAGTTGGGGTCACACAAGGGTCTATTGTAGGTCCATTTCTTTTTCTCGTTTACATGAATAGTTTACCTTACTTAGTTAAAGATAATCAAGAGGTAGTGTTGTTTGCTAATGATACTTCACTTATTTTTAAAATCAAACGACAAGAAACTAATTATGACGTGGTAAATAACACACTTTCGAGGATGGTACATTGGTTTAACGTTAAAAACTTATACCTACTACCTAGTAAAAAAACTAAATGCATATGCATTTTGTCTTATGGCATACTGTTACGAGGAAATCCTGGCGATATTAATAATGATTTTGTGCTGCAGAAGCGGGCTGTATATTCAAAAAAGTTATTAACGAGTGTTTGTTTAATAAAGGATTCATTAATATTTTTTATAATTAATGATAACGTGTAAAATTTGTCATAGAATATTTGAATTTTGATTTGATTTGATCTTTTTTTTTCTTTAACGCTGGGAAATGATCTGAGGCATCCCGCGGGGGAGTGGGTCTCACCAGGCACCCATGTGGGACTCGCTGCGCCCGAAAGGTAGTAAATGGACTCTGCTCACTAAAACCCGGCGAGTGCCACCAATGCCGCCTTTGGTGAAGTGCCCCGGATCTAATGAGCAAACAGGGCACCTCAACGGCTAGGCAGTCCCCCAAGGGACCGACGCCATCTCCACAGAGGGGTTGTCCTGCACTACAGAACAATCCATCCTAACGTCGGGACAGTACACTGGAGGGGTACAAAGAGCACCCTCGGCTCGATTAGCTTCGCCCAAGGTGCTGGGCTCACCCTAAGCTACTGAGCCCCACCGTCACGTCAATGCCTGAACAATGGTGGGGATTTGAAATGATCTGAGATACCTTTCTAAAAGTTGGAATGTACCATAAAATTTACGATGGATATGTTATATCTTAAAGTAAGTGGAGAGAGTCTCGATATATTTCTAAGTTGGTACTTCCCCAGCCAAAATATATAATTCTAGGTCTTGCCTATAAAATGATATTCTTTCATAGTAATTTTTTTATATAAATAATTCGCGTAGTAAAGACGAAATAGTGAAACCAATTATTGAAACTGAATTGCCCAATGAGTCCATTGAACAAGTTAGTATTGAGTTAGGTTTGCTAAATAAATGTTCTTTACAGGATGAACATATCAAGGTTATAATCTCTCTGTTGGAAAAGCACGGGAGGGATCCGAAGGTTTTGGACGTTTTGTGTTCCCTGTGCGTCGGTAACGGAGTGGCTGTCAGGTCCTCACAGAACAACATCTGCGACTATCTGCTCCCAGGGAAGAATCTGCTATTGCAGACACAACTTGTAGACCATGTGTCTAGGTGAGATATTTTCAGCCGATTCAGCAACTTCAACATACCGCACTTCCGATGTGTTTGCTGTTATATAATTTTTCTTATAGCAATATCCAAATATTTTCCACTAAAAATACTGTATCAATGTTGCTTATATTGATGACGTACCAAAAAAAAAGTAATAAAATAATTGCGTGTCTTTAATTTATATTACTTTTTAGTTTTCGGTTTTTTTATCGTTTTTAATTATTTTTTTATCTCCCTTTTAATGTTTTTGTTATTAAACGTGCTGCTCATTTTATACAGCGCCATTAATAAAGCAAAGGAAGAAAGGTTTTAAACTAATAAGAAACATCAAAATCCATTCATAATAGCCGGAGTAATTGCTTGACGAGCATACGAAAAGAATATTGAGAAGGAAGAGGTTCTTTTTGAAGTTGACTAAAAAATGATTTCTCTTTCAGCGTTCGTCCGAACATATTCGTAGGTAGAGTGGAAGGATCTGCTGTGTACCAGAAGTGGTACTTCGAGGTGACGATGGATCATATCGAGAAGACGACGCATATGATGCCCCACCTGCGTATCGGATGGGCTAACACCACTGGGTAAGTTGGACTCTTCTTTTAAGTCCGCAAACTTTAACAAGTCTTACACAGGAGCATAAAGTCCAAGTTCTAACCTTGACTAAGGCTGCCTTGTTTTTGCCTCAAAGAAAAAAAGAGAAGTTTATGATTTCTTTAAAAAAAGTACCTTCAGATAATCTTTTATTTAAAGACTTATCTGTAGGTTTAAATGAAACGATGATAATAATTGTGTATTATTATTATTATTTTACTTTAAAGATATGTTATATGTTTGACATTAATGACTCTTATACATTCTTCTATTGGGCATGTTACGCCTGAGATTAAAACTGGAGTCGCTGCAGACATTGGAAGCAAGTCCCAATCTAGTCGAATTTGAGGAACCAATGTGAATTTGGTTAGAAAATTATAATAATAATAATAATAATAATATCTATGGACGCTTTCACACCACGTCAATCTGGTCCCGTGGTAAGTTCTCGAGGAACTTGTGTTACGGGTACCAGGCAACGGAAATATATTTAATACTTTTATACTATACATATATTTAAGATTTTTATTATATAATACACATATTTAATACACATCCATGACCCAGGAACACAGAAAATATTTTTGTTCCCTGGCGGGATTCGAACCCGCAACCTCCGGGCTTGAGCGCCAACGCGCTTACCACTGAGCCACAGAGGTCGTCATATTATAGTCTGAATGTAACAGGAATGAAACAATTCTTAAATATATATTAATGATTATGATGATGATGATTAATAATTAATATTAATAGGTACGTGCCATACCCTGGTGGTGGTGAAAAATGGGGCGGTAATGGTGTAGGTGATGACCTGTACTCGTATGGGTTCGACGGAGCCTACCTCTGGTCTGGAGGTCGGAAGACAGCAGTCAACAAAACCCACGCGGAAGAACCATTTATAAGGAAAGGTATGGCATTTCTACAAAGTATTCTTGCACAGTAGACATGCAATCCCCTGTATACTTTTTCAGTATAGGAGGGCAAACGAGCAGTCGAAGCCTTTTGGCGACTATCGACGCCCATACACATCCACACAACCAGAGATGCAAATGCGTTGCCCTCTTTTTTTCTATCTCCCCAATGGGCCGCTAGAAACTTACAAACTGCACGAAACGGCGCCGATGTTATGTGAGCGATAGGTCCCACCCCGGTCGTGCTGGATCAATTTCGCTGCAAAGCAGCAAGGCCTCTTCCAAAAGTTGCAAGCGTGGCATTCACGTAATACAGTGCATTAAAATCTCTTCTGCATTTGTTTCACGTCTGTAGGTGACGTCATCGGTTGCGCCTTGGACCTGACGATACCGCTCATCAACTTCATGTTCAATGGAGTGAGGGTTACTGGATCCTTCACCAACTTCAACTTGGAGGGCATGTTCTTCCCAGTCATCAGCTGTTCCAGCAAACTCAGGTATAATTTACTTTAAATCCCTAACATCAAAAACCTAAAACATGAAAACGTTTTTATATCTGATTGTATACGAAACTACTAAATTTAATCAAATCAACCCTGTATAAATTGTAGGTTGCCACGTCAAATAAAAAAAAAGAAATGTTGCTCCTAAAAAAAGAAAGTTTAAGTAACTTGAACTAAAGATTTAATAACATTGTGGATGACCCCCTAACCCCTCCCTACGTCGGGACAGTATAATGGGGTGAGGTTCCCATCCTCACCCCTTGCCCCCTGCTCTTTTGTTAAGTTAACAAAACTCTTTGTACCCCGCTTCTTATAAGAGGGGTACAAAGAGCCCCCTCGGCTCAATTGGCTTCGCCCAAGGTGCTGGGCTCAACCTAGGCTACTGAGCCCCACCGCCACGACTAGGCCTGAAACCATGGTGGGGAAACTGCTCTGTCTTATCCAAGCTTAACATTATTAGAAAAAGAGAGAAAGTAGAAAGAAACACTAGTTGCTAATAACAATGATACGAAACTTTCAGATTTGATACCACTAAAACTGTATAGAAAGGCATATTCACCAATATTTTGTAACATTTATTTCTCGGAACGTAAATTGTCTACAAATTCCGTAAACAAGGGAATGCAATGCTAAATATCCCGTTTAAATAGTTATAAAAAACTAAATATCCATTTTCATTTAAACTCTTGCGCAAATACTTATGTACTGCAACGTTACAGCTGCCGTTTCCTATTGGGCGGCGAGCATGGAAGACTACGCTATGCTGCACCAGCCGGCTACTCGCCATTGGTGGAGTCTTTGCTGCCACAGCAGGTTTTGAGTCTGGAGCCGTGCTTCTACTTCGGCAACCTGGCCAAGCGCGCGCTCGCAGGACCAGCTCTTGTTCAAGATGACACTGCCTTCGTGCCGACACCCGTCGATACTGCAGCGGTGAGTCTTTTTCCAGCTGTAGACATTTCCACTTTCGAGATTAGTGTCTTAGTTATTATTGGTTCGGGTAGAAGGTTTGGCGCCTAAAAATGGGTGAATCAAATCAAACAGAGTATCTTTTTAAACGTCAATTGTAACTACCACCAGTTCCAAGGCAAGCCCACTAAGAAGAACCAGCAAAACAAACTGAGTGGAACTAATCTTTTCAAATATTCTATATAACAGATTTCACATGTTGTTATCCTGAAATGCCTGGGAGGAATGCCCTATTCCCACGGTGTGGTATCTTTCATAAAATCTTTTACTTTATAATATACTTTACCACACAAACGCTCTTTAATAACTTTTTTAATTATTTAATTGGGAGGTTTTTAACGTTTTCTGGGATCCTATTGTAAAAGCGTACTTATAAAGTTGCCTTTAAAAGAATTGCTTACTTTTGTGCGTCTAATCACTGGTACATCTAGCCTGTGTTTATTCTGTTTATCCCTATTATGGTTGTCACTATTTGGTGAAGCATAAATGCATAATGCAATTATCTTTTAAAGTCTGTACCTTAATTTCAAAATTGCTTACTCACGGATATAGAGAATCATAGAGTAAGTTACAACTTTCTAAGTATATGGCTATTACTAAGTTTTTTATTTTTTTTCAGATAACACTGCCATCATACATTGAAGTAATTAGAGATAAGCTAGCCGAGAACATACACGAAATGTGGGCAATGAACAAGGTAATGTAGATGGAACTAGACCAAGCTTAATTACTGGAGGGCAGAGAGAGAGAAAAGAGCATACTCATATCTGAAAGGCCGGCAACGCACCTGCTAATCCACTGGTGTAGCGGGTGTCTGTGGATGTCGCTCTTCACTTACCATCAGGTGAACCTAGTAAAAGACCACCACCAAACAATCTACGCACGTTTCGCCCAGACACCGAGGCATCAGGAGGATTACTGTGGTTGTGGTGCATGTGGGGTGGTGGTGCATACGAGTGTACGCATATGCAGTGTGGGAAGGAGGGCGGTGCTATATGCATGCATATGCGTGCACTCACACATTTGCTGTAAAGACTGCGTGTTTCGCGGGATAATTGCTAATTAATATAATATAATTTAATATCTTATATAATGGATTTCCGCAAAGTAACGCCTGATTCTATTAACTATTATAATATATTTTGATCTTACCCGCAACACAAGTTCTTATGGAGGTGATAAGATATAGGGTTGCTTTTAATGAATGCGGTATCCTGTGGAAATCATAAGTCTGGAACCTACTTCGTCTTTCCCATCATCTTTACTAGCGTTGGCACAAAAGGAGACGTGCCACCTGATGGCAAGTGGTCAGAGTCGCCTAAGAACGATACTAGCACGTTCATGTGTTGCCTTTCCTAATACATACGATGTTAAGACTCTGTGCCAGTAATTACACTGCATGTCCTTCTCTCCGAAGCACAGCAATGCCGTTTGACAGGAGAAACAAGCAAGATGGTACCCATGCAGACGGGAGCCCTCCAACTGGTCTCTTTTTTTGAATATATTATGTAATTGACAATGTTACAGATTGAAGCCGGTTGGATGTACGGAGACCAACGTGACGACCTTCACAAGGTCCACCCCTGCCTGGTTCCGTTCGAGCGCCTCCCACCCGCGGAGAAGAGATACGACATACAACTAGCCGTGCAAACGCTTAAGTACTTATTTTTTCCTCAATTCCAAAGGAAACTGAAAGATTAAAAAACAAACCTCAACACAATAATAAAATAGCTGGTAAACTTTATTCAATAAATTAAACGTAAAAATAACTTTAAAAAAAACAAGCTTTTTTAAATTCTTACTTTTAATTTATTTTCTCATTTGGACACCAAAATTTTAGGCCGATTGGAGCAACGGAGTTTAACTCGCACTCGTATTCTTAGTAAACCTTATCATTTGATACCCCATATTGTAGGAGTCCATTAAAAATAACAAGTCCGCCATCTTCGCTATTCCGCCATTTTGGATTTAGAATGACGTCACACGACGAATATAATATGGAATCAGCTGCCTCTTACGGTGTTTCCGAACCGATACGTCTTAGGGACCTTCAAGAAAAGAGCATACTCCCATTTGAAAGGCAACGCACCTGCTAATCCTCTGGTGTAGCGGGTGTCAGTGAATGTCGCTTTCACTTACCATCATAGAGGTGAACCGACTGTCCGTTTGCCCCCTCTTCTATGAAAAAGGCTCTTGTTATATAAGACGATATAATTGAATATATTATTCCAGGACAATTCTTGCCTTGGGCTATTACATCAGTCTGGATAAGCCACCTGCGCGAATTCGTAACGTTCGACTTCCGAACGAACCGTTTATGCAAGTAAGTAAATCTACATAAGTACACAATAGATAATACAATCAACTGTTACTCTGATAAGTAGCATAATGTTTCAATCACTGATATCGATAAAATCTGTTTAGGAGAATATTTTACGCATAATTTGGAAAGACATCAAATCAAAAAATCAAAAAAATAAAAATCAAAAATCATTTATTGTATATATAAAAAATAAAATAAGATAATAAAAAAAATTGTAGATATTTTTTATTATCCTTAAAAAAGTGCCATTCACCGCGGTGTCAATGAAATAGCCAAAGCGTGTATTTAGAATCGAAAAAGAACGCTCTAAGTCAAAGCTCTCATTATAATTGTCTGAGGTCTGGTGATGCAAAACTATAATGTTAACAGTCCAACGGCTACAAACCAGCGCCACTTGACCTCAGTGCTGTCACCCTGACACCCAAGATGGACGAGCTAGTGGACCAGCTGGCTGAGAATACTCACAACCTGTGGGCGCGCGAAAGGATCCAGCAGGGGTGGACGTATGGTCTGAATGAGGTAGGTCCTATCTATACCAGTCTTACAGTTATGTAGAAGTACAGGATATTCTAGAGAGCAGAATAGATACTCCAGTAACCTTCAAGCTTTTGGCTTCAAAAACATAATATTTAAGCGCTCAATATTATGGCACAACCACTATGCCACACGCAACGCAAAACAGTAATGGATTGGGCGTTAAACAAAAAAGGACAGCTTTTCTCGTTTGGTGTACTAGAGTTATATCATTTGCTAGTTTGCGAGGACTTATTTTCGTTTCTATTTTCTTATTAAGATAGCTTTTGATTTAATGATTTGCTACCATTTAAATAATTATAAATGTACTTATTATTACTTTATGTTCATATTGATATTTGCTTCTGAAATTATGATTTGTAATTTTGTTTTTAATTTATCTATTTTGTTTTTCTTTTAATCTTTCACACCGAGTATGACATTTCACTCTGGTGTATAAGATTCTTTAGTTTTGTTATTTTTAGCTTTTTCAAGAAATTGATCGAAGATATGTGTCTTATCTAAATACGGTTCCTGTGACTCTCACACTTAGTATGTTTGGATTTTATTAGGTGTGAGGGTCACAGCGAATCGTGTATAGATTATAGATTTGCCTGGAAGAATTGCAGTGCTGCTTTGTATTATGAAGAAGACTAAAAACATATAGGTACTAAGTACTAGACAGAATGAAGTTTTATTTCAACACCACGGTCATCAACAGAACAGATACATAACATAACAAAGCTTAGATTATGTGTAGGCGCTATGCCTGGACGTATCTGTAAAGTAGTGTAAATAGGTAACCTTTTTAAATTACCATCAGTTAACTCCACTGCCAATTTTCATATTATCTCTACGAAATAAAAATTGAGAAGCACCTTAGGGTCTTACTCATGAGATTCTTGTGTACCTAAAGTAGATGTTGTGGCCATGTTAAGAGTTTCGTCCACTTTGAGGCGTTCTAATTTTATAGTATTTACAGTTTTACACATTATTCTTGTCAAAAGTTATATATTAACTAAGCTTATAAATATTTTTTTGGCAGGATCCTGATATGCACCGTTCCCCTCATCTTGTACCATACCCGAAAGTGGACGACGCCATAAAGAAGGCGAACCGCGACACAGCATCAGAGACAGTACGAACGCTGCTGGTATACGGGTATAACCTGGATCCTCCAACAGGAGAACAGCACGAAGGTTTGTTGAATATGCGTAACATTAGTGAAATTTCAATTAAGGTTGTTTATACCTTCATTACTGGACCAGGATACAGGATCCATTTTTGCACTTGATTACTATCAAGCTAATTTTCCGTGAATAGCTTCATTTTGATGAGACGCCCAACAATTTCCTGTGTGAAAATTCTCAATTGTGGTAACAGAGGTAGCAAGGATAAAATATGTCCATTTGATGATGAACGTAGGGCCGGGATAACGTACCACGCAATTCGTAGGACAATATGACTGTTAAATTATATAATTAATATTAACTAAGTAAAAGGATAAAAAACAGAAATTTTTGATGACCTCGTTATCGATACTTGTTAAAAGAGTTATTACTTTTTGATCAAACCATACATTTTGTAGAGCAAATATTTTTCGAATAATTTTGATAATTATAATCAGATTTAACAAAAAAAAACCAATTAATAATAAATTTTTGAGAATCATCAAATGGACATATTTTATCCTTTTAACTACCATAATCGAGAATTTTCACACAGAAAATCAAAATGAGGCTACTCACGGAAAATTAGCTAGCTAATTTCTTTTGCACTTGATTAATTACTATCTAGATAGTAATCAAGTGCAAAACCTTGACAATACTGTTGTAAGGACATTGAAAAAAATCTGACAAATTATCGTAAAATTGAATTTCTTAACGCCTCAGGAATGTTTTACAATCAACTAGCTCGAGCTTGACAGATTAAAGACACTTGCCGATTGCTCTATTACACCTCTACTATTCAAAAATGTTCCACAAGCTCTACGAAAGAACATACAATATGATAAAGTAATACACTTTAATTACAGCGTTACTGGCTGAAGCGTCTAGACAGAAACAAGCAGATTTCAGAACGTACAGGGCAGAGAAGAATTACGCAGTTAGCTCTGGGAAGTGGTATTTCGAATTTGAAATACTCACAACGGGACCTATGAGGGTAAAAATCACAAATATATGTCTCAGCAAATTAAAAACACTCTTTAAAATGTATCACGTTTTAAAGAGTGTTTACACATTACACGTTTCCTTGAAAATTCCAGGTTGGATGGGCGCACGCAGATATGGCTCCTGGTATTATGCTCGGACAAGACGAAAACTCCTGGGCATTTGATGGTTATAATGTAAGTAGCAAGTCAATAGTAATTATTTTCGGTCCGTTACAAAGGTGTGCTGCAGGGACCTAATCTTGGTCCATTTCTTATTTGGATTGTTAAATTTAAGGCTAGTTAAAGTTTCATTCTGATCAGTACTCATGAAACAACTTTTACGTATTTTATCGAGGTTTAAGTTTTTCATATGCCCACGTTTTGGATATTTTACAGCAACCACGGGAGGACTCCATGGTTAATTTAATGTGTCCGAAAAGTCCAAAATTTAACAAAATGTAAAAAACTTAGCAAACCGTGATAAAGTCAGTAAAAGATGTTTCATTATAATGAGTGAAATTCGCGCAAACATTACTCAGTTAGATTATAGTTATATTTTGAAGTTAACAATATATAATAATATCGAAAATAGTGAATGATTTTAAACAAAAGAGACCTAGGTGCAACACAAACATATATTTGTGTATAACATTATTTTTTTCTACCTTACCTTGGATGCCTCTTTTACCTATAAATAAAATAGGTACAAAAATAATTTTGATTATAATTACAATGTTTTTTTTTATTCTTTACTTTTTAGCAAAAGGATTTTGCTAGAAATTTCAAGACACGTTTTTATGTTAATCGAACTAAAGCATAGTTAATAAAAATACCTAGTTTTAACCATAGTGTAATATTTTTGGTGAGTTGGGGTAAGATATGTAATGAAGAAGAAAGATAGTTTGAAATGGTGTTTCCTTCAGTCATTAAAATGGCATGCTGGAACGAGTGACGCATTCGGACAGCAGCTGAAAGTGGGAGATATTGTCGCGTGTTTCTTAGACGTGCCAGACCAAACCATTAGTGAGTTAGATTGTGGACATGGAGTGTTTGTCAACATAACATATCTTCGTAAATGCCTGTTTCGTTGTGTACTTTAATTGGTCAAAGATTTGATTTTTTGATCCCTAACGCTTCTCTTTCGTCTTTTTTATGTTTCATTATATGGCTTTTAAAATTATTAAAAAAAATGCACGGGCTAACTCGTTGAAATTCAGCTCAGGTGACATTCATAGAAAAATTTAATACAAAATCAAGTTAAAAACTAAAGGTGAAAAAGCAGGTTCAAGTATTTAGAAACTACACAAATCCGGTGGGTAAATATGATTAGTGTGCAGAAAAACCTCGTATAAGTGATGGTAAAAGCAAATAATATATTAATAATTACAAAAAATATTCAAATGCTTTAAATTTTTTAAATCGGAAACAACGAAATAGGCATATATTATTGTATAATTCCTATTCATAATAATAAAAGTAAATGATAAATACTCCAAAAGTATATTATCTCTGTTATAACATTCCCGAAGCAGTTTGTACCTCGAATAACTTAATAATAAAAAATGTAAATACTAAATATTATAATAAATTACTTCCTGTAAAAACAGATTAAACTCCCTATAAACAGTCGATTATAAATATTATTAAAATTAATTGTCAACACTGTACACTTCAGATACATTTAAACAGCTACCTTTTAGGAAAATTCAAGTGCTTTGTAGAATGTCGACTGCCTTCTTTTGTCCTTGGTCGTTATTTTATCATAAATATAATGTCCAAATATAGTCTATTTTAAAATGCTATTTTATTTGATAACAAAATAGTTTTTTTTCTTCTTAAATCGTCGCAGATAAATGACAATTCCTCTATAGTCTGAAAAAATCTTAATTAGGAACATTTGTCTTGTGACTTGTCGCTATCGTGAGTCTATCCCATTATTAGTAAATTTCAAATGAATAAATATATTTTTCCTAACTTTTAAGGAGGAAAAAGTGTTCTCCGGTAATTCCGAATCATTCGGGAGACAGTGGGCTGTGGGAGACGTTGTAGGCGTTTTCCTTGATCTCATTGATAAGACGATAAGTAAATAACTTGTGACTGGCAATTAGCTTGCTTTTAGAAGTGTGGCAGAACTGTTTTTATGAACAAAATAATAAGGATTGTTGTAAAATATTCAGTACAACTCGATAATCCGGCTCGAAGGACCAATATTTTTGTTTTTAAACTTATTAAAGAATATTTTATTTTATAAGGTATAGATTGCTTGTAAAGAAAAGATATTTCTGTCACAATAAATATGCCAATATTTTAATCGAGTCGCTTCGTTAAAACGATAGCTAGAGTCACTGCATTGCTTCGCTTTTATTTTAGTAAAAAGAGCACGAAAGGAAATTTGATGGCGATCAAAAATGATCTCAAGGATACGATCGTTACGGCATGTAATATTCATATGCACTGAAGTCCTTAATAGATTATTTGGAGGATGAAACACGTTTTGAAAGAAAATCATTGTTCATTTCTTTCATTTATAAAAAAGTTTGACGATAAGATACACTGAAACAAATTTAACATGCGACTAATGAAATCATTGTTTTTATTAACATTTTCCCAAATGCCTGTCTTTTATTCATTAATTCATTTTTATTAACATCACCATTTTCTTGATTCCTTCTATATTTCCTGCGTAAGTTTGATTTACAAAAGAAGATACTATTGTTAAATGTTTGCAGAGGAAAAAAATCCTTTATAGGGCAATTTAGGAATTGTTTTCTTCCTATACATTTCTACTCTGATATTATTCTCTGGTACACGAGCATTTTAATGATATTTACCTTTAACTATTCTTTATCTTGAAAACTGTCTTTTCTAACCTATCTTTATAACGCAGCTCAATTTGTTTTTCTGAGGAAATAAGCCGAATGGTGTTACCCATGAAGACATGTATACTGATAGAAGAGGAAACAACCCTATTATAATATTAATCCAACCTTCTTATGCCTAGCCTTTTTTATTGGGGTCAGCTTCCAGTTTAACCGGATCCAGCTGGATACCAGTATTTTAAATGGAACTTTTGCCTATCTGACCTCCACAACCCAGTATCTGGGTAGTACGATACCCCGTGATAAGACTGGTTGTCAGACTTTCAGGCTTCTGATGACTCGTACCGACTGTTAATAATTCATGAATAACAGCCAGGACCAATGGCTTGACGTGTTTTCCGAGGCACAGAGTCGATATGTAAAGATCCACGAACAAACCCCGGCAAGCGTAGTTTATCCTGATGGATCGATCCGTGCGGCTGTTATTACTTAGCCACGAGCTCATTGATCCAACCTTCCATTCGCAATTTAATCTTGAATTTGTTTTTTGTTAGAAAATACCTTTTCTTGCTTCCTAACGTTTAAGAATCTCTCCTTTTTTAAATCAAACTTAACGTACCTTTTTGATGTTTTTTTAATTATAATTAATTGTGCTGTATTTTAATTTTAATATACTAAAAACTTAACAATATGTAAAAATTTTGCTTTGATTTTTTTTGGAAAATCGCACATGGCACTTGAGAAAAAAAAATTTTTTGCCTGATTTAACATTAACATTTTTTTAAGATTAGTTACTTTGTATTGGTATTTTGTTAAAAGTATTAAGTAAAAAAATGAATTGAATTTTCGTAAAATTGAAAATTTCTGAAGTAGATAACATTAATTCAAATGAAATCCATTAAAAAATACTATGACTTTACACAGTATTTTACTAACTATAACAATGGCTTTTTAATATAGGTTTTTCCCTTAATGGTGAACTGTTGATGGATGCTCTGGGTGGTGAGACCACTTTCGCAGATGTCCAGGGTGACAATTTTGTACCTGCTTATACACTGGGTGTTGGACAGAAAGCTAGGTAAGAAATGTTCACTAGTAAGTAGGTACACAATAATAGATTGTTTATATTTTATATAAACGATTTAGATAATTAGGGAGAAAAATAATATTTATACGGCGAGGGCGCTTTTTTGAATCCAGAGCGAAGTGAGGGATTCTAGAGTAGAATCTTGAACATAGCGAGGGATTCAAAGTACCTCGCCTGAGCCAAACATAATATATTTTGCGCCAGAGTGATACACTCTACTTTTCATCACTCTATAAGAGAAAATAAAAGGCGCCTCATATTTTATTGTAATATTTTTATTTAATAAAACATAGAATAACAACTACATTTAAATTAAATAGTATCTAATAATAAAACAACTAAAAACTTATATTTACATTTGAGAATTTTTTCCGAATCCAAACAAAAATATTTGCGTTCTATTTCTCTGAAGCTGAACACTAAGATGTTCCAAATTCAAAAAGTGCGAGGCAAAGATAATTGCGGCGCACTTATAAAGAATAGTGGTGGTTAATATAACGCATAGCGCCATAACGTCGCGCGCTATTCATACTTAACGTATAGCGTACGCTATATAAATTCCTATTCGGCGCTATAATGTAGCGCCTCGCTACATTAGGTATGTAGCGAGGCGGCTAGCGTAGGCCGTAGTTATAACTTTATAACATTCGAACTACGCCAACGTGCTAGATCGTAGACGCTAAACGTTATAATTTATAGTTTACACGTCAGTCAGCGTCGAGCGTGCGCTAGCGCTAGATGTGTCACGCGCTATCCCGGCCGGCTCACGCGAGTTACGTAATTCTAGTCTTGCGACTACACGTTATAATATAGTCTATAAAATAGCGCGCTAGAAAAATATAGTTTATAGTCCATAGCACGCTATCATAAAATAGTTGAGTTGCACAACACTAATAAAGAGGATTAAAAACTCATTACTGCCCGCTAAAAGTTTATTATAGAAAACACCACCTTTGCACTTATTGACGAACCAAGTCGTTATTTTCGAATAGATGGAATGAAAAAGTACCTACTTTGTAAGGCGCATCTTAACTGGTTCATGAAGTTCACGCAATACGCATACATGTGCAATTTGCAAAATTAATTTCAAACCAGCGACATTCAATTTTGTAATACATATAAAAATATTACCCATTGTCGTTACTTTAGCCGCCAACAAGATAGCTTTTATGCATTCAAAATTTCTTTATAGTCATTTTCATCTTTTTTTTTAGACTTTCATACGGCCAAGACGTTAATTCCTTGAAGTATTTCACCACCTGCGGTCTTCAAGAAGGATATGAACCTTTCTGTGTGTAAGTATTTTTCAAGTGTGTTTCTAAAATAAAAGATATAATATTAAATAATTATGAGATTTTTAGTTTTCCTTTTTTAGTAAGGGTAGGTCAAACTACAATTGGGTGAGACTACGATGTCCGTAAATGGCCGGTAATACTTGAATGCGAATCGCTGGAAATCGGCCGTTTTAGCGTTCCTAGAGGGACCTATATCCAGCAGTACACGTAAACGAGTTGACCATGATGAGAAAATAACATCAAAAGTGCACTTTGGATTTCCTAATCTTATGGATTAAATCTTATGTACCTATTTAAAATCTAATCATGTTTTATTTTAGCAATATGAATCGTGACGTCACTCACTGGTATACGAAGGACCAGCCGATATTCGAGAACACAGACGAGATGATCGACACCAGGATTGACGTCACCAGGATACCAGCTGGCTCCGGTGAGTGGTAATGAATTCATGGGAACTAGCTGGTGTCTACAGCTTCGCCCGCGTCAACTTAGATTTACAGCCCAGATTACCACCCAATCCTCTGTAATGATGATTTAGACATTGTATGACATTCCAGAAACCCCACCATGTCTCAAAATCTCACACAACACGTTCGAAACGATGGAGAAGGCGAACTGGGAGTTCTTGAGACTCTCCTTACCCGTCATCTGCCAGCAGGAATTCATTGAGTGAGTATGACAAAAAGTACACAAATAAAAAGAGAAAATTTATAAAACGATGTCAGTATCATCCAGGACTAATTGAGGTAACTCATTCGTTGCTTATCCTGAGACGGGAGATGGTAATGGTCTCGGTGCCAATTACACTGACTGTCCTTCCGAAATAATGTAAAGCTGCTACACGTAAGACATAGCAGGATATTGGAACCCATAGTGACCAATCATTAAAGTTGTCCGTGCTTATTTTACCCATCATTAAAGTTGTCCGTGCTTACTTTACCCATCATTAAAGTTGTCCGTGCTTACTTTACCCATCATTAAAGTTGTTCGTGCTTACTTTACCCATCATTAAAGTTGTCCGTGCTTACTTTACCCATCATTAAAAGTTGTCCGTGCTTACTTTACCCATCATTAAAATTTGTCCGTGCTTACTTTAAATGTGCTACATCTACATGTGCTTAATTGTAATAATATTAGCTGGCAGGCTAACCATACTTCCAGACCTCAATCAAACGTCGGCTCTTGAACAGTGATGGATCCGTAACATTCAGGGAAGATTACTTATTAGCTTTTGACCATATTCAATCATCACATCAATCATCACAAAAATTTACCGTTCGGAGGGATGCGCTGTGCTACGTTACCGGCTGCATGGGTACTCCCGTTAAAAAGCTCTCCTGTATTTTAAAGAGAAGGACAGGACAGGCAGTGTAATTACTGGCACCGAGACTTAACTCAGGATGTGGTGCGTTGCCTACACATAAATGAGTTGCCTGGGGTAGTTCAGGGTAAATTAGATCATGTTCATGGGGGACGTCCACTTACCATCGGATGGCAAGTCTGCCAGTTAGCAAGTAATATAAAAAACACAGCAACATTGCATCTTGTACTGTTTAGTTCGAGGTGAAAATATGGTCTCAATATTCTTCAAAAGATGTTCAACAATGAAGAAAATTAATGGTGTCCCTAATTCTCCAGCGAACAAGAAAAGGCTCGTCGTTGGGTGGAAATCAAGGAAAGGCAGCAGATTCTACAGAAGGAGGCCACTGAGGCCCAAATGCCAGCCCATATAGACCAGATCATGAGAAGTGGTTTCACTATGAGTGACATCAAAGGTACGTACCTAAAATGCAATCTGCCGCTCTAGACGAGGGCCTTTACGTTTATAGAATATAATAGAATATAAATATCAATGTATAAGATGACGTTAGCTTTCGATAACTTGACGTTTGCCTTCGACTACATTGACGAACGCAAATTTCAATCTCATACATTGATGTTTATATTTTATAAACGCAAAAGTCACTTGTTTAGAAGGGCAGTAGTATTCCACCTAGCGAAGATAATCAATAGTCATCGTACCATTATTGCCTGTAATTGTCCCTAAAACCGTTCGATAGAAACGCAATCAACGCTTAGGAGTTACTAGAAAAATGGCGCCGAAATATAATTAAAGGTTCCCTAAATATCGAGGTCATATTCATTTTAGGAAGGTGATATCTGGGGTCGTGGGCTTATTCGTTGATTAATCGCAGGCTTGATTTTGATTGGAATTTATTAAAATGTTTTTTTATGAGTCAATTTTCATTTTTGTCTGCTTGGGGTATTTTTTACAAATGCTCAACTTTGCAAAAAGCAAAATGAATGTGTCTGCTGAAATACATCTTTTTATCTGATTGAACACTCCAGAGTACTGCTACCTATCACCAATTACTTTTATAGCACTGATAAAGTAATAGATTTTGCGGTGAAAACCCTCATCATATAGGTACTTACATTCCAGTATTTAGAATGGGTTTGTTCCTCAATATAGCATTCTTTACAATGTTTTCCATCTAATGCAAGTCGCTTGTCTTGCAACTTGACCTGAAAAAATTAAATACAAGCATAGCTCTTCTAGACAAGTGGCTATTACGTTTATAAAATAGAATAGAATCATCAATGTATGAGTTTGACGTTCTCTTTTGACAACTTGACGTTTGCCTTCGTCTAAATTGTCGAATGCAAACGTCAATCTCTTACATTGATGTTTCTATTATATTCTAGTCTATTAACGCAAAAGTCACTAGTCTAGATGGGCAGGTCTGGATTGAACTCGGACCGTCGAAACTCGTCTTAGAACATCTAGTTACATTAAATAAAACATTTACATTACACTTGTAAAAAATATTTGTAAATAGCATGCAATTGTTGTAACTTGCAATGTCCCCAAGTTGTTAATCAGCTCCTTTCCCTTATCCAAGGTCTACACTACGATGATAACCAGGAGGAAATGCAGTCGACCCTCAAACGCCAACCAACGAAACCCCCTAGAAAGGGGTCAATGTCGAGAGGTCTTAATATGTTTTTAATGTAAAACTTATACCTGGCCTAGACGACACATTTGGGTTAGCGCAAAGACGAAAAGATACCAACCACGGAATTGCTTGATAAAAGTATTTAGCTTTGGGAATATTAAAAGTCAAATATGTAGTAATAATTATAATATTATTTATATAACATTATAGATTTTAAATTCCTAAAGCTTTAGGTACTTTACAGCAAACTTAGATCTTTATATTATGAATGGTACGAGGTATGGTAGTGATATTTTGGCACGTAATTTAACATGTCGCCATTTTGTCGTTTCTTTTTTATGCTAAACCAAATGTGATTTGTCAACATGGCGGAATCAAAAGTTTTACTTACTGCCTTTTGTGGGAAGGAGAATAAAAAAAACTCGTGTTAATAACTTTTATGATGGAATTATTTAAAACGATATACTTTCGAGAATTATTGATGTATGGTAGTAAAGAATAATGATGTTACGCCTATATAAAACCTTAAATGACCACACCCTATGTGGTATCTATAACGAAATTAAGAATTCAGGGCATTCGAGTAGATTTTAATGATATGCCAATAGAATATGTTACACAGCAAAAATCGTACGAACATTCTCTTTCAATAGACTTTTACACCTACTTCTGGGTACTGAAGCCCTGGTAGTTTGATCCAGTAAGCTTCAAGAAAAATGTACTTACCAAAAACTTTTCTTTTTTTTTCTTTTGGCACCTTCTTCTTTCCTTAAACAGTGGCAAAAACTTTTGGTTACAGGTTTGGTGAATTATTAGAACATCATGGAGGATGTTAGGATGTCTCAACCTACTTGCTGCAGCATGTAGTTTGGAACATCCTGCCTTCCATGGTTGTTGGTATCATCTCAGAGTGCCTCTTAAAATAATTCTGCTTTTCATGCTAATCATTCCTCTCAATATTTATCAATATAATTATTAACAGATGTTCACATTGATATTTTATTTAGCAGCCGGCTTTTGTCCATGTGTGAATATAGGTTAGTAGTAGTCATCGAGCATATAACCGGATAGAATAGTAATGTAACGAATATCAGTTCTACCAACCAGTGATCTGTATGTACGTCCCATCGACCAATCATCCATCAATGGCCATCAGTCGGCCAATCAGTGCGCAGAACGAGTGCAGTGTCGCAGCACAAATTGGCGGATTTTTTTTCCTACAAAACATAACATTACTACTTATTCCAGTTATATGCTCGGTAGTATGTAGACCAAACGATTCTTCGAGTATTAACTTAGCTTCTAAAAATAATCATTTATGTATGTTCAATTACTATGTCCCATATTATATTATATCCTTTGTTATCTATTACACCATTGTTTTCTTCTATACTTATAAACATACAATTGTTACAATCGTATCGTTATTAATACAAAGCTTTTGTCTGTAGTTTCACCAGCGTATATGTATTGCTTTTCATTTTACCAAGTTTTTACCAGACTAAAGTCTATTGACATCGTGCATGCACAAATGCTATAAAACTAACTTAAAGTCTGACAAATTCAGACGCTCATACTTAATCGGAAAATATAGTAGTTACTGTTCTTTGCGGTACATCAAAACTCAGAAGTCTCAGTAAACAAAGAAATTATTAATTTCTTGGAGGCATAAGAATTACAAACAAACGCACAGTTTTCAAATACACAATCTGCTAGCTTATTGAAATAGCAACGATTGATTTAACTCTTATGCCTCCAGACATAAGAACTACAGACAAACGTACCGTTTTCAAATACACACTCTGCTAGCTTATAGAAATAGCAACGATTGATATAACTCTTATGCCTCCAGACATAAGAATTACAAACAATCGCACAGTTTTCAAATACAAACTCTGCTACTTTATAGAAATAGCAACGATTGATATAACTCTTATTCCTCCAGACATAAAAATTACAAACAAATGCACAGTTTTCAAATACACACTCTTACTAGCTTATAGAAATAGCAACGATTAATATAAGTCACCTCTAACAAATTCCATATCAGTCTCATATTTCGAGCGCTGTTTTTTGGAGAAAGATAGATAGGTACTACAGCTCTATAACAGTCAATCTCCATTACAGGACGGGACATAAAATTGCAGGCTACAAGCTATATAAATTAGATAGCACAACTGCAGTATATCTATTACCAAAAACAAATTCTTGTGTCGATTTTGATGAGATTTCAGAACAAAATGCAATCCCATGATTCTTCAAATAATGATATAGAAGTAACAAAATCTTCAACGAACAGACTACAAAGTTAATTTTCTCCGGATTTTTTTCTAGTAAATATTGACCTCTATATTTTAACATTGGATGAAACTACGAAACTCGTACAAACACAACTTAATTTCAACTCTTGCCAGGCATCCCTTTCTCTTTAAAACAGCGCAAATTACCTACTAACAAAAGAATATTGTTTAAAATGCTTACTACTCTACTCACATTTAAATATTCTAAGTTTCGTTTGATATGAATTTGAAAAGTATTTTAGGTCCTATTAACGGAATGCCTCGGTCTACTAGTGAAGCCGAGATGTCCAAATATGAACTGGGTGTACCCGCTGCTGATGATAAGAAGGATAAGAGAGGACGATCGCCGTTCAAGTAAGATGGTTTTACTTTTACAGTAATAGTAACTGGCATCTGTGACTTGATTTTAAGAATATAATGGCGCCCATTAACAGTTTATAAACAGTAAAACATTTGATTTTAGATAAGTGGGAGCGGTCCCATCTGCTTAAATACAAGCTTGTAAAAAATGGATTGCAAATTTCTTACGTGAAAAAGCCTTATAAAATAAGGGTAGGACAGGGCCAGGCGAAACTTCTTACGTCTCAGTAAAGGCAATTCATGAATGTCTGGTGACGCAATCGAGCTTATAACCGGAATAGCGCGCGCGCGCTAGCGCTACTCGGGAGATTAGGATTTAGACTAGTCAAACCCGATACGGTCGAAGAATCTTTAACGGTTGAGTTTATTTTTTCATGAGGGCTGGCCCTCACCTCAACTTCAGGGGGAGGCGGGTAACGCACCCACCTGTACAATCTAACGGTAGCGTAGTGCTGCTGTTTACGCGCTCTGAATTGGTATCTACTTGTATCGGATTTGAACCTAAGCTTTTGGGGTCAATCCGGCTCGACGTGACATAGAGCGGGATGGTCAAGTCAGAAATACAGATCACTGGTTGATTGCATTGTTATTACGTCGGCTTACGAAACTTTATGGCTCACGTTACTATTCTTGCGCCTATAGACCATCAGGACGAAAAGTCAAAAAAATTACTACTCTAACTGGTTGTATGCTCTATGGGTGAAGCTGACCATTAATTGTCATGTCTGCCAGTTTGCCTATCAAACCAACATAAAAAACGCCTAGTAAATAAATTTATTTGTCTAGTTATTGTTCCTAACTTGGGCTACTCATGTGTTTACTATTCTCAGAGACAATATTATTGTCATACCAAAGATTAGTCTCGGAACACACTAACACTGGTTTTGAAAAAATAAGATTTGCGACATTCTCTGTCGTATTTTATTTATGAACTGCTGAATATTGTTGCCTTTATCTAAATATATTATTTTATTCTGACATCCACTGAAATATCTACAAGGGCGAATGACATAATATCAACAAATACAAGGTGTTTTGTCTAGATTCTTCCGAAGCAAACGCGGAGAGAGCGGTGAGCGCGGGAAGTCCCGTAAATCTAAGACACCAGACCCACTGAGTGACACCGAAGTATCTCCGGAACGGGGCATGAAACGCCCCAACCCACAGATAAGAGTATCCCAGGTATGCATAGAACCGTCTTGAAGGTTAGCCTTCAAACCTCTTGGAAATTTCAGACGCTGCTGTGTGAATTAAGACGTACATCACATACCGCAAAGGGTATGACGTTTTGTATGGTAATTGTTCACAGCGCCATCTAGTTATTTAAATATAAAAAACGCCATCTAGTATATTTTAAAAGAACTCCATATAAACTAAAGACTTCTATTGTAACTGAGGTAGACTAGGCATACACCAAATCTTGAATCGTTGAAACGGAGCTAATTCACACCATTGTACTAAGTGTTAAGTATTGACGCGCGCGCTCTACTGAAAGGTCCTATACTGAACTAGTTATAAAAAGAAAAGGCTAAATATAGTCTCGCCACAGAACGTGTTTTATAGACTCCATTGGCAACTAAAATATAAGGAGTATGTACCGTAAGTGTGCATAAATAATGGGTATTTTGTTAGTTTTTAATAGCCTTGTGAAATACTTATGTTTGCGTTCGGATATAGTACCGAATTCCATTTAGCCGTCTTTGTCACTCTTATTGTCAGTTAATATTGCTGTCTCGCTCTCGTTGACATAGCTAATTTTTGTTTGTTTGGGTGTGATTTCAAGATTACTTTTGAAATGTCATTTGGTATGATACGCTACGTCTACCTTAATTATAATAGAAATATTTTTTACAAACTTGTTAAGAATGGTCAGTTAGGATATACCCTAGATTGAGAAAAGTGCCCATGAGGAGTATGGCTTGGTATGCTTCTAGTATTCCAGTGATGGTCAACAGGTTGGCTACTAATAATCTAGATATAGAATAGAATAGAAAATGCTTAAGCGGTAATTATCATTACTAATTACTATATTTTATTTATACAAGGTTGATAAAAGTGAGAGGCATTAAATGAAACCACATATACTATGTACCATTTTCAGGCTACACACAAAAAATCAGACCAATAGAATCAATAATTTAGTTACAGAATATTTTTAAAGTTTTTTCTTAGTTAAAACACAATGTACCTTCCCAAGCAGCTGACTAAGTATGTACGTATAGTTATCTAGGGTGGTCACCTTTTGTGGCCCGGTGCGTACGTACATAGCTCTCTCGCCGGGTCACCCAGACGACGAGGATAACAAGCTGTGGATTAGTGGGTAGAGTCTGCGCCCACTTTACCATATTTTCAGGCGCAGCCCGCAGCAGGCCCGGGCTCCCCTGGACCCGGTGGTATGCATAAGAGTATTCCCCAACGGGAACAAAAAAAAGGGTCATACACCTTTAAAACCACACGCGAATTCCCGCGACAATGCAAGGAGGCCCCATAATGGCCTCCAAACATACTAAAATTAAGAATGGTCTATGGGTGAGGCCACTAGCTACGCTTTCTGTATGCAGTATTTTGGTTAGAATATCTTAGAATGTAGTTTTTCCGATATTCGAAGCGGGACACTTTTTCACTTTCTACATATGAGATGATCTTCTTGTCTCTACCTATGGAGCTACCTAAAACGAAACGGAAAGCAGTTTGACAAGACGTATTCTAGTTAATCTATATGGTTAAAGAGACAGCGGGATTATTTTCGGGGAGCACGGTTGTCCGTTTTTTGATTACTTGTCAATCAATTTCTATTGTTTTAAAAACCTATGTATTAGTGACTGGTTGGCAAATATTGTGGAGGATTTTTCTAGGTGGATGAAGTGAGTCAACTTGTATTCGGCCTTATCAAATAATTACAGACTACGTTAATATTGACTACGACCGTATTGGCTGCATGGGCTTTGGTCTTAGCCTGTTACAATATGAACGAAAAAAACTATACAAGTTATGGTTTGACAGTATTGACATTTGACATGTTATTGCACATCAGTCACCAGCTGTTTGAGACAGTTAAACAATAAAAAGTATAAACATATATCACTCGTAGTATTCACTTTAAAGTTTGTGAAATCACTTACCTACCTGTGTCCTGTGCGCTCCGCCCTTCGATATTTTCGAATTGTGTATCTCTATTATACCTATCTACAAAAAATATTTAGCCAAAAAGGAGGTATAAGGTTATTAGTTATAGTAAAGTTGAGCCCATTAAAGAGTATATAAACACTACATTTTGTGTGTTCTAATTATTGAAAGTACGTACAACATCAATAATGCCTCGTGCTACATACACGGCGTCAGAATACACTGACATGATACTAATATACGGCGAATGCCATGGAAACGCAGCACTAGCTCTGCGAACGTATCGAGAGCGGTATGGTGACAGGCGCACATGCCCTAGGAACGCTCGCACCATAGTATTAGCTTTACAACGAATACGTGAAAATAAGCCTTTAGTGCCGAAATAGGAGGGAGTCCGACCGCGGTAAATAACTAATGCGCGCGAGCAACAGATCCCAGATTAGTGGGGGCTTGTGAAACATTAAGTGTATGCAACAGATGGGAATACCTTAGGAGAACTTAGAAACCGAAATATGTTAACTTTCAATAAATTAAAAAGTTTCAACTACAAACCGTGACATTATTACATGAATAAAAAAGAATATTGCGTGGTGATAATATATTATAATATAATATATAATGCAAATTGGACATTATTAACATTTGAGGGTTTGGAGTGTTGTACTGTATTAGCTGTATATGACTGTACTTTACATACTTATAATAACAGCTCATTATGATAAAAACTTCCAACATTACCCATACTATTAACCTAAGTGTCTACATCAACCACCTGCACTGCACCGACACATGTGCTATGCGATGTTCCCATTTAGATTCACAGATCAGTGGACATTTTTACTATAGATGTTTAAGTTTTACTTCGACAGTTTAGCTATTTAAGTTTTTAAAAAGAAGATAAGATTTTTAATTTCGAATTAACAGTGAGCATGTATAGTATAATATGTAGTTTAATTTAATGCCTCTTGCTTTAATCAAGATGTTATATTATTAGTAAGGATAACTAGGTACCATGTTGACAATTTTGTATCGCATCAAGCAGTGGTCAAACTGATAGGTAAAATGGTAGGTAGATAATAGTCTTTCTTAATTTGTTTTAAATATGTCATTTATTGTTTAAGATTATATTTGATTGATATTTTACCTTATATTTAGTTTTTATCCTGATATTGAGTTCTATATATTTTGTACATTTATTTTTAGTTTTTGCATTTGTTGTAACCTTTTATAAATATACCTTTTTTCCTGCATTGTTTTCGTCCTTGTTAATAAATGTTTTTCTCCCAAGGCGAACCAAAGATATAACTTGCAACATAGACCTAGTGGGGCAAATGTGTATGGAAGCCAGGTGGGATTGAATGTAAGTTGAAATAACATAAACAAAGAAGTTAACAATAATAATTGGCTTGGCAAGTAAAAAGATCTGGGGCTGGATTACAAGTGAAGCTTTATGAAGTAAAAAACGTAATATTCTTCCTTCAAAATATATTTTTAGTTAAATATACCGGGTGTATTTTGAACGCTTGCAAAGATTTAACCCTAATAATATACTATTTATATACTATATAATTCATATAACCATTTATCCAGAAACGTTTTTTTTAAGAAAATTTTAGGACATGTATTTTGCAAACCCGCCATGTATGTATATACGCGAATTCTGTCAGCTGATGCAGTCCGCTAGCCGGCGCAGGGTTGGTTTAAGTACGTCGAAAACGATAGTACAAAAAATTTAAAAAGATAGTATTTGTAAAAAAAATATAATAGTACACTTTTTAATTTTGAATTTAACAAAGTCAATAAAATATTTAAAGGTTAAAGTCAAATAAAATCCGCTTCAAAGTATAAATTGCTTATAAAATATAAATTGTCCACTGAAAAATTAGCAAAATTTCAGTGTCTATTTTGTGTGCAACTAATGAATACAACGTTGACTTTGCGAAAACTTTTATTCTTATTTTTTTATTATTAATACAATAATTAAAATTGATATATTATTTTTCATTATAAAAATAAATTAGACTCAAGTTCGGTTCCTAAAATATAAATAATCAACCGCAAAATTAAAATCGGGGATCTCTGCGACTGCAACGCACCCTTGACCCTTCAATAAAACTTTATTTTCTCTATAATCCTTAGACATATCACATAATTATACACTACTTCTCCTTCTAAATCGAATAAGGTCCTTGACATTGACAATTAGAACATTGCTGGTGGGTAATATCGATATTGTTTGACAGCATTAAAACATGATTACTGATTCCAAAATATTGGTCAATTATGTAAACTGTAAAATAATGAAATTATAGTATTTTTTGTACTATCCTTAGATATGGATAGTATATAGTACGGAGCATGAAATTATAGTATAAATACTATAATTATAGTACGAAATCCAACCCTGAGCCGGCGTGAACCATTACATTGCCGTTTCAAAAAAAACGATTATTTTAAAGCATTGCATAGAGCAACAACAACATATCATACCTCTTCGTTTTTGCAAGCGTTCCAAATACACTCGGTATATTTAACTAAAAATATATTTTGAAGGTCACCTCATAATAAAAATATTTTTTTCCAATTGTGAATTGACAACATAAAATAAAAATAGTATGGAATTGACATTCGCGTATACCCGAAAGGGACAGGCATATTTTACAGGGATACCACATTCATTATAACAAGTCTACTTATTTTCTTGAAACAAGTGAATTAAAAATAATAAAAAACTGGTAAAGGTTGATAGATAACTATAAGCATTAGCCCTAACCAAACATTTATTGTAATTTTAGACAGCTGCATTTTTTCGGATTATCGAAAATATTATGTAATGACTAATAACAAACCACTAAAAACATAAATAATAAAAAAGAAGGCTATATACGTCTTAATATGTATGATCTATAGTACATAGCCTTTAAGGATAGCAATAAACATATTTGTTTTTATTGTGTTTATTTCGAAAATTCCAGTCACCCTTTTTATATAATACCACATTCTTGGGTAATCTGCCTATAAAAAAACTGGTATCACCATACCTACATAAGCCGACCAAATTAAAAAGTAGTACAAAATGGCGGCATATTTGACAAACTGTTCGCGAGTGAGAATGTTTGTATGGCATTCAAATTTAGTCGATAATTTTTTGTTGGGCACATCCTTGTTGTGCCCAACAAACAAAGAGTAATATTCTGACAAAGACAAAAGAAAGTGTCTATGTCTCTGTCACTCTTGGATTTTTCGTATGTTGTTATCTCGTTCCAATACGGTATTATTATTAGCTTGTTAAATCTATTGATACTTGATCTTAGGTATTCTCTATGGTTTTACTGTCAAAACCCTAGCAATGGTAGCCATGTTAAGTGCCAATTTGAGTTGTAGGTTACACCTTTTTTTCGTAGGTATGCCCCTAGGAACAAGTATAATATGGAATTGACATTCGCGTATACCCGAAAGGGACAGGCATATTTTACAGGGATACCACATTCATTATAACAAGTCTACTTATTTTCATGAAACAAGTGAATTAAAAATAATAAAAAACTGGTAAAGGTTGATAGATAACTATAAACATTAGCCCTAACCAAACATTTATTGTAATTTTAGACAGCTGCATTTTTCCGGATTATCGAAAATATTATGTAATGACTAATAACAAACCTCTAAAAACATAAATAATAAAAAAGAAGGCTATATACGTCTTAATATGTATGATCTATAGTACATAGCCTTTAAGGATAGCAATAAACATATTTGTATTTATTGTGTTTATTTCGAAAATTCCAGTCACCCTTTTTATATAATACCACATTCTTGGGTAATCTGCCTATAACAAAACTGGTATCACCATACCTACATAAGCCGACCAAATTAAAAAGTAGTACAAAATGGCGGCATATTTGACAAACTGTTCACGAGTGAGAATGTTTTTATGGCATTCAAATTTAGTCGATAATTTTTTGTTGGGCAAATCCTTGTCGTGCCCAACAAACAAAGAGTGATATTCTGACAAAGACAAAAGAAAGTGTCTATGTCTCTGTCACTCTTGGATTTTTCGTATGTTGTTATCTCGTTCCAATACGGTATTATTATTAGCTTGTCAAATCTATTGATACTTGATCTTAGGTATGCCCAGTACTTCTATAATATTATGTCTATGAAATCTAAGGAGAGGCCTAGGATCAAGCATCACATGGATTTGACAAGCTAATAATAATACCGTATTGGAACGAGATCACAACATACGAAAAACTCCTATAGTGACAGAGACATAGACACTTTCTTTTGTCTTTGTCAGAATATTACTTGTTTTTGTTGGGCACAGACAGCTGCATTGTTTCAGATTATCGAAAATATGTAATGACGTATGTATGTGTATGCGTAATGACTAAAAACAAACTGCTAATACTTAAATGATAAAAAAGAAGGCCAAGATCCTCTATATAATAATATTATGTATATGGTTATAGTATTTAGCCTTTTAGGATAAAAATAAACATAATAATATTTGTAATGGTTTATGTCGAAGATTCCAGTCACCCTTTTATATATGTAATACCATATAATATAATAATAATAATATCAACAAGGGTAGATATTATTATTATTATATTCTAAGAAAAATATAAGGACATATAAGGATATGTCCTTATATTTTTCTGTCTCTCTGGGTCAGTATCGAACCCGGACCTCTCGGCTCTTACTCTAAGAGGCCGAGCCCATACACACTAGGCCATCGAATACCTCAAAACTGGTATTACCAGATTTTATAAACCAACCAAATTAAAAAGTAGTACAAAATAGCGGATATATTTGACAAATTTTTATACGAGTAAAATGTTTAATATTTTTGTTGCCCAACAAAAAAAAAGTGATATTCTGACAAAGACAAAAGAAAGTGTCTATGTCTCTATCACTCTTGGAGTTTGTCGTATGTTGTGATCTCGTTCCAATACGGTATTATTATTAGCTTGTCAAATCTATTTGATGCTCTAGCTTCTAGAATCAAGCATCAATGGATTTAATTTGATCACAAGAGTGTCAGAGATACAGACACTTCTTTTGTCTTTGTCAGAGTATCACTTTTTTTTAAATCACAAAAAATAATCGACTACATTTGAATGCCTAATAAACATTCTCACTCGCAAAACAATTTGTCAAATATGTCGCCATTTTGTACTACATTTTAATTTGGTCGGCTTATAAAATCTGGTGATACCAGTTTTGTTATTAGCAGATTACCCAAGAATATGGTATTATATAAAAGGGTGACTGGAATCTTCGAAAGAAACCATAAACATATTTATGTTTATTTTTATTCTAAAAGGCTAAATACGAGGGCGGCACTGAAAATTTCGGGAATCAAGGAAATGACACAACATTACTATCTAAAAATGTATTTATTGCTTTTCGAAGTATTCTCCGCGAAATTTGACACATTTTTCCATACGATGGAACCAATCATTGAAGCAAGCATTCCATTCGGAAGATCCAAAATGGCCGTTTTGTAAGCGTCCACAGCTTCTTCAGGCGATGAAAATCTCTGACCACGCAATTTATTCTTTATTTTAAGGAAAGTATAGAAATCATTAGGGCTTAGGTCGGGGCTGTACGGCGGATGATCTAATAATTCTATGTTTTCTTGCTCTAAAAACTCTTTTGTTCTGTGCGCGGTGTGAGAACTCGCATTGTCGTGATGGAGGATGATGCGGCGGTTGCAGTTCTCTTTACGGAGTTCAGAAACGACCTGTGGCAAACAAATGCTAGCATACCATTTTGCATTAACCGTTCTTTGTCCCTCAAGAGAAATAGTCGCAACATGGCTTGTTTTGGAGACAAACGTGGCCACCATTTTTTTTTGCAACACTCCGTGAACGAACAATTTTTGTTGGCTTTAACTCATTTTCAAACTCCCAAACTCGTGACTGGTTTTTTGTTTCGGGTTCGTACGCGTATATCCAGGATTCGTCACCTGATACGATGTTGTATACAGCATTTGAGGATCCTGCGTGGAATCTTTCGAGAGTTCTGACGCACCAAGTAACGCCAGCCGCTTTTTGCTCTTCACAGAGCAAATTCGGTATCCATCGGGAAAACAACTTTTTTACACCTAATTGTTCATGCAAGATTATTTGTATTTGACTCATGCCAATGTCTAAAGTTGCTTAAATTTCGCGGTATGTCACATTTCGATCTTCCTCAATCAGCTTACGCACAGCATCAACGTTTTCTTGGGTGACTGCAGGTTTTGGACGACCTTGACGGGGATCATCACTGAGCTTGACACGTCCACGTTCAAATTCAGCAAACCAGTGATAAATTGTGGTTTTGGATGGGGCTTCATCACCAAATGCAGAAATCATCCGGTCAACGCACTGTTTTTGTGTTAAACCACTTCGAAAGTCATAATAAATCATCGCTCTAGAATTTTCTCGAGTCAATTAATTCCATTTTCTCAACGACTAAACAAGTTTGACAAGACCTTGTGACAAGACTGAGATTCTTTTTTTAAATAAATAAATAGTATTCGATTTTTAAAACCAAGAAGTTTTCAATTAAATAGATTTTAATATGTCAGGAACAGTGGAAATATTCCATTCCCGATACTTTTAGTGCAGCCTATGTACTATAAGATCATACGGAACAACGAAGCTGTCTTAAATTGCAATAAATGTTTGGGTAGGGCTTATGCCTATAGTTATCTATCAATCTTTTTCAATATTTTTATTGTGAATACACTTGTTTCAAGAAAATAAGTGGACTGACAAAATAACACATGAATGTGGTATCCCTGCAAAAATATTCCTGTCCCTTTCGGCTATACGTGAATGTCAATTCCATTTGATACTTGTTCCTAGTCTAGCTTAGGATTTGATAGATGTCATCATAGAGATGACTTAATATCATGTTTTTTTGTCCAGTCACAAAAAAAAAACAAAAGTGTAACACCATTCAGCCGAATAAATGACGTCATTTGACACTTACGTCTTTTTAGAATAGGAAGAATCTAAAAACTTAAAATAAATACTTAATATCAAAATGAATGAATCTCGAGAAAATAAACATTATGGGTACCTATCCTATTAAACAAACTACTTAAAGTTGAACAAGTCGACGGCGCGAACTCCAACTTAATGAATGCTATCTCACCTGACATAGTGCGCGAACATGTGTGCTAGAATGAAATGCACAATGATTCATTCCTAAAATGTCATTTTAGCAAAACAGTAATTATATAAAAACTATTAAGTGTATCTTTTTAAAATAAATTTATTTAAACTTTTGAATAACTAAACTATGTATGTACGGGCTTTATTTTTTTGAGTTTTCATGCTCCGTATACCTACTATTTATTTTCGTCCAAAGTTGGGCAAAAATAAGTAGCTACCTATTGAAATACGAAAATTTAGAAGTCGTATTTTTTAAATATATATATTTTTTACGATTTTGGGTACATACAGACATAGATAATGACGAGATCAATTTATATAAATCCTTAGTTTTTTATAGTCAACGTCAAACATTGTAGTAATTACTGTTCTGCGTTTGTATGGAAAGATGAGCGACTTGTGTAACTTTAAAAAAATTAAATGTTGTCAATTATTATAATGCAATAGGTACATATCTGTGCATCCTAAACACTTTATATTTTAGGGTTCCTTGATGTTCTAATCTTAGTACGACCTATAATACTAATACTTAGTATTTGTGATATGTACTAATTAATACTTGTGGTGCTAATTATTAGTTGGGCATTTTCTAACTATTAAAGCTTAATGAAATAACAATACCTATAAATATTGTCAAGCCTTTTCTAAGTTGCTTCTAGTAATACCCAGTTTAATCCAAAACTTTTTATTTATAATTTTCTTTAAATGATCCATATATTATTTTTTAATGATCCATATAATATACGTATAATTTAATTATATCCATATTGCTTTTCTTTTTTATAAATTTTTGTACATATACTATGCAAATATTACATACATACTTTAGCAAACAAAATAGATTTAACAAATTTAAAACTTATTAAATTATATAATATTATATTGCTGTTATTCTGTTATTCAAGTATTACGTAAGCACTGTAGGGCGGTGGGGGGGTCTAGATGGTGATTACGTAAGCAGTAGTTATTTATTTTCTATACATACAGCAGACCACACATATTGTCTATGCTTGCAAACGAAACGGCTAGCTCGGACCTTACGCGCGCGCGTCGTATCCCCCGATCGGCCACACACAGGACCCGCACAAAGTTCAACCGCCTGTCGCCTCGGCGCTTTCCTGTGGGAAGAGGCGCCAGTGCGCTCCCTCTCCCGCTCCGACTCCACCTTCTGCGACACTACCACCTCACAGAAAGAGAGGACCGCATGTCATGCGTTTAACTTCCGAAGCTGTCGTATCCCGTCAGAATCTACGCAAAGTGGAAGGTGACGATGCCGTGTCACCAGTCAATCCACTGCACAGGAGAAGACGGCTGACACGGTACGGTTTACCGCACTAGGCTCCTCCAGCCGCTCCTTCCACTGAAGAAGCACTCGTCTTTGTAGATGGCTCCGCCAGGAGTCCTCTTCATCAGATGTCTCCCCCTCCTCCTCCTCCTCTCCTCGTCACCTCGTCCACGTCGTTGCCAGGGCCCTTGCAACCAGGTCCTACGACGCTGAGCCCGCCAGTAGGCACACTGCCTCGTATGAGGTCGTACGGTGCGCACGGACAGCCCTGACAGATATGACTCTCTGCAGACGTCGCAGTAGTGCCACGTTCTGTGTCTTCAGGCCACTCGTCCATATCAGCGCGCCGTACAGCCTTGGACTGCAAGACGCCTGCATATAGTCGGCGGCAACCAACGCTTGGTCCAACCACGTTAAGGAGGAGATGATTCAGCGCTCGCCCGGCAGTATCGGGACGAGGCGCCGAAAATGCTCTCAGAAATTCCGATCGACTGTCGAGGAGGCCCAAGTACCTCATGGTCTCGACAGCGATGGGGTTCTCCCTTCTACAAGGTAGGATCCGGGTGGAGGGGCTTGCCGGGGCCCGTGGAAACATATAGTTTCGCACTTTTTCAGGGCAACTTCGAGCCCAAGACATCGGATTCTTGCCATCACTCCGGCTACCGCCAGAATGCGTGTCCCCGAAAAAGTACCTCCCCGTGCTGTGATAATTTTGTCGTCAGCGTAATACGTAATGCCGACACCCGGCAAGTTCGCGCCGCGGAGAACCCAATCGTAGCCGATGTTCCATAGTAGTGGCCCCAAGACTGAGCCTTGTGGAACACCGCACGCCACTCTCCTCGTCACCCTATCAACGTTAGTGGGGTACGCGCACCTACCAGACAGGTTACCAGTCTTCGCAGATACGTCGGCACGCCGTGGGACCTCAGCGCCTCTAGGATTGTGTCGAAGGGTATGGTGTTAAAGGCGTTGGCGGCGCTACAGTCCTCTATCCTAAGTCTATTTTCTTATTTCTAGAATTATAACTGCTGCCCACATATTATATTATGTCCATAAAAACCAGAATACATTAAAAGAAATTGCATATACCTACCAATGTTTACGTAAGCAGGAGGTGGGGGGGTACAATCTTTGCTTATTTTTGATGAAAAGGTGGATGGGGGGTTAATAATTGTAATAAATCTGCTTACGTAATACTTGAACGGCCCTTTACTTGTATAAATAACTGTACCTATTTGCTTGTAAAATTTTGTGCTGCCTACATAAAAAAATATCTTCTTATTTATACTCAAATGTTGTCTATCTCTTAAAATAAAATTTCTAAGAGAACACACGATATATGAAGCGACGTGCTAATATAATAAACTTTCAGACGAACATTACAATGGCGACTCCCACTCAAGACCGCAAGCAGATGACCACTGGCAACCTCTCCGCCGCCACCACAGAGACGGTTGGTAACGAGATCTTCGATGCAGAGTGTCTCAAGTTGATCAACGAATACTTCTATGGTGTCAGGTTTGTCGTCCCACCGTCATATATTGTGAAAGGTCTTAATAATTGCGGGAGGTCAAATGGGGATACTCGACTACATCGATATTGGGTTAGTAGAGTAGACTACAATTGACTTAGCAGTTTAGCTATTTTCCGGAAAGAAGTCAATTGCACTGTGTGTAATATAATATTATATTAATGTTACAGGGGCTATTAAATATTAACAGGCGTTCTGTATAATTCATAAAGTTAATATATACCTTTCCGCTAGGTATATTTAGGTACTTTATGGTATCATTATCATCATCATTATCAGCCTCTATCCGTCCACTGCTAACATAGGCCTCCCCCAATGAACGACAAGATGGCCGATCCCTTGCATGGTATAATTTAATATTATTCCGGCTCGGGGAACATCGGGTATCATCATATTCCACGGGGAACTTCGGGTATCGTCGTGTCCTGCCCAAATACGACGATACCCGATGTTCCCCGAGCCGGAATATTATTAAATTATACAGAACGCCTGTTAATAATTAATAGCCACCGTAATATTTATATATTATGTTACACCCTGCCTTAGCAGTGTTTCAGTAGCAGGTGACTCATGAGTGATTAATTTAAACCACCAGAATATTAGTTCATAGACTTATCAAGTGCCTTGTCTGCAAGTTTAACTTTCTATATTGTATGATATATTATTACATACCTACGTGTTGTGCTGTTTTGTGGTCTGTGGTCACACCACAACAACAACATCCACACCACATTAACCTAGCCCCGTGGTAAGCTCGCTAGAACTTGCGTTACGGATACTAGAAACTGAAATTTTGTGAAATTACACGTCCATGAATATGGTATTATTCATCATACAAATTATCTGTTGGCGGGATTCGAACCCGCGACCGCTGTGTAAAGTGTCCAGTAGCCTGACCACTCGACCAGCTGGCTTTCAGTCATCATCTCCATGATTGGCCTCAAACTGGTGTATAGGTTCTGTATATATGAGGCACATTAGACTTAAATCTATAGTAAAGACGTCACCCAATATTAATTTGTGTACCTACTTTACTAATTGGACTCAATTTTTCAGAATATTCCCCGGCCAGGATCCCACGCATGTGTACATAGGATGGGTCACCACGCAATACCACTTGCACTCGAAGGACTTCAACCAAAACAAAGTGACCAAGTCCTCGGTCATCATCACTGATGACTACGACCGGGTTACAGAAAGGTAATCAGCCTGATGAATCTTGTATTATGCTCCTTAATAATTATTGAGTGATGTATACCTTCCACTAACACTTTCATCGATTCATAGTTAAATCGATGCATAATAAGCTAAGATATAGATAAAGTTAATCAATCTGGTTGATGAGTCAATAAGAAACTGTAATTTAGTAAGTTTGCTGAAATGGATAAGAATCTTCGTTCAGTAGCCTGGTCTAAGTACGTTTATGACAAAGATTTTCCCGTTTCATTAATTAAGCGTAGCTGACCCATACATCTGAAATTACTTTCTACAATAACTTGTGTCCATAATATTGTCGTTGTATCCGAATGTGAGCAGATAATAGACGTGCTATCCAATTTCTAGTGTGAACCGTCAGTCGTGCTATATGGTTCGTGCAGATGAACTGTATAACGAGGTTATGGCAGAAGCGACAGCTAAGGGAGCATCCCAAGGCATGTTCATCGGCTGCTCCGTGGACACATCCACCGGGACAGTCGCCTTCACCTGCGAGGGGAAGGACACTAGCATCAAGTTTAAGGTACTTATCACTTACGACACTAGCATCAAGTTTAATGTACTTATCACTTACGACACTGTGGCGAAAATTTAGCACTGCATACGAGGCCGTCGAAGAATTTTGGAGGTTATTTTTCTACCTGCCGCAAGACACGTTTTTTAATATTTTGAAAGCTGGTTCACCCGATTGCATAAGTGCATTGGGGTTGGAGGGGGATATTCTGTAAATAAACTTTTTTTATATTGTAACTATTTTTCATTTCACTATTTTTGCCCACGTATAATTAATTGTGACATAACTGTAATAGTTAGACGTGCTTTTTTGTAGATATCGATGTCCTCTATAAAACGAATGGTATGGTATGGTACTTAACTTTACTCTATTGTCAATAGTTTCCGCAGTGTGCGCGATATAAGGATCTCTTTTGGTATTTTTTTCATACGTTGAGTTAAATTTCCCTAACTTTTTTCAAAATATTCTATCGCGTATATTCAACATGGTGAGAGAACTTTTCAAATCCGTTCAGTAGTTTCGGAGCCTATTCAAAACATACAAACAAACAAACAACCAAACCTCTCCTCTTTATAATATTAGCATAGACCTATAACGATAGTATTTGTAGTGTATGTAGTTATACAAACATTGTGTTATGACGTTTGTCTCGAGCGCATACGTCACGAGGCGGGCAGAGTACAGTCAGTCAGTGTCAGACCGTCGGCCCGAGCGGACGTGCTGGTGCGTTGGCGAGCCAAATAAGCATTTATACATATACACAAAGAGTACAACTACTACAGTCTTCACTACAAAATTTTATTAATATCCCACAGATGGAACCAGAAACAAAACTCTTCCCCGCGATATTCGTGGAGGCAACTTCCAGGGAGATCCTGCAAATAGAGTTGGGAAGGTCTTCCACCAGCCTTCCCCTCAGTGCTGCAGTGTTGCCGACCAGTGACAAACACGTTAACCCGCAGTTTCCTCCAAGGCTAAAGGTGCAATGCCTCAAGCCGCATCAATGGGCTAGGGTGAGCTATATTTTAAGTAACATACATTTTGTGCTATGGAGCGTACTATGCTAAGATAAGATTCCAAACCGTGACATTCACCAGAGAACTAAGGTTAACGATATCATGCAAAGAATAAGCTCGTTGAAGTGGCAGTGGGCTGGTCACACACTCAGGAGAACGGATGGCCGATGGGGCAATAAGGTTCAAGAGTGGTCGCGTTTAGGTAGACGAAGTGTTGGTTGGCCATTAACCAGGTGGGAAGACATCTCCGTGCGGTGGCGGGTCTCTATTGCATGCGAGTACCAAGGGATCGGCCGTCTTGGTGTTCATTGAGAGAGTGGACGGGTAGAGGCTGATGATGATGATGATGAAACATTTTAAAAAGAATTGCAAATAGAATTTAAAAATATGCTAGTTTCGGCACGTACAGTCTTTGGGTCCTATCCTTAAATTACTTATTTTCCTCTTTTCTCAAAAGACTTCCAACTGTTGATATTTTGGGATAATGCCCTTTAAAGTATAACAAAGGATTTATTTTGATTTAAATATTTCAGGTGCCTAATCAGTCCCTTCAAGTGCATGCGCTGAAGTTGTCAGATATCCGAGGTTGGTCAATGCTCTGTGAAGACGCGGTATCAATGCTCGCGCTGCACATACCGGGTAAGACTTTTTTCTCCTTTTGACCGACACCAACTTGACGTTATAATAGAGAAAATATAATTTACATGACGTTATTTTCAAGATACTAAGATCTCTTAGACCGAAAACGCAGTTAAAGTCTTAAAACTGGGTTCGCCAGGACCTGGTTATAAGCATAAATACCACTGTTCTCTGGACACAGGTCTCCTCCTCGAAATCAGGCGAGGAGGATGTTGGGCCATAGTTCACCGATGCGCTGGCCCCATGCGGGTTGGTGAACTTCACATACCTTCAAAGATTTAATCTCATAAGGCATGAAGGTTTCCTCACGATGTTTCCTTCACTGGTGAGCAAGCGATGGTCTTATGTTCGGGTGCACGTAGAACTTAATAAAAACCCATTTCAAGGCTCCACAGGGGTCAGGATCGAACCTTGACCTCTCACTCAAGAGACCGAGTCCACACCAGACCACCGTCGCTCAGCACCTAAATAATGTGCATATAATTTTTGGAATGCCTTGCAGGGTTTGCCTTGCCTAAATTTGATGGTCGATAAAAAAAAACTATCAGTTAGTTTAACAGCCAGTTGCTAGTGAATAAAAAACCAGCCAAGTGCTAGTCGGACTTGCGCACGAAGGGTTCCGCATTACATAATTTACAACATTAGACAATTTAACTAAAAATATGGTTTAATTTGAAAAAATGTTTTTTTTTTTATATATTTGAGTTGATTGAATGAAAGGTAAATTGCTGTTTAGGATTTATGACGTATAAAAAAAAGCACTTACTAAATCTCGTTCAAACAAATTTTCGGTGGAAGCTTACATCATATATTTTGTTTTAGTTTTATCATTCCCTTATTTTAGAAGTTACAGGGGGGGGACACACATTTTACCGCTTTGGAAGTGTCTCTTTCGCAAACTATTCAGTTTAGAAAAAAATGGTATTAGAAACCTCAATATCATTTTTAAAGACCTATCCATAGATACCCCGTATGGGTTTGATAAAAAAAAATATTTGAGTTTCAGTTCGTAGTAGTTTGGGGGTCCCCCCCCCCCCCAAATTTTATGGTTATTTTTCTACTTTTATGGAAAAATCTTAATGCGGTTCACAGAATACATCTATTTCCAACTACCAAGTTTCAACAGTATAGTTCTTATAGTTTCGGAAGAAAGTGGCTGTGATATACGGACGGACAGACAGACAGACAGACATGAAGAATCTATAAGGGTTCCGTTTTTGCCATTTGGCTACGAAACCCTAAAAAGTACATTCTTTTTCTTGCAGAGGAGGACCGGTGTATGGACATCTTGGAGCTGATCGAAATGGACAAGCTCCTCAGCTTCCACTCGCATACACTCACTTTGTACGCTGCGCTGTGCTACCAGAGCAATTACAGGTATCTGGAGGCTCATTGATATAAAAGTCCCTATAAGGTTTCAAGATTTCCATCAATGTTTGCCATTAAATATCTTTTTTTTATGTTAGTTGGATAGGCAAACTGGCAAACGTGCCACCTGATGGTAAGTGGTCGACGTCGCCCATGAACATAAACTAGTTTACCTGGAACTAGCCCAGGCAACTCATCTATGTGTTGCCTATCCTGAGACAAAAGATGTTAAGTCTCGGTGGCAGTAATTACACTGCCTGTCTTGCCCTTCTCACCGAAACACAGCAAAGCTGTTTCACGGGAGAAACAAGCAAGATGGTGGTACCCATGCAGCCGGGAGCGCGGCCCAGCGCTTCCTTTCCACCCATATCTTGCGTTTTCATTTTAGAAAATTGGTACAATTTTACCTATAAGATTTTAAGTTAACAATTATCTTTGCTATGTAACTTACGATTCTGTAAGAGGTAGTGCCATGCTTCGCACCCGAATTGGGCCGGCACGACCGGGGTGGTACCTCTCGCTCACATAACACCGGCGTCAAGTGACAGCTGTGCTGTCGCGTTTCGTGCGGTTTGTGAGTTTCCGGTGGCCTATTGGGGGGCAACGCATTTGTATAATCTGTGGTTGTGCGGATGTATATTCGCATCGGTAGTCACCATAAGGCTCCAACTACTTGTTTGTTCCCTTATGACATTAAAACGGTTTATTTTCAGGGCTGCGCATGCTCTCTGTCAGCACGTAGACCAGAAGCAGCTGCTGTACGCCATCCAGTCCCAGTACATGTCGGGCCCTCTGCGGCAGGGCTTCTACGACCTCCTCATAGCGCTACATCTAGAATCACACGCCACTACCATGTGCGTCTTACCAGGTTTTTATGGTCTCTAAAGGTGATAGTTTATTTCTTTAACGCCGGGAAATGCTCTGAGGCAGCTGGTAGGATGCAGCTCTACCCACCAAAACCCCGCGAGTGCCACCAATGACGCCTTTGGTGAGGTGCCCCGGATCTAATGAGCAAACAGGGCACCTCGACGGCTAGTCAGTCCCGCAGGGGACCGACGACACCTCCACAGAGGGGTTGTCCCGCACCACAGAACAACCCCTCTAGGGACCTCTTTGTATCTATCTTCTTATAAGATAGATACAAAGAGGCCCCTTGCTTCGCCCAAGATACTGGGCTCACCCTAGGCTACTGAGCCCCACCGCCACGTCAAGTCCTGAACCATGGTGGCATGATAGTTACTTTTATGGCTTTTGATCCAAAAATATATTATATTATCGAGCTGTTGGCCGCAGTTTCGCCCACGTTAACTTCAATAATTTACAGCCCTATCCGGAGTGATAATGATTAATTTTGTAGCTTAAGTTGCTCCTTATAACATCGGCTATCTGCCAGTAAAAGTCCCGTCAAAATCGGCCCAGCCGTTTGAGAGATTCGCCGGAATACAGGCAGACAGACATACAGGCGGACAGACAGACAGACAAAAATGGTAAAAAACGTTATTTTGGTATATGTACCGTACATACATCCATATGCATTCAATAAAAAGCGGTTTTTTATGTTAGTTGGATAGGCAAACTGGCAAACGTGGTATGGTGGCAACCTGATGGTAAGTGGTCAACGTCGCCCATGAACATAAACTAGTTTACCGGGAACGAGCCCAGGCAACTCATCTATGTGTTGCCTATCCTGAGACATAAGATGTTAAGTCTCGGTGCCAGTAATTACACTGCCTGTCTTGCCCTTCACTCCGAAACACAGCAAAGCTGTTTCACGGGAGAAACAAGCAAGATGGTGGTACCCATGCAGCCGGGAGCGCGGCACAGCGCTGCCCTCCCACCGGTAGATATTTTAACTCCAATTTTATCTATCTGTATAGATATGTTATGACTTTTGCACTGAATTGATCTAAATTTTAGGTGTTCTATTGGATAATATTATGTTCCGTGTTTTTTCGGATTAGATTTAAGTGAAAAGGGATCCCTAAGAAACCGATAAATAATTATACAAATTTACTCCTACAAGAGCATATTTGACCCAAGATGAAAATAGCATAAAAATTCAAAAACCTGAAGGTTCCTCCATTTTTAAGAATTTCATCGCATCAAGATAGACATAAGTTGTAGTGGGTTTATAACAATCAAAATAAATTTTCAGGGAAGCGTGTAAGAACGAGTTTGTGATACCCTTGGGTCCTGAGCTGAAGGCTCTGTATGAGGACCCTGAGATGTGCCACAGTCTCCGCTCCCTGCAGACGGAGAGCGTCCGTCCACAGATGAAGATGACAGACATAGCGTAAGTTTTGCTACATAGACTTTGATAACTTATATCACTATACACTCAGAATGAAATCAATTGTACTGATTTACCACCTTCTTCAAAAATAATTAATGTATTAAGTGTAAAGTGGGTGATAGACGTAGTGGGTCACAAATGTGAAGCTTACTCACTCTGTGTTGCGATATCGTAGACAGAAGAATCATTGTGTTATCTAAGAATTGTATTCAATTACTTATATTTTAAAAATTAAAATATTTTAAAATGCCTGAACCATGGTGGGGAAGTATTATAACCAGCTCAAATGTGCCCCAAAAGATCCCTTCGAGTTTTGTGTACAACATGGAATCTATTTCAGGAAAAATACCTTCCACTTGAGGTGGTCTATGGGAATGAATAGATGTAAAGTATACTCCAACCGTCCGTAAATGTTGCACTGTATCCTTTGTTTCCCAGGGAGAGTATAACCGAGATCAGCAACCTGTACTCGCCGTACTTCCCGCTGGAGGTGGTGCGAGAGTTCGTGATGCAGGCCCTAGCTGATGCAGTGGAGACCAACCAGGTTCACAACAGGGACCCGGTGGGGGGCAGCAACGAGAACCTGTTCCTGTGAGTAATTTTCGCGACAATTTTGACGACTTAGCCTGACACTAGCCCAGGCGACTCATTCATGTGTTACCTATCCTGAGACAGAGTTGTTATATTATACTGTTTGACGGGAGAAACAAGCAAGAGTGGTACTCATACAGTTGGGAGCGCGACACAACGCAACCCCCCCATCGGTATAAATAACATATGTGTAGCATATTGTCTACGGTCAATTGGTGTCCATTTTAACGTGCCAATGATATTATCTAATCATTCCGAGGGGCTGGCATTTGTTTGTTCAGTCTGGCACTTTGCAGCTCTAAGGCTTTTAATACCATCCCCAACCTTCACTCTCCTATGCAATCCGTTAAAATCTATTGAACCTTCCAACTTGCCGTAAAAGTTTGTAATGGCTGGTAATGGCCATGGATTTTTGTTGAAAAAAGATTTGTATGTTCAATGTCAAGTGTCAATTATATTTCAAAACAATAGAGAATAACGCGACCCACCATAGAGTATACAAAACTATATAAATTATTATTTAAATTACAGGCCATTAATAAAATTGACTGACCGTCTTCTCCTCGTGGGTATGATGCGAGATGAAGATGTGGAGAAGCTGCTCATCATGAGCAACCCTGAGACGTGGGATCCCACTTTTGATAAAGGTTTGCTAACATTTTGTTCTCGTGAAAATAATTTAGAAAAGTAAAAGTGCAAGAGGTGCTCTTTGCTGCCGAATTGGGCCGGCACGACCAAGGTGGTACCTCTCGCTCACATAACACTGGCGTCAAGTGACAGCTATGATGCGCGTTTCATGTGGTTTGTAAGTTTCCACCGGAAACTTCTCATTGGGGGGATAGAGAAAAGGAGAGTGGATGTGTGTGGGCGTCGATAGTCGTCAAAAGGCTTCGACTGCTCGCTTGCTATAAAAAAAAGTTTTGCTAAATGGGATAGTGGCACTGCAGTTGTAACATTGACGACCTCTGTGGCTCAGTGGTAAGCGCGTTGTCGCTCAAGCCCGGAGGTTGCGGGTTCGAATCCCGCCAGGGAACAAAAATATTTTCTGTGTTCCTGGGTCATGGATGTGTATTAAATATGTGTATTATATAATAAAAATCTTAAATATATGTATAGTATAAAGTATTAAATATATTTCCGTTGCCTGGTACCCGTAAAACAAGTTCCTCGAGAACTTACCACGGGACCAGATTGACGTGGTGTAAAAAAAAAAAAAAAAAAAACATAATGATGAAGAAAGCATTGGTACTGAACATCAAAATTTCAGATTACGGATTCTAGATTCAATAGACGTTACCTACTTATAAAATGTTGGTCCCTATCGGAATGTACACTGACGTAATGGCATACTAATTATTTATTTACCACCAATATTGATAGCGTTCGATATATCTATAGCGATTGAGCGACGATAGTAGGTATACTAGGCCTAGTGGGTATGGGCTCGGCCTCTTGAGTGAGAGCCCAGAGATCCGGGTTCGATCCTGACCCCCCCACTGTGATGCCTAGAAATGGGTTTTTCTAAATTTCTACGTACACCTGAACATGAGACCATCGCTTGCTCACCGGTGAACCTGCATGCCTGGTGAGATTAAAAGTCTTTGAAGGTGTGTGAAGTTCACCAACTTTGGGCCAGCGCATCGGTGAACTATGGCCCATCACTCGCCTCGCCTGATCGAGGAGACCAGTGCCCAGCAGTGGGACAATAAGGGTTGATATTATTATTATACCAATAGTACCTATATTGCATTATGTTAAAATGCTAAAGCGCTGCATAAATCCGTTCAGCGTTCTTGTATCTATCCACGATATTCGCAAAATATCTGATTATCGACGAACTGATTTCTCTATTGCAGAAGGTAAAGACGAGCATAGGAAAGGTCTTTTGCACATGAAGATGGCTGAAGGAGCCAAGCTACAGATGTGTTACCTCCTGCAGCATCTCAACGACATCCAGCTGCGACACAGAGTCGAGTCCATCATTGCTTTCGCTCATGACTTTGTTGGAGACCTGCAATCTGATCAGCTGAGGTGAGCTGATAGTTTTTTGAAGCGTAAACTTCTTTTAGCGCGGTATGCATATTTTTAGATGAGTTATAATATCTGAACTGGCGACACCGTTACGAGACGCGGTGTCGCGAGACGCTATTTGACGTTTGATTTATTTATATAAGATGAGCAATATTTGTTGACATAACCAATCGTCAAGCACAAATGTCAATGTCATGCGGCCATTTTGTGCGCCGTTTAAATTGTATAGGTTGTCATAATATTTTACAGTCTGTATTAAAGGTATTTGAATTTAATTGTTTTGGTCTCACTTCTATCGGCAGTCCCTGTGACTGGTTGGGTTTTTTTTCTCTAAGAGTGGATAGTGCCTGGACATCGAGGTTGTACGATACCGATACGACTTAGGTACCTTCCAAGAAAAGAGCAGACTCATATTTGAAAGGCAACACACCTGCTAATGATGTAGCAGGTGTCTATGGATGCCACTTACCACCAGGTGAAACGACTGTTCGTTTACCCCCTCTTCTATAAAAAAATCAAATCAAATAAAAAAAACAAGATGACTGGATGTATTTTTCTCCACATTAGACATATGAATAGCGGCTATAAAATACCTAGGTACTTTGTTTGAGTCAAGTAGTCTGGAAAGAAGACAAATAGACCTTGGGAGACGAATCTAGTCCATCAAAAATAGGGGGAGTGGGAAATCTTCTCTGTTTCTTGTCCAAAGAATCCGGCAATAGTGACTTTAATGCCGGAACAGAAACACAGTGCCCTATTCTCGTCTGCATGGTTACCACCATCTTGCTAGTTTCTCCCGTGAAACAACTTTGCTGTGTTTCGGTGAGAAGGGCCAGACAGGCAATGAAATTACTGGCACCGAGACTTAACATCTTATGTCTCGGAATAGGAATAAAACATGAATAAGAGAGGTACCACACGGTATCTGTGCGGTGCGTTAGTGCTGCGTCGACTCAGCGGTGACGCTCCGTCGCTCTACATATAAATCTGAACGACATGCCACACGATGACGGTGACGTAACGCACAAGGAGAGGAGGGAGACGAGGGAAACTGCGATAAAATGACAGAGCGGCAGCCGGCAACGCTGTATTAGCATCATCATCATCATCATCATCATCATCATCAGCCTCTATCCGTCCACTGCTGAACATAGGCCTCCCTCAATGAACGCCAAGATGGCCGATCCCTTGCCACTCGCATCCAACACGGACCGGCCACCGCACGGAGATCGTCTTCCCACCTGGTCAATGGCCGACCAACACTTCGTCTACCTAAACGTGGCCTCCACTCTAGAACCTTATTGCCCCATCGGCCATCCGTTCTTCTGAGTGTGTGACCAGCCCACTGCCACTTCAACGAGCTGATTCTTTGCGTGATATCGGTTACCTTAGTTCTCTGACGGATGTCTTCCTTCCGAATCCTATCTGTCAAAGAAACACCCAGCATAGCACGCTCCATAGCACGTTGAGCTACGGCAAACTTGCGGACCAGTCCTATATTTAGAGGCCACGCTTCGGCCCCGTAGGTCATCACGGGGAGAACGCATTGGTCGAAGACTTTCGTCTTCAAACTCTGCGGTATAGACGACGTGAGAATATGGCTAAGCTTCCTGAATGCTGCCCATCCCAATTGAATCCTCCTATCGGTTTTATTATTAGCTTTTTTTTAGGTATTAGCATATTAATTAGTTATCAAATAGGTGACAGTTGTCCACTGTCGTTGAAAAACGGAGACATCCTACACCAACGCTGCGACGTCGGAGATAGCTGCGTTGGCGCAGCGCTGACAAAGCGCTCATATGGCATTGACTGCGTTGAAATCATTGCGTTGCGTCGACGCAGCACAGCCGCAACGCCCTTGTGGCATCACCCTAATTTCCCTTTGGCATGTCTGCGAGTTTGCCTATCCAACTACCATTGAAAAGGAAAATGTAACAGCTAACACAACAGTAAACGATTGAAGATTATAAGGCATCGCTGTCTGATTGAATTGGTGTTTGTGTTTTAAGATTTTTTCAAATATTTTGCTATTATTCCATTGGCACAGAAAATAAAAGTAATATTTTTGTCCGGCAGGCGTTATATCGAAATCAAGCAATCGGACCTTCCCAGTGCAGTCGCCGCGAAGAAGACTAGAGAATTCCGATGTCCGCCGCGCGAACAGATGAACGCTATACTGAGTATGTATATTATGGTTGCCAATAATCGTTTCCCTCTCCCACCTAGGGTATCACGCCTTAATACACAGTGCACACACAACAGTATACTCACTAAATGCACTCAACACCACCTCTGAGGGAGGCAAAGACCTTGCTTCCAAGCGACGGTCCCGTGATCAACAGGGTGGAAATTAGAAGTCCAGCGCTCACATCGATGCCCCGTCTCTTAGATGACGGGACGGGAGGCCCTAATGGGCCCCATAAGGGTCTCCAAACACGCTAAAACTTGAAAGATTTGAGCCTCGTGACCTCACCCATAGACAGATGACGTTAGAGAAGACCTTGTTCTACTAGGTCCGATCATTAAAGAAAAATCAGTCTGTATCTACAATCTACATTTCTTGTAGCAGGGAAGTAGACAAATAATAATAATATCTATGGACAAGCGTCCATAGATATTATTATTATATAATAATATCTATGGACAAGCGTCCATAGATATTATTATTATTAGTTGTTTACACCACGTCAATCTAGTCCCGTGGTAAGTTCTCGAAGAACTTAGCCCAATCATCCATCATCCATGACTCAGGAATACAGAAAACTATTTTGTTTCCTGGCGGGATTCGAACCCGCTACCTCCGGCTTGAGTGCTAACGCGCTTAATATCATTGTATTAAATAATAAAAATCTTAAATATATGTATAGTATAGAAGTATTAAATATATTTCCGTTGTCTGGTACACACACAAGTTCTTCGAGAACTTACCACGGGACCAGATTGACGTGGTGTAAAAGCATCCATAGAAATTATTATTATTATATTTAATTTCCAAGTAAATATGATATACTTTTTTTTACTTAAACGTCGTTTTATTGTTCGTGTTTTAAATGTTCCTGATCCTCATTAAAATGATTAACTTATTGATATGATCTTTGATACAAAAATTGGAAATTGCAGGCTTCAAGCACCTGGAGGAAGAAGACCCGGAGAATTGTCCGTGCGGTGAGGACCTGATCGCCAGAATGAACGAGTTCCACGAGCGTCTCATGGCGCACGTGTCTTTGAACGCGCTGCAAGAACCAGATTCTAATGTGAGTACCTGAATATAAAAAGATCACCAGGATCACGTTGAGCGAGGCGGGGAAGGATCTGGAAAGGATCTTGGTCTCATTCGGCATCTAGAGGAGAGGTGGATTGTCGGAGTTTCAATTCGGGTTTCGCTGCTGCAGAGAATGCAGCGTGGTGAAAGTTAAAAAAAAAGTAATCAGGGGCTACGGACTCTTGACTGGCTGGAGAACCGCGTGAGAGTTCGTGGCGTTGGTGCTCGCTGAGGAGCGCCTCCTCGTTATCAGGAGGTCACAACTCACTGAGTCATCTAGCTGGGAGGAGCTCTCACGTGTGACCCACATATCTCCGATCCATCCTCAGATAAATGCGCAAAGCATTTCCACTGCGTCAAAAAAGGTATACCTTCCACCATACAGCTTTCCTCTTTGGTTAGAAGTGAGTTTGGGGTGTAAAATTGCTGAGAATAAATTTATGGTATCCATCTTAACATGTCTTTCTTCATAGTCTAGGGCCTAGATTTATAGCCTAGAGTCTAGGTTTTATAGGCTAGGCTAGGCTATACTCCATTATGATTCAAGCCTTGTCGTAGCGGTGGGGCTCAGTAGCCTAAGGAGACATCAGCACCTTGGGCGAAGAAAATTGTATCCTTTTTATAAGTGGGGACAAAAGAGCAGGGGGACGAGGAGTGAGGGTGGGAACCTCACGCCATTGTACTGTCCTGACGTTGGGTGGGGTTGTTCTGTGGTGCTGGACAACCCCTCGGCACCTTGAGGGACTGACTAGCCATCGAGGCGCCCTGTTTGCTCAATTGATCTGGGACACCTCACCAAAGGTGGCATTGGTGACACTCGTCGTGCTTTAGTGGATAGCGCTGCGTCCACTAACCATCGTTTGGGCTCAGCGAGTTCCACATACCCGCAGGGGTAGTTCCCACTCGCCCGCGGGATGCCTTAGAGCATTTCCCGGCGTTAAAAAAAGGCTATAAAACCAAATACAACATTTAATTAAAATCACTAATATGTGGAGATGTTTTATAAAGTTTGAAGTAGTGATTGGGGTCAGTTTGACAAGTGAACATTCTAAATAATATATTATATTTGGCGTTTCAGGAGTCGTCAGAGCCGGAAGCGAAACCCAGCGCGTTTGGGAAATTGTACAACATTATTAATACCGTGAAGGAGCTTGAAGATGAACCCAAGGTAGTGTTAATACTAGGCAGGAATTATAACACACTATTGCACAGTGATAGAGTTCTTGAGGCCGCAGAGGACTAATAAAAGTCTTGTAGACGAGTAGTAAAGTGTTAATGACACCGTTACCACCGTTATGAGACGCTACTTGACGTTTATATGACGTTTGATTTATTTAACCAATCGTCAAACACACTGAAATATCAATGTCATGCGGCCATTTTGTGCGCCGTTTAAATTGTATAGGTTGTCATTATATTTTTCACATTATATTATAGATTGAATTTAATTGTTTTGGTTTCACTTATATCAGCAGTCCCTGTGACTGATTGGGTTAGTTATTTATGTTAGTTGGATAGAACGCGTAAGCTACATGATGGTAAATAGTCAGCGTCGCCTATATACATAAACAAGTTAGTCAAAACCCAACTTAGGCTACTCATTTGTGTTGCTTATCCTAAGACATAAGATGTTAAGTCTCTGTGCCAGTAATTGCACTCTGTACTGTACTGTAAAACACAGCACAGTCTGTACTGTAAAATATAGCACAGTCTGTACTGTAAAACACAGCAAAGCTGTTTTACGGGAGAAACAAGCAGGATGGTGGTACCCATGCAGCCGGGAGCGTGGCACAGCGCATCCTTCCCACTGGTTCTTTATTCTAGGTAATAATTTAACACTTGTGATTTTCACCATCTTAACGGACGCTGGATCCGTTCTTAGGAGAACTTAAGAATGTTAGAAGAACGGCTTGATTTTATTTTTATTTAAGTTTTTAACCGACTTCTAAAACTAAAAAAGGAGGATGTTTGTATTTTTAAGTTGAATATTAACAAGACACATAATTTCAGACTGTTGAAGAACCACCGAAGAAAACACCAGAGGAGAAGTTCCGCAAGGTTCTCATTCAGACGATAGTGAACTGGGCAGAAGAGTCGCAGATTGAAACACCTAAGCTGGTCAGAGAAATGTTCAGGTATGTTCGTGTAGACGAAGTGTTGGTCGGCCATCAACCAGGTGGGAAGACAATGGGTCGTCTTGGCGTTCATTGAAGGAGGCCTATGTTCAACACCCCACCATGGTTCAAACCTTGTTGCGGCGGTGACGCTCAGTAGCCTAAGATGAACCCAGCACTTTGTACTGTAGCTGCTCTTTGTACCCCTCTTATAAGACTACTAAGGGACTAAAGAGCTCGGGGACAAGGGGCGAGGATGGGAACCTCACCCCATTGTACTGTCTCGACGTTGAGAAGGGTTGTTCTGTGGTGCGGGATAACACCTTTGTGGAGGTGGCATCGGTCCCTTAAGGGACTGACTAGCCGTCGAAGTGCCCTGTTTGCTCAACAGATCCGGGACACCTCACCAAGGGCGGCATTGGTGGCACTCGCCGGGTTTTAGTGGGTAGAACTGCGTCCACCTTACAACCTTTCGGGTGCAGCGAGTCCCACATACCCACTTACCCTTATCTGGGGAGACCAACTCCCTCATGGAATGCCTCTAATCAAATGAAATCAAATCATTTTTTTTTTATTCAAAATAGTACTAATACAGTATCTTTTGGAACGTCAATTGAATCTACCACCGGTTCCAATGTAAGCCTACTGAGAAGAACCGGCGAAACAAACTCAGTGGAACTAATCTTTTCAAATAATATATATTAATAACAATTTTAACATCTTATCTTGAAATGCCCGGGAGGATCGCCTTATTCCCAGGGTGTGGTATCTTCCATGAAATCTTTTACTTTATAATATGCTTTACCACACAAACGTTCTTTAACAACTTTTTTGAATTTTTTTATGGAGAGCTTTTGAACGTTTTCTGGGATCCTATTGTAAAAGCGTATACAGTTGCCTTTAAAAGACTCGCTTACTTTCGAAAGTCTAATCACTGGTACATCTAACCTGTGTCTATTACGTGTATTCCTACTATGAATATCACTTTTCTTACAAAATTCATTTATGTTTTTCCGGACATACAGTAAATTTTCTAAGATGTATTGAGAGGCGACAGTCAGAATTCTTATTTCTTTAAATTTTTCTCTCAAAGATGAATAGGGAGGCAACTTGTAAATTGCACGAATAGCCCGCTTCTGCAGCACAAAAATGTTGTTTATGTTGGCCGCATTTCCCCATAACCTCTGGGATGATGATGAAAAAAAAGGTGGGAAGACGATCTCCGTGCAATAAACCGGTCCGTGTTGCATGGAAGTGACGGGGGCTAGGTCGTCTTGGCGTTCATTGAGGCCCATGTTCAGCAGTGGACGGATAGGGGCTGATGGTACCCTTTAAGGTTAAGAAAAATCTTCCCAAAAGACATAAAGACACAAGTCTTCTTATACTCACATGTATTCCTATAATAAAATCAATTTCATGAAAAGAGTGCTGAAGAAAGAGAAAACCAGAGGTTGGCAGTATTTCAATGCTAATAGCCATTTACTGGTAAATCTCAGATAGCAAATACAATTTTTTTTTAACGTTTTGTTTGAAAAAAAAAACAATTAAACCATACTTCTGACTTACTATGTGAAAACTCCAGGGAAGAGGGAGGGGGGTCTTAGTAAATACGGGTGGTCACCAAGGGGGGAGGGGGTTAAAAATAGTAAAAACGGGTCACTTAGTACATTCCCAAACTTGTCTTAACCTAGCACTTACAATAATGTTTTTAAATTTCAGCTTACTAGTCCGACAGTACGACTCTATAGGTGAATTAGTTCGTGCCTTGGAGAAGACGTACGTGATAAACGCCAAGACGAAGAAAGATGTGGCGGAGATGTGGGTGGGGCTGAGTCAGATACGAGCGCTGCTACCCGTGCAGATGAGCCAGGAGGAGGAGGAGCTTATGAGGAAGAGGCTATGGTGAGTTTACATCTATACAGATGATCCCCACCATGGTTCAGGCCTTGTCGTGGCGGTGGGGCTCAGTAACCTAGGGTGTGCGGTGCACCTTAGGCGAAGGTAATTGGGCCGAGGGGGCTCTGTGTACCCCTCTTATAAGAAGAGGGGACAAAAGAGCAGGGGGCAAGGGGTGAGGATGGGAACCTCGCCCCATTGTACTGTCCCGACGTTGGGAGGGGTTGTTTTGTGGTGCGGGACAACCCCTCTGTGGAGGTGGTGTCGGTCCCTTGCGGGACTGACTAGCCGTCGAGGTGCCCTGTTTGTTTTCTAGATCCGGGGCACCTCACCAAAGGCGGCATTGGTGGCCCTCGCCGGGTTTTAGTGGGTTGAGCTGCGTACATTTACCAGCTGTCGGGCGCAGCGAGTCCCACATACCCGCGTGGGGAGACCCACTCCCCCGCGGGATGCCTCAGAGCATTTCCCGGCGTTGAATAATTTTTTTTTTTTTTTACAGATAAATAAAATTGGAGTGTCTGTTTGTAATATTAAAATAACCGCTTTTTAATCAATGCATATGGATGTCTACACGGTACATACAAGGTTGATAAAAGCGAGAGGCATTAAATTAAACCACTTATACTATGTACCATTTTCAGGCTACACGCCAAAACTTGACCAATAATTCATAAACTATTTTTAATAGTCCCATCAAAATCCGCCCAGAGCCGGAACAAATAGACACACAGAAAAAAATTGTAAAAAATATTATTTTGGTATATGTACCGTGTATACATCCACATGCATTTAATAAAAAGCGGCTATTTTAATATTGCAAACAGAGAATACATTTTTTTTTTGTATATATTGATTCCATCTTATTCGATGCATCCCTAGAAAATTTGTATATTTTTTTAATTTGCCGTGTTTCTGATAATGTCATAAGTGTTTTGCCACATAGTTGTAAGATCTAGAGCCTTGTGAATGGTACCCGAGGTTTCCGTAATATCCCACTCGTAAAGGTATTTAAATAAGAACTAAGTACTAACTATTCTCTATCATATATTACAGGAAACTCGTCAACAATCACACCTTCTTCCAACATCCAGATTTGATAAGGTAATTCCAAATACTAATAATATAAAGCTACAGAGTTTGTTTGTTTGTTTGAACGGGCTAATCTCAGGAACTACTGGTCCGATTTGAAAAATTCTTTCAGTGTTAGATAGCCCTAAGGCTATATAACACCACGCTGTGAATAACAGTAGTTAAGTTGAGTAAGTTAACGCGGGCGAAGCTGCGGGCAACAGCTAGTTTATGTATTTTTCAAAACGGTTCTTGCTTGTGATACCAGTAGTTAACGTAAAGTTGGTTATAAATTGAATTTTTTATTTGAAAATTCTTAGCAACTAAAAATCCCGCATCAAAATGTTAATCACCTCAAATTATCACACCTCATTTATAAAATCTATAAATAAGAATATCAACCCTTATATGTTCCACTGTTGGGCACGGGTCTCCTCCCCGAAATCACGCGAGTAGCGGGTTCGAATCCCGCCAGGGAAAAAAGTTTTCTGTATTCCTGGGTCATGGGGCTTTGTATTAAATGTGTGTATTATATAAAAAAAAACTTAAATATATGTATAATATAAAAGTATTAAATATATTTCCGTTGTCTTGTACCCGTAACACAAGTTCTTCGAGAACTTACCACGGGACCAGATTGACGTAGTCTAAAAGCGTCCATATTATTATAATAATGGCAGTTTGCATCAATGTCTGCTGACCACAAGCTATATGTGATGACAAAATATACAATACAGGGTGTTGCGAGTCCACGAGAACGTAATGGCGGTGATGATGAACACGCTGGGTAGGAGAGCGCAGGCGCAGTCTGACGCCCCCACCGCCGCGCCGCCCACACCTGAAGAAAAGGAGAAGGTACACCCAGGTCTTTCCCATTGGTCACTCTCGACCACAGACTCTGGCCCACGATCAATAGGACCCCTTATTCTGATCAGAACATGACCGATATTTTTAAGAAAATACAAAAATGAGTTTTATAAACGGGGGTAAACGTACAGTCATTCCAGCTAGTGTAAGTGTTAAGCGACATCCATAGACACCTACATCAGTAGAAGGTGCGTTGCTGGCCTTGATTGCTGATGAGAATACCTAGTAGGGTCCTTATTACAAGGCTTACTTTTTTCTAGTCCAAAAATCAGGGTCAGAGATCACTAAATCGTTGTTTTTGTTGGGACCCCATTATCATTAGTGCCCAGGCCCCCCTATAGAATTGGGGGGATACTCCCATACGGGGGTATGGGAGTATCCCCCTTTTACATTATACATTCAGAGAGGTATGGACAGAAGCTAAAAGAGAGAGAGAAAGGAATGACATTATCATGTTGTTTATTTCTCTTTGGTATTTCTCTGTAGTATTTCTTGGTATAGTTTCGCAAATTCTATATAATTTAAATACCTTGAATCTTACCTTAAACACCAAAAACTTTAGAGGCTTAGCTAAGATGAAAGATAAAGCAAAAAAAAACAACCAGTCATAGGGACTGCCGATTGAAGTAAAAACACAGCGACACAGCACTCAGAAGAGCAGCTGACTGTATCTTTCTCGCTCGGGCACACTCGGCGGTCCCGGGTTGTTCCGATCGAGCCTTTCACCTCCAAGCGTGATACATCAGCCTCACACACAGCCTACAAAAATAAGTGTGCGGTGCGGCAAAAGATGTTTCTACTTTAAAAGAAAGAAATTAAACCGGAAGGAGGGAAGTTATTACGCCGCGCTCCCACCTGCATTGTACCACCACCCTGCTTATTCATACCGTCAATAAGCTTTGCTGTGTATCTCTCCAGAGAAGGGCAGTGTAATTACTGTCACCGAGACTTAAAATCTTATGTCTCAGGATAAATTCCAATGTCCAAGGCAAATCCATGTGAAACGTTCATGAATTTGCCTTGGCTAGCTCCAGGTACGGTATGTTCATGGGTGACGTCGACCCATCAGGCGTCTCGTCTGCCTGTTTGCCTATCCAACAATACTACCATTGATTTTATTTTTGAGTTGGTCGATTAATTGGCCACCCATTTTTGTTCTAAATTGTATTCTATAGTGATCAAAATATTTAGGACACCTCACACGAGATGGTGGTGGCGTGCTGCCGTTTCCTCTGCTACTTCTGCCGCACTGGACGACAGAACCAGAAGGCCATGTTCGACCACTTCGACTTCCTGCTGGAAAACTCCAACATTCTCTTATCGAGACCCTCCCTACGTGGTTCTACTCCACTGGACGTCGCTTACTCCAGTCTCATGGAGAACACAGAACTGGCTCTAGCATTGAGGTAAGGAATTTTAAATCAGTCTTTAACACTATAATATCAGAGTTCAAAATGTAGCTGTCTCTTTAGATTACACATAGATTGGGTTTTCTTATGTCATAAGGAGGTAATTTGGCAGTTGGAGCCTTATGATGACTACCGACGCCCATAGACATCTGCACAACCAGAGGTTATGCAGATGCGTCGCCCTCATCCCCCTCCACCCCTCCAAAGGGCCACTGAAACTCACAAACCGCACGAAACGCGACAGGATAGCTGTTACTTGACGCCGTTGTTATGTCAGCGAGAGGTACGCCCCGTTCGTGCCGGCCCAATTCAGCTACAAAGCAGCATGGCACTACCTCTCACAAGATACAATAGAATGCGTATATCCCAATGTATGGTCCGTAATATCCGTTGATAAGAGCAAGGGAACTCTCTTCTTATCTGTTTATTTGACTGTCACTTTTCAGAGAACACTATCTGGAAAAAATAGCAGTGTACCTCTCCCGCTGTGGTCTGCAAAGCAACTCGGAGCTGGTGGAAAAGGGATACCCTGACCTTGGGTGGGATCCCGTTGAAGGAGAGCGTTATTTGGACTTCCTACGCTTCTGTGTTTGGGTGAGTTCATAAACTGTAACAATATCTATGGACGCTTTTACACCACGTCAATCTGGTCTCGTGGTAAGTTCTCGAAGAACTTGTGTTACGGGTACCAGACTACGGAAATATATTTAACACTTTTATACTATAGGTACAAGATATTTAAGATTTTTATTACATTATACACACATTTAATACACATCCATGACCCAGGAACAGAGAAAGCTTTTTCTTCTCTGGCGTTATTCGAACCCGCTACCTCCAACTTGAGCCCCAACGCGCTAACTATTAAGCCACAGAGGTCGTGAACTGTAAGGAATATTATAATGTCGAAATACTGCCATGTCAAAATTACGTGCAATTTTTGTTTTCACAAAACGGCCTTGATTTGAATTGAAGATTTAATTACAGGAATCGTAGTAGTCTCTACTTGTTGAATATTTCAGGTGAACGGAGAAAGTGTTGAAGAAAATGCCAATCTGGTCATCCGTCTTCTCATCAGAAGACCGGAGTGTCTCGGTCCAGCGCTGCGCGGTGAAGGCGAAGGTCTTTTGAAGGCTATTGTAGATGCCAACAAGATGAGCGAGAGAATCGCCGATAGAAGAAAGTTGAGGGACTTGGAACAAGAAGGAGATATCACCGTAAGTACTGTTGCTTAAAAATCTCTTCTCTCTTGCTTCCTTTAAAGTACAAAATCCAATATCATAGACCAAAAATTACTTATCCTAATGTACCTTATTTGTGTCCATGTGTAAGTCAATCAAATTGGGTCATAAACGTTCCACAAAATTACAAGTTTTATTGATACAGAACAATTGGAAACAGACATTTGTAAGATGCTAAGCCATGCTGTTTTGCAGCCGAATTGGGCCGGCATGACCGGGGTGGTACCTCTCGCTCACATAATACCGGCATCAAGTGACAGCTATGCTGTCGCGTTTCGTACGGTTTGTGATAGGGATAGGGAAAAGGAGGGCAATGTATCTGCATAACTTTTGGTTGTGCGGAGCTCTATGAGCGTCGGTAGTATGATATAGATTTGTCACCGATGTAATAGCAATTCAACCAACCAGTGATCTATATGTTCGTCCCATCGACCAATCATCCATCAACGGCCATTAGTCGTCCAATCAGAGCGCAGAACCGGCGCAGCGTCGCAGCACAAATTTGGTGGATCTTTTCATACAAAACATATAAAATTACCGTTCTATTCCGGTTGTATGCGCGATATTCTTAAATATAAAAAATGTTACAGTTCAGCCACCCATTGCCTGAAAGCGACGAAGATGAAGATTACATTGACACTGGCGCGGCTATCCTCAACTTCTACTGTACTCTGGTAGATCTGTTAGGCAGGTGCGCCCCTGATGCAGCTGTCATTGCTCTGGTACGTACTAGATGTGGAGCTTTTTAAATATCGAATAATGTCCTGTCCTGATATAATACAAAACAGTAGGAGGGAAGCGCTGTCCCGCGCTCCCGCCTGTATCTTGAAACAGCTTTGCTGCGTTTCGGAGAGAAGGGCAAGACAGGCAGTGTAATTACTGGCACAGAGACTTAACATCTTATGTCTCAGGATAGGCAACACATAAATGAGTTACCTGGGCTCGTTCCAGGTATACTAGTTTATGTTCATGGGCGACGTTGACCACTTACCATCAGGTGGTACGTTTGCCAGTTTGCCTATCCAACTAACATAAAAAAAAACATTTTCAACAGCTCAAATTGTGTAATAAAAGCCGCTTGTTCAGGGCAAAAACGAGTCTCTTCGAGCCCGCGCCATCTTGCGGTCTCTGGTACCACTGGAGGATCTCCAAGGAGTGCTCAGTCTACGATTCACCTTGAACAACCCAGCTGCTGGCGAGGAAAGGCCTAAGTCTGGTAAAATATTTTGTTATATACACAAACCTGATAGAGTACTAATGTGATCGATAAGATTCCGAAAGTGGTCAGTGATTTGTCACTGACGTGATATCAATTCAACCAACCAGTGATCTGTATGTATGTCCCAATCAGAGCGCAAAACCGCAACGTCGCAGCACAAATTTGTCGTAATTTGTCTTCATACAAAACACATAACATCACCGCTCTATTCCGGTTATATGCTCGATCTTTATTTATAAGTAACATGCTAATTATATAAAATAAAAATGTTGAAAAGCTAGAATAATAATATAAATATTTTCTCTCTCGGTTTGTATTTTTCAGTAAACATAATATTATGTTGTCATAGCTATATTAAGCGATCAATTGTGTTTTTTTTTTTTTTTTTGTAATATATATATATATTTTTTTGTGTGCTGTGTAATCGTTTCGTCGCTTCACTGAATGGCCTCAACGGAAGACCAGTGCTGGAGTGGTAATTCCAGCAAACAATGAGTTGAGGCCGTTTTGTGTAACTACAAGGATTATATTATGTTATATTATTAATTGTGTCTTATGTAGTTAAGTAAGTAGTTTCACGAATAAATTTTTCTTTCTTTCTTTCTTTCTTTAATTAATAGTAGAAATAATCCAACCCGACGCCAGGAGGCCGTGTGGTCGCAGACTGCACGATTAGGCGGGGGGCAACCCCCCACTTTTACAAACCAAAAGTGAGCCAAATGGGCTCACACTAATCCGATGTAGCATTAGGGCCTTCGGGCCGTTAGCATAGATCCATCCGAAAAAAAAAAGTAGAAATAAATACTAATTTCACATTTGTTTCGTCCTGATTTAATTTTATACTTAAAAAACCTTGTATTCTCTGGGAAAAATTAAAAAAGGAAATGCTATCACCAGGTACCACCAGCTAAATCTATACTAATATTATAAAGCTGAAGAGTTTGTTTGTTTGTTTGAACGCGCTAAACTCAGGAACTACTGGTCTGATTTGAAAAAAAAAATCAGTGTTAGATAGCCCATTTATCGAGGAAGGCTATAATAACATCACGCTGTGACTAACAGTAGTTAAGTTGAGAAAGTAAACGCGGGCGAAGCTGCGAGCAACAGCTAGTTATCCATAGATGTTTTAATACACGAAAGCGTGTGAGCCATCCTTGTGTGTGTAAATGTACATGCATATTGTCTTTGTGTGCGTAAGCTCGGGAGCGCTCGGTTCAGCACGCTGATACCCTCCCTGTAGTTACGTACACAAGAACACACGTCTGTCGTATCACAAATACAAATATGGCCCACCCACTTTCGGTGAAATAAAACAACCGTACATATCTTTAATGACAACGTAGATGAAGAGATGAATGAAACTACTCAACCAAAACAATTAGGCACATGACAGCGACCGCCTGAACCCCGCCTTCCCCCGCGCATCCCTGAGCTAGGAGAAGCGCGGGGCGAAGGCGGGGTTCGGGCGGTCGCTGCCATGCGCCTAATTGTTTTGGTTGACTAGTAAAGCTATATTTAGCGTCTATCGTAATAACTCTAGTCATGTTAGTAGCTTTAGCTCATACTTACCATTTTCATTAGGCTCAGAATTAAATACTGAGAATTAGTAACTCAATTCCTCCACAGATATGCCGTCCGGTCTGATCCCCGGACACAAGCAGAGCGTGGGCCTCTTCCTCGAGAGGGTCTACGGCATTGAGACCCAAGAGCTGTTCTACCGGCTGCTAGAGGAAGCATTCCTTCCGGACCTTCGAGCTGCCACCATGTTGGACAGAGTACGTATTTATGTCAAAAATAATATTAGTGGTAAATCTATACAGATAAATAAAATTGGAGTGTCTGTTTGTAATATCAAAATAACTGCTTTTTATTGAATGCACAGAGGTATACACGGTGTCCCGTGTATACATGCAGGTGTATACCAAAATAGCCATTTTTTCAATTTTTGTCTGTCTGTCTGTTTGTTCCGGCTAATCTCTGAAACGGCTGGGCCGATTTTGACGGGACTTTCACTGGCAGATAGCCAATGCTATAGGGAGTAACTTAGGCTACAAAAATAATCATCATCAATCCGGATACGGCTGTAAATATAAGTTAACGCGGGTGAAGCTGCGGGCAACAGCTAGATATAGACAAGAGAGTAAGTACCCGTTCAGACGAGCATGTGATACAAACTTGATGACTCTGTTAATATAATTTGATTATCTTTTGTCTAATCCTGCCATCGAGCTATAAAATTTTGTAAGAGGTAGTGCCATGCTGCTTTGCAGCCGAATTGGGCTGGTACGATCGGGGTTGTACCTCTCGCTCAAGAAAGTGTATTCCACAGAACGACGGGTGTGAGTCGGACATGGCGCTGTCTATGAATCGATACATCGGCAACTCGATCCTACCACTGCTGATCAAGCACGCCAACTTCTATAACGAGGCGGAGAACTACGCGAGTCTGCTAGATGCCACGCTGCACACTGTATACAGGTACTTGCTTATTTAATGGTTTATTACTTTAGTTGATCAATTACTCGTCCAGTTGATTGATCTACGGACCGGCTAGTTGGTCGACCGGTTGCCCGACTAGTTGGTCGACCGGTCAACCAACTAGCCGGGTAACTGGTCAACCAACTAGTCGAGCAACTGGTCGACCAACCAGTCGGGCAACCGGTCGACCAACTAGTCGGGCAACCGGTCGACCAACTAGTCGGGCAACTGGTCGACCAACTAGTCGGGCAACTGGTCGACCAACTAGTCGGGCAACCGGTCGACCAACTAGTCGGGCAACCGGTCGACCAAATAGTCGGGCAACTGGTCGACCAACTAGTTTGGCAACTGGTCGACCAACTAGTCGGGCAACTGGTCGACCAACTAGTGGGGCAACTGTCGACCTAGTTTGGGAAACCTGTCGACCAACAACTCGGGCAACCGGTCGACCAACTAGTCGGGCAACTGGTCGACCAACTAGTCGAGCAACTGGTCGACCAACTAGTCGGGCAACCGGTCGACCAACTAGTCGGGCAACCGGTCGACCAACTAGTCGGGCAACCGGTCGATCAACTAGTCGAGCAACTGGTCGACCAACTAGTCGGGCCACCGGTCGACCAACTAGTCGGGCAACTGGTCGACCAACTAGTCGGGCAACTGGTCGACCTAGTTTGGGAAATGGTCGACCAACTAGTGGGGCAACCGGTCGACCAACTAGTCGGGAAACCTGTCGACCAACTACTCGGGCAACCGGTCGACCAACTAGTCGGGCAACTGGTCGTCCAACTGGTCGGGCAACCGGTCGGGCAACCGGTCGACCAACTAGTCGGGCAACCGGTCGACCAACTAGTCGGCCAACTGGTCGATCAACTAGTCGAGCAACTGGTCGACCAACTAGTCGGGCCACCGGTCGACCAACTAGTCGGGCAACTGGTCGACCAACTAGTCGGGCAACTGGTCGACCAACTAGTGGGGCAACTGTCGACCTAGTTTGGGAAATGGTCGACCAACTAGTGGGGCAACCGGTCTACCAACTAGTCGGGAAACCTGTCGACCAACTACTCGGGCAACCGGTCGACCAACTAGTCGGGCAACTGGTCGACCAACTAGTCGAGCAACTGGTCGACCAACTAGTCGGGCAACCGGTCGACCAACTAGTCAGGCAACCGGTCGACCAACTAGTCGGGCAACCGGTCGATCAACTAGTCGAGCAACTGGTCGACCAACTAGTCGGGCCACCGGTCGACCAACTAGTCGGGCAACTGGTCGACCAACTAGTCGGGCAACTGGTCGACCAACTAGTGGGGTAACTGTCGACCTAGTTTGGGAAATGGTCGACCAACTAGTGGGGCAACCGGTCGACCAACTAGTCGGGAAACCTGTCGACCAACTACTCGGGCAACCGGTCGGCCAACTAGTCGGGCAACTGGTCGACCAACTAGTCGAGCAACTGGTCGACCAACTAGTCGGGCAACCGGTCGACCAACTAGTCGGGCAACCGGTCGACCAACTAGTCGGGCAAAGAATGTGATCATTAAGTTTTAATGAAAATAGACAATCCCATAATATTAAAATTATCATATCAAAATCCAAGCATAATATGTCACAGATTAAAGATACAGTTAGCACTTTCTGCGTAGATAGGACTAACCAAAATATTGATGTATCTTAGTGTAGTTTCGAATAACTTAGTAACATTAGGACACCTCAGTCCTCCCGTGACCATGGTTGCTGTAAAGTATCCGAAACGTCGGGCTTGTAAAAATCTTAATAAACCGCGATAAAATCCGTAAAAATTGTTTTATTATAAAAAATAGACAATGTTTCAATGAATTTTTTGCCTTTTTAGTGGCTCGTCTGTCAGTATGACTTTCTATCTCTACAACTTTATATTACCTATAATACCTTAAGGAATTCTAATACTCATTATTAATATCTACTGTCAAAAGTACATTTATGTACCTAGATATTTTGTTATACAAGTGAGTTATACTGTTGGTCTAGTGATTATTGACCATGACTGCTAAACCAGAAGGTCGTGGGTTCGATCCCCATTTAAGTCAAATGTTTGTGTGATGAACATGATCATTTGTTCTGTGTCTGGTTGTAATTTATCTATAATACGTACGTATTTAGAAATATATAATTATGTATCAGTTGTCTGGTTACCAAAAGGCTCTGCCTAGTTTGGGATCAGATGGCCGTGTGTGGGTTGTCTCAACATATTATTATTGCAGGTTGTCCAAAAACCGTATGCTGACGAAGGGACAACGTGAGGCTGTATCTGATTTTCTGGTGGCGCTGACTGCAGCCATGCAACCGTCCATGTTGCTGAAGCTGCTGAGGAAACTGACTGTGGACGTGTCGCGCCTATCAGAGTACACTACTGTTGCGTTAAGGGTATGTCACGTGTATCCTTCACGGGACCGTTCTACTATCTATATTAAATGTGTACAACATTTAATATTGATGGATTACCATCAATTAGACATTAGTCGGAGCGAACTTACTGCTTAGTTTTTGGTTTTTTTATAGCATAAGAGGGCAAACGAGCAATAGAACGAGCAAATAGTCGCCTTTTGGCGATAATTACGCCCATCCGCACAACTTATTATTTATGATTATGCAGATGTTTTGCCTTAATTGCCTATCTCCACCAATGGGCCGTCGGTAATTCTAAAACCTCACGAAACGCGACATAGACGTCACTTGACGTGGTGGGTGCTATGTGAGCGAGAGGTGGTGGCGACCCCGGTCGTGGCGAGCCAATCGGCGCTATGGCACTACCTCTTACAATTTTCAAAGTTTTATGTTTGATGTTACAAGCTATAGCATTAATGGCAACTATTATTTATTCCGTGCTAATAATTAAGATTCATTTGAAGTCGAAATTCCCTGAATGGTGTTGTTCGTGAATCTTTGAAGTATCTTTAAAATTATTTTCTTCAAAGCTGTAACCTCTGTGGCTCAGTGGTTAGCGCGTTGGCGCTCAAGCTGGAGGTAGCGGGTTCGAATCCCGCCAGGGAAAAAAGTTTTCTGTGTTCCTGGGTCATGGATGTGTATTAAATATGTGTATCATATAAGAAAAATCTCACTTGTATGTATAGTATAAAAGTAATAAATATATTTCCGTTGTCTGGTACCCGTAACACAAGTTCTTCGAGAACTTACCACGGGACCAGATTGACGTGGTGTAAAAGTGTCCATAGATATCTATACTAATATTATAAAGCTGAAGAGTTTGTTTGTTTGTTTGAACGCGCTAATCTCAGGAACTACTGGTCCGATTTGAAAAATTCTTTCAGAACACTGAAAGAATGTCTAACAAGACAGTTTATTTATCAAGGAAGGCTATAGGCTATAAAACATATCGCTGTGACTTATAGTAGTTGAGAAACGCGGGCGAAGCTGCAGGCAACAGCTAGTTATTAATATCTGCTAGAATGCTTAAGTAATGATTTGCCGTTGCAGTTGCTGACGCTGCACTACGAGCGCTGCGCCAAGTACTACGGCAGTTCGGGCGGTCAGGGCGCCTACGGATCCTCATCTGATGAGGAGAAGCGGCTCACCATGATGCTCTTCTCCAACATCTTCGACTCGCTCAGCAAGATGGACTACGAGCCTGAACTGTTCGGGAAGGCGCTACCGTGCCTCATTGCTATTGGTAATTATACGTTTATTAATTTTTATAATAGTAAAAAGTTTTTATAATAGTAAAGTTTATTATTTAATAATAGTAGTACGTTTAGGTATACGAAGTGTTGGTCGGCCATTAACCAGGTGGGAAGACGATCTCCGTGCGGTGGCCGGTCCGTGTTGGATGCGAGTGGCAAGGGATAGGTCGTCTTGGCGTTCATTGGAGGAGGCCTATGTTCAGCAGTGGACGGATAGAGGCTGATGATGATGATGTCCAACGTTTTTGATCTCCTCGATTTCGCCCTTTTCAAAATTAACAACTCACAAAAATTTTGTAACACATTAACTAACTCTTTAAATCCAACTGATTAGCACTCTCTTAAAAAAATTAAATACTATACCTATATTAGGTTTATTAGTATATTCTACGTACGTTCTAATGTACACTATTTTTGCTCAACTAAAAATCCCCAAAACCTTCCTTTTTTATGTCATTAGGGGGCAAATGAGCAGTTGGAGCTTCAAGGCGCCGACACCCATACACATCCGCACAACCAGGCAGATGCGCCGCCCTCCTTTTCCCTATCCCCCCCACCACCTTGTGGTTTAACAGTCAGGGTCACTAACCGTTGGACCAACAGCCCAGTTAAAAATAAGTCAAAAAGAATGGCAGGACGTTTTCTGTTATTTTGGTACCTTAATTATTGCCACTGTCTTTTTCAGGATGCGCCCTCCCTCCAGACTACTCTCTGTCCAAAAATTATGACGACGAGTTCTACGGGAAGGAGACGCAGGCGACTGGAACAGGTAATGTCTATCTTGCTATTTGCTATGTATAATCTTGTATGTATGGTTGTTAAGATGTTTGTTACTGAAACAATTTTGGTTTTTATCGATATAATATTATCAGCCCAGACAAATTAAACTAAACCCCATAATAGCTTAATCCTACTAATATTATAAACGCGAAAGTTTGTATGTATGGATGTTTGTTAGACTTGAATGGAAACTACTGAATGGATTTTAATGAAACTTTACAATAATATATTATATAACTTATACATCATAAAGATTTGTCCAATATCTAATCCTGCGCAGACTAAGTCGCGGGCACAAGCTAGTTTATTATAATATATGATAATGGTTAATTTAGATAGTCATAAATAAATCTTAAAATATAATTACAGGAGCAGACAACCCACAATACGACCCACAGCCGATCAACACGTCGACGGTGGCGCTCAATAATGACCTCAACACCATCGTTCAGAAGTTCTCCGAGCACTATCACGACGCTTGGGCCTCGAGGTAACATGTCCTGCTTATTTACCTTGATTTATAAAAAATAGTTGCTTACCAAACTTAAAAAAGAGTTACTTACAAAAACTTAAAAATGAGTTACTTACAAAAACTTAAAAATGATTTACTTACCAAACTCAAAAAAGAGTTAGGTAATTACCAAACTTAAAGAATAGTTACTTACCTAACTTACAAAGAGTTACTTACCAAACTTAAAGAAGAGTTACTTACCAAACTTAAAAGTTACTTACGTCACTTTTTCTTATAACTTTTCACCACAGCAATTCTGGAAGACCAGGAAATATGAAATCTGCAAAAAGAAATAGAATATATATAGAAGATGTGCAACATCTGTTGATGGAATGTGTTAAGAACCAAATTGAGAGAGAGCAGATGCTTGAAACACATTTTTTTTTATATAGGGCTGGTAGACTTTACTTTTGAACTAGTGTCGGCAAGGACAGTAAGTTTTTGTCATCTAGCCGTAACTAGAATTGGGTACAATGGGATTGGCATATTCTTCTAGAATTCAAATCCCAAAATTTATATAAGATTTAAAAAATAGAATATGGTTATGAGGAACTTTATCAATATTTCGTTCTTGTCTCCAAAAAATCGGATCCATATATATTGGTTGATAGTATGGTATATTAATATGGCCATCTTAAAGTGAGCTAAGAAATTCACATAATCGGTGTGAAAATTAAATTATTTTTAAACTCTCTCTCTATAGCTCTGGCGCCGGGTCACCCAAACGACGAGTAGTACACCGCTGGGGTTTAGTGGGTAGAGTCTGCGTCCACCTTACCACCTTCTCGGGCGCAGAGAGTTCCACATAACCTCCGGGTCCCCCCGGACCCGGTGGTATGCCTAAACGCATTCCCCAGCGAAACCAAAAAAAAAGGCCTTTTTCCCGCTATCGCTACAAACAACCACTAGATGCTAAATTTCATGGAAAGTTTCACTTATTAATGTAAAACGTAATTCTATTTCAGAAAAATCGAGAACGGTTGGGTGTACGGTGAATCGTGGTCCGACAGCCAGAAGACACACCCTAGACTGAAGCCCTACAACATGCTAAATGACTACGTAAGTGCATCAATATTTTTAAGGAAAATGGAAAAGGCGAAATAGAGATGTGTTTAAAATATATTAAACAAGAGTTTTACTAAAAATGATGGTGGTGAACAGATGGTGCACGCATCTCCGTCCTCGCTTGTACGTAAATGCGTGTGCGAGCGTTCAGTTATTATTAGTTATCGAAATGAAACTTCTTTGCGCGTATGAGGGTAACATATTTACGGATAAAAAGTCACGAAAATGTGCAACGTTTTTGTCCATTTCCCCACTAATCCATAAAAAAACGCTGAACCCTCTCCTAATTAGCTTATAAAACACATTGACTTGTCTTGGAAATGTTCAATCAGTGTCAAAACAACACGCGTCATATTAGGTGATAGGTCCGTGAGTGATGTACATTTTACATGGAACGTAGTTCCTTATCGCGCGTTGCGAAAGGGGGCTAGACGGAAAAAATTAAGACGAAAAGTTGTAACGACACTTTTTGCTATAGTTGTAAGCCGTGCGGCTTTAGCGTGCGTCGGTAGGTGTTTTTGTTACACTATTGGGGCTGATTAGTAAAAAACCCCAGTTGATATCCCACCGATCTCGGTGACTTTTTTTTGTTTTAAATGTACTAATTTTTAATATTGATATTTTTAATGCATTACGCATGGAACGTCACTATATCTATAACGCATCTGCTTACGATCGGCACAATGAAGCGGCGTGACACTCGCACTCTATATATGTATTATGTATATTCTAAGGTTCCATGCCTCTAAATGACAACGTGTTGTCCGTCTGTCTGTCTCTATGTCAAGCCAAAATCAATCGGGTACTTCCCATTGACACAGAGTCATGAAAAATAAAAAATCGGTTGTCTGTAAAGTCGGTTTACTGACGATAGTTAAACTAGACAACGTCATAAGAAAATGGAACGCCTCAGAGCGAGGTAACGCCGCATGCCTCATCTTTTTTCATTCTTGCAGCCGGCTCCATCGAATTATAAGACGTTGTCACGTCAAAAACGTTAATTGGTTGTTGTAATACATTAAAATACACGTTTTTCGGAACCTTCAGCGCGCGATTCAGACTCGCGTTTGTCTGGATTTTTTTAGCAAACTTAAATGTTTCAGGAGAAAGAGCGCTACAAGGAGCCCGTGAGAGAGTCCCTAAAGGCGCTGCTGGCCATCGGCTGGTCGGTGGAGCACTCGGAGGTGGACCTGCCTAGCAACAACCGCAGCTCCATGAGACGGCAGTCCAAGTCAGGCGGAGTGAGTATACAATAAACGATCGCATTATAGTCTGTAATAGGACACTATTACAGACTATAATGCGACTCAGTTCCGCACAATGAATTGTGCAAATCCTTATTAATTGGAACGTGGAAGTTTTAAGTGCACCACCAGAGTGCGCTAAGTTTAGTATTGGAAAAAACATGAAAGAACGTTTTCTTTTATATTGTTTTAAATTAACGCGATCACTATTCATATTTATATTATTATTGTTACGGGTGCTTACCGCGCTTATAGTTTTATTGAGGTCCCGATATTTCGGCGATGTTTCATTCGCCTTGATCACGGGAAGAACTTTTTTCTTTTAGTTATCAAATAATTAGTCAATTTTTATACATTCATCCATACTTATTTATATTTATTTTTAACAGTCTGATTTAACTTTTTATTATTTCCATAAAACTACGACGAGACGAGTATTAAAAGAATTTTCAACTATTATTACTAACGTTAATATTTCGATTTCGATCAATACCAACTGAAAGAAAACCACTTGCTAATTTCTACTACCGCATCTTGCAAGAACCACTACTTTTGAGAGTGCTTGTGCTGTAGTTATAACATCAACATTTAGCATAATGCCGCATAATGCTAACGCGCACTATGCGACATTATGTTCAATGTTGATAAAGCCGCATAATGCGCGTTAGGGTAATTGGAAAACACACTATATTTAAATGGGATTCTATGCATCTTTATTTATTTTTATCTGTCTCCTGTGTGAATTTGTATCCTCCGACGTCAGCCCCTACAGAATAATAAAAAAAAACATCCAAAATTGAGTATCAGCTTCTTTCCGTCCACTGCTAAAGAATTAAAAAATACTTCTCTAAAGATAACTTTCATAAAGTTATCTTTAGAGAGGTATTTTTTTTAGGTATTTTTAATTCTGAATGATTGAGCTATTTTTTTTTAATCTGATCTGAAGACTAGCGCATTCAAACTTATATGATGTTTTCAAAAGATTGACTCAAATTAAATCAGAATTAGGCAGAAAAAGGGCGGCAACGCACCTGCTAATCCTCAGGTGAACCGACTGTCCGTTTGCCCCCTCTTCTATATATAGAACAAAGATAATTATGATCAACTCTTAAATGGTGTTATATTCAACGTCAAACCTGTACCTCTACCATGAGTTTTGTGTGTGAGCGTAAATGACATAACTATAGTAGTTACGTAAAACGCAACACGAATAGAAAACTATATCATACTTTAGTTTTCTATTCGTGTTGCGTTTTTACGTTAACTACTTATATACGTAACGTAACGTTAACGTAAAAACGCAACACGAATAGAAAATTATACCATACCTTAGTTTTCAATTCGTGTTGCTTTTTACGTAACTACTATAGTTACGTCATTTACGCTTGTAACAAAACTCATGGTAGATCTACTGATCTCATAAAGGTTTCATCATCATCAACAACGTTGTACCAACTGCTGTGCATAGGCCCCCTTCAATGAACGCCGCTACCAGCATCCAACTCAACAAAAACAAAATTGTCGTTCTAGAAAAAAGTTACTAGCCATAACTAAAATTTTAATCTAACTAGGTATAATTAATTTTCATGCCAGCTCCTTGAGGATATGTCGCCTGTATGTATTCATTTTACACTATCAAGACCTAATCAAGACTTATAAATCGCCTATAATTTATATATAATTTTTGAAGGTTCATTCTAAATTATTTCGGATTTAAATATGATGTTTTAATCCTAAATATAACATAATATGAATATATTTATATGTGTGTAACTATTATCTCTTACTGTAGACAAACCAAATCATTAGCAAGTACCATCGAGCATACTTATAACTAGATAGAGTGGTAATGTGAGCTATAAAATTCCGAAACTGGTCAGTGTTTCGTTATTGACGTGATAGCAATCCATCAACCAGTAATATGTATACTACGTCCCATCGGCCCAATCATCCGTCAATGGCCATCAGTCAGCCAATCAGAGCGCAGAACCGGCGCAACGTGACAGCACAAATTTGTCGTAATTTGTTTTCTTACAAAACACATAACATTACCACTATATTCCCAGCCGTTATATGCTCGCTGACAAGGCTTCAGCATCATCTTAATAATTATTACACAATTATCAAAAACGGCTTATTAAACCAAAAAATGTATATTTCCTCTGCTCCAGTCCGACTCAGCAACTCCGTTCAACTACAACCCACACCCAGTGGACATGACCAACCTGACGCTGTCCAGAGAGATGCAGAACATGGCGGAGAGGTTGGCTGAGAACGCCCATGATATCTGGGCGAAGAAGAAGAAAGAAGAACTCGTTACTAATGGAGGTGAGTAGGAGAACGTCTTATGATAGAACTAAATGGTTTTGAGAAGGTAAGAAGTATTATGCATCGCAGATTAATGGCATAATGACCCTGTTATATAATAATATTCTTTCCGTGATATCAAGGTACATAAATAAAGGTCGTACAAAGGTCAAAGACGTGGGAGATAGCGGAATTGAAATCGAGTTAGGCAGGACATTTGGCTAGACTCTGGCTCGGCTCGATGGACCAATGACCTGGAAAGGCTAGTGAGAAAACATGAATGAGACAGGCACAGTGAAGATTGGCAGACAAAAGAGAGGCCTTTGCTTAGCAATGGGCAATAACGGACTGATGATGATTATGAAATAAAAAGCAAAGTAAGATGTGTAACACTATGGATTAGAGAATTTTATAGAAATAAGTAGAAGTACCTATAAGTAAGTAAGAGAATCTGGTGAGAGAACACAGAAAATTGGGGATTCCTTAAATGTCCACATACACCTGACGTGGTAAACATTACTTGCTTACCGCAGATTCAAAATCGTAAGAAAGCCTGTGTAAAATGCACCCTGTATGCTTCACTTTAGTTTTCCAAATTTGAATGCCTATAAAATAGAAGATACCTATTTTTGTATATGAGTTTAAGTTACCATGTTTATTTTCATTACTAAAATTATTAAAAACGGGATTTGTTTTTCACTACGAATGTCTTGTTCACGAGACTGTCTCGTCGGTAATGTCGAAATATCGAGCTCCGCGAAATAAAAGTGAAAACATGGTAAATATCCCGTTATAAATAATTTTACCTATTTTCGATTAAGCATATAAAACATTTAATGGTTGCTTATCCCAGGTGGCATACATCCTCAACTAGTTCCATACGACCTACTCACCGATAAAGAGAAGAAGAAAGATCGAGAACGATCTCAAGAGTTTCTCAAGTACCTTCAGTATCAGGGGTACAAACTGCACAGGCCCAGTAGAGGACCGCAGGGCGACACAGAGCAGACCACCACTGGAGTAGCCATCGAGCTCAGATTTGCCTATTCACTATTGGAGAAGTTGATCCAGTACATAGACAGGGCTACCATTAATATGAAGCTACTGAAGCCATCTACTACATTCAGCAGAAGAACGAGCTTCAAGACCAGTACGCGTGATATAAAATTTGTTTCGAAGGTAAGTTTGGAATATTTTGTCCGTGTAAATATTGATCCTGCTTTTTTCTCAACATATAAAATAGCCAGTTATTGATTGCCCCAATTAGTAATATAATTTTACATTATAACTTATAATAATATATTAATGTTCTTCTGTACTTTTATAAATTTTCATGTGCAAAATAATTATATTCACAATGTTATGTGCAAGATTGTAGATGCAAATGAATATTTCAAACACCGAAGTGAAACTTCTTTAAGCATGTAAAGAGTAAAATTGACAAAAAAGGTTGCAGTGTGTTAAGCCAAGTTTGCTAATAAACTTGGCTTGTGCTGCAAAAGTACTTCTTGCTAGTAAACTCAAAGAACTACGTGAAGTGCGTATGTTGAAGTTTCACTTCTACTTCCCTCAGGTATTCTAAATCATTATCTTGTAACCACACATTAGTTTATATCCTATTATTGTATTGTGTATGACCAATCTTCCCTATATTACAAGCAAAGCAAGTCGGAAATAAAATATTTCAAAAAGGTATAAATGGTAGTCTGTCAACTTTTATCGCATGGATTTTAGAACATATTTATCCTTAAGGTTGAACAAGTCGACGGCGCGAACTCCAACTAAATGAATGCTATCTCACCTGACATAATGCTCGAACATGTGTGCTAGAATGAAATGAACAATGATTCATTCCTAAAATATCATTTTAGCAAAACATACAATATAGAAAAACTATTAAGTGTATCTTATTTAAAATAAATTTATTTCAACTTTTAAATAACTATGTCTGTACGGGCTTTATTATTAATCTTTCGTGCTCCGTTTATTATTTATTTTCGTCTAAAGTTTGGAAGCTTGTATTTTTTAAATGTATATATTTTTTTACAATTTGGGTACATACAGACATAGGTAATGACGAGATCAATTTATGTTATCCTTAATTTTTCATGGTCCACGTTAAACATTGCAGTAATAACTGTTCTGCGTTAGTATGGAAAGATGAGCGACTTGTGTAACCTTAAGAGTTTTATTTTGCATATATTTCTGAACTAAACACAGCTCTCAAAATGCATGCCTAATATCGCTTAAGTAATAACATTTTAGATTTTATAAACAAAAAATATTTATATAATATTTATTTTTGATGTTGTTACGTGATTTTATATGAGTAGGTATATTCAACACAGAACAAAACAATTCAAAGCAAATATCCTTTCAAACTATTAAAAAGAAAAGTACAATTTTTCGAGCAGTTTTTTTTTTATTATTTTTAACATCGATATTCTTCATTTACCTATAGGAACAAGAAATGCAATGTTGTTGGTCTTATTTAAGAAAATATGGAATAATGAGAAATGAGTGATTCGTTTACTGTAATAAAAATCTGTACATCAGGATAAATTTAACGTCTGTAACTTTAAACTAAAACCCTTTATATCCTCTTTGTTGTGTGCAAGGGATCAGTCGTCTTGGCGTTCATTGAAGGAGGCCGATGTTCAGCAGTGGACGAATAAAGGCTGATGATGATGATATCCCCTTTACTTAAAATAGCCAGTTCATAATTAGGGTTATACAACGTTTTTCCAAAATAATCATTCAAAGTAACCGCGGTGATAAACACTGCTAATTTTTATTAGTATCACTTCATTTGCAAAAGATATTTTATTAGCATTACTACGACGCCGCGCCGCGCCGTAGTACTGCTAATAAATTGACAGTACCGAGGTAGCGTAGAAGAAGTAGCACTTTTATGTGTCTTCGTCTTTAGAAGTTACACTTCATTTTTATTTATACCGTAACTCATCACATATATTCTTAAACATTTTGAAAGATCAATTACAAGTCGTATTTAATCGTAACATTAATTAACATTTACATCAGTAATTTTAAGTAGGTACTTTCAATAGTTATTTTAGTGAATATTCTTTATCTCCGATTGTATCTGGCAGGTGGTACTACCTCTGATGGAGAAGTACTTCTCCACTCATCGCAATTACTTCATCGCTGTGGCCACTGCAACCAACAACGTCGGAGCTGCAAGTTTGAAAGAGAAGGAGATGGTTGCTGCATTGTTCTGCAAGCTGGCTAGTCTCTTAAGATCAAGGTATTTTTGAAGCATGACTCATAGCCACGTCCCGCTTGAGCTGAGTGTGCAAGTGAGAGCGCGGAACAAGCGATAGAGAGGCACGATCGGCCTAAGTGTTCGAATTTGACGCATTAGACGTTATCAAATAAAACTGTCGTCGGTAAAACGACGTTTTTTATATCAATTGTATAAACAAACTGCCAGAGATAGTAAGTGGTGCCTAAGTGTAGCTCATGAACATAAACGAGTTCGCCTGGGCGAGTTCAATTAGTGTTGCCTTATTTGAGTTTTAAAATTACCTTATCTTCGCCTCGGTGTCTCTGTACCAGTCATTACACTACCTTTCATGTTGTTCTTTCCAACAAAGTAAATGTGTTTCTCAAAATAAATAAGCAGAGTGGTGGTACCCCAGGGGTGCTTCAGGTGGTCGGAGTACCATTTTAGGAGGAAACCTGGTTAGCCCTTTTGAGGGAACCGGCCGGTCGCGGGGTGTCCAGTGTTAGTCAGATCCGGGACATTCCCCTTCAGCGGTTGAAGGCAACTCGCACTGCGAAAGTTTTAGTGCGGTATACCGGCGCTGGTAAGAGCGCCGGGTATCCCACATATCACCGGGGACTCCCTATCCTCGGGTTAATGCGCAAAGCATAATTTCCACTGTGAAAAAAAGAATGGTGGCACCTGTGTATGGGCACGCTGTATAGGTCATTCTTCCAACCGTCATTGATCGTACATAGATCCCAATGTTAATGTAAACTCCGTCACCAGGTTAGCGGCGTTCGGACCAGACGTGAGGATCACGGTCCGCTGTCTCCAGGTGCTGGTGAAGGGCATCGATGCCAAGTCTTTGGTCAAGAACTGCCCCGAGTTCATCAGGACGTCCATGCTGACGTTCTTTAACAACGTCGCCGATGATCTCGGCCACACCATTTTTAATTTACAAGATGTAAGTAGATACAAGCCCCCCCCCCCCCTCTTGGTGAGCAACCGTAGTCTTTTCCAAGACTCACCCCCTAGAGTTTTCAAGTAGTAATTCAGAAGTATGGTTTAAATATTTTTTGCAAACAAAAAGTAAACAAAAATATGTTGGCTCATGTTTGTCTTTCATACGAGTTTAAAAAGCGCCATATTTGAATGTAGCTCGTAAAAGCGTAAGATTTTTCTAGAGATAATTGACTACGTGACGAAAACCTAAGACCATCAGGGTTTCTTGTCATTAAATTAATCGATTAAGATTGTTTTACCGTTTGCCTCGGGCTCCATGAGAACCTATTAGTGGATCATTTGGTGGTTACCGCTTGGAATTTGGAAAACACAGGAGAGAGCGGTGAGGAAGAGTGGTGCGCCTAGTCCGTTTAAACAAATATCATTCGTCTGGGGTTAATTGAGGAAGGTCTATGTTCAGCAGTGGACGGATAGAGGCTGATGATGATGAGGAGGTGAGAAACAAATGTTCTCCAAAGTTTGATCGAATAGGACGTACGTATGTTATAAACTAATATTTTGTATACACAGGGTAAATACGCGCACCTCAGAGGCACTCATCTCAAGACTTCTACCTCCTTGGGCTATATCGACGGGGTGTTGATGCCAGTCCTCACCGCCATGTTTGACCACCTCGCTAACTGCGAGTATGGCGCCGACCTGCTATGTAAGTTACCTTACGAAACACTAGCTTGTCCTAGAACTTTCAAATGTTTTAAAAATCTCTGTTATATTATATAATTCGATCGTCTATAAACAATACCAACTAGATACTGTGACACGTATACAATAAAAGCTAAAAACTGTCCACGTGAATATACAAGGTTGATAAAAGCGAGAGGCATTAAATTAAACCACATATTATATGTACCATTTTCAGGCTACACACCAAAAATCAGACCAATAGAATCAATAGTTTATTCACAGGATATTTTTAAAGTTTTAAAGCCACTCCGCTTTATTCGACCCGGTGAGACGCAACGTGCTGTGTGTCGCACTGCCTTTTAGATTCGAAGGTCAGTGGACATTTTACAAAGGCTATTCTCGTATTTAAGTTCTTTGAAAAACTTTATTTTTATTTCGCTCATAAACTGTTTTTAATAGTTTCGTATTAACCGTAAGCATGTGTAGTATATGTGGTTTAATTTAATGCCTCTCGCTTTTATCAACCTTGTACATTTGTACAGCTACATTTGTTTATTAAAAACGGATAAAAATGTTTTAAAACAGTTTTAAGTTCAACCTAATTACAACTATGGCACCTAGTTATAAAGTCACAAATATTTAAAATATTGTTTAATACAGAATACTTACAATCATTCGTCGAGCGTCCCGATGCTCGACGCACACGCAAACATATTTTGTAGCGGTGGTTTGAAATTAAATATAATAATAATGCACCTTTTTAAAACATTGGCTGTATATAAAGCGAACTAAACACAACCGACGCCAGGAGGCCGTGTGGTCACAGACTGCACGGTAGGCGGGGGGCAACCCCCCAATCTAAAGTGAGCCGAATGGGCTCACACAAATCCGTTGAAGCATTAGGGCCTTCGGGCCATTAGCATAGATCCATCCGAAAAAAAAAAAAAAAAGCGAACTAAACTAAATAAGAGCGAACTTTTCAAGTGAGCTCTTATGTATCGAGACGGATTTTGTGCGCCGACCCGATATCGAGTTGGTATTGTTGATCGAAGAATTCGATATACGATTTTAAGTTAACATGGTTATTTTCATTAGTAAAATTATTTAAAACGGGGTATTTACCATGTCTTTCACTTTTATTTCGCGGAGCTCGATATTTCGATATTATTTGAAATAAAAGTGATAAACGTGGTAAATATCCGTTTTAAATAATCGAAGAATTATTTAAAACGGATATTAAAATAAACGGATAAATTCAATGCTTACAGCGCAAAATATTTCGTGATTAGATTATAGAATAACGCCAAAATTAAAATAACCTTCTTATGAAATCAGCTGATGAAATGCAAACATTTAAAACAGACAGTCTCTGTAGAAGATCAACGCTCATAAAAATAAACTCTTGTAAATCAACGAATTAGTAAAGGTATGGAAACATAACTCTCTTACAAAGCTCGGAAAAATATGGTTCCAAACTCACACTACTAAACTGATAATACTTACACGATTTGCACACGCGCAATACAAAATACTTTGCTAAATTTAATATGTGCACATGAATTCGTCCACCTATCCATATAAGGCGCAATCTAATTTAGGAGGATAGTGATAGAATGAAACTGAAATATCAAAGAAAGTGAGTGCGAACGTGATGGACATGTACAATGACAATGTCAGTTGAGATGTGGAAGGATGATATTATGCATTAGTCTGACATTCATTAATTTTATTATAAAGTAATTGATTATATGAATTAATGTGGAAACCTACATTTATTTTGTCTGAATATGTAGAGTAATAAAATTACTGTTTTTAACCAATAATTATTATCAAATTGAGAGTAAGTCATTATTTACTCACTATACAGAATTTGTCGTATATTTTTTAAGCCTTAGAGTAGTTGACAGTCTGTTGTAGCCTTGTTTTTTATTATTAAAATGTCAATAATGTTTGAAAAATGGGAATGGGGCATAAAATAAAAATCACAAGTCAAAATAGTTGTATTTCTCTTTAGTAAGAAATTAACATATATTTTTTCAAAATAGAACCATTAAAGTATCTTTTTGAACGTCAATTAAATGTACCACCTGTTCCATGAGTACTGAGAAGAACCTCCAAAATGTATAGAAGACACTCTACTGGCGTTAGTCGGTAACCAGTCATCTTATCTTCTTTCAAAGCGGACTACTGCAATCCATTGTAAACGCCGAATTTCGTTTATGGGGAAACTAAAAGTAAATAATAGATAAAAACATAAAGAAGGAATAAAAATATAAATATAAAAACTCGGTACTCAATGTAAAATTTAATGTATATAAAATTGGCTGCCTGCTGATTGCATAATACTGACCACAAAAATTTATATGGAGGTTATATAAGCGTGAATAAAATACGAAATTATTAACTTACCTGTGATAAGTTATCCCAGTTTGCTTTTTACTTCCTTCTTTTCGTCTCTTACACCATTTTACAACATAGGAGGTCTTTTTGTCTCTGGGAAATGATTTTTTCGTCAACGCAACGGTCGTCTAGACTGTCACAGAACGCGCAGCAGACTGAGAGACAAATTGATTGTACTTTTTTGGCCCCGCCCACTTGATTGTAGTTTGCGAGGAACCGCTTTTTAGCGCAGTTCGTATTCCATACCTTTTCTAATTCGTTGTTGTAAATGTATTTATAGGGCTTTAAGTTTGCTTACAAGGGTCTTAACTTCAAAGTTATATAGATCTGACTTATAAATGATAAAAAGTGGAACAAAATTATAGTAGAATGAAACCCATTGGAAAAGGAAGAGAATATAACAGAAATGAAAGAAAAAATAATTTACGGGCGATCTGAGGTCGGGAAAATGGAAGGGGAGGTAAGGGTAAAAAAACGGTGTACTTCGATTTCTGGCAAATCTACGAGTCCTATGGGAAAAAGTTGAATCCCCTTCCACTTTCCGCCCTCATTTTTGTTATATTCTCTTCCTTTTCCAATGGGATCCATCCTACTGTTTTTTTTTCTGTTTCAAAAATTATCGACACTGGTCTAATAATAAAATATTATCACATGATAGTGATAGCGAAAACTGAAGTGAAGAGCACTTATTTTAGCATTACGTCATTCTTAAGGCGGGAGTATAAAACACTTGACATGTCATTAAATGTCATCCTTGTTTTTGTTTTTACACGTTGTGCGAGTTTGACCAAGACCAATGGAGGTTGACGATTTATATATCGGAAAAAAAAACTTAAACCGTTAGTCCCCAGTATGCGGTCAGTTACCACAAATGGCATCACTTTGACATTGACAAGTCGCCACTAGGTGGCTAGTTCACACAGGAGTGGAGTGGATAACGTAAAAAGGAAAATCATTTGTATTGATTGATTATTCTTACGTTTGTATTGATTAATACATTTCTTACTAATCAGTGTAAGTATCGGTATCCGTATCCGTTTCTGTATCCGTATATGTATCTGATTTGGATCTGTCATCGCTCGACATCTCCTTAATATATACTTCTCTGCATCTCTTTTTGCATCTCCTTTTGTATGCATCTTCCTCACTTGCCTTGCACTTGAAAGCGGCGCATGTTTCCGTGTAAGCAAACGTGCAAGCCTCTATACATTTTCGGCTCGATAACTCTCTGCATCTGTCCTCATATTTGTCTCGGAGTATGTTCAAATTGGTTGAGGATATGTCCGATTTTACTTGTCGTAAATTCTGAAAAGTATTTTATGTTAGAAGGCAAACGGGCAGACGAACCTATAGGTGGTAAACGTCGCCTATACAAACGATCACCCGGGACTAACACAGATAACTCTTTATCTGTTCAAATAAAGTTAAAATATGGTTTAAATTTCTATCGTGAGTGACATAGGCCGAGAGGTCCTGGTTCGATCCTGAACCCCCCTGTGATGCCTAGACATTGGTTTTTCTAAATTTCCACGTGCACCTGTACACGAGACCATCGCTTGTTCACCGATGAAGGGAAACATCGCGAGGAAACGTGCGTGCCGGATGAGATTAAAAGTCTTTGAAGGTGTGAAGTTCGCGAACCCGCATTGGGCCAGCGCATCGGTGAACTATGGCCCAAAACCCTCCTCGCCTGATTTCGAGGAGGAATCCCGTGCCCAGTAAGTTATATATAAGGGTTGATATTATTATATTATATATAGATTATTATGATTGCAGTTAATCATATTTATATAATAATAAAGTTTGGGAAGTATATATTTGAGTGGCAAGAGATCAGCCGTCTTCGCGTTCACGAAAAGAGATCTATGAGCAGTGGACGGAAGGTTGATAATAATGATCATGATGATAAAGCACTATCAAATTACATTTTTGAATCTAAAATAAATACTTTATCATATTTACCAGATATTCCGCTGCATCTAGCGATCGACAAGAGCCTGTGGAACGAATAAAACAAGTTTAATCCTAAACCATTAAAAGAAGCAAATGCTGCTAATCGCTTTTAAGTTCCTTTAAAAACCAATTTAAGAAATCCCAGGCCTTTAAAAGCGGTTTATCTGTAATTTCGGCTAAGGCCTTTAAATCTAAAAGTATGGTGTGTTCTTCCAACATAAATGGGCGGACAAGCATGCAGTTCAGACGGTAAGGGACCACAATCAGCAACAGACACACACAAATTTGCTGTTTCGAGGAATCATGGACTGGCAATGACATTACATGCACCAATATTTAGGAAACATACTCGTACTACGTGACCCATTTTTACATTTTTTAACACCCTCCCCTCCCTAGGTGCCCCCCCCCCTCGAGTTTACGTAGTAATTCAAAAGTGTGGCTTAAATAATTCTTTACTCGAATAATTGTGAGATTTTTCTAAAGAGTGTTGACTACGTGACGAAAGCCTAAGCCCCCCTTCCCCCTCCCCCGCCCTGTGACCAAGCGGGGTATTTTTTAAAGATCCCCTCCCCCATGAACGGGTCACGTAGTATGGGTACCACCTTACGTCTAAAATTGGCAATGCATAAATAAGTTGACTGGGGTAGACTAGGTGATTTTTACGTATTTCTTGGGCGACGCTGCCATTTTTCCCCTTCAACTACATAATAGACTCTATGTAGTATTTATATCAATCTTGCATACCTGGATAATCCTTTTTCTTGCCCTTAGTTGAGGTGAGAGGTTGTGTAGGTGTAGAATCGTTTGTGTTGTTCTTTTTCCCTTCATCCCCAAATTCTTGAATACATCCGGTCCTTGATTTCATATCGAATGTTGATTTCTTTTTAATATCGCACCTGTGGCGTCCCTCGCATACATCTTTTTTAACGAGTCGCAAAGCCTTAAATATAAAGTATGCATTACTTCTTTATTCTTTCTTTCTTTCTTTCTTTCAAACATCCAACAGTTTAGACTATTAAAATGAAAACTTTATTTTTGCTTACTTTATAGCACTTTTTCACTGCGACGTACATGCAAGCATCACCATATTTATCTCTGAGCACATTCAGTGGAATTATATCACCCTTCTCTTCCCCTTCAAAATAAGCTGCCCGCTGGTCCCCCTTAAATAAACTTTGGCATTAATAGATGCACCTACTCTTATATAAATAATATTATCAGCCCTTATATGTCCTACTGCTGAGTACGGATCTCCTCGTAATCAAGCGATGAGGGTGTTGGGCCATTCACCGATGAGCTGGCCCAATGCGTGGTGAACCTCACACACCCCCAAAGACTTTTAATATCATCAGGCATGCCGGTTTCTTTACGATGTTTCCTAAGCCGGTGAGCAAGCGATCTCATGTTCAGGTGCTCGTTGAAATTTGTAAAAACCCATTTCAGGATCGAACCCGGACCTCTCACCCAAGAGGCCGAAAAAATATTTAATCCAGTAAATATTTCTGTAAAAAAAAATGAATCTTAATATTTACTCAATGTATAAAATCTACAACCTACCCCTGTATCTGCATCAAATGGTATAAGATTATTTACTATACTCTGCTGATCATCTCGTTGACGATTGTATTCTATAGGTTTCCGTACAACTTCATGCCATATATTGTCTTTGGGGAACGTTTCAAAATACACAACTTTTTTTATCCTTCGACTATCGTTTGCCCTTGTGGTATATTCCAAGTTATCAACGCTGTTTTCATCGCGACTATTTTTTATATCAAATCTAGTTTTCTTATTTTTTTTCACATTTTTAGATTTTGGTTTCTGTGAAACTTTTACAGTCTCACCTGAGCCTTGTGTTTCATGATCGGAAACTTTCACTTTCGAAGATTTATCCTCGCTTTCACTTTCATCATATTTTTCATTTTTGCTCTCCTCTGTGTCTTTAGTTGGGTGATTGGAATTCTCAATACTGTCGTATATAACTGCTGTCATCAGTAACTTGTGGGATCGCGTCGTTGTTTGTCCATGATGCTTTCTTTTTGCTTTGTTGTTTTCGTTTGTGTCAGAGGCTATAGATTTATACAATTCATCAAGTTCAGAATCCGATGATTGGTTTTTTAATGCTTCAATCGATTTATAATTATTTCTTAATTTTTTATTATTACTTAATAAGTCTTTTAATTTTCGATTTGCCGCTGAGATGTTGCTGAGGATTTCTGATAATTGCTTTTTTATATTTTCTTTGCTTTCAGAATGACTTGGTACCTGAAATAAAAGGAAATTTTAGCATACCTTGTAAATCGTATTTCTGTGTGCATTATATGAATCTAAAAATTTGATGTGTATTATATTTTATCAGTTTGTAGTCTTGTCCGTACCTTTGAAATCGTTGGAATTTAAACTAACTCGCCTATTAGCTAGAGACTTGAAATTTAAGCCATAGCTCTATAAGAAGTGGAGAACATTGCACGAAAATGTTAAAAAAAATTGTGAGAAAAGGGAAATTTAAAAAACCCCTTCTTTATCTTTAGGCATTTAAAGATAATACTTAAGAATATATTATGTAGCTACGTAGAAGTTACGAATTTCTTCGTTTTCAACTCAAACCTTTTCTTTTTCAACTTAAAATCATAAGTATGTTCTATCTCTTACTAGCTGTTGCCTGCAGCTTCGCCCGTGTTAGCTTACTTAACTTAACTACTGTAGTCACAGCATGACTATAGCCTTCCTCGATAAATGGGCTATCTAACACTGAAAGAATTTTTCAAATCGGACCAGTAGTTCCTGACATTAGCGCGTTCAAACAAACAAACAAACTCTTTAGCTTTATAATATTAGTATAGATATATAAATGAATAAAATTGAAGTAACTGTTTGTAATTTCAAATTTACAGCTTTTCACTTAATGCATATGGAAGTATATAAGATACTCACATAAATAATAATTTTCTTTCTGTCTGTCTGTTTGTTACGGCTAATCTCTTAAATGAATAAACTAATTTTGACGGGACTTTGACTGGCAGATAGTTGATATTATAAGGAGTAACTTAAGCTACAAAAATAATCTCCATCACCCCAGATACAGCTGTAAATATAAGTTAAAGCGGGCCATCGAGCATATAACCAGAAAAGAGCGGTAATGTTATGTATTTTGTATGAAAACAAATTCCGCCAAATTCGTGCTGCGACGCTGCGCTGGTTTTGCGCTCTGATTGGCCGACTGGTGGCCATTGGGACGTACGCAAAGTTCACTGGGTTGGTTGAATTGTTATTACATCAGTGACAAATCACTGAACAGTTGCGGAATTTTATGGCTCACACTTCTTTATCCGGTTATATTATGCTCGATGACGCGGTCGAAGCTGCGGGCAACAGTTAGTTTTCAATATCCAACACATTTAACATTTAGGAGCATAACCCTACTATTATTTCTTACACCAAATTTATAACGAATATTAATAACAAAAAATATATTATATAAAAATTCACATATTTTCTTGTTTAAAATACTAAATTTTTTACCATAAAAATATTGCAAATAAGAACCGTACATAAGAAGCGTTTGAAGAAATACATTTGAGATTTATATTTCGATTTATGCGAGGCGGTAAAATATGTTGAGACAATAAAATATTTTGTTATAGTTACGATAAGAATGAATTCTATAAAGTAATATCTATTTGACGACCTCTGTGGCTCAATGATTAGCGCGTTGACGCCCAAGCCGGAGGTAGCGGGTTCGAATCCCGCCCGGGATCAAAAAGGACGCGTACTTTTTAACCTTCAACAACGACTTTAACAAACAGGAGAAGGTTCTTTCGATCGGTAGGTATTTTTTTTACGCGATACCATTTTTCGTGTGAATATCAGCCTGTAGCTATGCGTCATGACAACATGTTTGTGTATGAATAAATAGTGTGTTTTTTATTTCTTCCAGTGGACGAAATCCAAGTTGCATCATACAAGATGCTCGGATCTCTTTATACCTTGGGCACGGACGTCACGCTCACTCACGACAGAAAGTACCTCAAGACAGAGATAGAGAGACATAAGCCGGCATTGGTAAGAAATTTATTTGTAATGATGATTGTGTGGCGGATCAATTAGCGCCACAATCCTGTATCGCGCTATCGATGTTTCACAGTTCGGCGTTATATATACAACAGCTGAAATAATAACAAGGTCTTTGGCCTGGCCGATCATACCGTCTCGCTCGGTCGGAAATCGGGAGATCTCCCTTTGGGGCTTTCACAAATGTCCCACAACTGTTAGCTAATTAAAGGCCAAGGTTAATGTAAGGTTCAAGAGCGAAGGCCGCGTTTAGGTAGACGAAGTATTGGTTGGCCATGGGAACCGGGTGGGAAGACGATCTGCGGTCCGTGTTGGATGCGAGTGGCAAGAAATCGGTCGTCTTGGCATTCATTAAAGGAGGCTGATGATGATGATGAATTAAAGGCCGTTGAATAGTGTATCTTAGTTATCTCCAAGTAGATACTTCGACAGGCTTTTTAAATAGATGTTAAGTACATTCGATTAGACTATGATTGCTTGGTTCAGATAAGGAATGGATCCCCACCACGGTTCAGGCCTTGACGTGGCGGTGGGGTTCAGTAGCCTAGGGTGAGCCCAGCTCCTTGGGCGAAGCTAATTGAGCCGAGGGGGCTCTTTGTACCCCTTTTATAAAAAGAGGGGACAAAAGAGCAGGGGCAAGGGGCGAGGACTGGAACCTCATCCCATTGTACTATTTTTTTTTTACTATCCCGACGTTGGGAGGGGTTGTTCTTTGGTGCGGGACAACACCTTTGTGTCACCTTTCCCTGAAGGGCTGACTAGCCGTCGAGGTGCCCTGTTTGCTCATTAGATCCGGGGCACCTCGCCAAAGGCGGCATTGGTGGCACTCACTGGGTTTTAGTGGGTAGAGCTGCGTCCACTTACCAGCTTTTGTGTGCAGCGAGTCTGGGGAGACCCAATCCCCAGCGGAATGCCACAGAGCATTTCCCGGCGTTAAAGAAAAAAAAAAGATAAGGAATGGATGAGAAGACAGAAAATCTAAATGACGGTTAAAGGCTTAGTAGTCCATGCTATCAATCAGAATCCAGAGCCATCGAGAATATGAATGAAATAGAGAGGTAATTTTATGTTTTGTATGAGAACAAATTCCGCCAAATTTGTGCTGCGACGCTGCGCCGGTTCTATGCTCTGATTGGCCGACTGATGGCCATTGATGCATGATTGGCCGAGGGGACGTACTTACAAATCACTGGTTGGTTGAATTGCTATTACATCGATGACGAATCACTGACCGGTTGCGGAATTTTATGGCTCACGTTACTATATATTCTATCCGGTTATATGCTCCATGACCTAAGCCTGTCTCCGAGTAAGGCCCACTCCACAATGTGTGCGAGTGACATCAGTCTTGACGTTCCTTGAAAGAACCTACACCCAATAAAAAAATACTACCCATAAAAAAATATAGCGAGGGCTGCGTGTACTCAGAATTTAACACATTACTCTAACTCATAACATCATTAGATACTAATAAATATCGCATAATCATAATCACAACATATCCCTAGCTTAAATACACAACCCAAAGCCACGTGATGACCTACGGGGCTGAAGCGTGGCCTCTTATTCTAGGGCTAGTCCGTAAGTTTGCCGTAGCTCAACGTGCTATGGAGCGTGCTATGCTGGGTGTTTCTTTGAATGATAGGATTCGGAACGAAGACATCCGTCAGAGAACTTAAAGGTAACCGATATCACGCAAAGAATCAGCTCGTTGAAGTGGCAGTGAGCTGGTCACACACTCAGAAGAACGGATGGCCCATGGGGCAATAAGGTTCTAGAGTGGAGGCCACGTTTAGGTAGACGAAGTGTTGGTTGGCCATTGACCAGGTGGGAAGACGATCTCCGTACGGTGGCCGGTTCGTGTTGGATGCGAGTGGCAAGGGATCGGCCATCTTGGCGTTCATTGAGGGAGGCCTATGTTTAGCAGTGGACGGATAGAGGCTGATGATGATGATGAAATACACAACCAACTAACACAGAAATAGCAGTTACATAAGAGTACACGCAGCATTAGCACCCGAAACAATTCATTTGGAAAAAAAACCGTGCTGTGGACGCTAATAGGCTAATAATAATTATGGATTCATTCTATTAAAAATATTTCATTCCATTAATTTTTGTTCTGGATTTTCCTGATGACGTCACATTTGTATTCGCAGGGTTCGTGTCTTGGTGCATTCAGTTCTACGTTCCCCGTCGCCTACTTGGAGCCACATCTGAACAAACACAACCAGTTCTCTCTGCTCAACCGTATAGCTGATCACTCGTTGGAGGCGCAAGGTGAGAGCTTTATTTTGACACAGGAGAATGTCGAGACACCAAATTAACTAATGCGTTGTTCCTTAATACTAAAAAGGATTGTAATTTGGGTGTGAAAACTTTCATTTTAAAATTTATTGAGAGGTAGGTACCTCTACCATGGGTTTTGTTACAAGCGTAAATGACATAACTGTAGTAGTTACGTAAAACGCAACACGAATAGAAAACTAAGGTATGATATAGTTTTCTATTCGTGTTACGTTTTTACGTTAACGTTACGTTACGTATATAAGTAGTTAACGTAAAAACACAACACGAATAGAAAACTAAGGTATGATATAGTTTTCTATTCGTGTTACGTTTTTACGTTAACGTTACGTTACGTATATAAGTAGTTAACGTAAAAACACAACACGAATAGTAAACTAAGGTATGATATAGTTTTCTATTCGTGTTGCGTTTTTACGTTAACGTTACGTTACGTGTATAAGTAGTTAACATAAAAAGGCAACACGAATATAAAAAACTATATCATACCTTAGGTATGATATAGTTTTCTATTCGTGTTGCGTTTTACGTAACTACTATAGTTATGTCATTTACGCTTGTAACAAAACTCATGGTAGAGGTACAGGTGAGTTCCAGGTAAACTAGATTATGTTCATGAGCGATGCTGACCACTTACCATCAGGTGGCAGGTCTGCCAGTTTGCCTCCAAGTAACATAAAAAATCCAGTAGTGGACAGAAAGAGTCGGTTAAATGATGATGATGGAAAATATCATCATGTAGATACTTTTGGAGTCAGGATTCAGAAGTGCAACTGCTGGAGCCATGCTCTTGGGGATCTCGCGGGGGAGGGTGGACTCCCCAGGCCCGTATGTAGGACTCGCTGCGCCCGAAAGATGGTAAGTTGGACGCAGCTCTACCCACTAAAACCCGGCTAGTGTCACCAATGCCGCCTTTGGTGCCCCGGATCTGTTGAGCAAACAGGGCACCTCGACGGCTAGTCAGTCCCCGAAGGGACCGACGCCATCTCCACAGAGGGGTTATCCCGCACCACAGAAAAACCTCTCCCAACTTCGGGACAGTGCAATGGGGTGAGGTTGCCATCCTCGCCCCTTGTCCCGTACTCTTTTGTCCCCACTTCTTATAATGTGCCCCCAATGTGCTGGGGTTCACCTTAGGCTACTGAGCCCCATGGTGGGGCAACTGCTAGAACATATACTAATCACTCTCACTCTTCTTCGTCGTCATATTGTAGGATATCTTTCGCATTCTTCTCCGTATCCCTAATCATTTGTTTGTAGACATAATGGCCAAGATGGAACAATCGATGCCGACTCTGGAGGCGATCCTCAACGAAGTGGACCAGTTCGTGGAGTCAGACAAAACGTACACCGAGGCGCCGCACATCATCGACGTGGTATTACCACTTCTGTGCTCCTACTTACCGTTCTGGTGGGCGCAGGGACCAGACAACGTCACCCCCACTGCAGGGTATTACTTTTTTATGTTTATTTATTTATTTAAGGATATTCCACAAAGATTGCTCTTATAGTATACAATATGAGAACATCAGTAATTATATAAAACTAAAAGTATTATGGATACTTTTAGTTTTATATAATTACTGATGTTCTTATGTCACTGATGTCACGGAATATCACCGTATGCCAGATTGATCCATACAATGCAAGAGTATTAAACTAAAGTAAACTTTAAACAATAGTAGGTGATTAAGATTTAAAAACTATAACTAGAATATTTTCCGAAAGATACAAGCTTGTGTGTATGCATACATGCGCGCGTGAGTGTGTATTTACGTTTTTTTTTCGGAAGAGCTAGACTTTTCGGCCTGATGGCCTTTAAACTCAATCGGTACAGTAAATGTGCAGATAGCTCACTTAAGAAATATTGGAGAGGGGGACGCTCCCCTGCGGGGCGCGGTTCATCGCGCGCGCTGCTCGGGAGAGCAGGATTTGGACTAGTCAAATCCGATACGATCGACGAATCTTTTACGGTTGAATTTAACGTATCATTATGAGTTTATGTTTGTGAAGCATAAACACGTAGATTTTAAGTGATTAACCTCAAGCAAAACAACGGTCCAAGTGGACTGAGCCTTCTTTTACTAGGCTTAAGTAGCTCCTCAATACATTAAGTATTCAGCAAGAGAAGGTTTCATAGCATAGGACGCACATCCGCACAACCAGAGATTATTCAGATGCGTTGCCCTCCTTTTGCAAACCGTACGAAACGCGACAGCATAACTGTCAATTGACGCAGGTATTAATGTGAGCGAGAGGTGCCACCCCAGTCATGCCGGCTCAATAAGGCAATACAGTAGGTAGCTCTCGTTACTACACTGCCTACTTCAGCTACGATTGAAGATATTCCGTGAATTGTGTTTAAATACGGAACATTTACCTTATATATATTATATGATACCATCTTGTGAACTAGATATTATACTTAGAAACTGCGGAAATATCGAGCGTTTTTTTTCCTTTAACGCCGGGAAATACTCTGAGGCATCCCGCGGGAGTGTGGGTCTCCCCACGCGAGTATGTGGGACTCGCTGCGCCCGCAAGCTGGTAAGTGGACAGAAGTCAGTCCCTCAAGGGACCGACGCCACCTCCACCGAGGGGTTGTCCCGGACCACAGAACAACCTCTCCTAACGTCGGGACAGTACAATGGGGTGAGGTTCCCATCCTCGCCCCTTGCCCCCTGCTCTTTTGTCCCCTCTTCTTATAAGAGGGGTACAAAGAGCCCCCTCGGCTCAATTCGCTTCGCCCAAGGTGCAGCGGCTCACCCTAGGCTACTGAGCCCCACCGCCACGTCAAGGCCTGAACCATGGTGGGGAAATATGGAGCTTCTTATAATAAAAGTTAATTATTTTGTTTTCCCAGAAACCAATCAGGATGATAGTATAATACAGTCTTGGAGCGTCACAAAGCTTCGCCTTCAATTCGCCATTTTCATTGTTAGTTGTCTCTTTAGTCCGCTTGGGACCATGAGTGACGTCTCTCAATAATTTCAGGAACCACGTGACGATGGTGACAGCCGAGCACATGAACCAGCTCCTCAAGAACGTCCTCAAACTGATCAAGAAGAACATCGGCAACGAGTCGGCGCCCTGGATGACCCGCATCGCCACGTACACCCAGCAGATCATCATCAACAGCTCGGAGGAACTGCTCCGGGACTCGTTCCTGCCATTGGCCGAGCGCGTGCGCAAGAGGACAGACAACATGTTCCATAAAGAGGAGAGCTTGAGAGGTTTCATTAAGGTATTTTAAGAATCTTATTATAATCCTAGATTTTGACGTGACAACGTGTAATAAATCGATGACCGCCGGCTTCATGCACGAAAAAGGATGACACGTTGTCCCGTTACGCTCATTGACCCGTTACGTTTATTGTCCCGTTGCGCACATTGTACGGTTACGCTCATTGTCAAGTTACGCTTATTGTCCACTTACGCTCATAGTCCCGTTATGCTCATAGTCCCGTTACGCTCATAGTCCCGTTACGCTCATAGTCCCGTCACATTCATTGTCCCGTTACGCTCATTGTCCCGTTACGCTCATTGTCCCGGTATGCTTATTGTACGCTTGCGTTTTGCTATTACGTTGTCACGTTAAACTATCGTCCATAAACCAACTTAACAGGCAACCATTTTTTGTTTCGGAAAAGTGGTTTTCTATCGATCAAGGGCTTATACTATATAATATCAAAATGACTCTCGGAAGCTCTTATATGAGGAGATAGACAACGAATTGACAATATTTGTATGCTATTTCAGGCGACGATGGTCAAGTGGGTATGAATTCGGCCTCTTGAGTGAGAGGTCCGGGTTCGATCCTGACTCATGTGGTGCCTTGAAATAGGGTTTTATAAATTTCTACTTGCACCTGAACATGATACCATCGCTTGCTCATGGTGAATGAAAAACATCGTGAGGAAACCTGCCTGATGAGATTAAAAATCTTTGAAGGTGCGTGAAGTTCACTAACCCGCAATGGATCATATGGGTGAAATATAGCCCAACACCCTCCTCGTCTGATTTCGACGAGGAGACCCGTGCCCAGCAGTGGGAAGTTGTTAACTAATAACCGTTTCGCAGTCCTCAACTGACGACACATCTCAAGTGGAGTCGCAGATACAAGAAGACTGGCAGCTGCTAGTGAGGGACATCTACTCATTCTACCCGCTGCTTATCAAATACGTCGACCTGCAAAGGAACCATTGGCTTAGGAATAACATACCAGGTAATATTAGTATAAGGCATGAAACAACCTGTAACCCAGTACCATCGAGCAAATAACCGGAATAGAGTTGTAATGTTATGTGATTTGTATGACAACTAATTCCGACCAATTTGTGCTGCGACGCTGCGCCATCTGCGCTCTGATTGGCCGACTGATGACCATTGATGAACGATTGGCCGATGTGACGTACATACAGATCACTGGTTGGTTGAATTGCTATTACGTCAGTGACAAATAACTGACCAGTTTCGGAATTTTAAAGCTCAAGTTACTATATCCGGTTATATGCTCGATACCCAGTAAAATGTTGAAGATCTGACAAAAGTATGAATTTCAATATAATACCGAGGCTTGCGTATTTATTTCTTCTTGTAGGAATCCCACTTCTTAAGCAACTAGGTTACAGGTGACTTTAAGAAGTAGCAGATTCGAAGAAATCGAACCCAACTAAATAAATAAAAAAAATTCGTTGCGCCCGAAAGGTGGTAAGGTGGACTCAGGACCCACTAAAACCGGGCGAGTACCGCCAATGCCGCCTTTGGTGAGGAAATCTAATGAGCAAACAGGCCGCCTCAACGGCTAGTCAGTCCCTTATGGGACCGATGCCACCTCCACAGAGGGGTTGTCCCGCACCACAGAACGACCCCTCTCAACGTCGGAACAGTACAATGGCATGAGGTTCCCATTCTCGCCCCTTGTCCCCCTGCTCTTTTGTCCCCACTTCTAATAAGAGGGGTACAAAGAGCAGCTCCCTCGGCTCAATTTGCTCCACCCAAGGTACTGGGTTCACCTTTGGCTACTGAACCCCACCGCCACGACAAGGCTTGAACCTTGGTGGGGAAATCAACTCACTGACATGGGCTTAAAATATTAGGAGAATATCCATCGATGTTGGAATGACTTAAAAAGTCTAACAAAAAATCTTAAATATTACAGAGGCGGAGGAGTTATATAACCACGTCGCAGAAATATTCAACATTTGGTCCAAAAGTCAGTACTTCTTGAAGGAGGAACAGAATTTCATATCTGCCAATGAAATCGACAATATGGTGAGTTCTTAACTAAATTTTCATATTTAAGTCCATTTTCATTTTGGAATTCATTTCTATTTTGATATTCATTTTCGTTATATGTTTTTATGTTGGACGTATCATTTAAATCGGGATGTTGACACATGTTACAAATTCATGTAAAGTTATGTTTTACACATTAAAGACAGTATTTTAAAAATCGAAAAAAACATTTTCAGAGTCTATTTAATGATCTTAAAATTGAAAAATTAATTTAAACGCGTTAATTATCATCCGTTATCATGTGACTGCGAATGCCCGATGACGTCACTGACCAGTAAACAAACTGTCAACTGTCATAACCAAGTTTTTCGTGTCACCGGCGAACTGCAAGTTTGACAAAGTTCGAGTATGTTTATTGGTTTGTGACGTAATCATGGTCACATGATTTGGATCTTTTTAACGGGAATTCTAAAAACTATTTTTATTTGCGTCTTTTTATTAAAATTGGACATATTTCTTCATAGAAGTATTTTTTTTGTGTATGATATTATCTATCAAATAAAATCAATTAAAAAAATTAGTCAACATCCCTATTATATGTTTTCACTTTTTTGTATGTCATTGTAATTTCCGATTTGTCAAAGGTTTTGATTATGCCTACCGCAACTAGAAGAGTGACGACAGTGGTAGATGGTACACCTCAAAGTGGAGGAAAGGTAACTTCTAGAAGAATAATTTTAATTACTTCTTTGTAATTTTTATAACAATCTTCTTAATTTCTAACTCGTAACATTCTTACCATAGTCGAGTGTAAACTAACGAGTGAAACTAACTTTTTATATCTTTTAATTCTTTATTTATTAAACTATCTTGTTTTTAGTTAGACATTGGTGTTTTGTGACATGTTGCGAAAGTAGTTATAAATAATTAACGTAAAAAAGTGAAACTTATTTGCGCGCATGAGGGTAAAATTTTGACTGATGAAACGTCACGAAAATTTGAAACGTTTTGGTCCAAGAAGAGGTAGTGATTGAGTAGAGAGAGAGACCGATTGACAGAGAGTGAGAAAGGGCGAACGTAGCATGAAGCACATAGCCATGGAGTGAGAATAGGGAGCAAGCGAGTGAGATTGAGCGAACGTCGCATCGCAAGTCTCTTGAATTTTAAGCTTTAAATTAGTATAAATATAAACGAGATTTAAAAATTAGTTTGCCAAATAAGTTTCACTTCTGACATGTGTACTTTGTACGAACGCACTTTTTTACATTAATATCTCTCTACTTTACTCTAGATGTAGTCTTTTACATAGTAGTATATTGCATTCTAATATTAAATAAAATGTATGTACTATATTCCAAAAGATACATTTAAAAAAAAAAATAGAGATTATTTTGTATAGACGTAGGTAATAGGTTTGTATTAATTTTTTCTATTATTACTTACATTAACCTAAATCTTAACAACAAATACTTAAAAACAGAATGAAATCAATATCATCATGTAATGTTGTGGCATGGGATCGGCCGTCTTGGTGTTCATTGAGGGAGGCCTATGCTGCCGTCTTAATTAAAAAGGGCATAACTAACATTTTGTAAATATTGAGAAAATAGAGATTAAAATATTTTATTGTTTTTGTTGAAAAAAACATCCCTAAACAATGTTTTCCGAAATTCTGCAAATGGCAATTTTTTTTATTATATTTCAAAAATTTTATTATTTTTAATCCATATTATTGATAATTAGCTTAATTCTTTTCATCCTAACATAAAAAATAAGTAAAAAACAATAATGTTACGAATAAAAGGCACATGCAAAGAAATGTGCCTTTTCACTGTATTATTATTAGTATATATTTACACAGTAAAATATTAGAAGTTACTTCTCCATGAATAAAATAACGTAATTACGAGAAAATCAAACGTTTATTTCAAAAAGTTTACAGAAATAAAATCATATCTTTAAAGAAAGGAACCATCAATTATGAACAGCAACAATAATGTACCAAATAATTAACATTTTAATGAAAATCACAAATTTAAATTGAATTTTTATTACTAAAAATGCTTTTAGCACAAAATCTCTTCAAATAAAAATCAGGTAACAAAACTAGTAAGAAATATAAACAATATTTATCAAAATAAAGAAAATATAGTTTCCACTTAGAATAATTACTCAATAGAAGGTCAGTCTTCATACAAGCACTCTGTCAAAAATGAAGCACTAAATCGATTATATGGTGAAGTTTTCCCGAATTTTATAACAACTTTACATAACCATGTATACTCAAGCTATATTATTATTTATTATGTATAATTGTTATATTACAAGAATGTTTATTTATATCATCATCAGCCTCTATCCGTCCACTGCTGAACATAGACCTCCCTCAATGAACGCCAAGATGGCCAATCCCTTGCCACTCGCATCCAACACGGACCGGCCACCGCACGGAGATCGTCTTCCCACCTGGTCAATGGCCGACCAACACTTCGTCTACCTAAACGTGGCCTCTACTCTAGAACCTTATTGCCCCATCGGCCATCCGTTCTTCCGAGTGTGTGACCAGCCCACTGCCACTTCAGCGAGCTGATTCTTTGCGTGATATCGGTTACCTTAGTTCTCAGACGGATGTCTTCCTTCCGAATCCTATCTGTCAAAGAAACACCCAGCATAGCACGCTCCATAGCACGTTGAGCTACGGCAAACTTGCGGACCAGTCCTATATTTAGAGGCCACGCTTCAGCCCCGTAGGTCATCACGGGGAGAACGCATTGGTCGAAGACTTTCGTCTTCAAACTCTGCGGTATAGACGACGTGAGAATATGGCTAAGCTTCCTGAATGCTGCCCACCCCAATTGAATCCTCCTATCGGCTTCTCTCTCGAAGTTATGTCGACCTAGCTGCAAAGTGTTCCCAAGATAGACATACTCTTGCACGACTTCGAGAGTTATGTCATCAACGTTAACCGGCCTAGGGAGAACGTGTTCGTTGAACATGACTTTCGTCTTGTCCAAGTTCATCCTAAGACCCACACGTCGGGAAGATTCATTTAGACTGTGCAGCATCTCCTGCAAGCCCTCCAATGACTCAGCCAGAATAACGATATCGTCGGCGAAACGAAGGTGTGAGAGATACTCGCCGTTAATGTTTATGCCACATTCTGTCCAGTTTAAAGTCTTAAAGACGTCCTCCAAAGCATTAGTGAATAGTTTCGGGGAAATAACATCCCCCTGTCTCACTCCTCGATGCAATTGGATTGCTCTTGTTTGACCTCCCGGAACCAGAACGGACATAAAGGCGGCGTCGTATAATCCTCTCAACACTTCGACGTATCGCCAATCGACCTGACATCGCTGCAGAGCTTCCAGAACAGCCCAGGTTTCAACCGAGTCAAAAGCTTTCTCATAGTCCACAAAGGCAAGGCACAGTGGCTGGTTGTACTCATGGGTCTTCTGTACAACTTGCCTTATAGTGTGAATGTGGACTATGGTGCTAAATCCTCTTCGAAACCCAGCCTGCTCCGGTGGCTGGAATCCATCGAGCTTTTTAGTGAGGCGGTTCGTCATGACTCTCGAGAACAGCTTGTATATATGACTTAGAAGAGATATCGGTCTATAATTTTTAAGAAGGGAGTTATCACCCTTCTTAAAAAACAAAACGATTTCACTTCCATGCCACTCCTTGGGGGAAATGCCCCGTTGAAGGACGAAATTAAAAATCTTTTGTAACTCTCTTAAAACATGTTCGCCACCTGCCTTAAGGAGTTCAGTCGTAATTCCGTCCCTTCCCGGAGCCCTCCCTCCTTTAAGCTGCTTAAGAGCCAGACTAACCTCATCTAGGCTGATGTTCGGAAGCTCGCCGGAGAGGTGTCGTGTTAGGCTAGCACGCGGATCGTTGTTTCGGGGATCAGGTTGAGGAGCATGGGACGCGTACAGTTTGCCATAGAAATCTTCGATCTCCGACAAGATCCCAGGCTTAGAAGAAACGGTCGCGCCAGTAGCGGTCCTTATCTTCGTCAGGTGGCTTCTCCCGAGCTTTTCCACAAAAACCTTCGACCCTCTATTCTGCTCAATTGCTTCGGTAATCCGTTGCGTATTTGAGCAGCATAGGTCTTGGCGTATTAGTTTGCGGATCTGCTTCGAGAGAAGCTTTACATCTGTAGAAGTGGCGTCTGTGTGTGCTCTGCGTTCCCTCATAAGACCGAGCGTCTCATCCGAGAGTTTGGATTTCCTGCCAGTACGCTTTCTCATACAAAACCTTTCACCCACGACCCGCATGCAGTCCACCACGGCACCCAGTGCCTCGTCGGTATATGACGAAGAAAATATAACGGTAATTAGTAAAATATACAATATTTTTATATTTATTTTTTATTGGCTTGAAACAGTAGTAATGTAAAGTTGTTACGATGTACGAGGGCGGCACTGAAAATTTCGGGAATCAAGGAAGTGACACAACATTACTATTTAAAAATGTATTTATTGCTTTTTGAAGTATTCTCCGCGAAATTTGACACATTTTTCCATACGATGGTACCAATCATTGAAGCAACCATTCCATTCGGAAGTTAGGGTCTCCAAAATGGCCGTTTTGTAGGCGTCCACAGCTTCTTCAGGCGATGAAAATCTCTGACCACGCAATTTATTCTTTATTTTAGGGAAAGTATAGAAATCATTAGGGCTTAGGTTGGGGCTGTACGGCGGATGGTCTAATAATTATATGTTTTCTTGCTCTAAAAACTCTTTTGTTCTGTGCGCGGTGTGAGGACTCGCATTGTCGTGATGGAGGATGATGCGAAGGTTGCAGTTCTCTTTACGGAGTTTAGAAACGACCTGTGGCAAACAAATGCTAGCATACCATTTTGCATTAACCGTTCTTTGTCCCTCAAGAGGGATAGTCGCAACATGGCCGGTTTTGGAGACAAACGTGGCCACCATTTTTTTTTGCAACACTCCGTGAACGAACAATTTTTGTTGGCTTTAACTCATTTTCGAACACCCAAACTCGTGACTAGTTTTTTGTTTCGGGTTCGTACGCGTATATCCAGGATCCGTCACCTGATACGATGTTGTATACAGCATTTGAGGATCCTGCGTGGAATCTTTCGAGAGTTCTGACGCACCAAGTAACGCGAGCCGCTTTTTGCTCTTCACAGAGCAAATGCGGTATCCATCGGGAAAACAACTTTTTTACACCTAATTGTTCATGCAAGATTATTTGTATTTGACTCATGCCAATGTCTAAAGTTGCTTAAATTTCGCGGTATGTCACATGTCGATCCTCCTCAATCAGGTTACGCACAGCATCAACGTTTTCTTGGGTGTCTGCAGTTTTTGGACGACCTTGACGGGGATCGTCACTGAGCTTGACACGTCCACGTTGAAATTCAGCAAATCAGCGATAAATTGTGGTTTTGGATGGGGCTTCATCACCAAATGCAGAAATCATCCGGTCAACACACTGTTTTTGTGTTAAATCACTTTGAAAGTCAATTTTTTCTCGACTCAATTCCATTTTCTTAACGACTAAACAAGTTTGACAAGACCGAGAATATTTTGTTAAATAAATAAATGGTATTCGATTTTTAAAACCAATGAGTTTTCAATTAAAAAGATTTTAATATGACAGGAACAGTGGAAATATTCCATTCCCGATACTTTTAGTGCAGCCTATGTATACATATTACTATTTAAACTTGTAACTTGTTGTAATATAAACGCGAAAGTTTGTATGTATGGACGTATGTATGTTTGTTACTGTTTCACTGTTTGTATTTGATATCGTTAAATCACACAAACACATTAATTCAAGAACGTGTCACGTACCTACGTAAATATCAGTAACAACTGTTTTAAATTTAATCAGTGGGGGAAAATAATCAGTAAAAATATTTTCACAATCGGGCAACACTGGGCATTGAAAAAAAAATGGTTTTTATTTAAACCTAATTAATTACAAGATACTACGAAATATTGAAAGATTTCCTGTGAAAAGTGATGTTATTACATTTATTTTGTAGGATGTTGTGATGTATCAGATGTATTGTGATATAACCAATCAAAAATGTCGGGCACAACTGAAGTAATCGCATGCATACCTAGCCCCCCGAACTTCATCTCTCTTCATAGATGTTAAGTAATAAAGGCATAACCGCCGATGTGCCTATTTTTATATAAAAATTTAAGGCTTAGGGTAAATAGTAAAGACACAATCGCCAGTTGTGTCTTTTCTTCTACGTTTCTTGCTAAGGTGTTGGTATAAAAACTTAGCACAATTGCTACATAAGCCCTTTATATTTGATTTAGTCCAATTATGTCTTTTCAATTAAATATTTTTAAACAAAAATCGTGAAATAGAAGACATACATCACAATGTGACCTTTTTCTTTACAAAAACTTAAAAAGTGGTGCAGTTGTGCCCTTTAAGCTTATGCTAACTCTGTTTATTTTGTTGCTAAATATACACAAAAAAATTAGGCAGATAGGCCTTTTTTCCTGATTCCGAATATGTATATAACTCAATTTAGTGAAAAATGTTAGTTGTGCTCTTTTTAATTAACACGGCAGTATGTTCATCCATATTTTTTTTATGTTACTTGGATAGGCAAACTGGCAAACGTGCTACCTGATGGTAAGTGGTCGACGTCGCCCATGAACATAAACCAGTTTACCTGGAACTCATTTATGTGTTGCCTATCCTGATACTGTGCCAGTAATTACACTGCCTGTCTTGCCCTTCTCTCCGAAACACAGCAAAGCTGTTTCACGGGAGAAATAAGCAAGATTGTGGTACCCATGCAGCCGAGAGCGCGGCAAAGAGCTTCCCTCCCACCGGTATAAATGACCGGTCTAAAGAATGTTTACCGACGTAAATATTCTTTAGACTTTAGAGGTTATGTTTTGATGGAACTGATTACATGTAAGTTTTTGTTTCGTTTCTGTACTTGAATGATTTATATAGTTAAATATTGCAAGTCCTATTCTTTAGGAAGCCACGAACCAAAAAAACAAACATTACGGACTGAAGCTGCATTTATCAAAATTTAATGAACATTACAACATTATTTATATACTATGTTTCCATTTCATGTCCTAATTAATACATAATAATGGGTAAAATGCACCAAATTTCAGAATTTTAAGGTATTGTATACTTGACCACGTGAGTTTCGGTTTCGGTTTCGGCCGAAACTGAAGCCACGGCCGAATATTCGGTTTCGGTTTCGGTTTCGGCCGGACTCTAAAATATATAATGACTAGCTGTTGCCTGCAGCTTCGCCCGCGTTACTCAACTCCTATAAGTCACAGCGTGATGTTATATAGCCTATAGCCTTCCTCGATATGGGCTATCTAACACTGAAAGAATTTTTCAAATCGGACCAGTAGTTCCTGAGATTAGCGCGTTCAAACAAACAAACAAACTCTTCAGCTTTATAATATTAGTATAGATGACCCATACAAAAATCATGTATGGTACATAAGCGACAACTATTGGAGTAGTATTAAATCAAAGGAATCGTAACCGAGCTAACAAAGTTTCATCATCATTATCATCATCATCATCAGCCTCTATCCGTCCACTGCTGAACATAGGCCTCCCTCAATGAACGCCAAAAGTTCGAAAGTTAGTATTATAATATACTATTATATAGTATTATAATATGATAGTATTATAATGCTCGATTCCTTCGAGTGTGACTCGCACTTGGCCGGCTTATACTATGCCTATAATAAGACCTGGTCGGAGATGGCACAGACAAGTGGAGCAAAGCAGCAATGCCTTTGCCCAGCAGTGAGATCCAATAGGCTTTAAAAAAATGTCTTAGAAATGTTTTAAATAATTTATATTATCTATTTAATAATGTCTAAAACGATCTTTTAGCAAAACAGTTATTATAGAAAAACTATTAGGTCTATATCTTTTCAAAATAAAATTTCAACTTTTGAATTAATAAACTTTGTCCGTACGGACTTTATTTTAGAGCTTTCTTTATGTATACTATTTATTTTCCCCCAAAATTGCTCTAAAATCAGTATTGAAATACGAAAGTTTAGAAGCTTGTATTTTTTAAATGTATATTTTTTTACGATTTTGGGTACATACAGACATAGATAATGATGATATCAATTTATAATATACTTAGTTTTCGATGGTCAACGTCAAACATTGTAGTAATTACTGTTCTGCGTTTGTATGGAAAGATGAGCGATGATGAGGTGCTTCTAAGCAAACTTCTTTCTTTTACAGAAGACAAACACCTATTGTATTGGTTTTGTGTAGACACGGGTCGATCTTTTATCTATTTCTAATGCTATACACAATATTGCAGAAAAAGAAGAAGCACCGCGACAAGAAACGAGACAAGGATAAGGAAGTGCAGGCGTCCCTGATGGTGGCCTGTCTGAAGAGGCTTCTGCCGGTGGGACTAAACCTATTCGCGGGCCGTGAGCAGGAGCTGGTGCAGCACTGTAAAGACAGGTTCTTGAAGGTGAGTTTCGGATTCGAGATTGCTTGATGACGAAGAGACCTGGGCGGAGATGGGACTGGGAGGCAGTAATGTCCCAGAAGGAGGCCGCCGATGAGACCTCCCTGATGACGAACGGGGGTGCGTAGGAAGCGCTACTTAATGCGCCTCTAGTAACGCTCCTGTGCTCGTGTCGGGCTTCAGGATAGGAACCTGGGCTGGGCCCTGTATGGCATGACGTCGCGGGGACTAGTAGCGGCAGGACAGTCCCCCCTTACTCTCCTTTACGAAAATACGCAATGTAGTGTTTAGACCATGGCGATTTTTAAATTAAACTACTAGCCTTTTGATCTTGAAAATCAAGGTAATTTGTTATTTTGATCTTGAAAATTAAGGTAATTTGTTATTTTGATCTTGAAAATTAAGGTAATTTGTTATTATTATCTTGAAAATTAAGGTAATTTGTTATTATGATCTTGAAAATTAAGGTAATTTGTTATTGTTATCATGAAAATTAAGGTAATTGTTATTATGATCTTGAAAATTAAGGTAATTTGTTATTGTGATCTTGAAAATAAAAGTAATTTGTTATTATGATCTTGAAAATTAAGGTAATTTGTTATTGTGATTTTGAAAATTAAGGTAATTTGTTATTATGATCTTGAAAATTAAGGTAATTTGTTTCTTCTGACGAATATTTTTTAAACATTTTATTTTTTATCCAGAAAATGTCCGAACAAGATGTAACCGAGTTCGCGAAGACACAGCTCACCCTCCCCGACAAGATCGACCCCGCTGATGAGATGTCCTGGCAACACTACCTGTACAGCAAGCTGGGCTCCAAGAGTAAGACCACCACGGTGGTGGAGACCGCCGACAACAAGTCCAAGATCATCGATGATACCGTCGAACGCATTGTCGCTATGAGCAAAGTTTTATTTGGATTGCACATGGTGAGTTGATTAACTTACCATTTACAGCCGTATTCAGATTGATGATGACTATTTTGATAGCCTAAGTTACTCCTCATAACATCAGCTATCTGCCAGTGAAAGTCCCATCAAAATCGGCCCAGCCGTTTCAGAGATTAACCGGAACATTGCTTGTTTCTCCCGTCACACAGCTTTGCTGTGTTTCGGAGAGAAGGGCAAGACAGCCAGACAATTACTGGCACCGAGACTTAAAATATTATGTCTCAGGATAAGAATACATGAATGAGTTGCCTGGGCTAGTTCCAGTAAACTAGTTAATGTTCATGGGCGACTTTGACCACGTAATGTGGCTCGTCTGTCCTTACCTATGCAACTTACATTAAAAAATCTTTTGACACATTAATTGGTTGTCCCAGATCGACCATCCTCAGCAAATGAGTAAGAACGTTTATAGATCTGTCGTATCGATCCAACGCAAGCGCGCGGTCATAGCGTGCTTCAGACAGACGTCTCTACATTCCTTACCAAGGTCTATATTTAGAAGTTGTTGTTATAACAACACTAAAAAAATGCGTGTGCTTTTTCCAATCATTGTATTTAATGTTCAGAGTGCGAATGTAACAAACATTGAAAAAAAATGTTTTTTTACTTGAAAAAAAAACTTGCGTTGCTCTTTTCTAATCAATGCATTCTAAGTGCAAATCTAACTTTATTTCGTTGTGTTTGCGTGTATTATCAGTTTTACTAACATTTTTTTATAATTAAAATCTCGTGCATTTTTATTATTAATAAATGAAAAAACCTACCTGTTGTCTGTAAAGTCGGTTTACGGATTATAATTATACGTAATGATGAACACTTAGTGCGATCGTGCCTCTCTATCATTTGTTCCGCGCTCTCGTTTGCACGCTAGCCGTTTTTATTAAAATATTCATATGTAATTAAAACTAGAAACTTAATTATAAATGGGACGTACCGACGACTTTGGGAACCATTTTAATGAAATAAACATGTGTCCTGTGTGAACGTGTCCCGTTTTTGAGTTCAAACGTAAATGGTCCCATATGTAGAACCTAGTGTCTTTATTACTTGCAATTTACGATGATGAACGTCAACACGATTTAGTATAGAATCAATATCCATGCTAATCCTTTTTTTTGTTCTGCTGGGAAATGCTCTGAGGCATCCCGCGGTGACTCGCTGCGCCCGACAGCTGGTAAGTGGACGCAGCTCTACCCACTAAAACCCGGCGAGTGCCACCAATGCCACCTTTAGTGAGGTGCCCCGGATCTAGTAAACAAACAGGGTACCTCGACGGCTAGTCAGTCCCCCAAGGGACCGACGCCACCTCCACAGAGGGGTTGTCCCGCACCACCGAATAACCCCTCCCAACGTTGGGACAGTACAATGAGGTGAGATTCCCATCCTCGCCCCTTGGCCCCTGCTCTTTTGAGCTCTTCTTATAAGAGGGGTACAAAGAGCTCCCTCGGCTCAATTAGCTTCGACCAAGATGCTGGGCTCACCCTAGGCTACTGAGCCCCACCGCCATGACAAGGCCCGAACCATGGTGGGGATAGAATAAAATCAAAATCCATACTAATCCTAATAGACACAATATCATAATTTAAGTATATTTTTCGTTCATATTTGTAAAGAAAATATTGACATTTGTGTATATAATGCGTGTATAATATGCATGAGTGTGGTATGCATGCTTCTTTGGATAACCAAGGCTACGAAGCCGATGCAGCGTCCCAATAACTGGAAGAGAGTTCTTTGCGCGGCGCGGAAGAGAGCCGCTATGGCTTGCTTGAGATCCACACATCTTTATAAGATCAGTCGGTGAGTTTATGGATAAGGAGTCTGGGAGCCAAAATAAATAAATGAATCATTTCCACTTAATGAGCAATATTTATACTTATACTTTTTCCTTATCACAAAACTTATTACGAAAATGTTATAAATATTGCAGGAATAAATATATTACTTCATCGGTCTAAAGTTATTTAAAATGTGTATAAATTAGTGTATATCAGCATAGAGCATATAACCAGATAGAGTTCTAATGTGAGCCATAAAATTACGAAACTGGTCAGTGATTTGACACTGACGTAATAGAATTCAACAAACCAGTGATCCCCATCGTTCCATCACACATTAATGGCCAACAGTCGGCCAATCAGAGCGCAGAATCGACGCAAGGTCGCAGCAATTACCACGTATTCTGGTTATATTCTCGATGTATATTATAACCGATTTATGGGTTTTATTGCAGAACAATTTTTTAAAGATATAATTTTTTAAACAGGCATCGAGCATGCAACATATTCGCCCGGACTTATTACGAACTGTGGCTAGAAGAAGAGAACATTGGACAAGAAGTTATGATAGAAGATCTCACGGTATTTATTTAATTTTATTCAATATTATGAAAAAAGCGATGCTTGTACAATTATTGAGAGTTATGACACAGTTACGCTGCCATACTACTGCTACGAAGTTCTTACGAATTTATATTACACTTCGCTTTAGTAGTAGAGTCAGATATTTAGATAAAGAGTGCGTGCGTACAAAGTACACATGCCAGAAGTGAAACATATTTGGCAAACTAATTTTTAAATCTCGTTTATATTTATACTAATCTAAAGCTTAAAATTTCCGAGACTTGCGATGCGACGCTCTATCTCACTCTCTGTCTCGATCTGAGACCTATTAGTACTCTCATTCCATGGCTATGTGCTTCATGCTACGTTCGCCCTTTCTCAATCTCTCAATCAGTCTCCCTCTTCTTGGACAAAAACGTTGCACATTTTCGTGACGTTTCATCCGTAAAAGAAATTATCCTCATGCGCGCAAAGAAGTTTCACTTCAATAATTTTCATTAGAAATGCTGCATTCAAGCATTGTATCCAGTTCATTAGAAGTACTTTGTATAACTAATTTTGTCCTGCGCTTCATAAGTGTCTTAAAATAACACAATTTCGTTGTTTTAACCCTTTGACGCCAACAATATTCACTTCGAAATCCATACTACATTTTCGTAATGGAAGTTCTGTGGCTGTTTTTATGCAAATGATAAAAATAAATACGGAATGGTCATCATTGACAAGTTATAGATCCAGGAAGGATGGAAGACATGAATAGGAAAGGGTATCTTGTGGATGATAATAAAAATAATAATTATGAATGTTTTCCAGCAATCATTCGAAGATGCGGAACTTAAGAAGAGTGACGTAGTGGAAGAAGAAGGCAAGCCGGATCCTCTGACACAGCTGGTCACCACGTTCTGTAGAGGGGCCATGACGGAGAGATCTGGTGCCTTACAGGTTAGGTTCTAGCTACTTATTGCTAGGTCGTCAGCCGTGACCAAAAAAAATCTATAAACTTATAACCATGCCAAACTTATGCCAGCAGTGCCTACTCTATTCCCCCTTTAATTTATCCGGGGCGCTGGGATAGAATGGCCCCAAAGAAAAATTTTAACATATTCTATGAGCCTGATTTTCGGACTAGAGAAAAATGAATCTTGTAATTACTAGGTATTCTAATGAGCAATATTTTTTATAATTTTTTTTCAATTATCACTCAATCATACATTGATGGAAATGATGGGACCCCATGGACGCCGGGCCCTGGGCAGGTGCCCTTTACTTTTATTTTACCAAATATATATATTTTTTTAGGAAGATCCACTGTACATGTCGTACGCACACATAATAGCCAAGTCCTGTGGTGAGGAGGAGGAAGAAGGTGGCGAGGAGGAGGAAGGGGGTGGCGAGGAGGCAGCGGGAGAAGATGAGGGGGGAGCGAGTATTCACGTAAGTACACAGTCTCACGTGCACGTTAAAATAAAAAACGAACATAAACGTTAAACAAAATAAAAAAGTGGGTGCGTACAAAGTACACATGCAGAAGTGAAACTAATTTGTCAAACTAATTTTTAAATCTCTTTTATATTAATACTAATCTAAAGCTTTCCGAGACTTGCGATGCGACGTTCGCTCTACTTCTCTCTCTCTCTAGATATTTCTCACTCGCTTGCTCCCTACTCTCACTCCATGGCTATGTGTTTCATGCTACGTTCGCCCTTTCTCACTCTCTCTCAATCGGTCTCATTCACTCTGTCCCTCCTCTTGAACAAAAACGTTGCACATTTTCGTGACATTTCATCCGTAAAAAAAATTACCTTCATGCGCGCTAAGAAGTTTCACTTAAAAAAAACAGCATTAATATTACACTTAAATATTATGGTGTCGTGCTAACTTGTAAAACAGTCCCCCGATGGGCAAAAGGAAACTCACAAACCGCACGAAACATAGCATAGCTGGTTAATTTAAATCCCCTGGTTTAGGGGACTAAAAGCCCTAAGCCAGTGTTAGGGCTTTTAGTCCTAACTATAGCTGAGGTCCCATCTTTTAGTCCTAACTATAGCTGAGGTCCCACCTTTTAGTCCTGACTATACCTGAGGCCCGCAGCTTCGCCCGCGTTAACTTAAATTTACTGCCGTACCCGGATTAATGATGATTATTTTTATAGCCTAAGTTACTCCTTATATCATTAGCTACCTGCCTGTGAAAGTCTCATCAAAATTGGTTCAGCCGTTTCAGAGATTAGCCGGAACAAACAGACAGACAGACAGACAGACGGACAGACAGACAAAAATTGTAAAAAAGGCTATTTTGGTATATTTACTGTGTATATATCCATATGCATTCAATAAAAAGCGGTTATTTTGATATTACAAACAGACACTCCAATTTTATTTATCTGTATAGATGTATAGATGTACCGCTTACCACAGATGTTATATAATGTGTTACGACAGTGTGTTTACCAAATAAAGTTTTATTTATTTATTTAATTTAAAGACCGTCATATAAAATCATTGCTCAATATTTTTCTTTATTATTAGCATATTGTAAGAAACGTTTATTAAGCGTATGCTTTTTTACAAGCAGAAAACAATGGATATGTTTATGGTATGTGTACGTATATTATATTTTTACTATATTACTTATCGTCGCTTACGAGACCTGAATATTTTTTACTTTGAAGTTACAAAACTGGGTTTTTTTGACGCTCGAGTACAAGGAAACAATGAAAATATTATTTTCATTGAGAGTCCACACAAAAAATACAGAGCATAGAAAAAGGTCTAAAGAAAAATGTTAACCGAATAGAACATTAAATATTTGTTTAATATTTCCAATAAAAATCGTAATTTGCTCCACAAAAATAAAACTTTGGCGATGAAATACTCTGTATTTTAAGCGGTAACAATAATATTTTTTTAAAGAATATAATAGAAATATAGTTTTATTAAAATGTTAACCGAACAAATGTTGAATATAATGCGTATTTTCTGAGTTATCTAAGGAAAACTCTCTAATGAAATATTTATTTGCATCACAAAAATATGATTTGCAATTTTCAATCTTATTCAACGTCTCGTAAATGTAACATTACTTTACGCGGTCATACGCGCAGATATGCAGTTTTGTGAGTAAAATATGGTGAAATCGATGATTTTAAATCGTAGTCATTCCGCTCCTTAAGGCACTTAAGGTTCGTACAGAACGTGTTCAAGCGTTAATGCTGTCGAGCGACGCGGTCTGAACGTAGAGCGTAAACGCGTGACCGTGTTATGTCTGAACAATCCCTTAGATGTTTTTTTAAACATCCATTACATGTAATTTATCATCAAAACAATGATTTTTTTTTATAAAAGCAAATCACATTTTTTATGTCTGTATCGCTCAATAAACACCGAGTACTTCTATGATTTTGACATACACGTATATATGCAGGAACAAGAGATGGAGAAGCAGAAGCTACTCTTCCACCAGGCTCGGCTCGCTGACCGAGGAGTGGCAGAGATGGTGCTCCTCCACATATCCGCCTCCAAGGGAATCCCTAGTGACATGGTCATGAAGACCTTGCAACTGGGCATCTCCATCCTGCGGGGGGGAAACATTGATATACAGATGGTGAGTATTTGAAAGAAAGAAAGAGAGTGACCCGTCTCTCTCTTTCTTCATTTTCAGATAAAAAGAAAGAAAAAAAAAAAAAAATAGTAATTTCATTGCCAGTTCGACGATCTTCTTGAAATAATACAACTTGACATGTGACACGTGTGATGTGTGAAGAACGCCATCTAGTATGCCATAGAGGAAATGGGCAGTTTCTTTTCATTAATATTATTATTGTGGTATATTTTTAGTCTAGTAAGACTTTTTTATGTGCCTATCGTCTTAGGAGTGCATCGAAACGGACACATATTTTCAAACTAAATTTTGCACTCATATTTGCCTAGTTACAAGTATATCTTCCCCAGGGTATGCTTAACCACCTGAAAGACAAAAAGGACGTCGGATTCTTCACGTCTATTGCTGGTCTCATGAATTCCTGCTCCGTCCTCGATCTGGACGCTTTCGAGAGGAATACTAAGGCTGAAGGTAAGGAATTCGAGGAGATTGGGAAACTCGAACAGCATATTCCTGTACCTCCCATCTTTAAGCCGCGTTTCCACTAGGCAACATTTGGCGCGCGACATGTTACACATCATGTTAAAAGTTTTTTGAAGTTATACTTCTTTTGGCGCGTTAGGGAAAAATGATGAGTGAAGGAAAACCGACACCCTGAAGTTAGCTATAGTCAACCTTATTTTATATACTTAACAATTTTCACATAATGACGTTTCAGAAGATGATATAATTTTTAAATACACAATAAGCAAAAAGGTTACAGTGTAATGAAATTGTACTATGTATTTTTCTTTAAGGAGTATAACTTCTAACGCGTGTATATAAGTACACACACACACTTTTTTTTAACAATGTTGCGCGCGCGCACTCAATTGCGGAACTTTTGTTTAACAACGTTGTCTGTCAGTCGTAACAACATGTGGCCAGCGGATCTAGTGTTGATTTCAGCGGCAGTGGTTATAATTTTAGGGAAAAAATATTTTAAGAGGGAGTGCCATGCTGCTTTTCAGCCGAATTGGGCCTCTTTTGAACGGAAATGTCAATGTCAATTTGATTAAATATTAGCTGTAGCCCGCAGCTTCGCCGGCGGTAACTCAGATGTACAGCCGTACACGGATTGATGATGATTATTTATCTATGACGGGCGTAGTACTTTATTTTATAATATGAAGTGATTAATACCGTATTTTTGTAAACAGCTTTAACATTACCGCTTTATAATTGCCAATTTTTAAAGTATTAAAATGGATATAGGTAGTATGTTATATTTAATTAATATAGAATATTATGCCATCGCGGACTTTTCAGTAGGCATATATAGGATACACAATTCTACCATACATTGATACAATAATAATTATTATCCTAACTTTCGGAACCGGGGCCGGGCCCGGCTCGGGCGCGAGGCGCGGCATCACGGAGCGCCCGGCTCGCGCGGCTCGGTCGAAATCACGGTGTCGCATTATTTTTATTTTGCTATATCTCCTAAGATATGCATTTCATTTGCATGGTGTAAACGGGAAAAACATACTTCATGAAATGGTCAAGCTAACTAACATATTTAAAATGATAAGGATTAATACCACATTTGCAGGGCCGGATTTAAATTTGTGCCGCCCTGGGGCACTGAAGAAAATGCCGCCCTATGACTTAAATTTTATTTTAATAGTTTTTGATATCTTATTTTTTAAGAATTAGAATAACTAATTGAGTGCAGGAAATTTATTATGTATTATATAGCATTTATTATACATTATGTTTTATTTATATTTATTCTTTATTTACTCATATATTATATATTATTTATTTAATATTATATATAATTTATATTATATACTATAGTAATATAAAAAAATATTTGTATTTTTCTTAGAATTATAAGTTTTGCACTAAGAACGACTTATATTAGTATTGCATAATTTTTTTCACAGGCAAACTCGCCTAACTTTTTGAATTGCAAACTGGTCGATTAAATCTTCACAATCTAAACGTTGAAGCACATCTGATTCTATGCATAGAATAGCTAAGCTATTGAGTCTATTTCACAGAGTACATTGTAAGTCTATTTGCACCCATTGTAGCAATAACTTAAATTTCCTATATTATAATATACAAAATTTTAATGTGATACATAATACTTGAATTATATTTCTTAAAAGATAAAATGTTTATTTAAAATAATTAGTTAATTATATATTGTATAGAAAATTTTATCTCACTTTCCAAATTTTGCCGCCCTAGAAAATTTGCCGCCCTGGGCACTAGCCCCGACTGCCCCTAGTATAAATCCACCACTGCACATTTGTGTAAATAGCTTTCCAACTACCGTTTTATAATTGCCCATTTTTTAAGTATTAAAATGGATATAGTATGTTATTCTTAAGAGATACACATATGCCATCGCGGACTTTTTTGTAGATCTTTCTAAGGTGTACAATAATGTAGTACATTATTTTGATCTATCTGTTAGGGTTCATCCAGCGTTTGCAATGTAAGTGCAAAAAACGTGTTTATTTACGACATCACATTAGAAACCTCAAAAATAACAGTATTTCTCCACTATTTAATGGATGTTATTATACATATAAACCTTCCTCATGAATGACTCTATCTATTTAAAAAAACCGCATCAAAATCCGTTGTGTAGTTTTAAAGATCTAAGCATACAAAGGGACATAGGGACAGAGAAAGCGACTTTGTTTTATACTATGTAGTGATAGTGATTAGCTGTTGCTCGCAGCTTCGTCTGCGTTAATGTTGGAATACAGCCGTACCCGGACTGATATTTATTAATAGTCTATGACTATTACAAATAATGTGGCTTTCTATTGGTAAAAGAACTATCAAATTCGGTTCAGTGGATGCAGAGATTACCCCTACAACCTCACAAACCTCTTTATAATATAATGTGTCCCGTTTTGTGCTAAAAAATGAATGGTCACTGCACATTCCCTTGTGTAAACAAACCATTCTTACTACCACCCTCTTGTACCCCAGGACTGGGCGTGGGCTTGGAGGGTGCTGCTGGTGAGAAGAACATGCACGACGCAGAGTTCACCTGCGCACTGTTTAGGTTCATACAGCTCACCTGCGAGGGTCACAACCTGGGTATGTACTGTCCTTTTGTGTTAATTGATGTTTTGCTGTTCAATTAAGGAGGCCTGTGTTCAACAGTGGACGGATACAGGCTAATGATGATTTCTTGTCTTCATCGTCATTATCATCATCATCAGGCCCTATCTGTCTGCTGAACATAGGCCTCTCTCAAAGAACGCCAAGACGACCGATCCCTCACCACTCCAACACGGACCGGCCACTGTACGGAGATCGTCTTCCCACCTGGTTAATGGCCGACCAACACTTCGTATACCCTAACGCGTTGTCTTGTTGAGACAAAATAGTGTCCATTCAAAATGGCGGCATAAAACGCAATGTTAGGTATAATTTTGAAGAAAAACTATATGATGCATATACGTCCGTAACTCATAACAAGCTTTCATCTACAGATGCTTTAAAAAGTTAAAAAGTCACGACATTTTGGTTCCCCAGAATAGACAGAATGTTCGTAATCAACCTACCTATTGTCTGTAGTCGGTTTACGGACTATAATTTACGTGATGACGTCATAATACGCCACAAGACCAACGCTTAGGCCAATCGTGCATCTCTATCGCTTGTTTCGCGCTCTTGCACGCACGCTCGACTCATGCGAAACGTGACAATTTTTCGTGCGTGCAGCCAGCGTTCATCGATTTATAAGACGTTATCATGTTAAAAAATAGTTTAAGATTTCAACTTACGACCTTTCATATTTACTTGATTACACTAGAGACCGCTAAACAAGTCATTGCAAGTACGTTTTTGGCGAAGATTGTAAATTGTAATACTTGTCTCCCACAGAGTGGCAGAACTACCTCCGTACGCAGGCTGGCAACACCACCACGGTCAACGTGGTCATCTGTACCGTGGACTACCTGCTGCGTCTCCAGGAGTCCATCATGGATTTCTACTGGCACTACTCCAGTAAGGTGAGCTACCGATGGATTCCTGCCAATCTATTGATTTTTAAGGTCATAAGGGGGGCAAACAAACACTCGGAGCCTTATGGTGACTACCACCCCGGTCGTGCCGGCCGGCAATGGCACTAATTTTTTTTACGTATACGCACGGCCGCCTGGTCGAGTGAACAGTCGAATCCACTATATACATAATTTGTACGATGAATATAGAGACCTAATCAAGGTTAAGGCGCGGCTCCACCGGGGCGCTCATAGTGTCTACATACGTGTGTTAAAAAGTCAATTGCAAGAAAATGTCAATTAATGCGAAGCGTGTCCTTGGGTTGCAGTAGAAACAATCACATACATTTTCTTGCAAAGCGAAACTTAACAAACGTATGTAGCCTCTCCATACGCCGCGGTGGAGCCGCGCCCTTATTTTGCGAGGGGAAATTGATGGATGAAGAGTGAGTATTTATTAATACGCGATGTGTGTTTACCAGGAGCTCATAGATCCAGCTGGCAAGGCGAACTTCTTCAAGGCGATCGGTGTGGCGTCCCAGGTGTTCAACACCCTCACGGAGGTCATCCAGGGGCCCTGTACACAGAACCAACAGGCATTGGCACATTCCAGGTATCACTTACCAGTGGGAGGGTTGAGTTGTACCGCGCTCCCGGCTACATGGGTACCACCATCTTGCTTGTTTCTCCCGTGAAACAGCTTTGCTGTGTTTCGGAGAGAAGGGCAAGACAGGCAGTGTAATTACTGGCACCGAGACTTAACATCTTATGTCTCAGGAGATGAACGGCATAACACATGAATGAGTAGCCTTATTCTTCTTTTACGCCGGGAAATGCTCTGAGTCATCCCACTCTGTGGGAGTGGGTCTCCCATCGCTGCGAAGGTGGTAAGGTGGACGCAGCTCTACCCACTAAAACCCGACGAGTGCCACCAATGCCGACTTTGGTGAGGCGGGGCACCTCACCAATCTGTAATCGGATTTGTTTAGAAAACAATGCACCTCGACGGCTCAGTCAGTCCCTCAAGGGACCTACGCCACCTCCACAGAGGGGTTGTCCCGCATCACAGTACAACCCCTCCCAACGTCGGGAGAGTACAATGGGGTGAGGTTCCCGTCCTAGCCCCTTGCCCCTGCTCTTTTGTCCCCTCTTCTTATAAGAGAGGTACAAATAGCAGCTCGCTTTGCTCGATTGTTTCGCCCAAGGTACAGGGCTCACCCTAGGCTACTGAGCCCCATCGCCACGACAAGGCTTGAACCATGGTGGGGATGAATGAGTAGCCTAAGCTGGTTCCAGGTTAACATGTCTGCCAGTTTGCCTATCTAATCAACATGAAAAAAGTCGGAAAAAGAGATCTGCGGCGAGTATGATTTAGGGGTTAAAAGACCTCATGATGAGAGATGTGTGAGAATGGTTTAGAGGTCGATAGAGCTCATGATTAAAGATCTGCGGTGAGTATGATTTAGGGGTAAAAAGACTTAATGAGTGTGTGAGAATGGTTTAGGGGTCGATAGAGCTTATGATTAGAGATCTGCGGTGAGTATGATTTAGGGGTCAAAAGGGCTCATGAGTGTGTGAGAATGATTTAGGGGTCGATAGGGCTCATGATAAGAGATCTGCGGCAAGGTTAATTTAGGGGTAAAAAGACTTAATGAGTGTGTGAGAATGGCTTAGGGGTCGATAGAGCTCATGATTAGAGATCTGCGGCGAGTATGATTTAGGGGTCAAAAGACCTCACGAGTGTGTGAGAATGGTTTAGGGGTCGATAGAGCTCATGATTAGAGATCTGCGGCGAGTATGATTTAGGGGTAAAAAGACTTAATGAGTGTGTGAGAATGGCTTAGGGGTCGATAGGGCTCGTGATTAGAGATCTGCGGAGAGGTTGATTTAGAGGTCAAAAGACCTCATGATGAGAGGTCTGTGAGAATGGTTTAGAGGTCGATAGAGCTCGCGATTAGAGATCTGCGGCGAAGATGATTTAGTGGTTAAAAGATCTCATGATGAGAGGTCTGTGAGAATGGTTTAGAGGTCGATAGAGCTCGCGATTAGAGATCTGCGGCGAAGATGATTTAGTGGTTAAAAGACCTCATGATGTAAGGTCTGTGAGAATGGTTTAGAGGTAGATAGAGCTCGCGATTAGAGATCTGCGGCGAGGATGATTTAGTGGTTAAAAGACCTCATGATGTAAGGTCTGTGAAAATGGTTTAGAGGTAGATAGAGCTCGCGATTAGAGATCTGCGGCGAGGATGATTTAGTGGTTAAAAGACCTCATGATGTAAGGTCTGTGAGAATGGTTTAGAGGTAGATAGAGCTCGCGATTAGAGATCTGCGGCGAAGATGATTTAGTGGTTAAAAGACCTCATGATGTAAGGTCTGTGAGAATGGTTTAGAGGTAGATAGAGCTCGCGATTAGAGATCTGCGGCGAAGATGATTTAGTGGTTAAAAGACCTCATGATGTAAGGTCTGTGAGAATGGTTTAGAGGTAGATAGAGCTCGCGATTAGAGATCTGCGGCGAAGATGATTTAGTGGTTAAAAGACCTCATGATGTAAGGTCTGTGAGAATGGTTTAGAGGTAGATAAAGCTCGCGATTAGAGATCTGCGGCGAGGATGATTTAGGAGTTAAAAGACCTCTTGATGACAGGTGTGTAAAAATAGTTTAGGGGTCGATAGAGCTCAAGAAATCTTTGTCAGCCTCTATCGTTTTCCAGATTGTGGGACGCGGTGGGCGGTTTTCTGTTCCTGTTCTCGCACATGCAGGATAAGCTGTCCAAGCACTCATCCCAGGTGGATCTGCTCAAAGAGCTGCTCAACTTGCAGAAGGACATGATCACGATGATGCTGTCCATGTTAGAAGGAAACGTTGTCAACGGTGAGTGTCCCCATGTCGACTGTATCATTTTTTTTGACGTGATAACCTCATATAAATCGATGATCGCCGGCTGCACGCACGAAAGCATGACTCATTATGTTCCGCCTGAGCTGAGCGTGCAAGCGAGAGCGCGGAACAAACGATAGAAAGGCACGATCGGCCTAAGCGTTACAAATATACATCAATACAATTTTAAAAACTTTCGCGTTTATAACATTGGTAGGGTTATTATAAGATAATATTGATAATATCGAAATAAAAGTGAAATCTTGGTAAATATCCTACATAATTTTAATAGTGAAAATAAGTATGTTAGCTTTTGTAAGAGCTAGTGCCATGCTGCTTTGCAGACGAATTGGGCCGGCACGACCGGGGTGGTACCTCACGCTTACATAAGAGCGTCAAGTGACAGCGATGCTGTCGCGTTTCGTGCGGTTTGTGAATTTCCGGTGGCCTATTGGCATAGGGAAAAGGTGGGCAACGCATCTGCATAATCTCTGGTTGTACGGAAGTGTATGGGCGTCGATAGTTACCAAAAGGCTTCGACTGCTCGTTTGCCGTCCTACGCTATGAAAGGAACTTAAAATCTTACATCAGATAGACTGTTATGACTAACTCAAATGAAATTAATCCAAAATGACTGCCTATAAAGTTGTCACGTGACGAACCCAATTCCAGGCACCATCGGTAAGCAGATGGTGGACACGCTCGTGGAGTCTGCGTCCAATGTGGAACTGATCCTGAAATACTTCGACATGTTTCTCAAGCTGAAGGACCTCACCTCCAGCGCCAGCTTCAAGGAGATCGACGCCAACAACGACGGGTGGGTGCTGCCCAAGGACTTCAAGGAGAAGATGGAACAGCAGAAGAGTTATACGCCGTGAGTAATTACAATTACCTACAGTACTGGCCGTGTATCAGAGATCTCCAGGGACCTTAGAGGCCAGCAACACACTGCGGGCTTACTCTTTACACTAGATCGTATTGAAATTTAGGATTGGGATCGAGAACTTGTCAATCGGTACTCTTGTACGCTACACTAGCGCACGATTTGACTCGATCACGGTGGAATTTTATGTAACTAATTGAAATAGGTATTTCTCAATCTCGTTTTTTATGTTCACTTAACACCAGGTGTACAGATACTAAGAAAATATAATCTTTACCTGGGGAGATGCGATTTGTATCACACGCCTGTATATTTGATGTACTCCATAAATGAAGGCACAACTGAGGAAAAACCTTATCAACATTAACACATATTACATTAAAGATCTTACGGCTGATGGACGAGTCGTCAGAGCTTTAGAGTGGATTAGTCCCGCATGAAATTATTCATGTAAGCGCATCGAGCATATAACCGGAATAGAGCGGTAATGACAAATGTGGCCTGCAACGCCGGGTGTGCACTCTGATTGGCCGGCTGGTGGCCATTGATGTACGATTGGCCGATGGGACATATACTAGACGTACACACAGATCACTGGTTGGTTGAATTGCTATTACGTCAGTGACAAATCACTGACCGGTTTCGTAATTTTATGGCTCACATTACTATTCTCCGGTTATATGCTCGATGTGTAAGCGTAACCATCACTATCTACTGTATGTGTGTGTGGCGGACTAATCAGCGCCACATTCCTGAATCACGCTATCGAAGTTCCACAGCTCGTTGCTATACATACAACAGCTGAATTGATAGCAAGTGGGCTTCGGCCTGACCGAGCATACCATCTCGCTCGGTCGGAGATCTCCCTTTGGGGCTCACACCTATATATCCCACATGTGCATTTCCAGCGAGGAGATAGAGTTTCTGCTGGCGTGCTGCGAGACCAACCACGATGGGAAGTTGGACTACGTGGGCTTCTGCGACCGCTTCCACGAGCCAGCTAAGGAGATCGGCTTCAACCTCGCGGTGCTGCTCACTAACCTGTCGGAACACATGCCCAATGAGCCCAGGTATGTTACTTAAGGACCTGAAGCGGGGATCAGTTTTTTATAGATAGACAAACTGGTCAACGTGTCAGATGCTAAGTGGTCGACGTCGCCCATGAACATTAACTCTTTTATAAGTCAGCATAGGAAACTTATTTATAAGTTACCTATCCTGAGACATAAAATGTTAAGTCTCGGCGCCAGGAATTACACTGCCTGTCTTGTTCTCTCCGGAACACAACAAAACTGTTTCACGGGAAAAAAACCAAGATAGTGGTACCCAAGTACCTTCGGTTTTACAAGTTATATACTTTTTTACAAACATTAAATTCTAACAGACGCCTGAGCCTTTTTATTTTCTGTAGTAGTCTAATAACCCCGAACTCAAGTGGGGTCTGAAGAAATGAAGTTTTACTGTGTAATTTTGGTAGTTTTTTGTTCTAATAAAAAAACTTTTATGCATTTCATTAAGATTTCCCGCGTTTTCAGCAACCATAGTCACGAGAGGACCATAGAAAAAGTTGATTGATTTGTGAAATTCGTAAATAATAGTAAAACAGATTTTATGTAATTATAACATTTATTGTATAGTAATTTAGAGCATTAGAAGTTCGTGCGAGGTACAAAAATTATAAATTTCAGCACTAGAAATTTTTTTGCTCAAAACCCTCAGCAGCCTTGCCACGGAAGTTGTAGCAATAATAATTATAATAATAATAATAATTTATAGACGCTTTTACACCACGTCAATCTGGTCTGGTGGTAAGTTCTTGAAGAAATTAAGTGTTACGGGTACCAGACAACGGAAATATATTTAATACTTTTATACTAAACATATATTTAATATTTTTATTATATAATACACATATTTAACACACATCCATGACCCAGGAACCCAGAAAATATTGTTCCCTGGCGGGATTCGAACCCGCTACCTCCGGCTTGAGCGCCAACGCGTTAACCACTGAGCCACAGAGGTCGTCAAATAATCCCTGACAATCGTCTGTTAATCTGTATATCTGTAACATAAAAATCTGTGTTTTTAAGCCGAAGAATTCCTTCGTTTTAAAGCGATAATCTCTGAACTGCCAGTTAAATTAAAAAAAACTTTTGAAAAAATTTCAGATCAGCTATTAAGGCTATATTTGAGACGGGTGAAACCGCTCTATTCTAAAAGTTCGAAATCTTACAAATTGTCAAATTTTTAACTAAATAATATTCTCTTTCCAGGTTAGCGCGTTTCCTTGAGACCGCTGGTTCAGTGCTCAACTACTTCGAGCCATTCCTCGGCCGCATCGAGATCATGGGCGGCTCCAAGCGCATCGAGAGAGTCTACTTCGAGATCAAGGAGTCCAACATTGAGCAGTGGGAGAAGCCTCAGATCAAGGTCAGTTGCATTTTCTCTTTCTATCTCTTATCGCCTGCCTGCTTAGGTACCATTATCCTGTGTATTTCTTTTACTGTTTCTAAGGTGAGGCGGATATGGGGGACGCGTACCACTTATCATTAGGTTAGGGGGCGTCCATTTACATGATGTTATCGGGGGGAAGGGGTCAAGCTGAACACGTGACTTTTTTGCGAAACAGAGTAGAATTACAAGAATTGGGTGAAATTATTATAAAACGTGTTTCTTAAATAAATCCACATTTACGTGAGATTAGACTCGTTCTAATCTCACGTAAATGTGGATTTATTCAAGGGGGTCGAACCAAATCTCACGATATCTCACTAGTATGAGAGGGGCTAAAAAGCGTCAAATTCGCCGCACCTAATTAATGTATGCCCCCTCAGGTTATGTTAGGTGGAACCTCTGGCCCCACCATGGTTCAGGCCTTGACGTGGCGGTGGGGCTCAGTAGCCTAGGGTGAGCCCAGCACTTTGGGCGAAGCCAATTGAGCCGAGGGGGCTCTTTGTACCTACCCCGCTTGTATGAAGACTGACCTTCTATAGTGTAATTATTCTAAGTCTAGAACATTATTTTATTCTCTTCCAGGAATCCAAACGTGCGTTCTTCTACAGCATAGTGACTGAAGGCGGTGACAAGGAGAAGTTGGAGGCTTTTGTCAACTTCTGCGAGGACGCCATCTTTGAGATGACCCACGCGTCTGGTCTGATGGCTGCGTCGGAGGAGTCAGCCGGTGGGCCCAAGAACAGGGAGGCGGCGTATATGTACATGGGTGACGATGACGACGAGAGGTAGGGCTATGGATTGAATTTTACTAGTGGAAGGATCATGCCGCGCTCCTATCTGCATGGGTACCACCAAAGAAGGACTACAGACAGTGTAATTACTGGCACAGAGACTTAACAACTTATGTCTCAGGGTAGGCAACACATAAATGAGTTCCCTTTTTTTTTCTTTAACGCTGAGAAATGCTCTGAGGCATCCCGCGGGGAAATGGGTCTCCCCAGGCGGGTATACGGGACTCGCTGCGCCCGAAAGGTGGATGCAGCTCTACCCACTAAAACCCGACGAGTGCCACCAATACCGCCTTTGGTGAGGTGCCCCGGATCTGTTGAGCAAACACCTCGACGGCTAGTCAGTCCTTCAAGGGACTGACGCCGCCTCCTCAGAGGGACAACCCCTTCCAACGTCGGGATGGTACAATGGGGTGGGGTTCCCAATCTCGCCCCTTGTCCCCCTGCTCTTTTGACAATGTAAAATACAAAGAGCAGCTCCCTCGGTTCAATTGGCTTCACCTTAAACTACTGAGCCCCATTGCCACGACATAGCTTGAACCATGGTAGAGATAATGAGTCTCCTTGGGCTAGTTCCAGGTACTCTAGTTGATGTTCACTGATCACTTACTGTCCGGTGCCTCACCTTCTGATTTGCGTATCAAAATTTATGTTAGATAAATAATAATAGCTGGTGCCAGAGAGAGATGGTGGTTTGTGGTTTTGACAGATCGATAGACAGACGGACAACAGAGTAGATAAGGGGTTTTGTCATTTTGAGCAATGGAACCCAATCAAGGTGACCGTCATGGGTCACCAGCAGATATTGCACTTCAGGTTCATTATAGCGTCATCCCATTTGCTGTCACGGCATCCCAGTCGTTTTTACTTCCAAGGCCCAATACATAGTTCACATCGAAAAACTAAGAAATGGAATTATCTTTACAGAGCTGGAAAGGATCCTTTCCGGCGCGGATTCCAGTCTGTGAAAGACGGCATAGCCGCGACTTTCTCCTCCCTATCTCCGTCCAGCATAAAGCAGAGGATCGCGGATCTACAGCAGATGCCCCCGGCGGAACTTTGCGTTGGTTTCTTTAAGATGTTCTTCTACCTCTTCTACTATATCGGCTATGGGGCTTTCGTTGTTATCAGGTGAGTTTGAATCTTAGTATAGGAGGTATAAATTAATTACGTTGGCAACTTTTCGTGGTATATTCCATCTTGGTGAGATTTCATCCCTCTTCCAAATCTCACGTGTTCAAAAATTGAGGATCTAACTAATCAAAAAAACGTTTGCTAATTGCTTCATTATTTTTACTCAGAACGTAGTGTAGAATGATAGCGAGAAAATGAATTTGAGATTTGTATAGCCGTGATATATGTTGTGTACTATTGAGACATATGTTGTAACCCCCTTTCCAGTACGTGAGATTGGGTGAAATTTAGACCCCCTGAATGTCACATGTAATTAATTGATGACTCCTGAGGTTATTTTGTGATAGCAACACTAACAAAACGTTTCATTTCACGCTACAAATGATGCACAGTCACTGGTAATTCCATTCAGTAAAAAAAAAATATGTTTAAACGCCATAATTTACGTACTTATTTAATACTACATTACCTTATTAAGATGCCTTCAAAATACTTTTTGCTTAAGGTTTTTTAGGTAAAAAATAGACGTTGTTGTGTATCTAATTCAGTTGTAAAAACTTTAAGTATTAAACACGGTATTTAATGCGACTTTTTTCTTTCTTGCTTCGTAATGTTATGGCTTTAAGTATTTATGATATTAGTAATTTTGTATTTTTTATTTATCGTATAACTAGAAAATAATATATTCACAAAATAGCTTTTTGCTTATTAAAAGCATTTCCACTTTCATACACACTGTATGTGGTATATATTATAGCAGTTTTTCTGGGCTTTTATTAAGAGATTTTTGTCAAATCCGATAAACAGTCTTTCCATTAAAAATAATAAAAATAATAAAACTTTATCCAATTCTCCACAGGTACATATTCGGTGTCCTCCTCGGCTTGATGCGAGGCCCTCAAGTGGAAGAGACTCCCCCTGAGCCGGTGGAAGAGGAGAAATTCGGTCAGTTCAGGCACAGAGTGCTCGGACACACAAGTAAGACGTACACCCATATTGGCTTCACTCAGTGACACTAATACATAGTTTGGAGGAACTACAAAACTAATACGCGAAGACGCATTGGAAATTTTGGTGCCATTAATTTTAATTTATTTCAGTAATTCCAGAACGAATGAAAATATAAGTTGCTGAACAAATAGTTCATGATAAAAACTTTATTTTGTTAGTTTACAAAACATGATTAGGTAACTTTTGTAATACAGAAAAAATATCAAACATACCTCTTTTTTAAAAGAGATTCTCATCTTATAGGCAAACGGGTCCGGTTTAAGCCTCTTAACTTGCTTCGTAGATGAGTCTATACATGTTTTTAAAAATTTAGAAGGAATTTCTCCAATTATCGTTCTTAACGCAATAAAATAACAAAAACCATTCGTATGGAGAGCCTCACCCCGCTCAGGACGCTCAACCCCATCTGGCGCGTGTCTGGTATTACTGTTATTGTTAATGCGTCGTCTTAATTATAAAAAATAATAAAAAAATTAATTATATAAAAGATAAAAAAATGTTGAATGTTTTTGACGGTTCTATTCCTGGAAATGACGAAAATCCGCATAGATCTTATGATCCGACTCCGTTATCCGTCTGACTGTATGTAGGTATGTTTAACCAAAACATGAGGGAAAATATCTGTTAATCTGTTGTTATATTACACAAAAACAATACATTTTTACAGAATCCGCAGCTTGCAAGTCGGACACGCCAAAAAAAGCGCCATCTAGTTAAAATTAAAAGCGACTTAAGAATCATAACAAATTCATTACAATTTATTGTAATTAAAACACAAAACATACGGATGCGAATCCGTAAAATATCAGCCTACGTAAAAACACAAAGTTGATTTATAGTACCAATTTTTTTGTTATATTTTTTCGAATTTGGATAAAGCGTGTACCACATATTATAATATTTTTAATTCAGCTCTTATTCGTATTTCCTCTAAAGTATGGGGTTTGTATATGTGCATTTACTTACAATGACTTAACACTGAACTAAAATAAAACAACAAGACGGAAAACATTTTTTTTATTACACATTCAAAATAGTTGTCATTTTATTTTTTTTCTTACTTTGAACCGATTCCAACAAAGTAGCCTCTCCTTGATTACAATTGTACATATATTCTTGTTTTTTCTTGTTTTTATATAAATTGTCTTGCATGATTATGGTAAGATACTTTTCATACGTACGTACTATACGTAGGTACTATTGAAATTACATAATATTAAGGGGTGGAGACCTGGTGTCCTGAAACAAAGGCCTCGAGCCTAGCTTAGGGGCCATTCTCCCACAATATTAGTGTTCCTATTATTATACCTGCAAATGTCTTGTTACAATATTGTGGTGAGAAAATAAATAAATATTATTATTATTAATTAGTGCATTCAAGTAACATCGATAAAGCCTTTTTTAATTTTAGTATTGACAAAATATTACTATTTGAAGAATGCGTACAACTCCTTGTCTATAAAACCACCATAAGTTGAACTGTACGACTTATGTTTACAGTTCATCATCATCAGCATCTATCCTTCACTGCTGAAATTGAAATTTCATGAAATTTGAGATACGTTGTAAATATTTGGATTACATTAACAAAATAAATTGCTTTGCTTATTATTCTAAAATGTAACAAATTCGTAATTCGTACTACCATTGTATGCATAAATACCGTTATTGGCTACTGGGCGTTGTGCTCTAAATATGAAATAGTTCATATTTGGAACGTCAATAGAATATGAGCGATAGCTATTGGTTGCCAATTGGATGTTCCAGCAATTATTTTACTTCATCTTATTGTGAACGAGAAGGTTTTGTCTATAGACCAGACCTAAAAAAAAGTAGAACGCTTTGTCCACCTTGTCCACTGACCAAAACTTTGACACAAATTTTAGCGCCAAAAGTTAGTTGGATAGACAAACTGACAGACATGTCTTATGTTAAGTGGTCAGCGTCGCCTATTAACATAACCTAGTTTTTTTTTTCTTGTGCGCGGGGAAATGTTCTTAGGCATCCCGCGGGGGAGGGGAAATCCTATAGATGGTAAGGTGGACGCAGCTCTACCCACTAAAACCCGGCGAGTGCCACCAATGCTGCCTTTGGTGCAGTGCCCCGGATCTGTTGAGTAACAAGGGCACCTCGACGGCTAGTCAGGCCCCCAAGTGACCACAGAGGGGTTGTCCCGCACCACAGAACAATTGCAATGGGGTGATGTTCTCATCCTCCCCCTTCCCCTTGCCACCCTGCTCTTTTGTCCTCTCTTCTTATAATAGGGGTACAAAGAATAGCCCCCTCGGTTCAATTAGCTTCGCCGAAAGTACCGGTACCTTAGGCCACTGAGCCCCACCGCCAGACAACTCATTTATGTGTTGCCTATCCTGAGACATAAGATGTTAAGTCTCGGTGCCAGTAATTACACTGACTGTCTTGCCCTTCTCTCGGAAACAAAGCAAAGCTGTTTCACGGTAGAAACAAGCAAGATGGTGGTACCCATGCAGCCTCCCACCGGCAAGGGAATATTTTTCCAAGGACGAGACTTACTCGGATCCGTTTTTGGATTCAGAATCAGAACTTAACTAGGTGCAGACAAATAAATACAATTTTCACTAGTCTATCATTGAAGAGATCCAAAGACATTTTAATTGAGATTACAAACTTAACATTGGCCCCTGAAATTCCAGGTCCAATGAGACACATGCCAGCCTTACCAGCTGCTGACGATACGGGGCAGATGCAGGTCTCCGCCTTTGGACTGGATATCACCAAAGAGGACAATGGACAGTGAGTATACCAGTTTTATTATAATAATATCAACCCATAAATGTCCCACTGCTGGGCACGGGTCTCCTCCTCGAAATCAGGCGAGAAGGGTCTTGGGCCATAGTTCACCGATGTGATGGCCCAATGCGGGTTGGTGAACTTCACCCACCTTCAAAGACTTTTAGTCTCATCAGGCATGCAGGTTTCGTCACGATGTTTCCTTCACCGGTCTTATCTATTCTAATATTATAAAGCTGAAGAGTTTGTTTGTTTGTTTGAACGCGCTAATCTCAGGTACTACTGGTCCGATTTGAAAAATTCTTTCAGTGTTAGATAGCCCATTTATCGAGGAAGGCTATAGGCTATATAACATCACGCTGTGACATATAGGAGTTGAGTAACGCGGGCGAAGCTGCAGGCAACAGCTAGTTACAATTATATTGTGCACAGCGGTACTGTAATTGTAACGTCAACATTGAGCTTTTTTCATGGCATATTACGAGCAGTCGAAGCCGTTTGGCGACTACCGACGCCCATACACATCCGCACAACCAAAGATTATGCAGATGCGTTGCCGTCATTTTCCCTATCCCCCCAATGGGCCACCGGAAACTCACAAACCGCACGACACGCGACATAGCTCACATAACACCGGCGTCACTTGACGCCGGTGTTATGTGAGCGAGAGGTACCACCCCGGTCGTGCCGGCCCAATTCGGCAGCAAAACAGTATGGTCCTCTTACGATACTACAATATGATATAGTGCGCGTTAGTGCTGTAATTGGAAAAACAGACCATATCTTTATACTTGATTTGACCCTTTGCATTATGCCAGGTTGCAAGTGAAGCCACATGAATCACCAACCACATCGACGCCCTCGTCAGGGGAGGAGGCAGAGGCGTCCCCCGACGAGAGCGCTGACCACACGGAGGACCAGCAGCCGCCCTCACTCATTGACCTTCTCGGGTAAGTGTCTGAAACAATTTTTTTTATAAAAGTGTCCTCAGTAATCTAACTCACTGGCCCAAAGGAAAATTCGCTAATCAATCACAATATTCAAGCAGCTTTTCTAGCAGTCTGCATGGGTACCGCCATCTTGCTTGTTTCTCCCGTGAAACAGCTTTATGTATCAGAGAGAGCAGGACAGGTGTGTGTCTTATGCCAGTTTGCCTATACAACTAACATAAAATTTAAAATAAAGTGCGTGCGTACAAAGTACACATGTCAGAAGTAAAGCTTATTTGGCAAACTAATTTTTAAATCTCGTTTATATTTATGCTAATCTAAAGCTTTAAATTTCTCTCGATCATTCTCACTCGCTTCCTCCCTACTCTCACTCCATGGCTATGTGGTTCATGCTACGTTTGCCCTTTCTCATTCTCTCTCAATCGGTCTCAATCACTCTCTCCCTCTTGGACAAAAACGTTGCACATTTTCGTGATGTTTCATCCGTAAAAATTTTACCCTCATGCGTGAACGAAGTTTCACTTCAAAAATAGGAAAAAATCTATTAAACGCCCTGGTAAGAAAACGATGGTATGAAAGACCCTAGAAGTCTAATGTGCAGGGTCGGAAAATAACTCCGATCATCCGCCAAACATGATACCTGAATTATTTCTAGATAGGAATGTCTTTTCTAATCGCCTTTTTTTAGCATTTCACAATTAACACAACATATAAATCATTTTAAATTTCAGCGGTGAACAGGCGAAGAAGCAAGCTCAAGAACGTCTGGAGGCACAGGCTGTGCAACAAGCGGCCATGTCTGCCATTGAAGCGGAGAGCAAAAAGGTTTGCAACAAATCCAACACAATCTCAATCTACTCAAATCATCATAATATTTGACCATCCCCAACATGGTTCAAGCCTTGTCGTGGTGGTAGGGCTCAGTAGCCTAAGCTGAACCCAAAACCTCCGGCGAAGCCAATTGAACCGAGGGGGCTGCTCTTTGTACCCCTCTTATAAGAGGGGACAAAAGAGCAGAGGGGACAAGGGGAGAGGATGGGAACCTCACCCCATTGTACTATCCCGACGTTGGGACAGTACTCCACCCGAGGTTCTGTGGTACGGGACAAAACCTGTGGAGGTGGTGTGGCACCTCAGCTCAATAGATGCGGGGCACCTCACCAAAGGCGGCATTGGTTGCACTCGCCGGGTTTTAGTGGGTAGAGCTGCGTCCACCTTACCATCTTTCGAGCGCAGCAAGTCCCACATACCCGCCTGGGGAGAGGACAGGCAGAGAAAAAAAAAGACAAGGCTGAAGGCCACTCGCACTGGGTTTAGTGCGGTATACCGCTGGGATAGCGGGGAACGCCGGGAGTCCCACATATAGGGGATATGTGGTCAACTCATCCCCGGGTGAATACGCAAAGCATTTCCACTGCGATAACAAAAAAGGCATTGTGGCGCGCCTAATAATTTAAAAATCAGTCATATGACCGTTCACTCGTTTTGTATGGAAACAGACATCCATATTCACCAATTATAGGAAATAGAATGCACCATTTATTGCCTTATGCCGGTGAAGGAAACATCGTGAGGAAACCTGCATGCCTGATGAGATTACAAGTCTTTGAAGGTGGGCCCTCCTCGCCTGATATCGAGGAGACCAGTGCCCAAAAGAGGGACATATGAGGGTAATATAAGAGTTGATATTATTATTATTATATCCTTTATTAAAAATAATGTAAAACGTTACCTCATGCAGCAAGGATTATTGAAAACAGTGTATGGATTTAAGAAGGTAATAAACAAGGTGTAATGCGGTACATTTTTTTATAGCATAGAGGGCAAACGAGCAGTCAAGCCTTTTGGCGACTATCGACGCCCATATACATCCGCACAATCAGAGATTATGCGTTGGCCTCCTTTTTTCTATACAAATGAGCTACCGGAAACTCGCAAACCGCACGAAACGCACAGCAAAAACTTTCACTTGACGCCGGTGTTATGTGAGGGAGAGGTACCACTCCGGTCGTGCCAGCAAAAGTCGGCTGCATAGCAGCATGGCAACTACCTTTTACTTAAAAAATGTAAAAATAGTAATTAAGAATGGATTAAATTGCAATACAGTACGCACCAATCCACTGATAGAAAGCATTATTCGAAGAACGCCAAGACGTCTTCATTATTATCTTACCTAGACCAGTTACTGTACGAATATAATTAAAGTTTAAAGGTTTGAGGTTGGTAGTCCTCGGTTGTCGCCGATGTCTTTTGAATTTATAGCTATTTAGTAACTAGCTGTTACCCGCAGCTTCGCCCATGTTACAGCCATCCCCGGAGTGATGATGATTATTTCTGTAGCTTAAGTTACTCCTTATAACATCAGCAAGTGAAAATCCTGTCAAAATCTGTCCAGCCGTTTTAGAGATTAGCCGGAACAGATAGACAGACAAACACAAAAATTGAAAAAAAAATATTATTACAGCCATCCCCGGAGTGATGATGATTTTTTCAGTACCTTAAATTACTCCTTATAACATCAGCTATATGCCAGAGAAAATCCTGTCAAAATCTTTCCAGCCGTTTATAGATTTAAGCCAGAACAGATTGACAGACAAACACAAAAATTGTAAAAAAATATATTTTGGTATATGTACCTTGTTTACATCTATATGCATTTAGTAAAAAGCGGTTATTTTAATATTACAAAAAATTGGAGTGACTACTCCAATTTTAATTATCTGTATAGATTATTTACCTACTAGAGTGAACGCGTTAATGTGTTGTACGTTTTTAAGCAGAGTGTAGCAGCTCCAACGTCGTCTGCATTGGCAGCGACGGACGTATCGAAATACGTGAAGCGCGCCGTGTCGTTCCTTGCAAGAAACTTCTACAACCTGAAATACGTGGCGCTTGTGCTTGCCTTCGCTATTAACTTCGTGCTACTCTTCTACAAGGTAATCTTCTTCAACTGATGCAACTACAACTATTCGAATATCAATAAGTCTTTCAAGTAAAAATATAGCTCAAAAAGATTGGTGCACCTCAGGGTAATGTTTTGAGTCCGGTTTCTCTTTTAATTTTTCATAAGGATCCTCGCTATTGAATGCTAATGTATGAACCATTTCTATAGAATGAATGTAATTATTAAAATATTTGCAGGTATCTACGCTGGAGGTTGAAGGTGGAGAGGGATCAGGAATAGGAGACATCATTAGCGGCTCTGGGTCCGGACAGGGATCTGGCAGTGGGGACGGTACTTAATATTCATTTTTTATTATTAAAATTTTTCTATTGTTTTCTAATGTTTACGCGAATTTCACGCATTATAATGAAACATTTTTTACGGATTTTATCGTGGTTTATTAAGATTTTTACAAGCCCGACGTTTCGGAATCTTTATAGCAACCGTGGTCACGGTAGGACGGAGGTGTCATGCGTCCTAATGTTATAAAGTTATTCGAAACTACTCTATGATACATCAATATTTTGGTTAGTCCTGGTTATCAATGAAATATAGGAATTGAACTACAATGAGCCTTGAAGGTGTGCCTTTTCATAATGAGTTTCTTTTTTAAATATAGGTGGTAGTGGTGATGGCGGTGGCGATGACGATGCATTAGAAGTGGTACAGATAGATGAAGACTTCTTCTACATGGAGCACGTTATAAATATAGCAGCAGCGATGCACTCGATCGTCTCCCTCGCTATTCTCATTGGATATTATCACCTCAAAGTACGTGATCATTTTCAGTATCTTATCTTCAAATGGTCTCTGATATCGTTATATCCTGTTTTAATGTCTCGAAGTTGCCAGCGTTTTTACTATTTCATGACCCTGACTCTCGCTTTCAAGTCCTGGCAAGGTTTTCTACGATCGTAATTCGTGATTTGCTCATAATTTTTTCTAAAACTCCTGTTCTTTCAGGTACCATTAGCTATATTCAAGCGTGAAAAGGAAATTGCCCGTAAGTTGGAGTTCGATGGTTTGTACATCGCCGAGCAGCCAGAAGATGACGACTTGAAGAGTCATTGGGACAAACTCGTGATATCTGCCAAGTAAGTGCTAAAATATCTTACTTTAGACTGTACTTTCATTCAATGAAATCTGGAGATATTGATACAACTAACCATCAAATTGTTTTCACTTCTGCTATTCATTAATTACGGCACACTAATTTCAAGATATATCGACCCCCCATCCTTGTCACAGTTGGTCACGTTCGTAAGACTTCCCCCTCCCTAGTGTAACGTCATATATTTTTTACAATTTTTACATAATATTGAAATTAGGTTACAAATAAATTTCAATTTCTTCTTCTAAATTACCTATAATTCGTGTTTTAATAATAAACATTTCGATGTAGAAATGTGACGTCGCAAAGTCTAGGAGCCCCTCCCACCCCCTTGTCACACCATATGTCACACTTTGTTGGGGGAGAAACCCACGCCCCTCCTCACCCTCCTTTAACGTGTGACGTAGGTAATTTATGGATGGTCCCGAATATGACTTAACCAATATTTGATTACTCTGATTCCTCATATTTTATACGATAACATTTCCTATGACAATAAATATTAATTTTCAGATCATTCCCGGTCAACTATTGGGATAAGTTTGTGAAGAAGAAAGTTCGTGCGAAATACTCTGAGACCTATGACTTTGACTCCATATCCAACATGCTTGGGATGGAGAAGACGTCCTTCGCGGCACAAGAGGATGAGGGAAGCAAAGGATTTGTTCATTAGTAAGTATTTCGCCGATAAGAAGGATGTATTCAGTGTACGGCCAGACATCTCATATTAATTCCTCTACTGAATGAACTTAAAATAAACAATACACATAATATAGCAATGATATGAAATTTTACCGGTGGGAGAGTTGCCCCGACGCTCCCATCTGCATGGTACCACCATCTTGCTTGTTTCTCCCGTGAAACAGCTTTGCTGTGTTTCGGAGAAAAGGGCAGTGTAATTACTGGCACAGCCTTAACGTCTTATGTCTCAGGAAGACAACACGTGAAGGCATTGTCTGGGTCAGTTCCCGGTAAGCTAGTTTATGTTCATGGGCGACGTTGACCACTTACTATCAGGTGGCACGTCTACCAGTTTTGCATATCTAAGTAATATAAAAAAGCAGTGTGATTATTGGATATAAGGTAATCTTTCATCTCAGAGTAGGCAACGATTAAGCACTTGGCTCTGGCACAATGAAAGCTAGTCCCGGTTCATTCATGTTTTTCCGGACATACAATATATTTTCTAAGATGTATTGAGAGGCGACAGACAGAATTCATATGTGTTTAAATTTTTCTCTCAAATATGAATAGGGGGCCAACTTGTAAATTGCAAGGATAGCCCGCTTTTGGAGCACAAAAACGTTTATATCGGCAGCATTTCCCCATAAAAATATCCTATACCTATTTTATCCTTTTATTATTCCTAAGACGAAGTAATGATATGTGTTTCTCCTGTAGCATCATCAACATCGACTGGCGGTACCAGGTGTGGAAGGCTGGCGTGACCATCACGGATAACTCGTTCCTGTACTCGCTGTGGTACTTCTGTTTCTCGGTGATGGGCAACTTCAACAATTTCTTCTTCGCCGCCCATTTGCTGGACGTCGCTGTTGGTTTCAAGACCCTGAGGACCATCCTGCAATCCGTCACTCATAACGGGAAACAGGTATACATACGCGTTACAATCAGGTAAATTTTTTTGGTTGGCAATTTTAAAGGGGCAACAACAACAAAAAGTCGATTTTTACGGCATTTCCTTCCTCGCAGCTATATGGAATCAGCTGCCACCCGCGGTATTTCCAAACCGAACCATCAGGAAGAGCGTGCTCATATGAGAAAGGCCGGCAACGCACCTGCTAATGTGGTAAGTGATAAACGACATCCATAGACACAATGGGTACCAGATTAACTGACTGTCCGTTTGCCCCCTCTTATAAAAAGGGGCACCAAAATTCTCTAACAGTAATTTTGCGTTCTGAACAAAAGAGGTCAATTTCAAATTGTTCCAACAGTTCTGAAAAATCGTAGGGCTTAAGTTCAAAAGTCGTGTTTGTATAAGATTAATTATGTGCAAGCCGTCTAGAGCCGTTTACAAATTACTTCAGGTTAATTTGATATAATTTTATTTTCCTGGGTACAATTTTATCCAATTGATAAAAGTTATATTACTTCTGGGTCACTTTACTATCCAACCATAAACTGATTCAATTCTAAATTATCAAAATATAAATCGATGAAACATTTGAATAACATTAATAATTATTTCCAACCACAGCTGGTACTGACTGTGATGCTGTTAACTATCATCGTGTACATCTACACGGTGATAGCCTTCAACTTCTTCCGCAAGTTCTACGTCCAAGAAGAAGACGATGAAGTCAATAGGAACTGCCACGACATGCTCACGGTACGTTGTAACTTTGGGTTATTTTCATGCTAATAGGCAAACGAACAGACATCTGATTGTATGTCAGATTTACTGTCACAAGTGTCAGTAATTATAATGTCAAAGTAACAGTCGGTAGTGCAGAATGGATAGTTCTTACAGGAACACAGAAGAATATGTGGTGGAAGAAAAGCCTGAAATCACCTATTCTCACAGTAGGACATGCATTGAAATATAACGCCAAAACGATTCCCAAATATCTAGAAAAAATCATGTTATTTTTCCAAAAGTCCCTAAAAAGGGTAAACTCAGTCGCCGTTCCAAAACATAACAAAGCTGTATCACGGAAGGAATAAAACATTTTTTGCTGTAATTCTTACAACTAGATAAATGCATGTTGGTCCCTAAAACCGGATAAATGTTATGTTGCAGTGCTTCGTGTTCAACCTGTACAAGGGCGTGCGCGCGGGCGGTGGTATCGGAGACGAGCTGGAGCCGCCCGACGGTGACGACTCCGAGGTCTACCGCATCATCTTTGACATCTCCTTCTTCTTCTTCGTAATTGTCATTCTGCTCGCCATCTTGCAGGGTCAGTATAGAATAGGACTTTGTCTCGTTGATGTATTTAAAAAACATACCTGTGGTCTGCAAAGTCGGTTTACAGACGATAATTTAACATGAAACGTCATAATGCTTAGGCCGATAGGGCTCTTTATTGCTTATTCCACGCTATCGCTTGCACGCTCGACTCAGGCGGAACGTGACACTTTTCGTGCGTTCATCGATTTACAAGATGTAACATAAAATAAGCAACTTCAACTGAACGTTCTTAAGAAAATGAAGCCAACATCCGTGACGTCATACTTTATGACGTCTAGCAGATGTGAAACAGATATAAGTATATTAGAATCCGCAATAAAAACGAAAAGAAACTGAATCAAACATCGTCATGCCGTCCTGCCATCACGGCATTCGAGTCGATTTAACTGCCAATGCGTGCAATAGATGTTTCACATCAAAACCGGACGGAATTTATATGCCCAAATTGTGCAGCCTACTTTAGTCGTTCACAAAGTTTGCCATTTTTAAGTGATTGTCACTTTTTAACAACTGTTGTCGTCAGGTTTGATCATTGACGCCTTCGGAGAGCTCCGTGACCAACTGGAGTCCGTGAAGGAAGACATGGAGTCCAACTGCTTCATATGTGGCATTAATAAGGACTACTTTGATAAGGTATGGTTTTTTATGTCAAAAGGCGGCAACCCAGCAGTCGGAGCCTTATGGTAACTACCGACGCCCATAGACATCCGCACATCCAAAAGTTATGCAGATGCGTTGCCCTCCTTTTATATACCCCCCAATGGGCGAGCGGAAACTCACAAGCCGCACGAAATGCGACAGAATAGCTGTAACTTGACGCCGGTGTTATGTGAGCGAGAGGTACCACCCCGGTCGTACCGGCCGAATTCGGTTGCAAAGCAGCATGGCACTACCTCTAATTCCTAAATTCCTATTCGTAAAAAAATATTTTTAACGATGATTACTTCATGCGTGCATATGCTCCGCAGGTGCCGCACGGTTTCGACACGCACGTCCAACGAGAACACAACCTCGCCAATTACATGTTCTTCCTCATGCATCTAATTAACAAACCGGACACGGAGTATACAGGTATAAATCAGATTATTTCTATGGCATCTTCAACGTTTAACCTTTGTGAATTTATAGAAAAACACTAATTTTTCTACTTTATTTGTAAAAAAGCGTATTGTTTGCGCACCAACTTGAAATAGATCCCTCGTTGATTAATTTCATCATCACAATTAATAGATTTCATCGAAATTATTCCAGCTAATATTAAATTGTATTCACACAGCGGATCAAATCGGATTGTGTCATTGGTCGATTTTGATCTTGTGACGTCATTATAGCCTTTGATTGAAACTCATTGAAATAATGGTTACTATAAACTAAAAAAAATACTTCGATATTGTTGTAAAGTTTTTAAAGTTTTTTCATTTATTTTGTACGGGCTAGGCCCACCACTCGTTCCCACCGCTGCTACTCCTGTATAGCCAGGATCGACAGCGGTAACCACTAAATGACCCTTTGATACGATCTCAGGGAGCCCAAGGGATACGTTAAAACTGCCTTGGGACCCGCAACGAATTTAATCAAAAGTATTCAGGAGTAGGAAAAAAATCCAGTTTCCCTCCCCGGTTAAAGCGGGAGACAGTACAAGAATGCAATGACTAACAAGAGTCAAGAAAAGACAGCAGCAGAAAGGGGAAGCTGCAATGCACCACGGAGAAATTTTTATGTCTACAAATATCTGCATAGTATGATTATGTATAACTTAGTGATTTTTTCATTTATTGTTGAAAATTGATAATTCCAAATATTTTCCAGGTCAAGAAACGTTTGTATGGAACATGTACACGCAGAGATGTTGGGACTTCTTCCCGGTAGGAGACTGTTTCAGGAAGCAATATGAAGACGTCATGGGAGAGTAGACTGGATCAAGAATGGTCTGAATATCTCGTAAAATAAATTAATGTTGGCCTAATTTACAAAAATATTGGCTTATTAAATCTTTGCTCAAACAACACCAATTCGTATTAGATTGTTATGAAAATTAAATTTAAAATGTTGCTAGCAACACTGGCCAATCAACTATTTTTATAGTCTGTTACAATTTTGACATGGCGGGAGTTCGTATCTGTCAAATTCTGAATCTTCGCTTCCTAACTTATTATAGTTAATTAAGGTGGCCTTTCCAGTTTAACTTTTCTATTTTAAATAAATCTTCGATATAGTTTATTTAAGGTTTAAATTACGAGTTACGAATAAATATTACATTTTATATGCATTTTTATTTCTCCCTTTCAATGTGGCAAATAAAAGAGAGGGTTTAGTTTAGTATTTAAACTAATCCTCTGTATTCCGACGAGTCTAGAAACTATAGACAAAAGCGAAGTCAGCTTCCCTTGGGAGCTAGCAAAAAAATCTCAGAACGATAAACAATAATCTTACTAATATTATAAACGCGAAAGTTTGTAAGTTTGGATGTCTGTTCATCTTTCCCGGCAAAACGGCTGATCTGATTTGGCTGAAAGTTGAAATGGTGATGGCTTATACCTTGGATTAGGACATAGGCTATAAAAATAATCATCATCAACCGGGATATGGTTGTAAATCTAAGTTATCACAGGCGAAGCTGTGGCCACCAGCTCGTATAATTATAAAGGGTCATTGCTCTTTAAAATAAAAGACAATTATGAACAAAACATTAATTTATTTCACTTAACAACTAAACTTATCAAATACAGACTCCATCATCAGCTAGTCCACTGTTGGGCATAGTTAGGCCTCAATAAAGAATAATGCTTTTTGGCGTTGATACGCTACCTTTTTTCTGTGACAAACTAGCTAAAAATCCCTGGTACAAACAACGCAGGTATAGCCTGACCAGAAAAATAAACCCTTGCCATATTGCGGAAAATTTCGCAACTAATTTCTGTATGGACGACACTATGTGTTGACGTAAAAAGATACAGTGGCGACACCACGCAGGGTTAATATGTTTCTGGTCAGGCTATAAATAGTGCTGCTAACCTAGCGGGTGTATAAAGGTGGGCATCACCTGCTGTTGCCAAAATATGGCAATCAATTTTATTCCAATTTTATAAAAAATAGTTATCCTTTCCCAACAAAGAATTGACTTATTTTATGCACAAATTTATAGTTCCACATAACATTAGTAACGCCACAGTCAAATAAATGCAAAAGTTAGTCTGTCCGTTGAATTCATCCTAGTAAACAAATATAGTCCAAAAGTAACTTTTATCGGCTTGTTTTAGTTTGGGAAACCAGACAAATGAGTCTAACTCACGCTGCCCTCAACATGGAACCTTTTCCATAAAAAACTATTTATTCATAACAAACAAACGGTTATCTGATTTTTTTTTATTGCGTTGAGACCTAGCTTTTTGCCAATCCTCATGATTCTATTTGTATGGGAAGTATCCTTTAAGTGTGTTTTGACAGATGGATATCGAAGTGAACTTAAAGGATTCCGTTGAGACAATAATTATGAGCCCGTATACTACTAACTCCACGCAGGCAACAGTATCACAATTGGGCATATTTTACATGTAACTTACCTAACTGACTGAAGGCTGCTTATGAGCAAGATACAAAGTAAAGATACTCGTCAGGGCGCTGACCAGGAAGATCACGTCGAACCACCTGTGGTAGAAGTTAAACTGGAGGTCGCCGAGCACCTGGGTGATGATGATGCGGTACTCCGGCGGCATGTTCATCCTCATCAGCAGCACCGAGGAACAGAAGTACATGCCCATGATCTGGGCGAGGATCAGCACGATGACGTTTGATGACTTCGACGATGAGATCTTGTAGAAGAACTGAAAGAGAACAATGACCCACATAAAAGAAAATTAACTTTATAACTAGGTACAGTTGTTTTGTTTCACGAAAACGGGTGGGCCATTTTTGTATTTTTGATTCGTTGCGTCCGTTCTAGTGTATGTAACTACAGGGAGTGTCAGAGTACAGAACTGAGCGCTCCCGAGCTTACGCACACAAAGACAATGTGCATGTACATTTACTTACACTTACACACAAGGATGGCTCTCCCACTTTCGTCAAATAAAATATATATACGTTCATGAGCATTTTCCTATATGAATAATGTGACTATTATAAATTAATATAAATAATTACGAAACATAAAAACATACTCGATTACAGGCGATGACGTCACACAGTGCAAGAGCCCGCGTACTAGGAACTTGACAACTATTTTGTTCCATAATTTTAAGGATTTTGCCTTCATAATATAAAATAATAATTAAATGTATTTATAAGCACATGAATGTATACTTTTCTTTTTTCATTATTTTTTATTACTAATCATCATCATTACGATTGCCAACCTTTTTTCATCTCAAGATGCGGTTGCGAAAGCGGCGAACTCCATTGCGGGCAGCCGCATTTTTCAAAGACTGCACACAGAACCGCACAGTGCGTATAGCAACGTTGCGACTAGCCGAAGGGCAAGACAGACAGTACAAATACTGGCATCTTACGTCTCAGGATAGGTAACACATACATTAGTTGCCTTCATTTTTTTAACGCCGGGAAATACTCTGAGGCATCCCGATGGGAAGTGGGTCTCAGGCGGGTATGTGGGACTCGCTGCGCCCGAAAGGTGGTAAGTGGGCGCAGCTCTACCCACTAAAACTCGGCGAGTGCCGCCAATGCCACCTTTGGTGAGGTGCCCCGGATCTAATGAGCAAACAGGCTAGTCAGTCCCCCAAGGGACTGACGCCACCTCCACAGAGGGGTTGTCCCGCACCATAGAACAACCCCTCCCAACGTCGGGACAGTATAATGGGGTGACGTTCCCGTCCTCGCCCCCTTTCCCCCTGCTCTTTTGTCCCCTCTTCTTCTTAGAAGATATAAGATAAATGATTTGATTGGGCTAGTTCCAGATAAACTAGTTCATGTTCATGGGCGACGTCGACCACTTACCATCAGGTAGTACGTTTGCCAGCTTGTCCATCCAAGTATGTATTGCAAGGTGTGTTACCTTGGTGAGCGTGAGGAGCAGCCCGCGCGTGGAGGTGAGCACGATGCAGCCCACCAGTGCGAAGGACACGTGCTGCGACCAGAAGCCCACATCCAGCGCCCAGCCCAGCCAGTGCACCACCAGCTCGAGGCCGCGCGTCACCGGATCCTTGCGGCCCACGCGATCGAACACGATGTTGATCGTCGACTGAGGAAGGTCAGTTACTAAAGAAAACGAGCTGGACTAGCATGCGTACATGATATATCTCTTGACTAGAGAGAGACAATGGCTACATCGAGTATTTTCTCGATTACTCGTTATGGTAATACCACGTAACACGAAGAGTGCTACTACGAGAACACTCAACGTATACCGAAATTATATCATTACAGTAGGGAAAAGCCACGGTATACAAAAAATAGGCACCCGGTTTTGTTTATTTCAATTTAAATTACTTTATCTTGTCCTTAATATTGAAAACGCATGTTAGCTACTGTAGACAAAGAGATAATACGAGAAAAGGGGTAGACAAAATTTAGTCGTGCGCGCATGCTAGGCCAGCTGGTAAGCGCTGATGGTTCTGAAAGGCATGTTCTTTACAGTCGTGAGACAGGAAGACAGAGAGACGAACAACGGAGTGATCCTATAAGGATTTTGTCATTTTGAGGAACATAACACTAAGAAGTAGTCAATTTTGAATCTGTAATACTTTATTTTATTAATAGCAAGCAATTAATAAGAAGCGCGAAAAAAACCAGGGACCAAAAAAAATGTGAATCATATTTTAATAATATCATTGCATAATTAATAACAATCTATAACAAACATGGAATAATATAAAGGAAACACACAAGGGATTGAGAGCGGCGGCGTATTGCGGGCATCACGACATGACAGCGTCACGGCATTCACCGCCAAGAGGCGGTGTTTCACATCAAAAATCAATAAATATACTCACAAATAAAACCTTCCATATCCTATACCTACTGAGAAAAAAGTAATCGAGGAAGTTGAAGTATTTCCCCTGGCACATCTTATACTATCAGTCTTACATTTTCCCTCTCAACTTACCTATCCAAATAGGGTAACACAAAAAGATATACCGTCGTGTTACGACGGACATGACACATCTAATACTTAGTATTAGAATTCATATTTAATAATACTCCTATAACGAAAGATGTATAAATAAAATATCGCACACGCAAATGATTCAAAAGCGGCGACGTAGTTGGGACATCATGACTTGACAGCGTCATACCGTTTGTCCTCAAGGCATTGAGTCGACTTTACTCCTAAGGCGCTAATAGATACAATTCAATGAATATAAAATCTTTCCTATACAATACAGGGAGAAAGAAAGTTGAAGTATTTCCCCTATTTCCCCTGGATCGTTTTTAACACTAAATCTTACATTTTACCTCTCAATTGGCCTATCAAAATGATATAATAAAGTTGATGGACAGAGAACGCCCGACAGATGTGAAACAGCTGTGTTAATATTAGAATTCATTATTAATAAGATGGAGTAAAATACACGCACACAAAGGAGTCCAGAGCGCATAGGGTATCACGACATAACAGCGTCACGCCGTTTCTCGTCCCGGCATACTCTCTAAAGTCGCTCCAATAGATATTTCACATATAACAATAAATATACTCACAATAAATATCTTCCATATACAATACAATGAGAAGAAGTATCCAAGGAAATTAAAGTATTTCCCCTGGAACGTCTTAGACCACTCGATTTTCTCGCGCATCGTCCTGGCATCGTGGGCTTCGAGGAACAACTGTCTGCTGAGCTCTTCCAGGCCTGAGATCTCTTGACGAAGCTGAGATACATCTGGAAGAAAATTGATGATTTTGATTAGATGGGTCATAAGAAACTAGCTGGTGTCTGGTTTTTGGCGTTGACTTAAATTAACAGGCCTTATATTCGTGATTTTTGAAGGTTTCTACCGAGTGTGAATTGCACACATGTTTTTTTTTTTAAACACACCACCATACTTTTTGTGCCGTTCTATATATATTAGTTACTCTTGAGCATCGAGCATCACTGACCAGTTTCAGAATTTTTATAGCTCACATGCTACTCTATCCGGTTATATGCTCGATGCTCTCGAGTCATTGTAAATGACTTTGGAATTATTTTATGATATTCTAGCACAGCACTCTGCGGTTTCACCGACGTACTAACCATTCCCGAGGGAGTACGGGGATAAATTACAACCGATCCATCCAGCAGATTTTGCGTAAAAGAGTAACAAACGTCCATACATACAAACTTCCTCGTTTATGAAATTAGTAGGAATTATGACTAGTAGGATTATTTAGAGAAACTGATAGTAATAATCAATAACGTCACTCATATATCATACACGAATTCATCCGAGACTAACCCAGTCTCGATGCCAGTAATTAACTAGTTTGAGCCCCAAAGGGAGATCGAGGGCGAGATGGTATGCTCGGTCAGACGGAAGCCCACTTGTTATTGTATCAGCTCTTGTATAATATATATAGCGCCGAACCTTGAGAATTTCGATAGCGCGATTCAAGATTATGGCGCTATTTGGTCCGTCACACTGCTTTTGGAAACACAACATCTTACTATTATTCGTGGTAAAATATTCTTACTTTCCGTCCCCTGTCCCAAGGGGTTGGCAATACTCCCAACACTCGACAGGATGTTGGTCCAGAACCCCCTACTCTTCACACCGGACTGGTCCATCACATTGTATTGGTTTCTCGCTCCCACACTGTTCGCCTCCGCTAACGCTATCCTTTTCTTCTTCACCAATATCATGTCCATTGTTTGCAGGAGTTTTTTCTCGATTGATAGCATATCTGCCTGGGTTACAGGTCTAAAAACATGATACAACTGATGATGTTAAAACTGAAGAGATTTTTATGATTTATTCAGAAGATTTCTTTACTTCATTGCGTTGTCTGGTGACCAGCCCAATGCCACTTCAACGAGCTTAATCTTCGCGTGATATCGGTAACTTTAGTCTATTTTATGAGAGTAAAAGGCTCAAATAATTATACCATATATAATTAAGCCTGTTATTATTATACAATAATAACAGGCTTTCACTGTTGCATTACCTAAAACAAACACACACAAAATTGTTAATTTGTTAGACAGACACCATATGTTACCTTATAAAAATAGCCATAGATGTGTAGGGATAGTTGACAGCACCAAAACCAGAGAGTAGAGCCATAACTGTCACTCCGATTACCCCTATTCTTGACACTCCTTGCTCTATCGAGAAGATTCCCTGGAAGATTGTTATTGCTAATTAATCAAGGTAATATTTTCAACCTGTTTTTTTTATGTAAGTTGGATAGGCAAACTGGCAAACGTGCCACCTGATGGTAAGTGGTCAACGTCGCCCATGAACATAAACTAGTTTACCTGAAACGAGCCGAGGCAACTCATTTATGTGTTGCCTATCCTGAGACATAAGATGTTAAGTCTCGGTGCCAGTAATTAGACTGCCTGTCTTGCCCTTCTCTCCGAAACACAGCGAAGCTGTTTCACGGGAGAAACAAGTAAGATGGTGGTACCCATGCAGCCGGGAGCGCGGCACAGCGCTTCCCTCCCACCAGTAACCTTTATTATAATAGGGATGTTAACTAATTTTTGCGATTGATTTTATTTGATAGATATACCTCATATAAACACAAAAAAAAACTTTTATCAGGAGATAAAAAAGACATAAATTAAATGTTTTTAAAATTCCCGCAAAATCGCTCCAAGCTGTCATGTGACCATGATTACGTCACAGACCGATAAACATACTCGCGCTCTCTCAAAGCACAGAGCAGATAAAGCAGTTCACCAATGACGCTTATAACTTGGTTTTGACAGCTATGATAGTTTGTTTACTGGTCAATGACGTCATCGCGCTATAATGGCGTTCTCAGTCGCTATAATAAATAACGCACTTTCAATTAATTTTATTTAATTTAAGACAAATAAAATTAATAAAATGTTAGATTTTCAAATACTGCTTTTAATGTGTAAAACTTAACTTGACATGAATTTGCAACATGTGTCAACGTCCCTATTATATAATATGTTACAGTAGTCTCAGTTCAAATTTAAAACTTTGTCTTAATAAAATGTGATAGTACATAGTGAATATGAAAGAAAATTTTATTAAGATACAAAAAACTAGTTAGTGCCCACAGCTTCACCCGCGTTAACTTAGATTTACAGCCGTATCTGGAGTGATGATGATTATTTTTGTAGTCTAAGTTACTCCTTATAACATCACCTGCCAGTGAAAGTCCCGTCAAAATCGGCTCAGCCGTTTTAGAGATTAGCCAGAAATAAAACAGACAGACAAAAATTGTAAAAATATTATTTTGGTATATGTACCGTATACATCCCTATGCATTGAATAAAAAGCGGTTATTTTAATATTACAAACAGACACTCCAATTTTATTTATCAGTATAGATACTTGATACTTGAGGTCAGGCTGGTTTCCGCAACTCGACGCTTTTGCGCCTATTTTGCGTGCTGTGAGCCTGAAGCACTCCCTACTGCCAGTTAAGCTACCGCAAGAACAAATCATTATCATATCTATCTATACAGATAGATATGATAATATCTATTTGTATAGATAGATATGATAATGATTTATATATTATTCTCCTGAAATATTTCTGCTCTAACCAAAAGAACAATCTGGTTAATTAAATTGAGCTTAAGCATTCTTAAAAAAAATAGTAATGTGTATCTACCCTCCAATGTAGTAATTTTTGGTAACAACAACAACAAAAACATACTTACTTGTTTAGGACTTAAGATTGGAAATGGGTCGCCAATTTTCCAAAAGAAATAAAGGTATATAAACCAAACAAACATTGTCAGAGGTCTTATCATATTTTTTGACACTGCAACAAAATTCTGTACTTAGTGTTTACTATACACAATTGGCAGATAAGATTCAAAATGAAAAAGTAATCAAAGTATAATTAGGCCAATTTATACTTTGAATAAATAGCTGGAATATAATAAGGCTTCCAAAACTGCGTCGTGACGCCCTCGCAATTTCCAAAGGCCATGGTGAGCAGATCCACATGAGTTTACACGAAATAAACTATACTCTGAATATTATGTGGCCATCATAAAATAATATCATTGTGAACTAATCACCAGTAATCATCATCATCATCAGCCTCTACTCGTCCACTGCTGAACATAGGCCTCCCTCAATTAACCCCAGTTGTAATGACATTAAATAAATTTACTTACCAAGTCTTATGTTGCTTATACAGAAATAAGCTATGTAGAATGGAATTAGGGCAATGACCATAAACAGTAGAGAATACAGACCGAGGTTCCAGTGGAAGTATCTTGAACTGAAACACACATTATTATTTATTTAACACACATTTAATAATAAACATATTTAACACACATTATACATAATAATTATTATTGGAACGTAGTTCCTTATCGCGCGTTGCGAAAGGGGGCTAGACGGAAAAAATACTGACGAAAAGCTGTCACAACACTTTTTGCTATAGTGTGTGTGTTTACTGTTTATTACAAAAGTTTGAAACCATATCTATTAACATCATGTCACCTATAGCGCGATGCAATTACTAAACAGCGTCATCTATTCTATATCATATATACATATGTACCACGCCATCTATTGGCAGATTTACATAAACGCTTTAAGAATTATACAATTTAAATATGCTTGAAAAATTAGATATGTAAGTAGTTTTCATTATAACACATTCCACGTACCTACAGTTGACTTAATTTGACTTGGAAAAATTGTTGGTAATGTGTTTTATTAATAGGTCTTCACTAATTAATCGAAAGGAACTTTGTTCCATCCGGGTGTCCCTTGACACCTCTCTTTAGTTTTTATTTTATTAAGTATTCTTCAATTTACTAACATTGTCAATTGAAGAATACCAACTTCACCATAATGACACTTATTATCTAACTTCAAGTTTTTCAAAGTATTCAAATCACTAAGTATTTGAAACATCGTCAATTTTTAACCTCTTTCAGTCCATTGCTAAACAGGCTTCTCTATGTTATAACATCATACTTTCAATTATCATATAGCTTAAAAACTTTACGACAATGAATATCGGAAAAATATGCTATGGTATATGGCAATGGTGCTTGGAGATTGTGGTCCCTTCTAGTTGAAAATGGACCTGCCTAGACAGAGGAGTATATCCAATTGTGGTCTTCAGTACAGAACTCTGCATTATTGTTGGTGTATGAGAGCAGAACGCTTCAATGTTGATTTCCGTACTTCCCAGTAGTAAGAAGTTCAAGGGCTTATATTTTCACATGCTTTTTAAAATTTCATAAATACTTTTTAAAATTAATTTTATTGGTTTTTTTTAATTAGAAAGAAAGAAAGAAATAGATTTATTTGACACAAAAGAAAATGAAATTAAATTAACAATTGTTAGACTTACCTTGAATCTAAATATCCAATAATTTCAAATATAATAAGCTCAAACATTGTACAACTGAGTGCAAATGTCACAGAAAAGATCAACTGCACCAGCGTATGATGTACTTCATAATCACGAAATAGCTGCTTCACGAAAAATATCCATCCTCCGACAAAAAACACTGTCTGCGGTAGAAAATAAATAAAGTAAAAAACATGTAAAGCTAATTAACCTTAAAATGATTACTTGTTACACCGATGCTGCTGAAGTAACAACCACGACCGCTCTGTCAAGAGTGTAACAAAAAAGAAGAAGAAGAAGACACTTGTTACAGTAACAAGTCTTACACGAGAAGATATTTTATAGTTATCCCTTTATTTACAACATAAACAAAAGAGAAACAAAGTTTTAGAGATTCTTATGTTAAACATTAATGAAAGACATTCCACTTCTGGGAATTGTCTTCTCCTCAAAATCAGCTGAAGGTTATTGGAGTATGCTGTTTTAATACCCTTGGTAAACATCACAAACCCAAAAGACTTTTTATGTGCAAAATATAAGTTTTCTCTTGTAGTTTCACTTTATTGGTGAGGAGGCAATGTTGACGGTCACAATCAATAAAAAATATTTAGTACTGATTGATGTAACAATATCTATATCCATCGGGTACGTAATAAACATAAGCGGGTTTCGGTTAGTTTTATCATAACCTACAAGTAAATAGATGATTTTCGTATTAAAATTAATTGGATTAAATGTGGAAAGCAGTAGATAGCTTGCATTTATAAGAGCATACGTCCTGCAGTGGATAGGATCAGTCATCAGACTGATCGAGGAGCGAAGTTTAAAAAAAAAATTACCTACCTATCCAAAATATAAAATATACCTGTGATATTAGAATAATGAGTGTATCTTCAAGAAGAGTCATTGTAATAGAAAAAGAAATAGCATTTATTCATTTATAAACTAAAATTATTTAGGCTACACTGAAACTAAATAAATACTAAAAATGAATTTCGATACAGTGCCGAATCTCGTCTCTTGACAACAAAACAAAATACAAATTCAAAATAAGACAATTGACATTTATATTATATTATTATTTTCATTTAAAGGCATTAGCTACTAGGCTATTAGCCATACAAAATACAATTATTCGGTCTGTAATACGGAGAAATGGCGGGAAACCCCAAGGAGCGCGGCTTCGCCCCTCTAGCACCCATCAATCAACTATCATTCCCCATTCCATCCACACAAGGCAGTCCACCACAATATTCGCCAAACAATCACATTATATATTACACAGATTAAGTTTTTAAAACAAACACTATAGAAAGCCGCCAGAACAGCCCTACTAAGAAAACCACTCCAGAACGGTACTCCATAAGATTCGCCAACCAATCACAATATATAAAGATCAAGTTTTTAAAACAAACACTATAGAAAACCACTCCGAATGGACAAAACACAAAATAACAATTAATTAACGGGAAACCAAAAAAACACAACCGCGCGTCTCGATGCTTCCCGCCATTCCCCCAGACAATTGACAGGAGAATGGTTTTTTTTTTTATTATTATTTTCATTTAAAGGCATTAGCTACTACGCTATTAGCCATACAAAATACAATATTCGGTCTGTAATACGGAGAAATGGCGGGAAACCCCAAGGAGCGCGGCTTCACCACTCTAGCCCCCATCAATCAACTATCATTCTCCATTCCATCCACCCAAGGCAGTCCACCACAATATTCGCCAACCAATCACAATATATAAAGATCAAGTTTTTAAAACAAACACTATAGAAAACCACTCTGAATGGACAAAACACAAAATAACAATTAATTAACGGGAAACCAAAAAAACACAACCGCGCGTCCCGATGTTTCCCGCCATTCCCACAGGAGAATGGTGATGATTATTTATTACTATTTTCATTTAAAGGCATTAGCTACTAGGCAATTAGCCATACAAAATACAATATTCGGTCTGTAATACGGAGAAATGGCGAGAAACCTCAAGGACGCGGCTTCGCCCCTCTAGCCCCTATCAATCAACTATCATTCCCCACTTCATCCACCCAGAGCAATCCACCACAATATTCGCCAACCAATAACATTATATATTACACAGATTAAGTTTTTAAAACAAACTACCTATAGAAGACCGCCAAAACAGTCCTACTAAGAAAACCACTCCAGAACGGTCCTCCGCAAGATTCGCCAATCACAATATATAAAGATCAAGATTTTAAAACAATCACTATAGAAAACCACTCTGAATGGACAAAACACAAAATAACAATTAATTAACGGGAAACCAAAAAAAACACAACCGCGCGCCTCGATGCTTCCCGCCATTCCTCATAATTTTTTTTTTTCGGAAGGGCTAGACTTTTCGGCCAGATGGCCTTTAAACTCAATTGGTACAGTAAATGAGGATATGGCTCACTTAAGAAATATTCGAAAGGGGTCATCGCGCGTGCTGCTCGGGAGAGCAGGATTTGGACTAGTCAAATTCGATACGGTCGACGAATCTTTTACGGTTGAATTCAACCCATCATCATGAGGGCCGGCCCTCATCCCTCCCTCCATCGCGCGTGCTGCTCGGGAGAGCAGGATTTGGACTAGTCAAATTCGATACGGTCGACGAATCTTTTACGGTTGAATTCAACCCATCATCATGAGGGCCGGCCCTCATCCCTCCCTCCGGAGAGAGAGGCGGGTCATGCGCGGTGCTCAAGCAATCTAGCGCTGTTTGCGCGGTCTGGGTTTGTGTCTACTCGTATCGGATTCGAACCTAAGCTTCCGCGATCGATGTGGCTTCCATGTGTAGGGTTCGACGTCGCTTACGACCTCGAGGCCCAAGCGGTGTGCAGGTGTACCTAGCACCGTGTGTTGTACTTCTGTATATTATGCTGTGACGTTCGCGTCGCGCTTTTGCGTCGCGCATTAGTAGCTAAGAGATATCGTCAGCTGGATCTGTTAAAACATACTGGACGCGCATGGCGCAGGCCTCTCTCACCCGCTCGCCGGCCTCCTTCTGGGACATTACTGCCTCGCAGAAGATCATCGCCGTACAGGACTCGCCGTCACGGAGCATTTGCGTTTACGGCGCATCCACCGCTCGAGCCTCGAGGATCTCGAACGCAGGGCAGCTGCTAGACTTTTGCCATACAGCTGCCGCGCCAGATCATCAATAACTTACTCCAATATTTTTTTAATCTCTTGTAAATACAATTGTTAATTTAACTTTTTATTGACACTATATAAGGGAATAATAAAAGTATGTTTGAATAAATATGACAATGTATTTTAAAAGTTTTTGTCTAATTCTAATAAGTAACTTCATGCAACAGGATCCCATCATTGAACTCCTGCAAATCTTTATCATTTCTTTGAGCATACATTTCTTTATTTTGACCCTCGTGTATCTTCATATGTTTTTCCAAACATATTTGTGTACTATACTTAAAACTACATACTTTACACTGATAAGATGCATTAGAATGATGACGTTTTTTATGGTCAGTTCTTCTAGAAACTGACAGAAAACTTTTATCACAATATTCACACTTAAACGGTTTTTCACCTGTATGTATTCGTGTATGATACAATAATGATTCTTTTGAAACAAATTTCCCACCACATGTGGCGCAACTAAACTTTTTCTCTTGTGTATGCTTAACTATGTGAGCATTTAATCTACTTTTTGCAAAAAATTTCTTTTTACACCATTTACATTCGTGGCTTTTATAATTTCCGTGTTCATATTGTATGTGTACTCTTAAAGAAACCTTTTGAGTGTACTTTTTGTTGCAATAATCGCATGTAAATTTAGCATTCAAGGGAGACGCTCTGGTTTTCTGACCGCATATGTTTAGTATAATATGTTTTTTATATGTTGATTGACTTTTATATACTCGGCCACAGTCTGGGCATACAATACGTAAATAGTGCCCAGCTTCATGAGTTTTGAGTGAGTGACGATTATTAAATGTCTTACCGCACTCTTTACAGACTAACATCACATGACATTCAGATTCATGAGCCTCTACTAAAGCCAATGATCCAAATTTCTTATTACATATCGAACACTTATACTTTTTTGGTGCATGCACTCGTATGAAATGATTTCTTAAGTTTGAAAGAGACGGGTATATTTTAAGGCATGTCTTGCACTTTATGCTGCTACGATCATTTTTGTTGTGCAACATTTCACTAGTCTTTATCGGTATTGAATAAACGTAATGCTTTCTTTTTCTTTTACCAGTCTCACAAGGTTTTGTAGGTATTTCAAATTCCAAAAATTCAGGCTCACTTTTTATACCAAAGTTTCCATTGTCCTCTTGTTCAATAAGAATCTTCAACCTTTTTAGGGCAGAGGCTGTTGAATCCACTTGACAGTAGTCATAGTATTGTTGACATTGAAAATCTTTAGTATCACATGTAATGTACATAGATTTAGTACTGCTAAAATAATCATTGGAATTTTCTAGACACGCTGATAAACCATTGACGCAATTATTTATAAATTCAAAGTTTTGTTTTGTTGTTTTAATAAATTTGTAGCATTTAACAGCTGAGCTTGTACACTTTTTACAAAGGTTATTAAAAGAAGATATGTTGTCATATACCTGAAAAAAGGATTAGTTCTTTAGCTTACGTTTTTCATACAACAACTAGTGATGTCGGACATTTTTCAATGTCAGAATGCTATTTCTAAAATAATAATTAATAATAATAAATAAATCTATGTATTTCTGTAGCATATTTTTTTAATACTACAATGTCGGAGTCTCCGTTTAGGCAACATATTATGCCTGTGACAGGAGTCACCGTCCATCCTTATGTCAGAAATACTACACATTGTACTACAGAAACAGTTACAATATTAAAGTACCTTACTTAAAAAAATAGCAAAAATAAAAATAAGAGTAAGTAGGAATAGTGTGTGTGTCCGTGTGTATGGGCATGCCTGTTATGATAATGATTGTTGGAAAGGAATATACTGAATAAAATCTGTTTCACTACAATATTCTACTCTCCAATATCTCAACAGGCAGCTGCTGCATAGAATCTTCTAGCAAGGCAATTGACAAAACTCTTAATAAAATTCTAAGAATAGGATTTAAATTGTGGACTTACTTCACTCCCCAAAGTATATTCTAATACTTCTAGAATTCTCAGCGTACTCTCGCCTTTACTACTCTTGATTACAATTTCATCTTCAATCTGAATTGGACTATCTTTAATTTCTTTATAGCATAAACAACAAAAATCATATTTTCTTGTAAGTAGTTTATATAACATGTCATTATTACTGGACATTTTCAGTTTAACAGATAAATGCCGGTTTCCGATATATTTTAACAGAACTACCAAAAAATAAATAAATAGGAACAGACTTAAAATTACTTGCAAATGGCAATTTATTTTCTCTTGCTTGGGATAAATATTATAAAAATAAACTATTGTTGTTCAAGTTAAAAAAAAACATTAATTAATTAAAATATGTAAATACTTATTTAGACGTTAAATAATAAATTTTCAATAATGATGTTCTAAAACAATTACAGCAAGAGTACATGTATATTGTACATAAAGCTGATTATAATTTACAGCCAATTGCCAATGAAATAAGAATATAAATTATTTATGTATTAATTACATAATGATTTTATATTAACAAACTATGTACGTATTTTTTTTATATTTTATTAAATGAAAATTATTAAATAAATAATAGTAAATATTCAATAGACAATAGCTTATCATTTGACGTTGACACTTGACAAACGACAATTTTTTTCATTTAAAGTCCAAACTCCAAAGACATTAGCTACTAAGCCACACAAAATACAATATTTTGTCTGTTTTCTTTCTGGAGAAATAACGGGAAACCCCAAAGAGCACGGCTTCGACCCTCCAGTCCCCATCAAGTCCAATAAGCACCTATCACTTCCCATGACCCATTCCACCCACCCAGAATAGTCCATCACAGTATTCGCCAATTAATCACATTATATTATACAGATTAAGTTTTAAAAACATTCACTAGAAAACGTTCCAGGTAACTCCTACTATAGAAAAACTCCATACTGCTCTCCACGATATTCACCAATCTAACACGAACAGCAAAAAAAAGTGCGTGTGTACAAAAAACACATTTCAGAAGTGAAAATTAATTGGCAAACGAATTTTTAAATCTCGTTTATATTTTTAGTAGCTTTTGCCCGCAGCTTCGCCCGCGTTAACTTAGATGTACAGCCGTACACGGATTGATGATAATTATTTATCTATGGACGGCCGTAGGACTTTATTTTATAATATGAAGTGATTAATACCGTATTTTTGTAAATAGCTTTTACATTACCGCTTTAAGATTGCCAATTTTTAAAGTATTAAAATGGATATAGGTAGTATATTATATTTATCATAATATAGACATATTATGCCATCGCGGACTTTTCAGTAGGCATATTTAGGATACACAATTCTACCATATTACGTTGATACAATAATAATTATTATCCTAATTTTCGGAACCGGGGCTCGGCCCAGCTCGGGCGCGAGGCGCGGCATCACGGAGCGCCCGGCTCGCGCGGCTCGGTCGAAATCACGGTGTCGCATTATTTTGATTTTGCTATATCTTCTAAGATATGCATTTCATTTGCATGGTGTAAATGGGAAAAACATACTTCATGAAATGCTAAAGCTAACTAACATATGTACAATAATGTAGTACATAATTTTGATCTATCTGTTAGTGTTCATCCAGCGTTTGCAATGTAAGTGCAAAAAATGTGTTTATTTACGACATCACATTAGAAACCTCAAAAATAACAGTATTTTTTCACTATTTAATGGATGTTATTAGACATATAAACCTTCCTCTCGAATCACTCTATCTAATAAAAAAAAACTCCATCAAAATCCGTTGCGTAGTTTTAAAGATTTAAGCATACAAAGGGACATAGGAACATAGGGACAGAGTAAGCTTTAAATTTCCAAAACTTGCGTTGCGACGTTCGTTCTATCTCACTCTCTCTATCTCTCTCTCGATCTTTCTCACTCGCGTGCTCCCTACTCTCACTCGATGGCTATGCGCTTCATGCTACGTTTGCCCTTTCTCTCTCTCTCTCAATTAGTCTCAATCAATCTCTCCCTCTTCTTCAACAAAAACGTTGCATATTTCCGTGACTTTCATCCGTAACAATTTTACACTTATGCGTGTTACAAAGAAGTTTCACTTAAAAAAATACAACAACGTGCCGTACTTTAATGACGGGAAATGCTTTGAGGCATCCCGCCTGGAGAGTGGATCTCCCCAGGTCGGTATATTGTGGGATTCGCTGCGCTCGAAAGATGGTAAGTGGACGCAGCTCTACCTACTAAAACCCGGCGAGTGCCACCAGTGTCGCCTTTAGTGAGGTGCCCCGGATCTGTTAAGCTAACAGGACACCTCGACGGCTAGCCAGTCCCGCAAGGGACCGATGCCACCTAAACAGAGGGGTTGTCCCGCAACACAGAACAACCCCTCCCAACGTCGGGACAGTACAATGTGTAAAGTTCCCATCCTCGCCCCCTGCTCTTTTGTCCTCTCTTCTTATAAGAGGGGTATAAAGAGCCCCCTCGGCTCAATAAGCTTCGCCTAAGGTGCTGGGCTCACCCTTGGCTACTGAGCCCCACCGCCAAGTCAAGGCCTGAAGGTTTTAAGTGTATTTTTTCAAATCAACGAGCTACGATCGCGTCTTTTCGGCTAATCTCAGTGCGTCGCAGAGGCTCTCGTCCGACAGACATATGTCGCACTTCCGCTAAGGTAAATACGTACTTTACATACGTGGGGATACCTGTAGACCCCACCCGTGCTTTTATGTGGTAACTTTTTTCACTTTATTCATGTTTTTATTTGATTCTTTTTTAGAATTAGTATTGTGTAATTGCAATAACGAGTCGCCAACTATCAGATAATGCCATTGCACAAATTCTACAGGATCTTAGTGACTTTGAAAGCGAAGATATAGGAGACATACTGCGAGAGAACATTCTGGAAGAATGTAGTAGTGATGAAGCTGGTCCCAGTACCCCAAAAATGAAGCGAAGGTGCTATTTTTGTCCTAGATCTAAAGATAAAAAGAGTACTATAGTTTGTAGGTCTTGCAAGAAAACTATTTGTAAGCCTCATTCAATAGCAATTTTATTACTTGTTTGCCATGCCAGCCCAAAGAATATTTTTTAACGTCAGTGCATAATAGTTAAATTGAGGCCTTGTCAATTGTTTTGTTATGTTGATTATTGTTATTTTTTCTTATATTTACATCTTTTTGATTACTATTCTCTTAGAATTTAATAGTTATGCTTGTCAAAAGTTGATTCTTATCACAGACATATTATTATAAGAGAAGCAGACCGAACATGACAGCTACAAAACCGTGGCAACTATCAACACAGACACACTTACACACACATAAACAAAGGCATGAGCCGTATTCAGTACTTAATAATTATAAAATTACAAGACGGATTATCTTATTTAGAAAAATGGATTGCAATTCCATTGTTAAAACTCGAGAACGGCTGGACGGATTTCGATAATTTTGGTCTTAGAATAATCGTATCAGTACTAGGATTTTATAAACGATGAGAAATTTCGGAAAATGTTAACACTTGAAAGGTGAGAAATATTGGAAAAGGTATGTAGGTTGTAAATGTAGGACTAGGTGTAGATTTAGTTGTAGTTATTTATTTATTCCAAGTCATAGTTGAGACAGAACAACGTATCGGGACAGCTAGTAATAATACTAATATAAAGACGAAAATATTATGTAAGTTTGGCATGTTTGTTGCTCTCTTTTATGGCAAAACGGCTGAACCGATTTGCCTGGAAGTAAAAATGGTGGTGGCTTATATCCCGAATTAGGACATAGGCTATAAAAAGAATCATAATCGTTCCGGATACGGTTGTGAAATTAAGTTAACGCAGACGAAGCTGCGGGCACCAGCTAGTTTATAAATACGGAGATTGGAGTTGGAAAATAAAATAAAACCAAAAATAATTTACGAATCATTTATTTTTAAAAGATATATATTTTTTAAATAAAATCGTTCAGTAAGGTTAGTTTAATTTGCATCGTTTTTACACCTTAATTTTACGTAAAACTTAATAACTAATTAATAAATGCAAGTGATTATAATCATGATCTTTATTTTGCGAAACAAATGTCATAATTTAATTAACCTTAATTATTTTTTCAAAATGCCTTTATTTCCTTAGTTTTAAGCTTAATTGTGCTTCTCAACTTCATTATTTCCTTTTGAAGATTATTTATTCTAATAGGCTGCTCCTTAGCAGTTGTCGCTAAGGCAGGTTAGCTTTCGTCTATCTGCAAATATGCATGTTGATAAGTAGTAAGGCCAGTAAAAAAATAATTACCACCTATTTATATAATCTTCAATTGCCATTCTAAAAATCATCAATATGATGTAAAATTTTGACATAAGTACCGGTGGGAGGGAAGCGCTGTGTCGCGCTCCAGGCTGCATGGGTATCACCATCTTGCTTGTTTCTCCCGTGAAACAGCTTTGCTGTGTTTCGGAGAGAAGAGCAAGACAGGCAGTGGCAGTGTAATTACTGGCACCGATACTTAACATCTTATGTCTCAGGATAGGCAACACATAAATGAGTTATAGGAAAAATAATAAAATAAGTGATAAAATCATCACCGGGAAGATATCTACTACCATTTACCAACTACTATACTTAACCATATAGTACACGTACCCCAAGACGTTCAATGAAGTTTTACTATCTTTGGTATAGTATATTTTTCGACAAATACAAAAATAAATGTCTGTAGACATAGGTAGAAGATTTTGCAATATTCAGTACTCGTCTTGTGACCACTTTATGCTTTTTAAAAAGTTTTTAATGTGGTAATTACACATGGCAACCATATTATGAAATTAAAATCATACCTCTCGAAACAGTAAATCAAAAATTGTTGGAATTGCTCCATTAAAGCCACTTTTATCTATATTACGACTGTCAAAATGTTTTGAACATAAGACAAGATTTGTGGGCTGCCAATTTGTCACGTTTATTTTTGCCAACCAGGAATTTCACAAGTGCACATCATTTGGAAACCTGAAAAGAAGTAAATGTATCATTCAAGAATGTTTGTGTACCTATTATAAGTTTAACCAAGTATCTATATTAAAAATAAATTAGGCACTCTTAATACATCGAAACTTTACTACTAATATTTTTAACCTAATTTTACCTAATACTTTTCTCGCTTAACCTAAGCCATTAAAATAAAAGAAATCTAATAAAATATTAGTAAATCTAAATCCGACCCCTCCAAATAACTAAAGTACCAAAACTGTCAAACAGGATTTCAGGGAAGTAAAATGTTGTATTATTTAAATAAACTTAGATGAATTTGCTGGGTATCATACATATTCATAAAATATACACGTAAAACCAACGCTTAATGTTTATATTTAGCTAAATTAAGTATGAATAGTAACATAATAAACAAAACATTTTTCACGACGTTATTTTGCTTCACAATACTTACTTAGGAAATATTATGTCAGGCGTTTTATAATATGTAGCACTCCTACACCGTGGGGCACTGCACTTAACCATATTTATCCCGTCTTATTTTTACAATTCACATATTAATATTTAATATTTTTATGAAACAATAACAATTGCGCGATTTTGTTATGACGCCATTTGTCATCTATCAATATGGCGGATGGATTCGCTTTCTGTTTTGTCTATTTATGTGTCTGTGTTACTACATTGAAAGACAAAGAAAGATGTATTTGGAGTTCAGACAAATGAGAACGAGATGGAGTTATTGCGTATTACTGTCAATGTGTTTGTGATAATTGTGTTTGGTCTGCTTCTCTTATATGTCTGTGCTTTCGCGCATGCGCAATAAAAATTACGTATTCAAAATTAATTTCACAAAAAAAATAATTAAAAATAGAAAAACAATCGGACAAATAAAAATATTGATCGGACAATCAATAAAAAATAATTACCGATCAAATGAAAAAAAAAATCGATTTGATAAATATTGTTTTCTAATGTTTGCGCGAATTTCACTCATTATAATGAAACAATTTTTACGGATTTTATCGCGGTTTATTAAGATTTTTACAAGCCCGACGTTTCGGATACTTTACAGCAACCATGATCACGGGAGGACTGAGGTGACAGATGTCCTAACGTTACACAGTTATTCGAACTACCCTATGTTACATCATTATTTTGATAAGTCCTCTCTACGCAGAAAGTGCTAACTGTATCTTTTATCTGTGGCATATTATGCTTGGTTTTTGATTTAATTATTTTAATAATGGGATCCCAAGCAGGTGGTAAGAGCCAGCCATCTTCTCTATTGAAATTTGGATGTTTTTTAATTTCAGTAGCCTCGCGGATCATCCTTGGTTGGAATCGGTGTTCTTTTGCGAGTATCTGTGGTCTATCAAATCTGATATAATGGCGAGCTTTGTCTAGACTATGTTCACAGATTGCAGACTTAGTGTAGCGACGGTGTTTTAAGTCAGCTATATGTTCTTTAACGCGAGTTTTAATTGATCTTTTGGTTTGGCTTATATAAGAGAGGCCACAATCACAATCAAGCTTGTATACTCCTGCATCTTGTAAGGGTATATGACACTTGACAGATGGTAAGAATTGACCTATCTTTTTAGGCGGCTTGAAATAAGTTTTTATAGAAGCTCGCTTTAGGATGAAGCCAATCTTGTCAGTGACGCCTTTCATAAACGGTAGCACAGCAGGTACTCGCTCGACGGTGGCTGGTTTCACACGTTCACTGTGACGGAGACGCGGTACCCGAAGCTTGTTGTCACGCAGTACTTGCTTGACATGTTGAAGTTCGGTCTCCAGGTGCTGCTCATCACAGATCCCTTGTGCTCTCTGTAACAAAGATTTACCCACGGTAGCTAACTGTGTTGGATGGTGGTGTGATTCGCCGTTTAAATACCATTAAAGTAAAAATTTGTTTAATTGTTTATAAATAAACAATTATGTTGTTTGTTTATAAATAAACAATTATCGGACAAATAAACAATTACATCGGACATTGACGGACAAACAACGGACAATCGGATTGTTTAAATAAAAGTTTTAAAAATTTATTTTTTGGTGCCAAATTCAGGGAAGTCAGATCTTTGTTATTGAGTTATTTTTTATAAAATCTGCTCCAGATAACGTTTGACAATTGAGGAATGGCGGGAAACATCGGGACGCGCGGTTGTGTTTTTTTGGTTTCCCGTTAATTAATTGTTATTTCGTGTTTTGTCCATTCGGAGTGGTCTTCTATAGTGTTTGTTTTAAAAACTTGATCTTTATATATTGTGATTGGTTGGCGAATATTGTGGTGGACTGCCTTGGGTGGATGGAATGGAGAATGATGGTTGATTGATGGGGGCTAGAGGGGCGAAGCCGCGCTCCTTGGGGTTTCCCGCCATTTCTCCGTATTACAGACCGAATATTGTATTTTGTATGGCTAATAGCGTAGTAGCTAATGCCTTTAAATGAAAATAATAATAATAAAATAATTTGACAATTGACAGTTGACACATATTTCACATTTGACAGTGAGGTCAGAGGTGTCTGTCGATGAGGTTAAAAAATTAGAAGTTACGACTTTATCATAGAGCTCTGTGAAACTTAGAATTTAGAGTGAGTGCTAATGATTCTATGGTAAAGATTAAATTATAATCACTACGTTTAGACTTTAGAGTTTGTTATGTAATGTGATGTGTAAAGTATTCTGTGTGATTATCTTACTTAATTTAAAAAGCGCATAATACCTTCTAATCCATTTGGACATTCACTTTTGAGTTCTGATTATTTGTAAATTTCATATTAAATACTGCAGCGGAAGTGACCGAAATATTTTTTTCGACATACTTAATTTTTTACATTAACTGTAAAAAATTGTTTAGGCAAAACTAAAACCGGTAAGTTTTACATAGAATAAAATTATATTAATGTTTAATTAATTGTAACTTTGTGACTATGAAATTCTAATTTTGCTAGAATATTTTACTTTTAATTCTCCTTTTTTTTTCTTTAATTCTAAAATACATATAACCAGGGCCGGACTTAAACATAATGCCGCCCCTGGGCACCTATATAAATGCCGCCCCAATACTGCAGTTTCTGTACTGTATTGCAGTAGAACTAAACTACTTCTGGCTATATTTCACTCGTCAACAAATGTCTTGCTGCGCTAAAGTTCAAATAAAATCAAAAATAATAAAATTAAACACCTGACGCCAAGCAAGCAAACACATGTTAATGTGTGTCATAAATTCGTGGTAATTCTATTCATATACCCCTTAATTGCTTTCTAAAAGAACAATAGAGGTAATAAATCTCAAATAATCGAGTTGTAGAGGTTGTAACATAAAACATTCCTATGTTCGAGATACAGAGGTAAAATTAAATTTTTCGAGTTATAGAGGGAAAATATGTACCAAAATGGCTCGAAGGGACTCACTGATTATTTGGACTAATAGAGGGTTGAGATTTCGAGTAATGGAGGTTTTGGTGTTTGAAGGGAAGGGAACCAAACATTTTTTCGAGATATGGAGGTTTTCGACTTATCAAGGTTCGACTTAACGAGGTTCTACTGTATAAGATAAGAAGATTGCTATTGAGCAATCTTTATCTACCAGTACTTTATTATTATTTAAGGGGTGGGGACGCCAGCAAGGCCAGACGGGTGATCAGTCCTCATTAACGGGACCATTTCACCCAAGTACCAGTACTTTGGACTGACCTTTGGTCAATGTCAGGGGTCGGAAACCCGCGGCTCGCGAACCGCATGCGGCTCCTTTGATGTGAAGTTGCGGCTCTTAATTCCATACGCACATATTAAATATTTTTATAGAAAACCTTACAAAACGTGCAATGGATGTAAGAGTGAGTATATACCACACATACAAGTGGCTGTGAGGATCTACGGTCTACCTCACATGTGAAGTCGATATAATTTTTTAAAAACCAGACTCGAATCTTAGTCTGATGTTATTTAAGGGGGCTTAGGCGGTCAGCGAAAATTCAGATTTCGTGCCTTGAGGTGTGGGGGACGGTCCGTGCGCGCGGGGGACACGCACGAGCCCCGCGCTAGCCCCGCGCGAGGGGTAATCAGTGTACTGTGTAGGTCACCGAACTTAATAATATCAACCGATCCTATTTCGTTGTATTTTGAATGATAACCATTACATAATGTTTAGCCCTTTCGCTATGTATACCGAAACCTATTTTTTTATTTATTAAAATGTATATTATTATATATTATTATTATTTAAATAGCTATGTTGTTTGTGTAATCTATACAGATAAATAAAATTGGAGTGTCTGTTTGTAATATCAAAATAACCGCTTTTTATAGATTCATATTATACCCAAATAGTGTTTTTTACAATTTTTCTTTGTCTGTCGTCTGTCTGTCTGTCTGTTTGTTCCGGCTAATCTCTGAAACGGCTGGCCCGATTTTGACGGGACTTTCACTGACAGATAGTTGATGTTAGGTATGTTGTTTGATATAAGGAGTAACTTAGGCTAAAAATTGGTGTTCAGTGAGAGAGACCTATCACCAGCCATGGGTGGATCAATTCTGCTACTGATATATATAATATCATCATTATCATGTAATGTAGTGGCATGAGATCGGCCGTCTTGGTGTTCAGTGAGAGAGACCTATCACCAGCCATGGGTGGATCAATTCTGCTACTGATATATATAATATCATCATTATCATGTAATGTAGTGGCATGAGATCGGCCGTCTTGGTGTTCAGTGAGAGAGACCTATCACCAGCCATGGGTGGATCATGATATATCATCGGTAGTCGGTACAGCAGTATTTGAATTGATGATGATTAGTTTTGTAGCCTAAGTTCCTCCTTGTAATATCAGTTATCTGCCAGTGAAAATCCCGTCAAAATCGGTCCAGCCGTTTCTGAGATTAGCCAAACTTCCGGCTAAGTAAGATAAACAGACAGATTTTAAAAATGGTTTTCGATGTAAGTACCGAACAAATAAAATCTATGGACTCTTTTTACACCACGTCAATCTGGTCACGTGGTAAATCCTCGAAGAACTTGTATTACGGATACCAGACAACGGAAATATTATATTTAATACTTTTATACTATACATGTATATATAAGTATTTTATTATATGTATAATACACATCCATGACCCAGGAACACAGAAAAAATTTTGTTCCCTGGCGGGATTTGAACCCGCTACTTCGGGCTTGAGCGCCAACGTGCTAACTATTGAGCCACAGAGGTCGTCATATTTAGTGAAAAGTTTGAAATGACTCGTATAATACGATACAGACACTTAAATTTTATTTATAATAAAATAATATATTTGTATAGTTTTAATATTTGTAAGATATAAGGTCGGGGTCGCCCGCTTTACTCACCGCTTTCCTCGGCAACGTGGTCTGCTCCGGAGACTCTGTAGGTGACGCGAACTGTTCCAACCCTCGTATCCAACACCACCATAGGGACACACTGATTCGGATCTCCAGCGTAGGATGAATGATGTTAATCCTCGATCGAGTTAAACGGGTTACGGGAGGCCTCCCGGTTTGTATGCGCGCGCGGCAGTGGTTGAGTTTGTACTGGCTATAAGCGCACACTAGAGGGCGCATTCACGATCGCATTCGGATGGCGGTATATCGCAAAGCGACCCCTCAATTCAAAGGAAAAAAATAATAATAATGTGTACTTAAACGATATTGTCCAATTTATGCTACCTTGCAGATGTACGAAAATACGAAATAACTCATATATCTATTTTAGTTTAAGCAAATTATTTGTTCAGGTACAGAACATGCCGCCCACCTTAAAAGCACGTAGTGTCTTTTAAAGAAGAATAAAACTTATAAAGAAAATCATATATTAATTAAAACTAAACTTAACTATTAATATTGGTTGTATACAATCTGACTATTGTAGTGGAAGGGGACAAATTTTGACAACAGGGCGTTTGAAAAACGTATTGCCCGTTTTTAATGTTACGACTCGCACAACCTGGTCGGAGCCGGGATGAAGCGCGTGAATGCGTGCGAGCTTCCATTGAAGGGGTGGTAGGTTCTCATCACGCACCATAACAACAGTGCCCTCACGAAGAGTGGAGCCGCGGTCTTGAAACCATTTATTAGTTTGTTGGAGTTCGTGAAGATACTCCTTACTCCATCGTTTCCAAAAATGTTGAACCGACTGTTGAATCCAGTTCCAACGAGTAAGTCGACTAGGATTTTCGTCTACCAAGGCGACGTCAGGCACCGCAGTTAGGGGTTCCCCTATTAGGAAGTGAGCCGGAGTCAAGGGAAGAGGATCCGAAGCATCCGAACTCAATACGCAAAGAGGTCGCGAATTTAAAACGGCTTCTATCTGACACGTAAGAGTGTGCATCTCGTCGTACGTCTGAATTCGCGTACCTACCACGCGGTGAAGATGATGTTTAAAGTTAACCGGTAAAAGAGACTTGTGAAGTCGTCCTCCCACGCGTAAATATCCGTCACTATCCAGAAATGGCGTAAGACGGCGCAAGCTTAACGAAACTAATTTATTGTTAGAAATATTTTTTATATCCTCATTAAAAACTGAATGTTGCGTCAAAAGTATAAGGCGATTAAGTGAAAAGTTATATTCAGGAACCGTGATGTAATTTGGAAGTGATTGTTTAATATGTTTATTTTTACATTTGTTGTAAAAACGAAAAATGAAAGCGGTCACACACACAAGTTTATTTAACGACGAATATCGTGTGATAAAACTATCCGTATCGCCAAGGGGATACGTCACAGCTGTGTGGGAATACTTAGCAAGCCGTTCCCTTGTGTTACGCTTTTCTTCGCTGGTATTTAAAATCGGTTTTTGTATAGGCCAAGAGTCGGGATCTTGTTGGAGCCATGCGGGACCATGGTACCACAAGCCACTCCTAACCAATGCGGCCGGCAATAGGCCACGAGACGCTGCGTCTGCGGGGTTATCAGCAGACGGGACGTGGCGCCAACAGCTTGCGGGCACACGGGTCAAGATCTCACTGACGCGGTTAGACACAAAGGTCTTCCATTCATGTGGAGAAGAACGAAGCCAAGCCAATACGACCGAAGAGTCGGACCAAGCCTGAATTTGACCGGGACGGATCCTGTCTCCGTATATGTGGTTCACCCTCTCAATTAATTTAGATAACAGGAGTGCTGCCATCAGTTCAAGGCGAGGAATAGTAAGACACACACGCAACGGTGCGACACGAGTTTTTGCCATTATTAAATGTGTCTCACAATTACCACTCCTGCCTATGTGTCGTATATAAACGCATGCGGCGTAACCGATTTGAGACGCATCCGCAAAACCATGTATTTGAATAGATTCTATGTCGTCAGTATTAAAAATATAACGAGGAAAAGAAATCGATGATAAGAGCGGTAGCTCCTTACTAAAATGCATCCATGAATTTAATATATCAATAGGCGGCTGCTCGTCCCAACCAATGTTCTCCAACCACATCAACTGAATTAAATGCTTAGCGAATAATGTTACTGGCGACAATAACCCGAGAGGGTCGTATATTTTTGCTATATCGGATAATATAGCACGCTTGGTACAATCGCGCGAAGTAACGTGAACCCTGAAGTTGAATGAGTCCGCTCGGGGGTCCCACTGTAATCCGAGAACATTGACACCCCTATCGCCCTCCATCTCTGCGAAAAGGACATTCTCACACCGCCCACCATGAAACTCTGATGGCTGGACTGCAGCGAGAATCGCGGGCGAGTTGCTATGCCACTTGCGCAGCTCGAACCCAGCTGTCGCGCAAATAGCAATCAACTCCCGCTGAAGAAGAAGAGCCTGGGTTTCGTCGTCGGCGCCCGTAATGACGTCATCGACGAAGACATTATTTAATAAAACGGCCGCGGCCAGTTTGAAACGCTCGGCCTCATCGTTAGCCAGTTGTCGGATGGTACGAAGTGCGAGATAGGGAGAGCAGTTGACGCCGAATGTGACTGTACATAGCCTGTAGTCACGTAAAGGTTCCTCTGCTGATCGACGCCAGAGAATACGGTGAAAATCTCTATCACTTTCACGTAATAATATATTACGAAACATCTGTTTTATGTCTGAACAGAAAGCAACACGATGCACACGAAAATTTAAAAGAACATCAACGATATCTAGGTGAAGTTTAGGTCCTGAGAACAGCACGTCATTCAATGAGTACCCGCTGGTCGTACGACAGCCGGCATCAAAAACAACTCGGGTGCGTGTTGTCTGGCTTGAAGGCTTAATCACACAATGGTGTGGGATATAGTAGTTGGCACCAACTGAAGACTCATCATCAACAAGCTCCATGTGATTGAAGTCAATGTACTCCTGAAGGCAAGCGTGATAGTCGAACTTCAGCTGGGGGTTACGTTCCAACCTATATTCCAGCTTATGAAAACGAGCAACTGCAATTTGTCTTGAGTCGCCGAGGGGCGGGACGTTGACCTTGAAAGGCAAAGCGACCACGTATCGCCCTGTGATATCTCGATTATGCGTTCTTCGAAAAAAGGATTCGCATAATTCGTCATCGGGAGTGTAACTCCGCTTCTCTGGTACTGACTCCAGCTCCCAAAATCTTTGAAGGTTGTCGTTGTCAAACGAGCTATAACAAACTTGGAGTGGAGTCGAAATGCTTCCATTAAATGTAAGCTTACCTAACAGTAAATAACCGAAGACACTACTCATCGCAATCGGTGTACCGGGTGGACCCATAATAGTGTTATTTAATAAAATGTGGGATAGTATATCCGCTCCTAATAACATCTCAACCGGTTGAGGTGTGTGAAAATGAGGATCGGCCAAGGTAAGGCCCTTTAAATGCGGCCACTCAGAGTAAGGCAAAGACACACTAGGCATTTTTGACATTAACTTAGGCAAGATTAATGCGTCAACCGGAATAACGGGATGATGTTTATCCTTTGGCGTAATCGAGCATGTGACCATACCCTTAGGTACCAATGGTTCCGTATCACCTATGCCAAGTACCGGTACTCGAACGCCAGTGCGCGGCAAACCCAGACGCTGTACGCACGTCTCGCTTATGAACGAGGCCTGACTCCCGCTATCAAGCATACACCGAACGGATGAAATTTTATTATCTCCCATATATAAATCTATTACAGCGGTAGATAATAACACCGTAGAATGCGACGAATGCATTTTTGTCGCGTAATTATTATGTATGCGAGCGTCCTGTCTATCCTCCGTAGGAGGGAACGAGACAGCGCTAGCAGTAGTACTGTTTACAGTCGTTAAAGACTGCGGTGAAATTAAATGAATAAGGCTATGATGTCTTTTTTGACATGTACGACATACAAAATTCGATTTACAATTTCTTACATCGTGTCCGACGTTTAAACAATTGTAACAAATATTTTTGTTTTGAATAAAGTTGTACCTATCCTGTGGAGAGAGATTTAAAAACTCGGTACATTTAGAAATTAAATGCTGACCGGCGCATTTCAAGCAAGAACGATTCCTATCACGTGTATTATAAGGTCCAGTTTGCTCTGTGACTGACGCGACGCGTGCGGTGAATGAATTACGATGTACATTTAATTTCTCGCTACTTTTCTTATGATGCTTATTATTAATATTTTCTGGATAGTTTTTTATGGACTGTATATATGAAGCCATAGCGATTTCGTCGGCTGAGATTTCGCGTTCTAAAAATTCAATTAAAGTATTAACATCCGGTATATCGGACGGTCTTGACAATGAACGTTCATAATTCTTTCTCAAACCTGTGGGTATTTTACGCAGTAATAAGTTAAGTAATATAAAACTCCACTGATCAATAGGAAAATCCATAACCTCAAGCGCCCTAATGTTTTCCTGGTAGACATTTAATAAATTTCGTACACTTTGATAAGATCGCTCGGAACATGTTTCAAGGTCGAGTATACGAGCTAAATGTTTAGACGCGACAATACGCCTATTTTCATATCTATATTTTAAAATATTTAACGCGATAGTATAATTATCACCTGTTATAGGGAGTGATTTGATCAAGTTATATGGTTCATTTTTAACCGAAAGTAGAAGGTATCTTAATTTTTCCGTCTCCGTGTAGGCTCTGTTGTGATGGACTAATGAACTAAATAAGTCAAAAAACGATTGCCAATCGGTAGGATCACCGCTAAAATCGGGTAACGGCAAGACGGGTAGATTTCTTTTATGACAAATGTCGTCCTGATAAAGTGACCGACGCCGATTCAGGTCGTCATTTTTATGACTATTTATGTACGAAACAATGGCATAATATACGTCGTTAAAATCATTGCGTATTTTAATATGCTCGTCTTTATCAAAAACCTTGTGCTTTATGAGCGTTTTTTCAATTTTAGATTGAATTTTATTGAATTTTCTTTGATGTGAACTTAAATCACTAGCTCGCGAACGAAATTGTTGATCATTTGTGGTTGCAAGCTGTAAAATACGATTAAGCTCGTCGAGGATCAAATCCCTTTCGAAAATATCTTGTTCACGCAATATTTCTAATTGTAATTCGTCCGGCATTTTGCGTAGCAAAGATGGCGGCGAGATAAAATGCGAAAAGAAATACGTTTATTGAAAAATGAGTACGTAGTACTGCTATTAAACAAGATAGCACAAGCTGGACAATGATCCTGGTTCGAAGGAACAAAAATTTTATGTAAGATATAAGGTCGGGGTCGCCCGCTTTACTCACCGCTTTCCTCGGCAACGTGGTCTGCTCCGGAGACTCTGTAGATGACGCGAACTGTTCCAACCCTCGTATCCAACACCACCATAGGGACACACTGATTCGGATCTCCAGCGTAGGATGAATGATGTTAATCCTCGATCGAGTTAAACGGGTTACGGGAGGCCTCCCGGTTTGTATGCGCGCGCGGCAGTGGTTGAGTTTGTACTGGCTATAAGCGCACACTAGAGGGCGCATTCACGATCGCATTCGGATGGCGGTATATCGCAAAGCGACCCCTCAATTCAAAGGAAAAAAATAATAATAATGTGTACTTAAACGATATTGTCCAATTTATGCTACCTTGCAGATGTACGAAAATACGAAATAACTCATATATCTATTTTAGTTTAAGCAAATTATTTGTTCAGGTACGGAACAATATTTTTTTTTCAAATTAAAAAAAAACTAGAACTAAGCTTTTCAAATAGTATGTATTCTATAACAATTTATAGTATTTACTCCTCCACACACCACTCTTCACGTTCGTATCTAAGTAAATTATGTAAGTATTTCATCATCATCATCAGCCCTTATCCGTCCACCGCTGAATATAGGCCTCCTTCAATGAACGCAAAGACGGCCGATCCATTGCCATACGGTCCGGCACATGTAAGTATTTACAATTTAAAAATTACTAAAATCCATTACCATACCATATATTGTGATATTTAGCTAAACATTATTTTGTAAAGACAGACAAGTAGGTAGTCAATATCGATAGCGACTTTCTTTTATTTCCCAAGGTAATATTAGTTTGTTTACTCTTGCTTTGGACTCGTAACTTTCGCGGGTTCCGCGTGACGAGCGACAAAACCCCGGCATGCGAATGCCGAAGCGGTACTGGGTCTCACAGGTGATGCCTGGCCCGAGGTCCGTGGTTAGTATGGAAACTTCGAATTTTTATCAAAAAGTTAATATTTTTTTTAGTTTTTGGAAATCTAAAACTGTCAACACATCGTCAGGGTAAAAACCTATGTGTTTGTGATTTTATAAGAATGATTATTGTAAAACACGGTCGTAATATTCATTTATATGAAATTTTAGAGGTTACTTCAGATTTTTTTTCTATCGAGCAAAATTTTTCCAATCGTGTTTTGAAAACTGTCATCACCTCATACATACGTTCTGTAATACATATTAGAAATTTCAGTGCCAGAAATCTTCAAGTTGTTAAATAACAGCTAATAGAAAACAGTTAATTTTGCCGTTTTCACCTACCAAGGGCCCTTAATATTATTATATTTTCAAAATTCATATTTTCATTTTCTTAAAATTTTCAATTTTTTTTTTACTAATGTGAGACTTTTTTGATAATGCAGAGAAATGCAAGAGCATGTTACCAGGATCCTCGGGTAGATTCCTGACCCTATGTGTGACTCGCACCTGAGAGTGCCCTACCCAAACTAAAACCACTGCGAGCGCTTTCAGCCGCTTTTTGAGGGTCCTGGATCTGCAGGCAATAGGATCCACCTCAGCGACAGGCTGACCTCGGCGAAGGCCAGAGTACTCCTCATAAGGGGGGGGGACTGCCCAGCCGCCACTAAGTAATATACCCGTGACGTCGTTCCCATCCTGAACCCGACACGAGTACAGGGGCGTTACTGGAGGCGCATTAAGTAGCGCCTCCTACGCACCCCGTTTATCGCCCGTGGGGGTGGCCTTGTCGGCGGCCTCCTGTCTCACGCGCTCATCAGCCTCCTTCCGGGACATTATTGCCTCACAGAAAGAGATCATCGCCGTCCAGGACTTGTCGTCACCGATCATCGCGGTGATGACGCTAGGCAGTTTCCTCTGATAACTGGTATCAGATCGCGATACAGCACCACCCATCTCGGGCACACCTCGGTGTGTTGGGCTAAGCCCACCGCAGCGCCAAAATCGTGACATACTGGCACCGGCTCCCTGTGAGCCTTCTGGCATAGGTGCTCACTATAGCAACCATGCCCGGTAAACACCATTTTTTTTCTTTAACGCCGGAAAATGCTCTGAGGCATCCCGCAGGGGAGTGGGTCTCCCCACGCGGGTATGTGGGACTCATCAATGGGGTGAGGGGGTGAGGTTCCCATCCTCGCCGCTTTCCCCCTGATCTTTTGTCCCCTCTTCTTATAAGAGGGGTACAAAGTGCCCCCTCGGCTCAATTAACTTCGCCCAAGGTGCACGGCTCACCCTAGGCTATTGAGCCCCACCGCCACGACAAGGCTTGAACTATGGTGGGGAAACTAACCTAACCTAAGCAACTCATCCATTGCAAATAATTGAAAGATTGAGACATTGCTAGATCGGTATTAAATGGAATGGCTTTGCGGTATTTAATGGACAAAAGCTGATGATGATGATGAATTGGACGTGCATCTAACGTGTACCTGGCTAATTACAAAACTATTTTTAAAAATTGAGCTTGCCAACTTCCGAGTCAGTCATTGTGCATTTGTTATGGTAAGGTGGCGTGTGTGATAATGGATAAAAAAAGGGTATTAAAGAGGCAACAGCGTGTGTATGGTATGTAGATACCCTATTACCTATGAATTATTTTCGTTGTGATGCCTATGTATTAGTTTAGTGACCCCCAATTATTGCCAAGATGTTTTTAACCCCCACCCAAACGGAAAGACGGGTGTAATAAATTTGCGGGTGAATTTGGATGCGGTTTTTGAAGTTACACTTCTTTTGGCGCGTTAGGGAAAATGATGAGAGTAAATTTTTATGATGCGCGCGCACACCGTCACGAAAAAAACCGACACCATGAAGTTAGCTATAGAATAATTTTCACATAATGACAGTATAGACGTCAGAAGAAGATATAGTTTTTAACTACACCATAAGCAAAAAGGTTAGTGTTTTTTTTTTTTACGCCGGGAAATGCTCTGAGGCATCCCGCCTGGGGAGTGGGTCTTCCCACGCGGGTATGTGGGACTCGCTGCGCCCAAAAGATGGTAAATGGACGCAGCTCTACCCACTAAAACCCGGCCAGTGCCACCAGTGCCGCCTTGGTGAGGTGCCCCGGATTTGTTAAGCTAACAGGGCACCTCGACGGCTAGTCAGTCCCGCAAGGGACCGACGCCACCTCCACTTTCTTTCTCTTTTGTTATTGAATTATTTTTATGTATAATCTTTCAATATTTTAGACCTTAGGAATTCGTTTTGTAAACCTAGGAGCTCCGTCGATTTCTTAAATTCAAATTCATAAATGAAGACTAAGATTGACTAGAGATGTATAATAGGTCTATGATATCTTGAATGTATAAAAAAATAAACGCCAGTTCAATTAAAGCAGGGGTGGCCAACCTTTTCAGCAGCCGGGCCGAAATTCGGAAATAGAATTTCAAACCGGGCCGCACTACCAAATTTTAGGTTTTTTTTAGACATTTCGGCCTGATGGCCTTTAAGCTCAATATCGGTACAGTAAGTGAACAGATGGCTCACTTAAGAAATATTCGAAAGGGGACGCCCCCCCCTCCGGGCCCGCTGGGGGTGGGGGGGGGCTCCGCGCGCGCTGCTCGGGAGAGCAGGATTTGGACTATTCAAATCCGATACGGTCGACGAATCTTTTATGGTTGAATTTAGCCTATCATCATGAGGGCCGGCCCTCATCCCTCCCTCTGGGGAGGGAGGCGGTTCATGCGCGGTACCCAAGCAATCTAGCGGTAACGTAGTGCTACATATATTTATAGTAATACATATATTTAATACACACCCCTGACCTAGGAGCAAACCTCTCCCAACATCGGGACAGTGCGATGCGGTACCTCACCCATCCTCGAACCTTGGCCACCCTGCTCTTTTGTCCCCTCTTTTTATAATAGGGGTACAAAAAGTAGGCCCCTTGGGTTTACTTGGCTTCGCCCAAGGTGCTGGGTTCACCTTAAGCTACTGAGCCCCAAGGCTTGAACCTTGGTGGGGTTAGTTTAAGGGCCTATTGAATTAACTCTTTTTACGGCTGTCGTCCACTTTTTCCTCATTTTTTGGCCCTCAGGCTCATAAAAAAAGAGTTGAATTGAAGAACCAAGGCACAGTACTGTATTTTTTTTTATTTTTACCACAGAGAACTATATAATTTTGATTTTTATTGCGCAAAGTCGTGCGAACGAGAGCGCGACTGTCGAATGATGTGTGACGTCATCGGCTAGTGAGCGCCCGTCCGCGTTTAAAAAAAACTTTTGCTGAAAATACGCACTTTGATCGTAAATATCTTAAAAGCAAAAACACAGTTTTTCTCGTAATTTTTTGTAGATTTATTTGGCATATAAAGTAAAAAACGTTTGTCAGACCCATTAGTGTTTTAAAAATTTTTTTTATAAATTTTATATAATATACAGTCACTTTAGTTAACTTTTTAAAAAATTTGAACCAGCTCCGCGGGCCACAATTTGAAAGTCGGCGGGCCGCAAGCGGCCCATCGGGCCGCCGGTTGGCTACCCCAGAATTAAAGTGAAGTCATTTATGTAGCAGTTTTTTTTAAAGTCGCAAATAAATCACAGTTCGTTGACATTTGGCAAGACGGAAGCTCCCAAACCCAGTTTTAGAAAAATAAAGTTGCTAATTATAATAATATCTATGGACGCGACCACGTCAATCTGGTCCCGTGGTAAGTTCTCGAAGAACTTGTGTTACGGGTATCAGACAACGGAAATATATTTAATACTTTTATACTATACGTATATTAAAGATTTTTATTATATAATACACATATTTAATACACATCCATAACCCAGGAAGAGAGAAAACTTTTTGTTCGCCAACGCGCTTACCATTGAGCCACAGAGGTAGTCAAGTATACCTATATTTTGTGTGATTACTATATTTTGCGGTTGGAGGGTCGAGTATGTTGTATACTAATAATATCAACCTTATATGTCCCACTGCTATCAAGGGTCGATATCGAAATCAGGCGAGGAGGGTCTTGGGCCATAGTTCACCGATGCTGGCCCAATGCGGGTTGGTGAACTTCACACACCGTCAAGGACTTAATTTTCAGGCATGCAACTTTCCTCACCATGTTTTCTTCACCGGTGTATTAATATATTATTATATAATCAATATATTTAAAAGTACTAAGATCCGTTTTTTAATCCGACTAATCTTTGATAGGCAACTGATTGGTGTTATTATTTATCTATACTAATATTATAAAAGTTGTTGGCAATATTATCTTCGACACTATCAAATCGATTATAAAAAAATATATTGCCCCACTATGGTTCAGGCCTTGACGTGGGTGGGGCTCAGTAGCCTAAGGTGTGCCCCGCACCTTGAGCCTAGGGGGCTCTTTGTACCCCTCTTATAAGAAGAGGAGACAAAAGAGTAGCGGGTAAGGGGCGAGGACGGGTACCTCACGTCACGTCCCGACGTTGGGAGGGGTTGTTCTGTGGTGCGGGACAACCCCTCTGTGGACGTGGCCTCGGTCCCTCAGGACGGCTGACTAGCCGTCGAGGTGCCCTGTTTGCTCATTAATCCGGGGCACCTCACTAAAGGCGGCATTGGTGTCACTCGACGGGTTTTAGTGGGTAGAGCTACGTCCACTTACCAGTTTTCGGACGCAGCGAGCCCAACATACCCGCGTGGGGAGACCCACTCCCCCGCGGGATGCCTCAGAGCATTTCCCGGCGTTAAAGAAAAAAAAAAAGGGTGAAAATAATTAATCAGTCCAGATAAGGCTTTAAATCTAAGTTGAGACAGCCAAAGCTGCTGGCAATAGCTAGTAGCTTTTGACCTTATTTTGTACTATTTCGTCTTTCAATGTTTACGCGAATTTCACTCATTATAACGAATCTAAATAAACCGCGATAAAATCCGTAAAAGTTTATTCTTTGCACAATTTTTTGTCCAATGCTTAGGTACATTCTCAAACTTGATGCGAGTACGTCAGTTTGAGATTTTGTTAGATATTTTTGAAGTGTAAACTTCTTTTAGCGCGGTACGCATATTTTTAGATAAGATAAAATCTCTGAACTCGCGACACCGCACACGAAACGCTGGAGACGCAGTTTGACATTTGATTTATTTATATATAAGATTATGCAATATTTGTTTTGCAAATTGTGTTGCTTCTAAATTATGTCATGCGGCCATTTTGTGCGCCGTTTAAATTGTATAGGTTGTCATAATCTTTTACGGCCTGTATGATGGGTATTTGAATTTAATTTTGTTTTCACTTCTATCGGCAGCCCCTGTGACTGGTTGGTTTTTTTATTTTTATTTACCCAGGTTTAGTTCAGAAAATTCATTATTACGTTGCTATCATGAGACGTATGCAAGTTGATAAGTGCCAGTAATGTAATGACCATGTAATGACTAATGAGTAATAACATTGTCCGTCGCGTCCTTCTTTTTTCTGAGTTAAACTTGGTATTTAGCCAATTTTTGCCACGTGTTATATTTTGCTATTTGCTTTCGTAGTAGTTTTTGTATATTTAGGGTTTTATTTATAAATATTCCACTATACTAGCTGTATGCGGATTCGTCTGCATATGACCAGACTTACGAAAAAATGTTTTAAAAAGCATTTTGGCGCTATCTTTATTTTAATGATTGTTTATTCTATCGAGGAAATAAGATATTTTCCAAAAAAAGTACCGTATAATACGTGTGTGTGGATCTGAATGGCAAGCATCGGCCGTCTTGGCGTTCATTGAGGGAGGCCTATCTTGCCTTCTTACAATATCTTTGCTGTGTTCCGAAATGTAGGATAATTAGGCAAAATGTAATAATGACTGGCTCACAAGGCAAAGCAAAATATTTTATACCTTTTATCTTTCTTATTACTTATTTTAAGATTTTTAGTTATTTACCACACGGGGAGAGGATAATCATAATCCTCTCACCAGACTTAAAAATAAAGTTTTTTTTTAAATTTTGTAAGCACAGCACTTTGTGATTTTCCAGGCACTTATTATATTAGAGAATATAAAATGAGTGAAACTTCTTTGCGCGCATGAGGATAAAAATTTTATATGACGAAACGTCACGAAAATGTGCAACGTTTTTGTCTAAGAAAAGGGGGGGAGAGAGTGATTGTGTGATAGTGAGAAAGGGCTAACGTAGCATCGCAAGTCTCGTAAATTCAAAGCTTTAGATTAGTATAAATATAAACGAGATTTAAAAATTTGTTTTCCAAATAAGTTTCACTTCTGACATGTGGACTTTGTACGCACGCACTTTTTTATTTCATCGTCCATGTTGTGTGACGTATGAACTGGAATTGACCGATACAGGGAGTTTGTTTACGCAGGTCCGGCCTCCGCCTACGTCATCGGAGGTTGAATGAAACGCGGGTGTGCCCGGCCGCGCCCCCTCACCAGAGTTGCCAGTTGTGGCAGACTTCCCAAATTGTTAGGAATGAAACGGTTGGGGATTTTTAGTAGATCACTATAATTTATAGGATACGATAGCCTTGTCAATTTTATTATTTTATCATTTATCAGGGATATTTGATATATCGATATTTCTGTTAAGTATTTTTGAAGTTAAACTTCTTTGCGCGCATTAGGGTAAATTTTTTACGGATGAAACGTCACGTAAATGTGCAACATTTTAGTCCAAAAACGAGAGAGTGATTAAGACCGATTGAGAGAGAGTGAGAAAGGGTGAACGTAGCATAAAGCACATTGCCATGGAGTGAGAGTAGGGAGCAAGCGAGTGAGAAAGATCGAGAGAGAGAGAGAGAGTGAGATAGAGTGAACGTCGCATCGCAAGTCTCGGAAATTTAAAGCTATAAATGAGTATAAATATAACCGAGATTTAAAAATTAGTTCGCCAAATAAGGTTCATTTCTGAGTTCTGACATGTGTACTTTGTGCGCACGCACTTTTATTTAAATCTTAAAATAGGCTTCTGATCAGCCTCTTACTTAATGGTACTTGACGATGAGGTATAAATAGCACGTTGAGAGTAAAGTTGATAATGACGATGATGATATAATTTATGTAAATTCTATTATTTTATCCGAAATTATTATAATGGATTTGTAGGGAATTTGCCACGTATTTTGGGGATATTATGATATCGGCATTGGCAACACTGCCCTCAAAAGTCAGTATAGCTGACGACGCACTCTCGGGAGGTGGTGTCGCGTGTATTTATAATTTATTATCTGTATTGAAGTATTTTCTTTTGAATTTCGAATCGAATTCATTTTTATATACTGTGTTTTATTGTTTTAAATATGACCGGTAAGGAAGCTATTGAGTTATTTATCTATTCTACTTTTTATTCTTTATTTTTATTTGTGTTTGCTTTTGTTTTATTTCTTTTCATATAAATTCGATTTATAAATGTAATCACGTGAAGTGATACCAATTTTTTTTTTCTTTTTAACGTTGTATTTAATGGAGAAGTCAAAGCAGTGTGTGGAGCTGTGGAAAACGTATTCGTCGTTTTGTGGTAATTCTTTTGTTTACCTTTTTATTAAACACATAAACACCTAGTAACAATATACAGCAGTAGAATTGGTCTACTAAGATACAATAATTTTAGGCTAGCAGCATTTACGTGTTAGATGCTAGTGAGGTATGTAGTGTTTAGACTTGTTTTAGTGTTGGGGTTATATCGTGGGTCGATGTAAGACTCGACATTCCAAAAACCTCTTTTTATAAAATATACTTATTTAATTTTCAATATTACCGTGAGTCTTCAAATATTGTTAGATAGTTGCTAGAATACTAATAAAGTATGTGATCACTAATTCTATTAACTTTTAATTATTGGTAATATAGTCATTTTTACAAATAAAAACTATTAGCGCATTGCATTCCTCCTCTATTCATACCTCCTTTATTCCAAAATTCTACAAATATACTTTTCAACTTCTCCTTCTCTGTTTTTCTCGCCAACCGCCTGTAAAAAGCGCGGTTATCGCTGATTGGTTGACAATCAAATCGAACGACCAATCACAGTGATCCTACAATTGTTGCCAATTACATAGGCGACTTTATAAAATAGGTTGTAATAAAAATAAATAAAATGCAATCACGACACTTATATTAAGATTCTTGAGTTATTGTATGTAGTAAAGTTACACATAGTAGTAAAGAACATCGCGTGCCCAGGCGGGTATGTGGGACTCGCTGCGCCCGAAAGGTGGTAAGGTGGGCGCAGCTCTACCCACTAAATCCCGGCGAGTGTCGCCAATGCCGCCTTTGGTAAGGTGGAGGATCTTGTCGCTACTAGGTCAGGGACTGCCGGTTCGTATATTCGTAGCTAACCACCATATCTGATGGCCATCCCACTATCCGCCACTATAGCTTACAGCTCAGCCTAGATAGCCTGCAGTTCAGCCACGCCTAAACCGATTTTTAAAATTCTTTCACCAATACATAGCTACATTATTAGCGAATAACATAGGCTATAATATTTTATACTAGCTGTTGTCCGCAGCTTCGCCCGCGATAACTTAGATTTACAGCCGTATACGGACGGATGATGATTATTTTTATAATCTAAGTTATTCCTTAAAACATCACCTATCTGTCAGTTAAATTCCCGTCAAAATAGGCCCAGCCATTTCCGAGATTAGCCGGAACAAACAAACAGACAGATAAAAGTTCTAAAAATGCTGTTTTGGTAGGTATAGGTATGTACCGTGTATACATCCATATGCATTCAATAAAAAGCGGTTATTTTAATATTACAAACAGACACTCCAATTTTATTTATCTGTATAGACAAGATCCGACACGACTTATCGTTGTTGTCTTTTGTCTTTATTGTGACGGGTACACATGACCTTTGGAGTAGAGATAATAAGAGTTATCAAGTACAAATTCTCTTCTTCGAAGTAATTAATTCGACCAACTTCCTCAAAGTAAGGAATTCGTGAAGGTTGAAAATTGCTCGAAGTAATAAATTCGATTAACTTGAGCAAAGGTTGATTGCAACTGGTTTTAGTACCATAAGGATAATGTAGAACATTTGGTCTTTCTTCGCATGACCGTGGTCATTGATTGATATTTTTTTTTTCCGTATGGATCTATGCTAACGGCCCGAAGGCCCTAATTCTATGGATTAGTGTGAGCCCATTTGGCTCACTTTTGGTTTGTAAAAGTGGGGGGTTGCCCCCCGCCAACCGGTGCAGTCTTCGACCACACGGCCTCCTGGCGTCGGGTTGGAGATTATTATCTATACAGAGTGTCTGTTTGTAATATTTAAGTATCTAATAGGTTTAGTAAATATAATAAGATTAGTAAGAGGTAGTGCCATGCTGCTTTGCATCGGAATTGGGCCGGCACGACCGGGCACCTCTCGCTCACATAACACCGACGTCAAGTGACGGTAGTCACCGGCTCCGACTGCTCGGTTGCTTATGATTTAAAATAAAAAAAACACTTTTTATTAAATTGACATATATCATGCATTCAATAAAAAGCGGTTATCTTAATATTACAAACAGACACTCCAATATGTTTTATCTGTATACAAGGTGTATCTGGGGCCGGATAACAGCACACTTTTTTTTCTTCTTTTACTCCGGGAAATGCTCTGAGGCATGCCGTGGGGGGAGTGGGTCACCTCTATCAACTAAAACCCGGCGAGTGCCAGCAATGCCGCCTTTGGTGAGGTGCCCCGGACGGATTTGTTGAGAAAACAGTCCTCCTGTGACCATGGTTTTAAAGTATCCGAAACGTCGGGCTTGTAAAATTCTTGATAAACCGCGATAAAATATGTTTCATTATACATTTTTCTTTTTTTTTTAATTTAAATAAAAAAATCATTACAGATCCTATCCAAATTAATAATAATAATAATATAATAATATCTATGGACGCTTTCACACCACGTCAATCGGGTCCCGTGGTAAGTTCTCGAAGAACTTGTGTTACGGGTACCAGACAACGGAAATATATTTAATACTTTTATACTATACATATATTTGAGAATTTTATTATATAATACACATATTTAATACACATCCATGACCCAGGAACACAGAAAATATTTTTGTTCCCTGGCGGGATTTGAACCCGCAACCTCCGGCTTTAGCGCTAACGCGCTTACCACTGAGCCACAGAGGTCGTCTAGTCGAATTGAGCGACAACTATACATAGATTGAATGAAAATCTCCGCGTTGCAGCCGGGCTATGAACGAGTTGTCGATCTGTTATAGTATTCGTAACAATCCACCCTCCCTAGTGTGACGTCACATATTTTGCAATTTTTACATATTGAAATTAGTTTGAAATTCTTTTACTTTTTCTTTATTAGTATCGATTTTTGAGACGGGTCGGTAAGGGCAGGTACTTTAATCGTTATAGTTACAGGAAAACGTTCCTAGGACCACCATAACTTTTAAAGATATTCTGAACTGCATTCACAAATTTTTGAGAAAGTTTACGGTCAGCGAAAAAAATGCTAAAATCCAAAAAAAAAAAACTTTTATGCCTATCGATCCTACTTCGTATGGGGATGATAAGACTCTATGGGACCATTTGAGGTATGAACTATGAGTACTAGAAATGTCAGAAATTGGCAAAACCTTTTTCCATACATTTTGTATTGAAAAACGATAAATCGACTCGTAATATTCTTTATCCCCAAATGATGATGATGAAGCTTCGCACAAGCGGGAAGGTGCAGGTGCGTCGATCGATACCGCCCGGGAAGTCCACTTCGCTACGTGTCACGGGGATTTTAGCAGCTCTCATGAATGAGGAAGAGGGGGAAGAGGTTATAACTTATAACTTACTTTTTTATCGCTGCTACGATTCGAAATATCTCTTGTCGCATCTTGGACGTAAATGCCGTGACGCTATCATGTCGTGATGCTATTATGCTTTGTTTGTTTGTATTTTATTCCTCTAAGGCTATAGGTCTGTTAAAACATGCTTAGGTAACCTATGTTTAATTGGAATATGCAGTGTTATAGGGCCTATCCATAAATTACGTCACACGAATTTCAAGATATTTGGACCTCCACCGTCCTTGTCACAGTTGGTCACATTTGTGAGACATCCGTGTTTTTATATTTTTTATTTCTTTATGTTAGTTGGATAGGCAAACTGGCAAACGTGCCACCAGATGGCAAGTGGTCGACGTCGCCCATGAACATAAACTAGTTTACCTGGAGCGAGCCCAGGCAACTCATTTATGTGTTCCTATGTGCCTATCCTGAGACATAAGATGTTAAGTCTCGGTGCCAGTAATTACACTGCTTGTCTTGCCCTTCTCTCCGAAACACAGCAAAGCTGTTTCACGGGAGAAACATGCAAGATGGTGGTACCCATGCAGCCGGGAGCGCGGCACAGCGCTTCCCTCCCACCGGCACCGTGTGCACAAAATTACAAAATATGTGACATACATATTTTGCAATTTTTACATATATGTATATAGATATTAGTTTTCAATCATCATTTTTATTTTCCTTTATTAGTTTATAATTTGTGTTTTAATAACAGACATTTCGATGTGGAAATGTGACCCCCTCCCACCCTTGTCACACTTGGTCGACCCCCCTCCCTAGCCCTTAACATGTGACGTGGCTTATGGATGGTCCCTATTTGTTAATCTAGTAGCCCTCTGTTCAGTATTGCAGCTTATAAGATTCTCAAGTACCTCTATTTTAGGGAATTTTCTTCATAATCTTTAGACACTGTATCTGAGTTTGCGCAATGACCTGTAACATTTGATCTCCAGAAATAGGCACAGCTGTCTATAGGAGGGATGCGCTCTCCTTTCAGCAGGGAAATCATCTTCCTCCCTAATTCTTCTGATCAAATTTAGTGATTGACTTTATCTGTGGACCATTCGTCAAACGATAAGTCGATTGGAGTCGATGGACGTTATATTTTGACAGATGTTTGATGATTGATGTTGTATTAAATTGCGATTATTTGCCAAACGTGTAAAAGAAGACGATAATGATCAATGATCATGATCAATTAGCTTCGCCCAAGATGTTGGGCTCACCCTAGGCTACTGAGCCCCACAGCCACGTCTAGGCCTGACCATACTCGTCTCTGCTATTGAAAAAAACGAAGTTCCTTATTATAAAAATATTAATTTCAATTTCTATTAGAGGTATAAAGAAAATAATTGTTCGGGAATACATTTTTTATTATAATTTTTATTGATAAAAATCCGAACATTTCTCGGCGTAAAACAAAAATAGTCACCTGAGATCGGTGGTATTCGAACTTGGGTTTTTTGCTAAATAGCCCCAATAGTGTAACACACAGCCACCGACGCAGTGATGTGTCAGTCCAAAATTTGTATTTCAATGATGAGATTCATTTTGATTTGTTTCTGAGTGGATGACGTCAAAAATCTTACGCTTTATTTAATGTTACGGACGTTTTTTGCCGGGTAGGGTACCCCTCCGCAACACCCTATAAGGAACTTCGTTACAAAAATAGACTTCATTGAAATACATTTAATTATATTTAACGGGATTTGAACCCATTGACTTCTATTACACCAGCCAGTAGTTATTTGTTGTAATTGTATGCTGTAGCGATCGAATGTTACATTACTATTGCGGTTTCCTTTATTCGTATCAAGATTGTTTCATTCGGTACTTTCCCGTATAAATATCCGTTTTCCTCAATTATTCTTTGCGTTTTATAAAATAGTAAACGACTTTACGTTTGAATTGTATAGCTTAAATACCAAATAAAAGTCAATTGTTTTATAATGATGAGATAAAAACAATAAATGACACTATATGTAATAATATACACGTATATAGTGAAGAAATATCATAATAGATGTAATATAATGACATCAGTCATCGGGGATTTGTCTTGCCGGGCGTCATCACCGCGATGCTCGGTGACGACGAGTCCTGGACGGCGATGGTCTCTTTCTGCGAGGCAGTTATGTCCCAGAAGGAGGCCGACCCCCCACGGGTGAGGAACGTGGGGTGAGGCGCTACTTAATGCGCCTCCAGTAACAGTTCAGGACTGAAACTTGCGCCCAGTATATCACGACTTCGGTCGCGGGGACTACTTAGTAGCGGCCGGGCAGTCTCCCCTTACGAGGAGTGGTCTGGCCTTCGCCGGGGCCAGCGTGTCGTTGAATACAGATTCGGGACCCTCAAAAAGCGGCTGAAGGCGCTCGCAGTGGTTTTATATTACACATAATATAGTTTATTATACATATTCAGTGATACAGGCTTATCTTCAGATATTATATCGCTGTTAGCATAAGATTAGCGATTATTCTTTGTATTGACGAGAGATACGTCTGTGGAAATTTTTCCACCAACACTTGCGATCAATATAATTATAAATCTTTGTATGTGTTTACTAAGGAATGCTGTTAACTTTTATAAAAGTATTAACAGATACCTACAAAATGTTATATCAAGCATAGTATTGGACTTACTGATTGTATAGGTGTAAAACAGCTTTTATAATATATTGTATACGGAAAAGACCTCAACATGTTCCCTTGTGGCACACCCATATAAATAACGTGTAATGATGCATAAATGCAGGTGCTAAATAATATATTGAATGACCTATTTCTTTTTTTGAAAGGTACGTAAGTATTTTCGATCGTGTCCTCTGGCCAAGTTAAGTCATCTCAGATAAAATATTAAAAAAGGAACGAAATACAACGAGTTAGAGTGGTTTCGCTCCGAATCCGAAAAATTACGGATCTTGTAAACTGACAGGGCAGGGTTGTGATGGCTTCTTCGGATAATAAAATATAATCATCTACGATATTTACGAATAACAGCTCGCTAAACTAGATGATGAACATCTAATGCATTTCCTACCATTCAAATATTGTTACTACTTTGGAACGTACTTTCACTCGGATTGAATTCGCAACAGGTGTAAATGAAACATCAATCAATATTTTAAGGATTTTTATTGATGACTAGCTGTTGCCCGCAGCTTCGCCCGCGTTAACTTATTCAACTTAACTACTGTTAGTCACAGCGTGATGTTATATAGCCTTCCTCGATAAATGGGCTAACTGATACTGAACATTTTTTTTCAACTCGGACCAGTAGTTCCTGAGATTAGCGCGTTCAAACAAACAAACTTCTCAGCTTTATAATATTAGTATAGATTAATTATTTACTAAACACAAATAGAATTGAACACATCAACCTTTAAAGTCATTTTGGCAAAGCCCAAAATCAGACGGAATGTTTATCCAAATTGTGTAAGTAATTAAAACAATTTAAAACGATATAGGTATATTTACTTTATTTTTAACTTTTGCGCAGTTCGATATTTCTGTATGGAGATATTGAATTATATATTTGTTAGCAATAATTCCACTGCTTTTCGACATACGAAGGACTTGCTCACGAGACTAAGCCAGTCTTATCCGCAAAATAAGATTGAAAAGTATAGTGAATGACCATTTTAAATAGTTTTCAGAAATTATATGTTGACTTCGTTTTTATTATTGTAGTTGCGACGATCGGTCAACTTTTGGATAACATTTCCAACGTAACATGACGTAATGTTTCGTGACAACGTCGCATGCTTTTACATAATACGACATGGTTTCGTCCAAGGCCATGATCGTTAGCACTCATATTTAGTAGTTCTAGTGTAGTTTAATTTTTTTAATCCATACTAAAATGAATATTGAAACATATTTAAAATTCAGTTTCAAAATTACCCCTATATAGTGCAGATGCGAATACGTTATTGTCATTATTTTCTAGATCATTACCATTCGTTTAACTATTGTCAAAATGTCTGTAGACTATCACTTTTACAGTTTTCCGAGACCCATGTTTACATGGTTTGAAAATCTAGAACTGTTTTAAAAATCGTTAATATTAATCGTTAATAAAAGATTAATATTTTAACTGACAGAACTTGTTACTTCCATTATTTATTCCTATATACTAATTATTTCTCGTAAAAGTGGTCGAAAACTGATCAAAGTCTTTGAAACAGTTGTTCTCTCGTAATTCGGATTGATCTTTTAGCGCTGCCTTACATAAGCTTTTGCGATTCTGCAGCGAGCAAGCACCGTACCGTATTTACGTGTGCCCCTGACACTGGGTGGTTATTTTTGTAACTTTTTTTCTATTTAGTTTTTCTCACTTATCTATCAAATAAATTATTTCAAAAGATCCTCCTTTTAAGCTTACGACAGATTAAAATTGTCAAACGCGAAACTCCAACAAGGCATTCGTAAACAATCCTGAAATATCGAGCTAACCGAAATACAGATAAAAAACGTTTGCAACAGTTTTAATTGTAAAAATAAACATGTTAATTAAAATCATATGCTTTTGTTGTCCTTCTGACCTGCCTTTAAACGGTCCGTTTTATCAATTTGGACTAAATTTAAATATTTACGGTTTATCAACATTGAACCATATTACTAGCGTAAATTACAACTCACTCACCAGATGGTAAGGTGGACGCAGCTCTACCCACTAAAACCCGTCGAGTGTCATCAATGCCGACTTTGGAGAGGTGCCCCGGATCTATGCAGCAAACAGGGCACCTCGGCGGCTAGTCAGTCCCTCAAGGTACCAACACCACCTCCACAGAGGGGTCATTCCGCACCACAGAACAACCCCTCCCAACGTCTGTACAGTACAATGCAGTTAGGTTTCCATCCTTGCCTCTTGTCCCCTTGCTCTTTTGTCACCTCTTCTTATAAGATGGGTACAAAGAGCAGCTGCCTCGGTCCAATTTGTTTCGCCCAAAGTGCTGGGGTCACCTTAGGCTACTGAGCCCCACCGCCACGACAAGGTTTTAGCCTTGGTAGGGATCAATAAGTTATGCTTTGTCCTTTACTGGATCCAATTGTAGCTCGATATATTTTATTGATATTTTAAATTCATAATATGTTTTTTTTTATTAATCGAGATAGGAACAGTCACTCATATAATATTAGCTTATAGTAAAAGAGTAACCTACCCCATGAAAAGAAATAACTCGTCATTGATCTGAATGTGTCTTGCCTAAGGTTACACAAGTCGCTCATCTTTCCATACAAACGCAGAACAGTAATTACTACAATGTTTGACGTTGACCATCAAAAACTAAGGATAATATAAATTGATCTCGTCATTATCTATGTCTGTATGTACCCAAAATCGTAACAAAGATATACCTACAATAAAAAATAAAATCTAAACTTTCGTATTTCAACACTGATTTTAGCCCAACTTTGGGCGAAAATAAATAGTATACGGAGCACGAAAGCTAAAAAATAAAGCCCGTACAGACATAGTTTAGTTATTTAAAATTTAAAATAAATTTATTTTAAAAATAAACACTTAATAGTTTTTCTATAATAACTGTTTTGCTAAAAGGACATATTTGGAATAAATTATTTTGCATTTCATTCTATCACACATGTTCGCGCACTATGTCAAGTGAGATAGCATTTTTTTCCTTATTCTTGCATTTTTTTCCTTATTCTTCCCCTTATTTTGGCTGCCTATCTTGAGGTCGTTGGTTGGTTTTTGTGACAGTAAACCCTTTTGGACCTATCACGGTTAATCTTGTCCATGCATTTATTGCCTATCCTAAGTCTCGACACGGTCTTGTTACCAATAGTTATGTTATCCTGCCCTTCTTTTCTGAGCGGGTTAAGCTTTGCTGGAAGAAATGAGGATGGTGGTATCCACGACATGACCTTTTTTATAGCATAAGAGGGCAAACGAGCAGTCGAAGCTTTTTGGCGACTATCGACGCCCATACACATCCGCACAACCAGAGATGCAGATGCGTTGCCCTTCTGTTCCATATCCCCCTCCAATAAGCCACCAGAAACTCACAAATCGCACGAAACGCGACAGTTTAGCTGTCACTTTATGCCGGTATTTTATGAGCGACAGGTACAGTATCAGTAGGGGGTAGTGCCATGCTGCATTGCAGTCGAACGGGGCCGGCATGACCGGGGTGGTGGTACCTCTAGCTCACATAACACCGGCGATAAGTGGCAGCTGTGCACAGCGTTTCGTGTGGTTTGTGAGTTTCCGATGGCCCATTGGGGGGATGGGGAGGGAAAGGGCGACGCATCTGCGTGGCTTTGGTTGTGCGGATGCGTATGGGCGCGTTTGCTCGTTTGCCCCTGACGACATAAAAAAAACCACCCAGTCGTGCCGGCCCAATTCGGCTGCATGGCACTATCTTGTTGTCTTACAGGACCTTAATGTTTTTATGGACCCGAAGCTGCGGTGGGAAAACCTCCTTTGAGATCAAGCCTATCGCGACGTGTGTTATTGATCCACTTATCCACTGGGCCACATAATGTTGATGACCGAATTGCGCAAGACATTGAACCGTTCCAGTCATGACGCATTTGACTGTCTCTTGTAACGTACGAAGTCCACTCGCGATAACACCTTATAGTGTTGACCTCAAGTTTGTGAATACCGGTTTGTAGATCTTGAGTATGCTAATATCATCTAGATGCTGGCCGCGGTTTTGTCCAGATTACCTTGCCCTCGGGAAGATGGAAAGTGGAAGGAAAACTAGAAGGGATGATGTCACAAGTTGGTCAAAATGGGATGCCAGTAGAAGGGATCAGTCGTTTTGTTCATTGAATAAAACTTATGTCCAGCGATGTATGTGGGTAGTCGTTTATTTTATGTTGTCTTCTGTTGTAGTTCAAAAGAAATTCATCATCATCATCAGCTCCTATCCATCCACTGCTGAACTAGGCGTCCCTATATGAACGCCAAGACGACGGTAAACGAAGTGTTGGTTGATGACCAACCAACACTTCGGTTACCTAAACGTGGCCTCCACTCTAGAACCTTATTGCCCCATCGGACATCCGTTCTCCTGAGTGTGACCAGCCCACTGCCACTTCTACGAACTTATTCTTCGCGTGATATCGGTAACCTTAGTTCTCTGGCGGATCACTTCGTTCTTTTCTTCAAAAGAAATTATACAGTAGTTTTAAGTAATTATTAATTAATAAAAGTCGTTATTATTAATTTAATAATGTAGATACTTTTTTTTGAACTTTACACTTCAAAAAAGAGGTTGATATCCTAATAAGGATTTATATCTGTATAAAATCCTCAATGAGCAAGAGTCATATTATATAGGAAAGAAAGACAGAAAGTAAAAGAGTAATAATTAGCTCTGAGTATGACTGCAGGCTGGTCGAGTGGTTAGGCTTCCCGCAGCGGTCGCGGGTTCGAATCTCAAGTGCAGATAATTTGTATGATGAATATAAATGTCTACACTCGGTCATTGACATATATTTATTATGAACTTAAATTGATTTCCGTTGCTAGTACCCGTAACAGAAGTTCTTAAGAACTTACTACGTGACTAGGTTAACGTGGTGTGATTGCATCTTGTCTACGTGTGGGCGACGGTGACCACTTGCCCTTAGGTGGCTTATTATCCAGTGACATATCACTATCTCTTACCGTCACTGTTCACTTATCTATACTAGTAATATAAAGCTGAAGAGTTTGTTCGTTTAAGCGCACTAATCTCAGGAACTACTGGTCCGATTTAAAAAGTTCTTTCAGTGTTAGCCCATTTATCGTGGAAAGCTATATACCTAACAAATTCAATAAACGGAGTTAAGTTAACGCGGGCGAAGTCGCGTGCAACAGTTAGCCCCTATATAAAAATACATACAAACAATTTTGCAAATTTTATATATGTATTGGTACAATAATACTGTCTGTATGTAATGATAATGTTACACACACGATAACGTATTTGAACCCGTGACCTCGTTGATAACGTTCGGTCTACATGTTGTATTGATTCTTATCAATACTCTTGTATTGCTGTTATCTGCGTCTGACGTATCACAAACCGCCACTTATCGCAGAGCGTCGGTGGTCGCGGAATCGAATTGTTGGACAAGGGGATGATCATGGCTGTTTCAATTATTATTTAAAACGGGATATATAAATGACTAGCCGTTGCCCGCAGCTTCGCCCGTGTTAACATACATAACTTTACTCCTATTAGTCACAGCGTGATGTTATATATTCATATAGCCTTCCTCGATAAATGGGCTATGTAACACTGAAAGAATTTTTCAAATTCGACCAGTAGTTCCTGAGATTAGCGCGTTCAAACAAACAAACAAATTCTTCAGCTTTATAATATTAGTATAGATTTTCATTTTCATTTAGCTGGATATTTATATAATTCATTTTAATTTGCGGCAGCTCCGAATGCTTTGTTGATGAGAAATATTGAGCTCCTCGAAAAGATTTTAATTACTTTTAATGGCGAAAAATTCTTCAAATTCTTTTGTTATATTGCTGTAAATGTTATTATTGTTTTGTTTTCTAATGTTTGCGCGAATTTCACTCATTATAATGAAACAATTTTTACGAATTTTATCGCGGTTTATTAAGATTTTTACAAGTCCGACGTTTCGGATACTTTACAGCAACCATGATCACGGGAGGACTGAGGTGACAGATGTCCTAGCGTTACAAAGTTATTCGAAACTACCCTATGATACATCATTATTGTAATAAATCCTCTCTACGCAGAAAGTGCTAACTGCATCTTATTGTGCTACGGTAATAATGTCATCAGAACGTGCAGGATACTGTTGAAATAAAGCCCCTTTCAGTAAACGTCACGACGGCAAATCTACTCGCATAATTGAAATAAAGATTTTCTTCACCCACTTCGAGTAACATAGTTTGAAATAATTATCTTAAATTATGTGTTAAATTCAAATACAATTTATTTTATTCCGAATAATATAATCATTGTATTTTTTATGTTATGTAACCACTGAAATAAAATATAAAATAATAGAGATAAATAAATGTTTAGGAATAAAATAACATTACGTTAACCTTTTTTTGACACGGGAAACACCTTCACCAGCCGTCGACGTTCCTGGAGGTTCGATGGTGCGTGGGGCTCGCGGAACATATCTGTGCTGAATACCCACTATAACCCCGCAAGTGCTACCAATGGCTTTGGTGAGGTGCCCCGAATCTGTTGTGTAACAGGGTACCTCGACGGCTAGTCCCCAAGGGACTGACGCCACCTCCAAAGAGGGGTTGTCCCGCACCACAGAACAACACCTTCCAACGTCGGGACAGTGCAATGGGATGACGTTCCCATCCTCGTCCATTGTCCCCCCTCTTCTTATAAGAGGGGTACAAAGAGCAGCTCCCTCGGTTCAATTGGCATCGCCCAAGGTGCTGGGTTCTACCTTAGGCTACTAAGCCCAACGCCACGACATGGCTTGAACTCGTCCATAACAATCCACACTTTCATACTAATATAATAAATACTAATACAGGCTATAGCTGTTTTCACACCCAACCATCTAATTCAATTTCGATCAAATTTGCCAAGAAGATCAATTTCAGGCAGAATATTGTTAAAAATCATCCCCAGTCTTAAGAACTGGACTATTTTTTATGATAGCTGGATATACAAACGGACAGACGAGCCACATGATGGTAGGTGATCAGCGTCGCCCATGAACATAAACAAGTTAACCGGGAACTAGGAGACAAGATGTTAAGTCCCGGTGCCAGTAACTACACTGTCAGTCCTGCCCTTCTCTCCAAAACACAGCAAAAAATGTTTCACGGGAGAAAAAAGCAGGATGGTGGTACCCAAGCAGATGGGAGTACGGCACTGCGTAACTCTCCCATCCGTAAATGAAGAAGGAAGCGATCCTTTCTTTCTTTCTATCATTCAATGAACTCCAAGACTGCCATTCCCGAAATGTACTAATTGACATCTGTTGTTACAGAAGAGATGCCCGTATGCGATCGTCCCAGGAAGCCGCTGATCGGGGTCATAGACGATGGAACGAAGACGGTCAGATTTGTGGTAAGTTTTTCTATGAATATTATTTACATTGTTCACTCTTTTTTTTTTTCTTTTTTTCCTTTTACGCCGGGAAATGCTCTGAGGCATCCCGCCTGGGGAGTGGGTCTCCCCAGGTGGGTATGTGGGACTCGCTCGAATCGGCCGAAAGGTAAATGGACGCAGCTCTACCCACTAAAACCCGGCGAGTGCCACCAATGCCGCCTTGGTGAGGTGCCCCGGATCTGTTAAGCTAACAGGGCACCTCGACGGCTAGTCAGTCCCGCAAGGGACCGACGCCACCTCCACAGAGGGGTTGTCCCGCACCACAGAACAACCCTTCCCAACGTCGGGACAGTACAATGGGGTGAGGTTCCCATCCTCACCCCTTGCCCCCCTGCTCTTTTGTCCCCTCTTCTTATAAGAGGAGTACAAAGAGCCCCCTCGGCTCATTTAGCTTCGCCCAAGGTGTTGGGCTCACCCTAGGCTACTGAGCCCCACCGCCACGTCAAGGCCTGAACCATGGTGGGGACATTGTTCACTCCTGTTTACATTGCTTCGAATAAATGTTTCTCTCTTTCTTTCATTCTATAAGGGACCATATTTTTTTTCTTTTCTTCCACAAATTTCATGTTTTTGGACAGATAAATTAAATTCGTCTTGTTGAATGTAGGCTCTACATAAATGTAAAGAATTTAGTGTTAGTGTAGTATATGTGGCGGGACATCTGCCTTCTTCGAGTTATCCACTGGACTCAGTGAGTCCAGTGGATAACCTAAGCTCAACATATTTATTCCATATCTTCAACTCGTTAACATTTGACCAGAAGATTAGCAGGTGCGTTGCACTATTAGTGCAAGCAAGTGCAACGCACCTGCTGATCCTCTGGTATAGCGGGTGTCTGTGGATGTCGCTTTCACTTACCATCAGGTGATCCGACTGTCCGTTTGCTCCCTCTTCTATAAAAAAAAGTAAAATAGAAAAAATATTGATGGATAATCGTCATAACTATTTTTTAACCTTTTTCCATCCAACTGACATAGGTTTCTATAAAGGCGGTTAATCTCCTGATCGTCGGGCATATAACCGGATAAAGGTATGTGGTTTGTATGAAAACAAATTCCGCCAAATTAGTGCTGCTACCCTGCGCCGGTTCTGCGCTCTGATTGGCCGACTGATGGACGATTGGCCGATGGGAAGTACAGATCACTGGTTGGTTGAATTGCTATTACGTCAGTGACAAATCACCGACCAGTTTCGGAATTTTATGGCTCACACTACTCTATCCGGTTATATGATCGATGCCCCTAATCGATCAACCGATGATGTTGTCCTTCCACACGTATTCGTCGACGGCGACGTCCTGTTAATTTGTGGTAGTGTGGGCTCTCCTTGCATGAGCGAGCATGAATAGCAAACTCAACTTCTTTCGGAGCAGGCGTTTGGCGTCAAGGTCTCCGAGACGGATGGGCTAAACCCATTTTGATAACAATCCATTCGGTCCACCATGAAGAGAGTATAAATTACTCTTCGCCAGGTATACGAAGCGGAGTGTTCGGAGGAGCTGGCGTCACACGAGATGGACAAGTCGATCAGCCAGCCGAAGGAGGGTTGGTACGAGCAAGACGCGCACGACATCATCGACAAGGTCAGAGCGTGCGCGGATGCGGTCATGGAGAAACTTCTGGAGCTAGGTGAGTTTTTGACATATAGGACCATACCTAAGAGGTCTTTCATCAGTCAGATTGACCTTGAGCTGAAATAAAGGAAGAATTGACTATGTAGAAACTTCTGGAGGAAAGTTGGTTTTTGACGATGGGATAAGGCAATACAAAAAAGTGCTAAGTGGAGGGGAGGGAAAAGGAGAGCAGCGCATCTGCATAACCTCTTTCGTCGGTATTAACATATAGCCCCGACTGCTTTGAGCTGACGTAAGAATTGATGTAGGAGAACTTTCTAGGGCTAGATGACAATTCGAAAAAAGCGTTTCACCACTCCAATTGACCTTGAGATGAAATTATAGAAACAAAGTTTAGTCTTAGTGCCAGTAATACAAACCTGTTTACGGAAGAAATAACAGGTGATGCTCAAGATGGGTGCAAGTCATAACGCATCACGTGTCTTTATCATTTGCTTTATATCAAAGTATTTTATTGTCTAGAAAATAAAGGCGGTCCAAACCACTCCATGTACTGTATGTTTCAGGATATACCAAAGACGATGTGGTGGGGTTAGGCATCACCAACCAGAGAGAGACGACGGTGGCCTGGGACAAATACACCGGGAAACAGCTGCATAACGCCATCAGTGAGTTGTTCATGCTAATATGTAGATGTATAGGACACTGACAGGTCGGGACTGGTGGCGGGGGATCTGGAGAATGCAGGAGTGCTGGCCCCGTATTCCGCTCGTAGGTCAGACGAGGTATATCGAGGTGCTTTTAGCCACATGAAAGGTAGGTTTTTGGGCATGTGAAGTGAAAATCCGCATTGGCCGAACTGTGTGAAGCAAAGAAGTGATCTACGATTGTCTAGTCACTAGTGGGTATGTTCTCGGCCTCTTGAGTGAGAGGTCCAGGTTCGATTCTAACCCTGAATAAAAATAACAACCTTTATATGTCCCACTGCTGGGCACGGGTCTCCTTGAAATCAGGTGAGGAGGGTGTTGGGCCATAGCTCACCGATGCGTTGGCCCAATGCGGGTTGGTAAACTTCACACACCTTCAAAGACACCTCTCATCAGGCTGCAGGTTTCCTCACGACGTTTTCCTTCACCGGTGAGCAAGCGATGGTCTCATGTTCAGGTGCACTTAAAAATTTAGAAAACCCATTTCAAAGCATCAAAGGAGTCGGATCGAATCCGGGCCTATCGCTCTAGAGGCCCATACCCTCGACCATCGTTGCTCACTAATCCATTTACTTTTTTTTATGTTAGTTGGATAGGCAAACTGGCAAACGTGCCACCTGATGGTAAGTGGTCGACGTCGCCCATGAACATAAACTAGTATACCTGGAACGACCCCAGGCAACTCATTTATGTGTTGCCTATCCTGAGACAAGATGTTGAGTCTCGGTGCCAGTAATTACACTGCCTGTCTTGCCCTTCTCTCCGAAACACAGCAAAGCTGTTTCACGGGAGAAATAAGCAAGATGGTGGTACCCATGCAGCCGGGAACGCGGCACAGCGCTTCCCTCCCACCGGTTACTAAACAAATCCCTTATTACTAATCTAAAAAACTAATCCAGAATGTTTCACTTCCAGTATGGAACGACATACGCACAGACAGCACCGTGGACGCGACAATCGCCAAGGTCCCCGATCAGAACAAGAACTATCTGAAGCATATATGTGGTCTGCCCATCAGCCCCTACTTCAGTGCGCTGAAGATGCGGTGGATGAAGGAACACCTGAAGAGTGTGAGACGGGCTAGTCGAGATAAGAGACTGATGTTCGGGACTATAGACTCTTGGATACTCTGGGTGAGGACCAGTTTTTCATCAGAGTCAAGATAAAACTCAATTGATTTCTATTTCCTATTCCTCCTGAATTCTTCTGGTTGATTTCGTTATGGGTTCCAAGACAATGCATCCTTTAGTCTCCCAGAGGTCGTAATAAAGGGTCATTTAGCGGTAACCGCTGTCGTAAGTCCTAATACAAGAGCAGTGGCGGTGGAAACGAGTGGTTCTTTATTGGGATTATACAGAATTTAAAAAAAATGCCGACGTCAAAATTGTGTTTTTTTATTGGGAAACTCCTAAATTTCAAGAAATTGTTATATAAGGTTTGGTAAAATCAATAACGGAAACTTTGGGCACGTGATCTACTGCTTGTGTAAAGACGTTTAAGCAAAAAAAAAATTAAAATTCGAAAAAAAAAATTTAAAAAAATATGCAGGAAATGAATTCTATTGCATTAAATCAACAGCGCGCAATAAATAAACACAAGGTCATCGGGTTCATGTCTCGACAGCTGATCGACATATGTAACGGGGTTTTTTTATTTTTTTATAATTTTTTTTTGAATTTCAATTTTTTTTTTGCTTAAACGTCTTTACACAAGCAGTAGATCACGTGCCCAACGTTTCCGTAATTGATTTTACCAAACCTTATATTATATTCTTATCCATATTCTATCCCATTCCACGTACAGAACCTGACGGGAGGACCGGTCGGGGGCGTGCACAAGACAGACGTCACCAACGCGTCGCGGACCATGCTCATGAACCTCGAGACGCTCAACTGGGACCCCATGCTGTGCAGGTGGGTTTGAAGTGAAAACTTCTTTAGCCGCGTTGAACACTTTTTAGGTGGGGAAAAAGGGATTGTGAGTAAAATTCGTATAAACATTAGAAAAGAATATCGAATGCTTAGTTTCGAAGATCGTACATCCGAACATACAAACATTATGTTAGTACATTGTTATATTTATTTCTGTTTTGTAGATTGTTCGGAATACACCGTGAGACTCTACCGCATATTAAAAGCAGCTCGGAGTATTTCGGCACGGTCAGGGACGGCTCCATCTTGGAGGGCATCAAGATAACTGGGGTATGTTATTTTCTATCATTATTATCATCATTATCATCATCACGCTCCATCAAGCTGGAACCCGCTTTAGAAAAAACTTGATTTTTCTAAAGTGGGGTAATTTTTTTTTTTTTATCACTACAATAAACTACAAACAATTTAGCACCCGTTTCAAAGTTGTTTATAGAATTATTTGTAATATTTCCTGCTTTGGGCGGTATTAATTATTTTTTCGGCGCAATTAATGATACTACAAAAAAATAAAGTTTACTACATTTACTAGCATCGTTTGTAGATAAAAGTAAATTTAGAAAAATCAAGTTTTTTCTAAAGCGGGGTTCAGCTTGATGGAGCTTCATCATCATTATAATCATCATCATTATAAGGGGCCATCCATAAATTACGTTACACGAATTTCATGATATTTGGACCCCTCCCCCGTCCTTGTCACAGATGGTCACATATTTTGCAATTTTTTACATAAATAAATTGATAAATCAAAACAGCTGTTCCGAAATTAGTTTTATTCTGGTTTAAATTGTTTTTTAATTTAATTTTTTAAATTAGTTCACAGTACCTAGTCTTATGTGACGTCGCAAAATCTGGGAGCCCTCCCACCCCCTTGTCACACTTCATCGCCCCCCCCCCACCCCTTAACGTGTAACGTAATTTATGGACACCCCTAATCATCATCATCATCATTATAATCATCAACTTCCCGCCATTCGCATCTAACCATCGGTCACTGCACGGAGACCGTCGTCCCATCTACTCAGGTGTCGACCCCCCACTTCCGACCGTTTCCTCATGGGATCTCGCTCTGGATATATCTGTATGTATAGTGAGGAAGAATGAATCAATAAAATGATCGTCTCCAGATCCTAGGCAACCAGCAAGCGGCGTTGCTGGGCCAGAGCTGCATGAGACCGGGGCAGGCGAAGAACACTTACCGCAGCGGCTGCTTCCTGCTGTACAACACGGGCGCGCGCCGCGTCAACAGCGCCCACGGTCTGCTCACCACTGTCGCCTACAGGCTGGGTCCTAACGCCCCCGTCGTATATGCGCTAGAAGGTATATTATACACATGTTCAGAAACACAAACACACACGTACGCAAACGTATAGACACGCCTACGTACGGACAAGCCCACGTACAAACACGCCCACGTACAGACACGCCCACATACAGACACGCCCGCGTACAGACACGTCCACGCTCAGACACTCCAGCATATACAAAAGTACGCACACACATGTTCACATATACACGTATACGCACGGGTGTACGCCGAGTCACCAGCGTGTACGGACTGTTGACCACCGTCGCTAGCATATAAGTATACAATAGTATAATACACGCACACACACTCATTCATACACACACAAACACACGCACGGCCTGCTGATCTGCGTTTACAGGATGGCCCGATTACGCATTGGAAAATATTATACAGGTATAATTAATACACGCACCAATACCCCGTTTTCAGATTTATTGAAGTCCCCATATTTCGTCAATATTTCAATCGCCATGATCACGAGGAGACGTACGACGCTGGTAGATGGCGACAAATTAGAAAAATATTTCTACCGTCTTTCTTCTTCGTTTCGGACGACTAGTTTCGGCATACCGACGCACTTGTTCACCACGACACAAAAAAATAATATATTATCATAATTGTGACATATTTCACCAAATTTAGTTTAGTTCAGTTTTATATTTCGACGTTTACATTACGATACATGTGCAGGTTCGATAGCGGTGGCGGGCGGCGCGCTGAAGTTTCTGCGGGACAACCTGAAGCTCATGGAGGAGGGAGAGGGCGTGGAGGGCGCGGCGCGCGTGTCCTCCACCGCCGACGTGTACTTCGTGCCCGCGCTCAACGGCTTATACGCGCCCTACTGGCGGAAGGACGCGAGGGGGTGAGTGGCCACCCTGGGGAGTTCTCGAGGGGGAGTTACCACCCGGGCAGTTCATGATGGGGGCTGTGACAATCATGGGTAGTACGCGAGGGGGGCAGTGACAACCCTGGGGAGTACACAAGGGGGGGATGACAACTCTGAACAGTACGTTAGAGGGAGGGTTACCTTTTTTTGTAGAGTGGGTGTACACTGGATAGTCCTGGTTTGATGAAAATACATATAAAAAGTTATGAGGAATGTCAGCATCTCTGAAACGGCTGAGCTGATTTTTATGGGACTTTCACTGGCACATAGCTGGTGTTATACGGAGTAACTTAGGCTATGAAAACAATCATCATAAAGCTGGTGTTATTAGGCTATTAAAATAATCATCATCAATCCGGGTACGGCTGTAAATGTAAGCTAACGCGATTGAAGCTGCAGGCAACAGCTAGTTATAAATAAGAGTAGATGCAAATTAAGAAGCAATGTAACATCCATAAGTAGGTTAAATTCAGCCATATTATTTAAATCATTATTAAACTAAGTACATAGCAAAAATTATATTGAATTACATATTTTTTTTAGAATAATATGCGGGTTAACATCTTTCACAACTAAGAACCACATTATCAGAGCCGCCCTAGAAGCTGTTTGTTTTCAAACGAGGTAATGTATACTTTTTAAAATATTTAGTTCTTACGAATATCAATTACATAATTAATTTATTTATTTAAAAAATATGTATACTAATTATACAAATAATTTTACTACTACTTGAGTTCAGGCTGGTTTCCGCAACTCGACGCTTTTGCGCCTATAAACTTAAGATACAAAGAAACATTTATTGGTAGCTGTTGAAAATATAATTTGTCAAAAAAAATTCCGTACACCTAAAAAATAATTAGCTAACATTTTTTAATTAACTATACAATTAATAAAAAGAAACCATTTATATAAACACACAAGAGAAAAGGACCAAGGATAGGTCCTTGTGGAACCCCAAATCATATCTTCATAATATAATTTATCTTAATTGTGTATAAACGATAAAGTATTTTAACGAATAAAAAGGTAAACGATTTTTCTATGTTATTGAATGTATATTACATGATATAACAAGAGAGATATATAAATAAGAGTATAATGAAGTAACTAACAAAAACGATTTGATTATTTTCCAGAGACATTTTGGAAGCAATGGACAAGGACTGCGGGATGCCTCTCACGAACTTGCACGTGGACGGGGAGATGATATCCAACAGACTGCTGATGCAGCTGCAAGCTGACCTTATAGGGATGCCAGTTTGTAAGTAAATTAATAAAAAGTCATGTACAGTTAGGACCAGGGATGTTGCCGATGCGGATTTTTTCACATCGTGGGATGTGAATGCGGATGCGGAAGTGGATGCGGATTTTTAAGATCTTTGTAAGAGGTAAGCCATGCTGCCTTTCAGCTGAATTGGGCTGTCACTACCGGGGTGGTACCTCTCGCTAACATAACACCGGCGTCAAGTGACAGCTATGCTGTCGCATTTCATGCGGTTTGTGAGTTACCGATGGCCCATTGAGGGATTAATAAATTGCTATTACGTCAGTGAAAAGTCACTGATCAGTTTCGGAATTTTATAGCACACATTACTACTCTATACGGTTATATGCTCGATGCCCTTAAACGACTTTACACTTGATTAACCCTTAAGTTGTGCTAAATCGACCATGGTGCCAGTAATTACACTATCTTGCCTGGAAAACTTAATAATGAACCGATAGTCTAGTTTTTAATAAAAAAAAATGCCTCTTTTAATTCACCTACTGGCACCGAGACTTAACATCTTATGTCTCAGGATAGGCAACACATAGATGAGTTGCCTGGGCTCGTTCCAGGTAAACTAGTTTATGTTTATGGGCGACGTCGACCACTTATCAGGTGGCACGTTTGCTAGTTTGCCTATCCAACTAACATTTTTAAAAAAACCTATTAAAATCCACGAGGTTTTGAAAAGACGGGACTGTCTTTCGTTCCGGAGCTTTATTTGAGTAGAACGGAACAGATTACTGTATTATGCTAAATGTGTTGCCTATTGTGAGACATAAGATGTTAAGTCTCTGCACCAGTAATCACAATGAAAGACCCATTTTTATTTATAGGCTTGCAACACTGGACAATCCCCAAATAATTAATAATAAGAATATAATAATATCAACCCTTTTATGTCCCACTGCTGGGCACGGGTCTCCTCCTCGAAATCAGGCGAGGAGGGTTTTGGGCCATAGTTCACCGATGCGCTGGCCCAATGCGGGTTGGTGAACTTCACACACCTTCAAAGACTTTTAATCTTATCAGGCATGCAGGTTTCCTCACGATGTGTCCTTCACCGGTGAGCAAGCGATGGTGTCATGTTCAGATGCACGTAGAAATTAAGAAAAACCCATTTCTAGGCATCACAGTGGGGGGGGGGGGGGTCAGGTTCGAACCCGGACCTCTCGGCTCTCACTCAAGAGGCCGAGCCCATACCCACTAGGCCATCGTCGCTCACATACTTAGGTCTTTAATATGCGAGTTGACCGAGCCTGTACGGTATGTCTGGTCACGTTATGTAATGTTACGTTATGTTATGTTACGTTATGTTAAGTTACGTTATGTAATGTTACGTTATGTTATGTTATGTTACGTTATGTTAAGTTACGTTATGTTATGTTACGTTATGTTATGTTACGTTATGTTATGTTACGTTATGTTATGTTACGTTATGTTATGCCGTTACGTTATGTTATGCTAGTGTTGTGCTATCATGTGATGTGTGATCCAGTGATATCCCCCGCGTGGGACACATCGGCGCTGGGCGCGGGGGTAGCTGCGGGTGCGGCGCTGGGCGTGTGGGACCTGGACAAGTGGGCGCAGCGCGCCGCCGACACCGAGCCGCTGCTTCCCACCACCACCATCGACGGTCAGTACCACCGTACTTAGTTGTATCCACCACCGTCGACGGCCAGTGGTACTAGTACCAGTACCACCATTCACACATACTGCCTCGACGGTCAATACCACAGTACATAATAGTATCCACCACTGTCGACAGTCACAACTACCATAATATATACTTACTGCCTCAACGTCAGTACCACCGTACTTGGTAGTATTCACCTCCGTCGACGATCAGTACCACCATACACACTGCCTCGACGGTAAGTACCACCGTACCTACTAGTATCTACGTACATCGTAGTATCGACCACTGTCGACTGTCAGTACCACCATACAACTTACTGCCTCGACGGTCAGTACCACCATACACACTTGCTGCCACGACGGTCAGTACCACCATACACACTTACTGCCTCGACGGTAAGTACCACCATACACACTGCCTCGACGGTAAGTACCACCGTACCTACTAGTATCTACGTACATCGTAGTATCGACCACTGTCGACTGTCAGTACCACCATACAACTTGCTGCCACGACGGTCAGTACCACCATACACACTTACTGCCTCGACGGTAAGTACCACCATACACACTTACTGCCTCGACGGTAAGTACCACCGAACCTACTAGTATCTACGTACATCGTAGTATCGACCACTGTCGACTGTCAGTACCAACATACAGCTTACTGCCTCGACGGTCAGTACCACCATACACACTTGCTGCCACGACGGTCAGTACCACCATACACACTTACTGCCTCGACGGTAAGTACCACCATACACACTTGCTGCCTCGACGGTCAGTACCACAGAAAATACTAACTGTCATGATTAATAGTGTCTTTCATTATTGATGGTCAGTACCACCATTAGTACTAACTGCCATTGATATTAAATATTCCATTAAATAAATCTATACTAATATTATAAAGCTGAAGAGTTTGTTTGTTTGTTTGAACGCGCTAATCTCAGGAACTACTGGTCCGATTTGAAAAATTCTTTCAGTGTTAGATAGCCCATTTATCGAGGAAGGCTATAGGCTATATAACATCACGCTGTGACTAACAGTAGTTAAGTTGAGTTAGTTAACGCGGGCGAAGTTACGGGCAACAGCTAGTTATGAATATATATACATATATAAATAAATAAATGTAATAAAATAGATAGTATAACTAAGATTTCTTTTTACTAGACCAAAGGGTCATATTATACCAAAATGTTAAATCCTTATTCCACATACTCAATAGAAAAACCACATTTTTTTCAATATATCGCCTCTTGATCTTTACATAGCCGACGTTTCGGATACTTTCAGCAACCATGGTTACGGGAAGACTAACCTAAACACTTCGATTTCAGATCGCAACGCGAGATACACAAAATGGAAGATGGCGGTCCAGAGATCGCTCGGGTGGGCGACCACAAAGAAATCGCTGGCGATGACAGGTCAGAAACGAAATAGCGTTACTTTACCGGAGGGACAGAATAGCCATAATTCCCAGGATAGGCAGGACAGACAGGCAGATGACAGGCCGACCGATGACGTGGACCTTGACGACCTAAGACAGTACTCGGCTAGGAAATTCTCTGTTTTCATCCCGCTCAAATCTCCCAAAGACGAACATACGATACTCAACGACGCTGACTATTACATGAGCAAAAAAGAATGCGATTATAATATGTGCCAGTGTTGTGATAAAAGGAGAAAATTGCACACCGACTGGCAGACCATAGAGGATATCATAGAGAATGATCCAGAGATCATCTTCGACAATGATCATCCCATGGTGGTGGAATCGAAGAATATAGAACCTATAGGACCCGCAGTGGGTTTTGGGGTTAGTCTCAAAAAGCGCTTCCCCCTAAACAGACTTCCGGCGATATTTAGGAATATCACTAATAGACTGACCGGCAACGTTAAGTAAGCGGCGTCACAGATTCGAATCCGGCAACATTTTTTTATATAGTCTGTACCGAAGTCAAGGTATATTTGTATATTTTTCGTTTTTAGTACCCGTAAGTTTGACAGGAATAATGACGTGGTGTTGTTAATAATATTCATTTATATTAACATGTATTTTATAGTAAATACATGATAAATAAATAAATAAAATAGTATTTAGAAAGAGGCTTTCATATTTGAGGTTTAAATATTGAAAATTTTAAGTTTCGGAAACCGTCTAAAAATCGCCAAAGATTTTGTTTGTTTATAATTGATCAAATTATATACCTACTTATGTACATTATATGTATATTTATATCAAACTATGATTTTTATACAAAATATTGTATTTATACATTTTTTTTATATAATTCAACTGGGTATGATTTAAATTATGTTTATTTTGATGGTAATTATATTTATGTATGGAATTTGTATTTTGTGTATGTCCATTACAAATATATAAAACTGAAAAACTAAGATAATTTATCAACTTGCGTTTTTACGTCCATACAAACCTTATATTTAGCATATCCCCAAAATGAAAAATTATAAAAGTTTATTCAAAAAGTGTATAGTCGTTTCTGAGAAAAATCAATTTAACTAATAATAATAATATCTATGGACGCTTTATTTTATTAGTTTTATTTTCATACAAAGTATATATTCCTATAGTTTTTATTACTATTATAAATATATAAATTAAATTACATTGTCATATTATATTTTGGATTGCTTGTGAGAGTCAAAACTGGACGTACAGACATACCGACCGACAGACGGCCGGACAGCCAAAATACTGTATAAGAGTTTCGCACTAACCGGAGCAATGAAATCAGCTTTTTAGCGTCTGTTACCAGTCGTCGGTCCTGTTTTATAAGTTATTATTATTATTATTTTCATTTAAAGGCATTAGCTACTACGCTATTAGCCATACAAAATACAATATTCGGTCTGTAATACGAAGAAATGGCGGGAAACCCCAAGGAGCGCGGCTTCGCTCCTCTAGCCCCCATCAATCAACTATCATTCTCCATTCCATCCACCCAAGGCAGTCCACCACAATATTCGCCAACCAATCACAATATATAAAGATCAAGTTTTTAAAACAAACACTATAGAAAACCACTCTGAATGGACAAAACACAAAATAACAATTAATTAACGAGAAACCAAAAAAACACAACCGCGCGTCCCGATGTTTCCCGCCATTCCTGTTTTATAAGTTCCTATTTTTTTAGTTTTTTTAAGTTTCTCATTTTTTTTATCAACCCACTAGAGCCTGCCAGCGACAGCGACCGTGATCAGTCCCCTCCCAGATATCTACACAATATGAAGAGCAGATTGTAAATTACATCATGAGCAAATTTTTTACGACGTTTTGTTCGACTTCATGCGAACATTCCTTGGAAACGGTTTTTATAAGCATAACCCTTTCAAAGTAACATTCACTTATAGCGTTCGTTAAAAAGGCCATTGTAAGCAGAATCCTCTAAAAGCGACCAGTCGACTATAGCGTGTATAAGAAAGGCCACTTTGAGCAAAACCCTTTCAAAGGAACTGTCAAATTTATCATTATCTGATATAGGCAATTATGCGTTAATTATTTAAAGACAATAGGGCAATTATGACCAAATTTTCAAAAGCAACCTAACTTCGGCGTTCGTTGAGAAATGCCAGTATCAGCAAAAGTCGATGTGTAAATTTGAGTTTTTGCTGAAAAGACATGCTTCCTTCATAGCAAACTTAAGTATAATAAGAGACAAGACCAAGGAAGGGTTTTATGTCCTTGGAAGTTTTGGGAACGGGAAAATTCGGTTACAGCCTTTATTTTATTGGGATTAGGCCTTACACCATCTTCGCTAATAACATCCTCGAGGTAAGTGACTTCACGGCGTAGAAATTCGCACTTATCCGACTGCAATTTCAAGTTAAATTTTCTGAGCCTTTCAAATACTTATGCGAGATTTTCGATGTGCGAATTTAGATCGTAACTATAGATTACTATCGAGGTATATCGAGGTAAACGAAACATCGTTCACCTAGTAAGCCTGATAGAGCAGCATTCATAAATCTTTGGCAGGTTGCGGCTGCATTCCTAAGGCCAAAAGGCATGCGTTTGAGTTGGTAATGTCCATGTGGGACACTGAAAGCAGTTTTTGGTGCATCTTTTTTGTTTACCTATATTTGGTAATATACCTATATTTGATTCGCCTGACGTGAGATCGAGGGTTGCGAAATATTTACTTCATCCAAGCTGATCTAGTATTTCTGATATTTGGGAAATGGGTTGAGTTGTAAATAGCAATTTAAGCGAATCCTTCTTAAAGCGACTCGCGGTCGATATTTCACTTTTTTGTTAGTTGGGTAGGCAAACTGGCAGACGTGCCACCTGGTGGTTAGTGGTCGACTTCGCCTATTAACATAACCTAGTTTATCCCAGGCAACTCATTTATGCGTGTATCCTGAGACATACGATGCTAAATCTCGGTGCCAGTAATTACACTTCCTATCTTGCCCTTCTCCGAAACACAGCAAAGCTGTTTCACGGGGAAAATAAGCAAGATGATTGTGCCCGATGGAGCGAGATACAGCGCATCTCTCCCACACGTATTTGTTTAACAGCAATAAATAGGTACTATTATGAAGATGAATCTTAAAAGCAAATTGTGGATGTCGATTTGGTTGTGAAAGACCATTGTTAAAGCTGTTAGTCAACCTTTTAGATAAGTATTTCGATAGTCCGTTACCCATGTAGTAGCCGGCTGATTTCTGGTTGTGCTGTTATAACATTTATTTCTATGGATTTAGGTTAGTTAATTAGTTTGCTCAATTTATTTACTTCATTTATTTTAAAAAGCCTAAGGTTTGTTTTTTGAGATATGATTCTAAAAAATGGTTGTGTATTATGTTATAATCGTTTTTTTAGTATAAAATATTTACTTAAAGTAAAACTTAATGTACTTAAAATAAATTGTATCATACCTCCTAGACATCATATTTTTACTACATATTGCCCGCGGATTTGCTCGAACATTTCGCCTAGCCTTGTTAAAATGAACTTATTATTTCTCTGGTGAAACAAGGTCTAAGAGACACTATACACAGTAACGATATTAGGAATAATGATATATTTTAGCTGTGTCTTATACACAGAAGGAAAAAAGGCAGTACGTTCGATATTCCTTCTCTTTCTGTCATTTTGTCTCCTTCTTACACTCTTTTTTTTTCTATTTTAGATCATTTAAAATCTCTTAGAAGTCATTTACATTCATTATTTGTGCAAATAACTTATCCTGATAGTATTGAATATAATAGAAGCCAGTATTTAAGTAGACATATTTTTATTCAAAGTTATTTGATTCTCTAAACTTAATATGATATTAACTTAAATATTCTTGGAACTCGGTAGGACTCTAAGTAGCCTTTTATAAGATAGCCTTTACATAGTACAAATTATCAATTCAGGGAAAATATTATGTAGCCAATAAAAATATTTTTTGACACATTATAATCTTTAAAATATAGATAATAAAACTACATAACAACAGCAATAGTATGTCTTACTTTGAATAACATAATTTTTTTCTTATATTTATTACTCAAATTAAACTCGAAAGTTTAAATAGAATAATTATCCTCCTTAGTACTTTTTATTATTAAAATAATAATATGTGACCTAGAACTACCTTGACAGTCTCACTTAAGACCCTAAAAGACATTAGAAGTTATAAGACAAATATCTGAGAAGGTCTGAGAATCTTAAATCAAAACAAATCTCCTTAACAATCCACTTATTATAAATAATCTTATTCAAGGTCAAAATGAATTTTAAGATATATTGGTGAATCACTCATTTTGGCCTTGAAATTTGTAAGCCTTGGGCGCACAGATTTATACAAAAGTTGTTGTGCAATACATCTTTATATCGTAATATTGGCTTTCGATACCGATTATTTACTAAAAACAATACCCGGCTTCATTTTTTTGCAAAAAACTGAAGTAACTAATACAAATAACAAAGTATTTAAAAGTTACCTTGCTTGCTTTTGATAATAAAAATATTTTTTTAGTTTAATTAAGACCACCGAACTATAGTGGCGTTTATAAATGTGAAGTATTAATTTTAAGGCCAGTATAGCCAGTTAGGTTTAGGTTCAGATATAGATTTTGTGATGAAACTAAATTTCTTCTTTTGACAGCCACTTGTATTTTATACAATTATGTTAGTTAAGAAAAACGGTATTTGTCTTATTATCTACATTTTTGGACAAGTTTTTATTAATCAACTGACTCCATAAATGTGGGGAGGATGCATAACAACATTGTATAATTTGTACGATCAAGGCCATAATAAGTTCAATAAATCCAAGACCAAAATGAGTTATGTTATAATTCATGTTGGTCCCAGTGTATTGTAATCCCAATACCCATCGAATAATTAGGTATTTTATTTCTTGTATTACTTTGTTATATGTTGTTATAGATGTAATATGTTTTAGTTATAATGAAACTGTTCGTTACTTAATAATATAAGACTGCTATCGAATTATTCACAGAATAAAAGTATTATTTATCTATTGAAGTCTTTAATTTTAATCTCTTTTATGTAATGCATGCATAATTGCATTATTAACCTGCTTTAAATGTTTTTTTTTTAATAATGCGTCCTCACTACATTTGTGGAGTTAATATTTCTTTATATATATATTAGAGTTACTCAAAACAATCAAAAAATGTTTGAGAAGCTACTTCAACTTTAAGTATTGGTATCACTATAGTTTATTTACAGAAGTAATATAAATGAATTTTAATATTTTTTCGAAATTTTAATTATAATTTTAGATAAACCTACTTGTAATGAAAACGATTTTTTTTTATTTCTATTAAACAGTTTGGGAATCATAAACATATCTACAAGCGTGTATTATCGCCAGTAAATAATTAAAACAATCGGTCGACAGAAAGACCGATAACATTTATTTTGTTGCGTATTAACTAACGTACAAAAACCAGTAAAAAACATTTAATAGTCTTGTACGGTTATAACATTGTCGCCAATTATTTTTGCTGACTATAGTACTATACAATACTAACTTCTTTTTTGGCCCTATTAGTTAGTACATAAATATTTACTACATTATTGTCTTGTGTTTGTGTGCACGGCATGGTTGTCTGTGTGAAGTGTTTTAAATACCATAGAGTTAAGTAACTGAAAACTGGAAACATTAAATGACACGGATATGGGAACAAAATATACAAGAAAAATCGCATAATTTTCAGTGGGTCAAAGTGGTTTTTTTATTTGAAAGATAAGACTGTTTTTTTGTGTAATGAAATATGTAAAATTGCATGAGTTTTTTTTAGAAATAGGAAGACACTCTATATTATGTTTTTTTATTACAGAAGAAAGATACAAACTCCTGTCTTCAATACCTGGAACGTTGTATGTCATGGGTAGTTTTGCAATGTTAGTAGCATCAACAATCTTTAAAAGTAGTTGATAAGTTAGATTCTACTCAATTTTACTAGACATAATGTTTCGAATTTGAGGGACATCATTAAGTTTATCGTTTTACTTTTTCATATTCTGGAATCTGAATACAAAAACGTCTGACAAAAAATATTGCCATATAACGATTTTATTAGATACGAATAGTTATTAAGTAAAATAATTTTGCTTACATAATTTATTTGAATTGCATCTATACTACTAGTTTTTTATATATTCGTAGACATTCATACTATTTTATAAATTTCGTTTTGTCACCTAGAAGTTTTATGCCTAATATAAATATTTGACAGCTGATAAAATATTTTCTATCTGTGATAAGTCATGTTTGAATTTGACAGTTTATTTGTGAGTACTTTAAACGGAGCTTAGATAGAGAGGAGAACGATCGTAATGTATAAAAATGTCTACGGAATATAGAGAAAATAAAGTTTTATTGTAGGGGGCGTTGCAGTCGCAGAGATGCCCGATTTACATTTAGCGGGTGATTATTTATGAAATGAACTTGAGTCTAATTTATTTTGTTAAAAGTAAAAATTTATAATTTAAAGAAAAATGAATCAATAAATACAAAAGTAAATAAGAATAAAAGTTTTCACAAAGTCAACGTTTATATTAATTAGTTGCTAAATGTATATTATTTAGTGACGTCACGGGTATCGGAGCGATATTAACGCCGCCCTGGTGGTAAAAATTGACACTCAAATTTTGCCACTTTCAGTGGACAATTTATAGTCTATAGCGCCTATGTCGACGGTTCTCTGTATCTAAGCTCCGTGGTAATAAAAAATCAATTAACATGCAGCTAGACTTCAGGTACGCGTCCATTGACCTGCGCCACGCTTTTATATAGAAAGTGACACTTAAATACCGAACCGTACGGTGCGGATACGTGGACGAACTTTTATGACTTTCTATGCGTTCGACGCGGGCCAATGGACGCGTACCTTTATGAAGGATACAAATATTCATATTTACGAGGAAGTTTTCATATATTAGCGTCACTAATATTTAGTATAAAGTAGGTTTATTCCATTTTTGTGATTATGTAACTTTCCCACGCGTCATTTGTATTATCATATGGCCTTTTGTATTTATTATATTTGGATGCATAAGTCCTGTTATTTTCCTCGGATCAAAAATAATTATCATTAATTTGAATTGACTTTTAATTAGCAATTAAGCATGTTGCATTTAAAGTTATTTTACCACTAATCTATTATTACTATGGATAGAGCGGACTCCTGGCGAGTCATTCTCTATAGAAAGAGAGACTGGAGAAAGAGAGCTGTGTCTCAGCCGCAAGGCACTGCACAAAATATTTATTTATATGGTCTATTCTAGTAATAATACTTTAGTGTGAAACTATAATTAATGTATATAAAATCAATTTTCCTATATAAAAATAAATTATTTAATTTAGTTACGAGATCGTCGATCACTAGTCATAATTTATTAAATTATGTTATTGGATAAGTGTTAATTAACTGTTTTTGTTAATTATAAGTGTAATTAACATTCCGTTGTTACTTTTTTTTACTTTTTTATGAATTTTGTATAAGAATGTAAATTTTGCTGCCATCGAGTTAAGAAAATATGTTAATATACACTTCTAAATATTTATGCTAAATTATGTATTCAAAAATAATTCAATGTTACATTGATTATAACAAATAGTACTGAAGAAGTATATGTTTTCAATAAATATTAACAAATAATAAATATATGTATTTCAGTTATATCGTAATATACCGCGCTTTATAGTTTAATATATATATACACAATTCATCTCGCTGGACGTCCCGCCAAGGCCATGCGCGTACACGATTATGGACAGTAGAGACACACACAAGGCGAACCATCTCATATGGGGCGAAATTTGAAAAAGTTATTATATACGGAAAAACTACGATATGAACATAGTTATTGTAATGACTAAAACGTAATCTAAACGATTTAGTTAATATAACCAAAATATTAAAGACAGAAAGCGTGATCTTATTAGTGTGAAATTTGTAAAATTGTGATTTTATTGTGTATTTATTTATACGTAAACATAATGTAATACGCACACAGCACAATATCGCAGAGCTCTGGCGTCCGAGTAACGGAAAACTACGGTAAGAGCATAGTTGTTGTATTGACTTGAGTAGTTTTTACGAACACTTTTTCAATTTTCATAGACAGAGACCTTGTTTCTTCATACAAAAAGTGTAAATAATATATTGAAATTGTATCGTAATCTTAATATCATTGCTTTACTACTAATTACTGTATTCTAGTAGAATTTTTTATACATATGAATTAGTTCCCCTAAATGTTGCTCGGGGCGTTTGAGTGGTCACATATAATGTGAAAATTTGATTTTTTTTTTGTTTTCGAGCAGTTGTCTAGGTTGGTTGAGAGGCGTTGGCGGTCACAAGATGTTTTGTTATGAAATAGGCAACTTACCCTACAAATAAAACTTGTCAAGCTATGACAGGCGGATACAGTATTTTGTCTCTTTTACTGATATGCAAATTGAAAGAAAGAACCTTTTATAGCGGAGTTTTATGTCACTATAACAGGTTTACTCAGCATTGATTTATAGGAGATTAATGTTTCACGATATTTTCTTAACTTGATGTTCTTACCCAATATTTTGAATTTGTAAACGTGAAAGGTTAATTGGATACAGACACTTCTTCTGTCTGCTGCTGTTGAATGGAATGTCTTGGATGTTCGGGTTCACAAGTTAAGACTTGCCGGAAACATGGTGAAATGAAAAAAAAAAATACTTTTTTTACTTTTATTTTTGTTAAACGACTAGTTCATGTGTCACAATTTTAAAAACTATGTTATTTTTCAAAGAAATCGATACAAAAAAATAATAGTGCTGTAAATTAAGTTTGCGTAAGGAAATGTACTGAATGTCGTATGTCGGTGTATCGTGCTAAGGAGCGTTTTCAGTGCTGTGTGGCTTTTTGAATCTAAAGTCATTGTCATAGATTGTAATGCCGTAAAGAGTGAATTTATTAAAAATTAAAAAAACTAATTTTTAATCAGATCATTAATAAACAATTATTAGGATTTCAAAATTATTTTTTATAATTGTTTAATGTAACTTTTACTATGAATGTACAATATATAATATTAGATCATTATTTTATTTGATTCTAATTAAAATTTTATTGGTTAGTAATTGTAATATCTTTTCCCGCCAAAAACTTGAACAGCACTGACGAATTTGTGGGTTTGTTGTATTGTGATTTATTATTTATTTGATCATTGGTTGGGTATTAAATCGATACATTAAATTGACTTATTTTTATTTAAAAAAGCCCCTCGGCTCAATTTAACTTCGCCCAAGGTGCAGCGGGCGGCTCACCCTAGGCTACTGAGCCCCACCGCCACGTCAACGCCTGAACCCTGGTGGGGAAAGTAAGAGTACCTATTTATACAACAGTATGTTCTAGACTCTAGTTAAAGTTTAAGAAAACGTCTTGAATTACTCAGAAAAGAGTACAAGTTAGTCGTGGGAAGCTTGTGACGCGCGCCCAATACCCATCGAGCATATAACCAGAATAGAGCGGTAATGTTATGTATTTTGAATGAAAACAAATTCTGCCAAATTTGTGCTGGGACGCCGCGCCGGTTCTGCGCTCTGGCCGACTGATGGCCATTGATGGATGATTGGCGGATTGAACGTACATACAGATCACTGGTTGGTTAAATTGCTATTACATCAGTGACACATAACTGACCAGTTTCGGTATTTTATGACTCACATTACTATCTGGTTATATAGTCGATGCGCGCGACCGTGCGCACGGCTACAAGTTTCTTACTTCTTTTGAAAAACAAAGTACCTGGAACTATCATTTCATGTTTTAGGATAGGCGTGGTTTAATTGCCACTGCCGATCTCGGTGAACTCGTAATATTTATGAGCAGTAGTTGACCATCATTAGAAGACACGTTTGCTTATTGCTAGTTTGCCCATCCAACTGACATAAATACAAGTTGCGAGTATTCCAAATAAAATATCATCTGGTGTAATACAGAAACTAGCAAGCGATAATAAAAAATAATTACTCTCTTGGTAACTCTTTTACCATATTTTTTTTTAAAGGGTAAAGAGAATATTGCTCTCTTTTTTATGTTAGTTGGATAGGCAAACAGGCAGACGTAGGTAGATCCACATGTTGGTAAGTGGTCAGCATCGCCCACGAACATAAACAAGTTAACCTTGAACTAGCCCAGGCAACTCATTCATATTGTGTTGCCTATCCTGAGACATAAGATGTTCAGTCTTTGTGCCAGTAATTACATTGCGCTTCTCTAGTCATTGGCAATGTACTAAGTGCAGTCCATAAATAAAAATCTAAAATGGACGACGGAAATCATCCAGGCGTGCAGTTATGTTTTTTTAGTTTCCCGTTAATTGACAATTTTTATTTTGTGTTTTGTTCATTCGGAGTGGTTTTCTATAGTGTTTCTTTTAAAAACTTAATCTGTGTAATGTGATTGGTTGGCGAATATTGTGGTGGACTATTATATATGGGATGGTAAGTGATATTTTATTGATGGGGACTAGAAGCGAGAAGCCAAACTCCTTGGGGTTTCTAGCCGTTTCTCCAAAGTACAGGCAAAATATTAACACGAAAAACTTGGCAGCACGGCCTCTGGTCTTTGCCGGTTTCAACAGGAGCAAAATAAAATGTTAATTGTCAAACTCAGGTCACGAGACTTTTGTCACGAGTTTTAAAAATTGATAATTCTATTGGTGTAATTCTTATAGTATTATTATATATTAAATAAACAATTAGAGATAAATTATAATAGAACTAGTTTTTTAAAACAGCATGTAATATATTTATAATTAATTATTTAAGCAATGAACGAAGTTCAAATAACAGATCTACCAAGAGAAACATTTGCAGAGATTCTTATACGAACAGATGGATGTACTTTAGGCAGATGCAGACGAGTATGTAGCTCTTGGAAGGAATTAATAGATGAAACAGAATATATATGGCATAAAATGTCTATTAAAGACTTTAAATGCGCATCTAAAATAGCTAAGAAAAAATCCGGTAACGATTGTAAGTGGTATTACATATACAGAAATTTGAGACTATGGTGCGATTTGACGTCGTACAATAAAAATATAAAGGAATTCTATAAATTCAATGGTCATTCAAAATCACATTCATTAGATATGGATTATGGTGTCCTACCTTTAAAAGACACCAAAGGAATAGTTCTATATGACACGAGCACATTAAAATATATACCCATTACATTACCAGTAAGAGATTGCATAAAAATCGCGAACAACGATAAAGTGACCGTCATATTGCTATTGAAATGTATAATTTTAATTCAACGGACCGTTGCTTCGCCAAACCATATCACAGAAGCAGTATTTAAGGCTGACAACTTTACTCTGACTGATGAATTTATATATTATTACAAGAATAGAGATATTTTCAAATGTAATATTAGAAATCAAAAATTATTACCAGAATTTATTGTCAATTGTGATTATGATATTGCAGACATACAGCATAATGAGGGAGTAACACATTTGTTTACGAAGTGTAGAAAGTTTGTTAATATCGACAAAAATAATTCTTACGTGGTTGTACCATTGAATTGTCCGAATGAATGGCTGCCGCAAATAAAAAATATGTGTTTATTCAATGATAAAAATTTTGTATGCTATTCTCGTAATTTATTCAAATTAGAAACTGAAATATGTTCACATTTATATTTTCACTTTCCGCACATAACTGCTCTATTCTTTTATGGGGATATTATTTTGATCGGCACAAAGACTGGTGAAATACTGTTGTATAAGTTGTTGGAAAATAAGAAGGCATCACAGCCAATTTTTCATACATTGTTAAAGCTACCTGATGAGAAATTTGCATTAAAAATAGATGTATGCGAAAGGAAAACGGGACCTATTATAATTGTAACAACGTTTTTGGAACTGTATACAATAGATATGAAGTTTTATCCCAATGTAAGTATTTAAAAATAGGTCTTATTTCTTAATGAATCAAGCTTTTATACATTTATAAGGTATATAAGTTTGAACCTTTCACCTGCGAGTCAATGGAGACTGTCGGTCCAAAAGAATGTTTATGACTATGAAGATCAATGGCGTGATCTAATATTCAAAACAATAACCATGCAAACAATAGCCATTCTAGCCATGTGAGAGCCCATGAACATAATGACACAAGACTTCTTAAGTGTGTGGCCCTTTGCTGTAGCCAAAATCGGCTTGGAAAGCATCATAACCAGGTTTATTAAAACTGCGCTTGAATATTGTGGCTGACTTTAAATTAAGGCTCAAGCCCCTTATAATTTAATTGTTTTAGGTACATGAGTTAGACGATGTGGTAGGGAAGCCATCTGGCAGTTACCATTACTTACGAACACAATTAGAACATATTTAGGCTAGTCTAGACTAAGGTTCATTCGTCCTGTCCCAGGCAACTATAAGTGTTGCCAATCTTAATTCCTTAATTTAATCTTAATTTTCTGCCTCGCACCACAAATATATGGAATCAGCTGCCACCTACGGTGTTTCCGAACCGATACGACTTAGGGACCTTCAAGAAAAGAGCATACTCATAGCTAAAATGCTGGCAACGCATCTGCTGATTCTCTGGTATAGCGGGTGTTTGTGGATGTCGCTTTTCACTTACCATCAGGTGAACCGACTGTCTGTTTGCCACCTCTTCTATAGAAAAAAAATGGGTTTTAATTTATATACTTATAAAATACTAGTATATTTCAATAGTTGTTGAGTTTATTGTATACTCAAATATTTATTTTAATTTCAGGAAGAACACAAAACAAAAAAATTCATAACTTACACTAAGAGCAAGCTTGATATGTATAAAAGGTTATTAAAAATCAAAGAAAGAATGGAACGGTCTTAACATTTCAAGTCCGGTTTTAATTAGAAGTAGCAGTCATCGTGCATATAACCAGAATAGAGCAGTAATATTATGTGTTTTGTATGAAAACAAATACCGCCAAATTTGTGCTGCGACGCTGCACCGGTTCTGTGCTCTAATTGGCGGACTGATGGCCATTGATGGATGATTAACTGATGAAACGTACATGCAGATCACTAGTTGGTTGAATTGCTATTACGTCAGTGACAAGTCACTGACCAGTTTCGGAATCTTATGGCTCACATTTTATGGATAACATTGTTGGTCTCTTCACACTTTGATGTTGTATTTCTTAGTAGTAAGTTGTAATAAGAGTTGTTGATTTATTTTACTCTTTTTATTGTTATTGGTGTAATACACAAACAGTATTTTATTTACATGGAAATTCAAGATTGTTTAGATTGAAATTAAGGATGATTTTTGTTGTGTACAGTCAGCGTCAGATTGGTCGTAGCACCCAAACTGCTCAAAAAGATGTGATGGACACAAATTCAATATTTTCTAAGTATTCAGGGTTGTCATATTGTTTTTAGCATTCAAAGTAGTCAAAATGTCTGTGCAGAATATTTTCTAAAATTATTTGAGCAGATAGTGTGCATAAATATCTTAGCATACAAATTGTTTAATGCATCCGGAGTGGTCAAAAATATCTTGGCATAAAAGAAAAATCAATCTTATTACCATTACTTAAAGTGTATTTAGTGCTGGCAGACTTCAGAGGTAGAAATTTAATTTATTAACCGACTTCAAAAAGGAGGAGATTCTCAATTTGTCGGAATCTTTTTTTAAAATCTTAATCAAAGGAAATGCAATCTTATTACAAATACTATCGTTTACAGTTCGCGAGGCCTAAGCTGAGCTTTGCGTTTGTGTGTAGTGTAGTGTACATAAATAGTGTAGGTGTGACGTCGGTCTAAAGCGCGGCGTATCCTTTGGTTGGTTTAAACCGGTTTATACATTCGGCCTGAGGCGCGGTGCACCCTTGCGCAACGGACTGTGGTCCGCCCCTACCTCACTTCACCTCTTGTACTGTTAGCTGCATGACGTGTTTAATTCTGACGCTGTCTGTACTTATAGGTAACATATTATCTTATCCAAAGGCTTCTAAAGAATGGATCAAATTTGTCAAAATTTGTGTTTGTAAAAAAGGGCAGAACAAGTAAATGAAAATATAATTACACTTCTTCAGTCTTCAAGATAAATAGCTTTTGTCCCTTTTTTTTCTTTAATGCCGGGAAATTCTCTGGGGCATACCGCAGGGGAGTGGGTCTTCCCAGGCGGATATGTTGGACTTGCTGTGTCCGAATGGTGGTAAGTAGGAAGCTCTACCCCCTAAAACCCGGCGAGTGCCACCAATCCGGCCTTTGGTGCCCTGGATATTTTGAGCAAACAGGGCACCACGACGGCTAGTCAGTCCCTCAAGGGACCGACGCCACCTTCACAGAAGGGTTGTCTCGCATCCCTCCCATCGTCGGGACAGTACAATGGGGTGAGGTTCCCATCATCACCCCTTCTCTCCCTGCTCTTTTGTCCCCTCTTCTCATAAGAGGGGTGCAAAGAGCAGCTCCGTCGGCTCAATTTGCTTCGCGCAAGGTGCTGGGTTCACCTTAGGCTACTGAACTCCACCGCCACGACAAGGCTTGAACCATGGTGGGTAGCTTTTATGTCCCTCACATAGTACCTATCTACTTTTAGATTAAAAATAAAAAATCGGTTGTCTGTAAAGTCGCTTTACTGACGATAGTTGAACGTGACAACGTCATAAGAAAATGGAACGCCTCAGAGCGAGGTAACGCCGCATGCGTCATGTTTTTTCGTTCTTGCAGCCAGCTCCATCGAATTATAAGACGTTGTCACGTCAAAACAGGAATCAACAGCTGACACTTTTTTCCTTATTATACCGGGTGTATTTGGTACGCTTGCGAAGATTAAACCCTAATAATATACTATATAATGCATATAACCATTTATCTCAGAAACCTTTTTTTAAGAAAATTTTAGGACTTGTGTATTTTGCAAACCCGCAATGTATGTATACACACTATGCACTCATGCTAACCGCGAGACGCGCAACTAGCAGGTGCACTGAAGACGCGCGGTGCGGGAGTTTGTTCATCTCGTGCATGCGGCGAACGCTATCAGCTGATTCAGTCGTGCTAGCCGTTTATTTATGTTAAGTTTATTACATTGCTGTTTTTTTTTCCAAAAAAACCATTATTTTAAAGCATTATCATCAAATTCCTGTAACATTATGTTTACTAAACCGGATTATACAAAAAAATAAAAATAAAAAAGGCTTTTTTCACTTGTATCATGTCAGGCTATGCCTACACTATCATACCTGGTATGCATGCTGTTACACCATGCATATAATAAGCAAAAGTTGAGTTATGAGTGAGTAGTAAAATATTAGAAGGAGCTTTTGGAAGCTTACACAAATTATCTTATGATGGTAGTGGATGTCCTTTACATGGTATTATGTCAGTAGATGTGCTTTACATGGAATTGTGTCAGTAGTTGAAGCATTCAACTTAATAAAACAAATATAATATTATAAATTACCCTTTAATCTAGTACCGAGATAAAGACTGCGAAATTTCCCACAAATCCAATAATTTACGCGCTATCACCTAACAAACTAAAAAAACTTGCAAACTCATGTTTATAACATCGATAGGATTATTATAATGTATATGGGTGAAACAAAATTATTTCGCATTTTATGCTAATTCTTTTCTAAGTTTTAATGAAAAGGAAATAGCTGATGGTGAATTTGCTTATAATTTCGAATAATTAGGTAAATTGTCTGTAAGATGGATTGGTTCATCGAGCATATCACTGGTATAGAGCGGTAATGTTATGTGTTTTGTATGAAAACAAACCGTTGTGCTGCGACGCTGCGCCGGTTTAGCACTCTGATTAGCCGATTCATGGCCATTGATTGATTATTGGCCGATGGGACGTACATACAGATCACTGGTTGGTTGAATTGGTATTACGTCAGTGACAAATCACTGACCAGTTTCGGAATTATAGTGCTCACATTACTACTCGATCCGGTTATATGGTTGATGGGTTGGTTAACCAACTAAGAGCTGCCAGTCTTGGTGTTTGTTGAATGAGACTCACCGATGAAAAAACATGAGTGGTAGTGGCGCACGTTGTTGTCGTACAATGGCGAAATATTGAGCTCCCCGAAGTAAATAGTGAAAAACATGGTAAATATTTATTGAAGTTACATAGTGAAGTTGAAAAATGTTACTATCAAAAGTTTTGAAGCTTTAGTATAAAGCGAATAAATTAATGTTATGTTCTAGTCATAAATTAAATAACTACGTAGATATTTTGTTAAAAGTAACTTATTGTTAATAAATGTTTTGGCTATATTTGTTGTTATTCATGCTCCTTGCTGTGTACTGTAAAATGTAAATCCAGATGTAGGTATACACTATACAGAATGGATTTTTGAGACGGGTCAGTAAGTACCTTACCCGTTATAGTTACAGAAGAACATTTCTAGGAGACCATCCATAACTTTTTATGATATTCTGGACTTCATCCACAGATTTTAGAGAAAATGTACAATCAGCGAAAAAAATGCTAAAATTAAAAAAAAATGCATATCGATCATATTTTGCACACGTATCAAGGACCGATGACAATACAATAATTTAATAACAGTTTCCCAATATCCTTATATGGACCGCCAGGATTAATAAATTCTTTTGTGGATCCTCTGTAAGGGAGTAAAAAAGATAGAGCTATCGCGTGATCTGCGCATGTCTGCAGTTTCGGACTGCCTCCTTTTCATTACGGGAGTGGGTAATTTGCGCGCCTGCTGCTTTCCTTGGCTGTGATAGCCGTTTCTCAGGCTCCCTCTCCTAAAAATGAGTTCTTACTCCCGATTACTTTTGTATCAATTCCGATTCCTGCATAGCTTTGGACTTACAGTCGATAAAGAAGGTATCAAATCTAATAAACCAAACTAAAAAGTGAAAAATAAATTATAGTTTAAAAAACTAAAAAACCACGCTTTTAAAACTGATTAAACTATAAAATTAAAAATAAAACTATAGTAATCAATTGAAAAATTCATATTATTATACAAAAAGCGTGGGGGGCTTGAATTCGATTGTGGTAAACATATTATCAATAATTTACTATATCTATGGATATCATAACAAGCAACCCCACGTATTTTGTATAATAATATGAATTTTCAATTGATTACTATAGTTTTATTTTTAATTTTTTAGTTTATTCAGTTTTAAAAGCGTGGTTTTTTAGTTTTTTAAACTATAATTTTTTTTCTTTAACGCCAGGAAATGCTCTGAGGCATCCGGTGGGGGAGTGGGTCTCCCCAGGCGGGTATGTCGCTGCGCCCGAATGCTGGAAGTGGACGCAGCTCTACCCACTAAAACCCGGCGAGTGCCACCAATACTGCCTTTGGTGAAGTTTCCCGGATCTGTTGAGCAAAACAGGGCATACTCGTCGTCTAGTCAGTCCAGGACCGACGCCACCTCCACAGAGGGGTGGTCCCGCACCACAGAATAACCCCTCCCAACGTCGAGACAGCACAATGGTGTAAGGTTCTCATCCGCCCCTTGCCCCCTGCTCTTTTGTCCCCTCTTATAAGAGGGGTACAAAGAGCCCTCTCGGCTCATTTCGCTTTGCCCAAAGTGCTGGGCTCACTCTAGGCTACTGAGCCCCACCGCCACGACAAGGCCTGAACCATGGTGGGGAGGTTATATTGACATATCCTTCAATTTCTTAGTCCTATTTATATAGTTAATGAGTGAAATTGAAGTAAAACTTCTTTAGGCGTGACAGGGTAACTCAGATTTTTATGAAGTCTTACTTCAATCGCACGTAAATAGTAAATACTACAGGCAGTACACTTTTGTTATCCTGTCTGGTTATTTAATAAGTATTTTTTTTTATGTTAGTTGGATAGACAAACTGGCAAACGTACCACCTGATGGTAAGGGTCGACGTCGCTCATGATCATAAACTAGTATACCTTTTTTTTTTTTTTTGTTTTCGCAGGGAAATGCTTTTTACGCATGTAGCCAGGGTACATGCGTAAAAACACGCATCTCGGGTAGATCCTGACCCTATGTGGGACTAGCACCTGGGAGTGCCCTACCCGTAAACTAAAACCACTGCGAGCGCCTTCAGCCGCTTTAATTTGAGGGTCCCGGATAGGCATTCGACAGGATCACCTCAGGGACAGGCTGGCCCCGGCGAAGGCCAGACTACTCCTCTTAAGGGGGGCTGCCCGGCTGCTTGGGCAGTCCCCGTGACGTCGTGTTATACTGGGCCCAGGTTCCCATCCTGAACCCGACACGAGCACAGGGGCGCAGGAGGCGCATTAAGTAGCGCCGCCTGCGCACCCCCGTTCGTCGCCCACGGGGGGAGGCCTCGTCGGCGGCCTCCTCTCTCACCCGCTCGTCGGCCTCCTTCTGGGACATTACTGCCTCGCAGAAGGAAACCATCGCCGTCCAGGACTCGTCGTCACCGAGCATCGCGATGATGACTCCCGGCAGAGACAAGTCCCCTCCGATGACTGATGTCAGATCATGACGCAGCGCCGCCCATCTCGGGCACACCTCGAGGGTGTGCTGAGCCGAGTCCACCGCCGCGCCACAATCGTGACACACTGTCAACGGCTCCCTGCGGGCCGTCCGGCACAGGTATTCACCAAAGCAACCATGCCCGGTGAGCACCTGTGTCAGACGGAAGGTGAGGGGTTTGCGCTTACGGCGCATCCACCGCTCAAGGACCGGACGCAGAGCAACCGTTAGGCTTTTGCCGTACGGCTGTTGCGCCAGGTCCTCCCCCCACCTTCGCATTAACGCCTCTTGCCCTAGTCGGCGAACCCGAAGGATCCCGTCTAGCGTAAGGCTCTCGCCAAGAGACCTCCTATCCGAGACATAGGAGTGCTTCTCGGCAAGAACCTCAGCCACGAGTTCCCACGGGGGGTCACCGGCCAGGGCAGTGGCTGCCGCCCACGATACTGTACGGTACCCCCGGATCACTCTTACCGCGATGACCCGCTGTGCCGAGCGCAGCTGGGCCTTATTTCTCGTGGTAAGGTGATCCGCCCAGATGGGCGCACCGTAGGTTACCATACTCCGGCAGACTCCAGAGTATAGCTGCCTGCAGGCGGCGCTGGGTCCTCCGAGGTTCGGGAGGAGTCTGCCCAGCGCACTTGCCGCCTTCACGACCTTCGGTCCCAACATTGAGAAATGTGGGCCGAAGGTCCACCCACCGTCAAGGATGAGCCCCAGATATTTGATATGGGGGCTCATCCTGACCCTCACCCCTCCGACCTGGACGGCAGCCCCCGGTGGGGGTCCTTTCCGCCCGGTCCCCCGGAAGAGAAGGGCTTCGGTCTTTTCAGGTCTGACCCGAAGCCCTAACCTCTCTATGCGGCTGATCACGAGGTCGAGCCCGACCTCGGCCAGCCGCGCCGCCTCCTTATAACTTCGTCCCCGGGCATACACGAGGGTGTCATCCGCGTAGCATATTACACCCATCCCGGAGAGGAGGCGGCCTCGCAGGACCCAGTCGTATCCGATGTCCCACAGGATCGGACCCAAAACCGATCCCTGTGGGACACCGGAGCCGACTCGACCCCACTCAATGGACTCCTACGATTCTCGTAGGCCACCTTCCTCTCGGAGAGGTACGCCTCCAGCAGCCTCCTCAGATACGGGGGCACACCGAAGAAATACAGTGCCTCCCGTATCACACTGTGGGGGAGGCTGTTGAAGGCGTTCGCGATGTCCAACGACACCGCGACCACCACCTCCCCTTTGCGTTCCACCTAACTAAGGTAACTAGTATACCTGGAACGAGTCTAGGCAACTCATTTATGTGTTGCCTATCCTGAGACAAGATGTTAAGTCTCGGTGCCAGTAATTACACTGCCTGTCTTGCCCTTCTCTCCGAAACACAGCAAAGCTGTTTCACGGGAGAAACAAGCAAGATGGTGGTACCCATGCAGCCGGGATCGCGGCACAGCGCTTCCCTCCCACCGGTGCTGTCTGGTTTAAAAAAAAGTCAATATTACATTTTCTCCAACTCTTTGGCAGTTTACAGAATAGGCGTTCTATGATCTATCATCAAATACTACAAATATATAGGTCAACTATATATAGCGCAGGAGATCACACGATGGTTTTAACATGGGTCCAGCTAGACACGACGTCGTCGGGGACTGCTAAAAGTATCGAAAAAAACGAACAGCCGAGCAGTCCCCCTTTAGAGGAGGAGCCTGGCCTTTTCACCGGGGCCAGCCTGTCGCCGAGGGTCCTGCGTTGCCTGCATGATCCGGGACTCTCATAAAAGGCGGATGAGGGCACTTGCAGCGGTTTTAGTGGGTAACGCATCTCCAAGTGCGAACCCCACACACGGCTAGGTTTAAAACTCACCCCGGTCCTAGTTATGGTTTGGTCTGCAAATTTCCGCTGCAGAACAAAAAAAAAAAGGAGATCACACGATAATGATGAACGTAACATCACATTACTCGTTCTAAAGGCTTTTTTGCGTGAAATGGAATTTCCCATTCAGCGGTAGCCACGTATAAACTGTAATGAGATTCACAACACGTGGATCTTTCTCTAATGTATATTGAAGGGCTTCTTATTGGAAAAGCCTTATTCTGCTTCATCATCAACATCAATTTCACTGATTGTTTTTGTAGCTTTGTATATTTCCAGTGTTTTCGTTGTGAATTTCACTATAACATATACATTGACCATGATTGCTGTGAACTGTAAAGTATCCGAAATGTCAGAAATGTAAAAATGGTAAGAAGCTGCGATTGAATCCGTAAAAATTGCTTTCATTATAAGGTGCTACTTACCTGTAAGTGTGGTGTCGTAAGAGGTTGTTTTTTTAACAATTTTAACACAGGTTTCTCTCGTACACCAATCTGTCGCAAGGCATTTCTGTTAAACTATTTCATGTTAAAAAAAATTGATTAATACTTTTGACTTATTTAAATTATAAAGTTCCTAGTGCTATCAACCTGCTAACGATGTCCGTAGGGCTAAAATGCAGACTTGATCTGGTTGAATTGTTTCAATGATGTTGGTTTAATTCTGAGAAAATAAAAAAATTCTTTGCCTTGAATGATGATTGATGGCCTTTTGAATGTTGATAATATGTGCTGCATTCAGGGCCGTCTTAGGCCATGCTGGGCACATGGGCCCCTTTTGAAAAGATAAAGATAATGTCGATGCTATGATGTAATATTTACTGTGGTTAATCGTTACAATTTAAACATATAAGATAGTAAGAGGTAGTGCCATGCTGCTTTGCAGCTGAATTGGGCCGGCACGACTGGGGTGGTACCTCTCGCTCACATAACACCGGCGTCAAGTGATAGCTATGCTATGTTTGTGAGTTTCCAGTGGCCCATTGGGGGGATAGGGAAAAGGAGGGCAACACATATGCATAATCTCTGGTTGTGCAGATGTGTATGGGCGTCGGTAGTCTAAAGCTTCGACTGCTCGTTTACCCTACTTCTTAAGTACTACTGGAACAACAATACACACATGTCTTTGTATTTTGCTCGTAAAAACAGAAAACTATTGTTATTACGAATGACTTATTATAAAAGTTGTATTTATAGTAGGGATAAAAATAATCAAAAAGTTAGGTAAAGCATATTATTATAAAGTAACAGATTTCATGGAAGATACCACACCTTGCGAATAGGGCGTTACTCCCAGGCATTTCAGGATAAGATGTTAAAGTTGTAATAGAATACATATTATTTGAAAAGATTATTTCCATTGAGTTTGTTTCGCCGGTTCTTCACAGCGGGCTTGCCTTGGAACCGGTGGTAGATTCAACTGACGTTCAAAAAGATACTCTGTTGGTACTATTTTGAATAAAAAAAATTGTTTTTGATTTGATTTTATTAAGACACGATTATTCCATCCCCCAATATAGGGGCCCCGTATAATAAATATCTTGTCTTATAAGGGGCCCTAATCTACTGGGCACTAAGGTCTTGAAACCGAAGTATTAATTGTCCCTCTGTAGGTAATCTATATGCTAATTGTCAGGGCCTATTAACTATTAAACCACTGATTTACGCTATATATTAGCCCTCACGGGGTAAATACAGGCTTGCCATAACATTAATGGGAACAAAAAAAAAGTCGGCCTCAACGCCTGGCAGAATCCTTATAAGAATAATTATTATAATAGGGTATAAGAGTAGAGGCCGTTTAGGTAGATGAAGTGTTGGTCGGCCATTAACCAGGTGGGAAGACGATCTCCGTACAGTGGCCGGTCCGTGTTGGATCGAGTGGAATCGGTCGTCTTGGCGTTGTTTGAGCGAGGCCTATGTTCAGCAATGGACGCATTGGGGCTGAGGATGATGATGATATTATACACACACACACAAATGGCACCGCTATCACCGACGCCGTCAAGGCATTCGAGTCGATTTTACTGCCGAAAATCCTACCCCACGTACAGAGAAAGAAAACTGATCACTTAATCTACATTGATCCCAAAACTGATTGGAATCCATGCATGCTGTATGCATGTACATGCATGTATATGTTGTTTAGGAGACACGTGATGCATTAGAACGTCGGAGGCTCTGTAAAGGTCGTGTACACCACTCGTCTGAGAGCTGGTACACGGGACATGTTATAAGAGAGAGCGGTTTTACATTTGTCGACTTCAAAAATTAGGTCTCTACTCAGAAGGAACGTAGTCCTAGATCTAGCCTATATCTATTCCTACTCACTACACGGAAGGAATGTAGTTCAGAAATCTACAACAACTTGATGTTTACGGCATTTAATGCCACGTACAACTATATGAAACCAGCTGCCACCTACGGTATTTCCGAACCGATTCGACTAAGGGATCTTCTAGAAAAGGGCATACTCATATTTGAAAGGCAACGCGCCTGCTATTCCTCTGGTGTAGCGGGTGTCTGTGGATGTCGTTTTTCACTTACCATCAGGTGAACCCACAATTCCGAAATATCGAGATACGAAGAATAAAAGCTATTAAAACAAAATTAACGTGTGAAACAGTTTTAATGTTTTTTTACGTATTACGTAATTTAAATATTACGTAAACATCAACCTGTAAACCTGCAAAAAGAAAACATGGAAGACAGTACCGAAGGTGGGAAGACGATATAAAGGCAATAGCAGGAAAAACATGGACTAGAACAGCGCTAAATAGAACAGAATGGAAGGAGGTGGAGGAGGCCTTTGCCAAGGGAGGGCAAACGGACGAAGTTGTCGATGTAACATCAATGTGAAAAAAAAAAAAAACTTTGTAAAAACTATGTCCGAATAAAGGCTTATATTATTACTAGTGGCACCGACAGACATTGTCCTGTACAATTTTTTTTTAATGTAAACCTTCCTCGAATCCCCTTGAACTCACACAAAAAATTTCATCAAAATCGGTCCAGCCGTCTAGGAGGAGTTCAGTGACATACACACGCACACAAGAAATATATATATAAAGATTATTAACCTGTAAACGCTTGTCGCTTGCAGCATATTTCAACAAAAGGATGCATAATACTTTCTCACATCTGACTTTCAACCGCCATGTTTAAGAGTTTCTTTTGTGTTTCAAGTCTAGGTAAGGTATCAACGTCACAACCTTCATCAGAAACATTAGGCTTTGTTCCTTCACTGTGAACGTAGTATTAGTATTAAGTCTGTTATAAAATATGTAGTAGCTATTCTTTAAAAAAACAACGCGATAAAAGAGTGCTGATGACATCCAAATGGCTGAACCAGAATTAATAAAACATGTCTAAGAACGACCACTAGAAATCCTTTTTTTTTTTCTAAATGCACTGAGGCATCCCGCTGGGGAGGGGGGGGGGGGACTTCTCAGGCGGGTATGTGGGTCTCGCTGCGCCCGAAAGATGGTAAGGTGGACGCAGCTCTACCCACTAAAACTCGGCGAGTGCCACCAATGCCGCCTTTGGTAAGGTGCCCCGGGATCTATTGAGCAAACAGGGCAACTCATCGGCTAGTCAGTCCCTCAAGGGACCGATATCACCTCCACAGAGAGGTCGTCCCGCACCACAGAACAACCTCTCTCAACGTCGGGACAGTGCAATGGAGTGAGGTTCCCATCCTCACCCCTTGTCTCCCCCTGCTCCTTTGTCCCCTATTATATATAAGCGGGGTACAAAGAACAGCTTCCTCGGTTAAATTTGCTTCGCTCAAGGTGCTGGGCTCACCCTAAAGGTTTTAAAATCAAAAACCTGATAATGATTTAACCTGTAAAAACTAAAAAGTGTTTATCTTCTATACTTATAATAAAACTGTAGAGAGGTCAATTCTGTACATTGAATATATATTCAAAATTAATATTGGGGGATGAATGGTGATCGATACTGATGCCAAAAATGCAATCAGTAATTTTTTTGTCTGTCTGTCTGTATATGCACGCATGGGTCAAAAACTACTGAAGGGATTGTTTTCTAATGTTTGCGCGAATTTCACTCATTATAATGAAACAATTTTTTACGGATTTTATCGCGGTTTATTAAGATTTTTACAAGCCCGACGTTTCGGATACTTTACAGCAACCATGGTCACGGGAGGACTGAGGTGTCATACGTCCTATCATTACAAAGTTATTCGAAACTACCCTATGATACATCAATATTTTGGACAGTCCTATCTACGCAGAAAGTGCTAACTGTATCTTTAATCTGTGACATATTATGCTTGGATTTTGATTTGATAATTTTAATAATGGGATCCCAAGCAGGTGGTAGAAGCCAGCCATCTTCTCTATTGATCTATTTTTTTTTTATATTTTTTTTTTTAAAACTCTGCAGACCATTGGTCCGGACCATTGTTAGACTGGTTTTGATGATGATTGATTGTTACTTCTGTTGCTCCGCAAAATTGGAGTTCGTTAGAAGGTTAGTTGATGATGATTGATTAGTATGTTAGTTGTGTCACGGGGTGTGGATCCTAGTGATTCACTCCCCGTGCTCATACTTGGTCAGAGTGTTAGTTCGGATTGGCTGCGCTAGATGGTGTGGCGCGCCCCATTGTCCTCAAGTCCTGGTCAGTTGTTTGGCTCGGCTGCGCTGGATTCTGTGGCGCGCCCCTTTGTCTTTAAATTTTTTCTTATAATGGCGTGGTCTCTGTTCTTAATTGCCATTTTTAAGTTGTAGTTGTTTATTTCTTGGTCAGGGATTGCTGCGACTTTTATCAGCTTGCCCAATGCGTCATCGCTGTCACAGGTGTAGTATGTGAAATGTTTGGTATGACGCGAGAGGGCTACAACTGCGTGAGACGCGCTGTCGTGTAGTTTTATCCTTGATTTAGTCTTTACTATGTACACCGTTTCGTAGCAGAGTCCCTGGGCCTCATGGATAGTCAGGACTTTGGACTCTTCCCCCTTCCCATACCCTTGGTCTATTAGGGTCTGCTTTTCTTCTTGGGTGTATGTCAAGAAAAGCGTTTTGGCATATTGACCTCCAGTGTGGATTGGATGTTTAGTGATTTGATTACCTGACTGGAGGAATATATGCCCTTGTGGATGTCTTTGAGGGCATATGCTACGTCTTGTGGGCAACGGTGGGTACATAGTCCTCTGTTATTGGTTTTTTTTTTTTTTTTCGGATGGATCTATGCTAATGGCCCGAAGGCCCTAATGCTTCAACGGATTGGTGTGAGCCCATTCGGCTCACTTTTGATTGGGGGGTTGCCCCCCGCCTACCGTGCAGTCTGCGACCACACGGCCTCCTGGCGTCGGTTGTGACCTGTTATTGGTGTTAGTACGTTGGGACTATGGTAATGGATCGGGAATAGATTTTCGCGCTCGATGTAAGTAACGAAACGTAACGAAAGTATGTATTACAAAGATGGATGGTCTTCAAAAGATCTACAAAAAAGTCCTCAATAGTATATATCTAACTTTTATAAATTAGCCACAATAATGTGTTTAATCGTAAGCATTTCTTCAAATTGTATTGCATAAATATATTGTATTTCACATAGATATATCTTTATCAAACTCCCATATTCAAAAAGTACACTTTAATATCTATTTTATAAAAAAAATATTATAGAAATCGGTTTATAAACACACAAGATATAGATGAAATAAAACTTTAAAATCTCGCCGCGCCAGTATGGGTACGGTTATAGGGTTGATTTTTGTTTAACGCGCGAAACGGCCATCCGCTGCATCTATAAAAATTAAAAAGGCGAGGGCGCTCACGCGCCGACTTCACTCACATTGTCACTCTTAATGCGAACGGACGTGGTTCTTAACGACTCTTCTCGCAATAAGCGCGCTGCAGATTTTAAAAATACATAGATACGTAGTTTTTAGATATAAGATTAATGTAGGTATTAGATAATAATATAATTAGTTTGTTTAGTGTTTTTGTTTGTTTCTCCTTCTTTTCTTTATATCTTATATATAAAATTTCCATGTCACAATGTTAGTTACCGTACTCCTCCGAAACGGCTTTACCGATTTTTACCAAATTTTATATGCGTATTCAGTAGGTCTGAGAATCGGCCACTATCTATTTTTCATACCCCTAAGTGATAAGGGTTGTTCACCCTTAATTTTTTTTTTTTAGTTTTTGGACGATTTTTTTTTAATTTATTTTTTTATAATGTGGCATTAAAAAATACATACAACCCTAAATTTTTACTTTTTTATCACCAACCCCTATTTTTTTATAGCCATTTTAGTAATTTAATCATTTTTCATCCCGCTCGATAACTTATCAATTATCGTGTTTATAACTGTACTTCGATTAAAATTTCCCTTAGTTTATGGCAAATCTAATTTTTTTTAATGAAAATAAACATTTATTCCAATCTTAGATTCTTAAAATTTGCCGCGCCTTTACTGGTGAGTGAAATGCCACACTATACCGGTGTCACTTCTAAGTACACAGCACGGAGTAGGGATGAGACTGAAGCCGGTCTCCTGTTTCACTCACACAATAAGATTTCTCTCACTCTCTACACAGTTTTCGGCCATCATTATAGTTTATGTATCAAGTGTAGTAGTAGCGTTTACTATTATCATATTGCTATCTCAGTGTAACTCTCATATTAACTATTAATTATTACTATTTTATTCATAAAAAAAAAAAAATTTAAGTGTATTTGGCACGATTAGTTCAGTTAGTCAAGTTTTAGTTAAACAATTAGTGATTTACATAACCTTAAAAGTTCTCAACACGTGCCACGAGCTCCCACCAACAACGGCTTTTGTGTTGTAAGTATACTTTTTTTATATATTTTTTTGATATAATTATGACAAAAATTTTTTTAGTAAAATTCAATTTTTTACAACTTTTATTTCAATTTTTTTTTTCATAAAACTAATATTTTCGCTATAATCCTGGCCCTAATTATAACTATAACGTTTTCCATCAAAGTAATGTCATTAATTCTATTTATATGTGTTTTGTACAGTGAGCAATGCCAAGAAAACGCAAAGGGGCTGATTTGCACCGTAATACAAGTAGGTCCAGAAGTATTAGAGATAAAAGATCCCAACGAACCGAAGAACAAATCTAGCAACAAAATGCTGATGCACGTGTGAGCATGGAGCAATTGCGTCAAGAACAATCAGAAGATACACGAGCTGAGCGCAATGAAGTTATAAGATTAGAACAACGACAATCACGCCGTTTCACGGTTAATAGACGCAGAACAAATGACCAACAACGCCAACAGGTACATCGTGAATTTACATCTGATTCATTTTTGCGTCTAGCATTCCAGTATGAGCCCGATATTGAATATTATGCTCATTTAAAAGTAATTGGTGCTATGGATAAGGAATGTCCGCATTGTCATGCTCTCAGATTAAAAAATGAGCCACCTGGGATGTGTTGCGCGTCAAGAAAAGTGCAACTACCTGAAATTGAAACACCACCTGAACCATTGAACGGTTTACTTATCGGCACGGATCCAGATTCTAACGTATTCCTGAAGTCAATTCGGACATTCAATTCATGATTTCAAATGACATCGTTTGGAGCAACAGAAATAGTTCGAAATACTAATGCTAATGGTCAACAATACAAATCTACATTCAAAATGAGAGGCCAAGTTTATCATAAAATGGGGTCATTGCTGCCAATGCCAAATGAACTACATAAATTTTTACAAATCTACTTCATGGACGGCGAGGATTCCGGAAGCGCACTTGCCAATCGCGTGAATGCACGTTGTGACTATAATAACCTTGATTCATATTTTGCCAAGCGCATCGTCAGCGACTTGGACGCTCTATTGAATGAGCACAATGAATTGTTGAAAATATTCAAATCACACATGCACAAATTACAAAGCGATAATCACGCTATTGTTATTAATCCTGATAAAACACCAGCTGGAGAACATATTCGTAGATTCAATGCACCTGTTGTTGAAGACGTTGCTGGAATCATGGTTGGAGATCATACAGGTACACGAGAAATAGTGATTCGTAGAAGAAATAATAATCTTCAGTTCATTGCTGATATACATCGTTCATATGACGCTCTCCAATATCCGCTAATATTCTGGAAGGGGCAAGACGGATATTGCATAAACATAAAACAACGAGATCCCGTATCAGGTACTTCATTTATTGTGAACTTGATCATTAACCATTTAACAAAACAATTAAATTATTGAACGTAATATATTCATAAATATATTATTACAGGGGCTGAAACAAACAAGAACGTTAGCTCGAAAGATTATTATGCGTACCGATTAATGATTCGGCGCGGCCTGGACAACGTCATTCTACGATGTCGTGAGCTTTGTCAACAATTCATGGTCGACATGTACGCGAAGATAGAGGGCGAATGACTACGATACTTACGATATAATCAACTCAAGCTGCGTGCGGAAGAGTACATTCACTTACGAAACTCTATTAACAACAAGGCCGACGTCGCTGAAATTGGTAACTCTGTCATTTTACTATCATCGTACGTGTCATATGCAAGAATATATACAGGATGCTATGGCTTACGTACGCGAATATGGACGACCGTGTTTATTTATCACGTTCACATGTAATCCAAAATGGCCAGAGATTACATTTTTGCTATTGCCTGGCCAAAATGCAATACATCGTCATGACGTTACAGCACGTGTATTCAGACAAAAGTTGAAGTCTCTATTAAGTTTCATTACTAAATTACATGTATTCGGTTCCACACGTTGCTGGCTGTATTCAGTTGAGTGGCAAAAGCGAGGATTACCTCATGCGCACATTTTGGTTTGGTTAATCGACAAAATCCGTCCTGAAGAAATCGATAGTATCATTTCTGCGGAAATTCCAGATCCGTCTACTGACCAAGTGCTGTTAGATATTATTACAGCAAACATGATCCATGGTCCATGCGGTACTCTTCATCGTTCATCGCCTTGCATGGCAGATGGAAATCCCAAGGCCAAACGATGTCTATTTGTGGCTTAGATTTGAGCACACCATGTTTTTCACACGGGCAATTGTACGCAGCATGCTCTCGAGTGGGTAAACCATCCAGTTTGTTTGTGCTCGCTAAAGATGGGCTAACAAAAAATATTGTTCACACTATAGCATTAAAAGATTGATGTTGTTTGTTAGTGTTACTGTCGTAATTAATGAGTCATATGTAATTTTAAGAAATAAACTATAATAACTTAAAAATAATATTGTTAGGCGTTTGTTATATTTATATTCCCTTATCGTTCATAGCGCTCCATGCCTATTTCACGCATATACCACATACTTACACACTTATAATAAGTAAGTTACTTTTTGTCTACACTATAATTTATCTAGAAACTAGAAATAATTTATATGGCAAAACAACGTGTGCCGGGTCAGCTAGTATAATATATAGTTGTTAAGTTAAACGTTGTAAAGTTAAGTATAAATTTCAATTAAGTAAGTATACATTTTTTCTTTTTGTGTTTTTATCTTATTAGGTTCTTTTTATTCCGTAGATATTTTTTTTTTCTTATTGTGTATTTATTTTATTAGGTTCTTTTTATTCCACCTACGATGCCACCTAAAATACGGTCTTCCTTATCTCGAAATTCGAGAAATGCCAAAAGAATGAGAGATGCGCGTTCTCAGGAATCGTCAGAGGAAAGAGCGCATCGTTTAAACTCTATGAGAGTTAATAATGCAACTGCACGAGCACATGAAAGCAGTTCTGAGAGAGAGATGCGATTAACTTCTGATAGGGAAAAAAGAGCTAGATCACGGGCATCTGAAACCTCTTCTCAACAAGAGCTACGTCTTACAGTTGACCGTGAACGGCATGTTTTATCCCGAGAGTTGGAAATGTTCACCGAGTGACATTTACGGCTTACAGCTGATCGCGAACGGCATATTCTATCTCGAGAATCGGCAACCTCTACTCAACGAGAATTACGACTTAGAAGTGACCGCGAAGGGCACAGACGATTAAATTGTAGTTTAATAGTCTATAGTTTAAAGAAAAACATTGTTGTAAAAGGAGATCCATGCGGACGAAGTCGCGGGCACAGCTAGTTTTTAAATAAAAATGTTTAGGCAGGACTTCAATCGCGCATAAAGATTGTAATCTTGCACACCCTTCTTTTTGGAATACAGCATAGCTGCTTCGTGGAAGAAAGAAGCAAGATATGGAATAGATAAGAATATAGTAATACCGAGGGACGTACAATTAGATTCTAACACGTGATACCCAACTAGATACTAAGATTATAGGATATATAGAACCGATTATAAAATACTTTTGTTTACTACACGCTACCGCTAGATTCTACGGGCACCGTGTAGGACCCGCCTCCCTCTCTTGAGGGAAGGATGAGGACCGGCACTCACGTTGATAGATTAAATTCGAGCGTTAAAAATTCCTCGACCGCATCTTATTTGACTAGTCTAAATCCTACTCTCTCGAGTAGCGCGCGCCATGAGCCACGCGCTACGGGTGGCGACCCCTTTCGAATATTTATTGAGTGAGTCATCAGGCCGAAAAGTCTAGTCCTTCCGAAAAAAAGGTCTCAGTAATAGCCTGTTCTTTCCTCCTATCCACAGCAAAGATGGTAGAGGGGTGGCAATAATCTTCCCGATAAGATGACTCCGTTATACATTCAACAACCGTTATATTAAAGAGTCATAAGGCAAAGCCGCGGGTCACAGCTAGTGTTACATATATTCAGCGTTTCACAATTTCGCTCCAGTATTAAATATTTTTGCAAGATATTATGAGGACGCTAATTAAGATAACAAGCCTTCGAGCGAGAGTTTAAGGCTGCTTGTCCACTGAGTTTTATAAATCATGATGTCAGGAAGTAGCTACCAGAATATCTACGTATTCATCAGGGGCCCCCGGGCTAAAAGTGCCCCAGCGTGTGCGACTAAAAATTCGTAATTGGAATACGGTTGCATTGACATTTTTTTATAAACTGGGCACCAATGAAATTGTAATAGCATATATACGCACAAATTATCTTAATTTATATGCGTCTTCAATTGGACTTGGGTCCCTTTCTCTGGCCTTTTTATTTGGTCAGTACATATATGTTTTCTAACACAGCGTCTAATATTATAAGCGAAGTTATTAAATATTTGCCATACATATACCGGGTATATTTGGAACGCTTGCAAAAACGAAGAGGTATGATAGTGTTGGCATAGCCTGACATGATACAAGTGAAAAAAACGCGTTTTTTTTTGGTTGTCTTTTTTAATTATTTTTTTTGTATAATCCGGTTTAGTAAACATAATGTGACAGAAATTTGATGATAATGCTTTAAAATAATCGTTAAAAAAAACGGCAATGTAATTGGTTTATGGTTCACGCCGGCCGCGACCAGCGGACTGCATCAGAAAGAAGGAAAGAAAAATATTTTATTGTCCACAACAAAAGATATGTTATTATAAGACATAATCGTACACACCAGTTTGACATCTACGAATAAATAATAAGTCCGTAGTTTGACATACATATTAATATTGAGTTAGACATCAGCTGACAGAGTTCGCTGTTCGAGTTGTATACCTACATACATTGCGGGTTTGCAAAATATATGTCCTAAAATTTTCTTAAAAAAAAAACATTTCTGAGATAAATGGTTATATGAATTATATAGTATATAAATAGTATATTATTAGGGTTAAATCTTTGCAAGCGTTCAAAATACACCCGGTATACAATGGACCCCCGGTAATCCGACTAACGTTTTGCAGGGCAGTGTCGAAATATAATTTGTCGGATTTTAGAGAACTGTCTTTTTTTTCTTTTAACGCCGGGAAATGTTCTGAGGCGTCCCGCGGGTGAGTGGGTCTCCCCAGGCGAGTATGTGGGACTCGATGCGCCCGAAAGCTGGTAAGTAGACGCAGCTCTACCCCGGCGAGTGCTATGAATACCGCCTTTGGTGAGGTTCCCCGGATCTAAAGAGCAAACAAGGCACCTCGACGGCTAGTCAGTCCTTCAGGGGACCGACGCCACCTCCATAGAGGGGTTGTCCCGCACCACAGAACAACCCCTCCCAACGTCGCGACAGCACAATGGGGTGAGGTTTCCGTTCTCGCCCCTTGCTTGCTTTTGTCCCCTCTACTTATAAGAGGGGTACAAAAAGCCCGTCCGGTTCAATTAGCTTTGCCCAAGGAGTTGGGCTCACCCTAGGCTACTGAGCCCCAGCGCCACGTCAAGGCCTGAACCATGGTGGGGATAGAGAACTGTCTAAGATCCCCTATAGTCTGGATTTTTTTACAAATGAGTACCTTGTAATCCGACCAGTTACAGATCCAATGATAAGATTCTATATGTGTGGTAGTAAGTTGTGACCTCAATGTTCAATAATACATTAGCGAAGATTGTCAAAAAATATTCAATAATAATAAACATGTCGGATTACAGGAAGTGTCGGATTGGACAGGGGCCGGATTACCGGGGACCTACAGACTGTACTCGTATGTGCCAATAAAGGAAAATATCGTAAAGAAACCTGTATGTCTGATAATACAACCCACTTGCGCATGGAAGGATTGTAACCTATTATATGGTTTAATTAAGTTACGCACACAAGAATGCACGTCTGTCGCATCACAACTACAAATATGGCACGCTTTCGTGAAATAAAACAACTGTATATTGTATAAGTATTCAATGATAATATAATTAATTAGGTAGATATACAATAAAAATTATCTTCCAGTGTATCGCTTACTTTATGCGAATAACGTCGACCGAATTTACAACGTCGAATAGCTCTCAAATAAGGATAAGGGCCCCCGATAGGCCCCCGATACAATTTTAATTTTTAAAGGAGCAAGCCTTCAGGAGCAATTCATTTACTCTTCCAAACCCCCTATTGTACTGTTTTCGTTTGTTTACTCTGATAATAAGAAAATCGCTAATGGATTGTTTAATCAAATTAGGTGTGCCCTGCGGTTTGTCCCGTTTTATTTTGATTATAATTTACATTGTTATATTTACTATACCGGTGAGTAGGGAAGCGCTGTGTTGCGCTCCCGGCTGCATGGGTACCACCATCTTGCTTGTTTCTCCCGTGAAACATCTTTGCTGTGTTTCGGAGAGCAGAGTAAGACAGGCAGTGTAATTACTAGCACCGAGACTTAACATCTGTTACAAACCACTGGCAACACCAGCCGGATGTGATGCTATTATAATAATAAATATCGGGTGGCGCCAAACGGACATATATTGTATATATAATAATGTTGAATAATAATTAAAGTATAACACTAATAAACCTTAATGTACATAATTAATATAATAATAATAATGCTATAATTAATAATGTATTTACAGTAGTTGTTTATAATGTTATGACGATATTTATAATAATTGTAATTAATAAATAGTCATTCTATTGACTATATCAATGTAGTATAAACAGGCGCCAATAGCGCAGTTAGATATATTCTACTAGTATATTTTGTGAAGGGCGTTACTCTGCCCAAATATATTGTAATGGAGAAGAATCAATTGTTTTAGTATCAGACATTCCTCCGGCGAGCCGTTAACACATCTTATGTCTCAGGATAGGCAACACATAGATGAGTTGCTTGGGCTCGTTCCAGTTAAATTAGTTTATATTCATGGGCGACGTCGACCACTTACCATCAGGTAGCACGTTAGCCAGTTTGCCTATCTAACTAACATAAAAAAATTACTAATTTAAGGGTGGGCCATTCGCCGTCTGCATGGGTACCAGCTCCTGCTTCTATTTACCGTGATTCTTTTGCGATGTTTCGGAAAAAAGAACAGGGCAAGCAGTGTAATTATTGGCACTTAATACGCTAAGTAATTAGAGGCTTAAAATATTCCGCACGGAGCTTAGATATGGAAGATCGAGAAGACGATCGTTATGTATAAAATTGTCTACGGAATATAGAGAAAATAAAATTTTATTGTAGGGGGCGTTGCAGTCGCAGAGATGCCCGATTTAATTTAGCGATTAATTATTTATGAAACGAACTGGAGTTTAATTTATTTTATAAAAATGAAAAATTTATAATTTAAAGAAAAATGAATCACTAAATAAAAAAGTAAATAATTAAATAAGAACTTAATTAGTTGCTAAATGTATATTGTTTAGAGACGTCACGGGGATCGGAGTGACACTAACGCCGTCCCCGGTGGGTTAGCCAAGATGACATTCTATAATCGTAAACGCTAGTAGAAAGCTAATAAATATATGCAAAAGACAATTTACATCGATAAATCACGTGGTCTTAAATGTCATGCCGCCTAAAATGTCCCGTTACGCTCATTGTCCCGTGACGCTCATTGTACGCTTGCGTTTTGTTATGACGTTTTTTTACAGACAACCATTTCTTTACTGTAATTAGTTATTATTTATTAATATCGGATTTTATAAACGAAGAAAATTTTATAAAAAATGTTACCTATGAAAAATAATAATTTACGACACTATTTCTAATATTATTACCTAACAACAATTATTATAGCTTTATATTTGGGCGCCATTTTGAAATGTCGTATTATTATAGCATTCCAAGATGGCTGCCAAAGTCACAATTTGAATATTAGATTATCATTACGTGGAACTGTCTCCGAGTATTTGTTTCAGAATTTCCTCACCGACCTTTTTACGATTCGTTACTTTAGCAGGTCAAATGCCAAGTGTTACTTGAGAGAGAGATTTACTCGCGTTTAGATTTGTAGTTTCCCTATATATCTTCAAATCACCAAATACTGAATTGGCTCGATTTGGCACATCCAAATTTTCTAATTAAAAAAAAAATGTTCAGAAATACATGGATTATTTTTGTGAAAACAAAATTATTTATTTTTAATGAAAGAATAAGTTACTTCTCATAACATCATCATGTGAAAAAATTGTCAGATTTTTTTTAACCCTTCGGAGATTAGCTAAAATGAATAGTGAGAATGACAGGCAAATATATTAATTCCTTCCTATATGCTTCGTCTACCCAGGTATCATTATAAAGAAGGAAAATAAAAATGCAAAAAAAATATGTAACAAACTTTTTTTTTTATTATATTTTTACTGCTGGATAAATTTCTAGATCTTCATTCAACACTGCTATTTAACATGTTTCCCTTGTAACAATGATCCTGCGTCTATGGAATATTCTCCACCCGTCATGCTCTTTGCTTTATCACTTGCAATATACACAATCAAATCAGCAATTTCCTCAGCTTCAATACAGTGTCCCAAAGGTAAATATTTTCCTGCTTCATCCCAAACTGTATCATTAAGAGGTTCGTCATTTATTCCGCTGTTAACGTTAATATTGGTCTTAGTAGGACCTGGTTGGATTGCATTTACTCTTACACCTTTACTGGCGAGCTCCAGAGCCACACACTTCGTGAAGTGACTTAATGCTGCTTTAGATAAATTGTATGGCACCCAACCAGATGAAACTATCTTTGATGCTGTACTCGTTATATTAATAATATTTCCTTTACTCCTAATAAGTGATGGTACCACGAGATTCGTCAAGTATACTATTGCTCTCAGGTTTACATTCATACCTAAATCGTAGGCTTCCATCAAGTTCGGATCTTCTATACTTCCAACTTTAAATATTCCAGCGCAATTCACAACGACGTCTATTCTTCCGAATTCTGATAGAGTATTTTCAACTGCTTTACGCAGTTCTTCATCAATTGCAACATTCACAACACACTTTATAACCGTTTTATTACTTAATTGTCCACAAACTTCAGCTACTCTTCTAAGAGTTTCTTCATTTTTATCAAACAACGATAGCTTTGCTGATAATTTTGCAAAGGCAATGGCTGCTGCTTCACCTATCCCGGAACCCGCGCCCGTAATTAATACGACTTTACCCTCGAAACTCATTGTTACTAATGAACGTCCAAAATTCGTATTCGTATTTAAATCAAGTATAACATCAGCTTGAATCGTAAAATATTATCTAATCTATAGATTAGATAATATTTTACGATTATGATATATTACGATATGCTTATTATACATTAATTTTATTCGACCGGTTTAAAGTATGTTTATAACCTTCGGTCGAGGTGACTTGTGTGTTGAACGTGAAATCAATCTACACGTATGTATGTCTATTTTAATTGTCATTTGATACTTAAAATAAGCCTTAAAATAAGTCAATTAATGTCAGAATATCCAACCCAATTAGCTGAATATCCTCAGGGGATGAATTACTATCGGTGTTGTTAAGTGAAGTTAGATTGGATTTCCTCGAAGGCCTTAGTTCATAAATATTATTTATTTATTATAATTCTAATCAAAATGGGATGAACTATAAAAGGCAGGTTTGATGTACTTTTGCCTACTGTTAGAAATTTTTGGGCATTAGGTTGGGTATGCTAAAATCCGTTTAAATATTTTCTCTATAACTATTACTACTTTTTAATGAGATCAATCTAGCGGGCATCTTTCAATGGATATATATGAAGTTTTATGGTCGTACTTTATAAGCCCAGCTCACGTTTAAGATACTCTTCATCCCTAAAAATTAAGGAGTTCCCGTGAGACAGTTAAAAACATTTAATTACTTAAACAACTTATTATACAACTTATGCACCTAATTAAGTATTGATATTGCCAGTATTATCATACAATAAAATAATATTAAAAAACAATTGAATATTCAACATTCTGTGAAAAAGTAAAACCGTGTCTAGCATAGCGTATTTCAACTAGATGGCGCTGATAGTATTTTACATCGCGATGGTGAAATGTTACAATTCACTGTAATAACTAACGCTTCAATATAATTCTATCAACTCTAAATCTTATTAAATAAATTAGATGGCGTTGATAATATTCTACATCTAGATAGTCAAAAATAAGATATTTGAATGTTGTGTAAAGGTTGTCGTATGGTTATTCGTTCGTCGTTGACGACTTATTTCTACACAATGCCTAGAAGGTCGAATTTCAATATGAAGACCTTCGCTGCGACAAAAGGTTGTTTCAATATAATTAATGAAATTGGCGTAAACATTAGAGAACAATATACTAAGTACCTCTATATCCAAATTTAATATTTTGAAAAATTGCCAATTTTACAGCGGTAATGTAAAAGCTATATTTACACAAATACGGTATTAATCCATATTATCATTACTAAGTCATTCATCGCCTATGTCTACACGCGATTAACTCAAAAACTACTGAATGGATTTTCATACTGTTTTCAACAAAAGATAGAGTAATTCCTGAGGCAGGTTATAGTATTTAATTCACCAACACTGTAAAAATTGGTAAACAGTTGCAGAATTTCCAACCCGACGCCAGAAGGCCGTGTGGTCGCAGACTGCACGGTTGGCGGGGGACAACCCCCCACTTTTACAAACCAAAAGTGAGCCAAATGGGCTCACACTAATCCGATGTAGCATTAGGGCCTTCGGGCCGTTAGCATAGATCCATCCGAAAAAAAAGATGCAGAATTATTGTCAGAGTCGTAAAACTGTAGGCCGTTTGGAAGCTTACATTGAAAACGCAGCCATATTTCCTGTAGAGAATAACAAAAAAAGTGAAAAAATTATCATCGTCCGTTAATATAAGTAAACGCTGGCGAAGCTGCGGGCAATAGCAAGTATTATATTAAAAACACGTTTTTCCGAACCCTGAGCATGCGAGTCAGATTTCCGCTTGTCTGGTTTTTTTATTATATTATATTTTATTTACGACAGGCCTGTTGGTCTAGACTTCACTCTAGACTCTAGCGGTTAGTGACCCTGACTGCTAAACCAGAAGGTCGTGGGTTCGATCCCCACCCAGGAAAAATGTTTGTGTGATGAACATGATCATTTGTTCTGTGTCTGGGTGTAGTTTATCTATAATATGTATGTATTTAGAAATATGTAAATATATTACTATTTCATGCGCCGAATATAAGTACCTCAACTTGTGGCATTACTTTTAATGTTGTCCCCTTTTGCTGCGTGACATAAATGCATTTATTTCCCCTACTTCTTTCAGGTCTCCGCCTTCACACGCACAAGTGGCTGAGAGGTAGATACGGTACCTACTCACTCTTACATCCATTGCACGTTTTTAAAGGTTTTCTTAATTAAATATTAAATACTAGTTGTTGTCCGCAGCTTCGCTCGCGTTAACTAACTCAACTTAACTACTGTTAGTCACAGCGTGATGTTATATAGCCTACCTTCCTAGATAAATGGGCTATCTAACACTGAAAGAACTTTCCATATCGGACCTACTGGTTCCTGAGATTAGCGCGTTCAAACAAACAAACTCCACATTTGTATTATTAGTATAGATGTGCGTATGGAACTAGAGCCACAACTTCACATCGAAAGAGCCGCAGATTGCCAACCCCCTTTTTTCTCACTAGGAGATACTTTTAGGCATCCCGCGGGGGTGGGGGATTCCCCTGGCGGTAATATGGGACTCGCTGCGCCCGAAAGATGGTAAGATGGACGCAGCTCTACCCACTAAAACCCGGCGGTGTTACTCCTCGTCGTGCGAGAATTATGGTCATCCGCAACAGTGACGGTGTGCCTGGATGCATTCTCCCCTGGAGGCAGGAGAGTGGCATCCCCTCCTCCTACTCCGCCTAAGGCACCCTGAACACATAAGAGTGCCTTATAGACAGGACCGCGCGCGCGCGGCGGATCCTCCGATTATCGCCGCGCACAGGTCGCAATTCAGGGTACGACTTCCTGTCGCCGCCACCCTCTCCTGAGAAAAGAGCTCCACCTCCTCCTTCTGCGACTTCACTGACCTCACTCATCCGAGTGAGACGACAGGTCCGCGCTGGCCTCAGCGATGAAGTGCGCCCGTGCCACCGCCCAAGCTGGGCACTCCGCCAGGGTGTGGTCTGTGGTCTCTTCACTGCTGTCACAGTGATGACACCCTGGCGAGTCCTCCACCCCTGCCACCTTCCACAGATACCTTTCGAAGGAGTCCGTTTACCGCCGTCAGGATCTGAGTAAGGTGGAAGATGATTATGACATGCCGACCGACGGCGAGCATCGTGCCATGGCCTGCCCTCGGCTCCTCCAGCCATTGCTTCCACTCGCGGAGCACCCACTTTCTCAGGTGCCTTCGCCAGCTTTCTCGTCATCATCCGAGACCTCCTCCTCCTCGGCGTCCTATACAAGTGGTTGACAAACAATGTCGAGCTATCGACTTAATTCTTTATGAGTTCTTTCCATTAATTGTGATTTAACAAAAGACTTATAATGTGATGAGCAAATAAAGGAATTTGCAGCACAAAAGTGCAGTAAGTTTGCTTTATAAGTTATATGTTATTTAACTACACATAACCTCTCAATTTTGCTTCCAATAATGTTGTCCAGTTGCTTAAATCATATTTAATAGATAAAGTTTTTTATTTTCCAATTTTTTTCTTGTACCGTATACCTAAGCTCTATATAAAACAGCAATTAGTTGAATTTTTTGATAAAATGTCAATAAATTGCTTAATTTTGTGGCTTAGCGTATTAGTCCCGGGCCCCACAAATTCACGATCCAGCCCTGTATGGAGGCAACCGAAGAATTGGAGCCTTATGGTGACTACCGACGCCCATAGACATCCGCATAACCAAAAGTTATTCAGATGTGTTGCCCTCCTACTTCCTATACCGCACAATTGGCCACCGGAACCTCACAAACCGCATAAAACGCGACAGCATAGCAGCACAGCTGTTACTTGACGCCGGTGCTATGTGAGCGAGAGGTACCACCCCGGTCGTGCCGGCCTAATTCGGCTGCAATGCAGCATGGCACTACCTCTTATGTTTGGGAAAAGAAGAATAAATCGCATTAATTAATATTGTAATTACATACATTCAAAAAAAATATACAAACGAACATAGAACCTCCTCTTTTTGAAGTAGTTTAAAAATATACATTTAATTATTCTAAGATACATAACAATCATATTATGAAGGATACAAAAGTATTAAGTATTACTAAAATTACGAACGTCTCCTGAAGAAGAATCGAGCTCCGCGAAATAAAAATGAAACACAATTGGTAAACATCCCTTTAAATAATTTTACTAATGAAAATAACCATGTTAACTTAAAATCATATATATTAAGTATTGATTTTTTTTTATGTTAGTTGGATAAGCAAACTGGCAAACGTGCCACCTGATGGTAAGTGGTCGTCGTCGCCCATGAACATAAACTAGTTCACCTGGAACGAGCCCAGGCAACTCATCTATGTGTTGCCTATCCTGAGACATAAGATGTTAAGTCTCGGTGCCAGTAATTACACTGCCTGTCTTGCCCTTCTCTCCGAAACACAGCAATGCTGTTTCACGGGAGAAACAAGCAAGATGGTGGTACCCATGCAGCCGGGAGCGCGGCACAGCGCTTCCCTCCCACCGGTATTGATATTAAATCTACACTTTATTTATTACTTTATAATATTGTGTTTCAGAAAGAAGGGCAGGAGAGGCAGTCTAACTAGCAAAACGACTCATTGACGATCATTCGAGAGACGACCGTTAATGAGAGCGCATGGCAGGTGGAGCTCTCCTTTTGTGAGGATGTGATGTCGCAGAAGGAGGAGGTGGAGTGGGAGAGGGAGCGCACTGGCGCCTCTTCTGCAGGAGAGCGCGGCGGTGACGGGCGGTCGCACCGCCGTGAGGTCCTGAGATCTGATCGCGGGTCCACCGCGCGCGTATTAGGCCGGAGCTATAAAACACCTTATGTATTCAGGGTGCCTTAAATGGAGTAGGAGGAGGGGTCGCCACCCCCTGCCTCCAGGCACAGCGTCGCTGGTGCGGTAGGTTTTAGTGGGTAGAGCTGCGACCACCAGCTAGTACCCCATATCCGCTTGAAGAACCCCCCCCTCCCCCTCTGATGAATTAGATAGAATTTTTTAAAATATTATATTGACATGACAAGCCTGTCGAATTTATGGAAATATACCAACGTCTCCATGAAGTACAAAGCCTAGGCCTCTACAAAAGCCATAAGTAACGTGACCATTTTTTAACTCAAAACGGGACAAACTTTTTTTTTCGGAATGATCTATGCTAACGGCCCAAAGACCCTAATGCTACATCGGATAAATGTGAGCCAAATCGGCTCACATGGATGTTTATGATGAGGTTGCCAACCGTGAAGTCTGCGACGTTACGGCCTCCTGGCATCGGATTGGGGACAGAGACGTATTTCAATGGCAATTTCTAAAAAAAATATGACCGTTTTTTAGTTATCATTACAATTAATTTTCTAATAATGATAATTGAAATAACGGGACATAATTATTTATGTCCTGTTTTATTAGGTTTTTCTGTCGACCTTTCTTGACCTGCACGTACGAAAAAGTATGATTCGTAGTCACGTGTCCCCTGAGCCGAGCGTGTAAGCGAGAACGCGGGAAAAGCAAAAGAGAGGCACGATCGGCCTAAGCGTTCGGTTTGTGATGTATTTTGACGTAATCGCATAAAATCATCGTCCGTAAGCGACTCTACAGACAAGTGGTAGGTTTTTTTATTTACTTAATAAGGACCTCATAATTCTCTTTCGCGATAACGTGACAGGCTACCGAAAAACGGAACCTCTGCCGGCCTAGCATGCACGCCACGACAAAGTTTTGTCTACCCTTTTCTCGTATTGTCTCTCTGTCTACAGTTATAGCTAACATGCGTTTTCAATATACGACGACGAGATAAAGTAATTATTTATTGTTATAAACAACAAGAAAAAAACAAATAAAACCGGATGCCTAATTTCAATATACAGTGACGTGTCCCTACTATATAGTCCGGTCAATTTAAACATTCGAAGGTGCATAAAATCCCAACAAGCTGAAAATCGGTAAAATTGTTCAAAACATAATTATAGATAATATTAAAAAGTTCCCCATCATACCCGTGTATGGATTTTTTTTATTAAAGGTCAAGGGTCAAAAAAGTGTTTTTCGCGATTTTCAGCAAAACGGTACGTTTTATCATAAAAGTACCTTAGACAAAAATTTAAGATCATAAATTATCTATAAAAATGTATCAATCATCACACAAATATTTGTCCTGGGTGGGAATCGAACCCACGACCTTCTGGTTTAGCAGTCAGGGTCACTAACCACTAGACCAACAGGCCAGTCTATTTATATATATATTTATAAGAAATAATTATTGTAAATTATAATTTGGTCTATTTGCAAAAGTGGGACAATTTCGGTCTCGCTGGGGACAGCAGGAGCGACTGCCTAAAAGCGGGACTGTCCCATCCGAAGCGGAACGTATGGTCACGTTACATAAGGGTACGCAGGTGTGCCATGGCATTACTTCTGGCGCGTGACCAGAAATACAATACAACCTCTAGGGACGAATCAATTGTAACTTCCAATTCCTTGTATTACATTATAATATTTTATTACATCTATCATATTTCGATTGTCTATTATTGTTTTTATCTGTACTAATATTATAAAGAGGTTTGTGAGGTTGTAGGGGAAATCTCTGTATCCACTGAACCGATTTTGATAGTTCTTTTACCAATAGAAAGCTACATTATTTGTGTCATAGGCTTTAAAAATAATAAACATCAGTTTGGGTACCTACGGCTGCATTTCTATGCGAAGCTGCTCGCAACAGCTAGTCTTCTTATCTTTATATATATATTTCTTGTGTGCGTGTGTATGTCACTGAACTCCTCCTAGACGGCTGGACCGATTTTGATGATTTTTTTTGTGTGAGTTCAAGGGGATTCGAGAATGGTTTAGATTCACAAAAATATATATATTGTGTACAGAACAACGTCTGTCGGTGCCACTAGTATAATATATTATTATGATAGTGTCATATAAAAATTGGTTGTGTGTAAAGTCGGTTTACCGACGGTAGTTTTCCGTGATAACGTAAGAATATACATTGTAAGAATTAAATTACCTTTTTTATAGCTTTTTTGACAGTTAGGTAATTGAAGTGAACAAAATGATATTAGACTGAAAATTATGGAGGAAATCAATTACATCTTGTTAAATTGTAGAAATAAACACAAAACACGTTGCCCAAGCCAACGCTTGGGACTTGGGTCTCTCAATCGTTTGACAGGCTCAGGCGGAACAGGACACTTTTTAGATCGCGATGCCGGTGTTCATCAATTTATTGTTATCATATCAATATGATTAACAAAATATACCTTATGCTTAAAACGTACATAACTTCTGAGCTATGGTCAAAACTTCAAGAAGCCAAAGTCAAGAGAAGTTAGTTTAAAACACAAATTTAATATTAACCACAATATTTCAACATAATAATAACGTAAAATTATATTTTTTAGGGTAATCCCACACAATATTATATTATAACAAGAAATTTTATATAAAAAAATGTAAACAAATCATAAAATAAAATAAAAGCAATGAACACGAGGTGCAGAATTGCTCTTATAAATTATAAGGAAAGGATTTTTCATTTCCTTATAATTTAACACTGGATATTCGACTTTTGCACGAACGTAGCCTAATTATAATTATAATCTAGTTGTTAATCAAAGCCTCCATTTTTAGAAAACTATCTATCAGCCAGTAAAAAAAGAACCGGTGGGAGGGAAGCGCTGTGCCGCGCTCCCGGCTGCATGGATAGCACCAATTTGCTTGTTTTTCCCGTGAAACAGCTTTGCTGTGTTTCGGAGAGAAGGGTAAGACAGGCAGTGTAATTACTGGCACAGAGACTTAACATCTTATGTCTCAGGATAGGCAACACATAAATGAGTTGCCTGGGCTCGTTCCAGGTAAACTAGTTTATGTTCATGGGCGACGACGACCACTTACCATCAGGTGGCACGTTTGCCAGTTTTCTTATCCAACTACCATAAAAAAACCATTTAAGCTCGTGCGTGACTCCATTGATAAGGTAAGAATCGACCTTCACTTCATTCGCTTGTTTGATCTGGAAAATCGTTTGATTTTCATCTGTTAGTTGGGCAGACGGTGGTCCCCAGATGGTTTAAGGTCGCCTGTGAACATAAATGTTACAAACCACTGGCAACACCAGCTGGATGTGACGTTGGTTGCATATCTAAATAGATCTATTATAATAATAAAGATATGTATTGTTTATTGATAATGTTAAATAATAATTAAAGTGTAACACTAATAAATCTTAATGTACATGATTAATGTAAATGTCATTCTGGGTAACTTTGGACCACTATTCAATCATTTTCAGATAGTTAGTCAATAAAATGTATGAAAGTGCTACAAAGTAATTGCGTTTTGTGTGATCTTTTGATGTTGTGGATAGCTGTAAGAAAAAAATATACACAATTGATGAGTAAATCCGAAGATATAGACAGAAATAGGAGTGGTCCAAAGTTATATTGATTTTGGGGTAACATTAGATCATTATTTTTTCTCGCCTTAAAAAACTATTTTATTGCATTTTTGTACATTTTAGGCATGATTGGACCATGTTAAATGCTCCTGCGATCCACAAGTTATCATTTAGAACTCAGCTTTACTGCCACAGATTAAAAAATCCATACTAAAAAGCTAAATTAAGGAAAATGGCCCCTTAGTTTTTTGAAAATGGCTAAAGATGTGAGGTGATTTTTATAATTTATAATGAAATAAACATATTACTTAATGTAATTTAAAAATACTTTATTCTTTGGACATCAAAACAGTATAAGTTTTATCGCTTACACATGTATAAAGTAACAGTCAGATTGAGATCAATCATAAAGACACATACTTATTTAACAGTAAGAATCAAGAATCTTAAACAGTCTTATAAACTTCTTATAAACTTAAACAAAACTCAAATATATTAGCATTAAATTGACTTACAGTGAAATTATAAGACATTTTACTTTAAAAATCAACAATTACTCTCCCCATACTAGGCACATAAAGTCACGGTCTAATGTTACCCCAAAATACTTGATATTTTGGCTTCAAGATAAATTTTAGTAATTACGGACCATTTAAGTATGAGTCAGTCAAAAAAGAACATTTAAATAAAAATACTATAATTATATAACACAAACATGCAGTAGCTTATCAATTTCTAGCTCAAAAAACTCAAATTAACAATAATTGAAAACAGCCCATACACAACGGCGTCTGCAAGGTGGGAAAACAAACAGGTGTTTGGTTTGACACCTGACATTGATTTCCTGTTAAATTTCGTTCCTTATTGTCTATGGATTCTATACTTCACATTCGGATACATACATTTTAAAAAACTCGATTTGATACCAGATTAAAAAAAAAAAAAAGTGTTTGTTGTTTGTTCAAGGTGTGGTCCAATGTTTTACCGCAGGTCCAAAGTTACCCAGAATGACTGTAATTGTTTATAATATTTTGACGATGTTGATAGTAATTTTCGACGACGTCTGTGGCTCAGTGGCGCTCAAGCCGGAGGTTGCGGGTTCGAATCCCGCCAGGGAACAAAAATATTTTCTGTGTTCCTGGGTCATGGATGTGTATTAGATATGTGTATTATATAATAAAAATCTTAAATATATGTATAGTATAAAAGTATTAAATATATTTCCATTGTCTGGTACCCGTAACACAAGTTCTTCGAGAACTTACCACGGGACCAGATTGACGAGGTGTGAAAGCGTCCATAGAAAAAAAAAAATTAGTTAACAAATACTTAGTTGTCTATTGACTGTATCAATGTAGAATCAAAAGACGCCAATAGCGCTCTTGGATGCATTTTATGCTCTGCCTAAATATATTGTGATCGAGAAGATTCAATTATTTTAATTGGACATTCCTGCCTTAAGATAAACTATTTCACGTGGGATTAACCTAAGCAACTCATTCATTCGTTGCCTATCTCGAAACTCATTCATTCGTTGCCTATCACGTGACTCATTCATTCGTTGCCTATCTCGCTACTCATTCATCCGTTGCCTATCACGCTACTCATTCATCCGTTGCCTATCTCGCTACTCATTCATCCGTTGCCTATCTCGCTACTCATTCATCCGTTGCCTATCTCGCTACTCATTCATCCGTTGCCTATCTCGCTACTCATTCATCCGTTGCCTATCTCGCAACGCAAGATCTCTATCTATCTCGGTGCCGGTAATTGCACGGACCTTTCCCTTCTTCTTCTCTTCTATCCAAAACATAAAAGCTATTTACGCTGTCCCAATAAGCTTCATAAGCCTTCGATAACTTAATCTCATTCTTTTTATTTCGATGTTTTTTCTTCGCCGGTGAGTACGGGATGTTTTCATTTTCAGGTTTTTCAGATGCACGGGGAAATTTAGAATAACCCATTTCAGGGTACCGGTCAGGATCGAACCCAGGCCTTTCGCAGCTTGGCAACGCTATTATCATTTCCAATAAGGCATTTACAAATTAGAAAACGAAGAATCTGTTATTCGGAGTTCCTCATAATTTTCAAATGTTTTGGTTCATTATTATGTTTGCTGCGCTCGTGTGGCTAAATTACTCTGTTCGGGAACTAGTTTTGCATATTCAATGAAAATAGTTGCGTCAGTTTATAATGCTGAAGGTAGGAATCAATGAATATCACGTCCAATTTACCGGTCTGAATCATTAATTATCATTATTGATATAGGGAGTCTAAATCATTATAATTTTTGCTATAACGAGTCTGATATCTGAATCATTATCATTATTTCAATATAGCTCATGTATCTGTATAGGTATAATATTTAAGTGATGTCTGGTGGTTATAAGTTTTTTAAGTTCGGCTTGTAGGTTTTAATTTTGATTCTAATTTTTCTTTTTTCTTTTGTATCAGATTTTTACATTTCTTTATTATTATACATATTATTATTTATAGTGCTTAATGCATATCTGTACTGTGGTGTCATGTGTGGATCATTGAATATATATATATATTTCTATTTCTAAAGGGAAAGGCCTAGGTTTGATCATGAATGGGTCTAAAAGCAATCGTGGTCACGGGGGTATTGCTTCTGTGAAGTATTCTAAACGTCGGGTAAATAAAAATCAAAATAAACCGCGATAAAATCCGTAAAATTTGTTTCTTTATAATGAGTAAAATTCGCGCAAACATTTAAAAAAAAGTATGCACCTAAATAAGTTTTTTTCTCCATGACAATCATCGTTTGCTCACCGGTGAAGAAAAACATGAGGAAACATCCGAAAGTGTTCGAGAGTGTGTGAATTTTACCATCCCGTATTAGGCCAGTGCATAGGTGGACTAAGGTCTAAAACCCTAGCCTGATTTCGAGGAGATTCTTTCGCATGACTGGGACATGTAGGAGACAGTCACATTTAGCTATGATGACTTTATACCGTATTACATTCTTTAGGTTCTGTCGACGGAAGTCGAAATAAATAGGTGCCTAATCGTGCAACCGGAGACATCTTATGCAAGTAACTGCCATGCTGCATTGCAGCCGAACTGGGCTGGCACGACCGGGTTCAAGTGACAGCTATGCCGCGTTTCGTGCGGTTTGTGAGTTTCCGGTAGCCCATTGGGGGGAAAGGGAAAAGGAGGGCGGCGTGCGTGACCTTGGTTGTGCGGATGTGTATAGGCGTCGGCGCCGACTGCTCGTTTGCCCCCTGATTACATAAAAAAAAAGAAAAAACTTGATGATGATGAATTAAGCCGCACTTTTATGATACACTATGGTAACCAACCGACATAATATTATCCGAGCCGAAAACTTTTTCATTAATACGTGGGTAACACTGAAAATGTTTAGAACTGGCCAGTTAGAAACATTGAAAATGAAAACTTTTTTTGAATTTCAATTTTAGAACTCTTTGGTAACCTAATGTAGTATATTAGTAGCATTCATTTGTCATTTGTTTTTGTGAATTGGCGGCAAATCTAAAACTCTTGTTACACGTGAAAATGAACATAACGCGAGAAAATTTTCGGTCAATGATTTATTATGACTTTCGTTGTGGGCTTACTCAACAACAAAGCTATGATAGGCTGCGATTAGCATTTTTTAATGAAGCCCCATCTCGTGCCACTATTTACAATTGGTTTAACGAGTTTAAGCGTGGACGTAGCAATCTCAGTGATGATCCGCGTGAGGGACGTCCTTTAACAGGGACTACTGAAGATAACATCAGTGCTGTGCGACGCATGATAGAGGAAGATAAGAGAGTGACCTATCAGCAGATACGGGCAAGCCTAGGCATTGGTATGAGTCAAGTTCAAAAAATATTGCACGAACATTTAGGCGTCAGGAAGCTTTGTACCAGATGGATTCCCCATACTTTAACCGACGACCAGAAACGCCTCCACATGGACTGGTGTCGCCAAATGTTAGATAAGTTCAACGACGGTAACTCAAATGCTGTATTTGACATCACCACAGGTGATGAAAGCTGGATATATTGTTCCAAACCTGAAACCAAAAGACAATCAGCTCTGTGGGTGTTTCCTTTCGAGGATCGGTCAACTAAGGAAGGAAGAAGTCAAGGAAAAAAGATGATTGCCTCATTCTTTGGTCGGAAGGTCATTTCGCGACAGTTGTGCTAGAAGATGGAAGGACAGTTACTGCAGACTGGTATGTCAATCGCTGTTTGTCTGTTGTCTTGGAAAAAATTCGACAGCAGCGCCCACGAAGCAGGATCCTCCTTCACCACGACAATGCTTCAGCGCACTCCGCAAAACGGACTGTTCAATATTTGACTATGGCAGGTGTCGAGATAATGAGCCGCCTTACAGTCCTGACCTGGCGCCCTGCGACTTTCATTTATTCCCAAGAACTAAAGATAAAATTCGAGGTATTCGCTTTACGAGCCCTGAAGATGCGGTGAAAGCGTACGAAAATGCCATAGAAGAGACTCCTAAGGAAGAATGGGCCCACTGCTTTTCTCAGTGGTTCCATCGAATGCGACGATGTTTACAAAGAAACGGGGATTACTTCGAAAAACAATAAAAGTATTGGCAACTTTCTACATTAAGCCGTTTTTCATTTTCTAAACATTTTCAGTGTTACCTAGGTATTCACTATTCCTAGTGGCTTAAGCCGAGTTTACACTGCCACCATCTATAATATTAGTATGTTCTATACATATGACTGTTCTATACATATATACTGTGATTTTCTATGAAACTTAGTATGAAAGAGGAATTTGTTAGATAATTACAAGTTACTTTATTAAAAGCCTAACCCATCTTTATAGATGGTTAAGTCTTTGCCGGAGGGAAGCGCTGTGCCGCGTTCCCGGCTGCATGGGTACCACCATCTTGCTTGTTTTTACCGGTGGGAGGGAAGTGCTGTGCCGCGCTCCCGGCTGCATGGGTACCACCATCTTGAATGTTTCTCTTATGAAACAGCTTTGCTGTGTTTCGGAGAAAAGGAAAAAAATTACACTGCCTGTGCAGTGTAATTTTTTTTCTTTAATGCCGGGAAATGCTCTGTGGCATCCCGCGGGGGAATGGGTCTCCCCACGCGGATATGTGGGACTCGCTGCGTCTGAAAGCTGGTAAGTGGACGCAGCTCTACCAACTAAAACCCGGCGAGTGCCACCAATGCCGCCTTTGGTGAGGTACCCCGGATCTATTGAGCAAACGGTCACCTCGACGGCTAGTCAGTCCCGCAAAAGACCGTTTCTCTCTGTGGTGCGGGACAACCCCTCTGTCCACAGAGAGAACAACCTATCCCAACTTCGGGACAGTACAATGGGGTGAGGTTCCCATACTCGTCACTTGCCCCTTGCTTTTTTGTCCTTTGTCTGTACAAAGATACCCCTCGGCTCAATTAGCTTCGCCCAAGGTGCTGGGCAAACCCTAAGCTACTATCGGAAACGTCGGGAATGTTTACCGGTGGGAGGGACGCGCTGTGCTGCGCGTCCGCCTGCATGGTACTTGCTGACACCATCGTATTTATTTCGTCAAACAGCTTTGCTACGAAAAGAAAACTGAAAACTTATCAACTCATGGCTCAGTAACAAAAAATGTTTCCCGAGAAAATGTATAAAAGTAGTTTTATTAAATGTAGCAAGCTTTACATTTTACATGGAAAGAAATATCCATTATAGTATTGGAGGCGTATGAATAAATATGTCGCGTTGATACCGGGGCTTGTTGGAAATAATTAAAACGAAACCCTTTTGTCCCCGCTGTTGTTGGACAATTTTCTGATTCAGAATAAATAAACTTATAATATGCAAATATTGTAAGGATCTTTGGGATTGAAACTATGAAACTTTAGAGTTTAGTGCTAAATCAATTAGAAAAGATTGAAATAATTATGAACAGTTTACTGTCGTGGCGTTCATGAAGAGAAGGTTATGTCCAATTTATAATAATAATAATAATATCTATGGACGTTTTTAAACCACGTCAATCTGGTCCCGTCAGACAACGGAAATATATTTAATACTCTTATACGATACATATATTTAAGATTTTTATCACATAATACACATCTGTGACCCAGGAACACAAAAAACTTTCTGTTCATTGGCGGGATTCGAACCCGCTACCTCCGGCTTGAGCGCCAATGCTCTAACCATTGAGCCACAGAGGTCGTCAAGCTTAAACATTGGGATTTGGGGTTGATAATATTAGCGTGATACCGATACGAATCAAACATTACACGAATTCAAAAACGATGATGGAATTGACAAGAAAATTAATTAATATGAAAATTTATAAACCCTCCGTTCTCTGGAAACCATTCAGGTTGCAGCATCAGGTCGAAGTTAACAATTAATTGTCATTTAACAATTACACTGACACACGTGAAGCAAATCGAGCCAAAATACGCCAAAAATGTCTCACATCATTTTGGAAAATGATACGATACTGCTGGACCGATATTAACCAAACATAACTACGAACAACCGCAAGGAAACTGGCTTTCAAATGAATGAAACCGCATCGAAATAAGTCCATCTGTTTGAGAGCTACGATCACACATACACACGTCAAACTTTTTTGAGTCGTGGGCTAAAATCAAAACAGTTATTATGACCATACAACAAATTGTAACATTTTGTAATATAATAAAATTACGTAATAAAATACGTTTTATTCCCAGTGAGTTGTAACTATACTACGTATAGAGAAGATATAGGTACCAAACGAAAAACGTGTCGCAGCTTGGCGGGACGACACAAGGGGGCGGCTTGCGCGGGAGGAGCACGGCGGAGCTCCGACCTGCGTTGCAGCGCTAAACCGAGCGGCTGATGCCGTAGAAAATAATGTTTAAAATTAGTTTTGATTGGTTTTCTTTATAGTTGTATTTACTTAAATATGATAAGCCACACCACTATCTTTTTTCTTCGCAGTGGATTTTTATACGCATGCTGGCATTTCTGGATTATTGATAGTCACAATTTCGGCACGCACTACACACGTTCAGCGAATGACTAAATGAGTTGATGCCAATTGGCAGCAACTCGCGGCGGAAAAATTTTGCTCGTTGTGTCTGTTCTATGCGCTAGTATGTAATATGTAATTCAATGGTTTTTCCTAATCCCGAAAATAGTATTTGTTCGTATTTTTTACCTTATTTTAAACGTGCATTTTCAACTTAGCTTATTTTAAACGTGTAGTTTCTAAATAGGATAATGAGTCACCTGGGAATGTTTGTGCCTGGTGGACTTTATTAGGTGGCAGAAACATATTACCTAACGGTGTGCTCACCTGTATTTTTATAGTAAAGATAGTCAAACTAGCGTCATCACAAATGGTAGAAGTTGCCCATAAAAAAAACAACCAGTCACAGGGACTGCCGATAGAAGTGAAAACAAAAAAATTAAATTCAAATACTTAAAATACAGGCTGAAAAAGATTATGACAACCTATACGATTCTTCTTCTTCTTCCTTTACTATGGCTCCCTGAAGGATTTGCCACCTATACGATTTAAACGGCGCACAAAATGGCCGGATGACATTGTCATTTGACATAAATAAATCAAAGGTCATATAAATGTTAAATAGCGTCTCGTAACGGTGTCGCAAAACCAGAGATTCTATCTAATCTAAAAATATGCGTACCCCGCTTAAAGAAGTTTACACTTCAAAAATGATAGAAGCGCAAACATAAGTAACAAAATGCTTGTAATCTTACTAATATTATAGAGGCGAAAGTTTGTAAGCTTGGATGTTTGTTGCTCTTTCACGGCAAAACGGCTGAACCGAAATTGCCTGGATGTTCAAATGATGGCTTATACCTCGGGTTAGGACGTAGGCTATAAAAATAATTATCATCATACCGGATCTGTTGTGAATCTAAGGTAACGTATGTAATGTATGTAAGTGACCTCACCACGGTTCAGGCCTTGTCGTGGCGGTGTGGCTCAGTAGCCTAGGGTAAAGCGAATTGCACCGAGGGAGCTGCTCTTTGTACCCCTCTTATAAGAAAAGGGGTCATAAGAGTAGGAGGGGCCAAGGGGGGAGGATGGGAACCTAATTCCATTGCACTGTCCCGACGTTGGGAGGGGTTGTTCTGTGGTGCGGGACAATCCCTCTGTCGAGGTGCCCTGTTTGCACATCAGATCCGGGGCACCTCACCAAAGGCGGCATTGGTGGCACTAGCCGGGTTTTAGTGGGTAGAGCTGCGTCCACCTTACCATCTTTCAGGCGCAGCGAGTCCCACATACCCACCTGGGAAGTCCCCCCTCCCCCGCGGGATGCCTCGGAGCATTTCCCGGCAGAAAAGAAAGGAAAGGCGAAGCTGCGGGCATCAGCTAGTTATTATAATAAAAGAAAACGAGTGTCAAATAATTATCGTCTTGAAAAAGTATGTATTACAAAGATGATGGTCTTCAAAAGATCTACAAAAAAGTTCTCAATAGTATTTATCTATCTTTTATAAATTAGCCACAATAATGTGTTTAATCGTAAGCATTTCTTCAAATTGTATTGCATAAATATATTGTATTTCACAAAGTATATCTTTATCAAACTCCCATATTTAAAAAGTACACTTTAATATCTATTTTATAAAAAAAAAAATATAGAAATCGGTTTATAAACACACAAGATATAGATGAAATAAAAATTTCAAATCTCGCCGCGCCAGTATGGGTACGGCTATAGGGTTGATTTTTGTTTAACGTGCGAAACGGCCATCCGCTGCATCTATAAAAATTAAAAAGGCGAGGGCGCTCACGCTGCGCACAACCGACGCCAGGAGGCCGTGTGGTCGCAGACTGCACGGTAGGCGGGGGGCAACCCCCCAATCAAAAGTGAGCCGAATGGGCTCACACTAATCCGTTGAAGCATTAGGGCCTTCGGGCCATTAGCATAGATCCATCCGAAAAAAAAAAAAAAAAAAAAGCGCTCACGCGCCGACTTCACTCACATTGTCACTCTTAATGCGAACGGACGTGGTTCTTAACGACTCTTCTCGCAATAAGCGCACTGCAGATTTAAAAAATACATAGATACGTAGTTTTTAGATATAAGATTAAAGTAGGTATTAGATAATAATATAATTAGTTTGTTTAGTGTTTTTGTTTGTTTCTTCTTCTTTTCTTTATATATAATATATTATAATTGTTAAGTTAAACGTTGTAAAATTAAGTATAAATTTCAATTAAGTAAGTATATATTTTTTCTTTTTGTGTTTTTATCTTATTAGGTTCTTTTTATTCCGTAGATATATATTTTTTCTTATTGTGTATCTATTTTATTAGGTTCTTTTTATTCCACCTACGATGCCACCTAAAAAACGGTCTTCCTTATCTCGAAATTCGAGAAATGCCAAAAGAATAAGAGATGCGCGTTCTCAAGAATCGTCAGAGGAAAGAGAGCATCGTTTAAACTCTATGAGAGTTAATAATGCAACTGCACGAGCACATGAAAGCAGTTCTGAGAGAGAGATGCGATTAACTTCTGATAGGGAAAGAAGAACTAGATCACGGGCATCTGAAACCTCTTCTCAACAAGAGCTACGTCTTACAGTTGACCGTGAACGGCATTTTTTATCCCGAGAGTCGGAAACGTTCACCGAGCGAAATTCACGGCTTACAGCTGATCGCGAAAGGCATATTCTATCTCGAGAATCGGAAACCGCTACTCAACGAGAATTACGACTTAGAAGTGACCGCGAAGGGCACAGACAATTAAATTGTAGTTTAATAGTCTATAGTTTAAAGAAAAACATTGTTGTAAAAGGAGATCCATGCGAACGAAGTCGCGGGCACAGCTAGCCCTAAATAATATCGCTGAGTAGCCGTCCTCGTTTCTAAAACGTGTATTATTCCTTTTTGCGCACATAGCAGAGTCATCTTGAAGAAGATGATGCAAAGATTGGACAGATCGGGTTTAGGCTTCGTTGTGGGCACAATGTTTTAAAACACAGGTTCTGTATATTTTATCTGTATCAATACAAGGGAGCTATTCCAAGTTTTTGATTCATCAAAATCCTTCTAAAAAAACCCACCCTGTTACAGTACCACTACCTTGCTAGTTTCTCCCGCGAAACCACTGAGTTTTTCCCCCAAAATTGCCAAGATGGCTATTACCCTAATGATACTTGTACTAACACTAAATTCTTCAACTTGCCTTGTTAGTCTAATTAAAAGTTATGAAACATTTTCCTTTACCTAAAATGTTACGGCTTTTTGAACTAAAAGTACTTTATAATTATTCTTTTAGGTTTCCTTAAAGTCTGCAGCTGTGTGTCTGTCTTGTTAACATTTTTTGAACATACTAACAAATAATTTGTGTCCATAAGCATAAGTATATTCTGGTAGTCTGGCTCTCCCTAACATGGTTCAGGCCTTATCGTGGCGGTGGAGCTCAGTAGCCTAGGGTGAGCCACTGCACCTTTGGCCAAGCAAATTGAGCCGAGGGGGCTCTTTGTACCCCTCTTATAAGAAGAGGGGACAAAAGAGCAGGGGGGCAAGGGGCGAGGACGGGAACCTCACCTCATTGTACTGGTCCGACGTTGGGAGGAGTTGTTCTCTGGTGCGGGACAACCCGTCTGTGGAGGTGGCGTCGGTCCCTTGAGGGACTGACTAGCCGTCGAGGTGCCCTGTTTGCTGAACAGATCCGGTGCAACTCACCAAAGGCGGCATTGGTGGCACTCGCCAGGTTTTCTTAGGTAGGGCTGCGTCCCCCCACCCCAGCGGGATGCCCCAGAGCAATTCCCGGCGTAAAAGAAAAAAAAAAGAAAAAACAGGAATATATAAAAACAAATAGTCAATTTTCTTTTACATTGCTAGTAAATATTTATTAATTATTTTAAATTAAGAAAATTACAAGCGTTTTCGTCATGTTAATTAAGACATATTTTCATTTTAATTTAAGTTATTTAAATACTTATTGTATACGTAAAACTGAAATCTCATAAAGTAAAATTGAATTTCTTTCGCAAACTCGAATGGTCGAAGTTATATTGGGGTTTGGACTCGAGTTCAAAATGTTCAAACTATGGCTATCAGAGGTAATGTTGACTGTAACTAACATGTTACCGCAACTTCGTCTGTGAGATGGAAATTGCATAATTATATAAGTAGGTCAGAATATGAAATTGATACATGTTCTTCGGATCGGCTGTCTTGGCGTACATTGAAGGAGGCCTATGCTCACCACCTCACCAGGGTTCAAGCCTTGTCAAACAAACTCCTTCTTCATAATAATAATATCTATGGACGCTATTACACCACGTCAATCTGGTCCCGTGGTAAGTTCTCGAAGAACTTGTGTTACGGGTACCAACTACCAGGCAACGGAAATATGTTAAATACTTTTATACTATACATGTATTTAAGATTTATATTATTTAATACACATCCATGACCCAGGAACACAGAACCATTTTGGCTCCCTTGCGGGATTCGAACCCGCTACCTCAAGCGCGATATTGAGCCACAGAGGTCATTTTCTTATATTCATCATAATCATCATCATTAACCTCTATCGTTCTACTGCTGAACATAGGCCTCCCCCAATGAACGCCAAGACGACCGATCCCTTGCCACTCGCATCCCACAGGCACCGTCCACCGCATGGAGATACTGGTTAATGGCCGGCAACACATCCCTCATATTAATGTAAAGTAAATACGTTTTACCGTGATTTATATGGCACGAGGTTGATGATGATGAAAGTAAAACGCGATCACAGTACAGTTATCATACATTTTCATATCTGCCCGCATTACCGTCCGGATATCCTGATGTTTATTTATTTCGCAGACTTTGTTTCATTTCTTTAAAAGCTTCCTATGCAGAGTATGAATTGCAGCAAATAAACGCTGTTTAACTTAACGGATTTAAAACTGAATATATTTGATTTGATGTTGAGTTGTTTACTGGAAAAATAATTTTATCGGATACTGCTTTACTGTAAAACTAATTACTGTTGCCTGCAGCTTCGCCCGCGTTAAGATAGATTTACAGCCGTACCCGGATTGATGATGATTATTTTTATAACCTAAGTTACTCCCTATGATATCAGCTATCTGTCAGTGAAAGTCCCGTCAAAATCGGTCAAGCGGTTTTAGAGATTAGTCGGAACAAACAGACAGACAGACAATTTTTTTTTAAATTGCTTTCGTGATGTAAGTACCTTTTTTAATTTAATATGCATTTAGTAAAAAGATGTTTATTTGAAATTACAAACAGACACTTCAATTTTTTTTATCTGTATAGATGTATAGATTATCGGCCCACCAGCCATCCGTTCCCGTGTGTGACCAGCCCACTGTCACATCATGTTGTGGATAGAGATCGGTCGTCTTGGCGTTCATTGAAGGTTCAGCAGTGGACGCTAGGCTGATGATGATGATGATGATTGTCTTTAAAACATTTGCAAACAGCGAGTCAAATACTTGAGACTTGAGTGTATCTTTCCTAGAAGTATATTGGGAGGATAAAATAAAAGTGCGTGCGTACAAAGTACACAATTGTCAGAAGTGAAACTTATTTGGCAAATTAATTTTTAAATCTCGTTTATATTTATACTAATCTAATACTTTAAATTTCCGAGACGACGTTCGCTCTATCTCACTCTCTGTCTCCCTCTGGATCGTTCTCACTTGCTTGCTCCCTACTCTCACTTCTTGGCTATGTGCTTCATGCTACATTCGCCCTTTCTCACTCTCAATCGATTTCACTAACTCCCTCTTCTTGGACAAAAACTTCATTTGACGTTTCATCCGTAAAAAATTTACCCTCATGGGCGCAAAGAAGTTTCAATTCAAAAATATGTCACCTAGTTCGTTGTATGGTCTATCTATGTCCAAAATTACATATTTTACCTGACCAGAAAAATAAAATCCCCCTCCATATTGCGGATAATTTCGGAACTAATTTCTGTATGGACGATACTATGTGTTGATGTAAAAAGATACAGTGGTGGATACACCACGCAGGGATTATATATTTCTCCCCACCATGGTTCAAGCCTTGTCGTGGCGGTGGGTCTCAGTAGCCTAGGGTGAGCCCAGCACCTTGGGCGAAGCAAATTGAGCTGAGAGAACTGCTCTTTGTACCTCTCTTATAAGAAGAGGGGACAAAAGAGCAGGGCAGGGGCAGGGGGGATAAGGAGCGAGGATGAGAACCTCACCCCATTGTACTATCCCGACGTTGGGAGGGTTTGTTCTGTGATTACTGTTTGTTCAACAGATCCGGGGCACCTCAGCAAAGGTGGCATTGGTGGCACTCGCCGGGTTTTAGTGGGTCCCACATACCCGTCTGGGGAGCCAGGAGCCACTCCCCCACGGGATGCTTCAGAACATTTCCCGGCGTAAAAAAAGGTTTATATATTTCTGGTCAGGCTATAAATCCATGTAGAGTGGAAGAAATAATAACACGAAAATATTATAAGTGCAAAAATGATTTCTCGTACATTGACGTGTAAACGGACACATTTTAATATTACCTGAACATACAAGGTTGATAAAAGCGAGAGGCATTAAATTAAATACCGTATACTACGTACCATTTTCAGGCTACACACCAAAACTTAGACCAATAGAATCAATCGTTAAGTCACAGGATATTTTTAAAGTCTTAAAGCCGCTCTGCTTTGTTCGACCGGTGAGACACACCCTGTGCCGCGCCGACGCAACGTGCTGTGCGACGTTGTCTTTTAGATTTGAAAGTCAGTGGACATTTCACAAAGGATGTTTACGTTTTACTTTGACTATTCACGTATTTAAGTTCTTTGAAAAACTTTTTATTTATTGCTCTCAAACTATTTTTAATAGTTTCGCATTAACCGTAAGCATGTGAAGTACATGTGGTTTAATTTAATGCCTCTCGCTTTTATCAACCTTGTATAAGATGAAATACTTACCTTTTAATTTGGGGCCCCATATCAAGTTTTATACCGGTGGGAGGGATGCCCTTATGGCGCGCTCCCATCTGCATGGATACTGTCCTGGTTAGTTCTTCTGTAAAATAGTTTTGCAGTGTTTCGGAGAAAAGAAGACAGGCGTCTTAGGATAGGAAACGCAAGAATTAGTTGCCTTTTTTGACGCAGGCAATGCTTTATGCGTGTAGCCAGGACCGGTGTAGATTCCTGACCCTATGTGGGAATCACGCTTAAGCTGTACTTATATACCCAAACGAAAACCACAGCGAGCGCCTTCAGCCGCTTTTTGAGGTTCCCAGCTGCCACTAAGCAGTCCCCGCGACGTCGTGCCATACTGGGTCCAGGTTCCCATCCTGAACCCGACACGAGCACAGGGACGTTACTGGAGGCACATTAAGCAACGCCTCCTAAGCATCCCCGTTTGTCGCCCGCGGGGGAAAGCCACGTCGGCGGCCTCCTTTCTCACCCGCTTGTCGGCGTTCTTCTGGCTTATTCTACTTACTTATACTATACTTACTGCCTCGCAGAAGGAGATAACGCTCGGCAGAGACAAGTCCCCTCCGATGACAGATGTCAGACCACGACAATAGGAACAGTAGAATTGATAAGAAATATTCAAAAGAAATCTTTTTTAAAGTATGTGATGATATTATAATTGGGTATCCGCCCTGATAAATCCCCACATTGAGTCTTTTTTTTAATGTTAGTTGGATAGGCAAACGTACCACCTGATGTTAAGTGGTCGACGTCGCCCATGAACATAAACTAGTATACCTGGAACGAGCCCAGGCAACTCATTTATGTGTTGCCTATCCTGAGACATAAGATGTTAAGTGATAAGTCTCGGTGCCAGTAATTACACTGCCTGTCTTGCCCTTCTCCCCGAAACACAGCAAAGCCGTTTCATGGGAGAAATAAGCAAGATGGTGGTACCCATGCAGCCGGGAGCGCGGCACAGCGCTTCCCTCCCACCTGAGTCTGATTTAATATAAGGATAGCATATTAATTAGTGTTTTCACATTTCATATTTTTATCTAATTTTTGAGAATGATAATAATCCATATTTATTAATTTTTATGGTTATAAGTTTTTGTTCACTAATTTATGGATATTTGTTATTTGAATAATGAATGATAAATAAATAAGTTACTATTTAAGCGGAACCCTTTTTTTTCTTTTACGCCGGGAAATGCTCTGAGGGAGGGAGGTATGTGGGATTCGCTGCGCGTTCGAGGTAAGGTGGACGCAGCTCTACCCACTAAAACCCGGCGAGTGCCACCAATGCCGCCTTTAGTGGGGTGCCCCGGACCTATTGAGCAAACAGGGCACATTTAAGCGGAACCCTGGTGATTTTAAAAATCACTGCTTCAAGCACTGCATCTAAATAATCAATATTATATCCCATTGAACTAATAGGCATATAAAATACGTCATTAAGTAGTTAATGATGTAGGATATAGGATTATTCTCATATAACACAAAAGCTTACTAAGAGCGTACGCCTTTCACAGACTCACTAAGAGAATCAACTTTGCATCTTATAGAGCAATAAACTTATAACAATAACTTTTAGATACAATACAATATAATTAAAATGCTAGCGCCGTTTCATGAAATATGCAGAAAGTTAAATAGATTAGAGCCGCGCCACACGGAATACTGTATCGCAGCGGTTCAAATTTTTAGGGTTCTTACCCAAAAATGCCCTTTTTTTTTCTTTTACGCCGGGAAATGCTCTGAGGCATCCTAGTCAGTCCCTCATGGGACCAACGCCACCTCCACAGAGGGGTTGTCCCGCACCACAGAAAAACCCCTTCCAACGTCGGGACAGTACAATGGGGCGAGGTTCCCATCCTCGCGCCTTGTCCTCCTGCTCTTTTGTCCCCTCATCTTATAAGAGGAGTACAAAGAGCAGCTTCGTCGGCTCAATTTGCTTCGCCCAAAGTTCTGGGTTCACCTAAGGCAACCGAGCCAAAAATGGCCTATTAATGAAGGTTCTACTGTCCGTTATCTTGTGTACCGTCATGTACCGTCCGCAGCTGCTATAACTCAGGTGAAGTTCTTTTTTATTTTCAAAAAATTTGCACAAATAGAACATTGTTGTAGATTATTTATATTATGGTGGTTTATATTTAGTTGATCTCATGCCATGCTAAGGAAAGGTGTGGGCCGTAGGCAACACTATAATGAATGCATTAGGGACCCTTAATTCGCAAAATATTTTGTGATTATAAAACCTGTTGTTAAGCTTGAATCTCTTTGAAGTTTTAGGTGGCTTAGGCGCTGACCCAATGCGGTTGGCGAACTTCATTTTAATCTTAAAAAAAAACTATAATATTTAAGTTCACCAATGCCAACTACAAACAATTGACGTCACAAAGATTTCTCAAATGAGTATGGTACCTTGGTATCGCAAATTCTGGTTTGAAAACTGCACCACAGCTCATCGTGTGACGTTTCCCTAAGTATCGTTTGTGAAAGTTTAAGGAAAACGAATTATCAACATCAAAGAGAACTTTCCTGGCTCGGTTATGAATAACTTTGGCACAGAGTTCAGAATTGGTAATGAGGAACATTTACAATGTACCAATGTCTGTTCTTCCAAGTTCTACCAAGGACCTTCCATCATTAACAGTGAGATGACGTCACCCTTATTAACAGTACCGGTGGGAGAGAAGCGCTGTGCCGCGCTCCCGGCTGCATGGGTACCACCATCTTGCTTGTTTCTCCCGTGAAACAGCTTTGCTGTGTTTCGGAGAGAAGGGCAAGACAGGCAGTGTAATTACTGGCACCGAGACTTAACATCTTATGTCTCAGGATAGGCAACACATAAATGAGTTGCCTGGGCTCGTTCCAGGTAAACTAGTTTATGTTCATGGGCGACATTGACCACTTACCATCAGGTGGCACGTCTGCCAGTTTGCCTATCCAAATATCATAAAAAAATGTAGTCGCAATATTCTTATAAGTATTAAAATTTCAGGCATACATCTGAGAAATGAAAAATCATTACTTCGTTATACACAATCAGTCACCTTTTTTAAATAATTGCTAAACAGCACTAGCTAAAAGTTAAAGGTACCGTACAACGCCTGTCGGGCCTACTAGTATATAATATACTTAAAATTATTCAAAAGACCTGACAGCAGAATCACTCTAATAGGTCCCAGGGATTTAGGGCACCTTAAAAACGACCCAAGTGTTTTGTAACTTAATTGCACATAATATTAAGAATTTAATACAAAATATATTCTCTTTACGGATTCAAACCCGTGACCCTTGGCAATAAAAGCGCCATATACGTTATTACACTCAAAACTCAAGTCCCCATGGGTCCTTAAGAACTTGACCCTAAGGTCTTTCTAAGGGTCACTTTATACCCTTATAAGAATGTCCTTGTTGTTCGCAAAAGGCTCGAAACATGCAGTTAAAGAAAAATTATTAGGCACAGTATAGTTATACACAGAGTATTAAAAAAGACTATAGTTTAAAAACAACTAAAAACACGCTTTAATAGCAAACCAAAATAAAAATTTTAAAATAATTTTAATAGAAGAATTAAATGGATTAACAAAAAAAAAGTACTTAATTATCTACTTATTGTAAAAAAATTTTTATACTAACTTCACTTTTTTAGAAGTAGAAGAAGAATCACGGAATTAGATACCGATTAAATATTTTTAACAATGAATATCGAGTACCTCACGCTTTTTTACAATAAGTAATATAATTTTTTTTGTTAATCCATTTAATTCTCCTATTAAAAATAATTATTTTCAAATTTTTAGTTCGGTTTGCTATTAAAGCGTGTTTTTTTTTCTTTTTACTATAATTTATTTTTTACTTATAGTGTCGTATTTTTTAGTAAAATATTTTATTAATTTAAAGTACTCAACTAATGGCAATCACTTTAGAATTAGTGAGAGACTAAAAACCCACTCAAATGATGTAGGTAACTTGCGCGTTTTATGCCTTCCTAGCATGTGCTATCCTGATTATCCTGATCAGGATATTGGTATAATTTTATTGTGTGTCAAAATTTCCCCAAAAAACGACATCCGAGGGAGCGCAAGAATCTTAAACCAGGCGAGTAAAAAGTTATTACGGACAATGATACATCAAAATCGTTCCGATCTAGCCGCTCTTGAAAAAGAAATTGAGTATTCGACCGCCGCATTAAAGACAGTTATGATTGCTTTTGATTATGTTAATTGCATAAAAACATTAAATAAGCGCGAAATATCACAATACAATAAATGCAAAAAACAACAAATTTTAAAATTCGAAAAATTAAACAGCAAATCAAATGTCAAAAATAACGAAACGAAGACCACAGACAATGACAACTCACGCGCAGTTGTCAATCTGTCAAACTGTCATTTGGACAATAACACAATAAAGGTTTCGTGACTCCTAGTAAAATCCCGTTCGAGGAAATAATTTGTAATGTAGAAGATTGTCTGTCAAAAAATAATATAAAGAAGGAAGATTCGGAGGCCATCAGACAAGATATATCGTCAGCCTTGCGACGAAGTTCTGTGCCCAAACTAAATCTTCCTCGCGAACAATATAAGGCGTTATTAAACCTACGTAACAGACGAGAACTAACAATCCTTCGTGCGGATAAAGGCAATGCTACGGTAGTTATGGATACGTCAGATTATAATGATAAAATTTTACACCTATTATCGGATGAAAGTACTTATAAAAACGTCAAAACCGATCCAACTAACAAGGTTTTGAAAACTACTAGTAATATAATAGCAAAATACTCCGAAACATTGAATCTGGACGTCAAATATCTAATTCCTTCATGTCCCAAACCACCCAAGCTGTATGGGTTGCCGAAAATACACAAGGCTAATGCTCCATTACGTCCAATTGTAAGCCAGATCGACTCACCAACTTATAGATTGGCTAAACATGTGGCCCAAGTACTGTCACCACTGCGTGGACAAACTAGAGCACATACACGGGATTCTTACCACTTTGTTAATGAGATCAAACACCTACGTCTCAGCGACAATGAAACAATGGTTAGTTTTGATGTGCAATCTCTTTTTACCTGCCTACCTGTGGAAGATTGCATAACAATAGTAAGAAGAAAGCTAAGAGAAAATGACATGCCAATGGAATATGCTGACCTTTTGGAACATTGCCTTACATCTGGCTATATGTTGTGGAATAATTATTTCTACAAGCAAGTAGATGGAGAGGCCATGGGCTCACCAGTATCCCCTGTTGTTGCCGACATATTTATGGAGGACTTCGAGGAGACTGCTCTGCAAACTTCGCCCATAACACCCAGGTTCTACAAGCGGTACGTAGATGATACTTTCACAATATTACCATCTGATAAAGTAACCATATTCTTAGACCATCTTAATTCCATTAATTCCAAAATTCAATTCACAATGGAATTAGAAGAAAATAATTCTCTAGCCTTCTTAGATGTATTAGTTATCCGTAATCCCAACAATACCTTAAGCCACACAGTGTATAGGAAGCATACCCATACGGATAAGTACCTAAACGGCGAATCTCACCACCATCCAACACAGTTAGCTACCGTGGGTAAATCTTTGTTTCAGAGAGCACAAGGGATCTGTGATGAGCAACACCTGGAGACAGAACTTCAACATGTCAAGCAAGTACTGCGTGACAACAAGCTTCGGGTACCGCGTCTCCGTCACAGTGAACGTGTGAAACCAACCACCGTCGAGCGAGTACCTGCAGTTCTCCCGTTTATTAAAGGCGTCACTGACAAGATTGGCTTCATCCTAAAGCGAGCTTCTATAAAAACTTATTTCAAGCCGCCAAAAAAGATAAGTCAATTCTTACCATCTGTCAAGTGTCATATACCCTTACAAGATGCAGGAGTATACAAGCTTGATTGTGACTGTGGTCTCTCCTATATAGGCCAAACTAAAAGATCTATTAAAACTCGCGTGAAAGAACATATAGCTGATTTAAAACACCGTCGCTACACTAAGTCTGCCATCTGTGAACATAGTCTTGACAAAGCTCGCCATTATATCAGATTTGATAAACCACAAGTCCTCGCAAAAGAACACAGATTCCAACCAAGGATGATCCGTGAGGCTATTGAAATTAAAAAACATCCTAATTTCAATAGAGAAGATGGCTGGCTTCTACCACCTGCTTGGGATCCCATTATTAAAATTATCAAATCAAAATCCAAGCATAATATGTCACAGATTAAAGATACAGTTAGCACTTTCTGCGTAGATAGGATGACCAAAATATTGATGTATCATAGGGTAGTTTCGAATAACTTTGTAATAATAGGACGTATGACACCTCAGTCCTCCCGTGACCATGGTTGCTGTAAAGTATCCGAAACGTCGGGCTTGTAAAAATCTTAATAAACCGCGATAAAATCCGTAAAAAAAATGTTTTATTATAATGAGTGAAATTCGCGTAAACATTAGAAAACAATATGTAAACCAAGAGTAAATCAGGTCACGGATGCCAACCAGACACCTATAATATTATGCCTAAATTTTTTTTTAAATATTTAATAATATTATAACAATAATAACTTAATATCTATAATTATAAATATAATTGGGTCGTTCTTCTTTTTAACCTACAATTTGATAGAACATTTGCTCAATTTCGAAAAAAAATTAACCTTACTCGTCAGTATGTATATATATATATATATATATATATATATATTCTGGTAGCAGAATTTCTATTCTATCGGATAAAGTTTTTGGCCAAGAAGTTTATAGATTTTTACACGATTTTCGAAACCTCCGATGGATCCGACAAAAAATTTTACACCTCCATCACGAAATCTTTTATTTTATTCTATCGTATACTCTTCCTCTAATAACTTGTACTTTTGTAATACATTAATTAACTGAAGGAACTTTTAGAAAACCTATTAAAATAATACATTTGTATTTATAAAATATGTTTTTATCATGATCACACACCACTCTGTCACATTTTCTTCTAATATAAAGTATGTTTTTGCTATAAATCAGTTTTTACTATCATTTACAAATAAATATGAATATCACAGACGGCAACATTATGAACTATTATAATTTAAACAATTCCAATATTGCACTAGTCACAACAAAATATATAAACGACCATAACAATTTTCCTACCAGGAGACAACATCGTGACAAAGTCGTAACCTATGTGACAGAGTTGTTATTCTAGGGGATACCAGGATACGTTTTAGAATAAAACTGTTACTAATGATATAAACGGCCTCAACGGAAGACCAGTGCTGGAATGGTAATTCCAGCAAACACTGAGTTGAGGCCGTTTTGTGTAACTACAATGTATATGTCGAATTTAAGGCAGAGCAGTTGTTTTTAAAATAGGCAGAGCCGCCGACCTTATATTGGTACATCGGTTCTGCTTAAAGTTAATATAATTTCACACCACCTACAATTATTGTGAGTGTGATAATATAATCATGATGGTGATGATGATGATGATGATTATGATTATGATGAGGTACCTTTTAGCTAAAGGTAATCAATAGAATTTCAACAAAAATAAGACAAGTGATAAACAATTATTTTTAATCTACTTACAATATTAATTATTTCGTCTGCCAGGAACGATTACAAAAATAGAGTGAATAATAAAAATAATAGTTTGCTTCGAGTAATGTTGCTAACGAGATGTGGCTTGCAACTGTCCTCCCATCGACATGATTGCATCTTATATCTAACGAAGGGGAATGGCTGCGGGGCGGCGGCGGTGGTGCTGTGTTTATATAAGGCGTCGGATGCTGGAGTCCCTGGAACCGCTAGAGTCTAATCGTTTCGGTGCCTATCAAGCCACGGATTTTTATGGTGGTGTTGGGCTTATTCGTTGAATTAAACTATGGTTACTTGACTCCCGCCATGGGTCACAGGCGACTTACAATTATTATCTATACCACAGTTTATAACAAATTAATCGGATGATGTTCACAATCACTATATTGATAATGTATCCACGTAGGTGAGCCTTTGGCAATACAATTTTATTATTATTATTGAATGGTTTACAGTGTAGTTTTCTACACAAAATATTTCTATAAGCGTTGATACATATTTCAAATGACAATGTAATTATTAATAAAGTAAACTAATGTTAACATGTTTAACCGCCGGATAACTTCCGCGGCGACATATATATGTTATATTATTAATTGTGTGTCTTATATGCATATGTAGTTTCACAAATAAAAAAATTCTTTCTTTCTTTCATAAATCTTTGTCAGTCTTCAACATTGTCATATAAAGTAACATGAGATCGAACTTAGATAATTAATGAAATCACAATTGAGAACCATTAGAGTTTAGAATAAGAGATTCGTATTTTAGTAAATTAAATGACTACTCATTCGTCTTAAGTAAATATAAAATCTAGTTCAGAATTAAAATTCCCAAAAACATAAAATAAAATAATCATCATTAACAGTCTAGCAAGACGATAATTAAATTTGGCAGCCTTAGATATAGAAAGTCTTAATTTTCGAATACTGACAACGGCTCTTCGAACTAGAAATATTGTCTCTTTCCCTTTTTAATTATATTGGGAGCCGGTAAGACTTTAATCAAGTCATCAAAAGGAACATCCGATATGTCACTCTCCACCAATTTAAAGATTCTGCTTCTTCCAATATCATCGACTGTTTTTAGGAACATTACCAAAACATCGCCTTCTTCATCGACGGTACTTGTTGCTACTCCAGCGTAAGTATATTGGATTTTCTCTCACTTCGTACTTTAACCAATACGTGTACTCCGGCTTTTATATTCATTGCATGAATGTCTTCAGGCTGGAGCGTATGGTAAGAAGTACCGCAGACGGCAGTTTTATCAGATGGATCTTTCGTTTTAAACGTTAATTTAATTCGTGTCTATCTACACAATTACTTTATTCTTATGTAATGTATTAACCACATAGGTAAAATTTGCATGTAACTTACATAAGCAAGTACCGATTGGATGAGGCGTTTTTCTTCTCGACTTTTGACATGCTTTATATCGTTCTTTAATGGCATTAGAATAATCGCTGTATTTCTTTGTATTCTATTTCTTTCATCTTTGTTGCTGCTGCTATCTTTTTCTGAGTTCCTTTGCAATCTCTTCTTATATTTTCGAACTTTCTTCTCTAACTGGTTTATTTTTTCTTGAAATTTAATATTATCTCTGTAAAACTTTGTTCTATCTCTTTTCACTTTCTTTCTTCCCCTTGAACTACAAGTAGATATTTCAGAAGGAGTCGGTGTTGCAGATGGAGTCATTCGTGGGGTTTCTGGTATTGGTGATGGAGCCGGCGTGTTTAAAAGTACTTCTTCAAGCATCTTTTTCTTCTCCCTTCTTTTTTTATTTCCTTCTTGCCATATTTTTTTTGGTACATCGGTTCTGCTTAAAGTTAATATAATTTCACACCACCTACAATTATTGTGAGTGTGATAATATAATCATGATGGTGATGATGATGATGATGATTATGATGATGATGAGGTACCTTTTAGCTAAAGGTAATCAATAGAATTTCAACAAAAATAAGACAAGTGATAAACAATTATTTTTAATCTACTTACAATATTAATTATTTCGTCTGCCAGGAACGATTACAAAAATAGAGTGAATAATAAAAATAATAGTTTGCTTCGAGTAATGTTGCTAACGAGATGTGGCTTGCAACTGTCCTCCCATCGACATGATTGCATCTTATATCTAACGAAGGGGAATGGCTGCGGGGCGGCGGCGGTGGTGCTGTGTTTATATAAGGCGTCGGATGCTGGAGTCCCTGGAACCGCTAGAGTCTAATCGTTTCGGTGCCTATCAAGCCACGGATTTTTATGGTGGTGTTGGGCTTATTCGTTGAATTAAACTATGGTTACTTGACTCCCGCCATGGGTCACAGGCGACTTACAATTATTATATATACCACAGTTTATAACAAATTAATCGGATGATGTTCACAATCACTATATTGATAATGTATCCACGTAGGTGAGCCTTTGGCAATACAATTTTATTATTATTATTGAATGGTTTACAGTGTAGTTTTCTACACAAAATATTTCTATAAGCGTTGATACATATTTCAAATGACAATGTAATTATTAATAAAGTAAACTAATGTTAACATGTTTAACCGCCGGATAACTTCCGCGGCGACATATATATGTTATATTATTAATTGTGTGTCTTATATGCATATGTAGTTTCACAAATAAAAAAATTCTTTCTTTCTTTCATAAATCTTTGTCAGTCTTCAACATTGTCATATAAAGTAACATGAGATCGAACTTAGATAATTAATGAAATCACAATTGAGAACCATTAGAGTTTAGAATAAGAGATTCGTATTTTAGTAAATTAAATGACTACTCATTCGTCTTAAGTAAATATAAAATCTAGTTCAGAATTAAAATTCCCAAAAACATAAAATAAAATAATCATCATTAACAGTCTAGCAAGACGATAATTAAATTTGGCAGCCTTAGATATAGAAAGTCTTAATTTTCGAATACTGACAACGGCTCTTCGAACTGGAAATATTGTCTCTTTCCCTTTTTAATTATATTGGGAGCCGGTAAGACTTTAATCAAGTCATCAAAAGGAACATCCGATATGTCACTCTCCACCAATTTAAAGATCTTCTTCTTCCACTATCATCGACTGTTTTTAGGAACATTACCAAAACATCGTCTTCTTCATCGACGGTACATGTTGCTACTCCAGCGTAAGTATATTGGATTTTCTCTCACTTCGTACTTTAACCAATACGTGTACTCCGGCTTTTATATTCATTGCATGAATGTCTTCAGGCTGGAGCGTATGGTAAGAAGTACCGCAGACGGCAGTTTTATCAGATGGATCTTTCGTTTTAAACGTTAATTTAATTCGTGTCTATCTACACAATTACTTTATTCTTATGTAATGTATTAACCACATAGGTAAAATTTGCATGTAACTTACATAAGCAAGTACCGATTGGATGAGGCGTTTTTCTTCTCGACTTTTGACATGCTTTATATCGTTCTTTAATGGCATTAGAATAATCGCTGTATTTCTTTGTATTCTATTTCTTTCATCTTTGTTGCTGCTGCTATCTTTTTCTGAGTTCCTTTGCAATCTCTTCTTATATTTTCGAACTTTCTTCTCTAACTGGTTTATTTTTTCTTGAAATTTAATATTATCTCTGTAAAACTTTGTTCTATCTCTTTTCACTTTCTTTCTTCCCCTTGAACTACAAGTAGATATTTCAGAAGGAGTCGGTGTTGCAGATGGAGTCATTCGTGGGGTTTCTGGTATTGGTGATGGAGCCGGCGTGTTTAAAAGTACTTCTTCAAGCATCTTTTTCTTCTCCCTTCTTTTTTTATTTCCTTCTTGCCATATTTTCTTTTTGATTCGATGTTCTTGCATGCTCATGTCAGCCACTAGCTTCTTTCGAGCATGGTATCTTTCTAAATCCTTGCGCTTTATTTCAGTTACCTTCTCAGGGTCATTTTTTCGTCTCTCCCGACAACGCTGCTGTCTTTCTGCTAGTGTTAATGCCTTATTTTTCGCCATGATGGTATTTGGAAATAGAAATAAGTAATAAGTAAAAACATACGAGAAGATCAGCATAAATAGAACAAGAATATCGTTTATTTTACCTATCCGTCACGTTCTTTACCACTCCGTCACAATAAACATGTGACGGAGTTGTCGTGTGACGGAGGGGTAAAAATTTGCTGCAAAGTCGATAACATTTGACGGTTAACATAGAATATATAATTTACACGTTGGCAATAAAATATATCTTATCACGTAGGAGTAGATAACGAACAGTAAGAATAATAACTATATTTTTAATTAATTACTTACGTGACGAAGCGGTAGCTGAATTAACCCACGCACCTCCTATCACAGCTTTCTGGCGACTGACCCACTGTCTCTTGATCCCAAAGGGGAAATCGTACCAAGGTGGTAAGGCGGTCCAAACCGCCAGTGGTAGGCCACAAAGACGAGCGGCACAAACGCGTATTTCCTTCGAAATACGCGTTTGTGCCGCTCGTCTTTGTGGGTTGTCTTCACAACCCACGTGACAGCATTTACAAAATAAAACGTTAGGTAGTAGGAGACAAGTATTTGAGATTTTTAAATTAATCTATTTAAAGTGATAGAAAATAGAGGTTGCTATTAAATGATACGCAATATATTTAGGAGTTAAAAGATATTTTTACGTTTTGTGTCATCATATATTTTTTTCGTAATATTATGGATTAAACGCAAGCCGAGGTAGCGGAAGACACTATCATCAAGTATGAAATACACTTCTGTCACGCGGATTTACAACTCGGTAACGTACTTTTTACAATGAAATTATTCAATACTTAAGTTATTTAATCGTGCACAGTCATTATGTGTAGTACAGTGCATGTTGAAATACAATTAAGAACAAATAATGGCAGTTTCCTTGTTTTTTTTTCACTGACTGGTGGAGACACCTTTTTGTAGGTTAAAAAGAAGAATAACCCAATTACCACAATTATACATGAATTAACACTTAACACGAAAATTTTAATACATACATACAAAACAATATTACCGATATGCCGTTACACAATTTGTGGAATATTGGACGTTTGTTACTCTTTCATACAAAAACTCCTGAATGGATTTTAACGAAACTTTACAATAACATAGCTTATACATCAGAATATCAGCATACTCATATCTGAAAGGCCGGCAACGCACCTGCTAATCCACTGGTGTAGCGGGTGTCTGTGGATGTCGCTCTTCACTTACCATCAGGTGAACCGACTATCCGTTTGCCCCCTCTTCTATAAAAAAAAAAAAAACAAATAGGCTATAATTTATAAAGATATTGTGTGATAGATAGATTGTGTGTTGCCCAAAATATAATCCTGCGCAGACGAAGCCACGGGAAACAGTTAGTTATTACCATTTTCTGCGTCTACTCTGTACAAAACGCCGTATTAAGAAATGCTTGTCTGGACTGAATGTTAGGTGCAAACTGAGATAAAACATCCTTGTGTTTAGACGTAAGTTTGTTGCGTCTAGACCTTAGCCCCTGAGTTATTGGACATTCCTTTTACAGCATTTAGTATCATCATCAGCCTTTATCCGTCCACTTCTGAACATAGGCCTCCTTCAATGAACGCTAAGACGACCGACTTGCCACTCGCTTCCAACAAGGACCAGTTACACGGAGATGTCATCCCACCTGGTTAATGGTTGACCAACACTTTTTCTAAATAACGACCGAGCAGTTGGAGCCTTATGGTGACTACCGACGCCCATAGACATCCGCACAATCGGAGGTTATGCTGATGAGCTGCTCCTTATCCCAATGCGCCACCGGAGACTCACGAACCGCACGAAACACGACAGCATAACTGTCACTTTAAACCGGTATTATGTGAGCGAGTCAATGTTCTTTCATTATTGATAGTATTACTTTTACATATTGTCATATTACATATTGTGTTGTGTGTATAGAGGTAGTGCCATGCTGAATGCATGTGAAAAAAAGTGTAGGAGGTGATGCCATGCTGCAGCCGAATTGGGCCGGCACGACCCGGGTGGTACCTCTTGCTCAAATAACACCGGCGTCAAGTGACGCGATAGCATAGCTGATGCTATCGCGTTTCGTGCGGTTTGTGAGTTTCCTGTGGCCTATTGGAAGGGGGAGGGGGGATAGGGAAAAGGATGGCAACACATCATCTGCAATAATCTCTGGTTGTGCGGATCTCTTTGGCTTCGACTGCTCGTTTGCCCACCTATGCTATAAAAAAAACTTTTGCGCTTTATATAATTAATTGAAAACAAATAAAAAACGATCTATTTTAAGAACGCCCGTATTTTCTTGCTAAATTCCCGTCACTTTTTTAATTCTGTAATTTTTTTGCTATAACAAAAATATAAATAAACTTCTAAAAATAAGTCTTACGAAAAATAAGACGCCAAGGAAATAAAAATAGCAATAGTTTAGTATTATAATAATAAAAAAAACTGAAAAACATTTTTAAAAAATTAAAAATCCGTTCGGAAATTGTATCGTTCATCAATATTTAATGTTTGAATTAGGATATTGGATTATAAACGTTTACGAGCTTGTTTTACGTTTGTTTATATTTCTGTTAATTAATTGTTTCGGCTTTTACTGTTTCGTTTATCTAATGGACTCGTTGTTTATATAAGCATTCATCATCATCATCATCATCTTCAGCTCCTATCCGTCCACTGCTAAACAATGCCTTTTTTTCCTTAACGCCGGGAAATACTTTGAGGCATCCCGCGGGGGAGTAGGTCTCCCCAGGCGGGTATGTGGGACTCGCTGCGCCCGACAGTTGGTAAGTTGGACGCAGTTGTACCCACTTAAACCCATCGAGTGCAACCAATGCTGCCTTTGGTGAGGTCTCCCGGATCTGTTGAGCAAACAGGGCAACTCAAAGGTTAGTCAGTCCCTCAAGGGACCGACGCCACCTCCACAGAGGGGTTGTCCCGCACCCCAGAACAATATCCCTCCCAACGTCGGGACAGTACAATGGGGTGAGGTTCCCATCCTCGCCCCTTGTCCCCCTGCACTTTTGTCCCCTCTTTTAATAAGAGGCGTAAAAAGAGCAGCACCCTCGGCTCAATTTGCTTCACCAAAAATGCCGAGTTCACCGTAGGCTACTGAGCCCCACCGCCTAGGTAGACCCACTCACCCGCGGGATTGCCTTAGAGCATTTCCCGGCATAAAAAAAGGGTTGACGTGGTGTGATGTCGGATAATATTTATCCTACCTCCTACTAATATTATAAAATGTATGTTTGTTACTCTTTCACGCAAAAACTACTGCATTAGTTTTAATGAAACTTTACATTAACATAGCTTATACATCAGAATAACATATAGGTTATAATGTATTCCTGTACACCCACGGGAATAGAAGTACGCGGGTGAAACCGCTGGGCGCTGCTAGTTTATCAATATATTGTTCATTGGGATGATAATCTCTTTCAAGATGGCGTATCATCTCGGTGTATTGAAAGAGGCGTTCAGCAGGGGACAGAATAAGGCTGATGATGTTAATGGTATACCATCATTAAATCTGCACCTGTCATGTCGGGCGCCACGCGCAGCTTTTTGCTTGTTAAAATATTTGTTCGTACGCAGTCTGAATCGAGGATTGAGATCGGGCGGTTTTTGCGGCTCTTCAAATTGAATGAGGGATATATCAATGGAATGATTGTCAAGGTGTAAAGCAAAGCCCAAGAATTATTCTGGTAAGAGGAAAGGCCGTGTTGGAACTTGAGGAGTGGCTACTTCCAGTTCGTCTTAGCATCAGATGTCGTGTCTGTTTCTTTAAATATTATGATAAGCTAACTATTATAATTTGGAAACCCCACCATGGTTGAAGTATCTGTAGCCTAAGGTGAACCCAGCACCTTGGGCGTAGCAAATTCAGCCGAGGGAGTTGCTCTTTGTATCTCTCTTATAAGGTGAGGGGACACATGTCGTCGCCGCGACGCATGTCATACTGGGTCCAGGTTCCCATCCTAAGCCCTACACAAACACAGAGGCGTTACTGGAGGCGCATTAAGTATCGCCTCCTTCGTAGGTACCTCCATTCGTCGCCCGCGGGAGGAGGCCTCGTCGGCGGCCTCCTCTCTCACCCGCTCATCGACCTCCTTCTGACATACTGCCTCACAACCATCGCCGTCCAGGACTCGTTGACACCGAGCATCGCGGTGATGACACTCGGCAGAGACAAGTACCCTCCGATAAAGGCTAAGTACTGCTCAAAGCATATATACATAGTTATAGCTATTTCGACTCAAGAAGAAGAATTAGGGCGACATGCGATAAAGCCCTTATATGTGATTTAAAAAAAGAAGAATTTATTTAACATAACACATAAATCAAAAGCTAGTAAACAAAGACACGATAGAAAAGGTTAGAAAGATATTAATACTGTTTAAAAAATAACGTTTAGCTTATTTTTATTTTATATTTCGCAGAGCTGTTTTAGCATTGTCTCCAAATGCCTCATTTACGAGCCATAAAATACACTTCCAATACACATTCTAATATTCTATATCTTTTTTTTCACTAACTTTACCTTTCGTCTAGCAACACTAACAAAAGCAGTGTTGCCGTAACGAAAGCATATATCTCCACTAATTGACGTTATCGAAACTGGTATTTTATGCCGACTTCGTTCGTGTCATTCATCTTGTAAAAAACAAACAGACCGCCAAGAGGGACTTATTTATATCATTACCATAAATACTGTTGCGAACAGTTTTTTTTAATTGATTTTGATATAGGGCCATGGGGAATATTTTACATGAGCACATCACAAAAAAATACTAAAAGCAGTTTTTTTTTTCTATTGCGCCGGGAAATGCTCTTAGGCATACAACGGGGGAGGGTATCCCGGATCTGTTGAGCAACAGGGCACCTTGTCAGCTAGTCAGTCCCCCAAGGGACCGACGACACCACCTTTGGGGGGCTGACTGGCCGTTGAGGTGCCCTGTTGCTTAACAGATCCGGGGCATCTCACCAAAGGCGGCATTATTGGCATTCGCCGCGTTTTAGTGGGTAGAGCTGCGTCCACCTTACCATCTTTCGGGCGCAGCGAGTAAGAGAGCAAAAGAAAAAAGGATAGGATGCAGAGCAACTTCCAGAAAGCAGTACCTATGCTTATAGGAAATATTTTAATCTATCTGCTGTGAGGTGGCTTTTTAACCTATCCATAGCAGATAAATTATGGCCAGGCCACATATAGGCCAGGCCAGGTGATAGAATTTGATCATAATCACAACCCGATAAAGTAATTTTCCGAAACGTCCAAATTCCCAGTCAGATCACACGCCGCTCGCAATCAACGGAGATGGGTTCCCTTTAATCCGTTTTTGATTGCTTCGCTTTATCATTTACTGCTTTCTGTTCGGAGCAACATTCGGCAGTAAATGCTAAATCTACTGTTTTTTAGCGAATTCTGATTGCAAATGGCAGTTTAATTATCAGTGTTTGGAGTTTACCTCGTTTAGAGACGACCTCTATGGCTCAGTGGTAAGCGCGTTGGCGCTCAAGCCGGAGGTTGCGGGTTCGAATCTCGCCAGGGAACAAAAATATTTTCTATGTTCCTGGGTCATGGCTGTATATTAAATTTGTGTATTATATAATAAAAATCTTAAATATATGTATAGTATAAAAGTAATAAATATATTTCCGTTGTCTGGTACCCGTAACACAAGTTCTTCGAGAACTTACCACGGGACCAGATTGACGTGGTGTAAAAGCGTCCATATAGATATTACCTTAGAGTTTAGACTATCGTATCCGGGCGGATAAAATAGATGAATGAGTGCGCAAGTTGATAAATGTTTGCATAGTATAAATTAAAGTCGCTTTTTGTGTTGGTCTGTTTGTACATCGATATTTTCTAAGCGACTAAACCGATTTTGATACGGTTTTCACTGTCGGCTTCACTATATAAATGAAATAAAATAAACGAATCTTAAGTATGATACATCAATATTTTTAAATACTAAATCTAAGTTGACGTGGACGAAGTTGCGGGCCCCAACTGGTTCACACAACCGACGCCAGGAGGCCGTGTGGTCGCAGACTGCACGGTAGGCGGGGGGCAACCCCCCAATCAAAAGTGAGCCGAATGGGCTCACAACAATCCGTTGAAGCATTAGGGCCTTCGGGCCATTAGCATAGATCCATCCGAAACCAACTGGTTCACAATGAACATGAAATCCGAATAGTAAAGGTATTTATAATTTTTGTAACATTATAATACAGGACAGGTGGCTGGTCACACACTCAGAAGAACGGATGGCCGATGGGGCAATAAGGTTCTAGAGTGGAGGCCACGTTTAGGTAGACGAAGTGTTGGTCGGCCATTAACCTGGTGGGAAGACGATTCCGTACAGTGGCCGGTCCGTGTTGGATGGAAGTGGCAATGGATCGGTCGTCTTAGCTTTCTTTGAGGGAGGCCTCTGTTCAGCAGCGGACGGATATAGGCTGATGATGATGATAATAAATAAGCCCTAAATTATAATAAAATTGACAGTAATCCCACCGAAGAAAATGTATTTATTATAGAATGTATATATAATACATACTATAATAAAGCCATTTATAGCTGAAGCCACCTCCACAGAGGGGTTGTCCCGCACCACAGAACAACCCCTCCCAACGTTGGGATAGTACAATGCGGTAAGGTTCCCATCCTCGCCCCTTGCACCCTGCTCTTTTGTGGGGTCTTCTTATAAGAGGTGTACAAAGAGCCCCCTCGGCTCAATTCGCTTCGCCCAAGGTGCTGGGTTCACCTTAGGTTACTGAGCCCCACCGCCACATTAAGGCTTGAACCATGGTGGGGAGTACCATAGGTACATACTGCCTCGATGGTCAGTACTCTCACTCTAGGCTATTGAGCCCCACCGCCACGACAAGACCTGAACCATGGTGGGGGGGCGGGGCACATTGCTCGTTCTGGAGTGGCGACCTGGTAAAGGTCGCGGGAACCCGCTGGATGTGGGCGGCACAAGACCGGGTGTTGTGGAGATCCTTGGGAGAGGCCTACATTCAGCAGTGGACTTATGTTGGCTGATGATTGAATAAATGATTTATGAATGATTGAATGAGAGAGTGAAAGAATAAATGAATGAGTGAATGAAAAGTGGAATTCAATTAAGCATTAGAAAACAACATCTGTACCATACAATCATCATTTTCTTACAGATTTTTTTAAGCTTCATAACAATCATCTCTTTACGCTATTTTTTTCGATTAATAAAAAAAGTTCGGTCGAGTTTTGACACAGGCGATAATACAAACTAGCAAATTAGGATCCACAGAGCAAATTAGTTTGCTAAATTAAATACAAGAGAACGGAGATCACTAGCTAGTTATTTTTGTTTCAAAAGCTTACAGCTCTAAGTTGCTATCTGTAAATACTTCGTAGTTACTTTGTTAAATTCTTATTTGGTTTTGAAACTGCACTTAAATAACATTGTAGACTAGAAAAACTATATAATATAGTGTTACTAGTTATTTAAACATGCTATTTATTTATTGTTTTCTAATGTTTGCGCGAATTTAACTCATTATAATGAAACAATTTTTACGGATTTTATCGCGGTTAGGAATCTGTGAACATAGTCTAGACAAAGCTCGCCATTATATTAGATTTGATAGACCACAGATACTCGCAAAAGTACACCGATTCCAACCAAGGATGATCCGCGAGGCTATTGAAATTAAAAAACATCCTAATTTTAATAGAGAAGATGGCTGGCTCTTACCATCTGCTTGGGATCCCATTATTAAAATAATTAAATCGAAAACCAAGCATAATATACCACAGATTAAAGATGCAGTTAGCACTTTCTGCGTAGAGAGGACTTATCAAAATAATGATGTATCATAGGGTAGTTCGAATAACTTTGTAACGTTAGGACATCTGTCACTTCAGTCCTCCCGTGACCATGGTTGCTGTAAAGTATCCGAAACGTCGGGCTTGTAAAAATCTCAATAAACCGCGATAAAATCCGTGAAATGAACGCCAAGACGACCGATAGTGTTGGATGCGAGTGGCAATAGATCGTTGTCTTTTGTACCTATACTTTGATTAAATTAAAATTTTATATGGCCTACTAATAGGACAGATAAGAGGCAAGTAAGATAAGAGATAGAAAGATACATACAGACAGATAGACATAGTTCTCCCGTGATTATAATATCGTCAAATACTTGGACATCAAATTATTAAAAACTCGTTAAGAGCCAGATGTGTTTTAATTTACATATTTAACGAGTGCACAAAATTGCAAAATAATAAATAAATCAACGAATAAATTTGTTTTTTACCCGACCGCGTCAGGAGGGTTGTGATTTTCGAGTGCATGTATGTCTACGTCTATTTCTTTGACACGATCTTTAACCTGAATTCAGCTTGATAGATTTTATATTGAGAGACGTAGTTACATTCGTCTTAATTGAATAAAATGTTGGTTAAGTAATAACAGAGGCTTGGATCGCCCCACCATTGTTCAGGCCTTGACGTGGCGGTGGGGCTCAGTAGCCTAGGGTGATCCTAGCACCTTGGGCGAAGCTAATTGAGCCGCGGGGGCTCTTTGTACACCTCTTATAAGAAGGGGGGACAAAAGAGCAGGGGGCAAGGGGCGAGGACGGGAACCTCACCCCATTGTACTGTCCCGACGTTGGGAGGGGTTGTTATGTGGCGCGGGACAACCCCTCGGTGAAGGTGGTGTCGGTCCCTTGGGGGACTGACTAGCCGTCGAGGTGCCTTGTTTGTTTATTAGATCCGGGGCACCTCACCAAAGGCGGCATTGGTGTCACTCGCCGGGTTTTAGTGTGTAGCGTCCACTTACCAGTTTTCGGGCGCAGCGAGTCCCACATACCCGCGTGGGGAGACCCACTCCCCCGCGGGATGCCTCAGAGCATTTCCCGGCGTTAAAGAAAAAAGAAACCGCATGGATCGGCCCTTCAGGTTAGGTTGATCTGTGGATGGGTGACTCCTCCATGGATCTTTGACAGTCGTTACGGATCGTCAGAAGCCCGAAAGTCTGACAACCGATTAGAATGGAAGCCAACCCCAACATGGTTGGGAAAAGGCTAGGCAGAAGAAGAATTGGATTTTGGCGACGTTTCATATATCATCATCATCATCATCATCATCATCATCATCATCATCATCATCATCATCATCATCATCATCATCATCATCATCATCATCATCATCATCAAGACCTCCTTCCCGTCCGTCTTTTGGAGTTTTGATCACTTACCACCAGGTAAGTCGACTGTCTGTTTGCCTCATCATCTATTAAACTACGATCATGACTACTAAGGTCTGAATAATTTAATAATAATAATAATAATAATAAACCATTTATTTTCAGACACTATATGGCCCATACATACCTTACACAATAACATATATTTAATGACATCAGGCCTTGGAGGAATGATGTGTTCACTCCTACAAACATCATACCTCAGTCCTTAATTTTTTTTAACGCCGGGTAATGCTCTGAGGCATCTGAGGCGGGTATGTGGGACTCGCTGCGCCCGAGAGCTGGTAACTGGACGCAGCTCTACCCACTAAAAACCGGCGAGTGTCACCAATGCCGCCTTTGGTGAGGTGCCCCGGATCTAATGAGCAAACAGGGCACCTCGACGGCTAGTGAGCCCCTCAGGGGACCGACGCCACCTCCACAGAGGAGGTTTCCCGCACCACAGAACAACCCCCCCTCAACGTCGGGACAGTACAATGGGGTGTGGTTCCTATCCTCGCCCCTTGCCCCCTGCTCTTTTGTCCCCTCTTCTTATAAGAGGGGTACCAAGAGCACCCTCGGCTCAATTTGCTTCGCCCAAGGTGCTGGGCTCACCCTAGGCTACTGAGCCCCACCGCCACGACAAGGCCTGAACCATGGTGGGGATCATACCTCAGTCCTCCAGTGATCATGATTGCATTCATAAGTATCTCAACAAATCACGAAATACAGAAAATAATATAGTTCTTAGAACTTGAATCAATGAAGTACACAGTACCACAAAAAATACATACCCACTTTTTCTAAGAAGCCAGTAAAACCCTTAACAAGGCTCCAACATAGTGCTTACAGACGAGGCTAATAAGGTTTTATAAACTGCTGTAAACCATTTACTATAATTGGCAATTGAAATGTATTCAATGTAAAAAGCAAACGAGATGAAACATGATTCAGCTTAAAATGTCTTGATATTATTGAGCTGTGGTTTATATAAATAAATAAAAATTCCATACAGCTTAGTTTTTTTTTATGTTAGTTGGATAGGCAAACTGGCAAACGTGCCACCTGATGGTAAGTGGTTGACGTCGCCCATGAACATAAACTAGTATAGCTGGAACGAGCCCAGGCAACTCATTTATATGTTACCTATCCTGAGACATAAGATGTTAAGTCTCGGTGCCAGTAATTACTGCCTGTCTTGCCCTTCTCTCAAACACAGTGAAGCTGTTTGACGGGAGAAACAAGCAAGATGGTGGTACCCATGCAGCCGGGAGCGCGGCACAGCGCTTCCCTCCCACTGGAGATGAAACAGCAATGTCTTGATATTATTGAGTTGTGGTTGAAATAAATAAATAAATATTCCATAAAACTTAATATACATATCAAGATCCCCACCCTGATTCAGGCCTTGTCGTGCCGGGGGGCTTAGTAGCCTAAGGTGCAGGCCCGAGGCTGCTGCTTTTTGTACCCCTCTTATAAGAAGAGGGGACAAAAAGCAGGGGGCAAGGGGCGAGGATGGGAACCATTGTACTGTCCCGACGTTGGGAGGGGTTGTTCTGTGGTGTGGGACAACCCCTCTGTGGAGGTGGCGTTGGTCCCTTGCGGGACTGACTAGCCGTCGAGTTCCCCTGTTAGCTCAGCATCCGGGGCACCTCACCAAAGGCGGCATTGGTGGCACACGTCAGGTTTTAGTGGGTATAGCTGCGTCCACCTTTCGGGCGTAGCGAGTCCCACATACCCGCCTGGGGAGTGGGTCTCCTCAGGCGGGATGCCTCAGAGCATATTCCGGCGAAAAAAAAAAACTTATCAAGATACAGTTCTGAACAGGCGAAAACCAATTGTCCTAAAAACCCTATTATTTGTGGTATGTTTTAATACTAAAAATGCTAGGTGGTATAGCCTGACCAGAAAAATAAAAACCCTTGCCATATTGCGGATAATTAATTTCTGTATGGACGACACATATTGTGTTGATGTAAAAAGATACAGTGGCGACACCACTCAGGGCTTATATATTTCAGGCTATTCTAGATGTTATCTCTACATTGTATCATTAATGCATTGGCAATGAGCATTCTGGAATAGAGTGGTAATGTTATGTGTTTAGTATGAATACAAATTCAGTAAAAATATATATAAACAGTTCAGTAGAAATTTAGTTGTACATGATTTTCCCTTTTTGGAACCCTTTTTTCAAGGATTTTATCGTATTTAAGTTTCTTACATTCCTTTCGGATACTTTACAGCAAACATAACGACGAGAGTACAATACAAATCGAACAATAATCACTTGCAAACATTTAATAGTAATCCTTTATTTGGCTTACCAGCGTTAATTAGTAAGATATCATGCGTATACCCTGGGGGCACAAAATGGCCGACGCAGCACAAAATGGCGGACGTAAAGCTTGTTTATAACCTAATTTGTATGCATGGATATGATCGGAATATCAACTGCTACTATTAAAGCCAATAATTAAATATAAATTTCTCTATCATATTGAATATAGCCTATAATAGATGAATAATGCAGAATACTGTTGCCGCGTTTAAGGGCCCCTTATCCCAAATTGTTGTTTCTAGATCGAGGTGTTTTCATAGAAGTCGTCATTTTAAAATAATATTAAAAAAATAGGGTATAGATACATCTTTGATCTAGGGATTTTTTTGGATAAAAATAAAATATTTAACATTTTACATGATCAAAAAAAATTCTAAAGTAACGTCGATTTTAAAAGCAAATTGAGTAGTATGAGACTTCGGGTAACTCAATTTTAATGAAACTTTTACGTTTAAATTGCTAAACGGGGATGACGTGGAAATGATTGGATAGATCTTTATTATGTCACTTCAAAAATTTTTGAAAAATAAAAAACGATAAAAATGGCTCTCGCGCATCGCACCACGTCGCGCTAGTACCCAGCTAGGCGTCATAGAAACCTGTGCCGCTTTTGCTCGTGACTACGTTGTTACCGCGCATTTTATATTATTACGTCTAAATAAATAAGACGACACAGTGTAAATAATATAGCTACTTAATACTTACTAACAATTGTTGTTCTTAGTTGTAATTAGTTTGCAATACAAAACCTTTAATTAGTGTAAAGAAATAGATACTTGAGTTTGTGTAGTACCTAGTTATTTAATTGAAATGGCGAATAAAAAAAGTAAAATAAGGAAAAAGAATCTTAATACAGTTTTATCACAAACTAGCTGTTGCCCGCAGCTTCGCCCGCGTTAACTTAGATATACCACCATATACGCATTGATGATAATTATTTATCTATGGACGGGTGTAGGACTTTATTTTATAATATGTAGTGATTAATACCGTATTTTTGTGAATAGCTTTTACATTACCGCTTTATAATTGGCAATTTTTTAAAGTATTAAAATGGATATAGGTAGTATGTTATATTTAACTAATGTAGACATATTATGACATCGCGGACTTTTCAGTATGCATATTTAGGATACACAATTCTACCATACATTGATACAATAATAATTAATTCGGAACCGGGCCCGGCTAAGGTGTATAATAATGTAGTACATTATTTTGATCTATCTATTAGGTTTCATCCAGCGTTTGCAATGTAAGTGCAAAAAATGTGCTTATTTATGACATCACATCAGAAACTTCTAAAATTATGAGTGTTTATCTACTATATTATGTACCTATTACCTTCCTCTTGAATCATTCTATCTATTAAAAAACCGCATCAAAATCCGTTGTGTAGTTTTAAAGATGTAAGCATACATACAGTCAGACGCGGGAAGCGACTTTGCTTTATAGTTTATACTATGTAGTGATGTCTTCTTCCAGAAATTGTTAACACTTGAAGAATTCAAATTGTCCGACAATAAAGAAAATGAGGAACCTTCATCACAAAATATTTCTGATTTGCAATCATTTCCTAGCCCCCTACCCACAGGGCAGTGTCGTGAGGACTATGGCCTTGACCCTCTTCTCAGAGGAGACCCGTGTCTAACATTAATCGATGATGTATGGGTCAATGAAAATGAACCTGGACCTTATCATACGACAACTAAATTTTGTTGAATTTTAAAACAATTAAAACAATTAATATAGTATAAAAGAATATGTTTGTCTACAATTTTTTAATCTCCTACAAGCATTCTTAGAATGATTGATTTTTTTATAGCTTAGGCCTTAGGGGGACAAACGAGCATTCGGAGCCTTAGATGACTACCGACTCCCATAATAGTAATAATATCTAAAGACGCTTTTTGCACCACGTCAATCTGGTCCCGTGGTAAGTTCTCGGAGAACTTGTGTTACGAGTACCAGACAATGGAAATATATTTAATATTTTATACTATACACATATTTAAGGTTTTTTATTTATAATACAGATATTTAATACACATCCATGAACCAGGAACACAGAAAACTTTTTGTTCCCTGGCGGGATTCGAACCCGCAACCTCCGACTTGAACGCTAACGCGCTAACCATTGAGCCACAGAGGTCGTCCTCGTAAACATCCACACAAGAGATAATGCAGATGCATTACCCTCCTTCACCCCATCCCCTGCAATGGGGCACCGGAAACTCATACACCGCAAGAAACGCGACAGCATAAGTGTCACTTGACGCCATTATCATGTGAACGAGAGGTACCCCTATGGTCGTGCCGGCCCAATTCGGCTGCAAGCAGCATGGCACTACCTTTTAGACCTATGTAGCTAATTCATCCTTCCTAATCCTTACTAATATTATAAATGTGAAAGCATGGATGTTTGTTACGCTTTCACGCGAAAACTACTTAACCGATCATCATGAAACTTTGTACACATATTCTTGGAGGTATTAGAAGTAACATAGGATACTTTTTATAAAAAAAAACTAAAGAGAGGTGTCAAGGGACACCCGGATGGATCGAAGTTCCTTTCGATTAATTAGTGAAGAAATGAAACTATCTTATCCTGCGCAGACGAAGTCGCTGGCACCAGCTAGTATTTCTATAAATCCAAAACTAGATAACTATAACAACAACAAGATTTTGTTATGCAAAATTATTAATTATCACATCTAAGAATAATTCGAGCATAGTCAATCTACCGCATATTCGTATACTGTGGTGTGCTTGCCGGCCGTGGTAGGTCACCGGAGTTCATATAAAGACATCTCCCGCGCAACGCAAGTGCAAAGCGATTCGGTGCGTTAAATACCTATAGTTTTGGGAGAAGGGGCCCTTAACCTAAAAATTTAAATAAACTTTCCTTTAAATAAATAGCCTTTAGCAATTACTCCATCAAGTTTTTTTTTTCAAACAAACTCTTGGTCATATTATAAACAAAATAAATAATGGATCAATAAGGTTCAAGAGTGGAGGCGTTTAGGTAGATGAAGTATTGGTCAGCCATTCCTTCGGAACCGTAGTATATGTGTGTTTAATATGTGGGTGACTATGTTCTTCTTGGTAAAGGATCGTCTTCGAAAGTAGGAGATTCGTACTTTCTCTGTAACTCTGTCACTGTCACTTTACTTTCTCACCCGTTATAGAAAACATTTACCGGTGGGAGGGAAGCGCTGTGCCGCGCTCCCGGCTGCATGGGTACCACCATCTTGCTTGTTTCTCCCGCGAAACAGCTTTGCTGTGTTTCGGAGAGAAGGGCAAGACAGGCAGTGTAATTACTGGCACCGAGACTTAACATCTTATGTCTCAGGATAGGCAACACATAGATGAGTTGCCTAGGCTCGTTCCAGGTAAACTAGTTTATGTTCATGTGCGTCGTCGACCACTTTCCATCAGGTGGCACGTTTGCTAGTTTGCTTATCCAAGTAACATAAAAGCATCGTAAAAAAATACCTGAAAGTTTTTGAGGGTGTGAAGTTCACCCCCATTGGAACTTGGAATTCAGCCGAAATACCCTCCTCGCCTGATTTCAAGGAGAACAATAGATTCGTTAATACTAACGATGAAAAGGTACTTGCACAATAATTATATCGTAATGGAGAACATGGCGCCTGGTTTATTGCGCTGGTTCTATTGTAAGTTCATTAAATTGTTTATTTGCTTCATCGAACCAGCCTGTAATTATGCCCTGCGGCTGGAGTATTAATGGGAATATAAGGCTGTTGCTCCAGGTTTGCTACTTCAAAAGAGGTTCTTAATTAGTTTTTGTTAATGAGGTGCTGGGCGTAAGGTTCACAGACTGATCATTACATTATTATTATCATGATATTTGACGTCTGTGGCTCAGTGGTTAGCGCGTCGGCGTCGGCCGGAGGTAGCGGGTTCAAATCTCGTGAGGGAACAAAAAGTTTTCTATGTTCCTGGGTCTTGGATGTGTATTCAATATGTGTATTATATAATAAAAATCCTAAATATATGTATAGTATAAAAGTATTAAATATATTTCCGTTGTCTGGTACCCGTAACACAAGTTCTTTAAGACGGGACCAGATTGACTTGGTGTGAAAGCGTCCATAGATATTATTAAATATTAACTGATCTCTAAGTAGAGAGTATAACTCCATATAAGGGAAAACTCCCCCTGCCCCTCTGGACACTGCTTTACTTGTGCGAGGGCAGCCCAGTGCCGCGCACCTGCCTGCAGGGGTACGACCATCCTGCTTGTCTATTTTGTGGAACAGCTTTGCTGTGTTTCGGAAAGGGCAGGGCAGGCAGTGTAGTTACTGACATCGAGACAACATCTTACGTCAAAATCCAAATATTTTTTTCAATTCAAAATGGTACTAGCCAAGGTCACTTTTTCAACATCGAAATTCCAAGACGAAATTACTGAGAAGAACCGGCGAAACAAACTCAGTGTTTCGATGCTTGGAGGTATGCCTTTTTCCCAAGGTGTAGTCTTGCATAAAATCTTTTACTTAAAGGATACTATCCTTTGTGTCTCAGGAACACATAAATAGTTGCCAGAGCGATAGGGCATTTGTAGAAGACGCTTAATTAACCACCAAAAAATGGTAAATATCCACTTGTTGTTTTTTTTTAAGAGAAATGGTTTAATTGAAAGATAATAATAATGCAAATGATATCAAAACCTAAATAATAATTCCTAGGGTAGGTTCTAGGTACCAGGTCTCCACACCACTCTCATCATTCTAGATTCTAGACTCTAGAGTCTAGAGTATAGATCAGAAAAAGAAGACAAAGCCTTTAACCTGAGTAAATATGTAAAAAGTATTTTTAATGAAAATTTGATTGATAAAAAAAAATATGGCAGAAAAATTCAACTATTATTGACCCAAAAAAACAGACAGGGCATGCAAAATAAAACCGTTTAAAAAAGTGCGAACGATAGCATATATATCATTGTCAAGCAAGAAGCCATTTTAAAGGTATTTAGTTGAAATTCCCGTTGTTTTTGCTTGTTAAAATATTCCAGCCAGTTGAATGGACGAATCAATTGAAGTCGCTTCATTCGTTCAGTTTTCCCTTCACTCTTGTGTCAGCCATAAGTGATATTGATTGGAAAGCTTCTTAATAAATATTAAAGAATCACACCATATATCTTGCTTCAAGGTGAATAAAGCATTGACAGCCGTTTTTTTTTTCTCGCTTCGCCGGGAAATGCTCTGAGGCATCCCGCGGGAGAGTGGGTCTCCCCTCGCGCGTATGTGGGACTCGCTGCGCCCGAAAGCTGGTAAATGCCGCCTTTGGTGAGGTGCCCCGGATCTAATAAACAAACAGGGCACCTCGACGGCTAGTCAGTCCCGCAACTCCCGCAAGGGACCGACGCCACCTCCACAGAGGGGTTGTCCCGCACCACAGAACAACCCCTCCCAACGTTGGGACAGTACAATGGAGTGAGGTTCCCATCCTACCAAGAGCCCCCTCGGCTCAATTAGCTTCGCCAAAGGTGCTGGGCTCACCTTAGGCTACTGAGCCCACCGCCACGTCAAGGCCTTTTTTTTAACGCAGGGAAATCCTTATGGATGCAGCCAGTATCTTTGGGTAGATCCAGACCCAATGTGGGACTCGCACCTGGGAGTGCCCACCCTAACTAAAACCACTGCGAGCGCCTTCAGCCGCTTTTTGAGGGTCCCGGATATGAAGGCAACAGACAGGATCACCTCAGCGACAGGCTGGCCCCGGCGAAGGCCAGACTACTCCTCGTAAGAGGGGACTACCCGACCGCTACTAAGCAGTCTCCACGACTGGTGGCGCTTAAGCGCCTCCTACGCACCCTCGTTCGTCGCCCGCGGAGGGAGGCCTCATCGGCGGCCTCCTCTCTCACCCGCTTGTCGGCCTCCTTCTGGGACATTACTCCCTCGCAGAAGGAGACCATCGCCGTCCAGGACTCGTCGTCACCGAGCATCGTGGTGATGACGCTCGGCAGAGACAAGTCCCCTCCGATGACTGATGTCAGATGATGAGGCACACCTCGAGGGTGTGCTGGGCCGAGTCCACCGCCGCGCCACAATCGTGACATACTTTCACCCTGTGGGCCATTCGACACAGGTACTCACCAAAGCAACCGTGCCCGGATGCCAGGTGCCCCAGATATTTGATATGGGGGCTCACCCTGACCCTCACCCCTCTGACCTGGAGAGCAGCCCCCGGTGGGATCCTTTCCGCCCAGTCCCGCGGAAGAGAAGGGCTTTGGTCTTTTCAGGTCTGACCCGAAGCCCTAACCTCTCTTTGCGGCTGATCACGAGATCGATCCTGACCTCGGCCAGCCGCGCCGCCTCCTTATGCCACGTCAAGGCCTGAAACATGGTGGGGAACGCATTGACAGCCTGAGAGATTGCTAGCTAATGTTGTGTGATATTCAAAAATTACGTTGATAACTTAGGAGCCTAAGGTTCGAGTTAGCCTATTTCTAAGCATAGATGAACAACGACCTCTGTAGTTCAATAGTAAGCGCGTTGGTGCTCAAGCCGGGGGTAGCGGGTTCAAATCCTACCAGGGAACAAAAAGTTTTCTCTGTTCCTGTGTCATGGATGTGTATTATATAATAAAAATCTTAAATATATGTATAGTATAAAACTGTTAAATATATTTCCATTGTCTGGTACGCGTAACACAAGTTCTTCGAGAACTTACCACGGGACCAGATTGACGTGGTGTGAAAGCGTCCATAGATATTATTATTATTATAAGAATAACTTTTATGTCCCCACCATGGTTCAGGCCTTGTCGTGGCGGTAGGGCTCAGTAGCGTAGGGTGAGCCCAGCACCTTGGGCGAAGCGAATTGAGCTGAGGGGGCTTTTTGTACCCCTCTTATAAGAAGAGGCGGCAAAAGAGCAGGGGGCAAGGTGCGAGGACGTGTACCTCACCCCATTATACTGTCCCGAAGTTGGGAGGGGTTGTCCTGTAGTACGGGACAACCCCTCTGTGGTGGTGGCGTCGGTCCTCTGTGGTACTGACTAGCCGCCGAGGTGCCTTGTTTGCGTAACACATCCAGGGGGCAACTCACCAAAGGCGGCATTAGTGGCACTCGCCGGGTTTTAGTGGGTAGAGCTGCGTCCACTTACCAGCTGTCGGGCGCATCGAGTCCCACATACCCGCGTGGGGAGACCTAGTTCTCCGCGGGATCAGAGCATTTCCCGGCGTTAAAGAAAAAAAAAAGATATAGGCATCATCACGCAAACGCGACATAGCTGTCACTCTACGCCAGTGTTATGTGAGCGAGAGGTAGGTAGGTACCCTTTCGTGCCGGCCCAATTCGGCTGCAATGCAACAATGGCGCTACCTCTGACATGGTAAAATAGTAAGAAAATACAAGGTATTTTAAAATCTCTCGTAAATCAGTCGCATCTAACTAAGAGCAGCCACTGCAGATCATCGTCCCATCACGGTCAACCCTCCCAAACAGTTCAGACAGTTTGCATGGCTAATAAAAAACTGAGACAAAATTAAGGTACTTCTATAATTTTCCACTTGTATTCAATATTTATTCGACAAAGTTAGCTCTCTTATATTTGGCTTCATGCCAGGATTTCATCACTTTGAGATTCGCTGAATCAAACACTTAGATTGGTTAATAGAGAATTTCTTGTTGCATGCAAATTTCCATCTTAGTAGCATCGAATATCATACAGGGAGGTTGTGGCCCCCGCTGGTTATTGGGCCCCCGCTGTTTATTGGGCCCCCCGTTATATATTAGCATAGTGAAGCACCACGTGAATGACTAGAGTCTAGACGTATCGTGAAGAATACAGTATGCTACAGATAATTTTAATTTTGGCGTCAATAATTTCAATTTATTTCAGTAATTCCAAAACGAATGAAAATATAAGTGGGTAACCTAATAGTAAATGATTAAAACCTCATTGAAGGAATAATGATATTATGAAGATGCTAAATAGTGGTTAATTATATGACAATGTCCCTTAGAAAAAGCATAGATGAAAAACGTTCAAAGCTGCTAAGGTTCTATGTAGCGTTCGAAGGGGCTTTAATTTTCCATAAGAGTGGCGTCGACCAAGTTTATGAGCTGTAAAATAAAATATTGGTGTTAAGTAAAATGGAAAACTTATTTATATCGAATAATTTGCTGTGTTAAATTGATACAAGTGTTTATGAAATTTGCCCAGCAGATGTGCAGCATCCATGTTATTATTGGAATAAATAATTAATAATGTATTTAGAAAACGATGGAATAAAATATGGTAATATAACACATCAGCACCGCCTAGGGATATATTTAATCGGCGAGACGTCGGTACACCCGGAGTCGCAGACGGCGACGTCGGGGTGAGGAGGAGGAGGGGCGGCTCTATAAAACCTACAGCGCCGCTGCCGAGGAGTTACGCAATGCCATTGGTCGTGCGAAGGAAGCTGCCTATGGGGAGATGCTGGAGACTCTGGACCGAGACCCGTGGGGGAGGCCGTATAGGATGGTTTTCAACAAACTGCGCCCCTGTGCCCCTCCCCTGACGGAGAGTCTCCAGCCCGAGCTCGTATCCAGGATAGTCCCGGCCTTGTTCCCCAGTCGAAGAGATCACGCGCCTCCACCGATGGCTCCACCGAACAGTGGGCCGTTGAGCGTCGAGGCAGAAATCCCGGAGGTGACAGAAGGAGAGCTAGACATGGCGCTGGCGCGGTTGAAGGCGCGGAATACAGCTCCCGGTCCGGATGGCGTCCCCGGGCGTGCCTTGGTTCAGGCCCTAGGCCCGCTCCGGTTGCACACCAAGCGCCTAATGAGCGCATGTTTGGCGCAAGGTCGGTTTCCCACGGCGTGGAAGAAGGGGAAATTGATCCTAATCCGGAAAGACGGACGACCGGTCGAGTCACCGTCGGCGTATCGACCGATTGTACTGCTCGATGATGCTGGTAAGCTGCTGGAGCGGATTGCAGCTGCCCGTATCATCGACCACCTGGAGGAGACAGGCCCGAGTCTCAGCGCCTACCAGTTTGGCTTCCGGCGGGGCAGATCCACCCTGGACGCTCTGGCCAGGGTGTGGGCCCTCGCTGATGAGGCGGTCGAAGGGGGAGAGGTGCTCTTGGCGGTGTCTATTGACATCGCCAACGCCTTCAACACCTTGCCCTTTAACACAATCTTGGAGGCGCTGAGATTCCACGGAGTGCCGGCGTATCTGCGCAGGCTGGTAGGAGATTACCTGTCTGGTAGGTGCGTCGTGTACCCAAAGCGGCCAACGGCTGGGCGACGCGGAGAGTGGAGTGTGGTGTTCCACAGGGCTCTGTCTTGGGCCCGCTCCTGTGAAACATCGGGTATGACTGGGTCCTCCGCGGCGCAAACTTGCCGGGTGTTAGCATTACGTGCTACGCCGATGACACCGTGGTCACCACGCGCGGAGAAACTTTCTCGGAGGCCCGCATACGTGCGGTAGCAGGAGTCGCCCAGGTCGTCGCTAGGATCCGACGTCTAGGGCTCGATGTGGCCCTGGAGAAGAGTGAGGCTATTTGCTTTTACGGGCCACGGCGAGCCCCTCCACCCGGATCTAGCTTAATGGTGGGAGGAATTTCCATCTCTGTCGAGGCGAATATGAGGTACTTGGGCCTCATCCTCGACAGAAGATGGAACTTCAAGGAGCATATCCGGCGCCTAGTGCCGAAGTTGCTCGGAGCTGCGCGGGCGCTAAGTCACCTCCTCCCCAACGTGGATGGACCGAGCGCTGACTGCCGCCGCCTATATGCGGGCGTCTTGCAGTCGATGGCACTGTACGGCGCACCGATATGGGCGGCCGCTCTGACGTCGGAGAACGTCTCCCTGTTACGACGTCCGCAACGGGTCATAGCCGTCAGGGCCGTCCGTGCGTACCTCACGACCTTATACGAGGCGGCGTGCGTACTGGCGGGCACTGCGCCGTGGGATCTGGTGGCAGATGCCCTGGCGCGTACCTGGCGGAGGAAGAGGGGAGACGCGGAGGAGGAGGTCTCGGATGATGACGAGGCCGAAGGAGAGGAGGAGAGCTGGCGGAGGCCACTGAGACGCCGAATGCTCCGCGAGTGGAAGAAACGGCTAGAGGAGCCGAGTGCAGGTCATCGCACGGTGTCGGCGGTCGGTCCAATCCTAGAGCAGTGGGTTAACCGGCGGCACGGGATAGGAGAGCTAGACATGGCGCTGGCGCGGTTGAAGGCGCGGAATACAGCTCCCGGTCCGGATGGCGTCCCCGGGCGTGCCTTGGTTCAGGCCCTAGGCCCGCTCCGGTTGCACACCAAGCGCCTAATGAGCGCATGTTTGGCGCAAGGTCGGTTTCCCACGGCGTGGAAGAAGGGGAAATTGATCCTAATCCGGAAAGACGGACGACCGGTCGAGTCACCGTCGGCGTATCGACCGATTGTACTGCTCGATGATGCTGGTAAGCTGCTGGAGCGGATTGCAGCTGCCCGTATCATCGACCACCTGGAGGAGACAGGCCCGAGTCTCAGCGCCTACCAGTTTGGCTTCCGGCGGGGCAGATCCACCCTGGACGCTCTGGCCAGGGTGTGGGCCCTCGCTGATGAGGCGGTCGAAGGGGGAGAGGTGCTCTTGGCGGTGTCTATTGACATCGCCAACGCCTTCAACACCTTGCCCTTTAACACAATCTTGGAGGCGCTGAGATTCCACGGAGTGCCGGCGTATCTGCGCAGGCTGGTAGGAGATTACCTGTCTGGTAGGTGCGTCGTGTACCCAAAGCGGCCAACGGCTGGGCGACGCGGAGAGTGGAGTGTGGTGTTCCACAGGGCTCTGTCTTGGGCCCGCTCCTGTGAAACATCGGGTATGACTGGGTCCTCCGCGGCGCAAACTTGCCGGGTGTTAGCATTACGTGCTACGCCGATGACACCGTGGTCACCACGCGCGGAGAAACTTTCTCGGAGGCCCGCATACGTGCGGTAGCAGGAGTCGCCCAGGTCGTCGCTAGGATCCGACGTCTAGGGCTCGATGTGGCCCTGGAGAAGAGTGAGGCTATTTGCTTTTACGGGCCACGGCGAGCCCCTCCACCCGGATCTAGCTTAATGGTGGGAGGAATTTCCATCTCTGTCGAGGCGAATATGAGGTACTTGGGCCTCATCCTCGACAGAAGATGGAACTTCAAGGAGCATATCCGGCGCCTAGTGCCGAAGTTGCTCGGAGCTGCGCGGGCGCTAAGTCACCTCCTCCCCAACGTGGATGGACCGAGCGCTGACTGCCGCCGCCTATATGCGGGCGTCTTGCAGTCGATGGCACTGTACGGCGCACCGATATGGGCGGCCGCTCTGACGTCGGAGAACGTCTCCCTGTTACGACGTCCGCAACGGGTCATAGCCGTCAGGGCCGTCCGTGCGTACCTCACGACCTTATACGAGGCGGCGTGCGTACTGGCGGGCACTGCGCCGTGGGATCTGGTGGCAGATGCCCTGGCGCGTACCTGGCGGAGGAAGAGGGGAGACGCGGAGGAGGAGGTCTCGGATGATGACGAGGCCGAAGGAGAGGAGGAGAGCTGGCGGAGGCCACTGAGACGCCGAATGCTCCGCGAGTGGAAGAAACGGCTAGAGGAGCCGAGTGCAGGTCATCGCACGGTGTCGGCGGTCGGTCCAATCCTAGAGCAGTGGGTTAACCGGCGGCACGGGATAATAACCTTCCACCTTGTGCAGATCCTGACGGGGCATGGCTGCTTTGGAAGGTATCTGTGGAAGGTGGCAGGGGCGGAGGACTCGCCAGGGTGTCATCACTGCGACAGCAGGGAAGACACTGCAGACCACACCCTGGCGCCCCTCATCGTTGAGGTTGGCGCGGACCTGTCGCTCCCTGCGGTCATCCGAGCGATGACTGCCAGTGAGAGCATGTGGCAGGTGGTCCTCTCCTTCTGCGAGGATGTGATGTCTCAGAAGGAGGAGGCAGAGCGGGAGAGGGAGCGCACTGCTGCCCCTACCCGCAGGAGGGCGCGGCGGCGACAGGTGGTCGCACCGCCGTGAGGGACCTGTGCGCGGCCGATCGGGGGATTTGCCGCGCGCGTGCAAGGCCCGAGCTATAAGGCACCCTTATGTGTTCGGGGTGCCTTAAGCGGAGAAGGAGGAGGGGACGCCATCCCCCACCTCCAGAGAAGAGTGCCAGATGGCACACCGTTGTGGCCCGGTGAGGACGTCCGCAGCTCCCTCGCCGGGTCACCCAGACGAAGAGGAGAACACCGCTGGGGTTTAGTGGGGAGAGTCTGCGCTCACTTCCATCTTTTCGGGCGCAGAGAGTCCCACATAACCCCCGGGCTCCCCTGGGGCCGGTGGTATGCTTAAGAGCATTCCCCAGCGGGAACAAAAAGAAAAAGGGATATATTTAATAATGTTCTTAAATAAAAATAAATACTGGCCGGTTTTATAATCTTTTAATAAATGCTGTATGCCCAGTGAGGCATTATTGTATGATTCCAAATTTGAATTTGAAAAAATAATTTAAAAACGAAAGATTTGCGTGGCATGGTTGTAGCGAAGTTTGAAGGTTTCAATTTACCTAACCCAGTTTTTGGTTATTTTTGTATCAAAGTAAAGTTTCAATAAAAAAAGTGAGTGCGCGTCAGAAGTTAAAACTCCTTAAAGAAAAAGACAAAGATATTCTACTCAATTTCATTACACTATTTGCTTCTTGTGTAGTTAAAAACTATATCTTCTTTTGGCGTCTAATTATACCGTCATTATGTGAAAATTGTTCTATAGCTAACTTCATGGTGTCGGTCTCTTTCGTGACTATGTGCGTGCACATCGTAAATCATTCTCACATTATTTTTCCGTAACGCGCCAAAATAAGTATAACTTCAAAAATATTGATTACTTTCGAATTTATACAACTGTTATCATGCAGTGGCATCATTTAACGAAAGACAAAATGTTAAGTGTAGTAGGCATGCTCCAAGCTGGTTCTACTCAATGACAATTAAGTATCGCTGGGGAGATTGGAAAAACACAAAACGTGATTATAAGCTTGGGGTTACGTTATATGTATTGCCACTGGCGAAGTGGCATTAAAAAAAACTATGCCGATCTTTATTTCATAATAGCCTTAGCCCATCGAGCATATAAGCGGAATAGAGGGGTAATGTTATGTGTTTTGTATGAAAATTTATGCTGTTATGTGTATATATTATGAAATGCTTTAAAAAAGAGATTCACATGTTATAGGCAACCGGGACCGGTTTAAGCCTCTTAACTTTCTTTGTAGATGAGTCTAGATACAATAATTATGTTCTTTAAAATAGTACCTAGTAGGAATTTATCCAATTATCGTTTTCAACGCAATAAAATATCAAAAAACCATTTTGTCGTTTAAGTCCTTTAGTAATAAGCTCGCGCGCGAATGGAGAGCTTCACCTCGCTCAGGATGCTCGGTCCCCTCTAGCGTGTGTCCGTTATAGCATCGCCTTAAGAAATGAGAGTCTGAAACCATTAATAAGCTGCTTTTTGTACTCCTATTATAAGAAGAGGGGACAAAAAAGCAGGGGGAGGACTGGTGGGAGGGAAGCGCTGTGCCGCGCTCCCGGCTGCATGGGTACCACCATCTTGCTTATTTGTCCCCTAAAACAGCTTTGCTGTGTTTCGGAGAGAATGGCAAGACAAGCAGTGTAATTACTGGCACCGAGACTTAACATCTTATGTCTAAATAGGCAACACATAAATGAGTTGCCTGGGCTCGTTCCAGGTATACTAGTTTATGTTCATGGGCGACGTCGACCACTTAACATCAGGTGGTACGTTTGCCAGTTTGCCTATTCAACTAACATAAAAAAGGGGTCCCCTTTAAAAAAAAGCGAGGACTCACCCTATTGCACTGTCCCGACGTTAAGAGGGGTTGTACTGTGGTGTCAGACGACCACTCTGTGGAGGTGGTATCGGTCCCTTGAGGGATTGACTAGCCGACGAGGTGCCCTGTTTGTTCAATAGATCCGGGGCAACTCACCAAAGATGGTTTGGTTGGTTGCACTCACCGGGTTTTAGTGGGTAGAGCTGGGTCCACCATACCATTTTTCGGGTGCTGCAAGTCCCACATACCCGCCGGGGTAATCCCCCCCTCCCCAGCGGGATGCCTCAGAGCATTTCCCGGCGTAAAAGAAAAAAAGGCTATGTATAAAAAGGAAAAAATAACAGTTGGTTAAATTTGTTTTATTATAACAATTTTATAGAAATCCTATGTGCTATAAAATATTGTTTAATGCATATTTTACACCTAAAATGACTAACAAAATCATATTTTTTATAATCCTGTATTCTATCACACAATATCCCATCACGTATTCTAATATCACGGTGAATTTCAATGCGAAATTCAGGTCCTATCACGCTCTCACGTCTCACGTGCCTCTGATCACGGATATTGGTCAGCACGTACAGAAAATGTCGGGGACCCATCTTATATATGGGGATTCAATTGGAAGTTTCTGGAAAATCTAGGTCCTCAAGAATTGGCCTAGTTAGGATTTATTGAGATAGTTTAGTCGGTAAGTAAAAACGTTTGAGCTTAAGCCTGACTTGGATACCTTTTTTGTCGTGATAGCGTCTTTTAAATCGATAAAAAAGTGTCACCTTCCGTGAAACAAGCGATAGAGAACGATCGGTTCAAGCGTTCGTTATATTATTATTATTATGTTTCCCGTTTAGACTTCACAATGTGACATATATACGTTTTTACAATAGGATTCCAGAAATCTTCCATAATCATTCCATTGATAAATTAAAGAATACTGTTAAGGAACGTTTGTGTGGTAAAGGCATCGAGCATATAACCGGATAGAGTAGTAACTAATGTGATTTTTTTTCCGAAACTGGTCAGTGATTTGTCACTGGCGTAATAGCAATCCAACAAACCAGTGATCTGTATGCACGTTTCATCGGCCAATTACCCGTCAATGAGCAACAGTTGGTCAATCAGAGTGCAGAACCGGCTCAGCGTCGCAGCACTTTGTTGGAATTGCTTTTCATACAAAACACATAATATTACCTCTCTATTCCAGTTATATGCTGATGATGAACGCTAATACTAGAATCTCGTAATAATGCTGTAATATAGAGATAATGTTTCCTTATAATAATTATGTTTATAGAATTGAAATATTATTATATTACCTGCACATATTAATGGGAGGGAAGCGCTGTGCCGCGCTCCCGGCTGCATGGGTCACCATCCTGATAACTTCTCCCGTAAAACAGCTTTACTCTGTTTCGAAGGGCAAGACGGGCAGTGTAATTACTGGCAGAGACATAACATCTAATGTCTCAGGTTAGACAACACATAGGTGAGATGCCTTTATTTTTATTTTTTTTCTTTAACGCCGGGAAATGCTCTGAGGAATCCCGCGGGGGAGTCCGTCTCACCGCGCGGGTATGCGGGACTCGCTGCGCCCGACAGTTGGTAAGTGGACGCAGCTATACCCACTAAAACCCGGCGAGTGCCACCAATGCCGCCTTTGGTGAGGCACCCCGGATCTAGTAAACAAACAGGGCACCTCGACGGCTAGTCAGTCCCGCAAGGGACCGACGCCACCTCCACAGAGGGGTTGTCCCGCACCACAGAACAACCCCTCCCAACGTTGGGACAGTACAATGGGGTGAGGTTCCCATCCTCACCCCTTGCCCCCAGCTCTTCTATCCCCTCTTCTTATAAGAGGTGTACAAAGAACCCCCTCGGCCCAATTAGCTTCGCCCAAGGTGCAGCGGCTCACCCTAGGTTACTGAGCCCCACCGCCACGACAAGGCCTGAACCATGGTGGGGTAGATGAGATGCCTGGGCTAGTTTCAGGTAAACTCGTAGTTCATGGGTGACTCTGACTTACCATCATGTGGTACTTCTGTCAGTTTTCCTATCCAACTAACATATAAAAGTATGTGTGCAATTCACACGTGGTGGAATTGAAACCTTTAAAAATCATTAACTTAAGAACCACTGTATAATGCGTCCTATCTCATTTTCTCCCACGTTAAGTCTTATGAATTTATATGTCTGTCTCTTTTTACTGTCGCTTTTCGTTTCGAGCGACGATGGCCTAGTGGGTATGGGCTCGGCCTCTTGAGTGAGAGCCTAGAGGTCCGGGTTCGATCCTGACCCCCCCCCCCCCCCTGTAATGCCTAAATTTTTCTAAATTTCTACGTGCACCTGAACATAAGGCCATCCCTTGATCACCCGTGAAGGAAAACATCATGAGGAAACCTGCACGCCCAATGAGATTAAAAGTCTTTGAAGGTGTGTGAAATTCACCAACCCGCATTGAGCCAGCGCATCGGTGAACTATGGCCTAAAACTCTCCTCGCCTGATTTCGAGACCCGTGCCCAGAAGTGGGACATAATATAAGGGTTGATATTATTATATATTATATATATATATTATTTTTCGTTTCATCGACTTTCAAATCACAGCGAAGCTAAAGAAGTTTTCACTTCAAAAAACTTCTAATAGTCAACAATGTATCTTAACAGAATGTTGGTAGAATTGTTAAAAAAAACACAAGGTCCAGATGATGATGATTAACGTAATTCGGGAACATGTTCCAATGTTTGTTGTTGACCTCCACTCGACCTTAAAAGTTATTCCGAGGGTCTAATCGAATGAAGAATCAGGATGGGTCAGATGGGTGGCATCCCCCGGGATCAGTTCATTAAGAATCGAGTTATATTGTGAGGTTTGTGGTTAAGTGGCGGGTTCGAATCCCGATGGGTTTTTGAAGTGAGTACGTGATTTGAAAATTCGATGAAAAGAGAAAGTTCTTGACTAATGTTTACACGAATTGCACTCATTATAATGAAACAACTTTTTTGGAATTTATGGTGGTTTTATTATAATAGTAAAAAATATGTTTCATTATAATGAAAAATCCGGCCAAGTGCTAGTCGGACTTGCGCACGTACCTCTATATGGTGGAGTTGATTGAATGGAAGGTAAATTGCGGCTTATGATTTATGACGTATTAAAAAAACTGCTTTCTAGATCTCGTTCAAACCAATTTTCGGTGGAAGTTTGCATGGTAATGTACATCATATATTTCTTTTAGTTTTATCATTCTCTTATTTTAGAAGTTACAGGGACACACATTTTAAGTCTTTGGAAGTGTCTCTCGCGCAAACCATTCAGTTTAGAAAAAAATGGTATTAGAAACTGATGTATATGTAGGTAGGTATGCATACATTACGCAGTTGCATCTGCGTACAATATACGTCAGTGCGCTAACAGCCGTCTTGTGTTTTACTTGCCCCTTGTCCGCATATCTCTCAGTGGCGACGATCTACCCGCGTTGGGAAATAATTACAAAATGTCCATTACGAATTATGGATTTTTGTCGAATTTCGATCACAACCAACAGACATGGATGACATTCAAGAGCAGGATGACTCAGTGGTTTATTGCGAACGACATCGACGCGATAAAAGACCCGCTGGGGAATAAAAGACGAGCGTTTTTATTAAGCGCACTCTAGGACGCTACGTTCAAATTAGCTTCCGACCTCGCACTACCAAAAGATCTTCAAGACGTGCCGTATGAAGATATTTTGAATGTCTTAGACACTCACTTCACACCGAAGCAAGTGGGGTTTGGAGAACGGCATAAGTTCTATGTTGCAGAACAATTGCCAACGGAGTCAGCGTCTCAGTGGGCAGCGAGACTACGCGGCCTCTCCGCATATTGCAATTTCAGTAATATCGAAGAAGCATTGCGAGACCGCTTCGTGATGGGTATGCAGCCAGGACCCGAGAAGGAGAAGCTGTACGTGCAGGATCTGTCCGGGCTCACACTAGCCAGGGCCGTGGAACTCGCCGAGAACCTTCGGAGCGCGCGCGCCGCCGCAGCGGCTGCGTCACAGGCGCCCGAGCCGGCAGTGTTTAAAATAAAAAAAAGTGCTAAGAAAGGAAAGTGTACAGTGTGCGGCTATACCAACCATACAACCGCGGAGTGTCGTTTCGCTAGTTATACGTGTAAAAAGTGTAATAGGAAGGGTCACTTGCGCAGGATGTGTAAATCGGTGAAGTGCGTAAACACGGAGATGGTGAACGAGAGCGATGATGACGATGATGGTGAGTTGCACAATATTCGATCGCTAAAGGGCGAGCCATTGGTTGAGACGGTGTGTGTGAACGGTGTGAACCTGCCTTTCGAGGTAGATAGTGGGTCAGCCGTTACTGTCATGTCTAAAAGCACATACATGTTACATTTTTCTGAGTTGCCATTATCAAGCACCAATAAAAAATTGTTCAGTTATACGGGGGACGTTATAGATTGCATCGGTAGGGCTTCGATGACCGTCGAGTGGAACGGACGCGCGCACGAACTTCACGTGTATGTCGTGCGACACGGCGGTCCGGCTCTTCTCGGCCGAGATTTCATAGCAAAATTTAAATTGCAACTGTCACCTGTATATAACTGTAACGCTATAAACAACATTCAAACGTTACATACACGGTATTCTGAGGCTTTTTCAAATAAATTAGGGACCTTTAATAAATATAAAATAAAGTTAACATTGAAACCTGATTCGAATCCTATTTTTTTTAAAGCACGTACGATGGCGTTCGCCTTACGTGATAAGGTGGATCAGGAAATTAATAGACTTTTAAAGTTAGGTATATTAAAACCGGTGACACAATCCGAGTACGCTTCGCCAATCGTACCGGTGTTAAAGCGCGATGGTTCAGTTCGGTTGTGTGTTGATTATTCCGTAACGTTAAATAAACAACTCGTCATCGATAAATATCCGTTACCGACAATTAACGAATTGTTTTCCAGACTTCATGGGGGCCAGCAGTTCACGAAGCTGGATTTATCAATGGCCTATAATCAATTTGTCCTTGACGATGAGTCACAAAAGTACACATGCATCAACACGCATCGCGGACTTTTTGTGTTTACTAGGCTAGTGTTGGGTTTAGCGTGCGCGCCGGCTATTTTTCAGCGCGCTATGGAGGGGTTGCTAGCCGGTATCGATGGCGTGCTCTGCCTGTTAGACGATGTCTGCATAACAGGTCGGGACCGGGCTGAGCATCTCGAGAGACTGCATGAGGTGCTGCAGCGGTTACAGGACGCAGGTCTCGTTTTGCAAAGGGAGAAATGTGAATATTTTAAAGAGGAGATTAATTACTTAGGATATGTAATAAATAAGGATGGCTTAAAAAAATCGCCAGAAAAAATAAAAGCGATACTGAAGGCACCAGTACCTACCAACGTAAGTCAATTACAATCATTCTTGGGATTAATTAATTATTATCGTTGTTTTGTACCGAGAGCTTCAACAGTGCTAAGCCCATTATACGATTTATTAAAAAAAGGCATTAAGTGGCGTTGGACAAAATTAGAAGAGGATGCGTTTATTCAAATAAAAAAAATATTAACATCTGATCAGGTTCTCACACATTATAACGCAAACGCAGAAATAATTTTAACGGTCGACGCTTCCCCTACTGGGCTGGGCGCCATTCTGTCACAAATTGGTAGTGACAACCAAGAGAGACCAGTAGCATATGCGTCACGCACTTTAAATAGCGCTGAAAAACGATATTCTCAAATTCAAAAGGAAGCTACCGCAATTGTTTTTGGCGTACGTCGGTTTCATCAATATTTGTACGGCCGATCCTCGCCATTTATTTTACGCACCGATCACAAGCCGCTATTATTAATTTTTGGGCCACACAAGGGTGTCCCCGAGGTTTCGGCAAATCGATTACAGCGATATGCACTGTTTTTAAGCAGTTACAATTACGTAATCGAGTATGTAAAAAGTAAAGATAATACCGCCGACTATTTATCGCGGGCGAGCCTACCGGCGACTGCACCCTCTGTCGATAACGAGGCTCGTGAGGCAGACATTTTCGACCGGGCCGCTTACGTGCGATTTGTTGTGGACGGTTCTCTGCCTATCACACCCCAGGAACTCAGGGAAGCAACGGACAAAGATCCCATACTAAACCAAGTTGTTCGTTACGTATTAAACGGATGGCCTAGGGTAGGGAAAATCGGTGCAATTAAACCGTTTTTCCAATGTAAATTACAATTGTCCTTCGAAAATGGTATTCTGATGAGAGGACATAAGGTTGTTATTCCCGAGTCATTGCGGAACCGTGTTCTTAAGGAATTACATACGTCTCACCTAGGTATAGTGAAAACGAAGGCGGAAGCGCGAGCTCGGTTGTGGTTCCCGGGGATTGACCAGGCTCTTGAAAAAATAATAAGTACGTGTGATATTTGTAATCAACTAAGACCTTCACCTCCCCGTGCGCCTATCACACCGTGGCCGCATCCTCCATATCCCTTTTATAGAGTGCATCTCGACTTCTTGGGACCCTTAAATGGTCGTATGTACTTAGTCATTGTAGATGCACACAGTAAATGGTTAGAAGTCTATGAGATGAGTAGTTGTAATACGGGCGCGGTCATTGATAAAATGTATGAGTTTATTTCTCGATTTGGGTTACCGAACACATTGGTGACTGATAATGGCACAGCGTTCTGTTCACACCAATTTGATAATTTTTGTAAACAAAATGGCATCTCCCACTTGACATCGCCGCCTTACCACCCCGCCAGTATCGGACAAGCGGAGATTTACGTCAGGGTGGTCAAAAAAGGAATCAAATCTAGCTTATTAGGTAGCAGTAACATGAGCGATGCCAAGTTAAATTTATTGAAATACTTATTTGACTATCGCAACTCGGTGCACACCGCCACAAACACCACACCGGCTCAACTGGTGTTCGGTCGTAAGTTGAGGTCTCGTCTCGACCTAATAACACCAAGTCATCAATCGCCCCCGTTGACTGTACCCGCCAATAACAATGTAAAATCAAAATAGTTTTCACAAAGTAAAGACCGAGGTAGTAAAATTGCAACTTTTTCGCCCGGTCAATACGTTCTTTATAAAAAATACGACAGTAAGGATAAATACAGTTGGCGTAAAGGTATTATCTTGAAAACTCTCGGGAAAATGTTATTTTTGATTAAAGACTGTGTATCGTCTTCATTAATTAAGAAGCACAAAAACCAAATATGGTTATATAAAGGCGATATTTCTGGTATACAACCTTGGGATGTAACCGACACGTTCATACCAGTCACCCCCTCTACACACGACAAATCTGTGTCAACAACTCCGTCATGGATAGCAAACCGAGAATCTCAGGGGTCAGAACCAGGGGAGGAGGGAAGAACCGGACCTCCGGAGACCAATTCTCCCCATACTTCTAGCCCGAGTTTGCCTCTAAGAGAAGATGACGCACAACGTTGTTTAACACCATCATGGGTGACGACTACGAGAGGGGTCCGTCGCCCCATACCTGAGAGTGAACCCGAAGATGATTTCCAGGAGGCCGAGGATAGTCAGCCTTCCGAGGAGGTTCCTGTCCGAGAGCCGATCGTGACTGTCCGACCTCAACGCAAATGTCGTTCCAAAATTGATTTTAAAAAGTTTTTATAATGTACAATATTATGTCTTAGCTATGGGGGAGGGACTGATGTATATGTAGGTAGGTATGCATACATTACGCAGTTGCATCTGCGTACAATATACGTCAGTGCGCTAACAGCCGTCTTGTGTTTTACTTGCCCCTTGTCCGCATATCTCTCAGAAACCTCAATATCATTTTTGAAGACCTATCCATAGATGGACCCCACAAGTAAGGGTTTGATGAAAAAAAAATTTAGTTTCAGTTCTAAGTATGGGGACCCCAAAATTCATTGTTTTTTTTTCTATTTTTGTGAAAAATCTTAATACGGTAAAAAAGTGGCTGTGACATACGGACGGACAGACAGACAGACAGACATGACGCATCTATAAGGGTTCCGTTTTTGTCAGTTGGCTACGGAACCCCAAAAAGCGCATAAAAAAAAACAAACATAGCTGTTGGCCGCAGCTTCGCCCGCGTCAACTTAGATTTACAGCCGTATCCGGATTGATGATAATTACTTTTGTAGCCTAAGTTAGTCCTTATAATATCAGCTATCTGCCAGTCAAAGTCCTGTCAAAATCGGCCCAGCCGTTTTAGAGATTAGCCGGAACAAACAGACAGACAGACAGACAGACGGACAGACAGACAAAAATGTTAAAAAATATTATTTCGGTATAATATGTATCGTGTATACATCCATATGCATTCAATAAAAAGCGGTTATTTTAATATTACAAACAGACACTCCAATTTTATTTATCTGTATTGATGAAGAATACAATTAGTTTCATATAACCTTCTTTATCGTCCTTTTTAATTTCCTTTTTTCCGCCGGAAAATGTTCTTAGGCATCCCGCGGGGGAGAGGGGACTCCCCAGGTGGGTACGAGTATGTATGTGGGACTCGCTGCGTCCTAAAGATGCCACCAATGCCACTTTTGGTGAGGGGCCCCGGATCTGTTGCGCAATAGGGCACCTCAACGGCTAGTCAGTCCCCCAAGAGTCCGACGCCAACTCTACAGGGGGGTTGTTCTGCACCACAGAACAAACCGTCGCATCAAGACAGTGCGATGGAGTGAGGTTCCCATCCTAGCCCCTTGTCCCCCGCTGCTCATTTATCCCGTTTCTTATAAGAGGGCTATAAAGAGCAGCACCCTCAGTTCAATTTGCTTCGCCCAAGGTGCTGGGTTCACCTTAGGCAACTGAGCCCCACCGCCACGACAAGGCTTGAACCATGGTGGGGTTCTTCATCGTCCTGGACGATAGATGGCGTTACATTTGTTGAAATATAAAGTAACCCGGTAGATGGCAGGAGCGTTTTATAATTTATTAAAATATATATATATATATATATATATATATATATATATATATATATATATATATATATTTTAATAAATTATATTTTCTTGGTTAATAAAAAGGCTGCAGTTTTCTTGTAATTTGTACACACACACACACACACACACACACACACACACACACACACACACACACACACACACACTTTACATCGAATCCGATACGAGTAGACACAAACCTAGACCGCGCAAACAGCGCTAGCACTACGCTACCGCTAGATTGCTTGGGCACCGCGCATGACCCGCCTCTCTCTCCAGAGGGAGGGATGAGGGCCGGCCCTCATCATGATAGGTTAAATACAACCGTAAAAGATTCGTCGATCGTATCTGATTTGACTAGTCCAAATGATGCTCTCCCGAACAGCGCGCGCGATGAACCGCGCCCCCTGCGGGGCGCGGAGGGGGGCGTCCCCCTTTCGAATATTTCTTAAGTGAGCCATCTGCTCACTTACTGTACCGATTGAGCTTAAAGGCCATCAGGCCGAAAAGTCTAGCCCTTCCGAAAAAAAAAAAACACTTTACAATTTATTTAAATAAATTTATGGACGAAACATTTTGCGGTGGACTGAATTGTGAATCTACATCATTCTCGAATCCACTTGAACACACAAAATTTTCATCAAAATCGATTCAGGTGCTTTGGAGTTCAGTCAATTAAATTATCTTTATATCATAGGTATAGCCTAAACTCTTTTTTTTTTTGGTTGCCTTTTTTTTTTGTATAATTCGGTTTGGTAAACATGATGTTACAGGAATTTGATGATAATGCTTTAAAATAATGGTTTTTTGAAAAAAAAAACAGCAATGTAATAAACTTAACTTAAATAAACGGCTAGCGGACTGAATCAGCTGATAGCGTTGCTTGCGTTTGTTGATACCTGCGCACGAGGTCGCCGCATGCACGAGGTAAACGAACTCCCGCACCGCGCGCGTCTTCAGAGCGATTTAACGCTTTAGTTGTTCATCGTTTTAGTTTTTACTAATACATTGCGGGTTTGCAAAATACACAAGTCCTAAAATTTTCTTTAAAAAACCTTTCTGAGATAAATGGTTATATGAATTATATAGTATACTAGCTGACCCGGCAAACGTTGTTTTGCCATATAAATTATTTCTAGTTTCTAGATAAATTCTAGTGTAGACAAAAAGTAACTTACTTATTATAAGTGTGTAAGTATGTGGTATATGCGTGAAATAGGCATGGAGCGCTATGAACGATAAGGGAATATAAAAATAACAAATGCCAAACAATATTATTTTTAAGTTATTATAGTTTATTTCTTAAAATTACATATGACTCATTAATTACGACAGTAACAATAACAAACAACATCAATCTTTTAATGCTATAGTGTGAACAATATTTTTTGTTAGCCCATCTTTAGCGAGCACAAACAAACTGGATGGTTTACCCACTCGAGAGCATACTACGTACAATTGCCCGTGTGAAAAACATGGTGTGCTCAAATCTAAGCCACAAATAGACATCGTTTGGCCTTGGGATTTGTTGGTTGTCATTGCAAATGCCAATCTAATCGGAAACTGAATTCGTTTGAATTGAATTGGCAGATCTGTAGGTATGATAGGAATCCGTGGTATTAATATATTTTCACCTTTGAACTTGCCATTTAAAATGCTGGCTTCGATAACGTTTTTCATCAATTTTCGTATGACTAATCGCGTACCGTTGCACAGTCGTGGCGGGCTTAAATTACGAAGCAAGATCATTGGAGATCCAACCTTCAATTTTAAATTATGCGGTGGCATGCCTGGCAAATCAAGTGAGTTCAAAAATTCTGTGGGAAAATTGACAGCTTCGCTGGCATCGCAAACTGTATCAATAGATTTGTATGATACCAAGTTCCCTGGCAACAACTGTTGTATCTTCAAATTTAAATTGTCAACGTCTTCATTTTTTGCTGCTAAAATAGCTCTTTCTGCAAGCCACTCATGATTTATGTACTGTGTGTGTACATCGGGAAATATTTGTTCAATGAGAGTATCTTGAGAATCAGCGATTGCAGAATTCGGTAGGTAATTTTATGTATCCAGTTTCATCTGTAGCAACTTTTCCATCACCGATATCTAAGAGTTGTTTTGAGAATGTTTCAGCGGATGGATCTTGAAGCATTTGAACGCGCATATTTACTTTCAGCTGTACTTTTTCAACATTACGCCACAATGGAGATAATTTTAAGCAAGCGTTAATCTCATCAGCGTATGTTGAACGTGGAATGACGGGAAGTGTTTGTCGGAAATCACCTGAAAGCACCAACAAAGTGGCGCCAAATAGTTTGTCGTTGTTTTTAATATCTTTCAATGTCCTGTTCAACGCCTCAATTGAATGTTTGTGTGCCATAGTACATTCATCCCAGATGATAATTTTACACTGTTTCAGCACGGTGGCCATGGACGATTGTTTTTTAATGTTACACACTGCGTCAGGGTTATTTTGAATATTTAGTGGCAGCTTAAATACTGAATGAGCTGTTGCCGCAATGCCCGATGATGCAACGGCCAATGCGATGCCATTATTTGATCGTATTTCAGCAAGAATTAGTGAAATAAGGAATGTTTTGCCAGTTCCACCCGGTGCATCTAAAAAGAAGAACCCACCTTGTCCTGCTGAAACTGCGAGCAAAATGCGGTCATAAATGGTTCTTTGTTCGTCATTCATTAGTGGGACATTGCGAGTAACAATCGCTGCCATTTCTACAGTGTTGTATTGCAGTTCACGATTCATTTCAGTGTTAATTAAATCAGATGCAGTTCGATTTGGCGAATTCATACCGAAATGAGTGAGTGATAAGTTGGTTATGACAATGCAAATATCCTCAATAGCAATCAATGCTTCATTGTACATAGCGTCACTGAATGTTATCGTTAGATCGTTGCACCGTGTACGATGTTGATGCAATATATCATCAGTCATTGAATCTTTGTGATTATCCCACAATATCTGTGCTCGAGCTGGGAAATATGTAGTCAACACTATAGCGAATAGTAGACGAATTTGAATTGCTGTACAGTTCAATGCAGTTTCAGCAAGCATACACTCTCACTGGTTGTCGTCTTCCAGCAAGCCGAGTGCAAGGCATGCGTCTTTATATGTTGGATACTGTTGCCCATTCACTTTACGTATATCTTGAAATGATAATGGGCCAGTAACATTAACCAACAACAGTCGAAGATAAAAGCACTCAGTGTGTCTTGGATTGACTGTAAATAATCACCCCAAAGCGTTCGATTTAAATAAATTGAGACATGCATCAACTGGTGAGCCTTGCTTGCGGGGCATCCATTTTTTTGTTTGAGCCCATGTGAAATAGCGTGGTACTTGTGAATAGAGTAATGTTCTTACAAAGGCACCAAAATTATCCGTACGATTACACAATTCAAAAAATGCAGTGAGTGTAGTTTTAGGTGGATTTGTAGCACGATCAATCACTGTCTCGTCCGTGAAAAATACACGCTGACCGTTTTCAAGATGGACGGCTAACTGAACAACTGCTGGATCCCGTTCATGAATTGGAAAACCGAAGATACGCCAAGCAGCTTCATTGGAGCTGATGTACCGACCAATTTGGTAGAGCGTAATTTCATCGTTTTTATTCATTGGAGGAGCATTTACATTAGTATTTTCTACTCTAAACACAGCCATGTCACTGCCTTTATGAACATACTTGCAAATATATTTGATGCTCTTCACAGAACTGCAAAACTCAACATTAATATGAGCATTGTATGTCTTGCTTAGCAGAGGCGAATATGGCACCACCCAACGATTGTCAATGTCAATGTCTGTGTTGCTGATATTTTTAATAAATGATTGTCCGCCATTATCGGGATTTCTTCGACGATATATTGGATATCCGTCGGTATTTGTTATCGTATCATTAGTGAAATCTTTAGGGAAATTTTTAGTACATTTTCCATCTGCCATGCAAGGCGATGAACGATGAAGAGTACCGCATGGACCATGAATCATGTTTGCTGTAACAATATCAAACAGCACTTGGTCAGTAGACGGATCTGGAATTTCCGCAGAAATGATACTATCGATTTCTTCAGGACGGATTTTGTCGATTAACCAAACCTAAATGTGCGCATGAGGTAATCCTCGCTTTTGCCACTCAACTGAATACAGCCAGCAACGTGTGGAACCGAATACATGTAATTTAGTAATGAAACTTATTAGAGACTTCAACTTTTGTCTGAATACACGTGCTGTAACGTCATGACGATGTATTGCATTTTGGCCAGGCAATAGCAAAGATGTAATCTCTGGCCATTTTGGATTACATGTGAACGTGATAAATAAACACGGTCGTCCATATTCGCGCACGTAAGCCATAGCATCCTGTATATATTCTTGCATATGACGTGGACTGCCTACGTACGATGATGGTAAAATGACAGAGTTACCAATTTTAGCGACGTCGGCGTTGTTGTTAATAGCGTCTCGTAAGTGAATGTACTCTTCTGTGTACTTAGAAGTGACACCGGTATAGTGTGGCATTTCTCTCACCAGTAAAGGCACGGCAAATTTTAAGAATCTAAGATTGGAATAAATGTTTATTTTAATTAAAAAAATTAGATTTGCCATAAACTAAGGGAAATTTTAATCGAAGTACAGTTAAAACCACGATAATTGATCAGTTATCGAGCGGGATGAAAAATGATTAAATTACTAAAATGGCTATAAAAAAATAGGGGTTGGTGATAAAAAAGTAAAAATTTAGGGTTGTATGTATTTTTTAATGCCCCATTACAAAAAAAAAATAAAAAAAAAACGTCCAAAAACTAAAAAAAAAAATTAAGGGTGAACAACCCTTATCACTTAGGGGTATGAAAAATAGATAGTGGCCGATTCTCAGACCTACTGAATACGCATATAAAATTTGGTAAGAATCGGTAAAGCCGTTTCGGAGGAGTACGGTAACTAACATTGTGACATGGAAATTTTATATATTAGATAGATAAATAGTAGATTATTAGTGTTTAATCTTCGCAAGCGTTCCAAATACACGCGGTATATAAACCCTACATGGTGTCGCCACGGTATCTTTTTTACGTCAACACAAAGCACCGTTCATACAGAAATTAGTTCCGAAATTTTCCGCAAAATGGCGAGGATTTTTATTTTTCTGGTCAGGTTATACAAATTGTACACAGCGTGAAAATAGAAAAGTCAATAAAAATGAAGGTAAAAATAATTAATAAAAAACTCGTATGTTTTTACCCATTACAACGAAAAAAACTTAAGGTCTGCTCTATTGTCAAAAAGAAAGAGACTATAGATAAGCCGGACCGATATTTTCTATTTCTTCGTTTTAACAATATTACACTTACGGTTAAAGTTACTTAAGGAATCCCGACGACACGAGAAGCGATAAAAGAAATCTAATAACAGGACGAGAGTATTCAGTGATATCCACTTCTGCTTATTGTGCTTCTTATAGTGTTGTCATCTAAAAAATTTTGCTCCCGAAAACTTAAAAATCTAGAAGTTTCTTTAAGTTTACCTGAGAAGTTAACCTGCAATTAGCCTCAGGATACTCATTCATGTGTTACCTATCCTGAGACATAAGATGTCTGTACAAGTAACTACACTGCCTGTCTTGCCCTTCTCTCCGAAACACAGCAAAGCTGTTTCACGGGAGAAACAAGCAAGATGGTGGTATGGTAAACATATATTTTAATGACTTCTAAAAATAGAAGATATTGACTTCTAACGTTTACACAAATAATGTTATAAATGAACGTTGAATTTTATCGCGGTTAATAAAATTTACCCGACCGCGACGTTTCGTATAGTTTGTATGAATGTATGGATCAAACCATTACACCGGTATTTTTTCCCTAAATTCGGGGAGAATTTATTTCACTTTACACTCGGTTCAGTCTTTACCCGAGAACAAAAACTATTAGGCAGTTTTATTGGCGCTTTGGATAAGGGAAAATATGTTGAACTTGCAAAAGGTTTTCTTAACTAGCCTCTTCATACAACTTCGTCTTTGGACTAGTTGGGGTTGATTTTGGACCAAGTATTATTTTTATTTTCTGTTATATATTTGTATAGCTTTTCCCCGGTTCCCCCCAGTTTGTTTCCCTTCCTAAATGATTGTAAGAGGTAGTGTAGACGCCGGTGCTATGTGAGCGAGAGGTACCACCCCGGTCGTGCCGGCCCAATTTGGCTGCAAAGCAGCATGGCACTACCTCTTACTAGGTTAGTGTATGTCATATTGACGGATTGACACCTCACTTAGCGGATAAATGGTTTACATACTATCTCGTGGCGGAGGTTCTTGCCGAGACGCACTCCTATGTCTCGGATAGGAGGTCTCTTGGTGAAAGCCTTACGCTGGACGGGATCCTTCGGGTTCGCCGACTAGGGCTAGAGGCGTTAATGCGAAGGTGGGGGGAGGACCTGGCGCGACAGCCGTACGGCAAAAGCCTAACGGTTGCTCTGCGTCCGGTCCTTGAGCGGTGGATGCGCCGTAAGCGCAAACCCCTCACCTTCCGTCTGACACAGGTGCTCACTGGGCATGGTTGCTTTGGTGAGTACCTGTGCCGGACGCAGGGAGCCGTTGACAGTTTGTCACGATTGTGGCGCGGCGGTGGACTCGGCCCAGCACACCCTCGAGGTGTGCCCGAGATGGGCGGCGCTGCGTCATGATCTGACATCGGTCATCGGAGGGGACTTGTCTCTGCCGAGTGTCATCACCGCGATGCTCGGTGACGACGAGTCCTGGACGGCGATGGTCTCCTTCTGCGAGGCAGTAATGTCCCAGAAGGAGGCCGACGAGGCCTCCCCCCGTGGGCGACGAACGGGGGTGCGTAGGAGGCGCTACTTAATGCGCCTTCAGTAACGCCCCTGTGCTCGTGTCGGGTTCAGGATGGGAACCTGGGCCCAGTATGACACGACGTTGCGGGGACTGCCTAAGCAGCCGGGCAGTCCCCCCTTAAGAGGAGTAGTCTGGCCTTCGCCGGGGCCAGCCTGTCGCTGAGGTGATCCTGTTGCCTGTATAACCGGGACCCTCAATAAGCGGCTGAAGGCGCTCGCAGTGGTTTTAGTTAGTTTTTCCCCCCTACTACCCGGCCGCTACTCAGTCCCCGCGACGTCATGCCATACTGAGCCCAGGATCCCATCCTAAAGCCCGACAGGTGGCCCGACGGCGCATTAAGTTGCGCTACCTACGCACCACTGTGTCACAGGAAGATTTTTTTTTCTTTAACGCCGGGAAATGCTCTGAGGCATTCCGCGGGGGAGGGTCTCCCCACGCGGGTATGTGGGACTCGCTGCGCCCGAAAGCTGGTAAGTGGACGCAGCTCTACCCACTAAAACCCGGCGAGTGCCACCAATGCCGCCTTTGGTGAGGTGCCCCGGATCTAATAAACAAACAGGGCACCTCGACGGCTAGTCAGTTCCCCAAGGGACCGACGCCACCTCCGCAGAAGGAAGAAGAACCCCTAGCTCCCAACGTCGGGACAGTACAATGGGGTGAGGTCTCCATCCTCACCCCTTGCCCCCTGCTCTTTTGTCCCCTCTTCTTATAAGAGGGGTACAAAGAGCCCCCTCGGCTCTATTGGCTTCGCCCAAGATGCTGGGCTCACCCTAGGCTACTGAGCCCCACCGCCACGTCGAGGCCTGAACCAAGGTGGGGATTAATACATAGCCCTTCCTTTTCCGTAGTCAAGCTAGACACGTCTACGACGTCTTTTCGTTGCGAATTCAGTATATGTAATAAATATTCACAAGTAACCCTAATCACATTACGAGATCAAACGTTGAAGCAAGTATCGTATAAATAAATAAGTTCTCTACGATCTTACTTATGTATGTTTTTTATTTGTTTGCTCTAAGCAAATGAATAGAGAGGATTTTGGGTCGGTATTGCTTTTAAGCTTTTGTATGGCGAACTCCATTCAATTACAAACTAATTCTGGCTGATCGAGTTGGCCGTTGAGTGATAATTTGTATGATGAATATGCACCGGGACCTGGATGTGTTATTTAATTTTTTAAATACCTTTCTAGATACCGTAACAAACATTCATAATTTAATCTTAATAATGTCAATTCTTAATTGAGGGAGTCCTATGTTCTGCAGTGGACGGATAGATGATGATATGATGATGATAATGACTGTGTCTGCTGCACTGTGGCTCAGTGGTAAGCGCGTTGGTGCTCAAGCCGGAGGTTGCGGGTTCAACGCCCGCCAGGGATCAAAAAAAAATTCTCTGTTCCTAGGTCATGGAAGTGTATTAAATATGTGTATTATATAATAAAAATCTTAAATATATATAGTATAAAAGTAATAAATATATTTCCGTTGTCTGGTACCCGTAACACAAGTTCTTCGAGAACTTACCACATGACCAGATTGACGTGGTATAAAAGGGTCCATATTAAAAAAAAACCTTTTAAGAGACGGTGTTTCCGAACCGATACGACTTAGGGACCTTCAAGAAAAGAGCATACTCCCATTTGAAAGGCCGACAACGGCCTTCTGGTACTACCTGCTAACCATCTGGTGTAGCGGGTGTCTGTGATTATCGCTTTTTATTTACCATCAGGTGAACCGACTGTCCGTTTGCCCCCTCTTATATATATTTTTTTAAATAAAATAAAACAATAAGGTTTTGTTATGACGTCATGATTTCTCTTTATTGTGAGAGTGAAAATTAGAATTATGAAGGTAAATCCGCTATAGAGTTTCCTTTTTTCCAACAATAGTACTCGTTTTTGCGAACTAAAGCTATTAATTAGTCCGAGGACTAATTTGGTCTAACATGCGTGTTCAAACTATTGGTCCGGAGGGCCTTTTCCTATTACGGGTTAACCTGATCTGTTAGTTTTATAAAAACCTATATTGTCAGCAAAAATATATTTCAGTTCGCTTTGACGACCTCTGTGGTTCAATGGTTAACACGTTGGCGCTCAAACCGGAGGTTGAGGGTTCGAATCCCGCCAGGGAACAAAAAAGTTTTCTGTGTTCCTGGGTCATACATGTGTATTATATAATATAAATGTTAAATATATGTATAGTATAAAAGTATTAAATATATTTCCGTTGTCTAGTACCCGTAACACAAGTTTTTTTTCTAGCTGGCAAACGTGCCACCTGATGGTAAGTGATCAACGTCGCCCATGAACATAAACCAGTTTACCTGGAACGAGCCCAAGCAACTCATTCATGTGTTGTCTATCCTGAAACACGAGATGTTAAGTCTCGGTGCCAGTAATTACACTGCCTGTCTTGCCATTCTCTCCGAAACACTTAAGGGTTCACTTAAAGCTCCACCGCCACGACAAGTCTTGAACCTTTGGGGGGTCTTCTTCAATGTCTGTTCTGATCTTAATGATGGGCTTTATTGCGACTGCCTTTTTTGTTCATTTCTTCAAAAGGCTCACAAACATTATTAGTATTTGTTTATTTAACAATGTATGTACACTAGGATAGTTACAAATAAGTAACACATACAAAACAATGCAGGTACAAAGGCACTACTTATCCCATGATGGAATCTCAGCCAGTCGTCCTACCATAGGAAAATTTAAAAAGAGTCGCAAAATTAGGTATAGATTCACAACCCCACCACGGTTCAAGCCTTGTCGTGGCGGTGGGGCTCAGTAGCCTAGGGTGAGCCCAGCACCTTGGGTGAAGCTAATTGAGCCGAGGGGGCTCTTTGTACCCCTCTTATAAAAAGATGGGGACAAAAGAGCAGGGGGCAAGGGGTGAGGATGGGAACCTCACCCCATTGTACTGTCCCGACGTTGGAAGAGGTTGTGCTGTGGTGCGGGGCAACCTCTCTGTGGAGGTGGCGTCGGTCCCTTGCGGGACTGACTAGCCGTTGAGGTGCCCTGTTTGTTTACTAGATCCGGGGCACCTCACCAAAGGCGGCATTGGTGGCACTCGCCAGGTTTTAGTGGGTAGAGCTGCGTCCACTTAGCAGCTTTCGGGCGCAGCGAGTCCCACATACCCGCGTGGGGAGACCCACTCCCCCGCGGGATGCCTCAGAGCATTTCCCGGCTTTAAAGAAAAAAAAAGGTATAGATTCACGAAATGTCAATGCGTATTATCTATTCGTTTAACATCAAGTACAATCAGTCACTGGAATGGCGATTACACTCTAAACAGGTTAGGCGTTAACGCAGTTATTTCAGGTAATCAATTAAATGTGCAGTCATTTGAGTGATAACTGCGGTTGGTCGGTCGGAGACATTTGCAGTTCACACCGCGTTAACCTAGCCCCGTGGTAACTTCGTAACAAGTTGTATTACGAGTACTAAGAGTAAGAGGTATGCTGCATTGCAGCAGAACAGGGCCTGTAGACAAAGTGACATCGCTTTGTAGCCTAAATTCGTTATCGTCTTTGAGATAACGGTAGTAATTTTCTAGCCAATGATCAATCAAAGATCGTGACAGTGCAACGACAACAACTGTCAAGTGTCAACAAAGTTCGACAAGAAGTGTCAAATTGGACCAAAAAATTAAAATTAATTTCTATGTAAATACAGACCTCATACACACTATAACTCTAAAAATTGTGAAAATGTTGCCCTCCATAGCCCACGCCCACGGATAACGAATCAATATCAATTATAAAATAACATAAGTTTGACACGTTTTGTTACGAATTTTAACATTGTCTACCAACTTGCGATAACGATAACGAGTGACATAATTGGCGACGGCTTATGTCAATCCCATACATTTTATTCTTTTCGAACTTCGTTATCGTTTTTCTAATGTTACTTTGTCTAAGGCCTCTGGGCCGGCACGACCGGGGTGGTACCTCTCGCTCACATAGCATCGGCGTCAAGTGCCAGCTATGCTGTCGCGTTTTTTTTTATTTTTTATTTTTATTAAGTAACAAAACAGTTACATAGTAAAGGATCAAACAATAGATTTACAATGTATAAGATTTCTAAACCTATAGTTCCATGCAATAATAACATAAAATGTTTTATAAAAGACACTCAATATTACTACATATTATAAAGATAATAGACATACATTATATAAAGAGAGTAACTAAATGTTTGAAGTAATAAGTATAAGTAAGTAATTTATATTGGTTTCATAACTTTACGGGAATATCACACAGTCGAATAAAATAAAGTTACCACGAGCAAACCTCGATAATGTTGATAAAAAAGGAGTTTTTATAAAAATTATATCTTTAACAACAGAAATATAAAGAATATACAAAAATATACCTACAGATACTATGGAGGAATCAATAATATTACCTATTAAAGAAAAAAAAATTATGTCATGACTCGTGAACAAATTTGGAAATGTTTTGTGCGGTTTGTGAGTTTCCGGTAGTCCATTAGAGGGATAGGGAAAAGGAGGGCGTCGCATCTGCGTGGCCTTGGTTGTGCGGATGTGTATGGGCGTCGGCACCGTGAGGCTCCGACTGCTCGTTTGCCCCCTGATGACATAAAAAAGCTAGCAACGGTTATATACTCATACTTGTCCATGGCCCGGTGCAGATATTCATCGTACAAACACGCTTGGTGGGATTCGAACCCCCGACGGCTGCGTAAAGTGTCCCATAGTCGGACTATTGATTACGACACAATAATATTATGTTCCGAATGATTTTTTTGATGGTTAATCATGAAAAGATCCTCAAGAAATTAATTCGAAAAAAAAAAAGAAATAAAAACGAAGTCACTAAACCGATTTTAATGAGATTTTGTAATTATTATAAGTAGTTTTGGAAAAAGTACCTGTTGTCGATAGAATTTTGCATGTCTCAGAGGGCAGCCTAGGTACATATTGTGCTCGCTGTTTTTTAATTATGCATAGTGAGTGACGATAGCCTAGTGGGTACGGGCTCGGCCACTTGAGTGAGAGCCGAGAGGTCCGGGTTCTTTCCTGACCCCCCCCCCCCCTGATGCCTAGAAATGGGTATTTTCTAAATTTCTACCTGCACCTGACCATCGCTTGCTCACCGGTGAAGGAAACATCGTGAGGAAACCTGCATACCCGATGAGATTAAAAAGTCTTTGAAGGTGTGTGAAGTTCACCAACCCGCATTGGGCCCGCATCGGTGAACTATGGCCCAAAGCCCTCCTCGCCTGATTTCGAGGAGGAGACCCGTAGCAGTGGGACATATAAGGGTTGATATTATTATATAGTAGCTTTGCAACATTTCTGTCAATTTAAAAAATATAGGTACAAAGGATTAGTTCTACTGAGGTAGTAGTTCTACTTACGACTGGTCCGTAAGTTTGCCGTAGCTCAACGTGCTATGGAGCGTGCTATGGAGCGTGCTATGGAGCTATGGAGCGTGCTATGGAGCGTGCTATTGAGCGTGCTATGGAGCGTGCTATGGAGCGTGCTATGCTGGGTGTTTCTTTGACAGATAGGATCCGAAAAGAGGACATCCGTCAGAGAACTAAGGATATCGACATCACGCAAAGGCAATCAGGAAAATGGATGGCCGATGGGGAATAAGGTTTAAGAGTGGAAGCCACGATTAGGTAGACGAAGTGTTGGTCAGTCATTAACCAGGTGGGAAGACGATCTCCGTGCGGTGGCCGGTGATAGATGCGAGTGGCAAGGGATTGGCCGTTTTGGCGTTCATTGAGGGAGGCCTATGTCCAGCAGTGGACGGATAGAGGGTGATGATGATTTGATGATGATGATTCTTGTCATTCTATAAGATAATTTTATGTACCTAATCTGTTATTTTTTATTTATATTTTATCAATCATTTGATCAGGAACATTCATTAAGTATGATATATTCGTTCTTATCGCATTATTCTATTAATATCATAAACAAAGTGTATCGAGATATTTATTTCAATATATTATAATATTTTCAATCTTACCGTTCGTTCACTCAATCATAATTCAATCATTCATCATTCTGCGGGGAAATGAAAATACATCCGAGCTTATCCTGTTTAAATAATATATGACAGCAAAAACGCAAAAAAAAAGAAAATAACTTTTCTTGGATGAAATAAAAAAATGAAGATTGTTAAAAAACTCCAAACGCAAAAAAGAAAAGTGAACATTTACAAAGTCTTAAATAAGTATATTTCTTATGTCATAAGGAGGCAAACAAGACAACTAGAGGTTATGCAGATGTGTTGCCCTCCATCCCCTTCGGGCCACCGGAAACTCACAAACCGCGCGAAACGCGACAGCATAGCTGTCACTTTTCACCAGTATCATGCGAGCGAGAGGTACCACCCCAGTCGCGCCGACCCAATTCGGCTGCAATGCAGCTCTTACTAAATTTTTTTTTTATGTCATAAGGAGGCAACCGGTCAGTCGGAGCCATATGGTGATTATCGACGCCTGTAGATATCCAAACAACCAGAGGTTATGCGGATGCCGCACGAAACGCGACAGCATAGCTGTCACTTTTCGGCGGTATCATGTGAGCGAAAGGTCCCATTCCATTCGTGCAGGCCCGATTCGGCTGGAATAAAGCATGGCATTACCTCTTTAACTAAATCTATATCGTTGATTCATCAAATTAGAAGTAAAAGGCAGGATGTTTTCATCATCATTATCAGCGCTTATCCGTCCCCTTTCAGTCTCTTTTAATGAACACTGAGACGGCGGAGCGTGTGATACACACATTAATTGTTCTATGTCTGGGTGTAATTTATCTATATTATGTATGTATTTAGAAATATATAAGTATTTATCAGTTGTCTGGTTGACTTTAGAACAGGCTCTGCCTTGTATCCCCACCCTGGTTCAGGCCTTGCCGTGGCGGTGGGGCTCAATAGCCTAGGGTGTGTCCAGCACCTTGGGCGAAGCGGATTGAGCCGAGGGGCTCTTTATACTCCTTTTATAAGAAGAGGGGACAAAAGAGCAGAGGGCAATGGGCGAGAACGGGAACCTCACCCCATTGTACTATCACGACGTTGGGAGGGGTTGTTCTGTGGTGCGGGACAACCCCTCTATGGAGGTGGTGTCGGTCCCTTGAGGGACTGACTAGCCGTCGATGTGCCCTGTTTGCTCATTAGATCCGGGGCACCTCACCAAAGGCGGCACTGGGGGCACTCGCCGGGTTTTAGTGGGTAGAGCTGCGTCCAAATTACCACCTATCGGACGCAGTGAGTCCCACATACCCGCCTGGGGAGACCCACTCCCCCGCGGGATGCCTCAAAGCATTTCCCGGCGTTAAAGAAAAAAGCTCTGCCTAGTTTAGGATCGGATGGCCGTTGTGAGTTGTCCCAAAATAATATTATTATGGCCAGCACAGTATGACATATTTTAAAAGATACATCTTTTTGACAGACAGAGAGGCTTCCGTCCACGCTTCGAGTCTAAAAGCGTACGTACTTTTATGAATGTTTAACATTAGCCTACTTTTGCGGTGGCTGAAGCATTTATGGTAATGTCCATACTTGAGGTTTTAGCGGGAAAATACATGAATGAGATCTTTTGATAGAAAAGTTTCATATAAGCGCAGGTCATTAAGCAAATGACGTGTGCGGAACAAAAGTCCCTAAATATTATAGGATCATATTTAGAAAATGCTTTCATCACAATACCAAATACCCGCTAAATCCGGATAGTGCCACTAATGTCGCGTTTGGTGGGGTGCCCCGGGCACACAAGCACGGCACCTCGACGGCTATATAGTCAGTCCCTCAAGGGACCGACGCCCCCTCTACAGAGGGGTTGTCCTGCACCACAGAACAACCCCCCCAACGTCGGGACAGTACAATAGGGTGAAGTTCCCATTCTCGTCCCTTGTCCCCCTCTTCTTATAACAGGGGTACAAAGAGCAGCTCCATCGGCTAAATTGGCCTCCCCCAAGGTGCTGGGCACACCCGAGGCTACTGAGTCCCACCGCCACGACAAGGCTTGAACCATGATGGGGTACAATATTACCTTCCTGCGATACCTACTGTTATAAAATATTTATCTATTTTCAAATATGTAGTAATAATCTTTTTAAGGGCTCCGTACGTAGGTTAAAAGTTAAAACGGGCAACCTATTACTAAGACATCGTAAGACACCTATAACCGTATCTCATGAACCGTGATAGTAGACAGTTGATATTTTCACAGATAATATATCTGTTACCGCTATAATAACAAACACTAAAAAAGAATTAAAACAATATTTAATTTTCATACAACAAATGTGAATTTTTTGTTAAATTGTCTAATGTTGTATATATAAAGGTACAGAACCCTTCGTGCGCGAGGCCGGCTCGCACTTGGCCGTTTTTTTACAGATTTAATAAGAGAATAGATTTTCAACTATATGGATTTGACTCTCAGAAAGATGGATGAGTAGCCAGCGCTGAAAGATCTACCAGATTCAGAGTGATGATCACTAAAGGCAGTATGTGTTGTCTTCGACCTATCTAAGTGGCAAGGGATAGGCCGTCTCGGCGTCAATTTAAAGAGACCTATGTTCAGCAGTCGGATAAAGGCTGATGATGATATATTATAAGAAGAGGGAACAAAAGAGCAGAGGGACAAGGGGCGAGGATGGTAACACCCCATTGTACTGTCCCGAACGTTGGGGTTATTATGTGGTGCGGGATAAACCTCTGTGGAGGTGACGTCAGTCCTCAAGGGACTGATTAGCCTGTCGAGATGCCCTGTTGCTCAACAGACCCGGGGCACCTCACCAAAGACGGCATTGGTGGCACTCGCCGGGTTTTAGTGGTTAGAGCTGCGGCCAAAATAAAAAAGGATCGAAACCAGAGGATTTCTGAGGATCAAATCAAATTAAGCAAATCCATTTTTTTAATTAATGCTTTTTACGCATGTAGCCAGGATCTCGGGTAGATCCTGACCCTATGTGGGACTCGCACCTGGGAGTGCCCTACCCGTAAACTAAAACCACTGCGAGCGCCTTCAGCCGTTTTCATTTGAGGGTCCCGGATAGGCATTCATCAGGATCACCTCAGCGACAGGCTGGCCCCGGCGAAGGCCAAACTACTCCTCTTAAGGGGACTGCCCGGCTGCTTAGGCAGTCCCCGCGACGTCGTGTCATATTGGGCCCAGGTTCCCATCCTGAACCCGACACGAGCACAGGGGCGTTGCTGGAGGCGCATTAAGTAGCGCCTCCTGCGCACCCCCGTTCGTCGCCCACGGAGGGAGGCCACGTCGGTGGCCTCCTCTATCGCCCGCTCGTCGGCCTCCTTCTGGGACATTACTGCCTCGCAGAAGGAAACCATCGCCGTCCAGGACTCGTCATCAACGAGCATCGCGGTAATGACTGGTACATCTAACCTGTCTCTCAAAGATGTATAGGGGGGCAACTTGTAAATTGCACGGATAGCCCACGACAAGCCCATACCCACTAGACCATCGTTGATATTATTATTTATTGAATATAATATAAATATATTAATAAGTCAATTAAGCAAGAAATCAATCGAACAGTGTAGGAAGCCACTTCATTCCGTCGACGGAGTTATGTAGTTTATCTACTAACAATCGCGGTTAAGTTTTTGCTTGTTAACTTTAACTGCTATAAACACTGTGACATTTCTGGTATCTCTTAATTAATCGTATAATTCGTATTAATGTATGTTTGTTGGTTTGTTATTTTATCACGTTTACCGGTTGGTAGTGAATGATCGCTGTTTTTTTTTCTTTAATGCTCTGAAGCATCTGAAGTGGAGGTGGCGTCGGTCCCTTGCGCGATTGACTAGCCATCTAGGTGCCCTGTTTGTTTATTAGATCCGGGGCACTTCACCAAAGGCGGCACTAGTGCTACTCGCCGGGTTTTAGTGGGTAGAGCTGCGTCCACTTACCACCTTACGGACGCAGCGAGTCCCACATACCCACCTGGGGAGACCCACTCCCCAGGCGGGATGCCTCAGAGCATTTCGCTGCGTTAAAGAAAAAAAAACGTATTAATTACCTTTTACTGTACCATAAAGAAGACTCCATACAAACTCATAACTATGCGCGCAACTTACAAAGAATCTAAAAAATATCACGTATTATAAAAAGATTATCATTTAATGATTATCATTGATAAGATAATAAACCCTTCGTTTGTACTTTCGGTAGCGTGATTGCACCATCCGGCCCAAAATGACTTCAAAACGAGATAAAAACCGGTCGTCTCATTGATGAGGCGAACGAAGCGTTTTTATTTCTTATTATAAACAACTTATCGGCTTAAGGTTTACATTTTAACGTTTAAGATGGTGTATCTTTACAGGTTAATCACGGAAGGACTGATGAAAAAGGATTTTAAGTTGCTATGAAGCATCTTAGCGTACCTTGACGGTAAAATCGACTCGGGTGGCGTGACGGCAAACTATGACGATGTCATTTGTGTACACCTTATTGTATTCCCTCTATAGACTTTTATTAATATATACTAATATTATAAAGAGGAAAAGTTTGTAAGGTTCTTGAAGAAAGAATCTTGCATGCCCAATGATTAAAAGTCTTTGAAGGTGTGTGAAGTTCACCAAATTTGGGCTACCGCAAAACCTTCCTCACCTGATTTCGAGGAGACCCGTGCCCAGCAGTGGGACATATAAGGGTTGATATTATTATTATTATCATAGACTATAAAAATAATACATATCAGTCCGCGTATTTCTACGTTAACGCAGGCGAAGCTGCAGGCAACAGATAGTTATGAATAATATTGAAATGTTTCGCATCTTCCGCACTATTAAATAACTATTCAAAAATATATTTATTATTTACTATGACAGAAAAAAATACAAAAACCTTTGAACGCCCCATGATTGGTCGACTGCATGTTTGTGACGTCATAATGTTGAATAATCGATCAAAAGACAAAATACTGTTTATAATGAATCATGATTTACGGATTTTATCGCATTTATTAAGTTTTTTACAAGCTCTATGTTTCAGGAGAAATTTCTTATTTATTTAATTTTAAGGAGAAACAAACCTATTGTTTTCTAATGTTTACGCGAATTTCACTCATTATAATGAAACAATTTTTACGGATTTTATCGCGGTTTATTAAGTTTTATTATGTAAAAATCTTAATAAACCGCGATAAAATCCGTAAAAATTGTTTCATTATAATGAGAAACAAACAGCTAAAACACTTTCACAGAATTAACATAGAAACCGCTAACAATAGTTCCCCACAAATAGAATTAACATTATGACGTCATCACGCTTGATTGTTCGGAAAAAGACGTCAATATTTTATTCTTAATAAATTATCTTCTTTCTCGATCTTTTTAACAATGACAAGTTTTTTTCTCAAAAACCCTTTGAAAAATCCCCTTAAAAATTAATGAACGTTTTATCCTGCCCTTAACCACTAAGCTAAGCTCAATGTATATGATGACTCATTAAAAGACACTAGATGGCAGATTACGTATAATGGGATCATGTCAGATGCGATCGATACCTCATCAGTGTGTGTTTGTTTAGTTATCGGGACATCGGGAACATCGATGTATGATACATAGATACTACAAATTGGCTCACAATTAGAGTGGATAATTGGAGTGATATGATCAAGAAGTCAAGTTTCTTTAGATTTATACTTTCTATATGTAGATGTAAAACATCTAAGATGTAGAAAACGATTAAGATGAAATGATTTTATCGATAAATAACGAACCTGACTACAATTTCTGTTACATAAATTGTTACGATTAAAACGTTTTAAAAAGGGATTAAAATTTTAGCAAAACTCGATATTTCGGCGATGTTTATTGTATCGTATGTAATTTAATAAACATCAATTTTAAACTGTAGATAAAAAAGAAAATAACCGAAACGTCACACATGAAAAAATCGAATAACTATAAAATCCGAAAAAATTGTTTGATTATAATAAATTGCTATTTCCTGATTTCGTCACTTCTAAAACAATAATCTATCGATTACATATATTATATTTTTATTATATCCTATCCTATCCAACTAACATAAACAATAATTCGGTTGCGGGTTGCCCCAATGCAAAAAGAAGCTTCTATACGGATTACGGGCGTTCGGGCAGCTCGCATATACCTAGGCGCTCGCCGCGCGGCCTACACGAGCTAAGTCTCAAATTTTACCGTAAAATGGATGATAGACGTACAAACTTAAAGTGCACTGGTTTTAAGATCGCGAAATTACTCGGCTCGACGTCGATGACACACTCACTTTGTATTGCGATGTCGTCGACAGAAGTAGCTTTTTTATGTTGGCTTTGTGTTACTAAGGAATTATATCTTATTACAATTTAATAACTAAAAAAACAATATATTTTTAACAACAATAATTAAATTATTTAAATTATTATAATTGATAAAATTAATAAAACTTAAAAAAAAAACTAATTTTTTTATTTCATAAGGAGGCAACTGAGCAGTCGGAGCCTTATGGTGACCACCGACACCCATAGACATCCGCACAAGCAAAAGTTATGCAAATGCGTTGCCCTCCTTTTCCCTATCCCCCCCAATTTGCCACCGGAAACTCACAAACCTCACGAAACGCGACAGCATAGCTGTCACTTGACGCCGGTGTTATGTTAACGAGAGGTACCACCCCATTCGTGCCTGCCCAATTCGGCTGCAGGGCAGCATGGCACTACCTCTTACAAGCATGGCACTACCTCGTAAAAAATTATAAAAACTAAACCGAAATGGCGCCTCGCTGCTCGCGGTTCGCAATACTGTACACAATACACGTACGAGCGGCGGCAGCTTACGACCAAAATTTCAAACTTATCGGATCGCCAACGAACTTACTCGGCGAATAATATACCAGCGAAACAGACGTCGAGCCATAAGTTAGCGAACCTACTCGCACGTCTATCACCCCCTTTATACTAAATACACGGCGAGTGGGCGGTGTTTTTAACGCTTAGTACCTAGTACCTACGCTTTATTCTATAAAGCTTCGCTTCTTTTGGCCTTAGACGGCACTGTTTTTTGTTTATGTTATATCAATGGTAATTTGATACAGAAATATCGAATTATCAAATATCAATATCACTCGAAAGCAATATCGGGCTAATAAAATTTTTTTTGTTTGGTGAATACTTAGGTTATTATGACATACTATAATGAAGTAATCACGGTTATTGAAAATACCACACCTACGAGGTTATAAAGGCTATATTGTGTTTTACCAGCAATCTCGCAGGACACTTTTTTCTTGTTTTTTCTTTAACTAACATTATAGACAATGTATGTTCCACTTTGGATAGTTTAAGGTTAAAAATTGCGTGCGTACAAAGTACACGTCATGTCAGACGGGAAACTTATTTGGCAAACTAATTTTTAAATCTCGTTTATCTATACTTATAATAAAACTGTAGAAGTGTAAATTCTGTACATTGAAAATAATTAAAAAATAAATAGTAGGGGGTGTTACTAGATCGATACCCAACCCAAAAATGTTTTTAGAAATTTTTTTGTCTGTGTTTCTGTTTGTTCAAACGTCACGCAAAAACTACCGGTTCGATTGCGATGAAACTTGGTATAATTATACTTTACTATCCGGGGCACCACACTGGGTACTTTTTATCCCGGAAAAGTATACACATTAAAAACAAACTTATTTTTGCGGTTCGATCCCTAGACATGGCTACTGTACCAACATATATAATAAGTTTGTCGTACGTTACGTCAACCGCAGTGGATTTTATGCTGTAACAATAGAGCAGAAGGTCCAACTTGGCTTAAAGTGACGGGCGGGGGCCGGGGACCAGCCAGCGAGCACCTAGCTAATGTCAGAGTCTCAGGCATCGTATCGCATCATAAATTTTTGACTGTTATTGCGGACGGACGGGACGGAGAGTGGTCCTTCATAATAATTATTCTTAAAGACATTTTAGAAATTGTTTGCTTGCAACCGTGCTTTCAGCGCGCACTTTTGCATTTCCTTTATTTTTTATTAAGTAGTTTAGAGTAGTTACTTATTAAATTTATTATAAGGTGTAGCTGTAGGTGTAATAGACTTTAAAATTAACAAAATAAAGTATAGGTTATTTAAGACTGTTTAGCTGAAGTGGGCGCAGACCTGTCGCTTTCTGCGGTCATCCGAGCGATGACTGACAGTGAGAGCGCATGACTACCTTGCAGAAGGAGAGTACCGCCTGCTCTCCTTCTGCAAGGCAGTGATGTCGCAGAAGGGGGAGGCGGAGCGGGAGAGAGAGCAAAGTTGCGCCTCTTCTCGCAAGAGAGCATGGCGGCGAGAGGCGGTTGCACCGCCGTGAGGGACCTGTGCGTGGCCTATGGGGTGATCCGTCGGGTCCGGGCTATAAGGCACCCTTATGTGTTCAAGGTGCCTCAAGCGGAGTAGGAGGAGGGGATGTCACCCCCCCTGCCTTCAGAGGAGAGTTCCAGACGGCACACCGTTGTGGCCCGGTGCGGACGTCCACAGCTCTCGCGCCGGGTCACCCAGACGACGAGGAGATCCGCTGGGGTTTAGTGGGTAGAGTCTGTGTCCATCTTACCACCTTCTCGGGGGCAGAGAGTCCCACATAAACCCCGGGACCCCCTGAATCCGGCGGTATGCACAGACGCACTCCCCAGCGAAAAAAAAGATAGGATTATTCATTCGTGTATTATGTTTTAGTATATATTTGTTCAGCGTAGACCGTACGTAGGCATTATTATTTTAATTTTATTTAGTTTTTAAAAATAATCGTTGGTATAGATATTAGTTAATTTTATTTTCTAACTTTATTTACCTATTGTTACCTTTATTGAATTATATATTAATAATATATAATTCAATAAAGGTAATAGGTAAAGTTGGTTAGTTATTAATATACAGTCTCTAGATTAGGCGCTAGGTGATTCTTTTTCTATAAGGGTAGTTTTAAAGATTTCTATATTTTTAACACGGTTATAACACGATGCCTTCCAGAAAGAAAACTTCTCTTTCTGCTACATCGAAATACGCTAAGCGAATGAGATTAGTTAGATCACAAGAATCTGCTGAGGAGCGAGAGTCCCGGTTAAACCGCAGGCGAGAGAGCATGACTGAAACAAGAGCACGCATTAGCAGCGCCGATCGAGAATATAAAACAAAACATAAATAATATAAAAACAAAAAATATAATATGAAACAAAGTCCTTCCTCGCGTCTGTCTATCAGTACAAACTAAATGGATTTTCATGCTGTTGTCAACATGAGATAGAGTAATTTCTGAGGCGTTCGCTCTATCTCACCTTTCCCTAGATCTTTCTCACTCGCTTGCTCCCTACTCTCACTCCATGGCTATGTGCTTCATGCTACATTCACTCTCTCCCTGTTCTTGGACAAAAGCGTTGCACATTTTCTGCGCAAGAAGTTTCACTTCAAAAAGGATAAGATAAAAACATTATCGAAAAATATAGCTTTATACACAGACACGATGTTTAAAAGAAACCGTTTGCTAAGATCAATATAATATTGTATTACAATAAACTAGATAGCGATAACCATCTTAACACACGCCATAAACAATACAACATATGTAATATGTTAAGCCCCTAATATACGTAAATAAACGAAAAGAAAATCAAGACCAATAGGTTCTTGTAACCCTTGTAAGTGTTAGAGTGAAATAAATAACATACTTTATGAGGGTTTCGCGTCGCCATGTTTGAAAATATCCGGGGGTTTCGTGCCGCATATATTGTGTATCGCAACATATGCGCTTGACATTTATATGCCGCATTCTTAGTAATTTAGAAAACACATATCAAGTACTGTACTTCTATGGCTAGATAAAAACCTTCTAACACTTAATCTTCTTAAAACAAAGGTTTTACATTTTACCCCAGGAAATGCTTTGAGGCATCTCGCGGGGAATGGGTATCCCCAGGCGGGTATGTGTGACTCGCTGGGCCCGAAAGGTGGTAAGGTGGACGCAGCTCTACCCTCTAAAGCCCGGCGAGTGCCACCAATGCCGCCTTTAGTGAGGTGCCCCGGATCTGTTGAGCAAATAGGGCACCTCAGTCAGTCGGCAGTCCCTCAAGGGACCGACGCCACCTCCACAAAGGGGTTGTCTCACACCACAGAACAACCCCTCCCAACGTTGGGACAGTGCAATGAGGTGAGGTTCCCATCCTCGTCCCTCTTTTGTCCCCTCTTCTTTTATAAAGGGATATACAAAGAGCAGCTCCCCCAGTTCAATTTGCTTCCCCCACGGTACTGAGTTCACCTTAAGCTACTGAGCCCCACCGCCACGACAAGGCTTGAACCATGGTGGGGAAGTACCATCTTCTATAATACCAACTTAATATGAATATTAAAAATCAATATACTCTCTTCATTTTTGCAAATAAATATTATTATATACGCATCGATCCGTATAATATTTATAATATTAAAATATCTATTTCTGTTGTAACGTTTTCATTCTGGGACGACTGCATTTATTATTCACGAAACATATTGGGAAATGAAATGTTTCGAACAGTTCAATGACCGTTTTAGGGGTTTTGATGTGCTCTGACGTCATCATCATCATCAATAGCTTTTTCGTTTCCAAAACTTGCACTTAGACAACTGTCTTACGTTTCAAGATAGGCAACACATGAAGTGTTAGTTTAAACTCGTTTACAAATAGAAATTAGAATATGTAAATCCATCATCATCATCAGCCTCTATCCGTCCACTGCTGAACATAGGTCGCCCGTGAACGTCAAGACGGCCGATCCCTAGCCACTCGCATCCAACACCAACCGGACGGAGTAGTCTTATATACATAAATGTAGATTACAGTTACTATATTGTGTTACCAATCTTGGGACTCATGATGATGAAGAGCTGCTGAAGGAAAGAATACGAAAGATGTAGATGTGGGAAGACGATCCGCAGTGGTCGGTCCGCGTTTGAAGCGAGTGGCAAGGAATCGTCTTGCCATTCATCGAAGGCCTAAGTTCAGGAGTGGACGGTTAGAAGCTGATGATGATGATGCTGAAAATCTAGTCTCCGGTGAACTGAAAAACAAAAATATATGAACGCTCTCGTCTACTATTTTCGTAAAAAGCATAAAAAACTGCATAAAGTGCAAACCTTTTTTCCGCCAATTTGTTTAGGAAATTGAGGATTTTAGTTGGATTAGACCAGATTGGGAGCGGCGATGGTCTAGTATAAAGACTACAGATAATAATATTATAATAATATGGACAACTCACACACAGCTATCAGATGGTCCAAACTAGGCAGAGCCTGTTCTTATGGCAAACAGACAACTGATAAATACATATTATAGATAAATTACACCCAGACAGAACAAATGATCATGTTCATCACACAAACATTTGTCCTGGATGGGGATCGAACCCTCGACCTTCTTAGCAGTTAGGGTCATAACCTCTACACGAAAAGCGAAGTCACAGATCAGATTAGTGCATGACCTGAGCTTGTAGAATTCCAGTTTTTCTAACTATTTGTTTTATCATTAAATGTTATCATCAATATATTAAATTTCTCCCATCCACTACTGGACACCTTTAACGAACGCCAAGACGCCTCCCCACCATGGTTCAAGCCTTGTCGTAGCGGTAGCGGTGGCGTAGAGGACAAGGGGCGAGGATGAGAACCTCACCCCATTGAACTGTCCGACGTTCGGAGGGGTACTTCTGTGGTGGGGGACAACCCCTCTGTGGAGGTGGCGTCGGTCCCTTGAGGGACTGACTAGCCGTTGAGGTGCCTTGTTTGCTAAACAGATCCGGGGCACCTCACCAAAGACGGCGTTGGTGGCATTCGCCGGGTTTTAGTGGATAGAGCTGCGTCCACTTACCACCTTTTGGGCGCAACGAGTCCTACATACCCGCCTGGGGACACCCACTCGGGGCATGCCTTAAAACATTTCCCGGCGTAACAGAAAAAAAAGGCAAGATGCCTGATCCCCCTACCCGCTTCCAACAGGACCAGCTACCGACATAGCCAGTCCACTTGAACTAGAGTTAAAAAACGAGTTTAAATCTAATCTTTAGCCGTTAAATATATGGGTATTCTTTAATGATGCTGTCAATGCTCTGAAGATAAGATAAACTGTGAACAACTACGATACTTATCTTATAAATTATTCAGAAACATCTGCATTATGGAGTTAAACTTTCATTTTGCGGGTAGTTTCTTATTTATAACTAGCTGTTGCCCGCAGCTTCGCCCGCGTAAACTTAGATTTACAGCCGTACCTGGATTGATGTTGATTATTTTTAGTTAGTCTAACGCCCGAATACTCAAACGAATCTCAAATTTAAGACGTACTTAAACTCGTGTTGTCCCTCTTTTTTTCTTTGAATCTGACGCGTCGTAGCATGAGTTTAAATACGTCTTACATTTGAGATTCGTTTGAGTATTCGGGCGTAAGTTACTCCTTATAACATCAGCTATATGTCAGTGAAAGTCACATCAAAGTCGGCCTAGCCGTTTCAGAGATTAGCCGGAACAAATAGTCAGACGGATCGACGGACAAAAATGGTAAAAAAGGCTATTTTGTTATTTTGATATTACAAACAGACACTCCAATTTTATTTATCTAGTTAACTTAATATGTCTCGGCCTCTGTGGCTCAGTGGTACGCGCGTTGGCGCTCAAGCCGGAGGTTGCGGGTTCGAATCCCGCCAGGGAAGAAACATATTTTCTGTGTTCTTGGGTCATAGATGTGTATTAAATATGTCTATTATATAATAAAAATCTTAAATATATGTACCCATGGTATAAAAGTATTAAATATATTTCCGTTGTCTGGTACCCGTAACACAAGTTCTTCGAGAACTTACCACGGGACCAGATTGACGTGGTGTGAAAGCGTCAATAGATATTATTATTATTATATTCAGGCTCTGTGGCTTGTTCCTTCGGAAGGGTGGGAAGGATGCGCTCCCGGCTGCATGGGTACCACCGTCTTGCTTGTTTCTCCCGTCACACAGATTTGCTGTATGTCGGAGAGAAGGGCAAGACAGGCAGTGTAATTACTGGCACCGAGACTTAACATCTTATGTCTCAGGAAAGGCAACACATAAATGAGTTGCCTTTTTTGACACAAGTAAATGTTTTATGCATCTCACCAAGACCGGGGTAGATTCGGTCTGGACCCAGTGTGCGACTCAAGCTTTGGCTGTGTGTATCCAAACTAAAACCACTGCGAGCGCTTTCAGCCGCTTTTTGAGGGTCCCGGATCTGCAGGTAACAGGAGCACCTCAGCGACAGGTCATATTATAATAATAATAATAATAATAAACCTTTATTTTCAGGCTGCATAGGCCCATAGATAAATACCTTAACCTAAACATACATAATTATAAAACAAGGTTGTTAGTAAATACAACTTAAAAGTATGTTAGTATCACTTCACTTGCACTTAGGTCTTAGTGCGTTCCGGTGGCACTTGTCCGCGGAAGCGGCGGAACACCACGCCCTGTGGCCAGAAGTCCTCCTGCATGACGAGGTGCAGAAAACATGTTGGCACTCGCACCACAAACGCCTTGAAATTGACGTTGCGGCACGACTCCAGTAGCTGCACTCTCGCTGTGTACTTGGTCTTTTGGCGCACGTACTCCACGATGTCTTTCGCCTCAGTGGTGTAGTGTAGGCGGGAGATATACACCGGGGTGTTCGGTGCTGTAGCACGTATGCTGTTAGGCTCCATGGGAGCCGTGCCACAGCGGTTCTTGTTAGTATTCTGACGGTGCTTCCTACTTTGCACCGTCATAAAACCTTCTTCATCAGCCCGCTTCGATGTCTTTTCAGGCAAGGGCTTCGTAGTTGGAGCGGTGCTCCTGGCGAGATTTTCATTCCTCGCAGGTACTGTAGACACAGGCAGCGGGACAGCTGGCCGGGAATTTCGTGCAGCAGTACGAGAAGGAGCTGCAGGGACGGGTGCGGGGTCGCGGGGCGTGCACAGTGCATGCTCAGCAGACTCAGTATTCCTCGGTGCCGGCCAAGACAAAACCGCTGACGCGAAGCTGACGCTCGATAAATCGAGACACGCTCCACGACGGGTGTTGACGTTCAATGCATTGGTTGGTGACCCAGTTACTACTACCGATTTACGCAACTCTGTGAGTTCATTGCGCAAATCAGCGACTGTATTCTGGGATGCATCTAACCTCTTCTGCGCATCCACTAAGCTATCCTTTAAAAAGACAATGTCCTTCTGCAGGCTCGTGACGTCGACATGGTCGAAGGTGACAGGAGGGAGTTTTCCCAAGTCCTTTGCCACAAACATCGGCACGTCGTCGGGGTCGGTCTCCTTCAGCAGCGTGATGATGTCCTGCACGCTCTTCTTTGTCCCGTCACGCCGGCGGGACACCATCTGGTCACTCTTGTTGAGTGACCTGTACAGCAGCAGCTTGGCAGCGGCGATGTCGTCTTCACTGAAGTTCGTTGAGCAGATCTGAACAGCGGATAGCTCATCCATCACGTCCAGCTTCTGCTGCAGGAACGCCAGCAATTCGTTCGCCACAAGTTGTTGACTCATGACGAGATATAATAACGAGCGACGGCTTGCGCCGCGCTACACGTTTACTTTTATTTAGTACTTGTCAGCAGTACGTCTGCATTGATTGGCGGCCTAACGAGCTATTACTCCTGGTAAGCAAGATGGTGGTACTCCCACCAATAATCATTCATATCCACACTTGACGGGATTTGAACGCACTACCGTTGCAGTAGCACTTGACACACGCAAATAATATGTTACAATTCATCGACAACTTTCATTATAATATTAACTCGCAATGGCTGAAGTACTCTCACTTGGTACAAAGGTATGAAATGTGGATCATATGCATTTCTGCTGAAGAGGTTTGATGCGCTTTGAGTGACGTCATCGCTGTGTGTGTGTCATTATCATCGTTGAGATCATTATCATTATTATTGTGATTCAGCCTGGTGGGGGTAGTCCGCCTGGGGTGGCACCTCACAGTTCGAAGACGCGGAGCTGTCCCGTCGCATGTGTCGTCCCGATGCCAGGAGGCCGCGAAGTCATTGACACCACGGCTGGCGGAGGTAACCCTCCCGTTTACTGTTTTAGGTAGAAGCCATCAGATCTCCTACTCTTCCGATTTCGCATAAAGGTCTTTGGACCATAGCATAGGTCAATTAGAAAAAAACCATTATTATCATCAGTATTATCATTATCATTATAATCATCAACATTATTATCGTCATTATCGTTATTATCATCATCAACTTTTTCCTGTCCGTGACATCTTTCAATGAAAGTCAAGATGGCGCTTCTCATATCTAACTAGGTGTGAGGTCCCGACGAAGGAATCAAACTACTGTCTATATGCATACATTAATTATTGTACATAATTTATAACCTACTGCGTCACAGAATTAGGATGTAGGCATGTATTTAAACTTACTTAACACACGATTTTAAAATACTTTACCATATAATGCTACAAAATTCATCATCATCATCATCAACATCATCATCATCATCGGCCTCTAGCCCTCCACTCCTTCATTGAACGTCAATCTGAATACGAAACGATGCCATCGTTTTTTTAGATTAATACGATACTAGCAGCCGCCCGCGGTTTCACCCGCGTACTTCCCATGAAATTTTATATGTATATACAGTAGGTATAAGAATACGTTTGAAACTAATCATTTTTTTTCATATTTTAGACAAAAGTTAACGCGGGTGTGCTGTGGAGAACGACTAGTACTATAATAGAATTTTATGACCCGGTGCAGACGTATTTAATCGGGATTCGAACCTGCTACTGATATCACAGTCCTCTAACTACTCGACCAGACGTCACATAATATTTTAGGACAAATCTATTAAATTTTAATAGCATAAATATGGTATAATTAACCTATATAATGCTGGTGATAAAGCGCAAAAGATTATTACCATATTGGGTTTTAAACTATACCCAAAGTTAAATAGGTTAATTGTAATATGAATTACTCATTTGCTAGTGTAAAATAGGTCCTGATAAAAATCAGGATTAAAAATTGATCATTACGAGTTTTTTTTTTCTTTCCGTCGGGAAATGCTCTGAGGCATGCCGCGGGGGACGATGACTCCCAGGCGGGTATGTGGGACTCGCTGCGTCCGAAAGATGATAAGGACGCAGCCTACCTACTAAAACCCGGCGAGTGCCACCAATGCTACCTTTGGTGAAGTGCCCCGGATCTGTTGGGCAACAGGGCTCCTCGACGGCTAGTTAGTCCCCAAAGGGACCAACGCCACCTCTACAGAGGTGTTGCCCCTCACCACAAAACAACCGGTCCCAACGTCGGGACAGTGCAATGGGTAGAGGTTCTCAACCTCTGCCCTTGTCTCCTACTCTTTTGTCCAATCTTCTTATAAGAGGGGTACAAAGAGCCCCCTTTGGCTCAATTAGCTTCGCTCACGGTGCTGGGCTCACCCTGGGCTACTGAGCCCCACCGCCACTTGAAGGCCTGAACCATTATGGGAACGTGCAGTTTGTGAGCCTCCGGTGACCTGTTGGAATAGGGAAAAGCAGTGAAGCATCTGCATAACTTGTAGTTTTGCGGATGTCTATGGGCGTCGGTAACCTTATGCCCGAAAGCTCGTTTTGCGATCGTATGCTCCAAAAAATCTTAGACGAAGTCACGGGTAATCGCTATATAACTTTGAGAAACGAGTAACTTAAGGCATCATTATAATGAGCGCCGCTTGAGACATCTCGACGTTCACGCAAACCATCATTATAAATGCTAATATGAAGTCCTAAAGATACTCTTCAGGTGTTTGAACCTGGGACGTGCCTGTCAGAATGATCCTTCGTACCTACCGAAATTTTAATGAATCTTTTAGTAATGAGGATCGAAGAAACTTTGGTGGAAGGAAAAAGGAGGGATAATCCTACTCAGTGGAAAAACATGTTGATAAAATGGAAAAATAGATGATTGGAAAAATTTTTTTTTTTTAAACTAAAAGTTTTACCTTGACTGGAATAAAAAAAGTGCGTGCGTACAAAAGTGAAACTTATTTGTCAAACTAATTTGTAAATCTCGTTTATCAGGAGACACGTTAGTGTCTAGCGCCAAGAACACATCCAAGTAGTTTGGCGTGAGGCACTGTGTATAATATTCTCGAGACATATGTAAACATAACCTCCAAAACAAAAAAAAATTTTTTGGGGCTTTATTTTGTTATTATTGCCAAAACATTAAGACTTCACACTATTTTTAATAAGTTTCTTTTTACGAATTTTACACATATTACAAAAAATTATTGGGTCTCAGCAATTATTTAATACATTTCAAACATGAAAATTATTGCTTGCGCCGTTTTGCGATTAAAGAGGTTCAGAGAAAATATTTTATATGACGTTACAGTGAGAATTTTGAGTTTTGACATCGAAGTTGGTTGCTTGTTTTTTAGTTTTATCCTATCGGAACAGGCAAAGGCTAGAGGCCATGCTGCCTATCGTTATAAATATACGGTGTTGTATAAAAAATTAAGGCTATAGCAAACCAAGAAGATGGTGTTTATAAGTTGGTCATGGAACATAAACAATGTTTTTTTACTCCTACTTCAACAGTAATTAGTGAAGAGTGTCATAGGAGATTGGCCATTTGAATATAATTGAACAGAATAAAATGAAAGATGGAGCAGTTACGTGAATATCATACACAGACAGCAATCTGAAGAAGAAAATGAGGAACCAGTACCATTTACTTTTAGTAAAGGGTACCCAAATTAAGTGAATAAAAAAGCTGCCAGAGCGGTATAGATTTCCAAATCTATGTACAACGTTGAGTCCAAATGTTACTAATGATCCAGTCTTTGTCCATGAAGCTCTGGAGAGCCCAGAAAGAGACAAGTGGATTGAGGCAATAGAGGAAAAGCTGCATGCAAGCTTTTGAAGAAAATGATGCATGGGTTCCTGTGAGTGAATTACCTTTTGATTAAACTTTAGTACAGTGCAAGTGGGTATATAAAAGAAAATTAAGTAGTGATAATGTTACAGAGCATGTTTAGTGGCTAAAGGCACAAGGTTACACAGAGGCCTGGTATTGATTATGAATAGACTTTCTCACCAGATGTCAGACATTCTACTTTGAAATTATTGTTCGCACTATCTGTTCAGTTAAATTTAGATGTCACTCATTTAGATGTTAAAACAGCATTCTTAAATGGTTTTCTTAAAAAGGACATTTATAAGGTTCAACTAGTTATTAATTGTGATTCAAATAAGAATAAGATTGTTAAACAAAGTAATTTATAATAAAAAATATTTAAAAAATGTTTATTTCAGAAACTTACATATTAAGTACAATAAAATCTATAATTACAATGCAATGTTTCTTAGGTATTTACAATATATGTACTGACTGCCTGAACTAGGAAATCCTGTGTTTCAGGCTAAAAGGGCTAGTATACTCGCTTCACGAATCATATTTTATCATTTATATTAAACTATATATAACTTATAAGATAAAAGTATAAATAGGTAAAGTCTAATCTAACCTAATTAACGAATTATCTGTCTCTTCATACGACCTACTTTGTAGCGACAACTGGATTTTTTTATATAGAGAATCATATTGTATCATTTATATTAAACTACATATAACTTATAATATAAATGTATAAATAGTTAAAGTCTACTCTATCTTAATTAACAAATTCTCTCTCTTCGTACGACATACTTTGTAGCGACAACTGGAGATTTTTTTTACATTTATGGTAAGTTAGTCGATAAATATCTGACAAAGCATTTAATCTGTTGTAGAGATAAGGGCCTAGGTATATATAAAATTTAGTTATAAAGGTATGTTTTATTGCAATTTTTTGGGAGCAAACAATATCTTTTCTTCGTTTTTTAGTAAGTTCAGCACAGTAGGCAAGAGCTGCGTGCTGTTTTAGTACTATGTTTAGTATAAAAAGTTGTCTGACTGTTAGGACTTTACATGTTTTATAAAGAAGGTTAGTAGGGAATAGGAAAGGGCGAAATGTAGCCACCTTGAGAATCGCTCTCTGCGCTCTCTCGACGGATATCAGTAGCGTTTTCGCTGCACCACCCCATGTGCTGATACTTGATGATTTATGGTTGAAAGCAGTCATCTAGATCATGGTATTAGAGAGTGGAGCAATGTTTATGTGAGTTAGGTTTCAAAAGGAGTCGTATAGAGCCATGTGTTTTAACAAAAATGAATAATGATGTAAAAATTGTTATAGCATTATATGTTGATGACTTATATTTGTTCCAATAATCAAATAGAGACAGACAAGTTAATTTCAGTATTGAGCTCTAAGTTTAAGATTAAAAATTTGGGTCAGGTTCAACAATGTTTAGGTATGAGAGTTAAAATTGATAATCTTACTCAAATATTATGGAATAATATAATTTATGAAAAACTCGCAGTTTATTTATTCGAATATTTATTGCAAATATTTTACACAAATAAATAAGTGTAGTGTCCTAGGTATATAAATAAAAATTATTGTTGAGTAAATTTGTCTATTTTGGAGTCTGTAATCTGTAACTATCCAAAACTTTACAAAAAGTAATGAAATCCAACAAAAAAAAGTTTATAAGATTAAATTATAATTTAATTAGCAATAATCCCGCAAAACACGCAGTCTTTACTGCAAATGTGTGAGTGCACGCATATGCATGCATATAGCACCGCCCTCCTTTCCCACACTGCATATGCGTACACTCGCATGCACCACCACCCCACATGCACCACAACCACAGTAAAAGACCACTACCACACAATCTACGCACGTTTCGCCCCGACACCGAGGCATCCTCAGGATGTAAGTTAACGATTGCTAATCGTAGAGTCCGATTTGAAAAATTATTTCAGTGTTAGATAGCCCATTTATCGAGGAAGGCTATAAGGCTATATACCATCACGCTTTGACTAACAGTAGTTAAGTTGAGTAAGCTAACGCGGGCGAAGCTGCGGGCAACAGCACTAGCTGTATATATACATAATACAAAAGAGTAACTAATACACGAATAAAATATGAAGACACTTATTCTCTTTCTCTCTTGAAGTCGTAATTAACTTTGTTCTACTGCAACTTAAAGCGGCAATTTAAAATCGAATAGCTATGTAGTTGAAATATTCTTTATAAAGTCGTCAACCGAAACAAGCGGATCAATTATTATTATCTAAGTATTGCAAACCAAATATGTACACCAATTTCTTTTTATATTTTTGAACGTATTTTTTTTAATTTCGATTTAATTCAGGTACTTGGTTATTTTTTAATATAATAGAACGAACTAGTTCGCCATTGAATTATGAACTTTATTGAGCGCTCTCAGTGGTGACCGATTAGGCATAAGACTAGTCTGGTATGAACTTATTAATAAGGTACCAAAGATAGTAATGATAGTATGTAGTAGAGGCGCTGCTCGACTTTCTATACAATTTTTATACTACTCGCTAAGGTGTATCGTCTCTGGAAACTCATGGTAGAGGTACAGAGTGGTACAGATCACAGATGTACCACACACACTACCAGGGGTGGTCAACTTCGACATTATTTGAGACCTATTTGGGGGATTGTTCAGTGCTGCAAGCCTATAAATAAAAATGGGTCTTTCATAATAAAAAAACTTCACAAAGCTGAAGAGTTATTTTTAGTAAAAATATTTAACTATTATTATAAGTTTGAAAACATTAATTGTTGAGCATTTTGTGTTTAAAAAGTAAATAAACTTAAAATATATTTAGTGAAAATCCTTATATTCATTTTATGCAATGGTAATATTACTACAATTGAAGTTTAGTCTGTGTTGAAGTTTTAACTTGGAATTGTAAAATGGCTGCTTTGTTTGTTTTCATTTGCTCTATGGAGTTATTTGAAGTGAAGCTGCCAATAAGTATAAACGTTAATATCAGATTTACAAAAAAAAGAGATATCCCACAAAAAACAGTTTCACTGTAAAATGTCGCGCCAAGTACACCTCTAACTATATACACGTATAGCAAAAATAAAAAAATAAACTAATCTTTACAAAAATATGAAATAAAAAAACCAAGTACACAAAACCTCTATCTCTCTTTCTCACTCGCTTGCTCCCTCTTGCTACTCTCACTCCATGGCTATGTGCTTCATGATACGTTCCCCTTTCTCACTCTCTCTAAATCGGTCTCAATCGCTCTCTACCTCTTCTTGGACAAAAACGTTGCACATTTTCGTGACGTTTCATCCGTAAACATTTTACCCTTATGCGCGCATAGAAGTTTCACTTCAAAAATAGTTTTTAAAGTCGGTGAATGGTTAAGCGTCAGGCTATAATAAAAAAATTAATCAATCAAAGTCACTTACCAAAATTGATTAAGTTTAGGACCTTCAGTTGAACATACAAACATATATATTGACTTCTAAAGTACTTTCTTTCAGTTTTGCCAGGTCGGGTAAAATAAAACACTCAATCACAATTTATATACATACAAAAAAAACATTGTAATTTTTTTATAATATACAGAGTGCAATTGAAATCATGAGCATCCTTTTAAATTTAGACACTGCACATGTAACTACTAATGTTACGAATACTAAAAATAAAATTAAAGCATGTTATTGATTACCCTTATAATTAAATCGTGTCATAAAAAGTATCAAGTTCGGTTGGGCGCAGTTTGGTTTACGAAAATGCCGCCCGCGCCGTGTAGAATACGTAGACCTCGCGTCAGTTATGTACGTGACGGATACCTATCTATTAGAAATAAATAGCTTGTAAATAAATAAATAAATCCCTTGCTTGAATATTTTTTTTTATAAATCAGCTTATTATTAGCCGTAATGCAAATAGTATCATTAGTAGTGTCTAAATTTGAAAGGATGCCCATGATTAATGTTATTCATGTTATGAACGATTTTACACCACGTCAATCTGGTCCAGTGGTAAGTTCTCGAAGAAATTGTGTTACGGGTACTAGACAACGGAAATATATTTAATACTTTTATACTATAGGTACATATATACCCAGGGACACAGAAAATATTTTAGTTCCCTGGCGGGATTCGAACCCGTAACCTCCGGCTTGAGCGCCAACGCACTTACCATTGAGCCACGGAGGTCGTCACAGTTATATCCCGTAATAGTTTTAATTGTGTAACTGTGTAACAGTAACCCATCCCGCTTGGCCATTTTTACATCACGAAAAAATCTGTGTGTATGGTAAATAATAAAAATTAATCATTAAAAAACGGGGTTAATTATTATAGGTAATAAACATATGAAATATTGACTCATCAATATGATAAATTCATTTATATGTCAAATCGTAAAATAACTATTAAATATTATCATAGCCATAGCTCATAACTGCGCTCTTGTTTGTAGGTTAAATCGCTTCCTATTCAAGATAACATAATATTATATACAACTGTGGACCCAGTAGACGTCCTTTTTCATGATAGTTGGGTGGGCAAACGGTCACATGTTGGTCAGCGTCGCCTATGAATATATACAATTTAACCTGGAACTAGCCCAGGCATTTTTAACGCCAGGAAATGCTCTGAGGCATCCCGTGGGGGAGTGGGTCTCTTCGGGCGTGTATGTGGGATTCGCTGCGCCCGTAAGCTGGTAAGGTGGACGCAGCTCTACCCACTAACACCCGCGAGTGCCACCAATGCCGTCTTTGGTGAGGTGCCCCGGATCCATCCAATTTAAAAAGATCTCTCCATCAGTACGCTGCTACGCTGTCACGGGGTCAGGCTATAAAAATCATTATAATATAGGTAATTAACGTAACCCGGGCGAAATTGGTTTTAAGACTCTTATGCCCCCTTTAACCCATTGGGGGCTTCTGGGCACTAGGAATGGGGCCCCGAAAACAACAATTTAGAGATCTGTTAGCCTGAATTTTCAACTAGAGAAGAGTAAGCCTCGTAAATAGGGCGCTATTAGGCATTCTAATCAGCAATCATTGTTTGATTTGCTTAAAATATTCTGATATAAATAATAGGTCCCCGTGTACGTGGGGCCCTAGGAAGGTGCCCAGAGTGCCCAATATGAAAAATGCACCTGTATGTTTGTATGTATATACACTTAGAACTTCATAAAGTCAAGATAACATGTCATATGAAACTTGACATTCCAGTAGGCTATGACAAAAATAATTTCATATTTAAATGCTAATAGTATCATTAAATCTGCCTCCGAGAAAGGTTGTTAGTTTGTTGCTCGATAACGGCTGTACCGATTGGATATTATTAGAGGCCATGTCAGAATATGCATGGTCTATTGACGACCTCTGTGGCTCAGTGGTAAGCGCGTTGGCGCTCAAGCCGGAGGTTGCGGGTTCGGATCCCGTCAGGGAACACAAATATTTTCTGTGTTCCTGGGTCATGGATGTGTATTAAATATGTGTATTATATAATACAAATCTTAAATATATGTATAGTTAATAGTATAAAAGTATTAAATATATTTCCGTTGTCTGGTACCAGTAACACAAGTTCTTCGAGAACTTACCACGGGACCAGATTGACGTGGTGTAAAAGCGTCCATAGATATTATTATTATTATATTGAGTACGGGCTCTCAAGTGAAAGGTTTGGGTTCGATAATTCGGTGCATCTAAAATAGGTTTTTATTTTCTCACCACCATGGTTCAAGCCTTGTCGTGGCGGTGGGGCTCAGTAGCCTAAAGTGAACCCAGCATCTTGGGCGAAGTTAATTGAACCGAGGGAGCTGCTCTTTGTACCCCTCTTTTAAGAGGGGACAAAAGAGCAGGGAAACAACGGGCGAGGATAGGAACCTCACCCTATTTTACTGTCCCGATGTTGGGAGGGACAGTAACGTAGGGTGAGTCCCTTGAGGACTGACTAGCCGTCGAGGTGCCCTGTTTGCTCAACAGATCCAGGGCACCTCACCAAAGGCGGCATTAGTGACAATCGTCGGGTTTTAGTGGGTAGAGCTGCGTCCACATTACCATACCATACCACGATTTCATAGTAAAAATAACTATGTTTAAATCTTGAATTTATTTCTATTCCAGACATGTACATAATATCCTAGCCATCTACAGATAGACGATAGTATTCAAATGAATATGAATTTTTAATAAAACTAAGTTTTTATAATTCACTCTCGCGTCGAGAGCGCCGCTTCTAATGTCATTAAAGTTGGTTTTGTTCGTTGACTTTTCATTTCTGTTTTCAACTCGAACGGCTCGAAAATACAACTTGTCTAAACAATCTACATTTAATTGTTAAGAAAAGTTGAATTTTCATTGATTTAGTTATTATTAGCGTGAACGCTTGAGATAGGCCTCACCCCACCATGGTTCATGCCTTGACGTGGCGGTGGGGCTCAGTAGCCTAGGGTGGGACGCTGCACCTTGGGCGAAGCTAATTGAGCCGAGGGGTCTCTTTTACCCCTCTTATAAGAAGAGGGGACAAAAGAGCAGGGGGCAAGGGGCGCGGATGGGAACCTCACCCCATTGTACAGTCCCGACGTTGGGAGGGGTTGTTCTGAGGTGCGGAACAACCCCTCTGTGGAGGTGCCGTCGGTCCCTTGGGGCACTGACTAGCCGTCGAGGTGTCCTGCTTGCTCATTCATTCATTGGCACCTCACCAAAGGCGGCATTGGTGGCACTCGCTGGGTTTCAGTGGGTAGAGCTGCGTCCAATTACCATCTTTCGGGAGCAGCGAGTCCCACATACCCGCCTGGGGAGACCCACTCCCCCACGGGATGCCTCAGAGCATCTCCAGGCGTTAAGAAAAAAAAAGAGATAGGCCTCTATTAATGAACGCTAAGACTTTGACATGTGAAGTTAACATTAAGTTAGTGGTAGGAAGTGGAAGAAATGTTTTTTTTTTGTCGCAGGGAAATGCTTTTTACGCATGCATTTGGTTTATAAAGTGGGGGGTTGCCCCCCGCCAACCGTGTAGTCTGCGACTACACGACCTCCTGGCGTCGGTTATGACATGACATTATGAGTCCAATCATGTATAGTTTTCTATGGTTAAATATATTAAAATACTAGCTGGTGCCCGCAGCTTTGCCCGCGTTAACTTAGATTTACAGCCGTACCCGGATTGATGATGATTATTTTTATAGCCTAAGTTACTCCTTATAACATCAGCCATCTGCCAGTGAAAGTCGCATCAAAATCGGCCCAGCCGTTTCAGAGATTAGTCGGAACAAACAGACAGACAGATGGACAGACAGACAAAAATTAAAAGAAGGTGATTTTGGTATATGTACCGTGTATACATCCATATGCATTCAATAAAAAGCGGTTATTTTAATATTACAAACAGACACTCCAATTTTATTTATCTGTGTAGATAAAAGTATATTATATTATACTTTTATCTATACATATTTTAAACTAAAGAATATATAAAGTATATATATTCTTTAGTTTAAAATAAAATACGGAGGCACATTTCACCTCGGAATTTCCGTCGACGTCGACGCAGTACGTCCTGAAATAAAAAGAAAACGAGAAAAAATTGTGCAGAAAATCTTATTGTTGAACTTTCAGCCAAGGTGGTAGAATTTTATTAGAATTTGCTGGAAAGTAAAATATGGCGATTTCTGCGTATGATGCTAAAGACGTGGGAGAAAAATCCCGTCTGCATGTATAATAATATAAACCCTTATATGTCCCCCTGGCACGGGTCTCTTCCTCGAAATCAGGCGAGGAAGATGTTGGGCCATAGTTCACCGATGCGCTTGCCCAATGCGTTGGTGAACTTCACACTTTCAAAGACTTTTAATCTCATCAGGCGTGCAGGTTTCCTCACGATGTTTCCTCACCAGTGAGGAAGCGATGGTCTCATTGTTCAGACGCACGTTAATTTAGAAAAAACATTTTTAGGCTGAGATCAGGATCGAACCCTGACCTCTCGGCTCTCACTCAACAGGCCGAGTCCATACCCACTAGGTCATAGTTGCTCATGCACGCATGTGAACCTCTGCCTATTTCTAACAGCTTTGCTGTGCTTTAAAGAGAAGGGCAACAGACGTGTCAGGATAGGTGACGTGTGAGTTGCCCGAGTCCCAGTTGAACTCGCTCAATAGATCAGTAGCTCGCTTAAGAAGTCGGCAATGCCCATGAAGGCGATGGTAACTTCTTAACATCATGTATGTCTATGTTATGCTAGTTGGATAGGCAAACTGGCAGACGTGCCATCTGATGGTAAGTGGTGGACGTTACCCATGAAAAAAAAATCTGCTTTATTTGGAACCAGCCCAGGAAACTCATCCCCACCATGGTTAGAGCCTTGTCGTGGCGGTGAGGCTCAGTAGCCTAAGGTGAACCCAACACCTTGGGCGAAGTGAATTGAGCCGAGGGAGCTGCTCTTTGTACCCCTCTTATAAGAAGAGGGGGCAAAAGAGCAGGGGATCTGGGGCACCTCACCAAAGGCGGCATTGATGGCACTCGCCGGGTTTTAGTGGGTAGAGCTGCGTCCACTTACCAGCTTTCGGTGCAGCGAGTCCCACATACCTGCATGGGGAGACCCACTCCCCGGCGGAGAGCATTTCCTGGCGTTAAAAAAAGGTCCATTCATGTGTCACATAAGATGTCAAGTCTCGGTGCCAGTTATTACACTGCCTGGTTTGCCCTTCTCTCCGAAACACAGCAAAGCCGTTTGACAGGAGAAACAAGCAAGATGGTGGTACCTATGTAGACGGGAGCGCGGCACAGCGCATCCCTCCCACCGGTGAAAACGTCTGGCTGTTTGCCTATCGAACTTGTTTAAAAAATAGTGTCTGTTTATATAAACCAGAGTTTCTTAACCTTTTTATAATCGTTGTTTATAACTGGTTTTAATACCAATAACAGGGGACTATGAGTTGGATTATTCAAAAAAGACAAGTGTGAGTCCATTTCGCGCGTTGAGGGTTCCGTAAAAAAGTGTTTTTTGTATGATATAACAAATACTTTTAAGATTTTTTCTTACATTTATCCTGTGAGATCTACCTTACCAAATTTTTAGTCTATGTCCATGATGTCCTTATAGATTTTGGTTTGACAGATGGACTGACAGACAACTTCGTCTTTTCGAGGAACGGAACCCTTAAAACCTATAGGCAATTATCTTGTCAAAATAACACACGATTAAATTTACGTTTACCATGTCAATGACATAACTCATTTAAAGCTAATCCTTGATAACTAGTTTAATCTAGAGAATCTAATTATCAGATCATTTAAAACGAGATACAGATCAGAGGCTGCGTCCGGTAGTTAAGACGAGTTCTACTTAAATATAGGTTTAATTAAAATTAAACTTTATGTGGTCACTTTAAAATACTCTTTCTAAAAATAAACTCGTGATTAGAATTTCTTGCGACTAATATAATAATTATTAATAATTTATTGGATTAACAATGTCAGGTGTGTTAAACTTATGGCACGAATGAACTTATAAACGAATACATTCAGTATTGAGAAATATATTTTGTTTTGCTTTTTTTTTCTTAATTTCTACGTGCATCTGAACATGAGACCATCGCTTGCTCATCGGTGAAGGAAACATCGTGAGGAAACCTGCATGCCCGATGATATTAAGACTTTGAAGGTGTGTAAGTTCACCAACCGGCATTGGGCCAGCGCATCGGTGAACTATGGCCCAAAACCCTCCTCGCCTGATTTCGAGGAGGAGACCCGTGCCCAGCAGTGGAACATATAGGGGTTGATATTATTATATTATATATAAACTGAGTAGAAACACTTTTTAAGTTAGGTTAGGTTAGGTTTACGGAGACATTAATAAGAGGCTGCTTTACAGCCGAATTGGGCCGGCAGGACCGAGGTGGTACCTCTCGCTCACATAACACTGGCGTCAAGTGACAGCTATGATGTCGCGTTTCGTGCAGTCTGTGAGTTTCCAGTGACCCATTGGGGGGGGGGGGGGGTTTCCCCAGGAGGGGAACACGTTTGCATAACTTTTGGCTGTGCTAATGTCTATGGGCGTCGGTAATCACCATAAGGTGTGAGCTAAGTTGCCTCCTTGTGACATAAAAAAACACAGATAATGTACTAAAAGCTAAATTCAAACGAAAACAGCAAGCTAAATAAAACCGTTTAAAATGTGATAAATTTTTGTTTTTGTATCAGAAACAGTGTTAGAAGTAATGTCAACAGGTTTTTCATTATTTTTATAAATTATTTGTATGATGAACAAACGAAGCACTTTTATACAAAATCTGCTTCAATCTTTTACGTGACATATTGACTAATTTGGTACATATTTTTGGGGATCAGAAGTGGAGGTAATTATATAAACAATCGTTACAATACCTACATTGAATTCACTTTATTTTAAACATTTATTAAAACCTATCTAAAATCAACATTAAATAGAACAATCGTTAATTCACTTAGGAACAAAGCACAAAATGATATCTTATATCTTTAAATGAGCAATTCTTGTATATATATAATTGGAATCTCGGAATCGGCTACAACGATTTTCATGAAATTTAGTATATAGGGGGTTTCGGGGGCGATAAATCGATCTAGCTAGGAATCATTTTTAGAAAATGTCATTTTATTTTTAAAAAAAAAAACCGAGCAAAGCTCGGTCATCCGAGTACTAGGCACATAAATTAAGCAAGTACATACGTAATATTATAGCACAAAAATAACGAGTAGCAAATGGCGCAGCTAACCTTTTTTTTTCTTTAACGCCGGGGAATGCTCTGAGGCATCCCGCGGGGGAGTGGGTCTCCCCAGGCGGGTATGTAGGCCTCGCTGCGCCCGAAAGTTGGTAAGGTGGACTCAGCTCTACACACTAAAACCCGACGATTATCTCTAATGCCGTCTTTGATGAGGTGCCCCGGACCTGTTGAGCAAACAGGGCACCTCGACGGCTAGTCAGTCCCTCAAGGGACCAACAGCACCTGCCCGGAGGGGTCGTCCCGCGTCACAGAACAACCCCTCCCAAGGTCGTGACAGTGCAATGGGGTGAGGTTTCCATCCTCGCCCCTTATTCCCACCTACTTTTAAGAAGGGTACAAAAAGCAGCCCCCTCGACTCAATTAGCTTGCTGCGTGCTGGGTTCACCTTAGGCTACTGAGCTCCTTCACCAGGACAAGGCTTGAACCATGGTGGCTGTACATTGTATACTGATTGTGTGGATTAAACATTTATTTATATATTTATTTTTCTGAACATAGTAAGGTATCAGCTATCTTATTGGTTGTCTGGTTCATGGATACGAGTGACTTGAGTTAGTTGATGATGATTCAAAGGCCTCTCCTTTAAAGCGTAAGATCAATTTAAAGATTATACTTGTTTAAGATCCAATAAATATTAATATCAGGTACAAAAGGTTGGCTATTACTGATCCTTTAATAACATGCAAATTAGATATTTATTAATACTGAGTGAATGGCAACTCTTTGGCGAGGAGAAAATTGTCTCAGGAATTTGTTGGACATACCTAAAAAAGATACAAAGGATCCATGGTTCAGGCCTTGTCGTGGCGGTGGGGCTCAGTAGCCTAGGGTGAGCCCGGCACCTTGGGCGAAGCTAATTGAGCCGCGGGGGCTCTTTGTACCCCTCTTATAAGAAGAGGGAATAAAAGAGCAGGGGACAAGGGGTGAGGATGGGAATCTCACCTCATTGTACTGTCCTGAAGTTGGGAGGGGTTGTTCTATGGTGCTAGACAACCCCTTTGTGGAGGTGGCGTCGGTCCCTTACGGGGCTGACTAGTCGTCGAGGTGCCCTGTTAGCTTAACAGATCCGGGGCACCTCACCAAGGCGGCACTGGTGGCACTCGCTGGGTTTTAGTGGGTAGAGCTGCGTCCATTTACCATCTTTCGGGCGCACCGAGTCCCACATACCCACCTGGGGAGACCCACTACCCAGGCGGAATGCCTCAGAGCATTTCCCGGCGTAAAAGAAAAAGAAAAAAAAAGATACAAAGAATAGAAACCTTATATGCCATTGTGTCTATACTAATATATATTGTACCTTCGACTAAAGGACGATTGTAGTGGCCTGCCCTGTAGGTATCGGCCGTCTTACCGTTCTTTTAAAGAGGCCTCCTTCTGTGAGGCAGTAATGTCCCAGAAGGAAGCGGATGAGCGGGTGAGAGAGGAGGCCACTGACGAGGCCACCCCCCGCGGGCGACGAACGGAGTTGCGTAGGAGGTGCTACTCAATCCGCCTCCAGTAACAGCCCAATGCTCGTATCGGGTTCAGGATAGGAACCTGGACTTAGTACAACACGACGTGGCGGGGACTGCTTAGTAGCGGTCGGGCAGTCCCCTTACGAGGAGTAGTCTGGCCTTCCCCCAGGCCAGCCTGTCACTCAGGATATCAATCACAAAATGCCAGAGTCAGTAATTACACTGCCAATTTTTTACAACCACTCGTTCCTCATGTGTATGCCGATATACAGTGTGACCAGTCCACTGCCACTTCGAATTATTCTTCGCGTGATACGATATGTATTGGTAATGTTAGTTCTCTGGCGGATACCTTCGTTTTGATTATATTTGATAATGGATCTTCGTGATAATGTCTATTATGACGATATGATATCATTTATTTGTTATTTTATTATATTCTATATAGAATATGTCATTATATTTGTACAGATTTAAGGGAAACTTGTAAGAAAACAAAGTGTATGTAAAATGATTTACTTCAATAAGAGCACATCCCACTCACCCCCACTTGGTTGCGAGCCGCTCGAACGCGTTAAATATACGGCTCGGCGGCCGCAAAAATCACTCATACTAGTTTTTGGTCTATTAGTTATAGCTTTAGTTAGTTACTACGATAGTACTAGGGACTAGAATAACCATTAAATATGGCAACCCAATGACCGCCTCATATTTATGAGGCGCGGTTAGATCCCGCCGTCAGGAGACCAGATAGGTCTCGACACGGCCGCCTCGAACCCCTTGCGGGGCTCGCAGAAGACTCGATGTTGTTGCAAAAATCACTTCGCACTTACTTCGCACTTCGCATTCGACGGGTTCCAGAACATTCTCTTAGTGCTCTTGGGAGGCTTATTCACTAAATAGTCTATCATTCAGTCTGAACCTCCGGCCAAGTTATAGTGAAATAGTTTCAAGCCCGGGCTATACTGCCAGAGCCGTGCGGTATAGCCTACATTGGATACACATAAATAACTTGTATCCGTTCCTAGAACCCGTGACAAAAGGGCTAGTCTTAACTGATGATGATGATTTTAATGACTTTATGTAAATCCAAGTGGAAGGGTAGATGTAATAAATTGTTTTGCATTTCAGATAACAAAACAAGATAACCGGTATATACGGCGCTGTGGGGTTTTGTTTATCGCCGTACAGACTTTCGCTTTGTAATGTAATTTGGCGAATTTGTTAAGATAATAAATATTGGTTATCATCCCATCTACCTGGTACCTTCGTCATTGTTTTCCCATCCCGATGGAGGTGAAAGCTATCGCATCTGTTATCCCAAAGAACTCTCAATTGGGATAACAATCATAGAGGTATTTTAGTGAGCGACGATGGTCTGTTCTAGTGGGTATGGCCTCGGCCTCTTGAGTGGTTCGGGTTCGATACTGACCACCGTGGTGCTTTAAAAAAGAGATTTTTCTAAATTTGAAAACTGGTAAGTGGATTCTCTATCCACTAAAACCCGGTGAGTGCCACCAATGCCGCCTTTTGTGAGGTGCCCCGGATCTAATAAACAAACAGGGCACCTCGACAGCTAGTCACAGTACAATGGGGTGAGGTTCCCATCCTTGCCCCTTGCCCCCTGCTCTTTTGTCCCCTTTTCTTATAAGAGGTTTACAAACAGCCCCCTCGGCTCAATTAGCTTCGCCCAAGGTGCTGGGCTCACCGTAGGGTACTGAGCCCCACCGCTACGACAAGGTCTGAACCATTGTAGGGGCATAAATGAGCCTGAGCTAGTCTCAAGTTAACTAGTTTATGTTCATGGGCGACGCTAACCACTTACCATCAGGTGGCTCGTCTGCCTGTTTGTTGTGGGGAGTTTATTACACTGCCTGTCCTGACTTTTCGAAACACAAGCTGTTTCACGGGAGAAACGCACAACTCACGTATAATCATTTCATTCCAGGAATCCACGAGAAATTTATTGAATAAAAACGACACATTTTTCAAATGATATTTTTCCTGAATTTTTTTTCGTTTCGTATAAAAAGAAATAAACCTATTCGCAGCTTCGCTCCAGTTCACGGCCTACATGCAAGAGACATCTCAAAAGAGCGTCTGAAGCTCAAAAGAATTATAAATACAAGCCTGAAAGCGGGAAATAGTGGAATATGTTGATGGTTTACGTTGCATGTGTTTTATCGTTTTTATTCATTACCTTTTTTATGTTTATAATGATAATAATATAATTTACTTATAATAATTTATGTTATTATATAAACGAGATATTATGATTAAAAGTAGTCAGCGTCGCCATGTTAAACCACCCCATAATAAACCAAATTACCTGGAACTGGCCCAAGTATTTACCTGGTCGCCTCCATCGTTTAAGCCTTGTCGTGGCAGTAGGGCTCAGTAGCCTAGGGTGAGCCCAGTACCTTGGGAGAAGGGAATTGAGCCGAGGGGCTCTTTGTACCCCTCTTATAAGAAGAGGGGACAAAAGAGCAGGGGGCTAGGGGCGAGGATGGGAACTTCACCCCATTGTACTGGTCCGACGCTGGGAGGGCTTGTTCTTTGGTGAAGTGCCCCGAATCTATTGACCAACAGGGCACTTTGATGGCTAGTCAGTCCCTCAAGGGACCGACGCCACCTCCACAGAGGGGTTGTCCCGCACCACAGAACAACTCCACCCAACATGGTGACAGTTGACATTTTGACATTTTTCAGAAATGTTTTAAATCATTTATAAATATCTAACGGAGGCCTAACTATTATTAACTTTTGCTTAAATACGTCTAATGCCATTAAAATATTGCATTTTAAATTTCGTTCCTAAGCGCTAACACTTATCACGTGACGTTATATGTTGTTAAACATCGTAAAAATGATAAAATGATTCTAGTTGTCGTTAATAAAAAATGGCTTCTAAGTTTTATAAGTGTTGTACGGTGCCTATGTGTGTGTATACTGTAAAAACGCCTGAAAATTAGTTTTTATTATATGTACTGCGTACGGAAAATGGTGTATAGAAGTACCTCAATATTCTTCCGCTTCCGCTAAATAAGAACAAGTGACGTCATTTCCGTTTATAACGTGACCTATTTTAAATTTTGTAACATTTTATTTATAAAATATTAATTTAATCAAATAAAAATAAGGAAAAATATTGTCTTTTTTCAGAATTCTATCATATAAACTACCATCAAAATTATATTTTTATATGAATACTGTCAACATCCCAATTGCTTTCATTGTCTATGTCCAGCGGTGGCCGAAATGATTTGGTGATGATTTCATCGAAATTATTATTATGAAGACGAACAAAACGGACTTATTTTATTAAACCTACATATAGGTACCTATATTATAAGTATATTGTTTATAATAAGAAGTCCGTAATATTATTACCAATATCAATATAATAGAAATAATAATTATAATAAATAATAATTCTCAATACATATAGAATACAGTATCATCGATAAACATTGACGCTTGTGCGATCATTATAAAAGCAATGTTTTTCTCAGAGAACATTTTCATATTGCTACTGGTTACTCGACACTAGATTTTTTTTTTTTTGTGATCAGAGGGTAAACGAGCAGTCGGAGCCTCACGGCGCCGACGCCCATACATCCACACATCCAAGGCCACGTAGATGCGCCACCCTCCTTTTCCCAATCCCCCCAATGGGCCACCGGAAACTCAATAACCGTACGAAACGCGACAGCATAGCTGTCACTTGACGCCGGTGTTATGTGAGCGAGAGGTACCACCCCGGTCGTGTCGGCCGGGGTGGTACCTATATATTGTTATAACTATATACCAATATATAAGTTCATATATATTGGTATATAGTTATAAACCGATTTTCTAGAAGATCGCTTCTACATATGAACGTCTAAGACACACAGAACTTCACAGAAGCTCTGTGTGTCTTAAATATAAATGTTATTATTATAAACTAAAACTAAATTTGAATATAAATTAATATTACTAGAGAAACGGTAAAAGAAAAATAATAATATATAACGCATTAAGATATGCATAAAAATATATTATTATAATTTATAAGCACTGCAAACTTATTCTCTTGAAAAAACATTTTATGATGTTTAAAGCTACTCGATACTAGATGGCGCTACATACACCATTTCAACGAAATGACTTCTATGATTTTTTTTATCATGATAGTATTGTTATGTATTTATTATTAGTTATTTCATTGAAAGAGGCCTATGTTTAGCAGTAGATGGATGATGATTATAACGATGATAAGCATTAAAGGGCGCTATATCCTTTATAAAAATTAGCCGGCTAATTACAGTTTGTAAGTACTATTTAAATTGTTTTAAGCTCCCCTACTAGGAATATTTATGGTATATTTATGATATTATACCTAGTAGGGGAGTAGAACAGAGGATTTAAAAATTCATTCGAGCTCGGCAGGTCATCAATAACATCATGATCTAATCTTCGAAATTTAATAGCTGATCTTCACGACGCTCAAGTAGGTAGGTACATCCCCATTTAGCATTGTTGCCTCCCCTACCATTATTACAATATGCTCAATAAAATAAAGTTATCATCCATTAATTATAGTATATTATAATGAATTTACACTATCCAATAAAAGTATGTGATTGAATATTTTAACGTTCATAATTAGAATTGGGGGAGAGTATTATTATTAAGTTGGCAGTCCCGCGCCGCATCCGCCGATACGTCAGTCGTCATTTCCTTACGCGTCAGTCTACCGCGCGCACTCGTAGTGTTGATACGTAAAGTGCTGTGGTGCTGTGAGTGTAATATTACGATACGGTGTCTGTGTGAGATCAAACAATTGTGGATTATGTTGAGCAATGAGCAGGAAACTGTTTAAAAAGGTTGGTTGGGCTTTTAATGGTTTCTACTAAACATTGCGTTTTGATATTCTAAGTAACGTTAATTAGAACGGCCGAGTTTGAAATGGATTTTCGGGACCGTTAATTTAGTTCATGTGGTGGATAATGGAGAACTAATTTTTGTATAGTGTTCGAAATTTAAAATTGAGAATAAATTTTTAAAGTGTTTGAAATTTAAAACACTACTTAGATAATAGATTACGGATACACATGGGAAAATGCTTTATCAAAATCAAATGCTAAACATATAATTTTGATCTTGTCTAATAATTTAAAAATATACTGGCTTTTGCATACGATATTGTATTGTTCATAAAATGAATTACTATTCTAGTTTTTGTTTTTTATATCAATCTGTAACGTGTAAATTTTAAAACGAACATTAAATTTTTGTCAACAAAAGATAATATAAATGTATATTCATGAAATAAAACTTTAATTAAGAATTAAAAATAAAATGAAGTTATTTGCATAACAAGAATGCGTTTTCGATGTTAATCTTAACTCATTAATTTTTAAAACAGGATTTAGGTATTCGTGATCATCTTCAATCTTCCATGAGAAATAGACATCTTATTTCTTATGATTGAAATTTCTTAATTAATTGTTTGATTTATGAGAAATATTGTGATAAAACTATTGTAATGACTGATTGTTTTTTGTTTGATAAATATGTATTTATTTTATGGAAAAACTAGCTGTTGCCCGCAGCTTCGCCCGCGTTAACTTAGATTTACAGCCGTGTACGGATTGATGATTATTATTTCTATAGCGTAAGCTACTCCATGTAACATCAGCTATCTGCCAGTGAAAGCCCCGTCAAAATCGGCCTAGCCGTTTTAGAGATTAACCGGAACAAACAAGATAGACAGACCTACATACAAAAATTATAAAGAATGTTATTTTGGTAAATGTAATGTAGTTAGGTACCTATATTTATATATATACTTAATATTACAAACAGACACTCCGATTTCATTTATCTGTATAGATGTAATATTTATACTAGCAGCGCCCCGCGGTTTTACCCGCGTACTTCCCATTCCCGTGGGAGTACAGGGATAAATTGTAGCCTACATGTTAGGTATTCTGATGTTATTGTTAAGTTTTATTAAAATTCAGTAGTTTTTGCGTGAAAGAGTAACAAACATATTCATACAAAATTTCGCGTTTAAAATATTGTTAGTAGCATTTCATACAAATGTTTCTACGAAGATATTCTGTGCAATTTTCGAGAAATGGAAATAGCAGATAGGTACCTATGCAAAACGATAATATTGATATTTTTAGCGAGATTTTTTATTATTATTTGGATAGATATTCTTGCCGAATTTATTGTAATCTGAGAATCAGGCATGAAAAGGTACATACATGATTGTATCTTTGGTGCGGACTTACGTTAGCAAGTTATCTGTAGTTAAATTTCTTGGAACATTGAAATAAGATCTAGGTAGATGTACTAACCCCACCATGGTTCAGGCCTTGACGTGACGGTGGGGCTCAGTAGCCCAAGGTGAGCCCAGCACCTTGTGTGAACCAAATATAGCCGAGGGGCTCTTTGTACCCGTCTTATAAGAAGACGGGACAAAAGAGCAGGGTACAAGGGGCGAGGATGGGAACCTCACCCCATTATAATGTCCCGACGTTGGGAGGGGTTGTTCTGTGATGCGGGAAAACCCCTCTGTGTAGGTAGCGTCGGTCCCTTGCGGGACTGACTAGCCGTCGAGTTGCCCTGTTAGTTAAAGAGATCCGGGGCACCTCACCAAGACGGCATTGGTGGCACTCGCCGGGTTTTAGTGGGTACAGCTGCGTCCACCTTACCATCATTCGGGCGCAGCGAGTCCCACATACCCACCTGGGGAGACCTACTCTCCAGGCGGGCTGCCTCAGAGCATTTCCCGGCGTTAAAGAAAAAGAAAATGTAGATAATATACTAACACCATAAAATGTTTCAAAGCTTTAGTACCTTTTGAAACTTATTCAGTTTACAGAGCGAACTTTTTAACGGTAAACTAAAAATTCTTAGGATTGAGAAAATTGAAGTCTTTGAAACCGACAGCGGTACTGCTTATCTTACTCTTACGTTTATTTAGCTGTTAGGGCCAGAAGTGAAAATAAAAAGCCTATAATAAATGCACCTAACAGTAGGGCAAATAAATTGTCATACCTACCTACTTATTTCATAGAGGAGGGGGCACACGGACCATTGGTTTCACCTGGTGGTAAGTGATATGTGAGATCCATAGGACTACATCATTTTCAGGTGCGTTGCCTTTCAAATATGAGTAGGTACGCTCTTTTCTTGAAGGTCTCTAAGTCGTATCGGTTCGGAAATATGGCAGCTGGTTCAACATCATCATCATCAGCCTCACAGCTGAACATAGGCCTCCCCTAATAAACACCAAAACCACCGATCCTTTGCCACTCGCATCCAACACGGACCGGCTTCGATCAACAAAACCAACGGATCGGTCACCGCACGGAGATTGTCTTCCCTGGTTAATGGTCTACCAACACTTCGACGGATTTTATTACTTGGTTTCATTATAATGAGTGAAATTCGCGCAAACATTAGAAAACACTTGGTCTACGGGTGGTTTATTGGGGTAGTGCATTCCCAAGTGCGAGTCCCCACATAGGTCCAGGAGCCTTACCCGTGGTAAGCCTGGATCATGCAAAACCATTTAGCCTGCTTCATAAAAAAGGACTTCTGTAACGTCAGTCCTTTTTTTTCCTTTAACGCCGGGAAATGCTCTGAGGCATCCCGCGGGGGGATGGGTCTCCCCACGCGGGTATGTGGGACTCGCTGCGTCCGAAAGCTGGTAAGTGGACGCATCTCTACCCACTAAAACCCGAGTGCCACCAATGCCGCCTTTGGTGAGGTAACCCGGATCTAATAAACAAACAGGGCACCTCGTCGGCTAGTCAGTCCCCCAAGGGACCGACGCCACCTCCACCGACGGGTTGTCCCGCCCCTCAGAACAACCCCTCCCAACGTCGGGACAGTAGGTACAATGAGGTGAGGTTCCCATCCTCGCCCCTTGCCCCCTGCTCTTTTGTCTCTTCTAATAAGAGGGGTACAAAGAGCCCCCTCGGCTCAATTAGCTTCGCCCAAGGTGCTGGACTCACCCCAGGCTACTGAGCCCCACCGCCACGTCAAGGCGTGAACCATGGTGGGGTGTCACCTCAATCCTCCCGTGACCATGGTTGCTGTAAAGTATCCGAAACGTCATACTTCATAAAAATCTTAATAAACCGCGATAAAATCCGTAAAAGTTGTTTAAGAATTTTGATTAAAGTCAGTTTAATTGTGAGCGATGGTGGTCCAGTGGGTAAGGGCTCGGCCTCTTGAGTGAGAGCCGAAAGGTCCGGGTTCCTGTGATGCCTAGAAATGGGATTTTCTAAGTTTCTATATGCACCTGAACATGAGACCATCGCTTGCTCACCGGTGAAGGAAACATCGTGAAGAAACCTGCCTGTCTGGAAGTCTTTGAAGGTGTGTGAAGTTCACCAACCCGCATGTGATCAGCATCGGTGAACATAGCCCGGCCCTCCTCACCTGATAACAAAGAGACCCGTGCCCAGCAGTGGGACATATAAGGGTTGATATTATTATTATCTATACTAATATTATAAAGCTGAAGAGTTTGTTTGTTTGTTTGAACGCGCTAATCTCAGGAACTACTGGTCCGATTTGAAAAATTCTTTCAGTATTAGATAGCCCATTTATCGAGGAAGGCTATAGGCTATAAAACATCACGCTATGACTTATAGGAGTTAAGTAACGCGGGCGAAGCTGCAGGCAACTAGTATTATATATTATGTATACCGTTTAATTACTTGCACATATCTCGTTTCTCTTACGTTTAACGAAATAGACATACCCGTCCGTTTAGCTATTTCAAACGTAAAATAGTGAAAGAGAACGGTTCTTTGAAAGCTAAAAGCTTAAAGCTCGTATTACGTAGTACTTACTGGTTCGGTCATTTGATATAATGCCAGTTGCATTCAAATGACCGACCAGCTATCACATAGTACCTTTTTTTCTTTAACGCCGGGAAATACTATGTGGCATCCCGTGGGGGAGTGGGTCTCTCCGTATGTGGGACTCGCTGCGCCCGAAAGCTGGTAAATGGACGCCGCTCTACCCACTAAAACCCAGCGAGTGCCACCAATGCCGGCTTTGGTGAGGTGTCCTGGATCTAATGAGCAAACAGGGCACCTCGACGGCTAACCTTCCCAGCGGGGTAGTGCACCACAAAACAACCCCTACGAACTACAAATTGGACTGTCCCAACACGTCGAGACAGTGCAATGGGCTGAGGTTTCCATCCTTACCCTTTGTTCCTCCCTGCTCTTTTGTCTCCTGTTCTTACCAGAAGGGTACAAAGAGCAGATCCCTCGATTCAATTAGCTTCGCCCAAGGTGCTGGGTTCACCTTAGGCTACTGAGCCCCACCGCCACAAGGCTTGAACCGTGGTGGAGAGGTAAACATCCTTTGTTACAGTTTTAATAGGGTAAATATAATACCAAATAATAAGTTTTCCAAATGGTTGTCACAACAGTTCATTAATAACTTTGTTTTAAACTTTAATGGTGGCCCAATTTGGGCTTTAGGGTAGTTAGTGGTTTATTTTAATGCGAAAGTTGGTAGTGATGGACGTCGGATGAAGTAATTACTTCAAATTTTATACTCTTTTATCATATAATTATGGATTATGACGCAACTATTAAACTAATCGATTTTCTTAATATAAGCCCGGGGCATAAAAATATGAGGAGAAAAATTATACTTTATCCGTTGTGCTAAATACAAATTTTACTTGTAATTTTATTATGTCATTTTGTGATGGTAGTTGTAATAAAAAAAAAAAGAAATTACTATATGGACCGGCCCAGTTGGAAAACGCTACAGAGGAAGACCCCATGCGAGATGGCAAGACGACATTACTAAGATAGCGGGTCCAAATTGGCTAAAGGTGGCAAAAGATAGAGACCAATGGAATCCGCCCGTGACCACTCGCCACACTTCGGAGCGGTGTCGGTTTTTCTGCACAAATCTAAGGCGCTCGCGCGCTTGGCCAGTAGTGTTCACATGTTTGTCCGCACGCCATACAATTCAACAAAATTGCAACAAATAAAAATAAAAAAGATGTCGCGTTCCGTGCGGCTTGTGATTTCCGGTGGCCCATTGGGGGGATAGGGAAAAGGAGGGTAACGCATCTGCATAATCTCTGGATGTGCGGATGTTTATGGGCATCAATAGTCGCCAAATGGCTTCAACTGCTCGTTTTCCCTCTGCTATAAAAAAATATTATAATTTATAATAATAATATTTTTGAAATACATATTCAATACATATTATTATTGTAATATTATTATAATATCACTTTATAATTGTTCTGGAGTAAACTCCAGTCGTGCGTCGGAGCTTACCCACAGAACATTATATAATTGTCATGTTCTATCATCGTATTCTACCTTTGCTGTACACAGGTGCCCTGTTTGCTCAACAGATCCGGGGCACTTCACCAAAGGCGGTATTGGTGGCACTCGCCGGGTCTTAGTGGATAAATCTGTGTCCACCTTACCATCTTTCGGGCGCAGCGAGTCCCACATACGCTCCTGGGGAGACCCACTGGATGCCTGAAAGCATTTCCCGGCATAAAATAAAAAGGGCGCTGTCGTGGCGTTAATTGAATAAGGCCAGAATAACCCAAAGAAAATTATCAACCGGTATATATACCTAAGCCTAATATTATATGTATATCAATCGATGCTATCCAGAGTCGCTTAAAATTTATCCTATGTCAGCTAAAATAGCGAATCGATTGACACTTCATTTATCAAAATTTGATAATAGTTGAGGCGGTAAGATAGAATATACATACATATATTTATAAACACAGATTGCTAAAATCATAAATACGCTTCTCGTTTGTCGGGTAAGTGTTGAGATGCAATCGAAGAAAGTGTGTTATACCACAAAAGCTAATACAAAGTAAATTGAATGTTTTACTGTCATTTCAGAAATATTATCTATACAGATAAATAAAATTGGAGTGTCTGTTTGTAATATCAAAATAACCGCTTTTTATTGAACTCATATGGATTTATACACGGGACATATACCAAAATAGCCTTCTTTAAATTTTTTGTTTGTCTTGTCTGTCTGTTTGTTCTGGCTAATCTCTGAAACAGCTGGGCCGATTTTGATGGGACTTTCACTGGCAGATAGCTGATGTTATAGGGAGTAACTTAGGCTATAAAAATAATCATCATCAATCTGGGTACAGCTGTAAATCTAAGTTGAAGCGGGCGAAGCTGCGGGCAACAGCTAGTTATATTGTATGCTCAGAACAGTAAAAGAGGTTGAACAAGACCCTTTGAGTTTTAAGGAACATCAAAATAAAGTCATTTTTAATCTATAATACTAATATTATAAAGCTGAAGAATTTGTTTGTTTGTTTGAACGCGCTAATCTCAGGAACTACTGGTCCGATTTGAAAAATTATTTCAGTGTTAGACAGCTTATTTATCGAGGAAGGCTATAGGCTATATAACATCACGCTGTGACTTATAGGAGTTGAGTAACGTGGGCGAAGCTGCAGGCAACAGCTAGTACAAACATAATTGAAAGTATCACAATCATGGCGTAGGTTGTTGACCAATTAACGGAGACCAATTAGAATCTTCTGGAAATTGTAGCGAGATCTGTGCTAATTAAGACATTTCTCCCGTGAGACGGTATAAACAAACATACATATATTTTTGATTTTAGTTGTAGCCATCGAACATAATATAACCTGTATAGAATAGAGCTACATCGATGCATGATGCTTGCATGGGGTACACTCCATCATGGTTCAGGCCTTGGCCCTTGCCGTGGCGGTGGGGCTCAGTAGCCTAGGTTGAGCCGCTGCACTTTTGCCTTTGTACCCCTCTTATAAGAAAAGGGGGCGAGGACGGGAACCTCACTTGTACTTTCCAGACGTTGGGAGGGGTTGTTCTGTGGTGCGGGACGACCCCTCTGTGGAGGTGATGCCGGTCTCCTGAGGGACTGACTAGCCGTCAAGGTGCCCTGTTTGATCAACAGATCCGGTCCACCTCACCACAGGCGGCATTGGTGGCATTCGCCGGGTTTTAGTGGATAGAGCTGCGTCCACCTTAGCACCTTTCGGGCGCATTGAGTCCCACATACCCGCCTGGGGAGACTCCCCCACTCCCCCACGGGGTGCCTCAGAGTCGGAGCATTTCCTGGTGTAAAAATTATGATGAAATGGCTGCTAAAGTAAAGTATTCGAAACATTGGGTAAAAAACATAAGAATGTATATCTGACAGGTTGCGGGGTCAGTAATTAGTAAGAATAACCTGTCCTGCCCTGCCAGAACACCAGTAGGCAGAATCATGACATCCAGCCTAGGCTAGAATTCAAAAAGACAACCTAGAATTCAAAAAAGTTATTAAAGAGCGTTTGTACCACACAAACGCTCTTTAATAACTTTTTTGAATTACATTAAAGGATAATATAAAGTAAAATATTTTATAGAAGATACCACACCTTGGGAATAGGGTGTTCCTCCCAGGCATTTCAGAATAATAACATGTAAAATTTGTTATAAACTATTTGAAAAGATTAGTCCACTGAGTTTGTTTCGCATGTTCTTCTCAGTGGGCTTGCCTTGGAACCGGTGGTAGACTCAATTGACGTTCAAAAAGATACTCTGTTGGTACTATTTTGAATAAAAAAAAATGATTTTGATTTTGAGTCGCGCGCGAGTTTCAACTTGCTACTAGATGGCGCTGCCTGTTCTGAAACGCAAAATGTTACATATTATCTTTGCAGTTATGACACAACGTACATATTTCATCTTACTTTTTAATAGTGCCATTTTCTCACGCAATTTTTGCAACATCTGAAGCTGATATACTCGAATCGAGAATTTTGATTTATTACAATATACTTAAAATGAAAAAGTGCCACATCACAGCGCAGTTATGAAAAGGGATTTGCTAGAACACTGCTGTGCTAGGTATTTCGCGAAAAAATTGTGTCCCGCATGTTCCAAGTGTAGACGAATTAAAGTTTTATGTTTCTTGTAACTCGCCACTAGATGGCGCTATACACACTATTGTGTTAAAAATACCATATTTTCACGCCATCCACTTTCATATGGATATCCAAGTTAAAATCTTCAGGCCTTATCCGTCCACTGCAATACACAATTTGAATCTTTAAATAAACGCCAACACTTGAAGATACTTCAAGTGTTTGAAATATGACTATCACGTATTCGCTCACACTACCAAACGAATCTAAATTATTTTAGCTGTCGACCGTAATGTTTTCGATATTCATCATTATCACCATGAACCTTCTATCCGTCGCCAACTGCTACTTGTCTCTATGAATGTAATGACCGATTCATAGAGAAGCGACAAAAAGAAGTCCTATCTAGGACAAGAAAAGTTTTGTACAAATGAAAAAAAAAATAACCGGAATAAATATTACGATTTAAAATCGTCAATTTTACCACATTTTACTCGCAAAACCACATATCTATCATATTGTCAATGTCAATTCTACAGTTAACATTGTTTTGAATAAGCTCCGATAATTAAAATAAAATAAGTGGTAATAAGTTGCCTAATACCTGGTTTACTGTGTGTGCAAAGAAGAACATAACCTCTAGCCACATTTTGGAGAAAAAATAATATCAAAATCACTGTACACTGGGGTATATTATTGACATTCAAGCTAAAAAATTATCGTTACATTATTGAATAACAATTCTAACAATACATATTTAAAAATAAATTGGCCAATAACAGTAAAAACTTTAGTAACGATTATTACCGTTAACAGGGGAATATGGTCGAACAGCTGTCTCTGACATCGGTGACATTCTGACAAGTGACAAGAATAATTTATTAAAAGCTGGATACTTCTTCTTCTTTTATTTTTGGACCACAGTCGCAAAAGAGCTGGATACAAGTACTTTGCCAACAAGTGACAAGACATTTCGTAATATTGCCAGTAACAAAAATAGACAATAAATAAGAAAATTATTTCATTATTTGCTGCCACCTAACGTTCGAAATTAGGACTACAATAATATTATAGAAGATCAAAATGTCCTCCAAGTCTCACATTTGCGCTGGTTGTCACACTAAAATTATACAGCCTGAATATATAAACTGCTGTAAATGTACACATATTTATGATCTGGAATGCGCTAATATCTCCATGAGACAATTCCGTACCAAAATGATGAAAGATCACAAAAGTACGTGGATCTGTCACGAATGCACCAATAAAATGCCAAAATCAGGGAATATACATACTCCAGTTCGCAATGTTAAAGATAACACCTCTCCGAGTAAGTCCAATAGTGATGTGCCATACGATACGGACTCCACTAATATTACAACTCGCAATAAAGGCCATCGACAGGACAATAATTGTAATAAAGCTACTAGTTCAACTAAGGACTATATAAATGATACAGAATTAATTTCTGCTATTAGAGATGAAGTACTTATGGCTATTAGACAGGAACTACCTTCAATGTTCACACAAATTCTTAAAACTGAGCTAACGATATTAAGGAATGAATTACAGGACGTCCATAATTCAATGGATTTTCTTGGTGCAAAGTATGATGAAATTAAAAATACAACTGACAGGCTATCTAATGAAAACGCTACCCTTAAATGTGAAAATGCCGCGCTTAAGATTTCGGTTCATGAATTATCAGATCGTTTAAATAACATGGAGCAACACTTACGTGAAAACAATTTAGAGCTGCATGGTGTACCAGAATATCGCAATGAGAGTCTCTCTAATCTACTACAGCAATGTTCCAATGTCGTTGGGCATAAATTAAATGAAGGGGACGTAGTTCATTGCACTAGAGTTGCTAAAGTTAACAAAGAGAGTAAGCAGCCACGCATGATTGTTGTGAAATTCAGAAGCATAAGATGTCGTGATGATTTCTATTCCGCCATCCATAGATACAATAAAGCTAACTCAAATGAAAAACTGAATACATCTCTACTAGGAATAGCTGGCGAGAAAAAACCCGTTTACGTTTCTGAGCACCTTTCCCCTGCGAATAAATCACTTCATGCTGCCGCAAGACTTAGGGCTAAAGAATACTCTTATAAGTTTGTTTGGGTTCGGAATGGTCGTATTTATGTAAGAAAAAACCCCGATTCACCATTTATAATAATCAGAAATAAGGACAGTTTGAATCTAATTCGATAATTTATTTGACAATTTATTTACATGTAATTATTAACATTTATTGGTCTTTGGCAATTTAAAATTATTTATAATGGCTATTTCAATTTATTATCAAAACATAAGAGGTATGAGAAGCAAGGTGATTGATATATATAATGCAGTTCTATCTAATAATTATGATGTTATATGCCTTTCTGAAACATGGCTAGATGATACGATATTGTCATCTGAGCTATTTGATGGCAGGTATTCGGTAATACGTAGGGATAGGAGTATTCCATTTCTGAAACGTTTCAACAAACACCATGGGGGAGGGGTGTTGATTGCAGTCTCTAAAAATCTTGAAATATTGGTACGCAAAGATTGGCAAACAGAGTTTTTGGAGGATTTATGGGTGCAGATAAAGATATCTAAAAATACGTACATTAATCTATGCGCCGTATATATACCAGATTACATCCCATGCGACATTTTTTTTAATTATATCAGAGACGCGAGAGGGCGCTAATAAGATTCACCTCGGCTCTGTAAATTTCAAGTGATTAATTATACTAAAAACCCTTTTTTCTATAAAAAAAATATATCAGTGCGTGAATAACAGATTAACAATCCAGTGAAAGTGTTATCCTGGTGAAATACCACCGTCCACGTTGGAAATCAAGATTAAAAGTTGTATTAATAAGTTCGCTAGCACCGCAAGATAATAAGTGTAAAAACCCAAAATAAAATATAAACGTTGTGATCTATATAAACAATCAGTGGATTAATGTGTAATAATCATTATTAGTGAGAAAACAAGACAATAATAATCTAATTTAAGCAAATCAAAATAATTCGTTAAGTTTAATATTCCAAGTACCCGTTTTTGAACCTTACGCCATCATATTATCAGAATATAAATTAATATAACGCCATCTATTGATTATTTGCGCTCAACATTGCCAATACCCAAATCTTTTTCTCAACAGAGGGCACTAAAGATTAAATCTATCAGGCATTTCTTGACAAAGAATATACGAGGAATATTATAAAGATGTTTAAATGTGAGGGATGTCATGATACTGTCGTAAATAATGAGAGATTGAAATGCGCACTATGTAATAATCACTACGATCTACAATGTGCAAATGTACCTATCGGAAATTATATAATCATGAGTACAAAACAATACTAACATCCTACTTAGAACCCACTGACATGAATGTTACTATGCGTCGCAAGCCAACTATTACCGGGTCTACCACCGATACCTCTAGTATTAATTTATCAATAGATGATATTACTGGTAACACAATAGACACTAGCTTTTCATTGTGCAGCCAAAAACCTCTTTCGCATGACCCCATTACAATAGACAACCTAAGCCAACTATTGGACACTAAGCTAGAAAATATTAAATCCTTAATACTCCAAGATATCCGTAATACGATCCAAGAGGAATTAAATAGCTCGCAAAAAAAAATACAAAAAGAAATAGAGGTCAAGACCTCAAACATAACGGCAGAACAAACAGAAATTAAAGAAAAAATAAATAATATCGACAAAACAATTGAATACATTGAAGATCAATTAGATAACTTAAGAAACTCCAAAAAAATTGTTCTATATGGTTTAAATGAAACTCACTACGAAACTGAAAAAGATCTCTATGACCGTACCTCTCAGATATTTTATGATATTATGAACATAGATATTAACCCTTATATAGAAGAAATCCAACGTATCGGCAGGCGTGGAAACCAACGACCTTTAATAATCGAATTAATTAGCAAACGTATGACAAGATATATAACCGACAATGCCATAGAGTTCAAGAATACAGGGTTAGCAGTTGCGCCCTTCATGAACAAAAAAGCTCTACAAAAACGAAATGAACTTAAACACAACCTCCAAATTGCTAGGAAAAACGGCGATTTTGCTGTAATTAGAAATCACAGGTTATTTGTGAACGGGAAAGAAGTCAACCTTAACAAATCTAAAAGTGTAGTCATCCAAGAACAAGATACTAGTACCAATATTCGAAACAGCATCGGAACCAGCGAGGAAGGAACACCAAGATTGCAACAGTCAAAATCAGATAACCAAAATAAAATTATTAATAAGTCATTTCGTTAACTGTGACCTCTCAATAATATTTCAAAATATACAGAGTATAGGAAATAAGATTGATTTACTTGAACATTTTTTGTTAGATTCCGATATTGATATGCTATTACTGTCTGAAGTTTGGAAAAACGAACATTATTGTCAGTCAATTATGCCAGCTGGATATAAAATTGCATCTATTTTCTATCGTAAATCTCGAGAAGGCGGAGGAGTCTGTATTATTATAAAAGATAACTTAGAATACATAAACCGAATGGATATTAATAATTTATCAAAATAATTTATTATAGAATTTAGTGGAATTGAAAACATATATTTTTAGGCGGTGATTTTAACATAAATATACATAAAAAAATAAACTCTGGAACTTCTACACTTTATGAAATCCCATAACCTAGAGCAGCTAATACGCGACCCTACTCGAGTAACAAAAACAACAGCCTCTTGCATTGACTTATTTTTTTACAAATTATAAGCACATTGTTAAAGAGTATTCAGTTCAAGATCTTGGTATATCAGATCATAGAGCATTAAAAATAACACTTAACATTAACAACTTGTCAAATAGTCAAAATAAAATATGGTACACAGAAAAAAGAATATTTACCAAAGATAAAATTGAAAGTTTTAAAAATTCTTTAAATGAAATAAAATGGGAAAATATAGTGCAAGAAAGTAAAGACATAAACAAAAACTACGAATCATTTAATACGTTGATAACTGAACACTTAAATAAATACATACCAATACAAAAGATAAAAATAAAAAACCTACCAAAAAAAGGATGGCTTACTGCCGGTCTAAAGAAATCATGTGTGCATAAGCGTAGTCTAAAAGTAATGCTAAATTATTATTTAGCATTACTTTTAGACTACAAAAAACGATGTTATAAAAAAATACTACAACATGTATAGTAAAACGTTAAAAACTAGTATTAAAATATCAAAAAAATTAGAGTACACTAGGTTAATGAAAAATTCTGACAATAAAAACTATGTGGAAAATAATTAACACAAAAACGGGAAAAACAAAAGTTAACAAACATGAAAATATAACTTTAAAAATGAACAATGATATAATTAAATGTCCCTTAACAATATCAAACATATTTAACGATTTTTTCGCAACAGTGGGAGAAACCCAAGATAAAACTAACTTCAACCCGAACAATCTTACCGGCCACCCAGTCATCAACCCACCTTTATGCTCTATGTATTTACGTCCAACCAATCGGAATGAAATATTAAGGATTATAGCATCTATAAAAAATAAACATAGCTACGGCATAGACCATATTCCACCAATATTATTAAAACAATGCGCGGTAGTACTTTCCACGCCATTGACACATTTAATTAATCAAAGTTTTCAAGATGGTCAATTTCCGGATCTGCTAAAGGTTTCATTAGTAAAACCAATACATTAAAAAGGCGATACTTACACCCCCAATAACTATAGACCCATAGCTCTACTGCCCACCTTTTCAAAAATATTTGAGAAAGCTATGTGTAACCGTCTATACTCGTTCTTGGAGAGATTCGGTATTTTGGATGATAGTCAAAACGGATTTAGAAAGTCTAGGTCAACAACACTAGCAGTATATAAGTACATCCAAACGGCTCTTCAATACATAAATGATAAAAAGCACGTCGTAGGGCTACTCCTAGATATGACTAAAGCATACGATAAAGTCCGATACAATATACTTCTCACAAAGTTAAATGGTTGTGGAGTTCGAGGTGCTGCTTACCAATGGTTTAAATCATATCTAACTAATAGGAAACAGATAGTACAGATCGAAAGTTTTGACAATGACAAACAAGAAATTAAGTCCGTGTGTTCCAGAACGAGAAATCTCACATACTCTATCCCTCAAGGTAGTGTACTCGGATGTGTTCTCTTTTTAATATATATAAACGATCTACCGAAGTCGCTGGACACACAATCAACCGTACCAGTACTATTTGCTGATGACGTGTCGATTTTAATAAAATGTCATAATTTAGAAAATTATAATAAATTAATTCAAAACACTCTTACGTCGGTAACACAATGGCTAAAAGACCATAATTTAGAAATAAACTTAAATAAAACTAAAATAATACAATTTAGGACGTACAAAAAAGCCCCACTTGATTTAAACATAACCCATTGCAACATAGTTTTAGAAGAAGTAAAAGAATTTAGTTTACTGGGAATAAATATAGACACACACATTAATTGGAAAACGCACATTGAAAATGTTAAATCTAAATTATCGAAATTTATATACGCTCTTTTTCAAATTAAACATAGCACAAATACAGAAACAGCTCTATCAGCTTACTATGCATACGCGCACTCATGGCTCAAGTATGGTGTCATGCTGTGGGGAAACAGTGTTAAAGCGAATGAGTTATTTATATTACAAAAGAAGTGTATCAGGATATTGGCTCAAATAGATAACAAGCAAAGTTGTAAGCCACATTTCATTAAATTCAATATATTAACACTACCTTCAATATACATACTAGACATATGCACATTTGTTTATAAAAATATGAATGTATTTATAAAAAAGAAAGATATTCACAATATAAATACCCGGAATAAAGAAAAGCTAGATCTACCAAGGTCAAGAATTAAAATGCTAAGCGAAAGCCCCTTTCATATGGCTATAAAAATCTTTAATAAATTGCCAAGCATTATAAAAAACGAAGAAACGGTTGTAGGATTTAATAAAGAATTAAAAAAACATTTGATTAATAAATGCTATTACTCGACTGCTGAATATTTACAAAACAAAATTGTGTTGTAGGAAATAAAATATATTGGACAATAATACAATAATAAGTTTTATCATAAAAATATTTTGAATTGTTTTATATTTTAATTAATTTTAAATTAAATTGACTACATCTATATAATATTATAATGAAATAATATATTGGATATAAACTAGAAATTATATTAAATAACAAAAATTATATTTAAAATTGTTTGTATATTTAATGATGCATATTTTTTTTGTGTTATATTATACTAATAAACAAGATTGTAAACTTGCCCTCCTGGATATTGCAATGCCTGTAAAAGGCGCTAAGTTATAAGTACTTTTATAATAATTTTTAAACGATTTCATGTACACTTAGTTTCAATAAATATTTTGAATTTTGAATCTTGTAAATTCATTATAAATTGTAAACCACAGGATAGGACCTGCATAATCGGTGATTTCAATTTAGGTGACATAACATGGTCTGTAGACTCCGGTTGTCCTTTAAACTATTCTAGTGATAAATCTATGATTTTGTACGATTTCATTCACACGACATCCATGCGTCAAATTAACAATACTTACAATTTTAATAAAATATTATTAGATTTAATTATCACAGACTGCCCGGAACAATTCAAATTATCGCATCCAACACCTATCAGTAGGATGGATGCACATCATCCTCCAATAGAAGCTAATTTCATAGGACACGTAACGGCATCTTTAACCACAAATTCTATTGTTGATAGATTAAATTTTCGCAAGACAGATTATGTAGGATGTAAAAATGATCTTTCACAAATTAACTGGGAATACTATGCTCAGAAACTTAATTGTGATGAATTTGTTCAATTTTTCTATAACCAACTTTATGTTATTATTGAAAAATATACACCGAAAATGAGGATTAAGTCCGGCAAATATCCGGTTTGGTTCTCACATGGTCTTATAAAAATGCTCAAAGTAAAGGACAAATATCACTCCCTCTATAAAAAGAATGCTAACCCTCGTGATTACGATACCTTCTCTACGCTAAGATCAAGAGTAAAATCTATGATGGATGTTTGTTTTAAGAATTATATAACTCGTATTGAAGGAGATTTGAAAACAAATACAAAATCCTTCTGGCGTTATACAAAAAGCAAAAGGATCACTAATGATGTTCCCGGTAAAATGCATTACCAAGGTAAAGTTGCTGACACGGGTGAATACATACTTAATCTTTTTGCCGATTATTTCTCGTCTGTCTATGACACTAGTACAACTGTTAATTATAGCCCACAATTTCCACAATCAAACTTCTCCACATGTAAGTTTAGTATAAAAACTGAAAGTGTATTAATAAAGCTTGAGCATATTGACCTATCCAAAGGTGCTGGGCCGGATGGTATACCGCCTATTTTTATCCGACTCTGTGCAACTACTTTAGCATTTCCTTTGGCAATTATATACAACAAATCTATCCACGAAGGTATATTCCCATCGTTGTGGAAGCTTGCTAAAATTACACCTATATACAAATCAGGGGATAAGAGTGACGTTTCAAATTACCGGCCTATAAGTATATTAAGCTGGTTCGCTAGAGTTTTTGAGGGTTTTGTTTACGATGAAATATTTAATCATTTTAAACATCTTTTGAGCCCGAAACGACACGGTTTCGTATCCGGAAGATCAACGAACTCAAACTTACTCACATACACGGCATTTATATGTAACTCATTTAATAACAGAATACAAACTGATGCAATTTATACAGATTTTTCTAAAGCGTTTGACCGGGTCAATCATTCTATATTGCTAATAAAAGCATACCACCAGGGAATACATGGAAACCTTCATCGATGGCTCACTACGTACCTCAGTAATCGATCACAGTTGGTTGCTTTTAGTGGTTATGACTCGGTTCCGTTTTTGGTAACGTCAGGTGTACCCCAAGGGTCCAATTTAGGTCCTCTATTATTCATTATGTTTGTCAACGACCTCTTGATGAGCATTGATAGTGAATGCTTAGCTTATGCAGATGATATAAAAGTGTTCCGTCAAATACACAACATTGAAGACTGCAGAGCTCTTCAGTGTGACCTTATTTAGGTTAAATTGTAAACTGGTGTTCGCAAAATCACATGGTCCTTAGTAGTAACAAATGTCAGGTAATATCTTTTACAAAAAACAAAAAGAATTTAGTATACAATTATACTGCGGCTAATACTGCTTTAACGCGCGTGAATACAGTTCGGGATTTAGGTGTTATTTTTGATTCGACAATGTCTTTCAATACTCATTACGACCACATTTGCAGCAAAGCTAACAAAATGTTGTCTTTTGTAATCCGGTCTGCCAAACCATTTAAGGATGCAACGACATGGATCACATTGTATATGACGCTAGTGAGGAGCATAACTGAATATTGCTCATCCGTTTGGTCCCCTATATATAACACTTATATTGATAGAATAGAGGCAATTCAGCGGCGATTTTTAAGGTCTCTATGCTCTGGATTTGGCTTGAGAAGGAAAATACATGACTATAACGAGCGCTTGAAGCACTTCAACATGATAAGTTTAGAAATTCGCAGAGTAATATTAGATTTGTGTACTCTCCACAAAATTGCAAATGGTGCTTTAAATACCTCGATACTGGAGCAGCTATCGATTAAGGTACCAACTAGGTCCGTGCGTATTCATAAACTCTTTAACATTCCACAATCTCTCAACAATGTTTCAAGAAACAATCCATTATATAGAATGTTTCGACTGTATAATATGATATGCTCTGATTTTGATATATTTGACTGTACCCATCAATCCTTCAAAAGATGTCTCATTAAGCATCACTGGTCACGTACTCTGGATATAACCGTTAATGACTTACGAAACTATAATAATTGAATACAATATTTCATGATTATTTATTTTTTATATCACTAACTTAGATTTTTTTTTTTCATATACCTACTAGTTTAAATAATAATTTAATTTCTACTTATTTTTTAAAATCTTATAATTACCTACTTATTTCATTTGATTGTGTATTTTTATATGTTTTTCTTTTTAACTGTGTAAGGCACTAAAATTAATCGAATTTTCAATGTTGTGTCTAGTTATAATAGGGCTCCAGTGTTCTAAAAGATTCTTCTATTTCTATTTTATTGTGTATGCTAGTCTATCTATAGCCTGTAACTATTCCAATTGTAAAAAAATAAAATATAATAAAATATCCGTGCGTATGACCGTGTAATCTAATGTTACATTTACGAGACGTCGAATAAGGTTGAAAATTGCGAAGCATATTTTTGTGAAAAATATCTGCAAATGAACATTTAATTAGCGGGTTTTCCTTAGATAACTCAGAATATACGCTTTAGATTCAATATTTGTCCGGTTAACTTAAAAAAACTAAATTTCTATTATATTCTTTAAATATTATTGTTACCGCTTCAAATACAGAGAATTTCGACTCCAAAGTTTATTTTTGTGAAGCAAATTACGATTTTTTAAATGGAAATATGAAACAAATATTTAAATATTCTTTGCAGTTAACGTTTTATTTAGACCTTTTTCTATAATAATATCTATGGACGCTTTCACACCACGTCAATCTCTACCGTCAAAGAAACCCAGTTTTGTGAATGTTCGGATAAGACCGCGTCTTAAACAAGTTTTTCGACAAAAAAATTGTTTTATTATAAGCAATATTAATAGGGTTGAGATCTAAGACCGATCGATAAAATACTTCCAATACAAAAGCCTTGATACGGAGAAACCGCAGCCCGAGATATCAGATGATATATAGCGTTTGGCGGAGTCCCTCGTTTATCATATCGTTCCTTACACGATTCAAAACGGTCTGCAAAACGTAATATATTCGGAACTAGCTGTTTTACGCGGCTTTAGTCGCTCTAATTGGAAAAAAAAATTATCAAAAGGAGGAAAGATAAAGGTGGAAATTGGCGCATATATAGCTTTCCCCACCGTTTCCCGTGGTTTCACACACGTCCTAAAATTAAAAAAAAAATGTATTATGAAATGCAAAATGAATTTTGCAAATTTGGGAGGCAACGCATAGCATTAGCAGGTGCTAATAATGTAGCAGGTGTCTGTGGATGTCGCTTACCACCAGGTGAACCGGCTGTCCGTTTGTCCTCACTTCTATAAAAAAAAAAAAAACAAATGCTAGTTCTGGAGGTGTGTGCACCCATACCACCACCCATATAACCAGAATATTATATGTAAGTTGTAGGAAATGAATATGCCAACTAATGGTCATTGATGGATTGCCGATGGGACCTACATACAGGTCACTGGTTGGTTGAATTTATTTATTTTTCAAGGAACACAAACGGTTACAATTAATCTTAAAATAGGTTTTAAAAATTACTCAGAAACCAGTGAAGTGTCCACTAAAAATATAAAACAAAACATTAAAACGTCGCCAAAACAGTAAACTAATAAAACAAAATAAATAAAAGATCAATATAAGATTAAACATCGTTATAAATCATAAGAATACAAAAATATACATTAAAAAGAAAGAAAAATTATGGGCCAAAACAATAAACTAATTAAACAAAATAAATAAAAGATCAAAATAAGATGAAACATCGTGAATAAATCATAAGAATTACTATTAGGTCAGTGACAAATCACTGACCAGTTTCGGAATTTAATGACTCACATTACTACTCTATCCGGTAGCTCGATGGTGTATTCAAACAGTTTAGGGGTACATTATATTTTGTATTGTGCATGAATCGCCATCATAATCTTCCAAACGGCATGTGAAAAGCGCAGAACAACTCAATTATTCTGACATTTTTCCGAATTTTCTTTCCAAAAGCCAGTCCAGGCGTACTCGTAATGGGCTACGTTGACCACTCATCAGGCGTTTTACAGTTTCGCAATCTCAACTAAAGCAATCTTACATCGCTGTTATATTTCTTCCATATTTTTTTTAAATATTTTATTTCAATCTTTATTTTATTACCTACATTGTAAAATTTATATGTATTTATAAATTTATTTATCTTCCGTTCAATATACGAGCTATGAGACTGAACGTACACTATACGAGAGAATTATATTGAAATCTGAACAACTAGCTGTTGCCCGCAGCTTCGCCCGCGTTAAATTACTCAACTTAATTATGTACTCACAGCGTGATGTTATAATATAGCCTTCCTCGATAAATGGGCTGTCTAACACTGAAATAATTTTTCAAATCGGACCAGTAGTTAATGAGATTAGCGCGTTCAAATAAACAAACTCTTAAGCTTTATAATATTAAGTATAGATAATAATAAAATATCTTAAGTAAATTCCACTGAGATTCGAGTTATCCATAGTTTTTTAAATGTATAGCAAATAGTGTGTATGTACTGTTTTGTGATGGAGAGAGTAATTTTTCTGTACCATCTGCTTATGACGGCTTATGACGAATGGGACTGTTCCAGATGTTTTGTCAAGGTCTTACCTATTTGTATGTGATATTTCATTTTCGTGACTTGCCCGTCTCGTCCACGTTAACCTACATTAGAAATACTCGTAATCATATATTTCCTACCATATATCCATTGAGGGTTGGATGACAGCAAGAGATCGGCCGTCTTGGAGTTCATTGAGGGAGGCCTATGTTTAACAGTGGACGGATAGAGGCTGATGGTGATGATCTCTTAGTCAATCTTGAATTGATTGGAATGAAGCGCTGTGCCGCGCTCCCGACTGCGTGAGTACCACCATCTTGCTTGTTTCTCCCGTGAAACAGCTTTGCTGTGTTTCGGGGAGAAGGGCAAGACAGGCAGTGTAATTACTGGCACCGAGACTTAACATCTTATGTCTCAGGATAGGTAACTCATAAATAAGTTACTTTTTTTTTCTTTATCGCCGGGAAACGCGGGGGATTGGGTCTCCCCACGCCGGTATGTGGGACTCGCTGCGCCCGAAAGCTGGTAAGTGGACGCAACTCTACCCTCTAAAACCCGGCGAGTATCTATATATATATATAGTATATATAGTAAATATGAAATAGTTTTTTCCTTATAAGCGCAACATTACGTTTATTTCAATTTAGTAAAAGGCTCTAAATTTGAGATTACAGTTATACCTTTCAATTCTCTCTCAATCTCACCAACGGGGAAGGGGGGGGGGGGTTATTAACGGAAGCTCCGTTTTGGATCTAATTGTTTCGTGAAAGCTTTTACTTATTTGTTACATCTGAATTTGTACTTTTTACGTATTCGTCAAACGTAAATTGGCTGAGTGCCATTTCGTGTATTCTTGTAATATACAGGTAAAAAGCGATAATTTATAATTTTCGTACCTATTGTTTGTATACATTTTTGTTTGTGTTCTAAATATAAGAATTTTAGTTGAGTTGTGTTTTTTTTTCTTTAACGCTGGGAAATGCTCTGAGGCATCCTGCGGGTGAGTGGTTCTCCCCAGGGCGGTATAGGGGACTCGCTGCGCCCGAAAGCTGGTAAGGTAGACGCAGCTCTACCCACGCAGCTCTACGCAGCTGAAACCCGGCGAGTGCCAGGTGCCCCGGATCTATTGAGCAAACAGGGCACCTAGACGGCTAGTCAGTCCCTCAAGGGACTGACACCACCTTCACAGAGAGGTCTTCCCGTGAGGTCCATGGGGTGAGGTTCTCATCCTCGCCCTTGTTCCCCTTGCTCTTTGTCCCCTCTTCTTATAAGAGGGGTACAAAGAGCAGCTCCCTCGGTTCAATTTGCTTCGCCGAAGGTGCTGGGCATACCATAACAACTAATCTATTGACACCTCACACATCAACAAAGTTAGATAAGTACCTAGTTACATATTGTGTAAATTTTATACAAACTTACATAGACTGCTCGCATCATAACTCTTTTCTATAGTCGGGTAAAGATAATGAAATAGTTTATTTCAAAATTGGAAACACTTCGTTACTCTGGAGAAAAGCTTCGGGAATGTTCGAATAGAAATAAAATCCTTAAACTCGAGAAAATGGGCGAAACATCTTCGTTTAATGAACTGAAAATGAATAATGCGGAGCTCCCAACCTTTTTGGAATTTATTCAGTTGATTAATGCATTAAGCGCCTTTTAGACATTTGAAATTGTACATTTTAGAATTTCTTTGAGCATGGCTGAGATGGGGTGTGTGCTGCGTCGTCGTGGTTCTGCCCTTTTATTTCTTCGTGAAACCTTGTAAGTACCTAAACGTCGGGAATGGATCTGGAAACAATTGGAACTCTCGGATCTGTTTTCAGTGTTTAGGATTCCATACCCTGCCAGACGAACAGCAGAGACGAAATTATTATGGCAAGACCACATATTACCTGTGATCTTAGAATATACATAATATATAGAGCGCGCGTCACTAAGTATGAACTGTAAGCACAGGTATGACCTGACCATAGACCATTGTCTTGGAAACGTTCAATCAGTGTCAAAACGACACGCGCTTTTCATCATATTTGTTTTTATGTTAAAATGGTGAAATATGAAATGCCAATTTATAAGAATGATTCCTAGAAGCAAAGTAAAAGAAAGGAATAACATTCAAAGTATTGGCGTTTATTTAGGGGTGCTTATGTTTAGCAATGGATGGATAGAGGATGGTGATGATGATGAATGTCCTAATTTAAAATATAGATATTTTTTGAATGCATTACGCATGGAAGGTCACTATCACAGCGCTTTACTATAAATAAATATAACGCATCTGCTTACGATCGGCACAATGAAGCGGCGTGACAGTAGCACGCCTATATTATGTATACTCTAAGCCTGTGATATTACTAAGCTATCGCTATCCGTCCGTCACCAGGCTGTATCTCATGAAACGTAATAGCTAGGCTAGAATAAGTTGAAATTTTCACAGATGATGTGTTTCTGTTGCTGTACCAACAAATAATAAAAACAGAATAAAATCTATATTTTAGGGGGGTTCCCGTATAACAAACGTAATTTGTTAAAAAAAGGTTATAATTGTGTTTTTCTTCAATATAACAACACTCAATAAATTTGATATTGTTGAGCAACAAATTCTTCATGGATAGATACAGTGTAATGATGATAAAATATAAATTTTAATATAGCAAGAGATTGGCTTTCTGTTACAATACCCGTTCCCTAACATTATTAAATATTTCTCCCTGAAAGAGCCCAGGGCAAAATCCTTATTGCGTTACGGTAATAGATGTGTGAGTTCCTCGATTACGCGTATATGTATAGGAGGAAAGGATTTGCATTAAATTTTGCACTTAGTTATTCCGCTGGCTCAACAACTCGTGGATATGAAAAAGTGGATTTTGGCCTCCGATACAAGATGGCGTCACCGCGCCCTGTCTTGTGCGATCTCCAGTTCTCGGTTTTCAGGGAGCGTAGGTCTTTCATCACTACGTACTTCCAGCGGTATTTGGGTCGCCCAACCGGTCGGTGGTCGTATTGCTGTTATAGGCTCTTCTCACCGCCCTGTCAGCAGGCAATCTCTAGAGATGCCGAAGAATATGGAGTCTAGCGGATTTCACTTCTACCATAATTTGCACACAGACTAACAAAAATGGATTTAGTAAGAGGTAATGCCATGGCTTTGCAGCCGAATCGGGCTGGCACGACCGGTGGGAGGGAAGCGCTGTGCCGCGCTCCCGGCTGCATGGGTACCACCATCTTGCTTGTTTCTCCCGTCAAACAGCTTTGCTGTGTTTCGGAGAGAAGGGCAAGACAGGCAGTGTAATTACTGGCACCGAGACTTAACATCTTATGTCTCAGGATAGGCAACACAAATGAGTTGCCTGGGCTCGTTCCAGCAAACTAGTTTATGTTCATGGGCGACGTCGACCACTTACCATCAGGTGGCACGTTTGCCAGTTTGCCTATCCAACTAACATAAAAAAAAAAACGACCGGGGTGGTACGTCTCGCTCACATAACACCGGCGTCAAGTGATAGCTAGGCTGTCGCGTTTCGTGCAGTTTGTGAGTTTCCGGTGGCTCATTGGGGGGGATAAGGAAAAGGAGAAGCAACACATCTGCAAATATTTTGGTTGTGCGAATGTCTATGGGCGTCGGTAGTCACCATTAGGCTCCGACTGCTCGGTTGCCTCCTTATGACATAAAAAAAATTTATAATATATTGTTATATGTAAACATGATTATATTCATTTTTAAAACTATTTACAACTAGCAGCGCCCCATTCCCGTGGGAGTACAGGGATAAATTATAGCCTGTATCTATAGGCTATGTTATGGCTAGGTTCCCGCAGGAGAGCGCGGCGGCGACAGGTGGTCGCACCGCCGTGAGGGACCTGTGCGCGGCCGATCGAGGGATCCGCCGCGCGCGCGTAAGGTTCGGGCTATAAGGCACTTTAATGTGTTCAGGGTGCCTTAAGCGGAGATGGAGGAGGGGACGACACCCCCACCTCCAGAGAAGAGTGCCGGATGGCACACCGTTGTGGCCCGGTGCGGACGTCCACAGCTCTCGCGCCGGATCACCCAGACGACGAGGAGAACACCGCTGGGGTTTAGTGGGTAGAGTCTGCGTCCACCTTACCACCTTACCATCTTCTTGGGCGCAGAGAGTCCCACATAACCTCCGGGCCCCCCCGGACCCGGTGGTATGCCTAAGCATACGTCCATAAACGCATTCCCCAGCGAAACCAAAAAAAATATGGCTAGGTTATGGCTATGTATAGTGTGTAGCAGTGTAATATTTTACCTGATTTATTTAATTTTTAATTTAGTTATAACTTTTTTTTTAAATTAAAATATTTTTTTCTTCTTTTTCTTATTGCAAAGTTTCATTAAAATACATTCAGTAGTTTTTGCGTGAAAGAGTAACAAACATACATTCATACAAACTTCCACGTTTATAATATTAGTAGGATTAATTTTTCGTATATCATTTGATACTTGGTTTATTAAAAGACCTTAAATTATGGAACTGCCCCAAATTTTCTAAGTACCATTTTGGGTTACGTAATTGAAAAATAGGCACAAACAATACGTTTAATATTGTACATCATTTTTTTGTTTTCATAATACATTGTACTAGCGATAGCCTGCAGCTTCGCGTGAACATAGATTTCCAGCTGTAATCAATTATCTGGTAATATATATTTTTTTAATCCGTTGTGTAGTTTGAAGATCATCCCCCCCTCCCCCCTACATCTTAATGACAAACATTATCATCATTATAATTCTAATTATGTGCGTGGGTTTTTTTGTCACTAAACAATGTTTTTTTTTTTTAATGTCACCTCTGCGGCGTAGACCTCTCCTAAACCTTTTCATAATTCTCTTTCTCTGGCCTTTTGCATCCATTGAGAACCGCACCTGTGCCTAAAAATATCCCTCCCATCTTTTGCTTGGTCTCCCTTTTTCTCTTTTCCTGTCCCTTGGTACCCACTCTGTTAGGTGCTTTGTCCATATTTTGTGATTTTTTTTACCCATGGAAAAATATTATCAGCGAGTATTACATAGTTCATGATTTGTCCCCGTTGTTCCCACGGGAACGGGAACTACGCGGGTGAAACCGGGGCGGTGCTCTAGTATAAAAATATTTTATTCTTTCTATATACAAGGCGTCGTTCCCGTATGAAATATGTATACTTAACCAAGTTTCAAAATCTTACGCCTAGATCGTCTAAAACGATGACTCGGAATATTATACAACGAATGAGTCTAGAATATTGTAATACAATAATAATACTAACATCAATTAATTATGTGCCACTCCTGAGTCCTGGTCACGAGTATCCTCCTCCAAATCAGGCGAAGAGGGTGTTGGGCCATAGTTCACTGATGCGGGCCCCATGCGGGTTGGTGAACTTGACACACCTTCAAAGACTTTTAATATCAGGCATGTGTTTCCTCACGATGTTTCCCTCACCGGTGAACAAGCGATGGTCTCATGTTCAGGTGCATGTATACATTTAGAAAAACCCATTTCAAGGCATCACAGGGGTTGGGATCGAACCCGGACCTCACAAGAGACTACCCACGAGCCCATCGTCGCTACGAATATATTAATTACTAGCTGTTGGCCGCACCTTCGCCCGCGTTAACTTAGATTTACAGCCATACTGATGATAATTTTTCTAGCCGAAGTTACTCCCTATAACATCAGCTATCTGTCAGTGAAAGTCCCGTCAAAACCGGCCCAGCCGTTTCAGAGATTAGCGGGAACAAACGTCTGTTGTTTTTGTCTGTCTAAACTCTAGACAGACAGACAAAAATTGTAAAAAGTGCTATTTTGGTATATGTCCCGTGTATACATCCATATGCATTCAATAAAAAGCGGTTATTTTGATATTACAAATAGACACTCCAATTTTATTATATGTATAGAAGATAAGCTATATATTATATATAACGATCTCCGTACAGTGGCTGGTCCATATGTTGGATGCGAGTAGCGAGGGGTCGGTCTTCTTCCCCACCAAGGATCAAGCCTTGTCGTGGCGGTGGGGCTCAGTAACCTAGGGTGAGCCGCTGCACCTTGGGTGTAGCGAATTGGGCCGAGGGGGCTCTTTGTACCCCTCTTATAAAAAGAGGGGACTAAAGAGCAGGGGGCAAGGGGCGAGGATGGGAACCTCACCATTGTACTGTCCCGACGTTGGGAGGGGTTGTTCTGTGGTACGGGACTACCCCTCTGTGGAGGTGGCGTCGCTCCCTTGCGGGACTAACTAGCCGTCGAGGTGCCCTGTTTGTTTACTAGATCCGGGGCACCTCACCAAAGGCGGCATTGGTGGCACTCGCCGGGTTTTAGTGGGTAGTGCTGCGTCCACTTACCAGCTGTCGGGCGCAGCGAGTCCCACATACCCGCTGGGGAGACCCATTCCCCCGCGGGATGCCTCAGTGCATTTCCCGGCGTTAAAGAAAAAAAAAAGGGATCGGTCGTTCTTTGATGGATGCCTATGTTCAGCAGTGGACGGATAGGGGCTAATTATGACGATGAAGCTATATAAAATCAGAATGCTAACATATGTGACTATCTCTTGAAAGATCTAACATTTTGGCGTAAGCGTTTGCTATAAAAAATAACGACGCCTAATGCCGGGTAATAAATGTAAAAAGTAATGCCTCATAAAAATTGGCATATTTTCTCATTGGCATATGAGCTTGTGGTCGCATTTATTTTCATTATAACAGTAAACATGTATAATATACTCCTTAGAGGTTATTTTAATAGCATTAATGATACCTTAGGGCATATTACCTGAAGGGCCCTGTAGCACGAAACCTATTACCCATTAGCAGGGTTACCTTAAGCTATCTAAAAGCTAATCGAATTCTCGTTAAAACCCTTAAGATAATTTACACTGACCTCATTTGCGCTAAGATTAGTACCAGTCCCAGGTAAATACTGTTTGTTGGTAAATGTTTTTTTTTCTTTAACGCCGGGAAATGCTCTAAGGCATCCCGCGGGGGAGTGGGTCTCCCCACGCGGGTATGTGGGACTCGCTGCGCCCGAAAAGCTGGTAAGTGGAACCAGCTCTACCCACTAAAACCCGGCGAGTGCCACCAATGCCACCTTTGATGAGGTGCCCCGGATGTTATGAAGGTCCTCCGGGTCCCCCGAGGGACCGACGCGACCTCCACAGAGGGGGTTGTCCCGGACCACAGAACAACCCCTCCCAACGTCGGTACAGTACAATGGGGTGAGGTTCCCGTCCTCACCTCTTGCCCCCTGCTCTTTTGTCCCCTCTTCTAATAAGAGGGGTACAAAGTGCCCCCTCGGCTGAATTAGCTTCGCCCAAGGTGCTGGGTTCACCCTAGGCTACTGAGATCCACCGCCACGTCAAGGCCTGAACCATGGACCATGGTGGGGATGTTGGTAAGTGATATTCCACTGTAACATTGTCATCTGGTTTCTTTTTCATGAGCTTTGTACTGGAACTTGGGGAAAGGATAATTATGGGCTGTAATGGATCCTTTCCTACAGACTTTGCGTGCGACTCGTATCCAATTTGCTCTAAAACTGGTCCCTGAGGTTATCCTATTGCCTGCAGGTCCAGGACCCTCAAAAGCGGTTGAAGGCGCTCGCAGTGGTTTAGTGGTGTAGTGCATTCTCAAGTGCGAGTCACTACTTGGATCATGCCAAAGCATTAACCTGCATCACAAAAAAGGATCTAAAACTGGACACACACGCACAGACAGGATATGCTGCTGACAGCAGTAAAATACCACTGCTGGGTTTCATAATCCTCAGATGAGAAGTCTTGATTTGTCATTTGCCGTTTCAACAACAGTTTTTGCAACAAAAATGTCTCTCGTAAATAAGATTTATGAAACTTCTAATAAATTTAAATTGAAAACTTTTATTTACCCATAAAGATTTTGCCTTTGAAAAATCCACGACCAATCACTAGAAGCAGAAGACGTTTTGGAGCTCTATTGAATCCTGAAATGAACTGACTATTGGATGACAAATACCCCAGTATTGCCGACGTGGTTTCTGGTAGCTTGCAATCGAAATTTCCAGATAGTATGGACGCAAAGACGTCAAACAGGATCGGCAAATTAATGCGGTCTTTCTGGAAATTGCACAGAGGGATTAAATACCACATCAAATATTATAGAATTGGTGGACCGCATATTTCATGCTTGATAGAATTTGTAAGATTTCATGTTTGCTAGGAAGGATTTGTCCTGCATCTTAAGACAGATGTTGGGATAAACTAATGCCTGATGGGATTTGCAGAATATGAGGCGACTGTGACTTTAAATTATTATTCCATTTAGTTAGTTTCCTTATTTCCATCCATGGATTGGACTGACAAATGATGTTGAATGGGTCGAAGCAATTCAAAAAGCCGTCCTTAAAAAATCTCAGTCTATCTGTACTGAATCTTTCCGGAGATTTGTTTGCTTGCTTGTTTCTCCCGTGAAATAGCTTTGCTGATTGGCAGGACAGGCAGTGTAATTACTGGCACCGAGACTTAACATCTTATGTCTCAGGATAGGCAACACATAAATGAGTTGCCTGGGCTCGTTCCAGGTAATATAGTTTATGTTCATGGGCGACGTCGGCCACTTACCAGGTGGCACGTTTGCCAGTTTGCCTATCCAACTAACATAAAAGAAAAGGTTAGGAAGACCACAAAATAGATATATGAAGGCAATCTACATACAACGTGCGTTCGAGCAACGCACACATAGACATCACGGACATGATATCGCGGAACATTAGGAACAGTGCGAGGCGCGATTAAGACACGCGTCTGAGAACATATTTTTTGTGTAAAGATGGAAGGAAAAAATAAGTTATTATAATTGTTTAGTGGATGGTTATTTAAATTCTACTGTATTATGTAAGTACATCGTAGAGTGAATCGCAATAAAAAGTGAAGTACATACATGTGATTGCCTTCGGTTCATATCTATTTTGTGGCAAGACAAATTTCATAGGCTTGTCAGCGTGCATTCTATAAAATTTTCCAAGTATATACCTCCTTTTTAGTTCGTTTCAATCCGATTATTTTTATTATCGCTCAGTAGTACTTCATGAAGCTTAAACTCTTTTCAACTTGTGCAAAACTAGTTTTAAGGTCTGGTGTGGTTATCCTTGGATAACATTCTCATCGTCAGAACTTATTTAAGTTTCGTACCTTAAAAGTAGGCACTTATCGTCTGCTTCTGTTGTATTTAAGGTCTATAACAAGGTAGGGAAACTAGGAACAAACTTTATTTTGTAATAAAAAGCGACATCTAGCCGTCGGATATTTTACTAAATTGAGTGTGTTGCTGTGTTAAAAATATTAGAAAGTAATATTTGATAAATTGGTAAAATTATTTATTCAAATAATTAAATATAGTTAATTTTCTTAATTACATAATAATCCAACATTATTTTATTTATATGGTAAGGAATTGTTACTGCCGTTAATACCTTTAATCATATTAGTTTCATTTGCAATATGGTAGGATTTAGAATTTCTGATATAGTAATACTGTGGTAATACTAATAATGCAAAAATGCAAATGGCCGCTGTTGTTGCAATAATTTTGAAGTTTTTGAAGTTCGAACTCATGCGCATTTTGTTCTTGCAGTTTCAAGGTTCTAGTGGTAGTTATGCACGAGATGCACGCGCACAAAATGATTGTAGATGAGCTCTGTGATATTTTTGTGTAAAAATTACCTCCTAAATAATTATCTCATAACTATCGAATTAATTAGTTAATATATTAAAATAACACATATATATATATATATATATATATATATATATATATATATATATATATTTAGTTCCACATCCAACAACTAGATGGCGCCACGTACGGCTTACATATATTTGATTCGAGTTTCCAGTCTATCTCTGGTTATACAATAGTAGTCTTTGGTCTATAACGTGCAGTTAAGAGCATGACTTATATCATTTAACGCAAAATTACGACAGGAAACTTAATCAAAGAAAATAATATTAAAGTGCTGGTTAATTAGGAAAATAGAGGATTTCTTTCTATAAAAGTCCGGTGTAAAGCCTTATTAGAGTTTTTATTTGGAGCGGTATATTTCTCGTTATTGCTTTGGTAATCAAGAGTAATAGCAACTAGCCGTAAATAGACTGCTCCGGAACCATTAAGTTTTTTTGCCGTTTAGAAAATGGTTCTCGGTATTTAATCATTCACCGCGGATTAGTCGCATAGAAGTTGTTAATTAGTTGGGGAGTAATTTCCCACTGCGTCAGTTCCGAAACGTCACTATGTAGATAGATAGATAGATAAAAACTTTATTCACAATTCCACATTTCACATACAATAAAAAGAGTAAAAATAAAAACAGATAAAATATGATAACAGCATTAGTAATATCACACTTGAATACAGTGTATGTGTGCTGCAGAATCGCAAAAACTCTGTACTAAAAGATCCAAAGAAAGATCGACCGATTTTCAGTTTACCTGCTACGATGAGAGAGCACAGTGCTAGGTTTGTGACCAGACTTAGTGTATATAAAAAACCGACTTCAAATAAAAAAAAAACTAAAAAGTAATAAAATAATTTCCTTAATTTTTGTGCCTACAATTTATAATCAACTTGTTCTTCTACTAATATACAAACTTTGCGATTACCACGTCATTATTGTTACTTTTGGAGTCGGTGTCAGCCAAGGTAGGTAGAGAGGTAGGTACATCAACAAATAGGACACCGGCTTCAAAAGTAACAATAATGACGTGGTAAACGCAAATATTGTATATTAGTAGAAGAACAAGTTGATTATAAATTTTAGGCACAAAAATTAAGGAAATTATTTTATTACTTTTTAGTTTTTTTTATTTGAAGTCGGTTTTAATTTTTGTTTAAAAATTTTTTATTTCTTAATTTTTAGTGATTTCAAAATTTGATAACTGATTTTATTTGTCTGAAATATGGGTAGAACTATTAAACGCGTTGCTCAGATTAAATAGCGCTGTATTAATGAGATGAACGTAGGAAGGGTTTAAATTATTACATAACAAATGAAAAAACCGGAATGGAATTGTGTAAAACTTTATATACATGTAATTGAAAGCAATCACGGCAGATTTGCTGCTATTCGTTAAATAATTCCACTATATATAGGTATAGAACATCACCAATATATAGATATAGAATGGATATTATGATGACCTTGAAAAACTATGATGCGCTTCCAAGGTACAGTTGTTTTTTGTTCATTTAACAACGACAAGTAATAAAATTACATGATTTTGGCATAATATTATTTACCGTATGAAGTAAGCCCAATAAAAGCTGTAAATCGTCGAGGATTCCCCTCGACTGTGTATGATCTCCATCATCACACCTGTAATGGCGCTTATAACCCATATGGGTACAAAGTTCTCATAAATTTAAATTAATTAAGTCAAAACACAAGGTAGCTACTGTAAACTGCTGAGGAGTTCCCTTAACTGTCCTTTGTCTTCATCATCAGATCCCTAATGACAGTCACAACCCATCTAGGTGTAAAGTTCTCATCATTACAAATTAAGCAAGCCAAAACACAAGGTTACTGATGTAAATCGTTGAGGAGTTCCCTCGATTGTCTTTCGGCTCCAGCATCAGATCGACTCCAGACCTTCATTAAATTGTAGTCCTTCAAAACACTTTATAAAAAAAATATCAAACCCACTAGTCGCCCCTACGATTTTCGAAAGTTCCCCTCGATTTCTCTGGGATGCCATCATCAGATCCTGGTTTTCTTATCATGGGACCATTTGGGAAGTATACCCTTTAGAACAAAAAAAGAATTTTTCAAATCGGTCTAGCCATCTTCGAGTAATCAGGTAACATACATTAAAAAAAAAAATAAAAAAAAAAAGATTCCGACGAATTGATAACCTCCTCCTTTTTGAAGTCGGCTAATAAAGTGTGTATCATTTATACTAATATTATAAAGCTGAAGAGTTTGTTTGTTTGTTTGAACGCGCTAATCTCAAGAACTACTGGTCCGATTTGAAAAATTATTTTAGTGTTAGATAGCCCATTTATCGAGGAAGGCTATAGGCTATATAACATCAAGCTGTGACTTATAGGAGTTGAGTAACGCGGGCGAAGCTGCAGGCAACAACTAGTAAATAATAGTGCCAACAAAATACAATAGGTAAAAGAAGTTAATAGGGGTATTGATAGTGGCACGCTATATAATATATGAAATGGCTTTACAGATAAAATGTAGTCGTCGAATTGTTTATACTTATGGTAGTTACTTTTCTTTACTTTTCGTGAATATCCATTTTCAGCGAGCGACGATGGCCCAGTGGGTATGGGCTCGGCTTCTTGAGAGCCCTGTGATCCGGGTTCGATTCTGACCCCTGTGATGCCTGAAAATGGGTTGTTCCAAATTTCAACGTGCGTACGTACGTACCTGAACATGAGACCATCGCTCGCTCACCGGTGAAGGAAACATCGTGAGGAAATCTGCATGCCCAATGATATTAAAAGTCTTTGAAGGTGTGTGAAGTTCACCAACCCGCATTGGACCAGTGCATCGGTGAACTATGGCCCTCTATGGAACTATACCCTCCTCCCCTGATTTCGAGGAGTAGACCCTTGCATATAAGGGTTGATATTATTATTATTTATCCATTTTGGAGATAAATTAACTTGTATGGCCTGTGATAAAAGGGGCAGGAGAATTTTCTAGATGTTCCGTGGGATCCGAAAGTTTTTGTAATTCAGATCAATAGTACGAAACTGCTGTTAGCATAACTTTATCTATGCTAATAAGCTATGTCGATATATATTGAAGAAAAAGGCGAAAGGAATAAAAATGTAGTATCCTCGCAGACTAGCTTAAACGGGAGGGTTACCTCCGCCAGCCCGTGGTGTCAATGACATCGCAGCCTCCTGGCATCGGGAAGACACATGCGGCGGGACAGCTCCGCGCCTTCGAACGTTGGGATGCCACCCCAGGCGGACTACCCCCACCAGGTTGAATCACAAGTGATTGCCCAGCAGAAGGCGCCAGCAATACTGGGGCACACCCCGTCCTCGGCAGCAGCGACGTCCACCGCATGTTATCTTGACTGGAGTCATTGACCTCGAAGAGGGCGGGGACCCCACCAGCCACGCCACCCGGTGGGCGAGGCCATCCGCGCGCGCTGCTGTCACGAGCAGTTTTTGAACTATAGGAATCCGAGACGGTCGACTTTTTGCTGACGGTACAATTACTGTTATCACTAGGGCCGGCCCTAGCGATAACGGCAGTTATCGGGTCGCGCGCGGTCCTCGTTACTGTCGATACTCGCAGACTAGCTATGATAGTTTGTTTTAATGGAAAAATATATTACAAAAGTTACTATGAGTTCCATGGATCCCACCATGGTTCAGGCCTTGTCGTGGCGGTGGGGCTCAGTAGCCAAGGGTGAATCCAGGTGAAGAAGAGGGGACAAAAGAGCAGAGGGCAAGGGGCGAGGACGGGAAACGTCACCCCATTGTAATGTCCCGACGTTGGGAGGGGTTGTTCAGTTGTGCGGGACTACCCCTCTGTGGAGGTGGTGTCGGTCCCCTGAGAGACTGACTAGTTGTCGAAGTGCCCTGTTTGCTCAACAGATCCGGGGCACCTCACCAAAGGCGGCATTGGTGGCACTCGCCGGGTTTTAGTGGGTAGAGCTGCGTCCACTTACCAGCATTCGGGCGCAGCGAGTCCCACATACCCGCCTGGGGAGACCCACTCCACCGCGGGATGCCGCAAAGTATTTCCCGGCATTAAAGAAAAGAAAAGTGTTTTGTATGAAAACAAATTTCGCCAAATTTGTGCTGCGACGCTGCGCCAGTTATGCGCTCTGATTGGCCGACTCATGACCATTGATCGATGATTGGCTAATAGGATGTAGGTACATACACATCATGTTTGGTTGAATTGCTATTACGTCAGTGACAAATCACTGACCAGTTTCGGAATTTTATAGCTCACATTACTACTCTATCCGGTTTTATACTCGACGTGTGTAAACACACTTTCGTTTGCCTTTGTTCATGTCACATTCTGGCTTTAGCTGGTAGATGAGTCTAATTTGCATCCCAATTTCAGACTAACGCTTAATCTTATCCTGCATCTGAAACAGCTTGACAAATTCCAGCGAGCGGTGCTGTCAGAGGCAGTCTGATTAAATGTTACGAAATAAACGAGCTTAAGTTAAGCGCCGTCTAAATAAGCTGTGAACACTGTTTAAATGCTTACTCTTGCTTTTCAACTATCGTTTTAGTGGCATAGGCGCTTTTATTTTATTCCATATTTCCTTCTAGATTTTTATTAATTACTAGCTGTTGCCCGCAGCTTCGCCCGCGTTAACTTTTGTCCAAAAAATAAAAAAGGGGTGGACCACCCTTAACATTTTTGGGGATGAAAAATAGATGCTGACAGATTCTCAGACCTACCCGATATGCACACAAAATTTCACGAGAGCCACTACAGAGGAGTTTAATTACAAACACTGTGACATGAGGATTTTATATATAAGACTAGCTGTTGCCCGCAGCTTCGCCCGCGTTAACTTAGATTTACAGCCGTAGACGGTTTGATGATGATTATTTTATAGCCTAAGCTACTCCCTATAACATCAGCTATCTTCCAGTGAAAGTCCCATCTAAATCAGCCCAGCCGTTTCAGAGATTAGCCGGAACAAACAGACAGACAAGAATAGTAAAAAAGGCTATTTTGGTATATGTACCGTGCATACATCCATATGCATTTAATAAAAAGCAGTTATTTTAATATTACAAATAGACACTTCAATTTTATTTATCTGTATAGATAATAAATTCAAATGCTTAGATAAATACCAATACGGCCCACTTTTTTAAAACAGCTCCTAGGGAAATTGTTGTCAGCGATAAACTTTTACTGGACTGATTTAATTGAAATATCGCACACCTTTAACGTGGATACACAGTGCCGTGCTAGGCTTTATGGGTTCCACCATCCAGCTTTTTTCTCACGTGAAACAGCTTTGCTGTGTTTCGGAGAGAAGGGCAAAACAGTGTAATTACTGGCACAATGACTTAACATCTTGTCTCAAGATAGGCAACACGTAAATAAGTTGCCTCGTTTGTTTTTCTTTTCCGCCGGGAAATGCTCTTAGGTATCCCGCGGGGGGACTCCCCAGGCGGGTATGTGGGACTCTAGGACGATCATTTTAAAAATGTGTCCTTATAAAGCGAAGCAGTATTTCATGCCTTCACGCCTACAATTGTACAAGGCGTAGATCCGGTCTCACATGGAATACTGCTGTCACCTATGGGCTGGAGCGCCCCAATATCAGCTCCTTCCATTTGACCGCGTTCAACGCCGAGCGGCTCGAATTGTCGATAGCAAGGTTATCTCCAATCGGCTTGATTCCTTGGCGCTGTGTAGAGATGTCGGATCGCTCTGCATCTTCTACCGCATCTACCACGGGGAGTGTTTTGAGGAATTGTCCGGACTAATACCTGCAGAAGAATTCCACCACCGGACATCGCGGAAAAGCTCCGAATTTCACCCTCACCATCTCGATGTTCGTAAATCCATAACAAACCCAAGTTTTACGGCATTTCCTGCCTCGCACAACAAATATATGGAATCAGCTGCCACTTACGGTGTTTCCGAACCATTACGACTTAGGGATCTTCAAGAAAAGAGCATACTTCTATTTGAAAGGCCGGCAACGCACCTGCTAACCCTCTGGTGTAGCGGGTGTCAGTGGAAGTCGCTATCACTTACCATCAGGTGAACCGACCACCGCCACGACACAGGATTGAACCATAGCGGAATAATGTTGATCCCTGAAACATCTCTAAAATTATATTTTTTTTAATTTTGCTGGGGTTTTTCCTAATCGAATTACAGTCTCAAAGTCTCGAGTGGTTTCATATAATACAATTATAACTCTCGAAATAATTCAATCACACAATTGGGGTCCTTTTTTCGTTTTCGGCTTTTATTAGTTTCCTTTTGAAGAATTTTCCAAATTCTTACTCAGAATATGCTCTGGGAAGTAATTCGGCCGTGACTTGGCGAAATTTCCCCGAAAATCATCTCGGGGAAATTTTACCAAATTTTGCCACTTTGTCGCCTCATACTTATGATAGAATTTGAATTTATATCACTATTATGAATGTTATCATTAATAATTACCGACATCTACGTCTACGACGTACCTAACACAAGTTCTTATCATTTTACCACGGGGCTAGGTTAACGTGGTGTGATGGTTTAATAATATTTATTTATTGTACCGTTACTGTGAATTGTAATGTTAAAATTTAGATCTAGGAATCCATCTTTTTTTTATCGCAGGCAAATGCTTTTTACGCATGTAGCCAGGATCTCGGGTAGATCCTAACCCTATGTGGGACTCGCACCTGGGGGTGCCCTACCCGTAAACTAAAACCACTGCGAGAGCCTTCAACCGCTTTTTGAGGGTCCCGGATCGGCATTCAACAGGATCACTTCAGCGACAGGCTGGCCCCGGCGAAGGCTAGACTACTCCTCGTACAGTCCCCGCGACGTCGTGTCATACATACCCAGGTTCCCATTCTAAACCCGACACGAGCACAGGGGCGTTATTGGAGGCGCATTAAGTACGCATCCCACGCACCCACATTCGTCGCTGGGACATTACTGCCACGCAGAAGGAAACCATCGCCGTCCAGGACTCGTAGTCACCGAGCATCGCAGTGATGACGCTCGGCAGAGACAAGTCCCCTCCGATGACCAAAAAAATTACGCAGCACCGCCCATCTCGGGCACACCTCGAGGGTGTGTTGGGCCGAATCTAGGAATCCACCTTAGTGTGTACATTGCATAGTATACTCTAAGGAGTCTATAGTTCTAGGTTATTGTTTTATCTCCAGATTTTTATTTATAATACTCTTTCTTTGTTCCAGATCTCAGTGCTAGCCTAGCCTTTTAGGATGTGATAGTGCAATAAATAATACAAGTAAAGTCGCGTGATGTGCGAGTGTAGCGCGCGTGTAGAGAACGAAGAAGCGAGATAACAATGATGCTGTCTCGCTTGCACTTTTGTGAGATCTTCTGTCTCCTGATGTTAAGTGTTGCCACCCTTGAAGAAGTCCTCATAGAAGAATCATGTAAGTATTTTTAATAAGAGATACTCTATTTTAATAAGAGATTTTCTAAAGCAACTTCCTGGTCTGATTTCGAGGTTTGGGCACGCTCCAGCGTTAGGACATTACGGGTCCACAATGATGGTGATCATGATTTTTAAATTAATTATTATTCTGATAATCAAAGGTTTAATTTACATCATTGTTCATATTATTCACCAAAAAAAATTATAAAAGATGGAATAAAATAAGGAAATGACAGCATCATGCCCTTTTGGCGTCACGGCAGAACTTAAGGCGCGCCAATATTTTTTTCACTTCATCATCATCATCATCACCAGCGTCTATCCGTTCACTGTTGAACATAGGCCTCCCTCAATGAACGCCAAGACGGCCGATCCTTTGCCACTCGCATCTAACACGGACCGGTCGGTTAATGGACCAACATTTCGTCTACCTAAACGTGGCCGCCACTCTTGAACCTTATTGCCCCATCGGCCGTTCTCCTGAGTGTGTGTCGTGTGACCGGCCCACTGCCACTTCAACGAGCTTTTCCTTCGCGTGATATCGGTAACCTTAGTTCTCTGGCGGATGTCTTCGTTTTTCCACTTTTTTCATGTTAGTTGGATAGGCAAACTGGCAAACGTACCACCTGATGGTAAGTGGTCGACGTCGCCCATGAACATAAACTAGTTTACCTGGAACGAGCCCAACTCATTTATGTGTTGCCTATCCTGAGACATAAGATGTAAAGTCTCGGTGCCAGAAATTACTTAAAAATATAAGTTATGAACCCTTGAGATTGAATTAGTCGACGGCGCGAACTCTAACAAAATGGTTGCTATCTCACCTGACATAGTGCGCGAACATGTGTACTAGAATGAAATGCACAATGATTCATTCCGAAAATGTCCTTTTAGCAAAACAGTTATTATAGAAAAACTAATAAGTGTATCTTTTTAAAATAAATTTATTTTATCTTTTGAATAACTAAACTATATGTGTACGGGCTTTATTTTTGAGCTTTCGTACTCGTTAAACTATTTATTTACGCCCAAAATTGGGCTAAAATCAGTCTTGAAATACGAAAGTTTAGAAGCTTGTATTTTTTAAATGTATATATTTTTTACGATTTTAAGTAAATACACACATAGATAACGACGAGATCAATTTATAATATACTTAGTTTTTGATGGTCAACGTCAAACATTGTAGTAATTACTGTTCTGCGTTTGTATGGAAAGATGAGCGACTTGTGTAACCTTAAATAAGCTAAGTTAAATGCGGTTTTATTCTAGAACAGTTTGCGTGACAACTATTCATTAAGATATACAAAAGCTTCATGTTCTTTTTATTCTGTCCACCATTTCGCGTGTAATCTTGTAGTTTTGTTGTAGAACCGCTTTTACACAAGAACTACACATATTTGTATAAACTAGTGTTTCTGTTTAAGTTTTAAGTTAACATGGTTATTTTCATTACTAAAATACTTTAGAACGGGATATTTACCATGTTTTTACCTGACAGCGCCAGAAAGAGGTTTATGTTTTTCGAGATTATGTATGTATAATTGCTTAGCACGCTATGCAGTCTGAACAGTTCGATGGATTTTAGATAATTTTTAGCTTGAGAGGTGTCGTTAAATTCGTATTCATTGTGAGATTGACACTGGGTATATCAAAATATAAAAAAATGGCATTGGTATATAATGTTGGTAAATTGTGTAACGCTATGAGTTGGTATTAAAAGTGTAAAAGAAACCTTTACTCTATAGCAGAAGCCGAATTGGGCCGGCTCGACTTTCCCCGCGGGCGGCGAACGGGGGTGCGTAGGAGGCGCTACTTAATGCGCCTCCAGTAACGCCCCTGTGCTTGTGTCGGGCTCAGGATGGGACCTGTGCCCAGTATGATACAACGTCGCTCGGTCGCTCGCGGGGACTGCTTAGTAGTGGTCGGGCAGTCCCCTCCTACGAGGAGTAGTCTGCCCTTCGCCGGGGCCAGCCTGTCGCTGAGGTAATCCCGTAGAACACAGATCCGGGACCCTCAATATGCGGCTGAAGGCGCTCGCAGTGGTTTTAGTTTATGGGTAGGTCACTCCCAGCTGCGAGTCCCACATAGGGTCAGGATCTACCCGAGATCCTGGCTACATGCGTAAAAAGCATTTGCCTGTGAAAACAAGGGCCGGCACGACCGGGGTAACGTTCACATAATACCGGCGTCAAGTGATAGCTATGTTGTCACCTTTTCTGCGGTTTGTGAGTTTCCGGTGGTCCATTGGGGGGATAGGGAAAAGGAGGGGAACGCGTCTGCATAATCTCTGATTGTGCATGTGTATGGGCGTCGATAGTCGCCAACGGCTTGCTTTGCTCGTTTGCTAAAAACAACTATCCTTTTGCTTTATGTTTTGTATGTAAATTAAAAAGGACATAATACTTAATCCCTTTTTACACGTGCCGGTTGTCGGGTAGCCGGCGCCGGGTATCCGGTAGCAAAGTTTAAGCAAATTACGCCGGTACCTGTGAAAGCTAGAAAAAAAAATACATGCCCAAACACTACGCTACCGGATACCCGGCGCCGGCTACCCCGCAAACGGCGCGTGTGAAAAGGGACTTACTCTTTAATAAATTTTACACTACTTTAATACATCTAAAGAGATAAATAAAATTGGAGTGTCTGTTTATAATATTAAAATAACCGCTTTTTATTAAATGCATATGGATGTAAACACGGTTCACATACCAAAATAGCATTTTTTGCAATGTTTGTCTGTCTGTCTGTCTGTTCCGGCTAATCTCGGAAACGGGTGGGCCGATTTTGACGGGACTTTCACTGGCAGATAGCTGATGTTATAAGGTGTAACTTAGGCTATAAAAATAATCATCAGCAATCCGTATACGGCCGTAAATTTAAGTTAACGCGGGTGAAGCTGCGGCCAACAGTCACCTTGACCTCAAACTAGATAGTGATGATCACGAACTCTAGGTCAATCTTGGTAGAGATGTTAGTCTTGCTTGTTCGGAAGGTTGTTCTTGATTGTACCATTGACTGGCCTGTTGGTCGTGGGTTCGATTACCACCCAGGACAAATGTTTGTGTGATGAGCATGGTCATTTGTTCTGTGTCTGGGTGTATTTACCTATAATATGTATATAGGTATTTAGAAATATAATCATGTATCAGTATTCAGTCATCTGGCTGCCCTAATACAGGCTCTGCCTAGTTTGGGATCCAATGGCCGTGTGTGAGTTGTCCCCAACACATTATTATAATTACACACTATATTATGAAGACCATGGTCTTTACTTGGGTCCTGCAAATTGAGTATTGGTCCTTGCATATTCCGTCTCTCATTATACTCATTAGTCATTACACACGTTTTTTTTAAATATCATGTGACCATGTTAACGATTACTCATAAAATCATATCTACAAGTAGGTATTAACAAACATTCAAACTCATAAATTCAACGAAATATACTGTTTTGACGTTATAACGTGTTATAAATCGATGAACGCGTGCTGCAAGTAGGCAGGCAGACAATTGATAGAGAGGCACAATCGGCCTACGCGTTCGGCTTGTTATGACGTTATCACGTACAATAATTATCGTCCATAAACCGACTTTACAGATAACAGGTAGGTTTTTTCGTTTAGTCTTGCATTTGCTTTATACGTCTTGGTTTGCTAAGTGATAGAAAGCACGATCGGCCTAAGCGTTCGGCTTGTGACTCGTTATGGCGTACAATTATCGTCCGTAAACCGACTTTACAGACAACGGAATAATAACACGGAATAGACACAAGCTAGATGTACCAGTGATTAGACTCACAAAAGTAAGCAATTCTTTTAAAGGCAACAACTAACTGTATACGCTTTTACAATAGGATCCCAGAAAATGTTCAAATCTTCCCAATAAAAAAATTCAAAAAAGTTATTAAAGAGCGTTTGTGTGGTAAAGGATATTATAAAGTAAAAGATTTTATGGAAGATACCACACCTTGGGAATAGGGCGTTCCTCCCAGGCATTTCAGGATAACAACATGAGAAACTTGTTAAAAATATTTGAAAAGATTAGTTCCACTGAGTTTGTTTCGCCGGTTCTTTTCACTGGGCTTGCCTTGGAACCGGTGGTAGATTCAATTGACGTTCAAAATACTCTGTACTATTTTGAATATTTTTTTTTGATTTGATTTGATTTTACATATATTTAGTCTTGCATTTGGTTTTCTTTTTTGCAAGTCGGGGACCAAGGCTTTAAGACCTGGACCAATTTTGCCCATCACTACCCAGAAGATACTTTGTAGGACCCCGGATTGGACATGAATAAGTCATCGGATCCCTTACAATGCTGGACCCATTGAGGATCATTAATTAAACGAAGCCCCAATTAATCTTGGGTTTCTTGGAATTGAAACTCGATTTATTGAAGTGACACAAACATTGATCATCATCAGCGACCCCTTTGTGTTTATTATGGTGGGAGGGATGTGTGTCGCGCTCTCGGCTACATGGGTAGGTATCACGATCTTAATAATCTATGGCCGCTTCAATCTGGTCCCGTGGTAAGTTCTCGAAGAACTTGTGTTACGGGTACCAGACAACGGAAATACATTACTTTAATATTATACATACATATATTTAAGATTTTTATAATATAAATGCACATATTTAATACACATCCATGGCCCAGGAACATAACTTTTTTGTTCCCTGGCAGGATTCGAACCCACTACCTCCGGCTTGAGCGCCAACGCGCTAACCATTGAGCCACAGAGGTCGGCAAAATTAGAACGGCAAGACAGGCAGTGTAATTACTGGCACAGACTAACATCTTTTCTTAGGATAGACGACACATTAAGAATGCCTGGTCTAGTTCCAGGTAAACTAGTTCATGTTCATGGGCGAAGCTGACCTACCACCAGATGGCTAGTGCGCCCGTTTTCCTATCCAATTAAATAAAAATACTCTGTATTCGAACTCGCGTACGCTGTGTTTTAATCAAATTAAAACACAGACATGTAAACCAATGGACCGCTCAGATGAATGAATAAGTGCTCTTCATTGCTCACAAAATGCTCAATTCAAATCCACAATTGCTCACCCTATAATTTTTTTAACTAATTAAATAATTAATTGACCCTATAAATTATTTTAATTATCTAATTATTAAGTAATTAAATAATTAATTGTCCCTATAATTTTTTTAAATTATTTAATTATTAACTAATTACATAATTAATTGATAGGATGAGCAGTTGCGGATTTGAATTCAGCATTTTGTGTGCAATGAAGAGCACTTATTCATTAATCTGAGCAGTTATAGTTCCAAGCCAACTTTTTCGAGGTGAGTTAATCGCGGACAAACAAGGTGACACGTAATTTTTATAATTAATAAAGATAAAAATAACTTGATGTTTTACCTCTGCTGACTCGTTGACCGTATCGGATTTGACTAGTCCAAATCCTGCTCTCCCGAGCAGCGCGCGCGGTGAACCGCGCCCCCTAGGGGGGGGGGGGTCATCCCCCTTTAGAACATTTCTTAAGTGAGTCATCTGCTCATTTACTGTACCGATTGAGCTTAAAGACCATCAGGCCGAAAAGTCTGGCCCTTCCGAAAAAAAAAATACATAATTGGCGAACTTTTTTAATATCGCCCTTTTTATTCAGTAAGGTTGTAGAACGGATAGCGGATGTCTCATGATGATAATGATGGCTATTACGAGCCTGTAAGTCAAGTCATGTTCAAATGAAACTCATTTTCCCATTTAAGTAACGCTTTATGAAATGTGACAAGGCAATTTTGAATCTTTACACATTTTTACAAAGAATATTATAAAACCTTTTTACAAGTGATTATTCATTTATTCGTAATCCATGTTATGAATATGGATCACGTATATAATTTTGAAAGTAACCTTATATTTTCAACCCTAAACTACTGGTCTAATTTTGATAAAATTCGCCATAGAGATAGGTTGCATTGTGAGGAGAGAGGTCAAACAATAATATCATTCTTTGGCCACATATGGATGGATACGTGAGTGACGATGGCCTAGTGGGTATGGGCTCGGCCTCTTGAGTGAGAGCAGAGAGGTCCGGGTTCGATCCTAACCCCTGTGATGCCTAGAAATGGTTTTGCTAAATTTCTACATGCACTTGAACATGAGACCTTCGCTTGCTCACCGGTGAAGGAAACACCGTGATGCATGACCGATGAGATTAAAAAAGGTGTGTGAAAAAAATTTAAGAAATCTTTATAAATACTCTTATTACTTATACGCCCATGACCCGGTGCAGACATCTATATTTATTATACAAATTATCTGCACTTGGGATTCGAACCCGCGACCGCTGCATAAAATCCCAGCCTGACCACTCGACCAACCGGCGGTCAAACATTTTCATTTCTTCATGTTTGTTTACACGCATTAACTCCATTAAAATTAAGTTAAAATTTAGTTAGGTACTTGACTACTTAAATCACGTGTAAATAAGCCTTTAAAATGTTGTAATGACACAATTTACCTACACGAAGTTTAAAAATAATTTTACGTTTTATACCTAATTTAAACTCCATGTTTACAAAGTCAACAAGTAAGCAAGTTACCCCCAAATACTCAAACGAATCTCAAATTTAAGACGTACTTCCTACTCGTGTTGTCCCTCTTTTTTTCTTTGAATCTGACACGTCGTAGCATGAGCTTAATACGTCTCACATTTGATATTCGTTTGAGTATTTGGGGGTTAAACTCACAGAAAATAATATATTATCTTTTATTAGCATTGCTTTTTCGTCTTATCTAGTTTCAAAAACAGCGTTGAAGCAGTAAGTAGTTAAAAAGTATTCACAAGGAAATCCTAAAAGGTGACGAATTGTTAAACAATAATTCTAATACCGAACACGCGCCAGAGGGGACTGAGCGTCCTGAGCGGGGTGAGGCTCTGGCCAGCGCGCTTAGGACGTAAACGACAAAATTGTTTTTTTTATTTTATTGCATTAAAAACGACAATTGGAGAAATTTCTTCTATAATTTTAAAGAACATGTGTAGACTCATCTACGAAGCAAGTTAAGAAGCTTAAACCGCCCCGTTTGTCCATAGGATGTTATTTTTTTAAAAGAGGTATGTTTGATATTTTTTCCCCGTTACAAAAGTTACCTAATCATATTGTATTTAAAACTAACAAAATTAGACTTTTATCATGAACTACCTATTAGGTCACCAAGTTATGTTTTCATTCGTTTTGGAATTACTGAAATAAATTGAAATTATTGGCGCCACAATGCGTCCTCTGAACGGTGAAAAGACTGAAAGATTAAAAAAATCTAGCTTCTAGCACAACAACAAAAGAATTAGGCCCCTGGCCCACCCAAAATTAATCATCTCCCACATATTCCATTGTACCAGACGTTAAGATAACAGCGGACCTCCTCGGTGTAACATAACTAATCTTTGTTCTCGCTTGTATTGTTGTTTTTATTGTGATATACAGTTGTTTATGATAAGGGGTATTTTATTGTTCATACGCCTGGTAATGACGCGGGGTTTCAAGTTCGATTCTATGGTCTTTTTAATGGTACCAGGGGTGGTGAACCTTTATGAACGTGCTTTATGTCAGGAAACTGTTTACGGCGTGCCATCTAATTATTTAAATTCAGGATTATTGGGACGTCAAAAAAATATACTATCAACTCACAACTCACAAATTAGTATATAGTAATAGTCTTACTCGTTCCAATCCGACGCCAGGAGGCCGTGTGGTCGATGACTACGTCCGACCGTGTCCAGTGGAAGATCATATGTGGTCACGATCGTCAGCAGTGAGAGAACGATGATGAAGAAGAAGTTACTCCTTATAACATCAGCTATCTATCAGTGAAAGTCCTGCCAAAATCGGCCCAGCCGTTTCAGAGATTAGCCGGAACAAACAGACAGAGGGACAGACACACCAAAATAGTAAAAAATGTTATTTTGGTCTATGTACCGTGTTAACATCCATATGCATTCAATAAAAATCGGTTAATTTAATTTTACAAACAGACACTCCAATTTTATTTATCTGTATAGATGTATAGATATACTAATATTCTAATATGTAGTGCAGTTGGTGTACATACCTATTTAATAAATAAATAAATTATTATAATATAGTCACTCTTCCCCTACTAATGACACATTTTCTAGAACCCAATGTGTGGTAAAAGCGCATCCAATAAGTCTATACCTAATACTTCATAGTGGCGTGCTCAAAATATTGAGTCGCGTGCCATCAAGGGCATGCGTGCCACTGGTTCGATATCCCTGAGATAGGCAAACATGATCCACCTGATAGGTCAGCGTCGCCATGAACATAAACTAGTTAACCTGAGACTAGCCCAGGCAACTCATTCACCCTAAGGTGAGCCCAGCACCTTGGGCGAAGCGAAGTTTATTTTTTTTTTTTTTTTTTATATAGAAGAGGGGGCAAACGGACAGTCGGTTCACCTGATGGTAAGTGAATAGCGACATCCACAGACACCCGCTATACCAGGAGATCAGCAGGTGCGTTGCCGGCCTTTTAGATGTGAGTATGCTCTTTTCTTGAAGGTCCCTAAGTCGTATCGGTTCGGAAACACCATAGGTGGCAGCTGATTCCATATATTTGTAGTGCGAGGCAGGAAATGCCGTAAAAATCTAGATGTTGTGGATTTCCGGACATCAAGATGGTGTGGGTGAAATTTGGAATTCTTACGCGATGTCCGGTGGTGGAATTCTGCCACAGGTATTAATCCGAACAATTCCTCAGAACACTCCCCGTGGTAGATGCGGTAGAAGATGCAGAGCGATCCGACATCTCTACGCAGCGCCAAGGGATCAAGCCGATTGGAGATCACATTATCATCGACGATTCGAGCCGCCCGGCGTTGGACGCGGTCAAATGGAAGGAGCTGATATTGGGGCGCTCCAGCCCAGAGGTTTGAGCAGTATTCCATGTGAGGCCGGATCTGCGCCTTGTATAATTGAAGGCGGTGTGAAAGCATGAAATACTGCTTCGCCCTATTGAGCACGCCAAGTTTCTTAGAGGCTAGTTTAGCCTTTCCTTCCAAATGACCACGAAACTGCACATCTCTCGATATGTCGACGCCAAGTATCCCAATGCTGGCTGCGGCAGTTAGGGGAGTGCCTTCAAATCGTAGAGGAACGACGAAGGGTGATTTTTTGGCGGTAAACGCGCAAACTTGTGTCTTGTTGGGGTTAAATTGGACTAGGTTAAGTCGTCCCCATTCCGAGACTTTGGTCAACAGAGACTCGATTTCAGACACAAGTTTGTTCCGACATACAATACTGTGCGCTGTGCTCTTTTTTCATCATCTAAGATCGCTAATAAACTAAACAGCTGGGAATATAGCTAAAACAAACAGTTTTTTATTAGTTGGATAGGCAAAAGGGCAGACGAGCCACATGATGGTAAGTGGCTAGCGTCGCCCATGAATATAAAACAAGTATACCCGAATCTAACCCAGGCAACTCATTCATCCCAACCATGGTTCAGGCCTTGGCGTGGTGGTGGGGCTCAGTAGCCTAGAGTGTGCCGCTGCACCTTGGTCGAAGCTAATTGAGCCGAGGGAACTCGTTGTACCCCTATTATAAGAGGGGACAAAAGAGCAGGGGGCAAGGGGCGAGGACGGGAACCTCACCCCATTGTACTGTCCTGACGTTGAGAGGGGTTGTTCTGTGGTGCGGGACGACCCCTCTGTAGGTGGCGTGGGTCCCTTGGGGGACTGACTAGCCGCCGAGGTGCCCTGTTTGCTCAATAGATCCGGGACACCTCACCAAAGGCGGCATTGGTGGCATTCGCCGGGTTCCAGCTGCGTCCACCTTACCACCTTTCGGGCTCAGCGAGTCCCACATACCTGGGGGGAACCCACTCCCCCGCGGGATGCCTCAGAGCATTTCCCGGCGTTAAGACTCGCTCTTGGCCACCATAAATCCACGTCCCAATAAAAGTTGATATTAACAGTAGACGTACATGTGTAGGCGTTACTTTTATTGCGCCTGTAAAAAGACACGATATAAAACAGTCCGTATGTTTAATAAAACGTGTAATAAACATGTATTTGTGCAATTGCTCTGACTGCTCTCGTCAGCTAAATATATTTTTCCATACTAATATTATTACTATATTTTCCTTTAAACCGTAGTCGTAACTTCGCGGTTTCCTAAAATTGTAAAGTACTTTTAAAAATAATGCTCTCTTCCAAGGAGGAGCTCGTGGTTAAGTAATAACAGCCACACGGATAGATCCATCAGGTTTTTTTATGGTAAAAGAAAGCAAACGAGCAGTCGGAGCCTTATGGTGACTACCGACGCTCATGGACATCCACACAACCAGGGGTTATGCAGATGTGTTGCCTTCATTTTCTCTATACCCCGCAATGGGCCACCGGAAACTCACAACCACACGAAACTCGACAGCATAGCTGTCACTTGACGCTGGTGTTATGTGAGCGAAAGGTACCTACAAACCCGGTCTTGCCGGCCCAATCCTAGACAGATATAGAGGTTAGCGCGTTCAAACAAACAAAATTTTATATTTTAAAATAACTAGGAGCGCCCTGCAGTTTCTTCCCATTCCCGTGGGAGTACAGGGATAAATTATAGCCTATATGTTATTTTGATGTATAAGCTATGTTATTGTAAAGTTTCATTAAAATCCATTCAGTAGTTTTACGTGAAAGAGTAACAAACATACATACATTCTTACAAACTTTCGCGTATATAATATTAGTAGAATATAGATGTTACCCGCATCTTCTCCCGCGGTAATTTAGTTTTATTTGGGGAGCTGTAATGATTTTTTTATAGTCTCTGTCATTCTGTGATAACTTATTATATTGGTGAAGGAATTTCTTCAATATTAGCTGTTGCCCGCAGCTCCGCCCGCGTTAAGTTAGATTTACAGCCGTACCCGGATTATTTTTATAGCCTAAGTTATTTCTTATAACATCAGCTATCGGCCAGTGAAAGTCACGTCAAAATTGGCCCAGCCGTTTTAAAGATTAGCTGGAACAAATAGACAGATAGACAGACAATTAAAAAAAAATACTATTTTAGTATATGTAGGTATCCTGTATACATCCATATGCATTTATTTAAAAGCAGTTATTTTAATATTACAAACAGACACTCCAATTTTATTTATCTCTATAGATGAGTGGTTCCGAAGATTACTTCAATCAGCCAAACTTACAATTACAAATTGTGAACAAGACATTCGTAGATAATATCGAAATATCGATCTCGGCGAAATAAAAGTAAATATCCCGTTTTAAACAGATTTAGTATCAAAATAGCCATGTTAATTGAAAGTCTTATATTAGGTATCTAGCTGTTGCCCGTACCCTAGTACCCGGCTGATGATGATTATTTGTATAGCCCAACTTCCAAGTTACTTCTTATACCATGAGCTACCAGTCTCATCAAAATCGGTCCAGCCGTTTATAACAACAACAGCCACAATATATTTACAATATAACAAAAACACAAGGCAAAAACGGGCTGACGAGCCATATGGTAAGCTACCGTCGCCCATGAACATAAACAAACCAGAGACTAGATCAGACAAGTCATTCGTGTGCTGCCTATCCTGAGACAAGAGTCTCGGTGCCAGTAATTACACTGCCAGTCCTGCCCTTTTCGAAACACAGCAAAGCTGTTTCGCAAGAGAAACAAGCAGGATGGTTGTACCCATGCAGCCGGGAGCGCGGCACAGCGCATCCCTCCCACTGGTAAACAACCCACTACTTATTGACGTGACAACGTGTTATAATTCGATGGAGCCGGCTGCAGGAACGAAAAAACATGACGCATGTGCCGTTATCTCGCTCTGAGGCGTTCCATTTTCTTATGACGTTGTCACGTTCAACTATTGTCAGTAAACCGACTTTACAGACAACCGATTTTTATTAGACAATAGCTAGTTTATAATAGGAAACGGCGATGATATATGTTCTATTCAAACTCACAAACAATGCATGCAATGGTGCATGATATCACACCTTGGGAATAGGGTGTTCCTCCCATGCTATTTCCGCATAAAATACAGTTAGGTTTTTGGCGGTTTTCTTATAGCATAGGAAACGAGCAATCAAAGCCGTTTGGCGGTATCGACGCCTATATGTATATCTACCTATCCGTACAATCAGAGGTTAGGCAGGTGCGTGGTCCTCCTTTTTCCTATCCCCCCAATGGGCAACCGGAAACCTGTAAACAGCACAAAACACGACAGCGTCGCTATCACTTTGTGACCACGCCGGTATGTGAGCGAGATGTACTACTCCGGTGGTGCCGGCCCAATTTGGCTGCAAAGCAAAGCACTACCTCTTACCAAGGATTCTCTCAGTAGGTTAATTTTGGAGCCGGTGGTAGGTTCCCGTCTAGCGACCCGCGTGGGAGTGGGTCTCCCCAGACGGAAGCTAGGTCAGGGCATTTCCCGGCGTATAAGAAAAAAAGGCATGAGTTGAAACCACTAAGTAGGGGGGACGGTCTCCGTACCTACAGTGGCTTCTTGTTGGATGTGGGTGGCAATCGGCCGTCTTGACGTTTATTGTAAGGGCCTCGGAGAGAAAATAGTTGATATCGCCGACGCTGGACTGTACGAGGCAGGGAATAGAGAACGCAAGACTAAACAATGAGTATTCGACTCGCGTTATCACTTTTTTGAGTGAGAAAAGTAGACGGAGCTTCATTGGAACGGGGATTTATTTGATAATTGTCGATAAATTGTTCCTATTTATTATACACAACCATTTTAAATTATTATTATTAATAATAAACCTTTATTTTCAGGCTGCATAGGCCCATAGATAAATACCTTAACCTAAACATACGTAATAAAATTATAAACAATGTTAGTAAATAAGATTTAAAACTATGTTAGTAACACTTCACTTTTGCTCTTAAGTCATTGCGCGTTCTGGTGGAACTTGTCCGCGGAAGCGGCGGAACACCACGCCCTGTGGCCAGAAGTCCTCCTGCATGACGAGGTGCAGAAAACATGTCGCTCACTCGCACCACGAACGCCTTGAAGTTGACGTTGACGGCGCGACTCCAGAAGCTGCACTCTCGCTGTGTACTTGGTCCTTTGGCGCACGTAGGTGCTCCACGATGTCTTTCGCCTCAGTGGTGTAGTGTTTTATTATACCCAGTATATGCAACGACGATGGCCTAGTGGGTATGGGCTCGGACTCTTGAGTGAGAGCCAAGAGGTCGGGGTTCGATCCTGTGATGCCTAGAAATGGGTCTTTGAAGGTGTGTGAAGTTCACCAACCCGCATTGGGTCAGCGCATCGGTGAACTATGGCCCAAAATTCTCCACGTTTGATATCAAGGAGGAGACCCGTGCCCAGCAGTGGGACATATAAGGGTTGATACTATTATTATCTTTATATATATATATATATATATATATATATATATATATATATAAATTATTCTGTACGTGTGTATGTCACTGAACTCCTCCTAAACGGCTGGACCGATCTTGATGATTTTTTTGTGTGTGTTCAAGTGGATTGGAGAATGACTTAGATTTACAAAAAAAAATGTATAGGACAACGTCTGTCGGTGCCACTAGGATATTATCTATACTAATAATGTAAAGCTAGAGTTTGTTTGTTCGAACTTCGAACGCGCTAATCTCAGGAACTACTGGTCCGATTTGAAAAATTCTTTCAGTGTTAGATAGCCCATTTATCGAGGAAGGCTTATAGGTTTTAACATCACGCTGTGACGAACAGTAATTAAGTTGAGTAAGTCAACGCGGGCGAAGCTGTGGACAACAGCTAGTATAATTATACAGGACTGTACCTCGACAAGTATGTACTAACGACGAATGATAAAAAGTATCCATCGACAGGATAGTGTTTTGGCTACGATGCGTTCTCTATTTCCCGCGTCTAAGCTCGGTGTTGATGATGAAACTGAGAACTAACTGACTCTATTATTAGTTCTGTGTTCACGAGAGCGGTTTTATAGACTTGTATTTGTAGTCAGTAATCGATATTGTTTCTGGTTCTGCGGTCGATTTATCATTTGTCTTTCCGTGTGTACCACAATACCACGTAAAGTTGAGCTTGTTAAGTAAGTAAAGTAAATTGTACAATAACAGTTAAATACCTAATGTAACTGCATCATTGAAAACATGTCATGTTAAGCATAACTCAAGTTAGCAACTCAGCAGTAAGATAACCTTGACTACCTAAGACGTGATCGAGCATATAACCAGATTGAGTAGTAATGTGAGCCTTACAATTCCGAAACTGGTCAGTGATTTGTCACTTATGTAATAGCAATTCAACCAACCAGTGATCAATATGTAAGTTTATTGGTCGGCCAATCAGAGCGCAGAACCGACGCAGTTTCTTTGGCAGAATTTGTTTTCATACCAAACACAACATTATCGCTCTATTCCATCAACATCAACAGTCAGTAAGACATCAACAATGTGTAATTCTTTTAAGTTTGGATGTAGCAGTTCAAACAATTCTCACTATTATGGTTTTTTTTCTGTCGAGAGATGCTGTTAGGCATGCCGCGGGGGAGGGGGGACTCCCCAGGGCATGTAGGACTCGCTGCGTCCGAAAGACGGTAAGTGGACGCAGCTCTACCCACTAAAACCCGGCGAGTGCCACCAATGTCGTCTTTGGTGAGGTGGCCCGGATCTGTTGAGCAACAGGGCAGCTCAACGGCTAGTCACTCCTCCAAGGGCCTCCTCCATAGGGGTTGTCCCACACCACAGAACAACGCGTCCCAACGTCAGGACAATGCAATGGGGTGAGGTTTTCATTCTCGCCCCTACTCTTTGTACAAAGATCAGCTCCCTCGCCTCAATTTGCTTCGCCCAAGGTGCTGGGTTCATCTTAGGCTACTGAGCCCCACCGCCACGACAAGGCTTGAACACTACTGTGAATCAGAGCTAAGCGAAGCTACAGGCAAAAGCAAATGAAAAAATTACCAATCTCAATATTATGTATATTTATTTATTGATATGAAGAAGGTAGCTTAGTAATAAGAAAAGTCTGAAGCAAATACATGATAAATCTATATTGAGATAAATACAATATAATAAACTCGTAACACTAACGTTCGTCACTAGTGGTGGTCATTATTACAACAACAGTTGTAGTAATGCGTTATTTGAAAATACCGGTGGGTGGGAAGCGCTGTGCCGCGCTCCCGGCTGCATGGGTACAGGCAGTGGCAGTACTGAAGGGCAAGACAGGCAGTGAAATTACTGGCACCGAGACTTAACATCTTATGTCTCAAGATAGGCAACACATAAATGAGTTGCCTGGGCTCGTTCCAGGTATACTAGTTTATGTTCATGGGCGACGTCGACCACTTACCATCAGGTGGTACGTTTGCCAGTTTGCCTAGCCAACTAACATAAAAAAAAAAAATGAATAATCCATTATTAAAGAATAAATATATCCTGTTGTAAGTTGTCATAATTTTTTTTGCTTATTGTCACAATTAATATTTTTCAACGTCTATAAATCAATAAGAACAGGATAACAGACAGCAGTTTAGAACAACTGTTGTTACAAAACAACACTACATTATATATTATTGTAAAACAGCCGTTATTGCATCACTATTCGTCACTAAGTACCGGGGAACGACTGGCACAGCCAGTCCTATCTACTCACGCAGTTATGAAGTCCCTACAAACTGCTATCTGCACTTTGTGTGTGTGTGTGTGTGTGACACACACAAGTGACTTTGTCAAACAACTTGCACAAATTCAGGAAACATTCACGTCAAAATACGATTCCCATATAAACTTCGGACTATCGGACGACGCAATAAAAAGTTTTGTACAATTTCACTCCTGCTTCGCTTTGCTAATTTATTTTCACAAGAAAAAACCTGTCTACCGGCTCCCGTCTTATATTTCTGTATTAAAATTAATCAAAACCAGTTAAGTTTTGCCATGAAAGCTTAGCAAATAAGGAGATTATTAAAAAACAAATAACCCGACTGCAAACGAATTTGGCGCCAAAAATCCGCCATTTTGTTTTTTTTATATTTCGATATACTAAGGTCCGGTTGCACGATATTGTTGGTTAAAGTAATAGTCAAAGTTAAATTTGACACTAACAATAACGTTGACTTTAACGGTTTAGACAAGTGGGTTGCACCAGCATAAAAAATCTGATTGTTAAAGTTACCAGGGTTGCATGTCTAATGATGCCTAATTAGATCCTAATTCCTTAAGGGTAATATTTTAAGATATGGTAATACATACGTAAAAAAAAGGTTTGACGTTTAAAACTTACTTGGCGCCGCCTTCCAATTATATTATGCCATAGTTATTCTGAAATTTCTGAGATTGAGTAAATAATGAAACATATTTTGCAAATATTCCAACCAAATATAACTAAGGTACCTAACTGCGTGTTATTTATGAGATAATAAAAAAAAATATAATATGTCTATATTTTCAAAATGTTAAAATAATAAAATTATCTTATATTTAAATTATGAACTTAATAAATAATTTATATTTCTAATAATACATCATCATCATCATCATAAGTCTTTGTCCGTCCACTGGTGAACATAGGCCTCCTTTAATGAACGCCGAGACGAATAATATATATTTTACTATCAGTAATTTCATTATTATCATTACACTATTATTCATATATATTTTACAGTAGTTTATATTACAGTATTATCATTAATAATGTTTTAGTCAAAATCAAAACAATTCTATTAACAATATAATATAATTTACTTGATATTTAACAAATATTTAAATTTTATGACAAAAAAAACTATTTTGTATTTTAATTTGTAATATAATAAAATAATAAAAAACTTAAATTTGACATCTGACGTTAACAATAACTTTAACCAGCCGATTGTGAGCGGTTAAAGTTAGTGATAAATTATGACGTATTTTGACCATAGTCAAATGGTGCAACGCATTTTTACACTAACCGGTATTTTGACGGATCAGTTATTGTTAAAGTAAGATGGTGCAACCCACCCTTAGTGTCACTTTCACAGTTAAAGCGAATCTAACGATACCTCCCAAGCTAGAATGCATCGAGCCGTTCAGGCTGCAGTATGCCAAACAATTATACATACATACTCTCGAAAAACATAACCCTCCTTCTGGCGCAGTCGGGTAAAATGACTTGACAGATTTTATCGCGGTTGCATTCCCGTCGTTTCTGATACCTTACGCTATGGTCACGGAATATAATAATAATAATAATAGTATCTATGGACGCTTTCACACAACGTCAATCTGGTCCCGTGGTAAGTTCTCGAAGAACTTGTGTTACGGGTACTAGAGAACGGAAATATATTTAATACTTTTATACTATACATATTATGTCTAAGATTTTTAGTATATAATACACATATTTAAAACACATCCATGACCGAGGAACATAGAAACCTTTTTGTTCACTGGCAGGATCGAACCCGCTACCTCTGAGCGCCAACGCGCTAACCATTGAGCCACAGAGGTCGTCAACAATATAATAAATATACATTCCGAAATTACGAGTAGCCTTCCCCCCATCGCTATTTCAGAATTAACAATTTTGTTTAGTTCTTTACAAAAGGCACCTAAATCTAGTATCTTGGATGAACGCTTCAGTACAAGATAAGACTTTAGAAAGTTAATCTAAATCTTATAATCCCCAATTTGATAATAACTTTCCACACAAACGCTCTTTAATAAGGCTTTTAAACTTGGAAAGTATTTGAACTTTATCTATACATAAATAAAATTGGAGTGTCTGTTTGTAATATTAAAATAACCGCTTTTTATTGAACTCATATGGATGTATGGTGCATATACCAAAATAGCATTTTTTTACCATTTTTGTCGTATCTGTTTGTTCCGGCTAATCTCTGAAAGGCCTGGGCCGATTTTGATAGGACTTTAACTGGTAGATAGCGGATGCTATAAGGAGTATCTTGGGCTAAAAATAATCATCATCAATCCGGGTACAGCTGTATATCTAAGTAAAGGCATTCATTAAAATAATGATGGCGAAGATTATAATAGCTAGTCCTTTTAAAATTTAACAAGATGAATATAAAAGGCACAAATACCTGAACGTGTTGAATTCGAATTCACGCGATTTTTACAAAGTCAATTTTATCAATGCATACCATTCTTACATTCCGACAATAGGGACCGAGAAATCCTGCAACACCTTTCAACTACCTCGAAAAATATGAAGGAATTCGTGCGGAGGTTTATTAAGGGATTTTATGAAAGAAATTGGGAATGAGCTGTTCTCGCAACGCAATAACATCAATAACTCGGGGAGAGACAGCATAAAAATTGATTGACAGAATAAAGGAAAGTAAATATTTCCTACTGAATTCTTCTGATTGAATTCCTTTGGCACAAGCGCGATTTTTTAGATATTTATGGACACTTCACTGACACGACATATGGACCTATTGAACCCAAGAGGAACCCTCTGGTCTGGTGGGTTTCTATGGGTCTCAGTAATAACTTACCAGTTGAAGCGAAAACTTCTTTTGGCGCACCGCACACAGATTTTTGTATGTGAATGAGGCTGATCCGTCACGCTCGGAGGTGAAAGGCTCGATCGGGTGAACTCGGAACCGCCGAATGTACCCGAGTGAAAAAGATACAGTCAGCTGGTCTTCGGTGTTAAAGATTGTATATTTCATTTAAATTATATGGTCACAATAGTGAAATACTACAAATAGGTAGAGTCAATAACCCCAAAGTTACGTAACTCTGGGGTCGTTGAACTGCCACTCAAGTCAGCTGTTTTCTTCACGATCGAGCGTTTAAAAAGTTAAAGGAAAATAACAAAAATTAGTATACAATGCCACATTATAAGGGTTGATGTAATCAGTATCGCTTACTGATTCTGTAGAATTTTTTGATGAACAAAAATGCAGGTGTATATTTAATGTGTACTATATTTTACTCGGGGCTTTACTCGATTGTACGTATACCAATATAATAAAACTAAATAAAATGCTTATTTGAACGCGTTAATCTCTTGAAATAATCATAATATTAAAAACAACCACTAAGGAAGATCTTATTTTAGACGAATAGGGACTAAAATAAGACACGTTTTATGAAAATAAATAAATAATCTGGAAATTAATAATTAATTATTGTATAAGGTATTAATAATCAATTTGTTTAAATTCTAAATTATAATAGGTATAATTTTTAGGGTTCCGTAGCCAAATGGCAAAAAACGGAACCCTTATAGATTCGTCATGTCGGTCTGTCTGTCTGTCTGTCCGTCTGTCTGTCCGTCTGTCTGTCCGTCCGTCTGTCCGTCTGTCTGTCCGTCTGTCTGTCTGTCTGTCCGTCCGTATGTCACAGCCACTTTCTTCCGAAACTATAAGAACTATACTGTTGAAACTTGGTAAGTAGATGTATTCTGTGAACCGCGTTAAGATTTTGACACGAAAGTAGAAAAAATAAATTTGGGGGTCCCCATACTTAAAACTAAAACTCAATTTTTTTTTCATCAAACCCAGCCGTGTGGAGTATCTATGAATAGGTCTTCAAAAATGATATTGAGGTTTCTAATACCATTTTATTCTAAACTGAATAGTTTGCGCGAGAGACACTTCCAAAGTGGAAAAACGTGTGCCCCCCCCCCTGTAACTTCTATAATAAGAGAATGATATAACTAAAAAATATATATGATGTACATTACCCTGCAAACTTCCACCGAAAATTGGTTTCAACAAGATCTAGTTAGTGGTTTTTTTATACGTCATAAATCGTAAACAGCAATTTACCTTTCATGCAATCAACTCAAATATATAAAAAAACATTTAATTCCATAAACATAAACCTTAATTTTTGTCTTGTTGTTATGTAAAGTGTCTTATTTTGTATATTATGTAATGGTACGGAACCCTTTGTGCGCGAGTCCGACTAGCACTTGGCCGGATTTTTATATATCTAACATCTCACGTAATGAATTATGAAATTATAAAAGTTTTTGAATTTGGGACGAGTGAAGCCGCAGGAACAGCTTGTTTCATATAAAAGTGTCAAACATACATTTACAATATTGTAGGGTGTATGTCGATGCTACCACACCGGTGGGCTGTGTCATAAAAATGTGAAGTTACGACCCAAGTAAACCTATCCGGGATATGTTTGTAGTTGATTTACGGGGGTCCCACGTAATATACGTCGGTCGGTATGTCTCAATCAAGTACTACCGAATTATTGCTATTGACTAATGGATTGGTATGATTATTGCTATAATGACATGTACAAAATAGTTAATAGTTTGTCAAACGTATTTAATTAGAAACTTGTCAAAATCAAAATTATTCAAAATAAAGTATTTAAGTATATTTAAGGACCAATAAAGTATCTTTTTGAATTGAATCTACCACCGGTTCCAAGGCATGCCCACTGAGAAGAACCGGCGAAACAAACTCAGTGGAACTAATATTTTCAAAATTGTAATATGTATTCTATAAAAAAAAAAAAACATCTTATCCTAAAATGCCTGGGAGGAACGCCCTATTCCCAAAGTGTGGTATCTTCCATGGAATTTTATTAATTACTTGTGTGTAAATTGTGTGTACCTACATAGTCCAACCATAAGTTCTGTTACAAATGAAAATGTATTTTTTGTAATAAAGTAATATAATATTATTAAAACCTACATATTTATAAAATTCTCAGCAAAAAAAAAAAACCTTTGGCTTTTATACAGGACTTTAATCTGTTTGTACTCTAATGTCTACCACTCATAATGTGTTGCGTATCCTGACACGTAAGGTAAGTCTAAGTTTTAGTAATTACACTGCCCGGCCCCTTCTTTTCAAAACACAGCAGTGCTGTTTCAAGGAAGAACCAAGCTGAGACCAATACAGACAAGCGCACACAAGTGCGCGCCTCGAGTAACATCTCAATTTTAAAGCAGGTGAAATCACAAATAACTAGTTAATATCTATTATGTCCTACACACAAAAGTGACCAAAACCAGCGGATTATCGGGCATTCATACATTTGACATAAAAGGAACCCTTGTCAAGGATATAGAAATATTGTTGATACGTGAACAGAAATCTCTGTAGCCGATATTAAGATTATGTGTACAGATATTTGAGGTTTGATAATTGAATCGAGGAAATAACCGGATAATTCCGAAACTGGTCTGTGATTTGTCACTATCGAGCATAAAACTGGAATAGAGCGGTAATGTTACTTGTTTTGTATGAAAAAAAAAATCCGCCAAATTTGTGCTGCGACGCTGCGCCAGTTATGGGCTCTGATTGGCCGACTAATGGCAATTGATAGATGGTTGGCTGATGGGACGTAAATACAGATCACTGGTTGGTTGAATTGCTAAAGGTAGGTCCTGGGACCAAGCCTTTGACGACCTCTGTGGCTCAATCGTTAGCGCGGTGGTGCTCAAGCCGGAGGTTGCGGTTTCGAATCCCGCCAGGGAACAAAAAAGTTTTCTCTATTCCTGAGTCATGGATGTGTATTAAATATGTGTATCGTACAATAAAAATCTTAAATAAATGTATCATCATCATCATCATCAGCCTCTATTTGTCCACTGCTGAACATAGGCCTCCCTCAGGAACGCCAAGACGACCGATCCCTTGCCACTCGCATCCAACACGGATCGGCCGCCGCACGGAGATCGTTTCCCACCTGGTTAATGGCCGACCAACACTTCGTCTACCTAAACGTGGCCTCCACTCTAGAACCTTATTTCCCCATCGGCCATCCATCCATGTATAGTATAAAAGTATTAAATATATTTCTGTTGTCTGGTACCCGTAACACAAGTTCTTCGAGAACTTACCACGGGACCAGATTGACGTGGTGTAAAAGCATCCATTGATATTATTTTTATTATTATAACTTGTGCTGTGTTCTGTCACTTCTGTGTCTTTAATCTTTAGTTGGATTGTCAATTTTTTTGTATGTAATATGGAGGCAACTGAGCAGTCGGAGCCTTATGGTGACTACCGACGCCTATAGACATCCGCACAACTAAAAATTATGCTGATTGCCCTCCTTTTCTCTATCCCCCCAATGGGCCACCGGAAACCCACAAACCGCACGAAACGCGACAGCATATCTGTCACTTGACGCCGGTGTTATGTGAGCGAGAGTTACCACCCCGGCGTGCCGGCCCAATACAGCTTGCTTGTGAAACTATAAATTAATAGTAACATCCCACCCGACTAAAAATACGTACATCAATTTTTCTCACAAAGGACTTAGTTTTTACCATTTTATTCTTTACCAATGATCTGGTTAACTTTTCAAATAAAAAGAACAACCGTATCGTGTTCACGTTTACCTCGCTCCATTTCTTTTATTTGTTTTTTGGGGTTCCGTAACTTAAACGGAAAATAACTCCTTTATTCCTTTTAATGGCGGGCCATAATCCATCTTATGACTGATTATTATTAATCCTACTAATATTATAAACGCGAATGTTTGTAAGAATGTATGGATGTATGTTTGTTACTCTTTCACGCAAAACTACTAATGGATTTTGATGAAACTTTGCAATAACATAGCTTATACATCAGAATAACATATCCCACGGCATTGGGAAGTACGTAGGTAAAACCGCGGGGCACTGCTTGTTTAAAATAATTAGGGCTTACAATTCATAAACTAAAAACAAAACTATCTGTTCGTATTTTTGTACGTAGATTTAACAAGTTGAAGTTCCGGTTTTGTTGGTAGTTTGTTAGGGTGCCTATACGGCATGGTTCAGGCCTTGACGTGGCGGTAGGGCTCAGTAGCCTAGGGTGAGCCCAACACCTTGGGCGAAGCTAATTGAGCCGAGGGGGCTCTTTGTACTCCTCTTATAAGAAGAGGGGACAAAAGAGCAGGGGGCAAGGGGTGAGGATGGGAACCTCACCCCATTGGACTGTCCCGATGTTGGGAGGGGTTGTTCTGTGGTGCGGGACAACCCCTCTATGGAGGTGGCGTCGGTCCCTTTTGGGACTGACTAGCCGTCGAGGTGCCCTGTTAGCTTAACAGATCCGGGGTACCTCACCAAGGCGGCATTGGTGGCACTCGCCGGGTTTTAGTGGGTAGAGCTGCGTCCATTTACCACCTTTGGCGCAGCGAGTCCCACATACCCACCTGGGGAGACCCGCTCCCCAGGCGGAATGCCTCAGAGCATTTCCCGGCGTAAAAGTAAAAAAAAAAAGGTGCCGTATACAAGAATTATATAAGTAACTAGCTGTTGCCCGCAGCTTCGCCCGCGTTACTTAGATTTACAGCCGTACGCGGATTGATAATGATTATTTTTATAGCCTAAGTTACTCCTTAAATCATCAGCTATCTCTCAGTGAAAGTCCCTTCAAAATCGGCCCAGCCGTTTCAGAGATTAGCCGGAACATACAGACAGACAGACAGACAAAAATTGTAAAAAGGCTCTTTTGGTATAATATATTATGTCCCGTGTATACATCCATATGCATTCAATAAAAAGCCGTTATTTTGATATTACAAACAGACACTCCAATTTTATTTATCTGTATAGATTTATAATATCGGACGTCTTGACGTTTATTGAACGAGTCCTATGTTCAGCAGTGGACGAATGGAGGTTGATGATGATGATGATACAAGAATATCTGATGACCTGGAATTTTTGTTTAAATTGGACTTTACGGCGTTGTTACAAAGTATAGTAAAACTTTACCTTCAATATTTATCTGCCATAATAATTCTTTGTTGAATGACTTCGTTTGTACAGACCCCCGTTAAAACACCCGCCTCGCTTTTTTTGGGGCCTTTATCCTCGCCGTCAATGGCATTCCAAGTTATACCTGCTTTATCTCAGATTTGGTGATACTTATAATACACCTGGCCGCTTCAAATGTATTAATTATATGCGTATTTAAATTAGATTCTTTAAGATCAGGTTTACCGGGATCGTTAAAAGTTGACCGTTATATTAATTGCTATTGATTGTGAAGAGGTATGCTGGGTTGTGGATTCGAATCTTGGTAAGTGCATAGAAGACTGGCGTTAATGAATTATGAATCTAATAATAACATAATTACAATATGAACTCTTATAATATGTCCTACTGCTGAGCACCAGCCTCCCTGAAATCAGGCGAGGAGGGTTTTAGGTCATAGTTCACCGGCGCTGTTCCAATGCGGGTTGGCGAACTTCACACACCTTCAAAGCCTTTTAATCTCATCAGGCATGCAGGCATCACGATGTTTTCGTTCACCGGTCAGCAAACAGGGCACCTCGACGGCTTGTCAGTCCCACCGGAACGACGCCACCTCCACTGAGTGGTCGTACCGCACCACAGGACAACCCCTCCAAACGTCGGGACAGTGTGATGGGATGAGGTTCCCACCCTCGCCCCTTGTTCCCTCCTGCTCTTTTGTCCCCTCTTCTTAAAAGAGGTTACAAAGCAGCCCCCTCGGTTCACTTGGCTTCGCCCAAGGTGCTGGGTTCACCATAGGCTACTGAGACCCACCTAGAAAATATTAATGATAATATTAAATATTATCATTGAACTATGTATTTGCCTATTACTTAGAAGGATCTCTTCATATATCTGTCTTCTAGAATCTAGATAGATAAGTTAATCAACTAGGTAACAAAGATTAAATGTTATCTTTGATTAAAATCTGACTAACAAAATAGAGACATCTTGTTTCTAAATCGGTTTATTCCTTTTTATTATGTTGATATAAAACAAACAAACAAATATATAGAAGAGCAACCCGTTTATATCGGCCATAAATCTAAGGCCTCGGGTTCAAATCCGATGATTAAGTAAAACCGGATTCACTTGATATTAATGAGCGGTGTTAACCACCTCCAAACGGGTTGTCTGTTTATCTATTAAGATAAATACAATTTCCATTTAAATGCTCGCATTTTAAACCGACTAGCTGTTGTGTTTTCGTTTCAGTGTTAGATAGCCCATTTATCGAGGAAGGATATAGGCTATATATGTATAGTTAAGTAAGTTATCACGGACGAATCTGCGGGCAACAGCTAGTTTAAAATACAACTACAACTTCAATCATTGGACGAACTAATGCAAAAAGATAAAAACAGACAAATATATACATTACACTAGCAGCGCCCCGCGGTTTAACCTGCCTACTTCCCATTCCCGTGGGAGTACAGGGATAAATTATACCTATATGTTACTCTGATGTATAAGCTATGTTATTGTAAAGTTTCATTAAAATCTGTTCAGTAGTTTTTGCACGAAAGGGTAGCAAACATACATCCATACATTCTTACAAACTTTCATGTTTATAATTTTGGGATTAATATAGAATTTAAATATTTCTCGTGATAATAGATTAATATACATACGAATAAATAGAAATTAAAATTCTTTTTTAATATATGTAGCTATTTTAGACCAGAGCGTGTAAGAATATTCTCATTCGTAGATTAGGAGATGTAAATGGCTAGATGACTCCTCTACAATAAAGTTGAGAGAGTTTTCGTTCCACAATATGACAAAATAGGATATAGGGTCACTCCCTTGTCCGTCTGACTGTCGTTGTGTCAAACCAAAATCTATAGGGTACTTTCCCATTGACATAGAATCATGAAATTTGGCAAGATTAACAACCTAAGTTTGAAATCTGAAAACCCTTAATTTGTTGTTTAAATATACTTAAAACACGTTTTTCGGAATGCTAACATGATTCGTGTTTTTGGGCTTTTTTAAATTTTGGAACCTCTGAAACCGCGGGAAACAATTAGCTAGTCTTTATCTATACATCTATACAGATAAATAAAATTGGGAGTGTCTGTTTGTAATATTAAAATAACCGCTTTTTACTAAATGCATATGGATGTATACACGGTACATATACCAAAATTACACTTTTTGTATTTTTTGTCTGTCTGTCTGTCTATTTGTATTTATGTTTGTATGTATGTTTGTATTTACTATAAAACGTAGCGCCGGAACCCTAATAATCGATTTAAAATGTATAACGGCTTTTTATAGTTAAAAGAGAATGAATATATTTTTTGTAGTTGGATTTAAAGTTAAACTTATTTGTCAGTTCATTTCACGTTTGTTCCACACTAATCTAGTTCCTCAAACTTCCGCCAGTCGAGTGTAATTTGTGGAACAAAACTTAAACTGTAGAACTTGGCTAAGGGTCTACTGGACCAACATCGTGAGATCTACCCGAACATGAGATTTGTTTTATCTATATTAATTATATAATCCACCCAGGCATATCAGGATAACAATATGTAAAATATGTTGTAAAATATTTTATTAGTTCCACTGAGTTTGTTTCGCCGGTTCTTCTCAGTGGGCACGCCTTGGAACCGTTGGTAGACTCAATCGACATTCAAAAAGATACTCTGTTGGTAAATATTTTGTTTGAAAGAGCAGTTGGTTTGAACGCGCTAATCTCCGGAGAAAATAGTTTTTTATATTTTAACGTTTGATAGTCCATTTACTGATGTTCATCATCATGAACCCCTCTTTTTTCGCCAGGAAATGGGGGAAGGGGGACTTCCTAGGCGGGTATGTGGGACTTGCTGCGCCCGAAAGATGGTAAGGTGGACGCAACTCTACCCACTAAAACCCCGCGAGTGCCACCGATGCCGCCTTTGGTGCGGTGCCCTGGATCTGTTGACCGAAGCCACCTCCACAGAGGGGTTGTCCCGCACCACATAACAACCCCTTCCAACATCGTCGGGACATTACAATGGGGTGAGGTTCCCATCGTCACCCCTTGTCCCCCCCCCCTACTCTTTCGTTCCCTCTTTTTATAAGAGGGATACAAAGAGCAGCTCCCTCGGCTCAACTGGCTTCGCCCAAGGTGCTGGGTTCACCTTAGGCTACTGAGCCCCACCGCCACGACAGGGCTTGAACCTTGGTGGGGATCATCATCAACCTTGCTCCATCGACTACTGGACTTGGCCTCTTTCAATGCTAAATTTCACTGGCGTAGATTTTAAGTAGATTGCGTTCAATTATCTATAGATATTATTTAACTCTGAAGATTGTGAAAATTATACCCAACAATATAAAATCGAAGTTTTTTTCACCGGATTAATATTATTACAAGCGCAATCTTTTTAACCCTAAATTACGCTGGGTCTATTGAGCCCCAAGCGTTTAAAAATAAATTGCTTTTGCGGTCGTCAATTTTGAAGTTTATTATACAGGCGTTAAAAATTGCCCCTTGTGTTGGCAACGATTTTAAACGGTCTTTACTTATGCGTAAATATACTTTAGAAAAGCATATTGTAACGAGCATATACGGTAAGTGTGTTATTGTTCGAAATAAGATTGATATCAACGGTGTTCAAGAGGGAAAGCAAAGGTGTTTTTATGAATAACACTCAAGGCATAAAAGCGTCTGAGTGTGTTTTGAACACATTGATATAAAACTCACAATATACTTTTTATGTAGTAAATATATTACATTGAGTATTGCGTTCAAAGTCCGATAAAAACAATAAATTTTAACACGCTAATACATGCTTCGCGTGTAACCACGTAATAAAATATGTCAACTCGATTTTAACCTACTTGCAATTGTTCCTATTGATTTGAAAATGATTTTGGTTAATCAAGGTGAAATTGCAATAATATGGTTTGCGCTGATCTGAGGACGGAGGCAGAACTTTGGACACGTTTAGTTGGTTTTAATGAGTCCAATACATTACATGTTATTTGTCTGGGCATTTTATACCGTCAACTTGAAAGACGGTCATCATTTTTTAGGAGAACTGACGGGTTAGAAGTAATTAAATTGAGGTGGATTTAAAGAGCTTACATTGTAAGTTGCAGGAAATCAAAGATGTTTGAAAACGTTTTTTTGTTACAGCGGCGATAGAGTCTCTTCACGCCCCCCTGGGTGGGTCAGTGGAGCTGCCCTGTGACGTCACACCCGCTCTCGCAGACGACAGCATGGCGCTGGTCATCTGGTACAAGCAGGGACACGACGCGCCCATATACTCGTTAGTATCACTATCACATATATTAAGATCAGAAAGTGGTCGCCCATGGACGAATTCATCCGCGACGTGCCCTTAAGGTTAAACAAGTCGACGGCGCGAACTCTAACTAAAGGAATGCTATCTCACCTGACATAAGGCGCAAACATGTGTGCTAGAATGAAATGCACAATGATTCATTCCGAAAATGTCCTTTTAGCAAAAAAGTTATTATAGAAGAACTATTAGGTGTATATTTTTAAAATATATTTATTTCAACTTTTGAATAACTAAACTATGTCTGTACGGGATTTATTTTTGAGCTTTCGTGATCCGTATTCCATTTATTTTCGCACAAAGTTGGGCTAATATCAGTGTTGAATACAAAATTAGTATCAATTACTGTTCTGAGTTTGTATGGAAATATGAGTGACTTGTGTAACCTTAAAAAATACACTGGTTACTAAATACGTTGGCTATCCTGAGATGATTTTAGTGAAGTGATCACACTGCCTGATCGTAATTTTGTGCCGAAAACAAAGCAGCTTAGTAACTTTGGTGGGTGCAAAGACTTTTAATCTTATCAGATACATGGGTTTCTTTACGACACTTTTTTATCGATAAGTTAGCGATGTTGACAAGCTGAACACACAAATTAGAAAACGTACGAACATCGGTTGCTTTAAAAAAAATATTATTGACTGAATTGCCTTTTTTTTTCTTTTGCGCCCGGATATGCTCTGAGGTATCCCGCGGGGAAGGGGGGACTGCCCAGGTGGGAATGTATCGCTGCGCCCGAAAGATGGTAAGGTGGACGCAGATGCCGCCTTTGGTGAGGTATCCCGGACCTGTTGAGTACATCGGGCTAGTCAGTCCCCCAAGGGACCACGACACTTCCACAGAGGGGTTATCAAGCACCACAGAACAGACCCTCCCAACGTCAGGACAGTGCAATGTGATGAGGTTCCCATCGTCGCCCCTTGACCCCTCTGTTTTTTTGTCCCTTCTTATAAGAGGGGTACAATGAGCAAGCCCCTTCGGCTCAATTGGCTGAATGGCGATTTCTGACATTTCTAGTACTCATAATATCTTAAATTGTCCCATAGAGTCTTTTGATTCCCATACGAAGTAGGATCGATAGCCATAAAATGAAGTTTTTTGGATTTTAGAATTTTTTCGCTGACCGTAAATTTTCTCAAAAATCTGTGAATGCAGTTCAGAATATCTTAAAAAATTATGGATGATCTCCTAGGAACGTTTTCATGTAACTATAATGGTTAAGGTACCTGCCCTTACCTGTATAATATGCAATAAAAATATCTTATTTTCCTTTATTTCAGCTAAAATACGAAACTATTTTACCGATTTTAATGAATTGTTATAGCTATAAAATATTATAGTAATTTAAATTAAATTTGAATTTAAAAAATTACCCCGGAGAAAGAACTCTTATGAAATTGTGAACAAAATGTGATTCAAATAAAGTATTCCTTCGAACCTATATATACCATCCTTCCAAATGACAAGGGGGTGATTTTATAAAACCATTATCAATCATTATCAATATGTATGTAAGTAAACGTGGGCGTAGGTGCGACAACCGACAACGCATAAAATGATATCCCACAGTGTAGAAACGAATTCTAAGCTATGTTTCATAGCAAGAGCTTTAATATGATCTATTTAAGTTTCAAACGGAGACAGATGGCGCCACTCAAGCACAACTTATGTGTTCCACTTACACTTTAGACAAATCTAGGTTCCACTTAGACACTTCAGACAAATCTAGGTTGAAGTTATCTTTCAGAACGCTTTGAAAAGTCTAGGGGGTTATGTGGAAACATCTTTTAGGGAAGCACACTTAAAAATTACAAAGTTAGGTTTGCATTATATTTTTATTTTGCCTATTATTAATTTGACTGGCCTGTTGTTCTAGTGGCTAGTGACCCTGACTGCTAAACCAGAAGGTCGTGGGTTCGATTCCCACCCAGAACAAATGCTTATGAGATGAGCATGATCGTTTGTTCTGTGTCTGGGTGTAGTTTATCTATAATGTTTTTTTATATATAGAAGAAGGGGCAAATGGACAGTCGGTTCACCTGATGGTAAGTGATAGCTACATCCACAGACACCCGCTATACCAGAGGATCAGCAGGTGCGTTGCCGACCTTATATGTATGTATTTAGAAATATATAAGTATGTATCAGTTGTCTGGTTACCATAAGAACAGGCTCTGCCAATTTTGGGATCAGATGGCCGTGTGTGAGTTGTCCCAACATATTATATTAAAGTGAAACTTTTATTACATCGTCTCAAACTTTTTCGTCTATGTGTTGCATGTCGCGTGACGGTCGGCCGCCAAGTTTTCCAAGTATAAAATTAAGATTGATAAAGCGATTTTTATACCCTTAATGGAATATTATTCCAAATTTTTTTAGTTAAATGTCTATAATGTGAAAAACAGTTTCACTTTTACCGTGGTTTCATAAAACCACACAATCCTTTTTTTGTATATTATATATATTATATTTGCCCAATCTCATGGTCTAACTAAATATACCAAAATTAATTAAGATCGTGCATTGCGCTTCTTCAGTTCACCATCTCATCATGGACCATTTTTAGGCTTATAATAGTACCTTTGCTCTAGTCCAATGCAAATTTTTAAATTTCACAAGCCTTCAAAAATTAATCTCATCAGGCATGCAGGTTTTCTACGGATGTCTGTCTTCACCGGTGAGCAAGTGATGTTCTCATGTTCACGGATAAATTTAGAAAATCCCATTTCATGGCACCAGTCAGGATCGAACCCAGACCTCTGATTAAAGAGGCCGAGCATACCTAACTAGATTTTACACTTACAATTTTGGAGTTTCATAAATGCTGATAGTGGCAATTTTAATTGTTTTATTTATTCCATGGAGCATATAACCGGATGTGCCATAACATTCCGAAAATGGTCAGTGATTTGTCACTGAAGTAATAAAAATTCAACCAACCAGTGATCCGTATGCACGTCCCATCAGCCAATCATACATCAATGCCCATCAGTCGGTTAATCAGAGCGCAGAACCGGCGCAGCGTCTCAGCACATACTTGTCTCTATATTCCGGTTATATTATGCTCGACGATCTATTACATTATACCATCTATTCTTATGTATCTGTATTTGATATTGTTGATGTTTATCTCACAGTCATCAAAGTGAAATAGGCGTGATATTTGAAATGAGATGAGTCAGGATCAGTGAGATGAAAGGGTGTCATGAGCACACCGCCGTCAGTACATCAAAGAGACCGACTTTTGGGAATCAGGACTCTCCCGTCTCAGGGTGTTATCTAAATGCTTGTGAGAATTGTACGCACAGAAACGAATATGTAATTATAATAATATTATTAGATCTTATAACTTTGAATGTACGATTCTCGTATATAAAATTGTTAATTAAACAAAAAGTTCATTCACTTTTTGTTCATTGTCTCTGCCGAGCGTCATCACCGCGATGATCGGTGCCGACGAGTCCTGGACAGCGATGGCTTCCTTCTGCGAGGCAGTAATGTCCCAGAAGGAGGCCGACGAGCGGGTGAGAGTGGAGGCTGCCGACGAGGCCTCCCCCCGTGGGCGACGAACGGGGGTGCGTAGGAGGCGCTACTTAATGCACCTCCAACTGACTGTAATGCTGTGTTCGTGTCGGGTTCGTAAGGGGAGACTGCTCGGCCGCTACTAAGCAGTCTCCGCGACGTCATGTCATACTGGGCCCAGGTTATTATAACCTGGGCCCAGTATGACATGACGTCGCGGAGACTGCTTAGTAGCGGCCGAGCAGTCTCCCCTTACGAGGAGTAGTCTAGCCTTCGCCGGAGCCTGCCTGTCTCTGAGGTAATGCCGTTGAACGCAGATCCCGGACCCTCAAAAAAGCATCTGAAGGCGTTCCCAGTGGTTTCAGTTTACGGGTAGTTCACTCCCAGGTGCGAGTCCCACATAGGGTCAGGATCTACCCGAGATCCTGGCTACATGAGTTAAAGCATTTCCCTGCGATACCAAAAAACAATCTCAAATTGTTAATTAAATAAAAAGTTGCCTCATTTTATACAATTATTTTTGTGGTTCTGTCCCTTAAAATAAAAGAGAACTCTAATAGAATCATTCACTTTTTTCATTCCCTTAGAAAAGTTCTCTCCAATGTGATTGATTCTTTGGCGCTGCGTAGAGACGTCGGATCACTCTGCACCTTCTACCGCATCTACTACGGAGTGTTCTGAGTACTTGTTCGGTCTAATACCTGCAGCAGAATTCCACCAGGTCACAGCACATTGCGTCATTATTCCTTTCACCCACACTACCTCTATGTCTGGAAATCCACAACTCAATTTTTACGGCATTTCCTGCCTCGCACGACTACTTTATGGAATCAGCTGTCACCTACGGTATTTCCGAACCGATACGACTTAGGGTTGAATTGTAGGGTTGTTGTGCTCCTTTCTTGAAGGATGTCACTTTTCACTTACCTTCAGGTGAACCCACAGTCCGTTTGCCTCTTCTATTAAAACCCTCTCATTTATTTATTTTTTAAAACAAAGGAGGGCAAACGAGCAGTTGAAGCCTTTTGGCGACTATCGACGCCCATAAATACACATCCGCACTACCAGAAATAATTTATTTATTTATTTATTTATTTGGGTCACCGGGAACTCACTTTACGCCGGTATTATGTGAGCGAGAGGTACCACCCCGGTCGTGCCGGCCCAATTTGGCTGCAAAGAAGCATGACACTACCTCTTACAATTTTATTTTCAATACCTTGAACACAGCAAATTTGTGAAATAAATAGTGGTGGACGCGCCGCACATAACGCATCTAGCTGACGAGGAGAGCCAAACAATACTAGGTACATTAATACAAATGTTTGTTACAGCCTGGATTCCAGGGAAGGCGTGACGTCACACTGGTCGGACCCCTCCACGCTGGGACCCCGAGCCTCATTTCGGAGCACATCAGCACCAGCTGTGTTGGTGCTTACTAGATTGAGGTAAAGCTTCAATTTTCAGACGAAGTCAAAGAATACTTAAAACTTCTTTTTTGACCTTTTCCACCGGGAAATGCTCTTAGGCATCCCGTGGGGGAATGGGGACTCCCGATGCGGGTATGTGGGACTCGCTGCGCCCGAAAGATGGTAAGGTGGACGCAGCTAAAAACCGGCGAGTGCCACCAATGCCGCCTTGGTCGAGTTGCCCCGGATCTGTTGAGCAACAGGGCACATCGACGTCTAGTCAGCCCCTCAAGCGACCGACGCCACCTCCACAGAGGCGCTGTGCAATGGGGTGACATTCCCATCTTCGCCCCTTGTCCCCTACTCTTTTGTCCCTTCTTCTTATAAGAGGGGTACAAAGCAGGGGCAGCCCCCTCGGTTAACTTTGCTTCGCCCAAGGTTCACCTCAGGCTACTAAGCCCCACCGCCACGACAAGGCTTGAATCGTCGTGGGAAGAAAATAATTAAAACTTTTTTTTACTCGGAATACTACGAAATAAGTAGGTTTCTGGACGCCAATTGAATGTGACACCGTTTCCAAGGCGAGCCCACTGAGAAGAATCGGCGAAACAAACTCAGTGGTTCCAATCTTATGAATATTCTATATATAAGTTAAGATCTTTGAGGGAGGCCTACGTTCAGCAGTGGATGGATGGAAAAGGGGTACAAATAGCCCCCTCGGCTCAATTCGCTTCGCCCAAGGTTCTGGGCTCACCCTAGGCTACTGAGCCCCACACAAGGCTTGAACCTTGGTGGGAGAACATAGGTATCCCTCAATGAACGCCAAGACGGCCGATCCCTGCTGGACAGCTGGTAAATGGACGCAGCTCTACCCACTAAAACCCGGCGAGTGCCACCAATGCCACCTTTGGTGAGGTGCCCCGGATCTAGAAAACAAACAGGGCACCTCGACGGCTTGTCAGTCCCGCAAGGGACCGACGCCACCTCCACAGGGGGGTTGTCCCGCACCACAGAGCAACCCCTCCCAACGTCGGGACAGTACAATGTGGTGAGGTTCCCATCCTCACCCCTTGCCCCCTGCTCTTCTGTCCCCTCTTCTTATAAGAGGGGTACAAAGAGCCCCCTCGGCCCAATTAGCTTCGCCCAAGGTGCACCGCTCACCCTAGGTTACTGAGCCCCACCGCCACGACAAGGCCTGAACCATGGTGGGGTCGTCTTCCCACCTGGTTAATGGCCGACCAACACTTCGTCTACCTAAACGCGCGTCCACTAATTATACCCATTTGGTATACCTAATATTAATATTTAATTATAATCACAATTATTAGTTTATAAATTATTGAAATACAGAGGCTAATTTAATACATAGATTAATTTAAAAACCATATATGTGTAACATATATGGTATATATTTCTTAATTACTTTTTAAATCTGTATTTCATATTTTTTGTACAATTATTTCTTATGTATTATTATAATTATTATTTTTTATCTTATTTTATATTAGTAAAATAATAATAAAGGGTATAATAAGATTATACCCTTTATATTTTTGGCTCAGGGCGAACATCCCTCAAATGTGACCCTCTTGACCCTTACAAGGGCTTTTGGACGTTGGTCAAATACTTGTCATATTTTTGAGAATATTGAAATTTTCTTATCATAAGTACGGGAACAATCATGAACCAGTATCCGTCGTGGACATAGAGCTATCAACGTCTTCCCACCTGTTTTATGGGCGATTAACACTTCGTCTACCTGCACGCGGCCTCCACTGTAGGTCATGTGGACTGGACGCAACAGATGTCCGATGGGCCAATAAGGTTCAAAAAGAATTTTATTTTATTTTATTAAGGACAAAAAACAATTGTACAGTAGATAAAAATAACAAAGTATTGTTACTTAAACGTATGCGTTGTTGTACAATCGACACCATTATCCTCAGATTACTCTTAAATCTAAATATAACACAGTAGTTGCAGCACACGAGTATCAGACAAGAGGTAGTTACTTAAAACAAAATAATTAAAAGAAGGCAGTGACAAGCAGAACAGGTCAGGTCAGGTCTGAATATATCATTATATGTTTTTTTTGTTAGTTGGATAGGCAAACTGGCAAACGTGCCACCTGATGGTAAGTGGTCGACGTCGCCCATGAACATAGTTTACCTGGAACGAGCGCAGGAAACTCATTTATGTGTTGCCTATCCTGAGACATAAGATGTTAAGTCTCGGTGCCGGTAATTACACTGCCTGTCTTGCCCTTCTCTCCGAAACACAGCAAAGTTGTTTCACGGGAGAAACAAGCAAGATGGTGGTGCCCATGCAGGCGCTTCCCTCAGCGCTTCCCTCCCACCGGTGATTGCATAAGACGCCGCAGAGTTGCACGTTCACCTGCATTGGTTGTAGTACTTTTGGGCACAAATAGTCGAAAACTAGAATGGAATATTTTTCACCGAAAAACTTTTACGTGGGCTCTTAAGAGTTCTGGAGTGTACACCTCAGGGAAAATGGATGGTTGACCTTCAATTAGATGGAATGACGATCACCATGCCGTGGCTGGTCCATTGGAGCTGGCGGTTGGGGCGGGCGGCTTGGCATTCATTGATAGAGACAAATATCCAGCAGTTGACGGAAATGATGACGTCTAATACAAACGTAATCTTGTTTCAGAGCCGAAGACAGCGGGCAGTATAGGTGCAGAGTGGACTTCATCAAGTCGCCTACGAAGAACACCAGGCTGAACCTCACAGTGCTGAGTGAGTTTCTTTTAGGGATCCCTTTTTTATAGAAGAGGGGGCGAGTGGACAGTCGTTTCACCTGGTGGTAAGTGATAACATCCATAGACACCTACATCTGTAGAAGGTGGGTTGCCTTTCAGGTATGAGTATGCTCTTTTCTTGAAGATCCCTTAGTCGTATCGGTTCAGAAATACCGTAAGTGGCACCTGGTACCATATAGTAGTAGTTCCTTATTTGCCTGGTCGTATCTTAGTAATGTAAGTGGCCTTCTAAGTCCTTCGAGCCAGTTACCATTGTAAGTGGCTCGAAGGACCCATGACGTGGGAAGACTCATGGATGAGACAGACAAGGGACAGCAGCTGATGAAGTGGGTTAGACAATTTACCATTACGTGTCTTGTTTGCCAGAGGGGCAGGTAGGTAAACCTATCCAGCTATCATTATTATGAAACTTACGGAATTTATCGCAGTTAATGTTTTGTACACGCTCGTTTCGGATATTTAGCAGCAATCAACGTTTTCGTAAAATTATATCCTCGATGTTTGGAATTCCTCCCCTACGGCATTTCCTGCCAGGCACGACCACTATATGGAATCAGCTGCCATCTACGGTATTCCCCGACCTATACCACTTAGGGACCTTCAAGAAAAGAGCATACTCATATTTGGAAGGCCTGCAACCTTCTTATGCTGTAGCGGGTGTCTATGGATGTCATTTACCACCAGGTGAACCGACTGTCCGTTTGTCCCATCTTCTATATAAAAGTACATCAGCAAACGTGTATATTCTTTTGGACAGTTCCTCCGGAGCGGCTGATGGTCATCAATCAGGAGGGGGACGAAGTGCGGGGGGGAGTCCTTGGGCCCTACGACGAGGACACTGAAGTGAACCTCACCTGCATAGCTATAGGAGGTAAGGCTTTCGTTTATTTTAACAAGACGGCCGGCTGGTCGAGAGATCAGGCTACTGGACAGCAGCTGTCGCGGGTTCGAATCCCGCCAATTGCAGGTAGGTAGTTTGTAAGATTTATATAGATTCATGGATATTTTTACTTCAATATTTTACCTATTTATTAGGTTAGGTTAAGGGCTAAGGCGGTGTGATTGTTTAATAATATTTATTTATCTATTATTTATTTATAAAAATCTACCAGGATATTCTGGTTCTCTGGTGAGTTAAGATAAAATTATTATGGGTTAGAGCCCATAATATTGAATCCAAATTTATAGTCATTTACTGCAGACTGCACAGGTCCTGCTGAGGTTGAAAATGGGTATTTTTATCTATTATTTAAGGTCTCTGGAATAAAACTAAATCTATACTTATGGTTGTTTCTTCGTCTTCTTTATTTATTCTTTTAACGCTCTTATCTCTAGAAGTTCTAAAATAAAAATAGAAAAATAAAATTCCTTTAATTCAGGTTTCACCCATAGCAGTACAATATAGTCAATATAAATATTAAAATTTTAAAAAACGATCCGACGAATTGAGAACCTCCTCCTTTTTGAAGTCGGTTAAAAATGACACAAATAATAATACTAAAATGAAATACCAATACAAACAGACACTCCAATTTTATTTATCTGTATAAATTCGGCCCGGCCTTTTCTAAAAAAAATATTTAGTCATAGTGTAGATTTGAATTTGTTTTGCATTCGATTGTAATTATTACGGAACTTTCCATTCCATAACTTTCTCCCACCATAAATATATTGGTGGGGGGAAGTTTTGTCTGTAAATTTTAGAGCAGGGGAAATCGCAGGATATTATGGTTATTTATACTTCTGAGGTCCTGCTGAGGTGCCAAATTAGATCGTACATCTCGTAAGGTAAAGGCACTTTCTATAAATTATGTTAGATATTTCGTTTGCCACATTAAAACAATAATGCTCAAAAAGGGGTTCATCATGGTTTTTACTTTATTTCGTGGAGCTCGATATTTTGAGCATAAGCACATCACCGCACTTAATTAAAATATATTACGTACCTATATCAAAATATTGCCCTGAAATGCTCTTCCCGAATCAAAAATTTGCTCAAAAATCAAAAAAGAAAAGATCAAATCAAAAAGAAAACAAAATTTAAATAGGTAATTAAATATCCAAAATGTAATTTTCAAATCTATACAGATAAATAAAATTGGAGTGTCTGTTTGTAACATCAAAATAACCGCTTTTTATTGAATGCATATGGATGTATTATACACGGAACATAATATATAAATATACAAAATAGACTTTTTTTTAAAATTTTGTCTGCCTGTTTGTTCCAGCTAATATCTCAAAGGCTGGGCCGATTTTGATGGGAATTTCACTGGTATATAGCTGATGTTATAGGGAGTAACTTAGGCTATAAAAATAATCATCATCAATCTGGGTACGGCTGTTAATCTAAGTGAACGCGGGAGAAGCTGCGGGCAACAGCTAGTATCTTTATAAATAATAATATTTTTCATTTGCTCTAGCTGCCAAAAAATGTTTTTTTTTTGCTGGAGCAATTATACATTCGGAAGGAGCATTTCAGGAGCAATTTTTTGATATACCTATGACTGGCTGGCTGATATTTTGGCTAATTCTATGAATATCTTTTTTTTTAAATAAATATAACATCTTGTAAACGATGATTTTGAATATAGAAAATATGTCATTTTGTATAATTTAAATATCCAGATCTAATTATAAAATACTAGCTTCACCCCGCGGTTTCATCCGCGTACTTCACATTCCCGTGGGAGTACAGGATAAATTATAGCCTATATGTTATTCTGAAGTATAAGCTATGTTATTGTAAAGTTTCATTACAATCCCTTTAGTAGTTTTTGCGTGAAAAAGTTACAAACATTGATACATACATACCATACATTCTTAGAAACTTTCGCGTTTATAAATTAAAAGCTGAAAAGCAGCCACAAAGATAATAGAAATACATACATAATATTATAAATGTGAAAGTAATTTTTTTTGTTGCACTTTCACGCGAAAACTACTAAACCGATCATCATGAAACTTTGTACACATTCTTGGAGATATTAGATACTTCTAATACATAGTATAGATACTTTTTATAAAGAAAAAAAAAAACACAAATGTTATCCTGCGCAGACGAAGTCGCAGGCACCAGCCTAGTTTAGAATAATTAGTCCCTAGACTAATATTTAGTCATTTATATTTAGATATCAAATTTACATATTCCTGTACTACGTCATGACGCATAAAGCACCTCAAAGCAAATTGCATATGCGTCCATGCAAGGACGCAAGACCGCACATTAATACAGACCACTAACCACACAATCGCCGTTGCGCCAGCTTCGAGCGATGGGATGCAGGGACGTTTAATATTCAATTCAAATAAGGATTTAACCTTAAAATCATGCTAACCATTGCCATTATAATATTAGATTTGATAAACCACAGGTCCTTGCAAAAGAACGCCGATTCCAACCAAGGATAATCCGTGAGAGGCTATTGAAATTTAAAAAAATATCTTAATATTAATAGACAAGATAGCTGGCTTTTACCACCTACTTGGGATCCCATTATTAAAAGAATTTATTCAAAAACTAAGGATAATGTGCCACAGTTTAAAGACTCAGTTAGCACTTTCTACGTAGAGAGGACTACCAATTAAAATATTGATGTATCATAGGGTAGTTTCGAATAAATTTGTAACGTTAGACGTCTGACACCTCAGTCCTCTCGTGACCATGGTTGCTGTAAAGTATCAGGGCTTGTAAAAATAAATAAACCGCGATAAAATCCGTAAAAGTTGTTTCATTATATTGAATGAAATTCGCGTAAACATTAGAAAACAAAAGACAGACAATCTATTCACCGTAAAAAATATATAAATTTGGTGGGATTTGGGAATCAACTCGTGAAGAACCTGCGACCTGTATCAAGAATGAAAGATAGCAAACAAAATTAGTAAGTCTTGGTTCGTTTTTAAGGTCAAATATTACTTTTGTCTCAATATCTTACTTCCTTTACCAAGTGCATAAAATTTATATTATATTTATAAAGCGTTTGCCAGTAATAGAATAAATTCAACAAAAAAGATTCGCCGACCGTATCGGATTTGACTAGTCTAAATCCTGCTCTCCCAAGTAGCGCGCGCGATAAGCCGCGCCCCCAGGGGGCAACCCCCTTTCGAACAATTCTTAGGTGAGTCATCTCACTTACTGTTCCGATTGAACTTAAAGGCCAAAAAGTTTAGCCCTTCTACGGTCAGCGAAATATTTTTAATCAGAATCATCGTAATTGAATCAAATCAAAAATTTCTACCTTCATTTTAATGAACGTTGAAAGGGGTCAAGCTCTGCTCGAAATTAAGTGGAACGACCGAAAAATATAAGGGTTGCTCTTTTGAAAAAATGCCTACAATTACACTTTCAAGTGATTAATGCGACGCAAATGGTTTCATTTTTCATAATTTAACAGGATATATAGACTTCATTTGTTTTAATTATGTAAGTGACACGTGTTGCGAAACCAAGCAATACGTCTTTGTCAGCAAAATAAGCAATAAAATTAGATTAATTACTGTTGTCTTAAACTTTTTCCTTGGAATATTAATGGTGTTTTCGGAAAGTTTAATGAAAAAGCGTAATGAGTCCCATGAGTGATGACTTTACCTAATTTTAATGGAGTTATGGCTAATTTACATTCATTTCTTTTGCCAAAGTTGCTTCCGTTATATCTTTTAAATTATTGATATGATTTTAAGTACTTAGCAAAGAAAGCATTAAATAAATTTTCTGTAGATATTATGGCTTTTTACAATTTTATTAAATAACATTCTTTATTTCACTATTCAAACTATTTAAAATAAATATTTGGGAATTGTTTATTTTTGCGAATTGTCTTGTTTACGAGACTCCGACTTCGATATTTAAAAGAATCGCGACTTTCTGAATATTGGTATGGTTTAAAAAAAATGCTTTTGTTTATTTATAGCTTCAATAGATATATCGACACGTTTAGTAGAATTTAAGTTATTTATGTAAACTATAAATAAAATCGGATCTAAACAGCTCCCTGGGGTACTCCCTTTTCATAAAGATACTAGCGACTTTTCTATTCGTTTGTTTATACTATTTATATTATATTAAATTTATTAGGGAATTAATCACTTCAAACAATGCCGAAGGGTTAAACAAAAGCGTAAATAAAATACAGCAATCAAAAACTCTTTTGATGAAGATTAAAAACAAAGCATTTTGTGAATTGTATATTACCCTTACAATGCTGACAGGGATAGGGTCAGAACAACGGAACCGGTGTAATTAATGGATTGTTTTAGAAGGGCTCGGTGAGAGGGAAGCTGTGTGAACCTCTTGGAGTACAGGATTTGGCAATTAGCTTTAAATGTAGGAGTTGAATCACCGCAGTGTGGGAGTTATACTTTTAAGAAGAGAGGGCTGTAATTTTTTAACGAGAGGTAAAACGAGCGATGAATGAAAAATTGTAAGATCCTAGGCCGAATTAACCCAGTTCAATGAGTTTTACTAAACGCCTTACCCAACTTCGTTTTCTCACCAATTATTAAAACATCGTTAAGATATCACTAGCCCACAGCTTCGCCTGCGTTAACTTAGATTTACAACAACAATTGATGATGATAATTTTTATAGCCTATGTCCTAATCCAAGGTATAAGCCATCACCATTTCAACTTTCAGCCAAATCAGATCAGCCGTTTTGCCGTGAACGAGCAACAAAGATCAAAACTTACAAACATTCGCGATTATAATATAAGTAAAATTATGTCTAACACTTTAAGTTATTTTTTTTTTGTGAAGTTCGCCAATCCCCATTGGCCTAGCACATTATCGTAATTAGCATTATTATAATAAATTAATAAATAATAGAAAGAAAGTTACCAGCAGTTACGTATAATAAAAATTGTAAATCAAAACCGGCAGAGTAACTTAAGGGGTTTGAACATGGCCACACCTTTCACCATTAAGTCTGTTTCCAGGTGAAAATCGTTCATATAGAATGCTAATTATTATCATCGAGTGGATCACCTTATAATCTGTGCCGTCCGCCCCAGAAAGGGGAGAAGGACTTAAGGGACAAGTAGATAGAGAATTAAATAATTTGTAGGGAACGGAAGCGTGCGCATCTGAAGGGCAGAAGAAGAAACCCCAGATTAGGGTGCGCACTCCCGAGATTCGGCCCGTATAACCGCGACAGGTTGATAAGGCCATGGGTTGGTGGTGGGACTTACCCGTATTTATATACATGTATACTAATATTATAAAGCTGAAGAGTTTGTTTGTTTGAACGCGCTAATCTCAGAACTATTGGTCCGATTTGAAAAATTCTTTCAGTGTTAGACAGCTTATTTATCGAGGAAGGCCATAGGCTATTATAGGAGTTGAGTAACGCGGGCGAAGCTACAGGCAACAGCTAGTCTATACTAATATTATAAAGCTGAAGAGTTTGTTTGTTTGTTTGAACGCGCTAATCTCAGAACTATTGGTCCGATTTGAAAAATTCTTTCAGTGTTAGACAGCTTATTTATCGAGGAAGGCTATAGGCTATTATAGGAGTTGAGTAACGCGGGCGAAGCTACAGGCAACAGCTAGTCTATACTAATATTATATGAAGAGTTTGTTTGTTTGTTTGAACGCGCTAATCTCAGGAACTACTGGTCCGATTTGAAAAATTCTTTCAGTGTTAGACAGCTTATTTATCGAGGAAGGCTATAGGCTATTATAGGAGTTGAGTAACGCGGGCGAAGCTACAGGCAACAGCTAGTCTATACTAATATTATAAAGCTGAAGAGTTTGTTTGTTTGTTTGAACGCGCTAATCTCAGGAACTACTGGTCCGATTTGAAAAATTCTTTCAGTGTTAGACAGCTTATTTATCGAGGAAGGCTATAGGCTATTATAGGAGTTGAGTAACGCGGGCGAAGCTACAGGCAACAGCTAGTCTATACTAATATTATAAAGCTGAAGAGTTTGTTTGTTTGTTTGAACGCGCTAATCTCAGGAACTACTGGTCCGATTTGAAAAATTCTTTCAGTGTTAGACAGCTTATTTATCGAGGAAGGCTATAGGCTAAAACATCACGCTGTGACTTATAGGAGTTGAATAACGCGGGCGAAGCTGCAGGCAACAGCTAGTCTTCAATAAGAGGAAAAAATCGATGCCTTTATATTATAGTGTATAAACGAACCGGAAGACGAGCTTCCGCCTCCTTTTGATGGGTCTTTTAACTATAAATAGATTTCTATGAAGTTTTCATCTAAGGTTGAATGGATGGACTCACAATACTTTTTTTTTTTCTCTTTTGCGCCGGGAAATGCTCTGACCCGCCTGAGGAGTGGGTCTCCCCAGGTGGGTATGTGGGACTCGCTGCGCCCGAAAGATGGTAAATGGACGCAGCTCTACCCACTAAAACCCGACGAGTGCCACCAGTGCCGCCTTGGTGAGGTGCCCCGGATCTGTTAAGCTAACAGGGCACCTCAACGGCTAGTCAGCCCCGCAAGGGACCGACGCCACCTCCACACAGGGGCTGTCCCGCACCACAGAACAACCCCTCCGAACGTCGAGACAGTACAATGAGGTGAGGTTCCCATCCTCACCCCTTGCCCCCTGCTCTTTTGTCCCCTCTTCTTATAAGAGGGGTACAAAGAGCCCCCTTGGCTCAATTAGATTCGCCCAAGGTGCTGGGCTCACCCTAGGCTACTGAGCCCCACCGCCACGACAAGGCTTGAACCATGGTGGGGGACTCACAGTACTTGATATTATTTTTAAGGAACAATTTTATTAGCTTAGCTTATATAAATAAACCAAACGTCAAACTGTATCCAGCGTTTCGCGTCCGGTGTCGCGAGTCCACGTCGTATAAACGTCAAACTGCGTCTCCAGCGTTTCGTGTGCGGTGTCGCGAGTTCAGAGATTTTATCTCATCTAAAAATATGCGTACCGCGCTAAAAGAAGTTTACACTTAAAAAAAATTGTTAAAAAAATAAAACCGACTTTAAAAAACAAGAAACTAAAAAATGATTTCGTTTCTTCAAATTTTGCCTACAACTTAAAATCAAATTATTCTTACACTAAAGCCTTAAGATTGTATCTTAAGGTTTACTATGTCATTATGATTACTTTTTATCGACTAGAACCTTAAGAACTACAACTGCGATGCCATCACCAGAATGACCAGATCCTGGTTTCCTTATCGTGAGACCATTTGGGAAGTTTATCCTTTCAAACAAAAAATATTTTTTTCAAATCGTTCCATCCATCTTCGAGTAATCGGGGAGCATATATAAAAAATTAAAAAAAGATTCCGACGAATTGAGAACCTCCTCCTTTTTTACAAGAAGGTATCGAGGCCAGTTCGACACACTCCGAGTCTCGCACAAAATTTAGTTTTATTTTATAGCATAACGGGCAAACGAGCAGTCGAAGTGTTAGTTAGTTAGTATTTAGAAGTTAGTCATCCGCAAAAGATTATACAGATGTGATGCCCTCCTTTTCCCTGTCCCACCAATGGGCCATCGGGACCTCACAAACCGCACGAAACGCGACAGCATAGCTGTCACTTGTTTACGACTTAGGGACCTTAAAAAAAAGAGCATACTCAAATAAAGGCCGGCTACGCACCTGCTAATGAAGTAGCGGGTGTCTATGGAAGCTTATCACTTACCAGGTGAACCGAATAACCGTTTGCCCCCTCTTCTATAAAAAAACTTTTTTATATATATTAAAACACAAAGTACAATAAAAACATCTACGCCAAAAGTTCTTTATTCGTTTTAGCTCTTCACAAGAGATCTTGTGTTATGAAGCCCCCTCGAACAGGCGGAGGAGCAAACATCCGATTGCAAATATTTGTCGGAGTTCAAGTCTGTTGTTATGAACATACAATACATATTTTACACATGTTGCGTGCATATATTAATAAGTGGATAGATTGTTTTCTAATGTTTACGAATTGCACTCATAATTTTTACGGATTTTATCGCGGTTTATTAAGATTTTTAGCCCGACGTTTCGGATACTTTACAGCAACCATGGTCACGGGAGGACTGAGGTGACAGACGTTCTAACGTTACAGAGCTTTTCGAAAATACTATCTATACATACACTACATTGCTTATACAGAACGTTTGTGTGGTAAAATAATATTGAATATACCATAGCTCGGAAATAAAGCGTTCGCTATGAGGCTTCTGTTAGTATGTACATTATACAAGGTTGATAAAAGCGGGAGGCATTAAATTATACCACATATACTACACATGCTTACGGTTAATCCGAAACTATTAAACAGTTTATGATAGAAATAAAAATAAAGTTTTGCAAATACGTGAATAGTCAAAGTAAAACGTAAACATCCTTTGTGAAATGTCCACTGACCTTCATATCTAAAAGACAACGTCGCACAGCACGTTGCGTCGGCGCGGCACAGGGTGCGTCTCACCGGTCGAACAAAGCGGAGCGGCTTTAAAACTTTAAAAATATCCTGTGAATAAACTATTGATTCTATTGGTCTAATTTTTGGTGTGTAGCCTGAAAATGGTACATAGTATATGTGGTTTAATTTAATGCCTCTTGCTTTTATCAACCTTGTATATTGTTAAGAAAAATAAAGGAGAATTATTCATCATCTTCAGTTTTCATTCAGTCTTCATTCAATAGGATACTATTATGTAAAATATTGAATAGAAACTTTTAATTTACTCGTAGCTACAACTGGCTCTATTTTACTATTATTCCTATCCATCCATCGAACTGGTTCATCATCTGGAAAAGAGCGCTAATATTTTGTATGAAAACAATTTCCGCCTTTGTGTTGCGACGCTGCGTCGGTTCTGCGCTCTGATTGGCCATTGGATGATTGGCCGATGGGACGTTCATACTGTACACTGGTTAGGTGAATTGCTTACATCAGTGACAAATCACTGACCAGTTTCACAATTTTATGTCTCCTCTATCCGGTTATTTCTATTCTATCCCGTTATATGCTCGATGCTCCCAGCTAACCTCATATGTTGGATGTTTCATGAAATATTTCTGTGGAATCTCAATACTAACTTCATGTTTCAAACTATTTCAATCATATGAGGTGCTTTAACCGGACTTGCAACTGCATTGTGGTCTAAACTTCACTTGCTTGTCCAGCAGTCACAATACAGTAGTGTTATGTAGCATATATCAGCAGTTGAAGGTAGAAGGAGGTTTATATTTTTTTAAGTTTGTTCCATTTCTTTTTAGATTCTCTTACTCTAATGCTGATGTTATAAGTTACTCCTTATTTGTTCCGGATAATCTCTGAAACGGCTGGGCCGATTTTGATAGGACTTTCACGGGCAGATAGCTGATGTTATAAGGAGTCACTTAGGCTATAAAAATAATCATCATCAATCCGGGTACGGCTGTAAATCTAAGCTAACGCGGACAAAGCTGCGGGAAACAGGTAGTTAGTGAATAATTCCGGTATAAATATTGTAGTGTTCGTACGGTAACAACTTTCATAGTTTCATATTTTCTTTATAAGCAATTCCATTTCTTAAAATATGGAAAATGTTTCCTTTATTTATTGAAGTACTAACAGTGAGTAGAAATAAGATGATTATTATTATGTGCAATCACGCTAAAAAATAATAAAAATGAATTACTTATATTAACAAATAAAACAGTATAATTATTTGTTAGTTTTCGTGTCCAATTAAAAATGTACCTACTGACTACGAATAAATAATAAGTCAGGAAGTCTAACTCAGAACAAATGACACATAAAAAGTGGGCCTACTTCAAACCAAAACGACGTATGATTTAAAATACCAATCACTGTCGAGGTTACAAATAGACGGCATTGGTGATTTGTTTAATTTCAGAATAAATGCAGGTATTGGTCGGCGCGCATGCTGCAATGTCACCTATGACAGTCGAGTGATAGCTGCGTTGACGATGTCATGCAATAAGTGAACCAAGTCAATAATAAAACAATATTATTTAATATTTTTTTACAATGATTTGTTTAGGCCGAGTCCATCGACGCGCCACAATCGTAACATACTATTACTGGCTCCCTGTAGGCCGTACGGCACAGGTACTCATCAAAGCAACTATGCATAGTGAGCACCTGTGTCAGACGGAAGGGTTTGTGCTTACGCCGCATCCACCGCTCGAGGACTGGATACAAAGCAGCCGTAAGGCTTTTGTCATACGACTGCCGTGCCGGGTCCTCCCCCCACCTCCGTATTAACGCTCCTGTCCTAGTCGGCGAACCCGTAGGATCTCGTACAACGTAAGGTTCTCACCGAGACATATGAATGCGTCTCGGCAAGAACCTCCGCCACAAATTCTCACGGGGGGTCACCGGCTAGGTCAGTCTGACACCCAAGATACTGTACGGTACCAGCTAGGCCTTATTCCTCGCGGTAAGGTGACCCGCCCAAATGGATGCACCATACATCGCCATACTCCGGAGTATAGCTGCCTGCAGGCGGCGCTGGTTCCTTCGAGGTTCGGGAGAAGTCTGCCCAGCGCACTTGCTGCCTTCACGACTTTCGAACCCAATATTGACAAATGTGGGTCGAAGGTCCACCCTCGGTCAAGGATGGGCCACAGATACTTGATCTCACCCTCCCCCCCTCGGATATGGAGGGTAGCTACCGGAGGGTGTCCTTTACGGCCGGTCCCGCGGAAGAGAAGGACTTTGGTCTTCTCAACTCTGACCCGAAGCCCTAACCTCTCTATGCGGCTGATCACGTGGTCGAGCCCGACTTTGGCCAGCCGCACCGCCTCCTTATAGGCTCTTCCCCGGGATACCCTTGTCTTTCAAGCTTAACTGCAGCTAACTACTTATTTTGCCGAATTGGATCGGCTGGGATACTAAAAGAAAACAAAGCAAGCAAAATGCAAAATCATTTTTAAAATACCTCAATTATATCGATATACATTTAAATAATGATAAAAATATAAACATATTAGCCTAGGTATATTATACATTTCATGAAGAATAAATAAAATACCTTCTACATTGGTTCAAAAATTGACTGACTTCATTTTGCATAGTATTGACCATCTCGGATTGCTTATTACATTAACGTATTTGAATATAATATAATTTTACTACTATTTACTAGTGAGAAGTGATCCCTGGAGGTTTTGATTTCGTATGGCTCCTGCACCACTTCACTACACATGATGGCATGATGATTAGCAGCTGCAATTCATAATGAAAAAACGAAAACGTATGCGTAAGTTTGACGTGTGTTCGCTTGCAAGAAAAATGTCCGACTGATGACGCGCTGGACACGACTTTTAAGCCCCGCCTACTTGGACACGACTTTTGTTGGGTCATTTTTATAACACAGTTACATTTCCTGACTTATTATTTATTCGTAGCCTACAGGTAGAAAATAAATTATATTGTGCATTGTTGAAGTATAGTATATTGTCTTTTCCCCATCAAGGTTCAGGCCTTGACGTGGCGGTGGGGCTCAAAAGCCTAGGGTAAGCCCAGCACCTTGGGCGAAGCTAATTGAGCCGAGGGGGCTCTTTGTAACTAATAACATATAATACATAATAATAAATACATAACAAATAAAATAACAACTATAAAATAACTCTTATAAGAAGAGGACAAAAGAGCAAGGGGCGAGGATGGGAACCTTACCACATTGTACTGTCCCGACGTCGGGGTGTTCTGTGGTGAGGGACAACCCCTCTGTGGAGGTAGCGTCGGTACCTTGCGGGACTGACTAGCCGTCGAGGTGCCCTGTTAGCTTAACAGATCCGGGCACCTTACCAAAGGCGGCACTGGTGACACTCGCCGGGTTTTAGTGGGTAGAGCTGCGTCCAATTACCATCTTTCGGGCGCAGCGAGTCCTACATACCCACCTGGGGAGACCCACTCCCCTGGCGGGATGCCTCAGAGCATTTCACGGCGTTAAAGAAAAAATGTCTTTTATTCGTTTTTTTTAATGTTAGTTGGATAGGCAAACTGGCAAATGTACCACCTGATGGTAAGTGGTCGACGTCGCCCATGAACATAAACTAGTTGGAACGAGCTCAGGCAACTCATTTATGTGTTGCCTATCCTGAGACATAAGATGTTAAGTCTCGGTGCCAGTAATTACACTGTCTGTCTTGCCCTTTTCTCCGAAACACAGCAAAGCTGTTTCACGGGAGAAATAAGCAAAAACAATTTTACTATCATTATGTAATTAAAAATTATCCCAAGAGACTTTAGTAAATCTAGTAATATCGACCAAACCGTTTCTGATATTTTTCTTGATAACACTTGGCCATTTGTAGCAAAGTGTGTGGACGTAATACCCACCGAGGTTCAAGGCTCGTCGTGACGGTGGGGCTCAGTAGCCTAAGGTGAACCCAGCACCTTGGGCGAAGCTAACTGAATCGAGGGAGCTGCTCTTTGTACCCCTCTTATAAGAAGAGGGGACAAAAGAGCAGGGGGGGACAAGGGGCGAGGATGGGAACCTCACCCCATTGCACTGTCCTGACGTTGGGAAGGATTGTTCTGTGGTGCGGGATCAGCTCTCTGGGGAAGTGGCGTCTGTCCCTCGGGGGACTGACTAGCTGTCGAGGTGCCCTGTTTGCTCAAGAGGTCGGGGTCACCTCGGGGGCCGAATTTTAGTGGGTAGAACTGCGTCCACCTTTCGGACGCAGCGAGTCTCATACCCACCTGGGGAGTCCTCTTTCCCCAGCGGGATGCCTCAGAGCATTCCGCGGCGTAAAAGAGAAAAAAAAGTATGTAGACGTAATATGACGGACAAAATATATTCGACTTACGACTACTAACTTGGATAATAAAAATAATAAGCTTTTTTGTTTTGCCTTTGAGAGTTAATGTTGTGTATATTTTTCGGCCTTTAGCAGCTCCGTCGGTATAATTATCAAAGAGATTATTTTTATTTTCTTCTTTCTGTAGTTTTCTAAAATATATGACAGTTTTAAATCCATTTGTCTTATTGCGGTTTTCCAAATATATGACGAGTTGAAATCCCGCCACGATAATAATTTGTATGATGAACATAGACCTGCCGATAATAATTTGTATGATGAACATAGACGTGCCGATAATAATTTGTATGATGAACATAGACGTGGCGATAATAATTTGTATGATGAACATAGACGTGCCGATAATAATTTGTATGATGAACATAGACCTGCCGATACTAATTTGTATGATGAACATAGACGTGCCGATAATAATTTGTATGATGAACATAGACGTGGCGATAATAATTTGTATGATGAACATAGACGTGCCGATAATAATTTGTATGATGAACATAGACGTGCCGATAATAATTTGTAGGATGAACATAGACGTGCCGATAATGATTTGTATGATGAACATAGACGTGCCGATAATAATTTGTATGATGAACATAGACGTGCCGATAATGATTTGTATGATGAACATAGACGTGGCGATAATAATTTGTATGATGAACATAGACGTGCCGATAATAATTTGTATGATGAACATAGACGTGCCGATAATAATTTGTATGATGAACATAGACGTGCCGATAATAATTTGTATGATGAACATAGACGTGCCGATAATAATTTGTATGATGAACATAGATACCACCGTGGCATTTTTATTTCAATTTGTTTCCATTCCTTCCTAGGAAGGAAATATCGTACGGGACACCCGTACGATATATACAAGGCGAAGTTAAGATGGATTGAAGGATCGAATGGGGAGGCGGGTTTGAGAATAAAATACGAAATATCAGGGGGTTGTGGGGGGGGGGAGAGTGCAGTGGGATATCATTAACTCAGTTGCACTTTTTCTCCCCACTTATCACCAGGAGGGAGAAAGAGGGTTAAAAATTTGCTTAAAATCACGTGATTAATAGATGACCCCATTTATTGTTTATTTTATTTTTTTAGTTTATTGTATTATTTGTGTTCAGGTCGCCCCCCCGCGCGAGTGTCCTGGTGGAAGTCCCACGCGCTGCTTGCCAACTCGGAGGCGAGGGCCACCGTCACCCTAACACTCCGCCGATCTGACTACGGGACCAATATCACGTGTCAGGTAAGCTATTTTATAGGAGAAGGGAAAAACGTATAGTCAACCGACTTACATCCAAAGACTCCCACTGTACTTGCTTCCCACTGTTCTTGAAGATCCCTAAGATGTATTGATAATGAAATACCGCATACGTAGAGGGCATAGCCTCTGCGTACGCCGTGTGTTAAAATTTCAATTGCAAGAAAATGTCAATTAATGCGAAGCGTGTCCTTGGGTAGCAGTGGAAACAATCACATACATTTTCTTGCAAAGCGAAACTTAACAAACGTGCATAGCCTCTCCGTAGTGGAGCCGCGCCCTTATGTTAGTTATCTATTTTATTTGGGTATTTGACATATTTGACAAACAATTACCATGTGTGGACATTTGACAAAGTGTTCTCAAATATACTATCGTATCTGCATATTTGCTTGTACGTCATATTTGTCCAAATACAATCATACCCAATAACGAAAACGAATAGCCATGAAGTGCCAGCTTAAGACAAAATAATCTGTCAGTTTCGTTTTATCATAATATTGACAGATCTATTTGAAATGTTTTTTTTCACTTGTCTAAAAAGCTCGAAATATCGGCGTTGTCTATAAATGATTTGTTCACGGGACTGTTTGTCAGAGTCGCCTATTTTCGATAGGGAAAAAATTGTGAAAATGTCCATGTTTTCTTAAAATGTTTTGTGTTTCAACAGGCAGTGACTGATCCATCGCTGGCTCCGTTATCAGAGACTCTGTCAATCGACGTGAATCGTAAGTATTGTGCCATTACTGTTGTAATTGTGTATTGTGCCTGTACTGTGCCATTACTGAGCAATGACAATCTCTTAAGGCCATTAACAAAAAATAAATAAACAACTGAATTATAAGTTTGAATCAAATCGTCATTAAAACAAGCAGTTAGCTTTATATATTTAATCTGTGACATATTATGCTTGGATTTTGATTTGATAATATTAATAATGGGATCCCAATCAGGTGGTAAGAGCCAGCCTTCTTCTCTATTGAAATTAGGATGTTTTTTAATTTCAATAGCCTCACGGATCATCCTTGGTTGGAATCGGTGTTCTTTTGCGAGGACTTGTGGTTTATCAAATGTAATATTATGGCGAGCTTTGTTAAGACTATAAGATAGCAAACATAGTGTAGTGACGATGTTTTAAATCAGCTATAATATGTTCTTTATATATAAAGACGTAGACATTAGAAAACAATAACATCTGTATCTAACCTAACCTAACCTAACCAAACGTTATGCAGATGCGATGCGGGAAAAGGAGGGCATTCTTTTCGCTTTCCCCCCCAATGGGCCACCGGAAACTCACAAACGCGACAGCATAGCTGTAACTTGACGCGGGTGTTATGTGAGCGAGAGGTACCAACTCGGTTGTGCCGGCCCAATTCGGCTGCAAGCAACATGGAACTACCCCTGTTTAGGTTTTTACGTAGCATGGTGGTGCCCGTTCAGGCCGAATCATGGTCAATGACGTTAGTTAGTTAGTTTACACGCGCTGATCTCCGGAATCAACTAATCAATTTAAATGGTTCATCACCATCAGACTATACCTCATTCTCAATAAACGATGTTCGTAAATCCACAAAAATTCGATTTTTACGGCTTTTCCTGCCTCGCACGACGAATATATGGAATCAGCTGCCACTTATGGTGTTTCTGAACTGATACGACTTGGGGACCTTCAAGAAAAGAGCATACTCATATCTGAAAGGCCGGCAACGCACCTGCTAACCCTCTGGTGTAGCGGGTGTCAGTGGATGTCGTTTTCACTTACCATCAGGTAAACCGACTACGTTTGCCCCTCTTCTATAAAAAAAAATCGGTTGTCTGTAAAGTCGGTTTACTGACGATAGTTGAACGTGACAACGTCTTAAGAAAATGGAACGCCTTAGAGCGAGGTAACGCCGCATACGTCATGTTTTTTCGTTCTTGCAGTCGGCTCCATCGAATTATAAGACGTTGTCACGTCAAAAAGCCAAGATCGAGCCACTCGCATCCAACACCGGCCACTGCACGGAGATCATCTTCCCATTAAATGGTTATTGCTATTAAATACATAGATTATTTTGGGTCTTCAGAAACCACATGGCACAACTAGTATTATATAACTTTGAAGAACTTGACAAGGACCTCAAATTCAGCACACACAGCTAAAGTTCTAATTATCGCAAATAGCTGAACACAAAGGGACACTGGGGATTGTTCAAGTCTCCAACTGTTGAGCCACGGTTCTCGAAGTTTCGCTGAATAACTTTCTGATGGAGTTAGAGTTTAGGAGTTCAGGATTGAATTCAGGATGTGCTTTCTACATTCCGATTAACAGACCTCCGTTGATTGCATGCAAATGGGACCTTTGGTGCCAATTGACTCACCTTACTAATGTAGATACGAGGGAACTAGTGTTAACTTTTGTTTTGCGACGTTGTTACTGAGTGATGACTTTTTTGACTTTATTACGCCGGGAAATGCTCTGAGGCATCCCGCGGGGGAGTGGGTCTCCCCAGGCGGGTATGTGGGACTCGCTGCGCCCGAAAGCTGGTAAGTGGACGCATCTCTACCTACTAAAATCCGGCGAGTGCCACCAGCAGTGCTTGGATAGAAGCTGATGATGATCATAATGATAAGTGTTAACTGTTAAGTATGAAAATATTACAAGTCGACATTTGTATCGATTTTTATTTTGATATACTTTTTTTTCGATTTTTCGAATTATCGATATTTATACTTTAGATAAACAAAATTCATTTGATACCTGAGGTGCAAATACAACGAATTGGGGTGCAAATAACCTGAGGTGCAAAAATAATGAATTCTGGTGCAAATAACCTGAGGTGCAAATAGAATGAACTCGGGTGCAAATCGCCTGAGGTGCAAATAGAATAACCCTTATTGTGTCAAGCTCAGTCAATGCGTTGCCTACTTTGAGACACAAAGTGATTGGTTTCGGGGGCAAAATAGTTTGTAGTTTAAAAATGTAATGGCCCAATTAATAGAGATCATTAGTTGTGCTAGAAAAGTCATTATTTACGCCCTTATCCCATCATCAGATCAAACCAATCGATGGATTCTCAGAAATCGATCTCTATTGGGAATTATCCGTCTCCGAAAAATATGTTGAATTGCTGTTCAATATTTTTGTATATAAGGGGGGCATCGAGCACATAACTAGAATAGAGCGGTAATGTAATGTGTTGTATGAAAACCATTTCCACCAAATTGTGCTGCGATGCTGCGCCCGTTTTGCGCTGTGATTGGCCGACTGATGGACATTGATCGATGATTGGCCGATAGGACGTTACCACAGATCACTAGTTGGTTGTACCATTACGTCAGTGACAAGTCACTGATAGGTTTCGGAATTTTATGACTCTTGACACATACTACTCTGTCCGGTTTATATGCAATATGGACAAACGGACTGTCTTGTCATCTGGTGGTAAGTGATAAGTGACGTCCATAGATACTACATTATTAGGTGCGTTGCCTTTCCCCACCATGGTTCAGGCCTTGTCGTGGCGGTGGGGCTCAGTAACCTAGGGTGAGCCGCTGCACATTGGGCGAAGCTAATTGGGCCAAGGGGCTCTTTGTTACCCTCTTATAAGAAGAGGGGGCATAAGAGCAGGGGGCAAGGGGTGAGGATGGGAACCTCACCCCATTGTACTGTTCCAACGTTGGGAGGGGTTGTTCTGTGGTGCGTGACAACGTCTCTGTGATGGCGTCGGTCCTTTGCGGGACTGACTAGCCGTCGAGGTGCCCTGTTTGTTTACTAGATCCGGGGCACCTCACCAAAGGCGGCATTGGTGGCACTCGCCGGGTTTTAGTGGTTAGAGCTGCGTCCACTTACCAGCTGTAGGGCGCAGCGAGTTCCACATGCCCGCGTGGGGAGACCCACTCCCCGCAGGATGCCTCAGAGCATTTCCCGCCGTTAAAGAAAAAAAAAGGTGCGTTGCCTTTCAAATATGAGTATTTTCTTTTCTAGAAATATTTATATTTTTTATATTAAAATATATTAAACATCACTTAAAAAACTTATTATTCATAATAAGTATATGATAATCTATGATCGAAGCACGTAGCATAATTTCCTACAAAATCCCAAATCGAGTTTGTCCCACAGTTCAGAGAATATCACAGCTGGCAACCTGGCTTGTTGAGTGAATCAAATATAAAAAAACACCAAAACTTTTCCCTCGTTTCTCTAACTTTTATGTTTTAATTCTCAACTCTTTCTAAGATAAGTTAATACTTGAAGCCTATCATGGGACGAAGAACAAGGGCCGCTTAAGAAGTTTTTATTGAAATGTAGACTTTTAAAGGATTTTATTTTTTTAATGCAAAGGTCCCTTTTGTGTATTTTGTATATTTTATCTTAATTCCGCAGTCCTATTAAGTATTTAAGTGGCTTATTGTTTCTCACCTTTTTCGGCTTTGACGATGACTTAACTTTTATACGAAATCGCAATAGGGATGTCGACAGTATTCATCTATACTAATATTATAAAGCTGAAGAGTTTGTTTGTTTGAACGCGCTAATCTCAGGAACTACTGGTCCGATTTGAAAAAATCTTTCATGTTAGTAGACAGCCTATTTATCGAGGAAGGCTATAAGGCTATATAACATCACGCTGTGTCATAAAGGAGTTGATTACCGCGGGCGAAGCTGCAGGCATCAGCTAGTATAAAAATATAATGTTGATGTTAATTGATAGTTTATATGATAGAATTCTGAAAAAATACAATATTTTCCCTTATTTTTATTTGATTAAATTAATATTTAATAAATAAAATGTAACAAAATTTGAAATAGGTCACGTGATAACAAACGGAAATGACGTCACTTGTTCATATTTAGCGGAAGCGGAAAAATATTGAGGTACTTCTATACACCATTTTCCGTACGCAGTACATATAATAAAAACTAATTTTCAGGCGTTTTGACAGTGTACACACACATAGGCACCGTACAACACTTATAAAACTTAGAAGCCATTTTTTATTAACGACAACTAGAATCATTTTATCACTTTTACGATGTTTAACAACATATGCCGTCACGTGACAAGTGTTAGCGTTTTGGAACGAAATTTAAAATGCATTATAAAATGCAAGATTTTATAGGCATTAGACGTATTTAAGCAAAAGTTGATAATATTTAGGCCTCCATTCGATATTTATAAATGATTTAAAAACATTTTTCAAAAATGTCAACATCCCTATTTAAGGTATTTGTGTGTGCCGTTGGTGTTTCGTGTTCAAATTAATAATTTAGCAATACCAATAAGACCTTAATTTATTTGCAAGTTTTTTTTTAGATCAGACAAAATCACGGAAGTTATAGAAATGTAAATATAGCTTTGACGACCTCTGTGGCTCAGTGGTTAGCGGGTTGGCGCTCAAGCCCGAGGTTGCGGGTTTGAATCCCGCCAGGGAACAAAGTTTTCTGTGTTCCTGGGTCATGGATGTGTATTAAATATATGTATTATATAATAAATTTTTTAAATATATGTATAGTATAAAAGTATTAAATATATTTCCGTTGTCTGGTACCCGTAACACAAGTTCTTCGAGAACTTACCACGGGACCAGATTGACGTGGTGTAAAAGCGTCCATAGATATTATTATTATTATAGCTCTTAGAGCGAGGCCCTATTAGTCCGTTAAGCTGAGTGGAGTTCAAGAGTGGAGGCCACGTTTAAGTAGACGAAGTGTTGGTCGGCCATTGACCAGGTGGGAAGACGATTACGTACGTACAGTGGCCAGTCCGCGTTGCATGTGACAGATGGTATACTCGGTCAGACTGAAGCCTACTTGTTTACATGTCAGCTGTTGTATGTATAGCTCCGAGCTGTAAATCTACGATAGCGGGATTCAGGAGTTGTGGCGCTAATTACCGGTAACCAGCGAAGTTGTTTCTCCCGTGAAACAACTTCGCTGTGTTTCGGAGAGAAGGGCAAGACAGGCAGTGTAATTACTGGCACCAAGACTTAACATCTTATGGATAGGCAACACATAGATTAGTTGCCTGTGCTCGTTCCAGGTTAACTAGTTTATGTTCATGGGCGACGTCAACCACTTACCATCAGGTTGCCTATCCAACTAACATATAATAATAATTGGTCCGCCACAATAATTTCAATGACTGTTAAAACAGCATCGCTAAAGATATTGTACCAATTAAGTCCATTTGATGCCGCACCGTTGCCAAATGGTTGTAACAAACAACGAAATCTCTGAGTATTAAATTGAGTTCTAAGAGCACTTTGTAGACCTCTAATAAATAATACTATTTTTTATAACTTCCACTTAGTTGTCCAGAGCATAGATCATGCGATAGAAGTTAAGTTCAAGTTTGATAAATATAATTTTATTACCCCTGAACATAAATTATAACTGCGTTAGATTGTTTTGACAAGAACATTACCAAACATATCAAAAGCGGTCCAAATTGCATGTAATGGAATATAAAATTTACTCAAACGAGCATATAACCGGATAGAGTAGTAATGTGAGGCATACAATTACGAAACTGGTCAGTGATATGTCACTGATGCAATAGCAAATCAACCTACCAGTGATCTGTATATACGTCCCATCGGCCAATCATCCGCCAATAACCATCAGTCTGCCGATCAGTGTGCAGAACGGGCTCAGCTTGGCGGAGTTTGTTTTTTTGTTTTATATTCTCGATGTACATTATATCATGTCTCTAATTAGTTGACCGACTGTATATATACGTCCATGCCACTATAGATATTCATCATACAAATTATCTGCATTTGACGGGATTCGAACTGGTCGCCAGTGCGTTATGTACATTAACACTCGACCGCCTGTTAAAAGGTATCCATTGATTCGAACTTGTTTACCATATATACGTACCTACGTCAAAAACGAAGGCGAGGTGATATCTAATTTGACGATCCCTTGAAAGCCTTCACGTATTTTAATTTAGGCAAATGGATCGTGAAGGTAATTGCTGAAATATGAGCGTCGCGTGAATTTCACTCGTTGCCTTTCATCGTTTATGATAAGAAATTATTTAGGCGGTAATAATAAAATTGTGTAACGTTTTGGGGTTCCCCTCCTCAAAAGATAGGAAGCCTTATAAGATCACTCCGCGTCCATCTGTCTGTCGGTCTGTAAAAACAAAACCTGTAGAGTTAGTCTGATTGACATGAATCATGAAATTTTGTGAAAAGGTAAAAAAGGTTTAAGAAACCAAACAAAGGTAAAAACGGTTTGAAAAAAAACTAGAGAGGTGTCAAGGGACACCTGGATGGAACGAAGTTCCTCTCGATTATTAGTGAAGGAATTGTAAAAAAAAAGTACACACACACACTTATGCATGGCTTACAACTATAGCAAAAAGTGTCGTTACAACTTTTCGTCTTAATTTTTTCCGTCTAGCCCCCTTTCGCAACGCGCTATAAGGAACTACGTTCCAAAAAACATCGGAAAACTTTGTAAAAGGCAGTACCATTCTGAGTGCCATGCTGAGTTTCTGGTGGCCCGTTGGGGGAAATAAGGAAAAGGAGGGCAACGCATCTGCATAATCTCTGGTTGTAGATAGCGTCGATAGTCGCCAAAAGGCTTCGATTGCTAGTTTGCCCTCCTATGCTATAAAAAAGCCCTTCTACACCGCGTACGTAATACTTTGTTAACATGCCGGGAATTTTTGGACTAGTTTGCGCGGCCATTTTTTGTTGACGGGCCATATGTCCGTATTTATGCAAAAAGAAACCACCCAGCAAATACACACTTCTGAGATATCAAAGGATTTACAAAAACATGTGCAGCTCTGTTAGATGATGTAAAATTAATATTTATTTTATTTAAATGAATTGATAAATTACTAATTTAAGTATTTGTATATAAATTTGCTCTGAATACTCTTAAACTTCCTAGATAATTAAGAAAATGTGCACGTGGTTCCTTTTAACATTTACTAATTGATAGGTTTTATCATAAACAAAAAAGAACCACAACTAACTAAACATCTTGTGGTATGAGATGTAATATGGACTGAATATCGGCTAGTTTCGCTGGTGATACTGGCTTCCCTGACGGCCACAGTGGAACTAAATGTTCCGTCAAGATTACAGCTGGTCTGCTGCGAACAGGTGCTCTCCCTATATTAACTTCCACAGAACTACCAAGGAAATCTGTTTTAAAATAAATTAAGTTTGGTGAGTCTCTTTTCAGGTATATTTCCCGGGTATGAAGCCAATTAATACATTCTTTATTAATATCACGTTTTCTGTTAATAATCATTTTCTCAACCTTAGAAGTTCCCAGAAAATCAGATTTTTCCGTAACTATTACTGTAAGCGGGTGGGTTCTTTTTCTTGCAATCTTTCATACCCTGCACATAATCATCGGGAGTGTATAGTAGTTTTAAATGGGGACGATTGGAGCAGTTCTAATACCTATAGGCGAGGAATATTCTCCTAAGTGATTAGACGAAGTTAAAATTTCGCTTGAAGATGAAGAAAGCTACAACTATTTACGCGTTGCATCTTCATTATTATATTCGGTGTTGGTCTCCAATGATTTTATTATTATCTTCTTATCTTATTCAATTCCTTGCCTCTACATAACATTTTCGCACTTTTTTCTCTTTATTTTTTCTCTTTAACGCCGGGAAATGCTCTGAGGCATCTCGCTGGGGAGTGGGTCTCCCCAGGTGGGTATGTGGGACTCGATGCGCCGGAAAGGTGGTAATTGGACGCAGCTCTATCCACTACAACCCGGCGAATGCCACCAATGCCGCCTTTGGTGAGTGTTGGTGTGCCCCGGATCTAATGAGCAAACAGGGCGCCTCGACGGCTAGTCAGCCCCTCAGGGGACTGACACCACCTCCAGAGGGGTTTTCCCGCACTACAGAACAACCCCTCCCAACATTGGGACAGTACAATGGGGTAAGGTTCCCGTCCTCGCCCCTTGCCCCCTGCTCCTTTGTCCCCTCTTCTTATAAGAGGGGTACAAAGAGCCCCCTCGGCTCAATTAGCTTCGCCCTAGGTGCTGGGCACACCTTAGGCTACTGCTCCCCACCTGACCTGAACCATAGTGTGGAACATTTTCGCACTTAATTTTAAAGGAAATAAACAAAAACAATATATCTTCTTCGCGGAGAAAAAAAAAATCGGTAGTCTGTAAAGTCGGTTTACTGACGATAGTTGAACGTGACAACGTCATGAAGAACGTCAAGAAAATGGATCGCCTCAGAGCGAGGTAACGCCGCATGCGTCATGTTTTTTCGTTCGTGCAGCCGGCTCCATCGAATTATAAGACGTCACGTCAAAAACGGTCATCACCCATTTGAACTAATTCGTTGAATGTCACCTATATTGACAAATGTTTGGCGTTTTACTTTGAAACTTTGAGTTGCACTTTGTGCCATTTAAATAATGGAATAAAGTATATATTTAGTTGTTTAAAGATGAGAGGTATGTAACTAGTCATGTCATTTGGTACCTTTTGGTGCTGACAGGTTTCAAAACGTTATATGCAAAATAGAATCACATACTAGTGGTTCTCCTGTTTTACAATATTTATTTATACATGATATAACCAAATGCCTGTGGTTTCATTTTGCAAAAAGAAAAAAGCAATTAAATTAGGAATTTATTTTAAGCATAACCATACCACAGAAACCTGGTTCCATTTTGTGTATTAAAAGTAATTGTTATTAATATAAAATATGTGTAATGTAAAATGGTATCAAGTGTGTGTGTATCTATTTTGTATAAAATGACACGATAGTAATATCGTTTATTTGTTTGAACAAAAGAGTCCCGTGGTGGCGTGGTTCGGTTTTGCTTCATATATAATGTGGTTCTATTCTGCTTTTAGTATACCTTGTTTTCAAGGGGAAAATCATGTGGTTCTCTTTTGTATAAGAATTTAGACCACTTTTAAATGAGTACTCTTCAAAAAAAGTAAAAAACTTAAATTGTCGTGTGGTTCCATTTTGCATAAATACGGACATATTATGGCCCGCTTAGGGTTGAGTAGATTAACGTTAACATAATGTGACAAATGCGACGAAATATAGCGATGCCGTCGCTAGTCGCGTCTATGAGGCCCAGAATCTTTTATGGATTTAAATCCTTAAAAATCACTGATCACACTGACTTGTTGTCAGCCAGTGTGTCTGTCTATCAAATCAAAACGCATGACTATTACTATACTATATATTGACATAGAACATCGAACTTAAAACCGGATAGAGTAGTACTGTGAGCGATAAAATTCCGAAACTGGTCAGGGATTTGTCACTAACGTAATAACAGTTCAACCAAGCAGTGATATGTATGTACGTCCCTTCAGCCAATCGTTGTTAAATATCAAATAATAAACACGTTTTTCGGAACCCTTAGCGCGCGAACCATACTCGCTTGTCCGGGTCTTTTTTGTTTTATGGATCGAGGGCAAATAAAGGAAATTAAATTGGGAGATTTCGAGATAGAACCGTTTTCTTGCGTACTCACGTGCCAAAAATATTCTTGGCAGTTTCAAGTAGGACTGATGTATCGAGGCCAGTCGGACACGCAGTCGCCTTCGAGTTTAAGAGCTTTTCCTTAAAGGAATATATTTTTTTTCAGCTATTCAAAATATTGGGACTTTTTTTTATGTTAGTTGGATAGGCAAACTGGCAAACGTGCCACCTGATGGTAAGTGGTCGACGTCACCCATGAACATAAACTAGTATACCTGGAACGAGCCCAGGCAACTCATCTATGTGTTGCCTATCCTGAGACATAAGATGTTAAGTCTCGGTGCCAGTAATTACACTGCCTGTCTTGCCCTTCTCTCCGAAACACAGGAAAGCTGTTTCACGGGAGAAACAAGCAAGATGGTGGTACCCATGCAGCCGGGAGCGCGGCACAGCGCTTCCCTCTCACCGGTAACTTCGGTGTAACGAGAAACATATCTCGAGAAACGACCTCTGTGACTCAATGGTTAGCGAGTTCGAATCCCGCCAGGGATCAAAGAGTTTAAATATATTTCCGTTGTCTGGTACCCGTAACACAAGTACTTAGAAAACTTACCACGGGACCAGATTGACGTGGTGTAAAAGCGTCCATAGATATTATTATTATCATTCTCCTCTTAAAAACTCGTAAACTCTCAAATCTTACCTACTTTTAAAGTTGTGACGAAATAGAAAAACCATAAACTTATTGGTAATAAATGTTTCATTTCTTAAGTTTTTTATATTAACAGTAAGAGGTAGTACCATGCTGCATTGCAGCCGAACTGAATCTCTCACATAACACCGGCGTCAAGTGACAGCTATGCTGTCGCGTTTCGTGCGGTTTGTAAGTTTCCGGAGGCCCATTGGGGGGATAGGGAAAAGGAGGGCGGCGCATCTGCGTGGCCTTGGTTGTGCGGATGTGTATGGGCGTCGGTGCCGTGAGGCTCCGACTGCTTGTTTGCCCCCTGATGACAAAAAATAATAATGAGCAAACTAGCTGATTTGCTACCTGTATCGTCTCTCAGGTCAGTCTCTCTCTTTAACGAGTTTGCCATGACTGACTGAATAATAGTAAGTATCGGTGCCAATCACACTGCCTGTGCTGCCCTCATTACAGCGCCAACAATTTTGAAAGAAAATCGGTTGTCTGTAAAGTCGGTTTACTGACGATAGTTGAACGTGACAACGTCATAAGAAAATGGAACGCCTCACAGCGAGGTAACGCCGCATACGTCATCGCATACGTCATGTTTTTTCGTTCTTGCAGCCGGCTCCATTGAATTATAAGACGTTGTCACGTCAAAAAGCCAAGATCGAGCCACTCGCATCCAACACCGGCCACTGCACGGAGATCGTCTTCCCATTAAATGGTTATTGCTATTAAATACATAGATTATTTTGGGTCTTCAGAAACCACATGGCACAACTAGTATTATATAACTTTGAAGAACTTGACAAGGTCCTCAAATTCAGCACACACAGCCAAAGTTCTAATTATCGCAAATAACTGAACACAAAGGGACACGCCTCAGAGCGAGGTAACGCCGCATGAGTCATGTTTTTTCGTTCGTGCAGCCAGCTTCATCGAATTATAAGACGTTGTCACGTCAAAAGTTAGTGACCTTGTTTAATGTATGTTATAGTGCAACTGCTGTGGGTTCGACTGCTTGGTGGGAAGCGACCGCTGGTGGCAGGACAGAGCACCGAGCTCGTGTGCCAGGCGGTGGGCGCTCGCCCCAAGCCCAGCATGTCCTGGTGGAAGGGAGGAGTCCGCTTAACTAATGTTAGAGAAACGGTAAGCATTTTATGTTAGTCGAATAGAAAAACTGATAGTCGGGATTTGCCCAGGCATCTCATTTATCTCCACCAAAGTTCAAGCCTTGTCGCGGCGGTGGGGCTCAGTAGCCTAAGGTGAAACCAGCACCTTGGGCGAATCAAATTGAACCGTGGCGGCTGCTCTTTGTCCCCTCTTATAAGAAGAGGGGCAAAAGAGCAGGGGGAGACAATGACGACGATGGGAACCTCACGCCATTGTACTGTCGCGACTTTGGAATGGGTTGTTCTGTGGTGCGGGACAACCATTCTGCGGAAGTGGCGTCGGTCCGTTGAGAGACTGACTAGCCGTCGAGATACCCTGTTTGCTCAATCTGAAAAAAGAAAAGAGGGTACTCTCGTAGCCGTGCAACATGTAACGTTTCTGATACTGTATCAACCTACAAGTGGGTACGGCTCGTCCACGATAACCACGTATTTACAGGCTCTCGGATCCACAGCCGGAACAGCCTATGTGACAGCCTGTCACCGCACCACAGAATAACCCCTCCCAACGTCAACAGTCCATCCTCGCCCCTTGTCCCCCTACTCTTTTACCCCCTCTTCTTATAAGAGGGGTACAAAGAGCAGTGCCTTACACTACTGAGCCCCACCGCCACGACAAGGATTGAACCATGGTGAGGTACGTGAGTACTCTGCTTTTCACGGAGAAAATAAACAGGTCGATGGTATCCACGAGTCGAACGTGCGACACAATGCAACCCACCCATTGGTATACAAATCAGCAATTGATAACAGTGTATGACTCCATCACTGCTTATTCCTTAGTGCTCGAGGGTGCGTAGGAGGCGCTACAACACCCCTGTGCTTGTGTCGGGCTCAGGATGGGAACCTGTGCCCAGTATGACATAACGTCGCGGGGACTGCTTAGTAGCGGTCGGCCAGTCCTCCCTTACGAGAAGTAGTCCGGCCTTCGCCGGGGCCAGCCTGTCGCTGAGGTAATCCCGTAGAACACAGATCCGGGACCCTCAAAATGCGGCTGAAGGCGCTCGCAGTGGTTTTAGTTTACGGGTAGGGCACTCCCAGGTGCGAGTCCCACATAGGGTCAGGATCTACCCGAGATCCTGGCTACATGCGTAAAAAGCATTTCCCTGCGATAACAAAAAAAATCCTTAGCGCTATACTATTATAATTCATTGATTTAATGATGTAACAGAGATTTGTATTGATGATGACCTCTGTGGCATGGTTAGCGCGTTGGCACTCAAGCCGGAGGTAGTGGGTTCGAATCCCGTCTGTGAACAAAAAGTTTTCTGTATTATTGGGTCATGGATGTGTATTAAATATGTGTTAAATATGTATTAATTATATTTCCGTTGTCTGGTAGGTACCCGAAATACAAGTTCTTCGAGAACTCACCACGGGACCAGATTGACGTGGTGTAAAAGCGTCCATAGATATTATTATTATTGATTGATTGTTATTTAGATGTCGTCTGACGGTAACGTGACAAGCAGTATCCTAACATTCGTGCCGTCCATCGATGACGCTGGCAGAGTGCTCTCCTGCCGCGCCGTGCAGTCCACTGTACCCCACTCCACCAGGGAAGACGGCTGGAAGTTGGAGATACAACGTAAGATGATATGATAATAAAATGAATGATAACAAAAGAAAAAAAATATTCAAAATAATAAATAAATATATAGGAGCTGTTCTATAGATAGACTCATCACGATATCTCTGGGACTACAAGACCTAGATACTTGAAATTTGGTAGAAATATTACTTTTACCATGTAGAGGTCAGCTAAGAACGGATTTGATTTTTTTTAATTTTGACAGAACGAATAATAAATAAATAAATAAATAAAATAAAAAATCCTATATTTCTTAGAGAATCTAGGTTGTGGTGTTACTATCATGTTATAAGTTTTTTAAACATATATATGTTTTGTTAGTTATTCTGCAAGAACCCCTCTGCAGGTAAAGGCCTCCTCCAAAGTGAGACAGCTCCTGTCATCCCGTGACGATGGTTGCTGTAAAGTATCCGAAACGTCGGGCTTGTAAAAATCTTAATAAACCACGATAAAATACGTATAAATAGTTGTTTCATTATAATGAGTAAAATTCGCGTAAACATTATAAAACAATATGTGAGCCAGCTTTCTCTAGATTTTGCTGAAATCATCCAATTTGGACTCGCTGTGAGTTTTATTTCGTCTTCCCATCTATGTGGGATCTTCCTTTACTTCTTATTTTTCATTCTAAATAGTACCAATAAAGTATATTTTTGAACGGCAATTGAATTTACTACCGGTTCCAAGGCAAGGCCACAGAAGAACCGGCGAAACAAACTCAGTGGAACTAATCTTTTCAAATAATATGTATTACATGACAATTTTTACATCTTATCTAAGAGGCAGTAGACTACTGATCTGGGCTTTTTGTAATGTGGGGGTTTTATAATAAAACAGGGAACGGGGCCTAAACCGAAATCACTTTTGGATATTTACAACTACCTATTTGAAATCGTATTTGTCCTAATTTTTTGCGACGTCCATGTATTATTATTTTTTATAGAAGAGGGGGTAAACGGACAGTCGGTTCATCTGATGGTAAGTGAAAAACGACATCCACATTTCAAATATGAGTATGCTCTTTTCTTGAAGGCCCCTAAGTCGTATCGGTTCGGAAACAGTGGTGGCAGCTGATTCCATATATTTGTGGTGCGAGACAGGAAATTCCGTAAAAATCGAGATGTTGTGGATTTCCGGACATCAAGATGGTGTGGGTGAAATTTGGAATTCTTACGCGATGTCCGGTGGTGGAATTCTGCCGCAGGTATTAATCCGAACAATTATGTATGTATAGTTTGAAGAAGTCCATTATTACACTACATTTCGGTGCTAACCTCAAAACAATGGCTCCATTACTGTACTTTCATTTGAGTATTTTATATATAGGTCGTTATTGTATTCAATTACTACCAAACTTTGTTTAATTTGTGTAAAAGGTAGTGCCATGCTGCTTTGCCGAATTGCTGACGCGACCGGGGTGGTACCTCTCGCTCACATAACTCTGCGTCAAGTGACAGCTATGCTGTTGCGTTTCGTGTGGTTTGTGAGTTTCCGGTGGCCCATTGGGGGGGATAGCGAAAAAAAGGGGAAACCCATCTGCATTCTGCGTCTGGTTGTGCGGATGTGTATCGGCATCGATAGTCGCCGGCTGCTTCGACTGCTGTTTTGCCCTCCTATGCTGTTAAAAAAATAGACTTAGGGACCTTCAAGAAAAGAGCATACTCATATCTGAAAGGCAACGCACCTGCTAACCCTCTGGTATAACAGGTGTCTGTGGATGTCGTTTTCACTTACCATCAGGTGAACCGACTATTCTATAAAAAATGCAGTTCGACTACTTTAGTACTATTATTCTGTGGCTCGACAAACCATATCGAGTCTTAGATTCGTCTGAATTCTGACGCCCCTTAGCTCTAATGTCTTCTGAAGCTTCTGAAGCGAAAAAATTAATACGCTGTCTAAAATATAAATTAGCAAGTTTTCGTGTCTGGAATTCAAAGCTATACCAAATCTAGAACACAAATATTTTAATTCTGAGCGCCTTTCCGTAATCTAAAAATGATGCAATGTTTACCAAAGTGTAATTAGGGGAAGTTATTTTAAGCTATGTATAAATAAATTGCAGCGCAAGATGAAAGGTGTTACGTAAAGTATATTTTCAGATTTGCCGGTGGTTAAGTTGGGGCTTGGAGCCAACTTAGACGCGGATACAGTCGTGGAAGGCTCTGACGTGTACCTGGATTGTACAGTGAAGGCGAACCCGTGGCACACGCTTGTATACTTCACACACAATGTATGTAAATTTATTGTAGACTATCTGTTGCCTGCAGCTTCGCCCGCGTTAACTTAGATTTATAGCCGTACCCGGATTGATGATGATTATTTTTGTAGCCTAAGTTACTCCCTATAATATCAGCTATATGCCAGTGAAAGTCCCATCAAAATCAGTCCAGCCGTTACAGAGATTAGCCGGAACAAACAGACAAAAATTGTACAAAATGCTATTTCGGTATATGTATCGTGTATACATCCATATGCATTTAGTAAAAAGCGGTTATTTTAATATTACGAACAGACACTCCAATTTTATTTATCTGTATGTATCTATACATCTAGTATAGATGTTACTCATGATATGATGGCATTATACACTGCTGGGCACGGGATTCCTCCTGGAGATCAGGCGAGGAGAGTTTTGGGCCATAGTTCACTGATGCGGGCCCAATGCGGGTTGGTGAACTTGACACACTTTCAAAGACTTTTTATCTCATCAGGCATGTGTTTCCTCACGATGTTTCCTTCATCGGTGAACAAGCGATGGTCTCATGTTCAGGTGCACGTAGAAATTTAGAAAAAAACCCATTTCTAGGCATCACAGGGGGTGGGGGGGGTCAGGATCGAACCCGGACCTCTCGGCTCTCCCTCAAGAGCCTAGTGGGTACTAGGCCATTGTTGCTCACGTTGGCAGTACCCGGGAATAATCATACCATATTACAGTATTTTTTTATACTAGGGTGTGGTGGTAAAGCCTGGTCCGGGGGTGTTGCTGGCGAACCAGAGCCTGGTGTTGCAGCACGTGTCGAGACGAGCGGCCGGCGCGTACGTGTGTGCTGCGCGCAGTTCTCTGGGGGAGGGGGCTAGTGACACTCTCATATTGGACGTCAAATGTAAGTGGTTCGTTCATTTTTGTATAACGGTCCGTCTACACGTCGTCAGATGCATCAGCAGACATCGGCAGATGCATCTGACGACGTCTGCAGATGCTTCTGTCGTCGTGCCCTTTGATCTGTGTCAAAACTTACAACAAAAGGATTTGTGGCGGATGCATCTGCTGACGTTGAATACCTACGACAGACGAGCAAATCGCCCCATCTACACGTCAGCGGACGCGTCTGCCGATGCATCTGTCAACGTATAGAGGGCTATAAGACTGATGTCACAACGCTTAACAAACGTGTGTTCTATATAGGCAGTTGTTTGAAGCCGTGTATCGATTACGCTCGTCTAAAGGTTGAACATTGACTCTAGTATCAGTCGAGCTAACTCACGCGCCATACCGGTATCTGAATCGTAAATCGATTACACACGGCTCGGAAGTTGGTTCGCCAGCCAGGCGCTTAATCGATACGGACAGTATTCGATTTAGATCGCACGGCAAACCAATATTTCTTTCGTTAGTTAATAGAATCAGGCGTTACCTTGCGGAAATCCATTATATAAGATATTGAATTAATTATATTAATTAGCAATTATCCCGCGAAAAACGCAGTCTTTACAGCAAATGTGTGAGTGCACGCATATGCATGCAGTAGACTCTACGATTAGTAATCGTTAAGGACTTAACATCCTGAGGATGCCTCGGTGTCGGGGCGAAACGTACGTAGATTGTTTGGTGGTGGTCTTTTACTGTGGTTGTGGTGCATGTGGGGTGGTGGTGCATGCGAGTGTACGCATATGCAGTGTGGGAAAGGAGGGCGGTGCTATATGCATGCATATGCGTGCACTCACACATTTGCTGTAAAGACTGCGTTTTTCGCGGGATAATTGCTAATTAATATAATTAATTCAATATCTTATATTTCTTTCGTTTGTTGATTACACACGACTACTTTTACTGCCGAGTGTAACAGATAATGTCCGAGCTGGCTCGTGGCAACTAAAATGCGTCTAAAATTGACTATATCCGACCTTTAACCGCGCGTAAACGATACACAGCGTGAAGAGCGCTTGCCGCGCGTTTATATTGGGCGGTTCACCGCGCGTACTAGATACACAGTTTCTGTTAGTCACAGTCACTCAGAACACAAAAATAGTCTAGGTCAGCGTTTCTTAACCTCCACATCATGGTTCAGGCCTTGACGTGGCGGTGGGGCTCAGTAGCCTAGGGTGAGCCCAGCACCTTGGACGAAGCTAATTGAGCTGAGGGGGTATTTGTATCCCTCTTATAAGAAGAGGGGACTAAAGAGCAGGGGGCAAAGGGCGAGGATGGGAACCTCACCCCATTGTACTGTCCCGACGTTGGGAGGGGTTGTTCTGTGGTGCGGGACAACCCCTCTGTGGAGGTGGCGTCAGTCCCTTGTGGGACTAGCCATCGAGGTGCCCTGTTTGTTTACTAGATCCGGGGCACCTCACCAAAGGCGGCATTGGTGGCACTCGCCGGGTTTTAGTGGGTATAGCTGCGTCCACTTACCAGCTATCAGGCGCAACGACTCCCACATACCCGCGTGGGGAGACCCACTCCCCCGCGGGATGCCTCAGAGCATTTCCCGGCTTTAAAGACAAAAAAAGCGTTTCTTAACCTTATTAAGTTCGCGGACTTCTAGAAAATTACGCACAATTTCAAGGACTCTCTTAATAAAAGACATAGGAAAAGGATAAATAATTTTAATACTGAAAAAAAATACTTGCTGGCATTTATTTATTCAAATGTATATAATATTCATATGACGGCGGACCCCCATACACATTCTGGGGACCCCCTGGAGTTCGCGGACCACAGGTCAAGAAAAACTGGTCTATATAATTAGATGACTTTATCATTAATCATCATCATATAAAAAATTTTGGATGCGAGTGGCGATGGATCGGTCGTCTTGTTTGAGGGCTATGTTCAGCAGTGGACGGATAGAGGCTGATGATGATGATATAAAAATAGATTTATTTGTTTTTTTATGTCATAAGGGCGCAAACGAGCAGTCGGTGCCTTATGATACCGACGTCCATACACTTCCGCACAACCAGAGGCTATGCAGATGCGTTGCCCTCCTTTTCCCTATCCCCCCAATGGGCCACCGGAAACTCACAAACCGCTCGAAATGCGACAGCATAGCTGTCACTTGACGCCGGTGTTATGTGAGCGAGAGGTACCACCCTGGTCGTGCCGGCCCAGTTCGGCTGTAATGCTGATGGCACTACCTCTAACTATGTATTTATTTTTCCTTTATTTCTTTCCCAATTGTTGTAATAACCATAATATGTTTACTCACGCAGACAGCCCGACATGCAAGCAACAGCAGCCGACCGTTATCAGGGCGGCGCGGGGGGAACTAGTCCAAATCGATTGCGACCTCGACGCCAATCCCAAGGTTATTGTAATCTCTACAATAATGGCTTTTTAAATCACAAACTTAACTACTGCTATAGATCCTTTGTGGGTGATTTCAAACGAATCGATTTAAAGGGAGTGCTGAATTGGAATAAAAGTGATTTATGCATCTATTGTGGACGATCTCTGTGGCTCAGTGGTAAGCGCGTTGGCGCTCAAGCCGGGTTTGTTGTGTGGTTGCGGGTTCGAATTCCGCCAGGGAACAAAAATATTTTCTGTGTTCCTGGGTCGTGGATGTGTATTAAATATGTGTATTATATAATAAAAATCTTAAATATATGTATAGTATAAAAGTATTAAATATATTTCCGTTGTCAGGTACCCGTAACACAAGTTCTGCGAGAACTTACCACGGGACCAGATTGACGTGGTGTGAAAGCATCCATAGATATTATTATTATTATTATTGTGTTGTTGATTCTTAATTAAATTTAGGCAATAATATAAAATATAGGCTAATATTGAACAATTGCTGACACATATTGCCTATCTTAGAAAAAATGTCTAATATGATAATTGTATCACACTTTTTTAAATTATTGATCTTCAAATACATGAAGATTTTTCTAGTTGTATACGATTTCAGGGAAGTACCTCCAACAGTTCGTCTACTCTAATATTCGCAGAACATTTTTATGTCATAAGGAGGCAACTGAAAAGTCGGAGCCTTATGGTGACTTCAGACGCCCATACACATCTGCACAACCAAAAGTTATCCAGATGCGTTGCCCTCCTTTTCCCTGTCCCTCCCCGATAGGCCATCGGAAACTGTGTGTGTTATGTGAGCGAGAGGTACCACCCCGGTCGTGCCGGCCCAATTCGGCTTCAATGCAGCATGGTACTACATTTTACTAATTCCTAAATTCCTATTCGTAAAAAAAGACTGAAGGCGCTCGCAGTGGTTTTAGTTAGGCTGGGCACTCCCAGGTGCGAGTCCCACATTGGGTCAGGATGTACCCAAAGATCCTGGCTGCATCCATAAGGATTTCCCTGCGAAAAAAAAAAAATGGCACTACCTCTAACTAAACATCCATCAAGATTTCAAAACGTATGACTACCGAAGCCCCCTGAGACCATGTTTGCTGTAAATTATCCGAAAAGTCGTAAATGTAACTTTGTTACAATGAAATTCGCGTATTAGAAATAATAGAATTGCAACGAAACAACTTTTAGTGATTTTAACGGTGATGTTTTTTCTGACGTTTCGGATAACTTACAGCAACCTATATTTTATTTTTACATTTTTTTAATTAGTTGGATAGGGAAACGAGCAGACGAGTCACAAGATGGTAGGTGGTTACCGTCGCCTATGAACAAATTAACGTGGAACTAGTCCAGGCAATTTATGTATTGTCTGTCCTGAGGATATAACATGTTAAGGCTCGGTGCCAGTAATAACGCAGCAAGGCTGTTTCACTGGAGAAACAAGCATGGTGGTACATATAGCCTGGAGCGCGGCACATCACAACGCTCCCACGTTAATTTCCATCTGCTTCGAGGTTGCTAACCTGACTTTGTCCTCATCAGGAGCCGATGTCGTACCAGTGGTGGTTCAACAGTTCCACCCACGACAAACATGAGCTGGTAGCACCCACCGTGAGCACGCACCACACCTTGAGTGAGTATTTGGACATCGTTCGGTTCCTTAAAATGATGAAACGGACCCTTATAGGATCACTACGATCTGTCAATTCAAATGTTTGCGTGTGAGTCATACGTGTATATTGCGCGTTTGATCGGTTTTTAAACGATTTCAAAAAAGGAGGTTATATGTTCGTGTGTATATTTTTCTTAATGTATGTTCACCGATTTCTCCGTCAATTGTGGACTGATTTTCAAAATTCTTTTTTTATTCAAAAGAGTGCACTTCCGAGGTGGTCCCATGATAAGGAAACCAGGATCTGATGATGGCATCCCAGAGAAATCGAGGGGAACTTTCATAAATCGTAGGAGTAACTAGTGCGTTTAATATTTTTGGTCTCAAAGATACTTGATGGCGAGTCGTGAAAAGTCGCTACAATTTGTATTATCATCATCAGCCTACTCCGTCCACTCCTGGACGTAGGGCTCTTTCGATGAACGCCCAGACTGGTTTAAAAAGCTGAACGGCTTCTTAGCACGCGCTAATCTACAAAACTAGTAATTGGAATTTAAAATCTTTTCTGAATTTTCATCGAGCATATAAGTAGTAATGTGAGCATAACATTCCGAACCCGGTCAGTGATTTATCACTAACGTAATAACAATTCAACCAACCATCCATATGTACGTCCCATCGGTGATCGGTCTATCAGAGTGTAGAACCTGCGCAGCGACGCAGCACAAATTTGTCGTAATTTGTTTTCATACAAAACCCATAACATTACCGCTCTATTCCAGTTATATGATCGATGGCTGAAACGTACAGTTGAGATGCAAAAGCAAAAAAGTTGTCCGTTAAAAGACGTCCAGCAGATGTGAAATTTATATTGTGTTAATATTCGAATTTATAATTAACTGTTGCCCGCAGCTTCACGCGCGTTATCTTAGATTTCTATAGCCTAAGTTACTCCTTATAACATCAGCTATCTGGCCGTTAAAGTCTGGTCAAAATCGGCCAAGCCGTTTCAGAGATTTGCCGGAGCAACTAGACACAAAAATTAAAAAAAAAAATTTTTTGATGTAAATACCGTATATATACCTTCATATGCATTCAAGGAAAAGCTGTCAATTATTACAAATAGACACTTCAATTTTATGTATTTGTAGTAAAAATAAAAATCTTTATCAAAAAAAACGAAATGTGCTGGGACGCATAGTAAAAGTGAAACTTCAACGGATACCCCTACTCCGCGGCCGTCCGTCACGCGACATGCAATAGACGAACGAAAAAGTTTGAGGCGATGTAATAAAATAGAATATAACACTCGGCATTGTCATGCCATGGTCACGTCACGGTCAAGTAGATAGGTACACTTCCAAGGCGCGATAGATGTTTCACATAAAGTGTACCGTTAAAACCAGTGAGTAGACTAAAATCTCATCTCGAATGTTCCTACATCTGGTTCATCTATACCAGGTTCATATTCCTACACCATCAACTCTTCGGGCTCGTACGGGTGGGTGCAGTGCGCGGGTACCAACTCGGTGGGACGACAGGCGGCGCCGTGTGTCTTCACTATACTGCCAGCCGGTTAGTACTGTAAGTTTATTGTATATAGCGATTTGGCTTGATAGATTCATGAAAAGCCTAAAGGGAGGGGAGTCTATAAAATTGGCCTAATGGAGATCTACTAAACTTCACCATGGTTCAGGCCGTGTGGGGCTCAGTAACCTAAGGTGAGCCCAGCACCTTGGACGAAGCGAATTGAGCCGAGGGGACATAAGAGCAGAGGGCAAGGGCGAGGATGGGAACTACACTCTATTGTACTGTCCCGACGTAGGGAGGGGTTGTTCTGTGGTGGGGGACATGTTTGCTCATTAGATCCGTGGCACCGCACCAAAGGCTCCACTTACCATTTTCCGAGCGCAGCAGAGTCCCACATACACGCCAGGGGAGACCCACTCCCCCGCGGGAGGCCTCAGAGCATTTACAAAATCCCACCATCATAGACAGGTCAAAAGATACCCTCTTGACATCAAGGCAAAAGTAATTCAAAATAAAATTTTGCCTGTGTCCTAATCAATGGTTCAACTTTCAGCTTAATCAGATCAGCCGTTTTGCCGTGAAAGAGCAACAAACATTTAAACATTCAAACTTACAAACTTTTTCTAGGTTAACTTAACAAAAAAAACTATTTCTAGGCATCACAGGGGGGGGGGGGGGGTCAGGATCGATGCCGGACCTCTCGGCTCTCACTCAAGAGGCCGAGTCCATACCCACTAGGCCATCGTCGCTCATTTTGTATAATTACTTATTATAATAACTAATATGAATGAGACACGGAAAATTTCAAGCACTATACAAAAAAGGAAAAAAAACACTTCACTTCACTGGCTACTAATGTATTGAAAAAAGAAAAAAATAGGCATGAATTAAAAATATTTAATTCAAACCCTCGGTTTGAAGGGAGCCTTTTTAATTCCTTCCTTTATCTGCCTTTTTAACATGTTTACTTTAGAGTCCAATTTTACTTTTTATAAATACATTGAACTTTTCCGTCGTCAGGAATTTAAGGTGTACAGCATTTTTGTAAAGTGTGGTTTTGATTTAGATTTGCCTCCAAGTCGAAAACTTTATACACTGCTGGAAAATAGATTTTTCAAATATGAGCATCTTATATTTGACGATCTCTGTAGCTCAGTGGTAAGCGCGTTGGCGCTCAAGCTGGAGGCTGCGGGTTCGAATCTCGCCAGGGAACAAAAAATATTTTCTGTGTTCCTGGGTCATGGATGTGTATTAAATATGTGTATTATATAATAAAAATCTTAAATATATGTATAGTATAAAAGTATTAAATATATTTCCGTTGTCTGGTACCCGTAACACAAGTTCTGCGAGAACTTACCACGGGACCAGATTGACTTGGTGTGAAAGCGTCCATAGATATTATTTTTATTATTATTATCACTGATGCAGGAAAACACCAGGGAACCGGCACATCTAATTAGATTTTACTGACTTTGGACTAGCGCATAACTGAATTATGACCTATTATACCCTCGTCCTTTTTCGAGGAATAGAAGTCTTTTCCTAGAAATGGAACGCAGACCCCTTATACTTATGTCAAAATTCTAACAAACTATATGAAAAATCTAGTAAAAATAAATTCTACGTTACTATGTAAAATTAACTGTTTAGAAAAACCCGCTGCGGTGAGCAACTGCGAGCTTAACAACGTGACCTATGATTCTGTCTCGCTCGCGTGCACACGTGGACACGACGGGGGAGTGAGACAGGCGTTCCAGTTGCACGTGAGTTCTTATTTCTTGCACATGAGTCTTTATTGTTGCACGTGTCTTTATGGTCGCACGTGAGGTTTTATTTATTGCACGTGAGTTCTTATTTCTTGCACATGAGTTCTTATTTCTTGCACGTGAGTCTTCATTGTTGCACGTGAGTTTTTATTTATTGAACATGATATTTTATAATATTACTAGCTGTTGCCCGCAGCTTCGCCCGCGTTACTTTTAAAATTTGAGGGGTTGACCACCCTTATCACTTAGGGGTATGAAAAAATAGATAGTAGCTGATTCTCAGACCTACTGAATACGCATATAAAATTTGGTAAGAATCGGTAAAGCCGTTTCGGAGGAGTACGGTAACTAACATTGTGACATGGAAATTTTATATATTAGAAGATGTTAAATTATTAAAGATATACTTAATTAAATAAAGAATGCTGTTACAGAAACATTTCTTTGTCAAATTAAGGTAGGTACTTAATTTATTTACCGCACCTTATGAATGTGGTCGTCCCGATTCCCCAGATTCGCTTTTATATAAATTGTATAGAGTAATTTTGACAAAAGAGCAATCCCATCTCTTAAGTTGTAATTCCCTAGGGATTTCCTTTTGAGAGTCTCAAATTTAATACCTTTTTTTGATTTAACATTCGTTGCACGTGAGTTTTCATCTTTTGCATTGCAAGTTAAAGACAGGGTGGCTCACTGAAGTTCTATTAAATTTACTTTTTAAAGATATTTGTTTTTTTTTTTTTTTTTCGCAAGGGCTAGACTTTTCGGCCTGATGGCCTTTAAGCTCAATCGGTACAGTAAGTGAACAGATGGCTCACTTAAGAAATATTCGAAAGGGGGACGCCCCCCTCCGCGCCCCGCAGGGGCGCGGTTCATCGCGCGCGCTGCTCGGGAGAGCAGGATATGGTCTAGTCAAATCCGATACGGTTGACGAATCTTTTACGGTTGAATTTAACCTATCATCATGAGGGCCGGCCCTCATCCCTCCCTCTGTACAGGGAGGCGGGTCACGCGCGGTGCCCAAGCAATCTAGCGGTAGCGTAGTGCTACCGCTGTTTGCGCGGTCTGGGTTTGTGTCTACTCGTATCGGATTCGAACCTAAGCTTTCGCGATCGGTCCGGCGGAAAGATATTTGTATTGAATTTATTATATAATTATAAATAGGCTTTAGTGAAATGGTTTTTTGAAGTGATAAGGTCTTATAAATCAATGAACGCTGGCTGCACGCACGAAAAATTATCACGTTCCGCCTGAGCCGAGCGTGCAAGCGAGAACACGAACGAGCGATAGAGAGGGACGATCGGCCTAAGCGTTAGGCTTGTGACGTATTATGACGTTATCGCTGTAGGTTTCGTTAGCTTATATTATAACGTATCTAAGTCTTACTGACGACTCACGCTTGACTGGTTTTTATTGCTTGACGAACTCATATTAGTAAGTGCTGTCAGTGATGTCACTCCAAGTGACAATTGATTGCTGTAATGGTGTGACCAATGCTGAGTGGCTACCTTTATTGTTCACAATAATTAATGTATGTGAAACTACGTTGTGATTATGTTTTGATCTTTGGTGTGAACAATAAAATATGTTTCTTTCTTTCTTTCTTTCTTTCTTATACTACTAAACATTAAAAAACTGCGTGCGTACAAAGTACACATGTCAGAAGTGAAACTTATTTTGCAAACTAATTTTTAAATCTCATTAATATTTATACTAATCTAAAGCTTGAAATTTCCGAGACTTGCGATGCGACGTTCGCTCTATCTCACTCTCTCTCTCGATCTTTCTCACTCTCTCGCAATCGGTCTCAATCACTCTCTCCCTCTTCTTGAACAAAAACGTTGCACATTTTCGTGACGTTTCATCTTAAACAATTTACCCTCATGCGCTCAATCAACAACAAAGAAGTTTCACTTCAAAAACAATATGTAAGTATGTGTTATAGTTAATAACCATTTGTTTCAGAATATAGAGATAATATAACTACACACATTTTCACTGACTCAATGACTTTGATTGTTCTAAATGTACTCAGGTATACGACATGGAGACTGGTGTACTCCTTCGCAACATCAGCAGCGATGACCCCACCTTCGTGGTGTGGGGCCTCTCCCACAGCAGTGGGGTCCGACTGACCGTCCGTGCGGTGAACAGACAGGGGGAGAGTGAGGGGGTTACTCTCACCACCAACTTATTGAAGAACCCACAGAAGCAAACTGGTAGGTATCATTTGTATGGGTCTTTCGTCGATTCATATGAGAGGATGAGGGAATAGCGCAATTATCATTTTTGAAGGTGATTTACCCCAGTGCTGAAGGAAACCAGGATCTGATGATGGCATCCCAGAGAAATCGAGGAAAACTTTCGAAATTGTAGGAGCGACTAGTGCGCTTAATTTTTTTTTTTAAATAAGCATTTTAAAGCACTACAATTTAATGATGGTCTAGTCGATCTGATGCTGGAACTGGAAGACAGGCGAGGGAACTCCTCGACGATTTACAGCTTTTGTTGGGCTAACTTCATACGGTTAAATATGCCAAAATGTCTTATCTCTGTATGTCTTTCTTTAATGAATCACAAAAAATTAAGGAATAAAAAAAAATAAACAAAAATTATAACCGAGTTCAAAAAAATAAAATAACTAAAAAGTAATAAAATAATCGCGTGTCTACAACTAATAATCATCTTGTACTTCTACTAATGTACAATTTTTGCATTTACCACGTCATTATTTTGTACTTCGTTTTGACATGACATGAATTACTGAAAGCCTTTCGATTCATATTCACATTTTTTTTAATTTAAGAACATTGATACGGATCTTTTTGGTTTGCTAGGCAAACTGGAAGATACGCTTTAAAACTGGAAGATAAGCTTTAAGTGGTCAAATTCTACCAGGATTAGCTCTTGTGTTAGCAGCTGCTTCTCCATCCCCACCATGGTTCAGGCCTTGTCGTGACGGTGGGGCTCAGTAGCCTAAGGTGAACCCAGCAACTTGGGCGAAGCAATAAGCAGGCTTTTATAAGAAGAGGGTATAAAAGAACAGGGGGACAAGGGGAAAGGATGGGAACCTCACCCCATTGTACTGTCCCGACGTTGGGAGGGCCTTGTTCTGTGGTGCGGGCCAACCGCTCTGTGGGGGTGACGTCGGCATTAGAGCTGCGTCCACCTTACCAACTTTGGGGCGCAGGGAGTCCATGGGGAGACCCACTCCCCCCGTGGCATGCCTCAGAGCATTCCCCGGCACGAAAAAAAGCTGCTTCTCTACGCTTTACCTTTCTTCTGTATCTCTTTTGTTCTCACCTTGCAAGTAGCAAAAGCATGATGGTAGGCTCTTATTAAACATTTTAAACTTCTCAAGCTTACCTCATGTTTTCCGCAAATGATCATCATCATCAGTCTCTATCCATCCACTGCTGAACATAGGCCTCCCTCAACGAACGCCAAGACGACCGATCCCTCGCCACTCGCCCCATCATGGACCGGCCACTGTACGGAGATCGTTTTCCCACTTGGTTAGTTGCCAACCAAAGGACTTTTAACTATATTAATGAATCAGAATTTAAAGTCGAACCCATACCACCCAATTCGATAACCACTCGGCTATTGTGCTGAAATAATTCATAATACTCGAATAACCAAGTGTGAAAAGGATTCGGATATAATTTGAATAGCATTAATGTATCTACCTGGTATTTACCGCTTTGAAAATCGCGAAGCCGAAGCTAATCCATGTTCAGAGGAAGGCTTTTGATGGTAAAGGGACGAAAAAAGGCTCCATTTTAAAGCTAACATGTGAACATTTAATACCCTAAATTTTTTGAACATTTGTAAAGGTCATTTTTTGTTGAAGTTAAATTATTTAGGGCAAATTTGAACATCGCTGTATGAAAATAAATATATACATAGAATACACTTGTGCTTTTTAGCCGACTATGGCAAAGCTTAAAGAAGGGTTTTTAAAGCTTAAAGCAGTCGAAGACCTTTGGCAACTATCGACGCCCATACATATCTGCAAAACCAAAGATGCGTTGCCTTCCTTTCACGAAACGCGATTGACGCCGGTGTTATGTGAGCGAGAGGTACCACCCCGTTACTCTTTGTACCCCTCTTATAAGAAGAGGGGACAAAAGAACAGATGGCAAGGAGCGAGGACGGGAACCTCATCCCATTGTACCGTTCCGACGTTGGGAGGGGTTGTTCTGTGGTGTGAATAAAATGTGTTGTATATTGCGCCGCGCCGGCGACACTTACCTGGGCAATACGCTGAATAAAGAGTGTTGTATATTGATTCGCGCCGGCGACACTGACCGCTGTCCTAGGTATCACGTGGTCTGGCTTCGGTCGGTCAGATCAGGAAGTCGGTAGGTGACGTCAACAGTTCCAACTCTCTTATCCAACACCACCGTAGGGACACACTGATTCGGATCTCCGGCGTAAGATGAATGATGTTAATCTTCGATCGCGTTAAACGGAAGGCCTCCTGATATGTCGGACTGAGTAAACGCCCTCGCCAGAGGTCGCGCAACGCGGTGCGTTCCGATGCAGTAATATATTGCTAGCAACCCATTAAATTAAAAAGAAAAATAATTATAATCGGCATCGTCCAATTAATGTTATCATATGAATGTACGAAAATTATATGATGTAACTCATGTTTTTAAATTCGAACAAATTATTTGTTCCGGTACGGAAAGTGTATATTGAAAGCGTGTAAATCATAAATTACATCATCACTTATTGCTGCCCGGCCATTGGAACCCACCCCACGGTATTTCCGAACCGATACAACTTAGAGACCTTCAAGAAAACAGCATACTCATATTTGAATGGCCGGCAACGCACCTATTTTTCTTTCTTTTTTTTCTTTTTTTTTCTTTTACGCCCAGAAATACTCTGAAGCATCCCGTGGAGGAGTGGGTCTCCAGAGGCGTGTATATGGGTCTCGCTGCGCCCGAAAGGTGATAAGTGGACCCACTAAAACCTAATGCCGCCTTTGGTGAGGTGCCCCAGATCTATGAGCGAACAGCGCACCTCGAGGGCTCAGTCAGTCCCTCGAAGGACCGACGCCACCTACACAGAGGGGTTGGACTGCACCACAGAACAACCCCTCCCAACGTCGGGACAGTACAATGGGGTGAGGTTTCTTGTCCCTCTTCTTATAAGAGGCGTACAAAGAGCAGCTCTCTCGTCTCAATTTGCTGCGCCCAAGGTGCTGGGCACACCTTAAACTACTGACTAAGGCTTGAATCGTGGTTGGGGCCGGCTACACACCTGCTAATCCTCTGTGCTCTGTGTAGCGTTGGGATGTCACTGATTACTAAACACTTATAGTTTCTTTTCTTATAGACTGTCCGTTCCTCTTAAAAAATCTGGTCTTCTCTTTTAAAAAAAAAATCTGTTCTGTCCGTGACCCTGTCCACCTGCCTGCAGCCCACGTGCCCGTGAAGGTGGAGCTGTCGGCGGTGTTGGTGCTGGTGCTCTGTGCGGTGGCGCTGGTGGCCACCGTCTCCGCTCTCGCCGCGGTGGTGCTTTGCTTCAGGTACCACCACAAGAGACACGGTGAGTTTTTACTGGAATTGCGTTACTTAATCCATAATATGAGATTCTATTTAAGAGCCTCGCTCTTGTGGGTGGAGCAGTCGCCAATCCTTCCTTCTCTCCACCTTCACCTCCTAATACGATACAACCTCTACTTTCTTCTCTTTTCTTGGTCTACCTCGTCCCCTCTTTCCTTCAATCCTTCCTTCTATGATATTTTTTTAGTATAAAATTATATATTAGTTAGCAGTAATTCCCCCATAAATATAAAATATCATATATTGTTAAAAAGGGGGCCAATTTTTATAAGTTGGGCCAAAGTGTATCTTATTAAAAATAAATATTTTATATCTCTAAAACCATGTTAGCCTAGTACTATGGCGAGTTCGTATAAGAACTTTCGCGTGTGGTAACGATATCATTCATAACCTCAGTAAATTCTTGATCATCATCATCAGTCTCTATCCGTCCAAGTCTTCATACACTGTCTAAATCCATTTTCTATTCCAGATGACAAGGATAAAGTAAAACGCAAAGATGTGACGTCCAACAAACTGCTAACCGACAGCGAGGAGTGTGAGAACGGTGAGTGGAAGTTCCAAGTAGGAAGTAACAGAGAAGTTCTCCCTTTGAGGGAGAGTTTTCGCGTGAGAGAGGAATCCCAATTATTTCATACTAGTTCTCAAAGTCACCGAACCTGTCCCAGGTCGTCTTGTTAATTTATAATCTTAGGGAAGGAAGGGAAGGAGATCTCCCCGTGAGAGGAGTCACGTTTACTTCGTACTACTTCTCTAGCACCCAGCATCATATAGATAGCCAATTTATCTCTTACCATGTCCAAAAAAATAGTTGTAGTGCCATGCTGCATTGCTGCCGAATTGGGCCCGCAGGATCGGGTTGGTACCTCTCGCTCTCATAATATCGGCGTAAAATAGCTATGCTGACGCGTTTCGTGCGATTTGTGAGTTTCAGTTGTCCAGTGGGGGATAGGAAAAAGGAGGGCAACGCATTTGCATAATCTCTGGTTGTGCGGATGTGTATGGGAGTCGAAAGTTGCCAAAAGACTTCGACTGCTCGTTTCTCCCTCCTATACTATAAAAAATCGGTTGTCTGTAAAGTCGGTTTACTGACGATAGTTGAACGTGACAACGTCATAAGAAAATGGAACGCCTCCGAGCGAGGTAACGCCGCATACGTCATCATTTTTCCTTCGTGCAGCCGGCTCCATCGAATTATAAGACGTTGTCACGCCCAAAACGGTTGTCTGTAAAGTCGGTTTACTGACGATAGTTGAACGTGACAACGTCATAAGAAAATGGAACGCCTCAGAGCGAGGTAACGCCGCATATGTCATCATTTTTTAGCCATTGGAGGGGGGGGGGGGGGCTTATAGGAAAAAGGAGGGCAATGCATCTACATAAATTCTGGTTGTGCGGGTGTGAATGAGCGTCGATAGTCGCCAAAAGGCTTCGACTGCTCTTTTTTCCTCCAATGCTATAAAAAAGCCATGCATCAAGACACATAATGTAGAAAGTCTCTGAGTGGTGACAGTAAGTACACTGACTGTTCTTCTTTCCAAAACATTTGACGGAAGAAATAAGGAGGATTGTGGCACCCACGCAGACGAGAGCTTTGGTGCAATTGATGCTCATTTCACAATCATTTTAATATTCGGTGTCATCTATTTTATTTTTTGACCTATCTCTCTGTTAATATACGACAGACCGAATCCAAAGTCAGTCATTTAAGAGTTGCTTGGTTTCATGTGCGTCTAAATCTTAGGTCAAGTATCAATAGATTTGACAACGAAGGAAAAACTCCAAGAGTGTCAGAGACATAGACACTTTCTTTTGTCTTTGTCAGAATATCGCGCTTCGTTTGCTGGGCACAACAATGATGTGCCCAACAAAACAATTTCGATTAAATTTGAATGCCATACAAACAACCTCTCACTCGTGAACAGTTTGTAAAATATGTCCGCCCTTTTTGTACTACTTTTTAATTTGATCGGTTTATAAAATATGGTGATACCAGTTTTGTTAAGGGCAGATTACCCAAGAATGTGGTATTATATAAAAAGGGCGACTGGAATCTTCGAAATAAACACAAAAAACAAATATGTTTATTGCTATCCTAAAAGGCTAAGTACTATAGATCATACATATTAGGAGGACGTTTATAGCATTCTTTTTATTATATTTTTGATAATCCGGAAAAATGCAGCTGTCTAAAATTACAATAAATGTTTGGGTAGTGCTAATGCTTATAGTTATCTATCAATCAACCTTTTCCAGTTTTTTTATTATTTTAAATACACTTGTTTCTAGAAAATAAGTAGACTTGTTATTATGAATGTGGTATCCCTATAAAATATGCCTGCCCCCTTCGGGTATACGCGAATGTCAATCCCAGTTGATACTTGTTCCTAGGTCTAGATAGTTTTATTCCTTTCTTTTCCACAGACAAAAATCCTGACATAATTCCAATAGAGAGCAAAATAAGTGACACATGCTCAAACATGTCTTCGACAACAGACCACAGTTCCATAAGACCCCTCATCCCGAGGACCATCGACAAATACGACGAACCAGCCAACTATGAAAGATACTACGACCACAGCGCGTGCAACCAATACATCCAAGAACGACCGGACTTCAGACGACAATACCAGCCGAACTTACAAATGCCGAACTTTGGACCGAGCATACAAAATATTGGACCGAGCGTGCAAAATTTAGGACCAACCGTGCAAAGTATTGGACCAGGCATGCAAAATATTGGTCCTAATTGCCACATGCCCATTAGGCCGGAGGATTGCCAAATGGCATACGACAAAGTGTATGAAGACTGGTTGAAGTATAAAAATTCTTTGCCGTTGAATACAACAGGATTGGTGAGTTTAATCTTTATTTATGCTAGCCCCATCTGTGCAATTTTAATCCTCATACAAATATATTGTGAATAAATTTACACAAAATCTTTAATTCCGTATTTGTTAAAGAAAAGTCATTGTCAATATTTTCGTAATTACATATTAAATTAATGAAGAAGGTGAAATTAAAAGATGATTAATAGTATCTGTCATCGTCGTCATGATAATAATCATGTCTGCTGTAAAGCATCCAGGCGTCACGCGACGGCAGACTTTTGAAGTGAAAACTGGCGCACACAGATTTTTGTAGGGTATAAATAAGTCTATGTCGTCACGCTCGGAGGTGAAAGGCTTGGTCGGGTAATCTCGGGACCGAGTGTGCCCGAGCGAGAATTATACTGGCGCTGTGTAATTTCACAATGCTGTTGAAAGTTGATAGCGATTTAAAATTATAAGGGAGATAAACGTTAACGTAAAATTACGTTACAGTGACATCTGTTGACACAAATTCAAGGAGGAAACCAGTGCCCAACAGTAGAGGGTTAGTTATAAGGGTTGATATTATTATTAATGACTTGTCCATGCGACCTATGTTTTTTCTCGTTTTCAAAAAGTAATAGTCTAATGTCTCTCTGCAGTTCCTCCCACCGTCTCCCTTCCCACCCCGCTCGCTGTACGCGCAGCCCCGCCGTTTGGTGGATATGCCGGACCCCGCTCGGACCGAGTCTCCGGTGAGATTGCACGCTGACGCCGTATATTACACCAAGGGCCACGAGAGAGAAAACACACCACATCGGAAGCCGAATCGTGAGTTCTTTTGCTACTTGAACAGGCGAACTGGTAAACGTGCCACCTGATGGTAAGTGGCCAGCGTGTTGTTCTATGAGTTGCCTGGGACTAGTCCAGGCAACTCAGATTATGTCCTGTGTTAGAGCCGGAACACTTCCAGGAGGAGTTGGGAGGTGGAGAAGAGTCCCACATTCACGGGAACGACCCATCCCTGGGTGAATGCGCGAAGGATTTCCACTACGTCAAAAAGGTAACTATCCTGAGGCGTAAAATGATACAAGCAGGATATAGAGGATCCCAAAAGTAAAGTCAGATCAGTACATACAGAAAGGCATTTTCTCCCCGCGTTTTATAATCTTAGTATAGCTGGTGCCCGCAGCTTCGCCTGCATTAACTTAGATTCACGGTATCCGGATTGATGATGATTATTTTTATAGCCTATGTCCTAATCCGAGGTATAAGCCATCACCATTTTAACTTTCAGCCAAATCGGTTCAGCCGTTTTGCCGTCCCCACCATGGTTCAATCCTTGTAGCGGTAGGGCTCAGTAGCCTAGGGTGAACCCAGCACCTTGGGTGAAGCAAACTGAGCTGAAGGAGCTCCCCTCTCATAATAAGAGGGGTCAAGGGGCGAGGAGGAGGTGAGGAACCTCACCCCATTGTAGTGTCCCGACGTTGGGAAGGGTTGTCCTGTGGTGCGGGATAACCCCTCTTTATTGTGGCGACTGACTAGCCGTCGAGGTGTCCTGTTTGCTCAATAGATCCGGGGCACCTCACAAAAGGCGGCATTGGTGGCACTCGCCGGGTTTAAGTGGGTAGAGCTGCGTCTACCTTACCATCTTTCAAGCGACATACCTGCCCGGGGAGACCCACTCCCGCGCGAGATGCCTCAGAGCACTTCCCGGCGTAAAAGAGAAAAAAAAAAGCCGTTTTGCCGTGAAAGAGCAACAAACATCCAAACTTTCGCCTTCGTAATATTAGTAAGATGATATATGTATCTTTTGTTACAGTGTCATCAACACCAGAATTAAAGAACACCAGCGATCAGGAGGTACAATGTGTGAACTGTGATTAATATTCGGTAATGTAAATAACATTGTAAATACGTGTACATATAGATAAGTGAGTACGTTGCCATATTAAACGCCTAACAGTCTATTGAGTTGAGTAAATGAAGTTGACTTATGTGAAGTTCGTGCAAAATGCGAGACCATTCTTTTGAAGTGAAACTTCTTTGCGCATGAGGATAAATTTTTATGGATGAAACGTCACGAAAATGTAACGTTTTTGTCCAAGAAGAGGGAGAGAGTGATTCAGACCGATTGAGAGAGAGTGAGAAAGAGCGAACGTAGCAAGCACATTGCCATGGAGTGAGAGTTGGGAGCAAGCGAGTGAGAAAGACCGAGAGAGAGAGTGAGATAGAGCGAACGTCGCATCGTAAGTCTAGAAAATTTAAAGATTGGTATAAATATAAACAAGATTTTTTTTTCTAATGTTTACTCGAATTATTTCACTTATTATAATGAAACAATTTTTACGGATTTTATCGCGGTTTATTAAGATTTTTACAAGCCCGACGTTGCGGATACTTTACAGCAACCATGGTCAACGTCGGGCTTGTAAAAATCTTAATATACCGCGATAAAATCCGTAAAAATTGTTTCATTATAATATAAACGAGATTTAAAAATTAGTTTGCCAAATAAGTTTCACTTCTGACATGTGTAGTTGTACGCACGCACTTTAAAAAAAAAAAAACGCCATTTTTGCCAAAAAAGAAGATCATAGTGACTGAGTGTAAAAAAAATCGAAGTGTGTGATTATTTTACTGTCTTTAGTTATGATTAGTACTTAACTTTTCTGTCGTTTTATTTTCTAAATATCTATGTTCTGCCATTAAGCTAAATTGTTTGCCAAATTGGATTAAAAATTAATAATATATAATTATTAATTATTTAATAATTTTTAATAAAACGGGGATTATAAATTGGAACACTAAATGTGTGACACCGTTGTTCTGAAACGGGTCAAGCGATTTTGATGCGGTTTCTTTTTAAAGAAGTTTCACTAGCGGTGAATCTAAGACATGTTTTATCAAAATCGGTTAAGTCATTACAAGGCCCTTATATATTTTGTTATCGCCTTGTGGTTTAGCAATGGGTTGTACTATGAAAACGTGCACGAGTATTACTAATTATATTTTCTGTATCCTTGAAGATGGCTTAGATATATATAGCGTTTTAGCGCGTTCTGTTTTCAAACTTGCTATGACGTCATACAGGCGTTGATGTGGCGTCACTGCGCCTTTCAAAGTGTAAATAAGTAGTCAAATATAAATTTATAGAGAATATATTATATTGGTATTAATTTCCTTTATACCACGTGTCAGGGATAGTGACATGTACAGAAAAGAATTATTTAAAAAATGTCAATAGTAGGCACATTTTTTTCATTTTCACAAGTTTTACGCACTCTGTAGATTTGGCGCCATGTGTACCGCGCGTCTTCGTTAAGAATATGAAAACTGCGACTTAAACCTAGTTCGCACTATGTCAGTATTTTAGTCTAGTAGTGAGCAAGTTAGCAGCTAATCGTGTCTGGACACTAAAAATTTTGTCAAGTAGGTTAGTAAGTAATTGAGTCGAGTCCATCAATTTTATTCGATTTTTTCGGGCGAGTGGCACCTTCCACCACGCGTTCGTGAACACTGGTTTACCGGCTAGACAAAACCGAACCTGTCGAATTAGTAGAGTTCATTAGTTGCCGATGGCGTTTTCAAACTATCGAAGTATTCTTTGGGATCTTCAAATGAAATACTAAACTATTAGCGTCGACCACTTACCATCAGGTTGCACGTTTGCCAGTTTGCTTATCCAAGTAACATAAAAAATAAAAAATAAAGGCTTTACGGCGTAGTGACATTTGCAGTTTAGTGATTGATAAATCATAAATTGTGGCAATTACATTTGGGAGCGAAGGCCAAAGAAGAAGAAGAATCATAAATGGTGTTACATTTTATACCTATTATTTTGCCATTAACTTTATTTAAAAAATTAAATATTAATTTTAAAAACTTTCTATTTTTAATAATATTTAATTATTATTTTGTGTATATTTTAGTAACACTATCCCCGTCACGTGGTATACGGTTTATACCGCAATAAACACCACGCAACATGTATTTGTTGGTCTTAATTTTGTATTGAATAGTTATGTGAATACGATTTACACTATAGTACTTATGTTTATAAGGTTTTTTATTTGAAAAAAGTTAGGTGGGCAAAGTTGATAACGCCCATAGACAAGGAGACTAGTCTCATTGCCAACCCTGTCGGTCCTGTACCTCTACCATGAGTTTTGTTACAAGCGTAAATGACATAACTATAGTAGTTACGTAAAACGCAACACGAATAGAAAACTAAGGTATGATATAGTTTTCTTACGCTTGTAACAAAACTCATGGTAGAGGTACTCAATACTGATAAAGAACGTACCCACCTGTATTATTTAATCTGTTTTCTACATTTCAAGTGTGTGTGCATGCATAGCTTTATAGATTTTGGGTGAAAGAGACAAAATACTTGAAGTGATGTTTTTTCTCTTTCTATTTTTTATTGTATGTATAAGTTGTCACCTCTGTTTACTTGACTCGATATTTGTAATTAAGTATAATTTTGTGACGCACAAAAAAAGATGTTCGTATATTATTAGATTTTATTTAACATTAAACATTGAAATAATATAATCTTACACTTTATTAATAAAGTACAATTCAATTGTTGATCGTTTTAATAATAAATGTCATTTTATAGATAGATTTGTTTTATTGCACCTATCTCAGGAACTCTACTTACTAGTGAAAAAAATTGAACGATAAATGACGTCCGACATAACATGTGAAACATTTATTTTAAGATTAATATCATAATTAATAAAAATGTATTACAAAAAATTGAATGATAGCGTCGTGCCGTTGGCGTCACGACATTCGAGTAAATTTTACTACTAAAGTATATCTTTTTGATGAAATCTTTTTACCAGTAGTCTCGATTACGATTCTGAAACTTCGATTTTGTCTTCAAATTGCACTAATTGACTATTGTGATCTGTGGCGAAAGAATACACCGTGGCACTACTAGAATAGGAAAATGAAGTAGCATGTCAGATATAATTTAGTTTTGAAAACAAGATTTAAGGTCTTCGCACATAACACATTACACCGACTCAACGCCGACTCCACTCCAACTCAACCCGCAGTACGGCATTAAAATGTAGGCTTTATGTTATGTCACTTAAGAGTGAATTTGTCATATAGATTGTTAAAACTCATGGGCTATAATTTATCCCACGGGATATTCTCAGGCGAAACCGCGGGGCGCTGCTAGTATAACAATAAATCGTCGGTTTTCACATTTGTTACTTCACTTATGCTTTGATCTAGTTTCTTAACAAATTCGAAGATTCTGTCATTGGTAAGCACCCTACAGGTTTTGGTTTGAAAAAAATAACATCGGAGAGTTTATAGGGCTACAGATTTGTCATTTTGAGGAACAAAAACTTAAAAATTATAACGTTGAGGACTAGGCGAGGGGTTATTTTATTACAATTAGCGAACGAGCTACAGGAGACATAATAGTAAGTGATAGCCGGCGTCCACAGGCGCAACTAGAAACCTCTAATCATTAACCATCTTTTTCATGTGGCATGGACAGATGCCGTGGGATTTCTCGTGGCGGTGGGGATCAGTAGCCTAAGGTGGGACCAGCACCTTCAGCGAAGCCAATTGAGTCAAGGGAGCTGCTCTTTGTACCCCATATAATATAAGAAGAGAGGACAAAAGAGCAGAGGGACTGAGGGCGAGGATGGCGAGTCCCACATACCTACCAGCCTAGACAGACCCACTCACCCGCGGGATGCCTCAGAGCATTTCCTGGTGTAAAAAGTGACAGCTATGCTGTTGCTTTCGTGTGGTTTGTAAGTTTCCGGTGGCCCATTAGGGGCATAGAGAAAAGGAGGGCAAGGCATCTGCATAACTTTTGGTTGTGCGGATGTGTATCACATGGGCGTCGGTACCATAAGGCTCCGACTACTCGGTTGCCTCCTTATGACATAAAAACTTCATACCAGGTGAAACGACTGTCCATTTAAATAAAAAAATAAAAGCCAGTTTGCCTATCCAACCAAATAAAAAAAAATAACCTGAACCGGAATTCAGCCTTGTGTTCTAGAAATGTTTATCTGAAAAATTCTTCCAGAATATTTTTAAAATGCTTGTCTGCAATCTGCATACAAAACAAAGGCTTATTAAATTTGGCACGAGGAATTGGGGCGTTTTCACAGGCATTTATGTAAAATGTACACGTTGGGACATTACAGGTTGGTACAGTCATCACAGTCAATATGTACAAATTAATTTATATCTGTGTATTAGGCGGTAAAACAATCGAGCATATAACCGAATTAGAGCGGCCATTTTATGTCTTTTGTATACAAATGCCAACAAATGTGTGCTGCGACGCTAATTGGTTTATGGGACGGGACGGATACAGATTTTTGGTTGGTTGTATTGATAATACATCTGTGACAAATCACTAACCAGTTTCGGAATTTTATGACTCACATTACTACTCTATCCGTTTATTTGCTCGAAGACTTAAGTCAAACTACTTTTTATGTACTTTTTTCGTGATCATGTCTGCTGTAAAGTATAATAAACTGCGGTAAAATACATTTTAAAAAAACTGTCTAACTTACTGACAAGAGAATTTTTGAAAAATGCTGTATCATTCACCAGTTTTCTGAATTATCTGTGTCACAAAAAACTTATAACGATATTATTGCACGCAAGTGTACCTATATAATACTAAAATATTTTGCTGTATAATATTAAAATATTTTGTTTTGAGTTCGCTATTATTAATTAATAACTTGTTAAAATTAACTGTCATTTGTGATCCTTCGTCACATTCGTAATTGACAATTATTTATTTCAAAATAATAATAAATTCATGATGATATTTTATGATGAAATTAATTATTAATATAAATTGTGTCGGAAATTAGTCATTTTGTTCAATATTAAACTGGGGTTTCCAGCGCTTTACCGATTTGCGACTCGTGTAAGCTGGCTCCGTCTGGGTCCTGGCCAGATCAGCGACTCGGCAGGTGACACTAATAGTCCCAATGCATGTTTTTTCTTGACGTGACAACGTCTTATCATTCGACGGAGCCGGCCGGAAAAAACATGACGTATGCGGCGTTACCTCGCTCTGAGGCGTTCCATTTTCTTATGACGTTGTCACGTTCAACTATCGTCAGTAAACCGACTTTACAGACAACCGATTTTTTGTCATCGCAGGGAAATGCTTTTAACGCATTTAGCCAGGATCTCGGGTAGATCCTGACCCTATGTGGGGCTCACACCTAAGAGTAAACTACCCTACCCGTAAACTAAAACCACTGCGAGCGTCTTCAGCCACTTTAATTTGAGGGTCCCGGATAGGCATTCAACAGGATCACCTCAGCGACAGGCTGGCCTCGGCGAAGGCTAGACTACTCCTCGTAAGGGGGGACTGCCCGGCTGCTTAGGCAGTCCCCGCGACATCGTGTAATACTGGGTCCAGGTTCCCATCCTGAACCCGACACGAGCACAGGGGCGTTACAGGAGGCGCATTGAGTAGTGCCTCCTGCGCATCCCCATTCGTCGCCCACGGGGGGAGGCCTCGTCGGCGACCTCCTCTCTCACCCGCTCGTCGGCCTCCTGGGTTATTACTGCCTCGCATAAGGAAACCATCGCCCTCCAGGACTCGTCGTCACCGAGCATCGCGGTGATGACGCTCGGCAGAGATAAGTCCCCTCCGATGACCGATGTCAGATCATGACGCAGCGCCTCCCATCTCGGGCACACCTCGAGGGTGTGCTGGGCCGAGTCCACCGCCCCACACAGTCAACGGCTCCCTGCGGGCCATCCGGCACAGGTACTCACCAAAGCAACCATGCCCGGTGAACACCTGTGTCAGACGGAAGGTGAGGGGTTCGCGCTTACGGCGCATCGACCGCCCAAGGATCGGGCGCAGAGCAACCGTTAGGCTTTTGCCATACGGCTGCCGCGCCAGGTCCTCCCCCACCTTCGCATTAACGCCTCTTGCCCTAGTTGGCGAACCCGCAGGATCCCGTCCAGCTTAAGACTCACCGGGCGACTTCCTATCCGAGACATAGGAGTGCGTTTCGGCAAGAACCTCCGCCACGAGCTCCCACGGGGGGTCACCGGCCTGGGCAGTGGCAGCCACCCACGATACCGTACGGTACCGCTGCGCTCGGCGCAGCTGGGCCTTATTCCTCGCGCTAAGGTGACCCACCCAGATAGGTGCACCGTACGTCGCCATACTCCGGCAGACTCCGGAGTATAGCTGCCTGCAGGGGGCGCTGGGTCCTCCGAGGTTCGGGAGGAGTCTGCCCAGCCCACTTACCGCCTTCACGACCCTCGGTCCCAACATCGAGAAATGTGGACCGAAGGTCTACCCTCCGTCAAGGATGAGCCCCAGATATTTGATATGGGGGCTCATCCTGACCCTCACCCCTTCGATCTGGAGGGCAGCCCCCGGTGGGGGTCCTTTCCGCCCGGTTCCGCGGAAGAGTAGGGCTTCAGTCTTCTCAGGTCTGACCCGAAGGCCTAACCACTATGCGGCTGATCACGAGGTCGAGCCCTACCTCAGTCAGCCGCGCCGCCTTCTTATAACCTCGTCCCCGGGCATACACGAGGGTGTCATCCGCGTAGCAGATGACACCCATCCCGGGGAGGAGGCGGCCTCGCAGGACCCAGTCGTATCCAATGTCCCACAGGATCGGACCAAGAACCGATCCCTGTGGGACTCCACACCCGACTCGCCACCACCACCGGCTCCCGCAAGCTACCCTCCTCTCCAACAGCCTCCTGAGATACGGGGGCACTCCGAAGAAATTTAGTGCCTCCCGTATAACACTGTGAGGGAGGTTGTTGAAGGCGTTCGCGATGTCCAAGGACACCACGACCACCACCTTCCCTCCGTGTTCCGCCTCACCCGTCACCGCCTGAAGGCGTTTGAGGGCGTAATGCATGTATCTAACACCACCATAGGGACACACCAATTACTCGGCCCAACCCTCGAAGCGAGCCCGAGATGGGCGGCGCTGCGTCGCGATCTAACATCAGTCATCGGAGAGGAACTGTCTCTGCCGAGCATCATCACCACGATGCTCGGTGACGTGTTTTGGATGGCGATGGTCTCCTTCTGCGAGGCTGTAATGTCGTCTGGAAGACATTGCCGTAATGCTTCTCTGGCTCTAGGATTATCGGACAGGCGTAGATAACAACGCACAACATGTTTTAATAGTCTCGCCGATGGGTCTTTTGCTAATGATAATACCATTTTTCCTAATATCATGGCTACATGAGAGAATCTGTCATATGTTTGACAAATATAACACAAACCACTATCATCTAACAATATCTTTTGTAAAATAAAAGTTGCTACAGCCTTAGACAACTCGGAACCATTTTCCATTATGCGTAGGCATAGAGGTATAATCTCCGTAGTCAAAAGGAATGTTATTACTTCCTGTTCATCAGTTTTCACTAAAGCACCAATCACACCCAAGCTTGTCAAACGTAGATACTCAAATGGTCGCGTTTTTGATACTGTGTGTCTACACAGTAGTAGTAGTAGTCTCTGACGTCTCCCAGACTCCCGTTGACAAGCCCGGCAGTCAAACACAATATCACAGACTACATCCGATCCATCGTTCAAAAACCAACATCCCGTTCACAGTTAAATGTCAAACTGACTTCACAATTAGTTAAATTTCAATTTAGACATTTTGTTATTTTAGTTTAAATATTAGATTTAATTATTAGATTTAGGATTATTAATTATAGCAGGTAAATTGATTTTATTTAAGAGAGATATCTATTACAAAACAATTATCGGATTTCATAGAGACATCTATTGAACCAAATAGAAATATGACGTCAATAGGTCGATAAACAGTAAATCGTTAACGTCAGTCAAGGATAGATGGCGCCCATTTATTGGCAGTATTAAGTCTAAAACTTATTTATAACTACATTATTTAATTATCAGCCCAAACTTAGGTAACGTGCAAGCGCAAGCCCCTCTTCTATAAAAAAAGGTCTATCCTCTGTTGAAATGAGCAAACTTAAACAATCCATGATTATTTTACCAATTTCAACTCTGACTTAATCACACCGTTTAATGAGATCATAACATGCTTTTGTATAGGTACCTATAAAATAAAATATTAAGATAACTGTATATCAACTTCATACTCGTTGTACCTACCCCACCATGGTGCAGGCTTTTACGTGGCGGTGGGGCTCAGTAGCCTAGGGTGAGAACCCAGCACCTTGGACGTAGCTAATTGAGCCGAGGGGCTCTTTGTGCCCCTCTTATAAGAAGAGGGGACAAAAGAACAGGGGGCAAGGGGTGAAGGGATGGGAACCTCACCCCATTGTACTGTCCCGACGTTGGGAGAGGTAGTTCTGTGGTGCGGGACAACCCCTCTGTGGAGGTGGCGTCCGTCCCTTGCGGGACTGACTAGCCGTCGAGGTGCCCTGTTAGCTCAACAGATCCGGGATACCTCACCAAGGCGGCATTGTTAGCACTTGCCGGGTTTTAGTGGGTAGAGCTGCGTTCATTTACCATCTTTCGGGCGCAGCGTGTCTCACATACCCACCTGGGGAGACGGAATCCCCAGGCGGGATGCCTCAGAGCATTTTAAGGCGTTAAAGAAAATATATATATATATATATATATATATATATATATATATATATATATTTTCTTTAACGCCTTAAAATGCTCTGTATATATATATATATACTCGTAAAGTGTACACACTTTACCTTTTATTGCAACATATAGGCTATATTGTCAAAATCAATTTGTTCTCACAGTCTTTTAAATCCATGCTAAGAATCAAGAAGCCGAGCTTTGTTGGAATAGTGACGAGTGTGCCGCGGGCGTTATTTATTTATTTTTTCCTCACAACAGCCTCACATGTTCTATTAAGATAAAGTCCTGCACAAATTTACTGCTCACACACGCTTCAGGCGATGTGGTGTCTTTACTTTGCTCAAATTAACGTTAAATAATAACACGGCTTATACTAAAATATTATTACACAGTTATATTATAACGTACTAAAGAGAACCTAGCATAAAAATATTAAAAAAAAAACTCAAACTAAACCATGAAAATCTTCATAAATATTTTAATTCTTATTTTTACGTTGCCATCCAGTATATTATAGTTACTCGCCACTAGATGGTACTGAACATATGAATTCAGCGGGCGAAGCTGCTAAGAGCAATAAAAAAACATTAATTTAAATAATAATATATTTGAAACTATTTATGTTTTAACGATCTTCGATAATCTAAGAGCGCATCCACATTGAGAAAGTTACAATTAAATCACGTGACAAAACTATCGAACATATTTTTTCTGCATACAGACCTGTGAGCGACGATGGCCTAGCGAGTATGGGCTCGGCCTCTTGAGTGAGAGACGAGAGGTCCGGGTTCAATCCTGAGATGCTTAGAAATGGGTTTTTCTAAATTTCTACGTGCATCTGAACATGAGTCCATCGCTTGCTCACCACACAAGGAAACATCGTGAGGAAACCTGCATGCCTGATGAGATTAAAAGTCTTTGAAGGTGTGTGAAGTTCACCAACCCGCATTGGGTCAGCGCATCGGTGAACTAGGGCCCAAAACCCTCCTCGCCTGATTTCGAGGAGGAGACCCGTGCCCAGCAGTGGGACATATAAGGGTTGATAATATTATAATATTATAATGACATTAAATTGATTGTCAAGATTGATGTGAATGTGACAAAAAAATATCTATGTATTCCATACGTTATTATACAAATTAATATTTAATAATTTATACAGAACCTAAAACTAAAAACCTTAAAAAATATAATATAATAACTTAAGTATATTAATAAAAAGGAGTCACTTTAGGTAAGGTTCCGAAGATACTGGTAGCGTTCCCCCTTTGAATTGCTAGACTAATTCTTTGTCCGAGGTAGCTGCCAGCTCTTCGGTCTCCTGTGATGTCGACTAACCTTTTTGTTATTTCCTTAAAGAGCCTTAAAGCGATAGGACCACACGGACCAAGGGTGTCGACGCCGAATGGGACAAAATCATATTCGGAGCCTAGACCCCTGTATTTGCATATTTTAGCTTTTTCAGCCGCTTCACAAGCCGCACCAGCTCTGTTGTTGGTTACATGTAGATGGGAAGGGGCCAGCGTGTCTGAACAGGTTGCATCCCACACCAGCACCCGGCCCATCCTATGTACTCGGTATGTACGCATTTCAATAATGCGGTAGAATAGTTTTTGTTGAAAATGTGTAAAAATCGGTACAAGATATTTTAACAAAGTTTTTTTTTTATTTTAAACAATTAAGATCGAAATTTGACTCTGTAGACTCATAAGCCTAGCAACAATAATTATACAAGACGTTCATCAAAAAAAGCTCCTGACATTATAATTAATTGAAGGCGCCATTTTAATTATAATTTCTATAATTACTTTGACAAAAACATCTTAATGAATCAATTTAACGATTTAATGAAACAAGCAGGTTAGGGATAGCAGAAAATATTATGTCCCTACTCTTGTATTTTAACACTTTCTGTGAGCGATTACAAACGGAATGACCCTGCTCATTTGAATTATATTCATCATCATCATCGGCCTTTATTCGTCCGTTGCTGAACATAGGCCCTTTTTTCTTTTTACTTAGGGAAATTGTCATGATACCCCAGGCCCGGGGGAGAGCCATCTGCTCACGTTTCACTCCCGGTACTCATTCCTCCAGGGGTGCGCTAGACCGAACAACCCATCGGCCATGTATGCTTTCGCCGCGCAACCACAAGCATGGGATTCGGGGTAATTTTTTCAAGAGGTTTTCTTCCTCATCTCCTCTGGTTTTTTAAGAAGTTTCCGTTCTCTGGTCCCGGCTTCCTGCGTTGGGAGCGAGGTGTAGAGTCACCTGCTTACGTTTCGATAAGCATTCCTCCAGCGGATTCGATTAGTTCACCCAGGGCTTGGAACCCATGCTTGAGGCCTACCGCCACGTCAAGGCCCGGATCCGGATGGTGGGGTGCTGATAATAGGCCTCCTTCAATGAATGCCTTCAAGACGACCGATCCCTTGTCTCTCAGAACCAACACGGACTGGTAAGTGCAGGGAGATCGTCATCAAGAATTAGTAAATTCTTGATGACTATGACTTTGAATATTATTTAAATAACAATGTATATTGTTGTACTAAGTTACCAATTATTATAGAATTAGGAATTATAGAATTAGGAATTACAGAATTAGGAATTATAGAATTAGGAATTATAGAATTAGGAATGATAGAATTAGGAATTATAGAATTAGGAATTATAGAATTAGGAAATCAAATGTAACATTAATGGTTTAATAATTGATCATAGTGTACGTCCCATCGGCCAATCAGCCATCAGTCGGCCAATTAGAGCACAAAGCCGGCGCAGCGTGCAGCACAAATTTGTCGGAATCCGTTGTCATATAAAACACATTCCATTACCGCTCTATTCCGGTTATATGCTTGATGAATGATTTATATGTTGGTACCACCGTCTCCGTGGTGATTCTGTCCTATTGTAGGAAGTTATCAGGTCTCCCCACCATGGTTCAGGCCTTGACGTGGCGGTGGGGCTCAATAGGGTGAGCCCAGCACCTTGGGCGAAGCAAATTGAACCGAGGGAGCTCTTTGTACCCCTCTTATAAGAAGAGGGGACAAAAGAGCAGGGGTAAGGGGTGAGGATGGGAACCTCACCCCATTGTACTGTACCGACGTTGGAAGGGGTTGTTCTGTGGTGCGGGACAACCCCTCTGTGGAGGTGGCGTCGATCCCTAGCGGGACTGACTAGCCGTCGAGGTGCCCCGTTAGCTTAACAGATCCGGGGCACCTCACCAAGGCGGCACTGGTGGCACTCGCCGGGTTTTAGTGGGTAGAGCTGCGTCGATTTACCATCTTTCGGGCGCAGCGAGTCCCATATACCCACCTGGGGAGACCCACTCTTTCCCGGCGTTAATCTGGTCCCGTGGTAAGTTCTCGAAGAACTTGTGTTACGGGTACCAGACAACGGAAATATATTTAATACTTTTATACTATACATATATTTGAGATTTTTATGATATAATACACATATTTAATATACATCTATGACCCAGGAACACAGAAAATATTTTTGTTCCCTGGCGGGATTCGAACCCGCAACTCCGGCTTGAGCGCCAACGCGCTAACCACTGAGCCACAGAGGTCGTCGTTATAACAAACTTTATTATAGGTACATGTTTAAAATAATATTTACGACAGATCCCTAACACATGTATCCAATTATGTTCATTTGTATCGCTTGTAGTTTTTTAGTTTGTTTGCGCGTCAATTGGAACGTGAAATATTCGGTCAAATGTCCTCTGAGCGTGTTTCGTTGACCGACGTGACATGTGCAGCGTGAAACGGGACTGATTGGTGTGCTGACTTTTGTGACCTCTGTGACTAGCTAGATAGATAAATGTGAATTTTTAAGCGATGGTTGAGTTTGGTTGAGTCTCGAGAACAAGCTCAACCACCCTTATGAATAATAATAATATGTTGGGAAAACTCACACACAGCCATCTGATCCCAAACTAGGCAGAGCCTGTTCTTATGGCAACCAGACAACTGACACATTCTTATATATTTCTAAATTACACCCAGACAGAACAAATGATCATGCTCATCACACAAACATTTGTCCTGGGTGAGGATCGAACCCAAGACCTTCTGGGTTAGTAGTCAGGGTCACTAACCACTAGACCAACAGTCCAGATTGATCATAATTGTCATTCTGATCATATCAACATCATGCTAAGGGGCGAAGGAAGGATAAACTAGTAGATGAGCTACCGAACGGTAATAATAATAATAATATATAATAATATCAACCTTTTTATGTCCCACTGCTGGGCACGGTTCTCCTCCTCGGAATCAGGAGAAGGGTTTTGGGCCATAGTTCCTCGATGCGCTGCCCAATGTGGGTTGGTGAACTTCACACATATCCAAAGACTTTTTAATCTCATCAGGCATGCAGGTTTCCTCACGATGTTTCCGTCACCGCTGTGCAAGCGATGGTGTCATGTTCAAATGCACGTAGAAATTAAGAAAAACCCATTTCAGGCATCCCAGGTGGGGGTCAGGATCGAACCCGGACCTTTCGGCTCTCACTCAAGAGGCCGAGCCCATACCTAATAGGCCATCGTCGCTCACATAATACTAGCCTAAAAATGAGTTCACTCAATCTCGTAAAAGGTAGTGCCATGCTGCAGCCGAATTGGCACTACCGGGGTGGTACCTCTCGCTCACGTAACACCGGCGTCAAGTGACAGCTATGTGCGGTTTGTGAGTTTCTGTTAGTCCATTGGACTAGAGGATAGGATAAGGAGGGCAACGCATCTGCATAAATTTTTGTTTTGCGAATGTCTATTAGCGTCGGTAGTCACCATAAGGTACCAACTGCTCAGTTGCCTCCTTATGACATTAAAAAAAACATTTACACCTAGGACAACTCATGCGTGCGTCGAGTATCCTCAGATGCAAGATTAGGTTCGGTTACAAAGCCCACACTTCCAGTAATAATAATAATATAATAATATCTATGGATGTTTTCACACCACTTCAGTCTGGTCCCGTGGTAAGTTCTCGAAGAACTTGTGTTACGGGTACCAGACAACGGAAATATATTTAATACTTTTATACTATACATAATATATTTAAGATTTTTATTATATAATACCTACACATATTTAATACACATCCATGACCCAGGAACACAGAAAATATTTTTGTTCCCTGGCGGGATTCGAACCCGCAACCTCCGGCTTGAGCGCCAACGCTGAGCCACAGAGGTCGTCGAAAAATATCTTAAAAGCACTTCTGACTGGACTTACAGTTTAAATGAGAGAGATTTAAACATATTTTTTTATATTTATAATTCGTTACATCATTTTACTAAAAAGACAATAAAATGTTACCCGTTCTGCGACCGCAATTTAATTGTTATTGTTTCATTCCGGATGACTTTTATTGTTTAATGTTTCATGAATACAAAATCACCAGAACAGTAGTTTTGTAACATATATATTATGTTACATACAATAGCAAAGTTATTTCGTTTGAACTTCGCGCGCAAACTAGGCGGCTCCTGATAGGCGGTTAAGTCTGACGTCACACCGAAGGTTCTGGCGTTTGGGGGACGAGGGGCGTGAGGTGTCGGTGGCCGGCTTCTGACCGTCCGTTGTCCTCTACGCTCCTGACCGGCATACGTTACGCACGTTGTAATTTAATTTATAGTGAGGTCCTCGGCGTGGCAGAGGACTAACCGTGTCACGTGGATCTGGCGATCTCTCCTGAAGATCTGGCGGGGACCCCATTATTCCGGCCCACTTTTCCGGACACCACTATTCCGGCCCACTTTTCCGGACACCACTATTCCGGCCCACTATTCCGGACTCCACTTTACCTGAGCCTGGCATCGAGTCTCGGAAGTACCTACTCGATCATCTGGATTAAACCGGAATCACCGGGCGAGCTTATTTAAAAAAAAAATATTATTTGGATAGGCAAACTGGCAAACGTGCCACCTGATGGTAAGTGGTTGACGTCGCCCATGAACATGAACCAGTTTACCTGGGAGTAGCCCAAGCAACTATCTATGTGTTCTAATTATCTTGAGACATGTTAAGTCTCGGTAGGACTAAAAAAATGGCGATGTAAAATCAGCGGAATTGAAAAAAAAAAACAGGAATTTGTTGCTTTTTTGTTGCTAATTAGTTGCTAAAAAATTAATTTTTTTGCTCCAACCGATCGCAAAAAATCGGCAATAGCGCTAACTTTTCATTAAGATAGCGTGGAAATCACTGGATGTGGACTTATCGATCAAGCGAATAGGGGTCAATTTGTTGCTAATTTATTGCTAAAAGATGCTAAGAAGAAAAAAAAATGTTTTTTTTTTAATTATGCCAAAATAAATAATGTCCACGCCAGCTTAACTCTCGAGATTTCCGTGGGAAAACTATAGTAAACATTTGTTGCTGCTCATGCTGCAGCTTGTTTTAGCAGAGAGAGTCAGCAACAAAATAAAAACCGGAAGTCAAGAGAAGTTAGAGATCGGTTTCCAAAAAAGCCGGCCACGCTAGCTTAAATAACGTTTTTTCCGCGGAAAAAATAAAGTGAAAATTTGTTGCTGCTCATGCTGCGGCTTGTTTTAGCAGAGAGAGTCAGCAACAAAATAAAAACCGGAAGTCAAGAGAAGTTGGAGATCGTTTTATAAAAAAACCGGCCACACTAGCTTAACTAACGATTCTTCCGCGGAAAAACTAAGTGAAAATTTGTTGCTGCTCATACTACAGCTTGTTTTAGCAGAGAGAGTCAGCAAAAAAATAAAAACCGGAAGTCAAGACAAGTTGGAGATCGGTGTACAAAAAAACCGGTAAATGAAGTTAAACTCTTTGCCACGGAGTTTCAAAAATCCTGGGAACATGAAAGAAATTTACAAGCTCGTTAGAACAGTAGATTTCATGCCCCCTGCAGTCAGCCTTTGATCTTCGTCGGATGTAAGGTTTTACACTTTACATTTTACACTTTACGGCTATGTGCCTACGGGGTACTCAATGGATAGAATATGACGATCGATACGAAAAAGCAATAATCCGAAAAAATACACATTCAATTAATCCCCGAATAGTGTTGTATGCTGAAATCGACTAACAAAAATTTTGAGCAATAAAAATTAATTATTAAATATTATAACTCATGTTTTTAATGGTTTTGGTCACTATATGCATGCCGATCTCCAACTTGTCTTGACTTCCGGTTTTTATTTTGTTGCTGACTCTCTCTGCTAAAACAAGCCGCAGCATGAGCAGCAACAAATTTTCACTTTATTTTTTCCGCGGAAAAAACGTTAGTTAAGCTAGCGTGGCCGGCTGTTTTGGAAACCGATCTCCAACTTCTCTTGACTTCCGGTGTTTATTTTGTTGCTGACTCTCTCTGCTAAAACAAACTGTAGTATGAGCAGCAACAAATTTTTAAGCTGGCGTGGACAATATTTATTTTGGCATAATTGAAAAAAAATAGATTTTTTTTTTATTATTTTTTCTTCTTAGCATCTTTTAGCAACAAATTGACCCCTATTCGCTTGATCGATAAGTCCACATCCAGTGATTTCCACGCTATCTTAATGAAAAGTTAGCGCTATTACCGATTTTTTGCGATCGGTTGGAGCAAAAAAATTAATTTTTTAGCAACTAATTAGCAACAAAAAAGCAACAAATTGACCCCTATTCGCTTGATCGATAAGTCCACATCCAGTGATTTCCACGCTATCTTAATGAAAAGTTAGCGCTATTGCCGATTTTTTGCGATCGGTTGGAGCAAAAAAATAATTTTTTTAGCAACTAATTAGTAACAAAAAAGCAACAAATCGACCCCTATTCGCTTGATCGATAAGTCCACATCCAGTGATTTCCACGCTATCTTAATGAAAAGTTAGCGCTATTGCCGATTTTTTGCGATCGGTCGGAGCAAAAAAAATATTTTTTTAGCAACTAATTAGCAACAAATTGACCCCTATTCGCTTGATCGATAAGTCCACATCCAGTGATTTCCACGCTATCTTAATGAAAAGTTAGCGCTATTGCCGATTTTTTGCGATCGGTTGGAGCAACAAAATTAATTTTTTAGCAACAAAAAAGCAACAAATTCCTGTGTTTTTTTTTTCAATTCCGCTGATTTTACATCGCCATTTTTTTAGACCTAGTCTCGGTGCCAGTAATTACACTGCCTGTCTTGCCCTTCTCTCCGAAACACAGCAAAGCTGTTTCACGGGAGAAACAAGCAAGATGCAGTTGCTGCAACCCATGCAGTTGGGAGCGCGGCACAGTGCATCCCTCCCACCAATGGACCTAACTTAGTACTCCTATTTCTACATTTATTTTCGTACCCTAATCTTAAACCTGTATATTCGTTAAAGCTGTAAGGCGGAATAAATAATACCTTATGGTTAACGAACACATGCAAGACGTTTGCTTAGCACACACAATTTCTTGCCCTGTAAACAAAAAATATAATGTCGATATTTCACAAACAGATATTAAACATTTTATATTTATTTTTCACTTTGGTTTTCATATTTCACAGAGAGATCTGTGTGACACGAAAATCTTTTACCTGCGGCGAGCCGTTATTGTGACATCGTCTTACATTGTAAGACAAAATAATGTAAAATGGTTTTCGAAAGTATTTCATAAATGAAATACATGATATTATTTATTTATTTACCGTTTATTTGTTCTGCTGATTTTTATTTGCACGTGAAACAATAAAAATAAAACCACTTTAGCTGGACAAGTTGTTACATTTTTATGTTGTATAGAATAACTTTTTTTTTCTTTTGCGCCGGGAAACGCTCTGAAGCAACCTGTGGGGGAGAGGGACTCCCCAGGCGAGTAGTTACGTGGGACTCGCTGCGCCCGATAGATGGTAAGGTGGACGCAGCTTTTTACCTATTAAAAGGTGAGTGACAATGCCACCTTTGGTGAGGTGCCCCGAATTGGTTGAGTAGCAGGACACCTCGACAGGTTGTCAGTCCCCCAAGGGATCGACGCCACCTCCACAGACGTCCCGCACCACAGAACAACCCCTCCCAACGTTGGGACAATGCAATGGTGTCAGGTTCCCATCTTCGCCCCGGACAAAAGAGCAGGGGAGATGCTGCTCTTTTGTTCCCTTTTCTTATAAGAGAGGTAAAAAGAGCAGCTACCTCGGTTCAATTGGCTTGGCCCAAGGTGCTGGGTTCACCTTAGGCTACGGAGGCCCACCACCACGACAAGGCTTGAACCATGGTGATATTGTATATTCTATGATGTTCTATAGGTATCCTTACCTACCATAAACAATATAATAACTATTATGACAGGATGCGCACGTGCTCGCCTGCATGGGTACAATTATCCTGCTTCGTAAAACAGCATCACGTTTCGGAGAGAAGGGCAGGACAGGCAGTGTAATTACTGGCACCGAGACCAGGATAAGCAACGGCCTCATAAGTTGCTGGACGTCCTCTTGGCACGTCTACCTGTAGACAGTATGCCAATATGAAAAAATATCTTGATCATGAATAAAATCAAAAATGATCGCCAATACGATCCGAGTGCTATACATTGGTGAATGGATGGTGGTTGCAACTGTTTAATGTGTATCCTGGTTAATGGCCAACCAACCCATCATCTGCTCCGTGGCCTCCACTCTTGAACGTTATTGGCCCATCAATCTATTCAATAAGAACAGCTAAAAGAGTAAAAAGTACGGCCGGGCTTTGATGAGAGTACGGGCGGAAAATGGAAGCGTTTGGTTTTATGTTTTCCGGAAATCCACAACAACTCGATTTTTACGGCATTTCCTGCCTCGCACGACTAATATATGGAATCGGCTGCCTCGTAAGGTGTTTCCGAACCGATACGACTTAGGGACCTTCAAGAAAAGAGCATACTCATATCTGAAAGGCCGGCAACGCACCTGCTAATCCACTGGTGTAGCGGGTGTCTGTGGATGTCGCTCTTCACTTACCATTAGGTGAACCGACTATCCGTTTGCTCTTCTATATAAAAAAAAAAATGTCGTTTCCGAACTCTTCTTTATTTTAATTGAGATAAGACAATTATTGTTGGATGACTTACTGATCTTTTTGAGTTGGTGCCAAATCAGAATTTGCATAATAACACTGCTTGATAGCTTTGAACATTTTATACATAAATGTTTGAAAAATAAATTAAACACGGTTAAACAGAAGATTAAACGAAAAAAATAGTTAAATATCATGGGGTACATAGATAATATCAACCCTTATATGTCCCACTGCTGGGCACGGGTCTCCTCGAAATCAGGCGAGGAGGGTGTTGAGCCATAACACCGATGCGCTGGCCCAATGCGGGTTTTTTCAATTCTCACACCTTCAAAGACTTTTAATCTCATCAGGCATGTGTTTCCTCACGATGTTTCCTTCAGCGGTGAGCAAACGATGTTCTCCTGTTCAAATGCACGTATAAATTAAGAAAAATCCATTTCTAGGCTTCACAGGGGTCAGAATCGAACCCTGACCGCTCACCCAACAGGATGAGCCCATACCCACTGGACCATCGTCGCTTAAATCGTGGGGTGCTGACAAGAATTATAATTACCATCGACGACTTACAGGTATCCTAAAACTTTATATTGAAGAAAATTATTCATGTTAAAATACTCACAATTCATAAGATCTTTATTCTGGGTGAAATATCGTTAAATCGACTGACTTTAAAGTAACCGTGATGCGATATGTTTAGATATTGTCGTTGTCGTATCATCATCATCATCAGCCTTCATCCGATACCTTGCCCGCATCCAACATGGACCGGCCGTAGGATTCGTTGTCGTTTGAATTCTATTATCTTGTTTAGCTGAGTAAATAAAAGCAAAGTAGTATTTAGATACAAATCATATCGTAGTTATATAGTTATACATTGAAGTGCTTTTTTTTTAACGCCGGGAAATGTTCTGTGGCATCCCGCGGGTGAGTGGGTCTCCCCAGGCGGGTATGTGGGACTCGCTGCGCCCGAAAGATGGTAAGTGGACGCAGCTTTACCGACTAAAATCCGGCGAGAGCCCCGGATCTGTTGAGATAGCAGGGCACCTCGACGCCACCTCCACAGAGGGTTTGTCCAGCACCACAGAACAACCCCTCCCAACGACGGGACAGTACAATTGGGCGAGGCGAGGGCGCACATCATCGCCCCTTGTCCCCTGCTCTTTTGTCCCCTCTTCTTATAAGAGGAGTAAAAAGAGCAACTCCCTCGGCTCAATTTGCTTCACCCAAGGTGCTGGGTTCACCTTAGGCTACTGAGCCCCACCGCCACGACAAGGGTTGAACCATGGTGGCTGCCTTGAAGTGCCTGACCTATACACAACTGATAATATAGGCACGACGTCGCGGAGACTGCTTAGTAGCTGGCAGTCTCCCCTTACGAGGAGTAATCTACGCTTTTCGCGGCCAGCTTTTCGCTGAGGTGACCCTGTTGCCTGCAAACCCTCAAAAAGGCACTCGCAGTTGTTTTTTTTATGTCGCAGTGGTTTCGCTGCGATATAAAAAAGTACACAGCAACTGTAGCGTATTTAGACAACTTTGACGTCAAATAACTTTCTCCAACTTTCCTTAACTTGTTCCAAAGAAGATAAACTCTAGTCACGAAAACACTCATATAGTATATGTGAAAGATTTTCGGATGTGTATGTGATTTTACATCTGTATACTGCTTACTGGGGCCCAGAAAGAAGGGCAGGCTAGGCTATATAATTATTACCATCTTACATATCGACCTAAGAGGAGCTAGGCGTACTTCGAGGGATGAGGCATCGAGCATACAACCGTAATAGAGCGGTAATGTTATGTGTTTTGTATGAAAACTAATTCCGCCTTTGTGCTGCGAGGCTGGGCCAGTTCTGCGCTCTGATTGGCCGACTGACGACCATTGCTATTACGTCAGTGACAGATCACTGACCAGTTTCGGAATTTTATGTCTCACATCACTCTATCCAGTTATATGTTCGATGGGGATAGGCAACGCATAATGAACTCGTTAACGTTATGTTCATAGATGACGCAGACCTGCTGTCAATTTGCCTATCTAACATAAAAACATTAGACTCCAGTGATAATGTATTTCCCATTTAGTCTATTAATAGGACGAAACCGCTTCGAGCTATGACGTCATACAGCACGTAGGTATAACTAAAGGTTTGAGGCAGGCAATATCCCGCTCCTTTATCTAATTACAGTTTCCGTACGAGAGCATTTTGAAGCGGAAGATTGGACAATCGCCAAGGGCGAGACAGAAGTGACGTGTTAATGTAAGCCGGGTTTTTATACCTGTACATGGACCCGATTCATTTTTAACCAATTATTTTATATGTTACTTCATAATTGCAAAGGAAATCTGTCAGACACACAACCTGATGATAATAGCAGCGGCGCCCATGAACTCTACTACTGCGAGGTAGTGATGTCGTGGAAGGAGATGGCGGAGCAGGAGAGGAAGCGTACTGGCGCCGCTGTAGAGCGTGGCGGCAACAGGAGGTCGTACCGCCGTAAGAGCACTTGTGCGCCGGTGGATCGGGGGATCCGCCGAGTATCAGCGAGTCCCACATACCTGCCAGGGAAATCCCCCTCCCCCAGCGGGATGCCTAAAAGCACCTCCCGACGAGAAAAAAAAAAGAAAAAAACGTCGCCCATGGACATAAATGACTTTACCTGGAACTAGCCCGCCAGCCTGTCGCTGAGGTGACCCTGTTGCCTACAGACCCGGAACCCTCAAAATGTGGCTGAAGGCGCTCGTAGTGGTTTTAGTTTACGGGTAGGGCACTCCCAGGTTGGCGGAGCTGCCTCCGATGGCGAGTGTTCCTCCAACGGAAGGAGAGGCTGGAAGTGGCATGGCATCATCACCTTCCACTTTGCACAGATCCTTACGGGGCATGGCTGCTTCGGAAGGTCTCTGTGGAAGGTGGCAGGGGCGGAGGACTCGCCAGGGTGTCATCACTAAAGCATCAGTGAAGACACTGCAGACCATACCCTGGTGGAGTACCCAGCATGGGCGGAGACAAAGTCGCCCCTCGTCGCTGAGGTTGGCGCGGACCTGTGCCATGACAAGAGAGCGCCCTTCGGTCACCCGAGCGATGACCGTCAGTGAAAGCGCATGGCAGGCGGTCCTCTCCTTCTGCGAGGACGTGATGTCGCAGAAGGGGGAGGCAGAGCGGGAGAGGTAGCGCATTGGTGCCTCTTCCCGCAGGAGGGAGTGGTGGCGACAGGCGGTCGAACTGCCGTGAGGGACCTGTGAAGAGATGAGAAGAGTGTCGGATGGTACACCATTCTGGCCATGTGCAGACGTCCACAGCTTTTGCGCTGGGCCACCCAGACGACGAGGAGAACACCGCTGGCGTTTAGTTGGTAGAGTCTGCGTCCACCTAACCATCTTCTCGGGCACAGAGAGTCCCACATAACAGTTCAGTGTAGTGGGAAGGATGACTATTTAATAAAGTTAAATTTAACTTAGATAATCGTAAACTAAATCCTTCCAAAACTAATACTAAGATAAGAAACCCCAAGTTCTTGGTGATAGCTGATAAACATTGAATGCCCTAAATTCCAGGTTTCAAAGTCTATCCTTGAACAAGTCAGACCACCCATCGACGGAACTAAACTTTACATTTAAGTCTTTGATAAATTCGCTGATCTTTATTAAGTGTAGGTACCTATCAGTAGTGAGTTTAAGTGGCTTGGTAACGAACGGGTCAGATAAAATGGTCGCGGGTTCAAATACTACAGTAAAAATAATCTAATCTAATTTAGTGCATAGAAATCTAAATAATAAGGTCTACTGCCTACACTTTAGGCTATCTAATGAAAAAATAGTTTTTCATATACAGCTAGTTCCGGTTCCTAGTAGTTACAGAGATCATCACCGTATTCAATCGAATATACATTTCTTCTTTATTGTATTACTACAAATGGGCGACGTCGACTTCTCCTTGCGTAGATCCTGACGGGGCACGGCTGCTTCGGAAGGTATCTGTGGAAGGTGGCAGGGGCGGAGGACTCGCCAGGGTGTCATCACTGCAACGGCAGTGAAGATACTGCAGAACACACCCTGGCGGTGTGCCGAGCTTGGGCTGAGGCACGGGAGTCCCTCATTGTTGAGGTCGGCGCAGACCTGTCGCTCCCTGCGGTCATCCGAGCGATGACCGGCAGTGAGAGAGTATGGCAGGCGGTTCTCTCCTTCGCGAGGTAGTGATGCCGCAGAAGGAGGAGGCGGAGCGGGAGAGGGAGTGCACTGGCGCCTCTTCCCGCAGGAGAGAGCGGCGGCAACAGGAGGTCGTACCGCCGTGAGAGGACTTTGCACTGTGGATCGGGGGATCCACCGCGCGCGCGTTAGGTCCGGGTTATAAGGCACCCTTATGTGTTCAGGGTGCCTTAAGTGGAGTAGGAGGAGGGGACGCCACCACCCTGCCTCCAGAGGAGAGTGCCTCTAGGCACACCGTCGCTGGTGCGGACGACCATAGTTCCCGCATGACGAGGAGAACACCGCCGGGTTTTAGTGGGTAGAGCTGCGTCCACCTTACCATCTCTCGGGCGCAGCGAGTCCCACATATCCGCCAGGGGGATCCCCCTCCCCAGCGTGATGCCTTAGAGCATCTCCTGGCGAAAAAAAAAAAACGTTGACCACTTACTTCACTATGATACTCTCAGCGTCTCTTATCGCCGCTCCAACTTATACTACGTATACTACGTCTATAAACCACAGTATCCTCTGAGATCTATCTCATCACAATAGTGTAGGTCTGTATTCCTTATACATCAGGGTATACATCAGAAGCCTGTCATTACCTCGTTACTACCATCGGTGATAAACCCGTCCCTGTAATTTCACGCCATATTTCGTAACTGGCTTTAGGTGTATGTAAATATGTTCAAATTATATTCTTTAAAGTATTGAGTATAATTAAAGATGGAATTGTAAAGAGAAGACTCTAGATATAGACGGCCTTCAAGGTCAAGAGCAAGCCTCTCACATTACAAACTATAGAAGCCTACTTAATCTGAGCATTTTAACGCTATAGATGTGTTAAACAAAAGTTTGTCCAAAATAATAATATTCATATCAGCCTTTTTGCCGTTCATTGAAAACCTGTGTTTAACAGTGTATGCAAAACAACCAGTATTTTTTTATGTCATAAGTAGGTAACCGAGCAATCGGAGCCTTATGGTGACTACTGACTACCGACACCTATAGACATCCGTACAACCAAAAGTTATGCAAATGCGTTGCCCCCTTTTCCCTATCCCCCCAATGTGCCACCGGAAACTCACAAACCGCACGAAACGCGTCAGCATAACTGTCACTTGACCCCGGGGTTATATGAGCGAGAGGTACCACAGTCGTGCCGGCCTAATTCAGCTGCAAAGCAGCATGGCACTACCTCTTACTATAGTTATACTTATACATTAAATAAATCTTATACACGCGCGTCGATTAATCACCAACTGATCTAAATGTAGCGACGCATCGAGAGGTATTTGACCGGCGAATTGCATTTAATTGAGTAGCTACTGTTTCCTGTTTATATTACAGTATTTTAGATTGAAGTGTTTACGGCTTATCATTAATATCAACACTCTATTAAGGCCCCACCATGGTTCAGGCCTTGACGAGGGGTTCAGTAGCCTTGGGCGAAGCCAATTGAGCCGAGGGGGCTCTTTGTACCCTTCTTATAAGAAGAGGGGACGAAAGAGCAGGGGGTAAGGGGTAAGGAGATGGAAACCTCGGTCCCTTGGGGGACTGACTAGCCGTCGAGGTGCCCTGTTTGCTCATTAGATCCGGGGCACCTCACCAAAGGCGGCATTGGTGGCACTCGCCGGGTTTTAGTGGGTAGAGCTGCGTCCACTTACCAGCTTTCGGGCGCAGCGAGTCCCACATGCGTGGGGAGACACACTCCCCCCGCGGGATGCCTCAGAGCATTTCCCGGCGTTAAAGAAAAAAAAGGGTTAAGTACTGATACGCAAAGGACCGACGCGCCAAAAGTGAGCGAAGCAATTTAATTAAAAAATCACGTCTTTATGATTACTAAATTAATAAATTCACGTGCGAATAAAGATGGCAACAATGTGATATCAACCTTTCTTTAAATGACTGAGCCATACTTTCTACATATTAGCAATACGACTATTGTGATAATGATCTTAAACATATTGAACAACCCGTTCAAATAAAACACCCGCTTCTGGGAGGGTAAATTTATCATAAAACTCACCGACACGCTTTCTTATCAAAAGTTCCGTGAAAAAACTCATCATTTTTTCACATAAAAGAGACATTTTGTTACTTTGTGTGATGTTTTCCCCATCTTGGTAATACTTTTAGTGTAAGATTATGCATAATATACCTACTCATTTTATCGTATTTTCCTAATACGCACAAAATGATAGAATAGATGATGAAATTCATTTTCACACTTTTCGTAATAGTGAAAAATAATTTCTCTATTCTAATCTAATCTATGGACGCTTTTACACCACGTCAATATGGTCCCGTGGTAAGTTCCCGAAGAACTTGTGTTACGGGTACCAAACAACGGAAATATATTTTATACTTTTATACTATTAAACATACATAATATATTTAAGATTTTTATTATATTATACATATATTTAATACACATTCATGACCCAGGAACTTAGAAAACTTTTTTTTTTCCTGGCGGGATTCGAACCTACCTAACGCTACCTCCCTCACGAGTGCCAACGCACTAACTATTGAGCCACAGATGTCGTCAGAATAATCTATATGTGATATTAATGCGAAAGTGATATGATAAGGATGATGAAAAATACAGTAGAATTTCTAAATTGATCTGCATAAAAAATGAAAGACAAAAATTGTATTTGTTTAAAAAAGCAGTAGCCACACTACGACAACCTAGTCCTGCGGTAAGCTTGTATGTCCTCTTATGGTACGACTTACGATTAATTGAAAACTGAGATAAATTTAAGACATATTTTATATGTTACCCGGTATAGAGTTCGTATTAGGATTCGAACCCGCCACTTCAACCTACAGTCGGACATAATATAACCACTACACCACCAATCACAATGACCCACAAGGCATACCTTGTATTGTGTTAACAATGAAGAGTATTCACAGAAGAATATATTAATACTAGCTATGAATACCCGCTTCGCTGGGTCATTTTTAATAGTACACTTATTTGTTGATATTAGAATTTTTTGGGATGTTTAAAAAGTTACTAAAACACTCCGCATATTTTCGATCGATAAGAATGTTAATATACATTTTAAAGCTCTCTAGTTTACTCGGAGTTATTCTAGATCATTCTAGAATTTTCTAGAACATTTTCGATCGATCAGAACATTGGTATACATATTAAAGCTTTCTAGAACATTCCAGAAGTTTCCTGAACAATCCAGACCATTTTAAATCAATAATAGTCACATTTTCAAAGTTAACATCTTTCAACCCCCGTATCTTTTACACCCATATAATTATCGACTTGCAACCACCATAGTGCACATTGGAAACCTTGTACCTATTGCCACACACAAACACTTTTCATCTGCAATGCGTAGTTTTGGCTGCAAAGTGAAATAAGTGAAGTTGAGGACACACACCTCCAATTTTATATATATAAGAGAAGAAAAGAGATTTTATTTCACGGCCACCGGTGTTCGAAGACGCTAATTAAAGCAATTTAATTTTCATTTCACCGCCAGAATGCAATTTTAAATTCATTAAAAATTTCGTGTCATATAAATTGGGTCCGCCATTTTAATTGATACTATCAAAACTTTTTATTTGTTACGTTGGTAAAATTGTCTGTCAGTGTTGCAAGTTACATAATATTAAATATCCCGTGCAGCAACTTTCATGTTAACGAATTTCCGAAACTGTTCATCCGATTTAAATGTGTTTTATTTGCTTTGACTGGTCGTCGAGATCTATTTTTTTTTATCGATACTAGGGCTGAAGTGTTTGTTTGTACGCGCTTATCTACGGAACTACGTGACAGGTTAAAACAAATATTTTTGCCTTAGACAGCTCAATACTTGAGGAATACTATTTTAAATTTGAAAAAAAAAAAGGTGCCGTGGTTAGGCCAGTGCTACTTTATTTAAGCCAATGCTGGTCACTTAAAATCTCCGATGAGAAGCAGACACACGAGGAGAAAATGAGAATACTAAGATTCTAGAGGTGACCAGGATGGACAAAATCAGGAATTAGTACGAGGACGCCTTAAAGAAGTACCGGTGCTGGAAAAGGGAAGCCACCGACTGGCACGGTTTGGTCAAGTTTGTAGAAGAGAAAGAGATCGCGTGATACGTAGGGAGATGCGGGTGGAAGGGAATAGGGGCAGGGGAAGAAGATGGCTGGATGGGATTAAGAGAGATATAGAGGAGTGTGGAGTCACACGAGAATGAAGCCAGACTGGACATACAAGACATTCAAAGCCGACCCCTATATATAGTTAATTATGGTGGTCCTGAAAATCGATGTTGGGGTTAGAATATGTGCTCGTACATACCGATGGGAGGGAAGCGCTGTGCCGTGTTCCCGGCTGCATGGGTACCACCATCTTGCTTGTTTCTCCCGTGAAACAGCTTGGCTGTGTTTCGGAGAGAAGAGCAAGCCAGGCAGTGTAATTACTGGCACCGAGACTTAACATCTTATGTCTCAGGATAGGCAACACATAAATGGGTTGCCTGGGTCGTTCCAGGTATACTAGTTTATGTTCATGGGCGACGTCGACCACTTACCATCAGGTGGTACGTTTGCCAGTTTGCCTATCCAACTAACATAAAAAAAAATATAATCCTAACTGAAGCCGAGGACTTGCCTTTTGTGGGTTGCGCCGCTGCCCAAAACTTGGTCTTATAATAAATTATATTCTCTTTAAATGTTCATGTCTGAAGTCGAAGTCTTGACTGTTTCTTTTTATTTTTCTAGGTGTAATTTTTTTTTGTTATTATTACTAGTAGGTATTTTTGTATCCTGTGTTTGTTTTTTTTACTGTATTGTTTGACTTGTTTACCTTTGTATATCACCTATAATAGAAATATTTATGTGTAGTGTAGTGCTGCATGTCTCACAAATAAAATTATTATTATTATTCTTAATAATAATGGCTGGGAAGATGATAATGATGACTCTTTTGTCATAATGTTTATATAAAACACAATTTACATAGATGGTAGAACAACTGATCGAGATATGCATATATCTAGTATAGTATAGTATATCAATAAATTACGACACCATTAATTTACAGTAATTCTACCATGAGTTTTGTGACAAGCGTAAATGGCATAACTAGAGTAGTTACGTAAAACGCAACACGAATAGAAAACTATATCATGCCTTTGTTTTCTATTCGTGTTGCGTTTCTACGTTAACTACTTATATACGTAACGTAACGTTAACGTAAAAACACAACACGAATAGAAAACTATACCATATCTTAGTTTTTATTCGTGTTGCATTTTACGTAACTAGTATAGTTATGTCATTTACGCCAAGTAACAAAACTCATGGTAGAGGTACTGATCAATAAGAAAATTATAATGGCTATCAAATCAAATTTAGTAATTCAACAGGCCATATTATCAATATCCTGGTAGTATGACTAAGTATCGTACAGTAAACACCTCGGTATGTAGATTGGTCCGCCGGTGTCCCTGTTACAAACGTAGATATTTATGTCAATTGTAATTGGTGTATTGTCCTAAGGTATTATATTATTACCTACTTATGTTTGAATTGTTAATTGGAGTTGACTAAAGTAGGCTTATTATTTATTGTTCTCAAATATCATAAGTGTAGTGTCACAGCGTGATATGAAACGTTCTATCCTAGGTATATCTTATGTCCGCGCCCAGTCGGCCCCAATCAACGAGACGCTCCAGCGGGGCCAACTGGGGAGGATCGTCGGGGAACTTTTCCCCGACACGCCCGTGGGCTATACGCCCCCCAGGATGGCTCGGCAGACGCCGGACGAGGAGGGTGTTCCGCCACCCGTCACGGAGGCTGAAATGGAGGTGGTTCTGTCCCGCCTCCAGAGTAAGAAAAGGGCGCCGGGTCCAGACGGGGTGCATGGGAGGGTCCTCCCCATCTCTCTCGCGATAGCCTTCGGGAGCTGTTCGACCGCTGCCTGCGGTCCGGAGAGTTCCCGAGGGCCTGGAAGGAGGGTCGGCTCTGCCTGCTACCAAAGGCAGGGCGGACCCCTGACTCGGCTTCGGCGGTGCGACCGGTGGTGTTGTTGAGCGAAGCTGGGAAGGCCTTGGAGAAAATTGTGGCCTCCCGGCTCGTTCAGCACCTGGAGGAGGGCCCGGGACCGGGACTCTTAGAGTCCCAATTTGGGTTCCGGGCACGCCGGTCGACCGTCGACGCCCTCTGTTGCAACATAAGAAAAAAAATAAAAATAAAAATTTAACTTGTCATTAGTTGACAACACTATATTCTGTTATCTGTGTTACTTGTGACTTGTGACTGAGTATTCTTGCGGATTTCAATTTTCATGTGCGTAGAAAAATATATTTCTTTATTCTGTTGGATATATTCTTTTTAATAACCTTAACAGGTTATGGGCCCAGGAGACTCTGGAAATACAAAAGAAATCAGCAAAGAAAAAGTTGCAATCGTGTGAGAAGTCTTGTCAAGGTAACCTAAAAATGGATTCCACGCGGTCGATGAGTTTGGAAAAATTTGACGGAAATAATTTTCGTCAGTGGAAATTTCAGATCAAATGTGCTTTGAAAGCTAAGGGCATTGATATTTCAATACCAAAACCAGAAGGAAATAGTGAGGAATGGTCGAAAAACGATGGCATGGCGATGTTTATTATAACATCTTCCATGGACTTCAAACAAATTACTTTAATAGAAAATTGCGAAACTGCTGTTGAAATAATGTCAAAACTAGAATCAATTTACGAACAAAAAAGTGAACTGTGTAAAATGTTAATTCACGAAAAATTTTATCAATATAAAATGGCGCCGGATGACAGTGTAGCTCAACACATCTCAAAAGTGGAAACCTTAGCTAAACAACTGAAAGAAAGTGGTGAAACTCTCAGTGATATGGCAATTATGACAAAAATATTGGGAACATTACCTTCTAAGTATAGATCAATGCGACAAGCCTGGATGTCATTAGATCCGAAACAACAAACCATTATTAATCTAACTGCCCGTCTATTGGATGAAGAGGCGAGCCTAACAGGCGAGGAGGAACAAGAGACAGCTCTCCTTGTTGCAAAGAAGGGATGGAAATCAAGGCCAAAGCAAAATGAACAAATAGCGAGTGGTAGCAGCACTAGCAGCATGAATAATAAACCAAATAATCACAGGTTTGAATGCTATAATTGTGGCAAGAGGGGTCACTTTTCTAGAGAATGCCGTGCTCCACGAAATACCAACACTAGAAAACCTCAAGAAGATGCAGATATGTTAGCTTTTTACGTGGAAAATAATTCATATTATAATGCTGAAGAGGACAGTTGGATTCTGGACAGTGGTGCCTCGGCCCACATGACCTTTAGAAAGGATTTCTTTCTAGAACTGTTTGAATGTAATAATAAGTCATTGACATTGGGAAATAAACAATCTGTGGAAGTACTTGGCATTGGAAAAGTGTTAATTAAAAGATATGTCAATGGACAGTGGGAGACCGGTGAACTAAATGATGTTTTATATGTTCCAAGTTTGAGAAGGAATCTATTCTCAGAAGGAGTAATAATAAGGAAATCCTATTTTATAATAAAGAAAAACGCAAGTGCAATGATTTATAAAGATAACAAAGTGGTGATGAGTGCAAATATTAAAGAAAATAATTTATATGAGCTAAACATAAAAACAGTGGTTCCAGATACATGCAACTTGGTTCAATGTAACCAAAATGATATAAAAATGTGGCACGAAAGGTTAGGACATATTAATTTAAAACAAATTAAAAATATGAGTGAAAATAGTGTTGTTGAAGGACTGAAAGTGATTGACAATGGACAGAACAATTTTGTTTGTGAAGCTTGTGCATATGGCAAGCAGTGCAAGTTCCCATTTCACAAATCTGAGCGAGGAGAATTACATCCAGGTGACTTAGTACATAGCGATGTTTGTGGACCTATGAGTGTCCTATCAGTTCAAAATATGAGATATTTTTTATTGTTCAAAGATGCTGCAACTAGTTACAGGCATGTTTACTTTATTAAACATAAAAGTGATGTTTTAGAAGTCTTTAAAAAGTACAATGCTATGATCAAAAATAAATTCATGCACAATGTCAGAGTATTACATACTGATAATGGTAAAGAGTATGTGAACAAAGCATTCAAAGAGTATTTGGAGAGCGAGGGGATAGTTCATGAATGTACTGCACCATATACGCCAGAGCAAAATGGTCGTGTAGAAAGAGAAAATCGAACTATAATGGAGAGTGCACGGTCAATGTTGTATGCCCGAGATGTCCCATTGGAGCTATGGGCAGAAGCTGTGCACTGTGCAGTTTACATATTAAATAGGACTTCCTCCACCCAAACTCCTAATACAACAGCTTTTGAATTGTGGAACGGAATCAAACCCCAATTAGGTCATGTAAAGGTGTTTGGCAGTATTGGTTATGTTCACGTCCCAGATCAATTAAGAACCAAATTGGAGAAGAAAAGTAATAAAATGATACTTGTTGGCTATGACAACATTAACTACAGAATGTATGATATAAATACAAAGAAAATAAAAATCTCAAGGAATGTAATTTTTGATGAACATCATGTTCCAAGCATAAGGAAAAATATTTCACAAATAATTATTTCTGAAGATGATGTCACAAAAAATATTAATGAGAGTAAAGCACAGGTATCCAATATAGATGATCCTCTTGAGAGTTCAACATCAGAGAGTGAGGAAAACATTTTGAGTTGTACTAGTGGTAACAGTGATGACCCAGACTATGAACTGTCTCAAGAATTAGAAGATTCACTATCATCACACACAATTAATTTAAAACCAAGAGTTAATAAAAACTATGAAGCAAATCTCATTGAGCTGTCATTACCTCAAACATATGCAGAAGCACTGAACAGTCCACAGAAAGATGAATGGTCTAAAGCTATTCAAGAAGAATTATCTGCACACAAAGAAAACAATACCTGGACTGCGGTTAAAAGGTCAGGTCAACGAACCCTTACTACAAAGTGGGTATTTACCATAAAGAAAAATGAGAATGATAAAATTGTACGCTATAAGGCTCGTTTATGTGCTAGAGGTTTTAATCAAATCAAGAATATTGATTATCAGGAGATATTCTCTCCAACAACTCGTTATGATTCTATAAGAATTTTACTTTCTATTGCTGCAAAGTACAATTTTATAATACAACAGTTTGATGTCAAGACTGCTTTTTTGTATGGGTATCTTGAGGAGGATATTTTTATAGATATACCTGATGGTTTGTTAATTAAAGATGATTTTGTATTAAAATTAAATAAATCACTGTATGGTTTAAAACAGGCTTCTAGATGCTGGAATAAAACCTTTACTGAGTTTTTAATTAAATATGGTTTTGTTCAATCTCAAGCGGATAGTTGTATTTATATAGGATTCTTTGAGGGGATTAAAGTATTCTTAATAATTTATGTTGATGATGCTCTTATAATATCCTCCAATAAACAACTTATCAAGGAGATAATTGAATATTTAAAACGAGTTTTTAAAATTAAAGAGTTAGATTTAAAATACTTTGTGGGTATGCAAATAGAGCGTATAAATAACAGTATATACATTCATCAGAAAAACTATATAAATCAGATTATTGAGAAGTTTTGTATGAGTCAGGCAAATCCTGCCAACACTCCAGCAGATGTTAATGTAATTATTACAAAAAATTATGATGAAAATGTTGTTAATTTTCCATATAGAGAGGTTATAGGTTGTTTATTGTTTTTAAGTTCTGTCTCAAGGCCAGATATTTCATTTTCTGTCAATGTATTAAGCAGATATGTTAATAATCCAAGTTTACAACATGTAAATGCTGTTAAACGTATAATTAGATATTTAATAAAAAGTAAAAATTTGTGTATAAAGTATGGAGAAAGCGATGACCTTGTTGGATATTCAGATTCAGATTTTGCAAGTGATGTTGATACCCGTAAATCTACTACAGGATATATATTCTTATTGAATGGAGGACCAATCACATGGTCCAGTCAGAAACAGAAGACCATCGCTCTCTCCACTACTGAGGCGGAATTTGTAGCTGCTTGTGAATCTGCTAAAGAAATACTGTGGTTACAGCAATTAATGTCTGATTTAGGTGAAAATTATAATTATATCACATTGAACGTTGATAACCAGAGTGCAATCAGATTAATTAACAATCCTATTTATCATAAGCATACGAAACATATAGATGTTAAGTATAATTTCATACGAGAAAAGGTTGAGTTGGGTTTAGTTAAAATTAATTATGTCACAAGTAATTGTCAACTTGCTGACATTTTGACTAAAGCATTATCTACTCAAGCATTTGTATATCTAAGAGATCAAATGTTGCATGTTATTGATTAGTTTTTTTTTATGTAAAGTTAAATTTTAGTGGGAGTGTTGCAACATAAGAAAAAAAATAAAAATAAAAATTTAACTTGTCATTAGTTGACAACACTATATTCTGTTATCTGTGTTACTTGTGACTTGTGACTGAGTATTCTTGCGGATTTCAATTTTCATGTGCGTAGAAAAATATATTTCTTTATTCTGTTGGATATATTCTTTTTAATAACCTTAACACCCTCAAACGCCTTCGGGCGGTGACGGTTGAGGCGGAACACAGAGGGGAGGTGGTGGTCGCGGTGTCCTTGGACATCGCGAACGCCTTCAACAGCATCCCTCACAGTGTGATACGGGAGGCACTGAATTTCTTCGGAGTGCCCCCGTACCTAAGGAGGCTGTTGGAGACGTACCTCTCCGAGAGGAGGGTAGCCTGCGAGGACCGGTGTGGGTCCGTAGAGTGGTGGCGAGTCGGATGCGGTGTTCCACAGGGGTCGGTTCTTGGTCCGATCCTGTGGGACATCGGCTACGACTGGGTCCTGCGAGGCCGCCTCCTCCCCGGGATGGGTGTCATATGCTACGCGGATGACATCCTCGTGTATGCCCGAGGACGAGGCTATAAGGAGGCGGCGCGGCTGGCCGAGGTCGGGATCGACCTAGTGATCAGCCGCATAGAGAGGTTAGGGCTTCGGGTCAGACCTGAGAAGACCGAAGCCCTTCTCTTCCGCGGGACCGGGCGGAAAGGACCCCCACCGGGGGCTGCCCTCCAGGTCGGAGGGGTGAGGGTCAGGATGAGCCCCCATATCAAATATCTGGGGCTCATCCTTGACGGAGGGTGGACCTTCGACCCACATTTCTCCATGTTGGGACCGAAGGTTGCGAAGGCGGCAAGTGCACTGGGCAGACTCCTCCCGAACCTCGGAGCACCCAGCGCCGCCTGCAGGCAGCTATACTCCGGAGTCTGCCGTAGTATGGCGACGTACGGTGCACCCATCTGGGCGGATCACCTTACTGGGAGGAATAAGGCCCGGCTGCGGTCGGCGCAGCGGGTCATCGCAGTAAGAGTGATCCGGGGGTACCGTACGGTTTCGTGGGCAGCAGCCACTGCCCTAGCCGGTGACCCCCCGTGGGAGCTTGTGGCGGAGGTTCTTGCCGAGATGCACTCCTATGTCTCGGATAGGAGGTCTCTTGGCGAGAGCCTTACGCTAGACGGGATCCTTCGGGTTCGCCGACTAGGGCAAGAGGCGTTAATGCGGAGGTGGGGGGAGGACCTGGCGCAGCAGCCGTATGGCAAAAACCTGACGGTTGCTCTGCGTCCGGTCCTTGAGCGGTGGATGCGCCGTAAGCGCAAACCCCTCACCTTTCGTCTGACACAGGTGCTCACCGGGCATGGTTGCTTTGGTGAGTACCTGTGCCGGACGGCCCGCAGGGAGCCGTTGACAGTGTGTCACGATTGTGGCGCGGCGGTGGAATCAGCCCAGCACACACTCGAGGTGTGCCCGTGATGGGCGGCGCTGCGTCACGGTCTGACATCAGTCATCGGAGGGGACTTGTCTCTGCCGAGCGTCATCACTGCGATGCTCGGTGACGACGAGTCCTGGACGGCGATGGTCTCCTTCTGCGAGGCAGTAATGTCCCAGAAGGAGGCCGACGAGCGGGTGAGAGAGGAGGCCGCCGACGAGGCCTCCCCCCGCAGGCGAGGAACGGGGGTGCGTAGGTGGCGCTACTTAATGCGCCTCCAGTAACGCCTCTGTGTTCGTGTCGGGCTCAGGATGGGAACCTGGGCCTAGTATGATACGACGTCGCGGGGACTGCTAAGTAGCGGCCGGGTAGTCCCCCCTTACGAGGAGTAGTCTGGCCTTCGCCGGGGCTAGCCTGTCGCTGAGGTGATCCTGTCTGCATATCCGGGACCCTCAAAAAGCGGCTGAAGGCGCTCGCAGTGGTTTTAGTTAGGGTGGGCACTCCCAGGTGCAAGTCCCACATTGGGTCAGGATCTACCCGAAGATCCTGGCTGCATCCATAAGGATTTCCCTGCGAAAAAAAAAAAAAAAAATGTATATCTTATGTACCCCACCATGGTTCAGGCCTTGTCGTGGCGGTGGGGCTCAGTAACCTAGGGTGAGCGGTGCACCTTGGGCGAAGCTAATTGGGCCCAGGGGGCTCTTTGTACCCCTCTTATAAGAAGAGGGGACAGAAGAGCAGGGGGCAAGGGGTGAGGATGGGAACCTCACTCCATTGTACTGTCCTGACGTTGGGAGGGGTTGTTCTGTGGTGCGGGACAACCCCTCTGTGGAGGTGGCGTCGGTCCCTTGCGGGACTGACTAGCCGTCGAGGTGCCCTGTTTGTTTTCTAGATCCGGGGCATCTCACCAAAGGCGGCATTGGTGGCACTCGCCGGGTTTTTGTGGATAGAGCTGCGTCCATTTACCAGCTGTCGGGCGCAGCGAGTCCCACATACCCGCGTGGGGAGACCCACTCTCCCGCGGGATGCCCCAGAGCATTTCCCGGCGTTAAAAAAAAGGTATCTCTTATGTAGGTGATCGACGAACGAGCTGTAATACCGCGGTTTTAGAACGATGGTTTTACTTGTGGCTTGATGGTGCTGATCGACACGGGGTATTGTGAGACGAGCTGAGTAAAAATTAAAACAATACTTAAGAGTCGCGAGCCAGGCTCGTCGGTATATAAAACCACTATTTTGGAATGATACACGAGCTATTCAATTTCATTTATTCAAATTCGATAGCACGATTCAAAGCCGCTACCTCCAGCTTGAGCACCAACGCGCTAACCATTGAACCACGGAGGTCGTCGATAGATAAATTTAATGTAACGAAAACAATATTGTGTGATTTATTCCCGGTACAGGCGCATTTGATGACGAATTGGTTTATTTAGGAATTAGGCACATAATTTAACAGGGCGTGGGATTAACAAACAGTAATTAATCAAATCAACTACACAATATTATGCGTACTCATGCTTTGTGCTCGAGTTAGGTAACATTTACACGTTAACGACAATGTGTAGATATTTTTTACATTCATAAAGGCGAGGCTGTCCGAGAACTGAATTTAGTATGGAGCTCGAAGCCGCGTCGAGCGCTTTGGCAGCGTGTGAAACCACATATTTATTTAATTGAAGGGAGGGATTTATATAAAAATAATTTATGACGCCCGTTTTAAATCACATTTTCTACAAGGTTTATTATGGTATAAGTTTTATTGTACAGTACCTGATATTACTCAAATAATATGGTTTTTTTAATAAAGCAAAATATATTAATAAGTAATCGTGTATCGAACGACCGAAATATTATGATGAAGGAGTGTTAAATAACATATATTTTTTATAATGAAACAATATTTTTACGGATTTTATCGCGGTTTGTTAAGATTTTTACAAGCCCGACGTTTCGGATACTTTACAGCAACCATGGTCACGGGAGGACTGAGGTGTCATATGTCCTAATGTTACAAAGTTATTCGAAACTACCCTATGATACATCAATATTTTGGTTAGTCCTATCTAAGTAGAAAGTGCTAACTGTATCTTTAATCTGTGACATATTATGCTTGGATTTTGATTTGATAATTTTAATAATGGGATCCCAAGCAGGTGGTAGAAGCCAGCCATCTTCTCTATTGAAATTAGGATGTTTTTTAATTTCAATAGCCTCGCGGATCATCCTTGGTTGGAATCGGTGTTCTTTTGCGAGGACTTGTGGTTTATCAAATCTGATATAATGGCGAGCTTTGTCAAGACTATGTTCACAGATGGCAGACTTAGTGTAGCGACGGTGTTTTAAGTCAGCTATATGTTCTGTAACGCGAGTTTTAATTGATCTTTTGGTTTGGCCTATATAAGAGAGGCCACAATCACAATCAAGCTTGTATACTCCTGCATGTTGTAAGGGTATATGACACTTGACAGATGGTAAGAATTGACCTATCTTTTTTGGCGGCTTGAAATAAGTTTTAATAGAAGCTCGCTTTAGGATGAAGCCAATCTTGTCAGTGACTCCTTTCATAAATGGTAGCACAGCAGGTACTCGCTCGCTCGCTGTTTCATTATAATGAGTGAAATTCGCGTAAACATTAGAAAACAACATATATTTTTTTCAAAACTTAAATTGGCTTAGTTTCTAAATAAAACAGAATTCAAAATGCCGTTTATCGAGAAAGGCCCGCCCTAATAAGTGACCAACATGAAGTTTTTTTTATTAAATAAATAAACAGCAAATCGTTTCACCTGATGGTAAGTGATAAGCGACATCCATAGACACCCGCTACATCATTAGCAGGAGCGTTGCCGGCCTTTCAGATATGAGTATGCTCTTTTTTGAAGGTCCCTAATATCGGTTCAGAAACACCGTAGATGACAGCTGGTTCCATATATTTGTTCGTGGCAAGAAATGCCGTAAAAATCAATAATAATGAAGTGATAAATGTTCATATGCGTTCAACTGACTTTATTTTTTATTGTGTGACTAACAAAAAAAAAAGTGTGTATGTACACGCGTTAGAAGTCATACAAATACATAGTACATTTTCATTACACTGTAACCTTTTTGCTTATGTTATAGTTAAAAACTATATCTTCTGCTGACGTCTATACTGTCATTATGTGAAAATCGTTATATAAAAAATATTGACTAACTTCAGGGTGTCGGATTTTTGTGACGGAGTGCGCGGGCATCGTAAAAATTTACTCTCATCAATTTTCAAACAAATTACATTTACGCATTGTTTTTTTTTGATAAAATAGCACAAGTAGGTATTGATGATGATGATAAATTGTTAAAAGACTTACTTAATATAATTAGTAGGAGCTTCCGAATATAAATTGCTATATTTTAGTCCAATTTATACAGATATACAGTTAAAGATATTTTAAACTTATTTTATTAAATAGATCAACAATTCACTTATTTAAAAAAAAAAAAAATGTAAGAGGTAGTGCCAAGCTGCTTTGCAGTCGAATTGAGCTGGCACGACAGGGTGGTACCTCTCGCTCACATAAAATCGGCGTCAAGAGATAGCTATGCTGTCCCGTTACGTGCGGTTTGTGAGTTGCCGATGGCCCATTGGGGGGCATAGGAAAAAGGAGGGCAACGCATCTTCATGACTTTTGGTTGTGCGGATGTCTATGGGCGTTAGTAGACCGTACAAGGCTCCAATTGCTCGGTTGCCTCCTTATGACATAATAAAGAAAAATACATAGTACAATTTCATTACACTGTAACCTTTTTGCTTATTGTGTATTAAAAACTATATCTTCTTCTGACGTCTATACTGTCATTATGTGAAAATTGTTCTATAGCTAACTTCATTCATTCATCCCGCCAGGGAACAAAAAATATTTTCTGTGTTCCTGGGTCATGGATGTGTATTAAATATGTGTATTATATAATAAAAATCTTAAATATATGTATAGTATAAAAGTATTAAATATATTTCCGTTGTCTGGTACCCGTAACACAAGTTCTTCGAGAACTTACCACGGGACCAGATTGACGTGGTGTGAAAGCGTCCATAGATATTATTATTATTATATTATTCTATAGCTAACTTCATCATGTAGGTTTTTTACTTGACAGCTTGCGCGCGCATTGTAAAAATTTACTCTCATCATTTTTTCCCTAACGCGCCTAAAGAATATAATATAACTTCAAAAAATCAGAAGAAATTAATTGTACTCATCAGTCAGCTTATTTCTCTTGCCAATATAGGAGAGAACAAAGGCAGTATAGGAAATATATTTAGTGGCACTTAGACTGCGCGGTTTATTAATTATTTCTTTGTCTCTACGACAATACAAGTCATTAGAAGTATCGAGTTTCAGTATAATTAACATTTGATTAATCTCAATTGGTGCGAGATTGGTGTCAAAGCTTGAATGAAAATATTGTTTGGCTTCTAAGGTCCCTTTGCAATTAAAATAGTACTGTCTGAGAGACCTAGACAGTAGAAATGTTTTACGCATAAAAAAACCGAATTAAAATAAAAACTAAAAAGTAACAAAATAATTGCGTGTTTTTATATTTTGTGCCTACAACTAATAATCATCTTGTACCTCTACCAATGTACAATTTTTGCGTTTACGACGAAATTATTGTTACCTTTAAAGTCCTCCTAGCCATTTCAGGATAGGATGTAAAAATTGTTATAGAATACATATTATTTGAATATACTAGTTCCACTGAGTTTGTTTTGCCGGTTCTTCTCAGTGAGCTTGACTTGGAACCGGCGGTAGACTCAATTGACGTTCACAAAGATATTTTATTGGTAGTCTTTTGAATAAAAAAAATTGATTTTGATTTTTGATTATGACTTAATAGATACGTATTTGAGGTTGTACCTACCTAGGCTGAGACCGAATCCAAAAATATAAAGAAAATAAATAATTAATGAAAAATAAGTAAATATGAAGAATTTCTGTTCGATTCCTGTGCCACTAAATTCTAAAAAAAAAGGTTTACATTTTCTACTTATCCTACGTTTCACCAGTTTGGAGCTAAGACCAGAAATAACAAAAAATAATGTTGTTCAAAATATTCCTACCTCGGAGTAAATACAGAATGAAAACTTCCGTTCTCGTGCAGCTGTGCACATAACTAAAGTTAAACTTATTAAACTAACTAGCTGTTGCCTGCAGCTTCGCCCGCGTTACTCAACTCGTATATATCACAGCGTGATGTTATATAGCCTATAGCCTTCCTCGATAAATGGGCTGTCTAACACTGAAAGATTTTTTCAAATCGGACCAGTAGTTCCTGAGATTAGCGCGTTCAAACAAACAAACAAACTCTTCAGCTTTATAATATTAGTATAGATTACACCATTCCACAGTCCGTACATTCTTGTTAAGATTTGTGCTTACATATTAATTTAACTTCATATCGAGATGTATTACCTAACGGTAAAAAAATATATATTTTTATAACCAATAAAACAATAAAGTTTTGTATGATTTTTGCTAGGTTTTTATAGTATTTTACTAGATATTATCGTCTACTATTTACTGTCTTTTGTTTCCTTTAAGGTTGAACTAGTAGATGCAGCGAACTCTAACAAAATGATTGCTATCTCACCTGACATAAGGCGCGAACGTGTGTACTAGAATGAAATGCACAATGATTCATTCTGAAAATGTCCTTTTAGCAAAACAGTTATTATAGTACACAGTACTAATAAGTGTATCTTTTCAAAATAAATTTATTTTATCCTTTGAATAACTAAACTATATCTGTACGGGCTTTATTTTTGAGTTTTCGTGCTCGGTATACTATTTATTTACGCCCAAAGTTGGGATAAAATCAGTGTTCAAATACAAAAGTTTAGAAGCTTGTATTTTTTAAATGTATAATTCTTTTACGATTTTGGGTACATACAGACATAGATAATGACGAGATCAATTTATATTATCCTTAGGTTTTGATGGTCAACGTCAAACATTGTAGTAATTACTGTTCTGCGTTTGTATGGAAAGATGAGCGACTTGTGTAACCTTAACGTCGGGATATGCTCTGAGACATTCCGCGGGGGAGTGGGTCTCCCGTGTGGTAATGTGGGACTCGCTGCGCCCGAAAGCTGGTAAGTGGACGCAGCTCTACCCACTAAAACCCGGCGAGTGCCACCAATGCCGCCTTCGGTGAGGTGGCCCGGATCTGTTGAGCAAACAGGGCATCTCGACGGCTAGTTAGTCCCTCAGGGTACCGACGCCACCTCCACAGTCGGGTTGTTCCGCACCACAGAACAACCCCTCCTAACGTCGGGACAATACAATGGAGTGAGGTTCCCGTCCTCGCCCCTTTCTCCCTGCTCTTTTGTCCCCTTTTCTTATAAGAGGGGTACAAAGAGCCCCCTAGACTCAATTAGCTTCGCCCAAGGTGCTGGGTTCACCTTAGGCTACTGAGCCCCACCGCCACGACAAGGCCTGAACTATGGTGGGGATTATTAATTGTCTCGTGAAGTTGTTTATTTACTCATTCTATTTTTGTCTATAAATTTATGTTATAGCTGGTTGCTAAAATGTAGGATATTGAAATCCACTCAGAAGACTATCGGTCCAGGTTACACGGTCCATTTTTCCACTTGACTACTATCAAACTAATTTTCCGTGAATAGCTTCATTTTGATGGGACGTCCAACAATTTCCTGTGTGGAAATTCTCGATTGTGGTAGCTAACAGTGGTGGTAAGGATGGGAACCTCACCTCATTGTACTGTCCCGACATTAGGAGGGGTTGTTCTGTGGTGCGGGACAACCTTTGTGGAGGTGGCGTCGGTCCATTGAGGGACTGACTAGCCTTCGAGGTGCCCTGTTTTCTCAATAGATCCGGGGCATATCACCAAAGGCATTGCAATGGTGGCACTCGCCGGGTTTTAGTGGGTAGAGCTGCGTCCACCTTAGCTTTCGGGCGCAGTGAGTACCACATACCCGCGTGGGGAGACCCACTCCCCCGAGGGATGCCTCAGAGCATTTCCAGGCTTAAAAGAGAAAAAGGGTGTGTGGGAATCTTGCATAGGTGTGCGAATGACGCGTGCAAGATGTATTTGTGTGTGTGACGTATGTGTGATATAGTTTTAAATTTAATGCAATAAACAGTTGGCATCTAGCATCCAAGCGTTTCACTTGTGTCCCAACTCCTGCTACCTGCGAAGAGGCCAGTCATAAACAGTACTACATAGTACTCCACAGGTGTCTGTCGTGTGTACGTATGGGGGTTGCGGTTATGAATTATATGGTATTATTATACCGAAACGAATATCTTTCTCATTTCTCCTGTGAAACAGCTTTTCTGTTTTCGGAGAGAAGATCAAGGCTCTATGTCCCAGGATAGGCAACACATAAATAAGGTACCTGTGCTAGTTCCGCGCCCATGAACATAAACTATGACCTATGTTCACGGGCGACGTCAATCACTTACCATCAGGTGGCACGTCTGTCAGTTTCCCTATCCAACTAACATAAAAAAATCTTAAACCAATCAAAGTTTTCTGGGGATCTCCGTTAAAGTACTGTAATTGTTCATGTCTAGTTTTAAATAAAAATCTAGCACTTGGGTCATTTTAAACCTTTATTAGATAGTCATGGTAGGTTTTTTTTAATTGACTTCAAAAAGGAGGAGGTTATCAATTCGTCGGAATCTTTTTTTTAATTTTTTTTTTATGTATGTTACCTGATTACTCGAAGATGGCTAGACCGATTTCAAAAAAAATTTTTTTTTTCTAAAGGATATACTTCTCAAATGATCCCATGATAAGGAAACCAGGATCTGATGATGGCATCCCAGAGAAATCGAGGGGAACTTTCGAAAATCGTAGGGGCGACTAGTGCGTTTGATATTTTTTTTATAAAGTGTTTTGAAGGACTACAATTTAATGAAGGTCTAGAGTCGATCTGATGCTGGAGCCGAAAGACAGTCGAGGGAACTCCTCGACGATTTACATCAGTAACCTTGTGTTTGGGCTTGATTAATTTGTAATGATGAGAACTTTACACTTAGATGGGTTGTGACTATCATTAAGGGTCTGATGATGAAGACAAATGACAGTTAAGGGAACTCCTCAACAGTTTACAGTAGCTACCTTGTGTTTGGACTTAATTAATTTAAATTGATGAGAACTTTGCACCCATATGGGGTATAAGCGCCATTATAGGTGTGATGATGGAGACCTTACACAGTCGAGGGGAATCCTTGACGATTTACAGCTTTTATTGGGCTTAGTTCATACGGCTAAATAATATACCAAAATCATGTAATTTTGTTTAATTAATTTAATTTTACTTGTCTTTGTTAAATAAACAAAAAACAACTGTGCCTTGGAAGAAGAAATACTATGATGTATTTCAAGGTCATCATAATATCCATTCTATACCTTTATATTGGTGATGGTGATGTTCTATACCTATATATAACTGAATTATTTAATGAATAGCAGCAAATCTGCCGTGATTGCTTTCAATTACATGTATAAAAAAGTTTTACACAATTCCATTTCGGTTTTTTCATTTGTTATGTAATGATTTAAACCCTTTCTACGTTCATCTCATTAATACAGCGCTATCTAATCTGAGCAACGCGTTTAATAGTTCTACCCATATTTCAGACAAATAAAATCAGTTATCGAATTTTGCAATCACTAAAAATTAAGAAATAAAAAAATTTTAAACAAAAATTAAAACCGACTTCAAAATTAAAAAAAACTTAAAAGTAATAAAATAATTTCCGTAATCTTTGTGCCTACAATTTATAATCAACTTGTTCTTCTAGGTAGGTAGGGAGGTAGGTACATCAACGAATACGACACAGGCTTCAAAAGTAACAATAATTAAGTGTAAATGCAAAGATTGTATATTAGTAGAAGAACAAGTTGATTATAAATTGTAGGCACAAAGATTACGGAAATTATTTTATTACTTTTTAGTTTTTTTTTATTTTGAAGTCGGTTTTAATTTTTGTTTAAAATTTTTTGTTTTAAAAATATTTTACTCTACGTTTCGCCATGTTAACTAAAAATGTAATATATAAATCTAAATAATAAACTAACAGATTAGCCTTCAAAGAAAACTATAAACAGCGCATAAGGAAAATAATATTATAAAACTTATATAAATTAGTTTATTCATTAAATACGGTTATCAAGCCAGCGCTGGCAACACCGATCGTTCGTTCGTATTTCAATTTCACTATTTCAGAACAACAGGGCGTCCGCTCCTTCCGTCATACTGATAGTTGATACACATCCGTCAGTATGGCCGTTGGCGCGAATGCTGCATGTCGTAGTGCGCGAGTGCAAAGTGTTCGCTGTAAACATAGCGTATCGTTCAACGATGTTTCTTTTACATAAATAGTGTTTCTAGTAATACGTATATGGATTAAAATTATCATGAAATCAATTACCAAAGGCAAAAGGTTAGTTTGAATAGCAAAATGTTATATAAAAGTGATTTAAATATTACTTAATTACCTGTTGTTATTAAGCCGCTATATTTGCTTTTTTTAAAGAGTCAACTTTTAAAATTAACATGAATAAAACTTGCTACAAAATTTATAGTGATATTTATTTTCAAAATTATCAAATACACGATTATTTTACGTTATAAATAATTAAATTCATTTTGAATTAAATGGTAAGTATCCATCGAATTTTATATTTTAAAATAAGAATCTGTTCTGTCAGAAAATTGTTTCTTTTTTTTTTATTTGAGAATAATTGTACCCACCACACCAAAACCATGCTAAGTAATACGTGCGCGAACTATATACGTACCTACTAGCTGTTGATATCACGTACAGTACGGTCAAGTTGTCTTGTCTACATGAACACAGCAACAAATGGCTGTGCAGAAACAAAATTTGAAATGACATGAGTTTCTGCGCCTGTATGTTATGCACCTATTGCTATAGGGTTATGTATATAGGCCGGGGTCATATCTGTCCCTCCGACCACCTGTCCCATCTTCAGACCCGTAACATATACCCGGGCGGTCAATATGGGACGGTGTGTGTTCAGGTCATGATGATGATTACCAGGCTAGGATTGATAGGCTCGAGGCTCGCTCTTGGTCACAACAAAGGGTTCCGTACTTCCGTCATATTGTACGGCTTCATAATTTGTGACATAAGAGCTTGTATTGTGGGAATAGCGAAGGTGCCCAGAGATACACTATGTGTCACTTGATGGCTTGTGTTCAACGTTGTACATTATTAACAAGTCCATTATCTAGCTATGAATATTTACACCTGTCAGTACATTAGGTATATCCAGAGATTCATGTGTTACAAGAACCCGCTTACACCGGGACAAAGGGACTTGGTTATTTTTAAGAAATACATTGAAATCGACGACCCTGCGGCTCAATGTTGCGGGTTCAAATCCCGCCAGGGAACAAAAAATTTTCTGTGTTCCTGGGTCATGGATGTATATTAAGGTTGAACTAGTCGACGGCGCGAACTCTAACAAAATGATTGCTATCTCACCTGACATAGTACGCGAACATGTGTACTAGAATGAAATGCACAATGATTCATTCCGAAAATGTACTTTTAGCAAAACAGTTATTATAGAAAAACTAGTATTAAGTGTGTCTTTTTTAAATAAAGTTATTTTAAATTTAGAATAACTAAACTATGTCTGCACGGGCTTTATTTTGTGGTTTTAGTGCTCTGTATACTATTTATTTTCGCCCAAAGTTGGGCTAAAATCAGTGTTGAAATACGAAAATTTAGAAGCTTGTATTTTTTTAATGTATATTTTTTTACGATTTTGGGTACATGCAGACATAGATAACGACGAGATCAATTTATATTATCCTTAGTTTTTGATGGTCAACGTCAAACATTGTAGTAATTACTGTTCTGCGCTTGTATGGAAAGATGAGCGACTTGTGTAATCTTAAATGTTTGTATCATATTATAAAAATCTTAAATACATGTATAGTTAATAATATAAAAGTATTAAATATATTTCCGTTGTCTGGTACCCGTAACACAAGTTCTTCGAGAACTTACCACGGGACCAGATTGACGTGGTGTAAAAGCGTTCATAGATATTATTATTATTATTATTAAATTGTCTCGTCAAAAAATATAAGAAAGAATTGAAAAACTCGAACTCGGCCCCACATCTCTTATTTAAATCATCTCCATAATAATGATGACATTTCCAAGAATGTCTTCATCCTGTGATCTTACAATTAAACTTCGCATCTTGTTTTAATTGGTAATTAGTGGACCCGACAGAGGTTGTACTTACTTTTTCTTTTCCGCCGACCAGGGAGAAGGTAATAAAGACGACAAAAATAATGTAGACCTTGCATCGAGGAATGTATTTGTCCGCTAAACAGTACACTTTACGGACTAAAATCTCCGGACTAAAGACATACGGATATTGGTTATAATGACGTGAACTCATATTAGCCACCAGGGAGAAGGTAATAAAGACGACAAAAATAATGTAGACCTTGCATCGAGGAATGTATTTGTCCGCTAAACAGTACACTTTACGGACTAAAATCTCCGGACTAAAGACATACGGATATTGGTTATAATGACGTGAACTCATATTAGCCACCAGGGAGAAGGTAATAAAGACGACAAAAATAATGTAGACCTTGCATCGAGGAATGTATTTGTCCGCTAAACAGTACACTTTACGGACTAAAATCTCCGGACTAAAGACATACGGATATTGGTTATAATGACGTGAACTCATATTAGCCACCAGGGAGAAGGTAATAAAGACGACAAAAATAATGTAGACCTTGCATCGAGGAATGTATTTGTCCGCTAAACAGTACACTTTACGGACTAAAATCTCCGGACTAAGGACATACGGATATTGGTTTTCCGATAATTTCATAACTTCGTAGGACGTGAACTCATATTAGCCACCAGGGAGAAGGTAATAAAACCGACAAAAATAATGTAATAATTAAAAAAAAAATTAAACATTTCACCGGTATTATTAGATAAATTCTATACCAATCGAAAGTATGAAGCCCATAGAATATGCAAACGTTAGGTTGCCTATTCTTTTCCGGTCACAACTATCGGGTAGCCAAGTATAAACAGGTAAATCTATACCGGACCGGATAATAATTAAACCGGTGAAATGTTTAAAGATTTTTTTTAAATTATTTTTAACATACCCTGGACTAAAATTTGTTAGGCAACCCATATGCAATATATTTTTAATGACGTATTAAATAAAATATAAAATACGTTTCATCAAATAAACATCTCGGTGAAGGTCGTTTTATATCCCGGATCTTAGCCTATAATATTCTTCTAATAATATAAAATAAAAAAGTCGTGTCATGGGACACCCGGTAGGAACGAAGTTTCATCGGATAATATAGGAGCAACACAATTTGCAAAACAAATACTGCTTATGCTTTTTTATTTTTTTGTTCATTTTTTTTTTATTTTTCTTATTGGTTTTTACATAAGTACATAAAAGTATTTGTGTCAGGACCAGCTCAGTACTACTCAAAGTTGGGAGTTAAGTAAATCACTTACCCCCAAATACTCAAACGAATCTCAAATTTAAGACGTACTTAAACCCATGCTACGACGTGTCAGATTCAAAGAAAAAAGAGGGACAACATGAGTTTAAGTACGTCTTAAATTTGAGATTCGTTTGAGTATTTGGGGGTTAATAACCTAGCTCCAAATAGTTATCAGTTTCAATAGTTTGTGAGATGGGTATACATAACATGTTGTACAGTGACGTCACAATATTATCATCTCATGCAGTACTCGTCACCTGGCCACTACCAGTCAAATATTGCTGCTATTCCTTTGGGGATAGTCCTTAGTCCTTAGTGAAGAGAACTACTTGGACATTCAGTTATATTTTGTAAGGACGCGGCCGGTTATCTTTTGCTAAATCAAATCAATCTTCGGCTACAAAAACCTAAAGTCGGTTTAAGGACGATAATTTTACGCGATAACGTCATAATGCGTCACAAGCCTCGATCGTGCCTCTCTATCGTTTGTTTCGCGCTCTCGCTTGTACGCTCGGCTGAGGCGGAACGAGACCATGGGCCATGCTTTTTTGTGCGTGCAGCCGGCGTCTATCGATTTATAAGACGTTATCATATGTCAAAAAACTATTAGGACAAACATAGCACGTTTTGATCGCTTAATAAGATTGTCCGCTAACCTGCATCATACATTCTATTACTTGTATCTCCTATTTTTTTTAATGTTTGTTAGATAGGCAAACTGGCAAACGTGCCACCCGATGGTAAGTGGCCGACGTCGCCCATGAACATAAACTAGTTTACCTGGAACGAGCCCAGGCAACTCATCTATGTGTTGCCTATCCTGAGACATAAGATGTTAAGTCTCGGTGCCAGTAATTACACTGCCTGTCTTGCTCTTCTCTCCGCAACACAGCCAAGCTGTTTCACGGGAGAAACAAGCAAGATGGTGGTACCCATGCAGCCGTTCCCTCCCTCCCACCGTTCTATTATCAGGCGTGAGATGTTTTATCCGAGCGAGCTCGTAGCTCCGTAGTTCCGTAGTACCGTAGCACCGTAGTGACGTGTCTGTGACTCACGTTTTTATTCCTCGGTGTATTACACGGTATATATTTTAAATGTACCTCATTATAGTTGAAAACATTAGAACCTTTCCGATTGAAATTATCATACGTATTGCCGATATAAAAATGTGGTTTTATCAAAATATACGTGTCGAATATTCTGTTCACTTATCAAACGTTTTTTTTTAGCTTCAATAGAAAGGGGAACGATCCACATGGGCGTTACCGCTTTTGTACCCCTCTTATAAGAAGAGGGGACAAAAGAGCAGGGGGCAAGGGGCGAGGACGAGAACCTCACCCCATTGTACTGTCCCGACATTGGGAGTGGTACCTCAGCAGCTCTACCTTCTCTTACCTTACCTTGCGTCCACTTACCAGGTTTCGGGCGCAGCGAGTCCTGCATACCCGCGTGGGGAGACACACACCCCCGCGGGATGCCTAAGAGCATTTCCCGGCGTTAAAGAGAAAAAAAAAACAAATTAATACAAACGTTGACTTTATATGAAAACATAAATGATTACTTTATTTATGTAATTATTTACATTTTTATTTATTGAATATTTTTTCTTTAAATTATAAATTTTTCAAGTTTATAAAATAATTTAGACTCAAGTTCGTTTCATAAATAATCAACTTTTTTTAAATCGTGCATCTCTGCGACTGCAAAGCCCCCTACAACAAAACTTTATTTTATTTATATTCCGTAGACATTTGTATACATTACGATCGTTTTCCTTCTATAGTATCCAAATACTGCTATTGTATAACCAGAGATAGACTGGAAACTCGAATCAAATATATGTAAGCCGTACGTGGCGCCATCTAGTTGTTGGATATGGAACTAAAAACCTATACCTAGCTATAGCCTATATATACGTTTATTATTATACTAAGGTTTATTATTTCTATTACATAAATATTATGTTATTATATACAGTTACCTGTGATATTTTTTGTGTAAAGAATTATGATAAAACAATTTTTACGGATTTTATCGCGGTTTATTAAGATTTTTACAATCCCGACGTTTCGGATACTTTACAGCAACCATGGTCACGGGAGGACTGAGGTGTCATACGTCCTATCATTACAAAGTTATTCGAAACTACCCTATGATACATCAATATTTTAAAAGGTCAGTCCTATCTACGCAGAAATGCTTGCTAATGCTTGGGATCTCATTATTAAAATTATCAAATCAAAATCCAAGCATAATATGTCACAGATTAAAGATACAGTTAGCACTTTCTGCGTAGATAGGACTGTCCAAAATATTGATGTATCATATAGGTAGTTTCGAATAACTTTGTAATGATAGGACGTATGACACCTCAGTCCTCCCGTGACCATGGTTGCTGTAAAGTATCCGAAACGTCGGGCTTGTAAAAATCTTAATAAACCGCGATAAAATCCGTAAAAAAAATTGTTTTATTATAATGAGTGAAATTCGCGTAAACATTAGAAAACAATATAAAGAATTATGTGTAAACAGAGGGTTCAGATTGACAATACTTTTTCGGGATGGATTGATATTTTTTCTGGAGTTCCTCAAGGTGGTATCTTATCTCCACTTCTATTAGCCATCTTCATAAATAATATTACAAAGTCCATTTCCTCTCTCTATCACTTATATGCAGATGACCTCCAAATTTATAGACAGACATCCCTTGAGGGACTTCCTGATACAATAGGCGTATTTAATAATGATCTTGCTGCGGTCTCTTCGTGGAGTAGTAGTCATGGCCTACTCATCAATCCACTAAAAACGCAGGTGATTATAATTGCCTCACCTCATGAATAGATTGGTGTCAATTGCCTCTGGTGTGCGTCAAAGGTACTACTGTACCATATTGTGTATTGCAAAATTGTAAAAAACCTTGGGGTATACCTGGATGAGAACCTGACCTGGTCACACCAACTCAAGGAGATCGGCAGGAAAATATTTGCGACGTGGCACTCCGTTAGACGACTTCAACACATGCTGCCTATCCCGACCAAAATTGCTATTGCTAATTCATTGCTTCTTTCAATTATAGACTACGCCGACATTTGCATCACGAATCTTACTGAAGAACAGCTAAATAAACTTGAGTGCCTCCAGAATCTTTCTATCAGGTTCATATTTGGCTTACGCAAATATAATCACATTTCTAAATTTCGCTCAACTCTCAAGTGGCTTCCTATTCGTTTTCACCGGAATGCTCGAATTTTTTCGACACTGTACTGTATTTTATATGATCCCAAAGCCCCTGTTTATCTGAAAGATAATTTTATGTTTCGTGCTCCAACTAGCAAAGATTTACGCTCCACGGGAAATCTACACCTCCAGGTGCCAGCCTTTCACAGCAATTATTATAAAAAGTCATACACCATCAGGGCCATCACACTGTGGAATGCTTTGCCATTAAATATAAAACGTGCGAAAAATCTGGAATCTTTTAAAAATATATTAAAAAAACATTATTTAAAAATGTGCTCTTCCTAAACATTGTGTAGGTAATATAGTTAACTCCATCTGTACTAATTAGTTACCTAGGTAACACTGAAAATGTTTAGAAAATGAAAAACGGCTTAATGTAGAAAGTTGCCAATACTTTTATTGTTTTTCGAAGTAATCTCCGTTTCTTTCTACACATCGTCGCATTCGATGGAACCACTGAGAAAAGCAGTGGGCCCATTCTTCCTTAGGAGTCTCTTCTATGGCATTTTCGTACGCTTTCACCGCATCTTCAGGGCTCGTAAAGCGAATACCTCGAATTTTTTCTTTAGTTCTTGGGAATAAATGAAAGTCGCAGGGCGCCAGGTCAGGACTGTAAGGCGGATGACTCATTATCTCGACACTTGCCATAGTCAAATATTCAACAGTCCGTTTTGCGGAGTGCGCTGAAGTATTGTCGTGGTGAAGGAGGATCCTGCATCGAGGGCGCTGCTGTCGATTTTTTCCAAGACAACAGACAAACAGCGATTGACATACCAGTCTGCAGTAACTGTCCTTCCATCTTCTAGCACAACTGTCACGAACTGACCTTTCCAACCAAAGAATGAGGCAATCATCTTTTTTCCTTGACTTCTTCCTTTCTTTAACTTAGTTGACCGATCCTCGAAAGGAAACACCCACAGAGCTGATTGTCTTTTGGTTTCGGGTTCATAGTAATATATCCAGCTTTCATCACCTGTGATGATGTCAAATACAGCATTTGAGTTACCGCCGTTGAACTTATCTAACATTTGGCGACACCAGTCCATGCGGAGGCGTTTCTGGTCGTCGGTTAAAGTATGGGGAATCCATCTGGTACAAAGCTTCCTGACGCCTAAATGTTGGTGTAATATTTTTTGAACTTGACTCATACCAATGCCTAGGCTTGCCCGTATCTGCTGATATGTCACTCTCTTATCTTCCTCTATCATGCGTCGCACAGCACTGATGTTATCTTCAGTAGTCGCTGTTAAAGGACGTCCCTCACGCGGATCATCACTGAGATTGCTACGTCCACGCTTAAGCTCGTTAAACCAATTGTAAATAGTGGCACGAGATGGGGCTTCATTAAAAATTGCTAATCGCAGCCTATCATAGCTTTGTTGTTGAGTAAGCCCACAACGAAAGACATAATAAATCATTGACCGAAAATTTTCTCGCGTTATGTTCATTTTCACGTGTAACAAGAGTTTTAGATTTGCCGCCAATTCACAAAAACAAATGACAAATGAATGCAATATACTACATTAGGTTACCAAAGAGTTCTAAAATTGAAATTCAAAAAAAGTTTTCATTTTCAATGTTTCTAACTGGCCAGTTCTAAACATTTTCAGTGTTACCCACGTATTATATCTAATATGCAATATTACGTATTTATTTCTGAATATATTATAATATGTATGTAAAATAATAAGTATGTTTATGTATTATATAGTATGTAGGTATATGTATATGCGATATATATAAATATTTAATTATATATATTTTATTGGTACTGTAGGTATATATTTACTTTTTTATATATAAATTTATATATAAATACTACTGTTGTTATTTATTTATATTGTATTTCATTGTTTGTTTTGCTGTCTCCTACCCTGTTATGTAGTAAGTTTTCTTTCACATACACAAAGGTTGCCTGGAATAAATCGCTAATTAAGCAATAAGGCCGCCTTTTGTGTACATAAAATATGTTAAATGTTAGTGTTAATAGATTGTTTGTGTTCTTGTTTATGTATGTAATAAAGTATATTTCATTCATTCATTCATTCATTCATTCATTATGTCTCATTACCTACCGTGTTTTATTTTTTATGATGTTATTCTATTAACTAATTAATTCGATAGGTATGAGATAATTTTTAGGAGGTAATTTTTACACGAAAATATCACAGGCCGCATCTGCATTCATCTTGTGCGCGTGCATCTGGTGCATAACTACCAGCAGAACCTTTAAATTGCAAGAACAAAATGCGCATGAGTTCGAACTTCAAAAACTTCAAAATTATTGCAACAACAGCGGCCATTAATTGCATTTTTGCATTATTAGTATTACTATATCAGAAATTCTAAATCCTACCATATTGCAAATGAAACTAATATGATTAAAGGTACTAACGGCACTTACAATTCGTTACAATATTAATAAAGTAATGTTAGATTATTATTTAATTGAGAAAATTAACTATATTTAATTATTTTAATAAATAATTTTACCAATTTATCAAATATTCCTTTCTAATATTTTTAACACAGCAACACACTCAATTTAGTAAAATATCCGACGGCTAGATGTCGCTTTTTATTACAAAATAAATTTTGTTCCTAGTTTCCATACCGTGATAATATCTAAGCTCCGTGATAAAATCACGAAATGCTGACAGATCAAGGTGGAGCTTCAAGCGCCATCTTGAAAAGAAGTTTTTGGCCGATATCTCGAAAATTATGCACTTTAGGGCAGAAGTTATTGAAATTATTATTGTAGAGAATAAAATTTCACATCTTTTATTTCTTGAAAACTTTTTTGTAATACCTACCTTATGAGTTATTTAATGAACCGGTTTTTCTATCTCGCCGATAACTCTCAATATATTGGAATCTATACTAATATCATAAAGCTGAAGACTTTGTTTGTTTGTTTGAACGCACTAATCTCAGGAACTACTGGTCCGATTTGAAAAAATATTTCAGTGTTAGATAGCCCATTTATCAAGAAAGGCTATAGGCTATGAGCTCGTATAATATCACACTGTAACTTATAGGAGTTGAATAACGCGGGCGAAGCTGCAGGCAACAACTAGTAATCAATAAAACGCATCTAAAATTGGATAGATGCATTCTATTGAATTAAATGAGGTAATTGTGATGTAAGATTAAGACGTACATGTTGGGGCCAGCCTGGGGGGGTCGCTGAGGTGATCCTGTTGCCTACAGACCCGGGATCCTCAAAATGTGGCTGAAGGCTGGTTTTAGTTTACGGGTAGTACTTTTTTTAGCATTTCTCTGCTAAAAAAAAGACGTACATGTTGCTAATGAGTCGATTTTTAAAGGAAAGCTAAGCCACGTCCATTCTTGCCGAGCGTGTGGTATGATAAGTGGGCGTGTCGGACCTCTCACGCCTTTTATTCTTTTTAATCGACTTCAAGAAAAAAGAGGAGGTTCTCAATTTTTTTTGTATGTATGTGACACGATTACTCCGCCGTTTGTGCATGGATTCGATGGTTATTTTTTTGTTTATTAAGATCTGACAAGCCGTTTTTTAGTTATTCCCAATATTGCCTATTTGGTTGGTTTTGTTTACCTTGATGTCATGATCATTTTATTACGTGTTTATGTAACAATTGTATAGAATGCTTTGGCAGCACACCATAGTATGTCGCGGTCATCGTAATCATCATCATCATCACCATCACCATCATCATCATCATCCTTTATCCATCCACTGCTGAACATAGGCCTCCTTCAATGAATGCCAAGACGACGAATTT